>CM065952.1:0-2400000 GCA_033459515.1 Theretra japonica
ATGTATGCCCAGATAGAGTTGAATGCAGCTATGTATGCTGCGGCTATGTATGCCAAGGTACTGTCGACAGCAGCTATGTATGCTGCGGCTATGTGTGCCAAGATACTGTCGACAGCAGCTATGTATGCTGAGGCTATGTATGCCAAGATAGAATCGATAGCAGCTATGTATGCTGCGGCTATGTATGCCATGATAGAATCGATAGCAGCTTTTTACGCTGTAGTAGCCTAGTGTGTTAATACTGGTTATGTATGCCGGGGACCTTCACGTGTGCGTGGCTGTACATTCCAAAATGGCGTGTATGGTAAATAGCGGCTAGATATGTATGGAAAATGGAAAAATATTGCAAAATAGTAATTTTAAATAGAACAATATTGCAAGGGTTCTCAAATTAAGAGTAGTTTGTGTTGAAAACTAATTTACAATGGTACCTAGTATTATTGATGTATGAATAACTTGTATTCAATATAATATTATATCCTTATTTAAAGATACAGCGTGTTATGTGAGTTTGTGGTGGAAAATTAAAGACCGCATCTTAATTATTAGCGTAACTGAAATATGCTTGCTTGCTGACAGAAAATTTAGTAAAAAAAATAAAATAAAGATCATAATTCTTATCACCGTTAAGACAAAATCGGTTACATGAGATTAATTTAATATTTAATAAGCATTTTTTATTTCGAAAAGTTATGAAAGAATCTAATAGAGGGCGCGGTTGGCGATTTTTACAGCCTTCAAGTATATACTCTAAATGTACTGAAGGGTGTGTCTACCCTTAGTTTTCATATCAATGATTGGGTATGAAATGATTCTTATACATTTTTTTATTTCGAGGGTCATAAATTCCGATGGATCCAAGACATAATATGATGAAGAGTCATCAGGCCCAACGGACACATGCGGAAAGCAGTAACATTCGAACTGTAATGGAGCTGCGAAGACCGTGCACTTCCAGAAGCGATCAAAGGGAAAGCGGAAACGATCTTCGAGTTATTCTACGTCTACAAGTACAGTCTTCTGAATTAACGGCTAATTAATCAAAAGGCTAGTCTACTAAAAAGGTATTCAACTTAATTCGTTCTTTGCGACGAAATGATACATGAAACCCGCGTAACTCTAGTAATGCTCATTTCAATAATGTAATACTGGAGTTTGATCCATGTAGTAACTCTCAAAATATCGGGAGTTGGATTATAAAGGTAAAGGAATGTGCTACTTTATATGAATGGAGTGAGAAGCAGACCATACATTTTGTACTATTCAAACTATCTGGCCTGGCAAAAAAAAAAAAACGGTTCGAAGCTATTCCCAATGTAGTGTTTAACTGGGAGGAATGGCAAATTAAACTTGGAAAAGCATTTTCTAATGAACAGAATTATGGTCGGCTCCTCGAAGAAATATTAGCCCGTACGAGTTTTAGTAAGTTGATACAAATAAATTGATGTGACTGCCTTTGTTGATTTTGGAAGCGAATATAGTTTGATAAGAGTGTTGCTGAAAGACTGAATTCGTCCAAGATTGTAACGGAAATACCAGTTAGGGTTTGGAAATTCCGAAATATTTTCTTTATATACTCGTAGGAGCACTATTTATTTAAAGTTAGATGAAGTAATAGCTAGTTATTGTTGATATTCTTGTTGTTTTAAACGAATTTATGCAATCAGCCACGCTTATAGGTCAGAATATGACTAAGTTTCCAAACGTATGTTTTTAAAGATAAAAGTAGGTTAACCTATTTTCAGACTTATATTTTTTATTATAAGGACCACTCCATAAACTGTGTTAAATTATACAACAAGGAATTTATAATGAAGTATTCTTCTTTGGCCTGATTTAAGTTAAGACATATGATTCCGTTTACTTATAATATACTCGTATTTGTTGATGGTTACCACAGTGACAGTACTATACCTCATAAAGAACTTTAACGGAACGAGATTTTACACCCTGGATAGTCAGGTGGTGGTTCCGTGTTACCAAATTCACCTTTACCATAGAATATCGTCCTGGAGCTCGCATGGCTCAAGTTGATGCGTTGAGCCGTAGTACGAAACAACCCGAGTCAAAAGACGATTAACACTCACAGTTTATAGCATAGAAACCGACAAGTGGCTCTTAACTATCCTCTGGTCCTATCAGACCCCAGATGTCTCCCGAATAGTTAAAATCCTAAAGCCAGAAACTGATAAAGCTGATGATTAGGAAAAATTTACATTGCAAATATTAGGATTTATAGAAAAGTTAATGATAAACTTTGCTTGGTTATGTACCGAAGTGCTCGTTAGTTGTTGATAAATATGCCGAGCGAATGATGACGACTCAGGCTATTTAGGTGTTAATAGTGTTCCAACAAATAGCAATAGCAATCACTAAAAGCAAGTGAAATCGATAAAAGCAATTCACAAGTTATATACACTTGCTAAAATATGCGATGTGCGCTTGTTATATACGAAGCCGATCTATTGAGGAGTGAGTGAAATAGGCGACATAGATAGCGCAACTTAGCAATTATACAATGCATGTTTTGGGCGAGTATTGTGAGAATTTATCTTGGTTGTTTTCTTTTAACAATAATTTAGACAGCACGCGCAGTATAATGTCGAGGTTCATTACGTTTTCGTTATTACTAGTGAGTTTTGCAAATACATTGAATCTTTTTGTGTATTGTCGGTATTGTAATAATAGTACCTACAGGTTTCGAAAATGTTACTTATGTTATTATTATATACTTAGAAATTGAATATGCTTGTGTTAGGATAAACGGGGACTATACTGATTGGTTTCGCATCGATAAGGGTGTGAGACAGGGATGTGTAGCGTCTCCGTGGTTGTTCAATCTTTTCATGGACGATTGCCCAAAAGATCTAAAAGATAGTGAATATTGGATAAGAATGAATGAGTCACTAAAATGTCTCCTCTACGCTGATGATCAAGTTATACTTGCATCAGAGGAGGAGTTACAAAAAAATGATAACAATTATGCATGAAGCTTTTGAGAGAAAAGGAAGGAAAATAAATGTGAGTAAGACGAAAGTTATGGTATTTGAAAGGGAGGAGGGTATGACAAAGTGCAATAGTATGATAGGTAATGAACGAGCAGAACAAGTGAATGAATTCGTATGTCTGGGCTGTGTATTTACAAGTGATGGAAAGCATGAGAGTGATATTGAAAGACGAGTGAATGCAGGAAATGGAGTGAATGGTGTGCTACACTCCTTTATGGGGAGTCGGAAGGTCTCTAAAAAGCTCGACTGGCTGTCAATAGAGGAGTGTTGGTGCCAACGCTTATGTATGGTAGTGAAAGTTGGGTGTGGCAGAAGAAACATGAAAGTAAAATTAGGGCATTGGATATGAGGTCACTAACGGGAATGTGTGGCGTGAGCTTGCGTGACAGAGTACGGAATGGCGTGGTGATGAAAACTTGTGGAGTGAAAGAGGATGTAGTGACGAGAATTGACAAAGGAATGCTACGATGGTTTGGTCATGTAAAGAGGATGGATGAAAGGAGACTAACCAAGCAAATATACAAGGCGAGGGTGAATGGAAGATTCGGTACGAGTCGACCTCACCGAACCTACACCATCCAAATCGGTGATACCCTCAAGAAGGGTCAGGTCAAAAGTACCCTGAACCGATAATCATGCCTGAAGAGGTTGATGAAAGTGGATGAAGCGAAAGTAGTATGTCAAGATCGAGCAAAGTGGCGATCCATAGTCTTTGCCTACCCCTATGGGATACAGGCGTGACGATTATGTATGTATGTATGTATGTAGAAATTAAAGAAATAGAACAGTAAATTTTGTACAAGTATGTAATTTTAGATGAGAAAATTTGTTATAATTTGGGTTAGGGTTACGGTCAGGTTTTTATTTATTTATTTTTACATATCCTGTGGGTGCAAACGTGTAAAGCATAAATATAGGCATGCTAAGGCTTCAAAAAGAACAAGGTGGCTATGGTAATATAAAATAGTAATAACTCTCATTACTAAGTGTTACTAAAATGACTGAGATTTATTCATGTTCTGGTTTCCAAAATTGCGTAAATTTGTCAAAGTATGTAAGATCTTGCATTGATTGTACCTACAACAAAGATTACGCTTCTAGGAGTAAGAAAAGACAATTATAACCTATAAAGAAGATAAGTATTCCTTTCCACACAATGCACATCGACCACTTAGCTCCATTTGATAAGAGCAAAAACGGGAATACTTACATTCTTATTTTAGTAGATGGGTATACAATGTAGGTACATATTTGTATAAGATGTCAAAGATATAAAAACTAAGACAACTGTCAAAACACTTTCAAACAAATTTTATCATTTTTAACATATTTTGTCGTTTCGAATTCTGTTAGATTGAGGCACTCCTTTTATAGCTTTTAAAAACGTTTTTGTCAGAATTCATAGGCCCTCGTATAATTGATGAAGTTTTAGGCAATAACATTGTCGAATACCTGGGTTCAAGAAATAAATAAGTTTAAAAGTGTGATTGCGGCTGATCGTTTTCGGCCGGGGTTTAGTATTAATGTATCAGTTAAGAACGACAATGGTGATTCTTCAGATAGTGATAATATTTTTGACGAAGGCAAATAAATCGGAGACTAGCCGAATGTAATGATTCATAATTGTCACAAGTTGGATCTATCGTTGCTACGAGTATAGGTAGGTATACAGAACATGCTATATGTTAATAATATTATAGGTTTTAATTATGTAACGTGCATCAGGAGATTGCACGTAGTAGGACGGCCGAATGTAATGATTTCGTTAATTTATAGTAAATATTGTAATGTTGCATTTTAGTACTGACTATTTAATTCATTACGTTACTGTATTTTGTATCAATAATGTAAAAACTCTTTTAAACTGAAGGTAACGATTGAAGTGGCCTGTTTTAAAAATGATTAGATTTAAAATGTGAAAAATGGAATGAGGAATAGAAAAAATAGAAAAAAACAAAGAAAAGGACAGATGTCTTGTTGTAGTTGATCTGGTTGAGTAATGTCGTGTAATTTATATAAATTGATGTAAAACAAGCGGAAAATAACATTGTTATTCAACGAGACGGAGTTTCATTCTTAGCCAGAGAAACCCTTTCCTATAAGTACAACTACCAGATGCAATGAGAGAGGACCACATGACAAACTGAAGGCCATTCTTTACACTACTATCTCTTTTCCTATCGTATCCCATCCCACCTCATCTGGCTCCTTTTCTTTCTGTTACATCCCGTCCCATTATTTCCCATCGAATGCAATCCGGATCCAACCGGTCTCATCGCGTTCGTCCCAATTTATCCCATTTCATCCCTTAATGCCTAAATAGGCATGTTGACAATTTTTTGAAATTGCTTTTATTTTGTAGATAGGCCTTATATAAACACGAAAATACGACGAATATCATTTAAAAAATCCGCAAACACAAATACTTTGCAAAATTCCTGCTAAAACTTTCCGCTCAGCCAAAATTCTGACTACGAAATTGATTTTTTGAAGTATAGTAAACTACTTATTCCTCAAATGTAAACAATGCAATAGTCATAACATTTTTCCCTTCTTGGTGATTTCTGTTCGTCAAAATAAACCCCTTTTCGTTGCTTTAGGCTAACAAAAGAAGACTATGCATTACCTATTGACTGCCTCGGTGGCGTAGTGGTACTACAGTACGATTGCAAAGCTGAGGTCACGGGTTCGAATCCCGGGTTGGGCAAAGTGATATTGGATTTTTCTATTCATTATCAGCCCGGAGTCAGGAATTTGTGCGCGATATGGCGATAGGCTCGCCACCTATCACATCGTGGGACGGAATATATAAGGCGAAACGTGGGTGTTCTGGTAGCACCTCTGCCTACCCCTTCTGGGAGAAAGCCATTAAGCCATTATTTTTTATTTGCAATAAGGAGCTGAAATATATATTTTTATAGAAATAGCTTCAGCGGTTTCGATTTTGCATATAAAAGTCCAACCCTTATTTTAACCCCTTTAGGTTTAATTTATATATTTTTATTTTTAAATGAGTAACTAAAGTGCAAAGTTTAATATCTTAACTTTAACGGTTTAAATTTTTCCATACAAACGTTCATCCCTTATTTCAACCCCTTCAAGCCTTTTCTTCACAAAACAAAGTAGCCTATGTCCGTCTCCTGGCTCTAAGCTATCTCCTCACCAATTTTCAGCCATATCGGTAAAGATTTATTAAAAGATTAGTTTTAATTCTCTCTTTATATTACAACTAGCGGCCCGGCCCAGCTTCGCCTGGGTGCTAAGATGTTTAGACTCCACTCCACACCAGAAATATCTTATTCCCGTTCAAACTTTTGTACTCCTGAACTCAACCTAAGTACCTACTATCTCTTTTCCTATCGTATCCCATCCCATCTCATCTGGCTCCTTTTCTTTCTGTTACATCCCGTCCCATTATTTCCCATCGAATGCAATCCGGATCCGACCGGTTTCATCGCGTTCGTCCCACTTTATCCCATTTCATCCCTTAATGCCTAAATAGGCAAGTTGTAAATTTTTTGTAATTGCTTTTATTTTGTAGATAGGCCTTATATAAACACGAAAATACGACGAATATCATTTAAAAAATACGCAAACACAAATACTTTGCAAAATTCCTGCTAAAACTTTCCGCTCAGCCAAAATTCTGACTACGAAATTGATTTTTTAAAGTATAATGAACTACTTATTTTAAATTTAATTAATTTTATAGCGTCAACAACACGTGGTAATTATACTGTTAAAATGTAGCTTATATGACACGTTCGTAGATTTACCATAGCAGCGCCATCTATTGATTACTTACTCAACCCAGTCGAAAGGTATCGACATCTGTTAGAATCATTTGGAGTTAACAGATGATTGTGACTGTCAAATAATAACAGACAAATAATTAGCAATAAATTAAAATTGCGACTATAATTTGAGATTTAAACTATCCTATCTCTCAAGTTGGATCGAACTGCACATGGTGTGCAAATTTTATTATAATCGGTTAAGTAGTTTAGGAGTCCATTGAGGACAAACATTGTGACACGAGATTTATATATATTAGATTTGAAGTCGGTTTAATATCTTTAAATTATTTTTATTCTCATATTTTTATCCGATTTTTTTATAAATAAATAAATAAAAATAAATACACCCAACAATCACATACATAGTCCTGACCCCACATTCAGATCGAGTCTTGTCGTGGGTATCAGGATACAGGAGATATCAGAGACTTTTCGGTCTCACAAACACCCTGACTCGAAATAAATACTTGTAGTTGACACAAACATTTGTTTCGATACAGGGATCGAACCCGCGGCCTCTCGTTTCACAGCCGGCGTCTAACCAACTACGCCATGGAGGCTGTCAAAATAGGTAGGTTTAGGTGACAACATTTAGGTGTTTTACCTTTTTGCTTTACAAAGATTAAAGTTGCTTACACGGCGGAAAGTAGATGAACTTATTGCGGCTATATCTTTTTTATGAAATAAAGCCATGAAAGCGCACAAGCTAAATATAATTCTTATTTCCCTAATTTGCTCGTAGATAGCGGATAGTATAATTTACTGAAATGATAGTCATAACACTTGAACTAACTTACAAATCTCAATACTTTTTTAAAACTTATCGACTTAGTTAGGTTAGTAATGTTTAATAGATGGCGCTATGTGAAAATATCAAGTACTTCTTTTAAATATGAAATGAAAAATGAAAATAATTTATTGAATCCATTAAAATGTTCAACATTATTTAGATCAGTCATAATTATTTAGATTCAATCATATTATTTAAATTCAGTCATATAATTAAACTTGCTATTCGTCAAAAGATGGCGCGGTGTACTTAACTGATTATCCGCAGTTTCGTTCTTTTGGTTTTTCGAATTTAATATTGGAAATATGATATATTATTATATAACATTATTTACTGTTTTCCTTCAGATTTTATATGTGAGTAATTAATTTCTCGATTTATACAATTGCAAAATGTATGGAACAGGTGATATTTATTTCTTGATTTCAAAATTGACGCCGTAGTAAAAGCATTGATTTAAAAACTAAGAATGGACCCTAGAGTATATTTGGAGTATCAATAAGATAGCTGTGAAAATCGCGCCATCTATTAGATTTTCTTCATAACAACGTTGAAATAGAAATTCAAAATACTTATTTAGTTAATATAAGACGAAATCTATCACGTTATCAGTGATAAGAATTAGTGAATATTATCTTTTTTTTTTTACTAAACTTTCTGTTGTAATAGAAGCAAGCATCTTTAAAATCGTTGCGATAGACGATGAATGATAGTCGTGAAAATCATGCCATCTATTAGATTTTTTCATAACTACGTAGTAATAAAATTTCTTTAATAAATAATTCACCGACCTTGAAAAAGGAGGAGGTTCTCAATTGGAGTGTATGTTTTTTAAAAATTAATTTATTGTAATAGATTTTGTTTTAAATGTGATAAGAATGATTACCTTTTTTTTGCTAAACTCTCTGTTAAAACACAAACAAGCAAATTCAAAATCGTATCACTCCACTGGAGATGCAGTGGAGCTCCGCGGACACCACTTACGTCCTTATATTTATGTCAAGGAGTAAACGTTTCTTTATTAGGATGAGTCTAAGAGTATTTATATAGAGGTAGCTCTGTCACATTTGTCTTCAAAAACGTAAATATTTAATGAGTATAGCATTATTCTTCCAGCTGTATACACCCACTTTACCTACTCTATCAGCCCATGTACGTCCCACTGCTGATCACGGGCATCCTCAACAATCGAGAGTATGATTGAAAAGGGTTAGTATAGTCTAGCACGCAGATCTGTCCGGTGCGGGTTAGCGGACTTTACGCATCATAGAAATTCTTACAAAACGCTACGGTATGCAGGTTTCCTCACGATGTTTTCCTTCACTGTTATATTACATGGTGATTAACTATCAAAACAACCCATGACTCCGAAAAGTCAGAGATATGCCCCGGGATTTGAACCCGCGACTACCGTGAACATGTTGGCAGCTTGGTCTGGTCCGTTACCAACAGGGCACCACGTACTTTAATGACAACATCCGCCCCTAATTGACAAATGTAATAGCACCCCTAAACACCGACCTCTACGTGACTTGAAACCTCACAAAAAACACGACACAAGTTATGAATGGACTGTACCAGCTTCCGGCGGAAGTGTCCATCTCTAAATAAGCCATTGAAGCAACAATAACTAAACCGACGTGACACGCCAAAGAGGCCGAATTCATCCCAATCGCTCGGACAATGTCGGACAATAGCGTTGTCCGCCGGACGGAAGTTCACACAATACATGCAAACATTCAACAAACTATTTTTACAATTTGTGAAAAAATCACGCTCCGGATGTAATTGTTGTCGGGTGACATAATGTCTCGTGGCATCCTGCTGCATGTGAACTAGACAAAAGATTGTCAAATTAAAGAACACTGCCCTAGCTATTAGCTATTAGCTAGAAAAGTGCGTGGTGGGTTGTTGGTAACGGACCAGACGCAACTGCCAATATGTTGACGGCGCGGCGGGCGCGGGTTCAAATTCCAAGCCACATTTTTTACTTTTCGAAGTGATGTGTGACTTCACACCTACCAATAGTTAGCACAAACAAATAATAGTAATCATTAATATTAAGAGTATCAGGTTCACATAAGAGGTGTTTAAATTAAATCTTTATTGTTATTTTATACTTATTGTATTAGAAGTCGGTTTTTTTAAACGTAGTGTTTTTTTTACTTTTTAGTGACTGTAATAGGTTGTTTTGTAAACTACAGTAGGACTTTTCTAGATGACATCAGGTAGACTATAATAGCTTTCCGTTGATTTTAATTGTCATATATTCAATAGTAATTTTTAAGAAGCTATGGGCAGGCCTACGAGAGATAGATCCTAAGAAACAGGAACGGAATAAAAATGCAATATGAAAACAAAAAAAATCAATTGTACAATCACCTAATAAAATAAAATAAATGTAATTTTTGTACGTGTTCCTACAATCCTGCCGGTGTGTGTAATATATAATCAACCTGAATGAAAACTCTTAAAAAGTCGTACACTTAAAGCTGCCGAAGATATGAAGTGTTTACATATATCTTAATTTTCTCACCCCATCCTCATCTCAGCCTCACTATAGTTTGACTTTAATATTGAACCTATTGCAAAAAGAACCATTGGAAACCGATTCGATTTTGGGAGTTCTACTCATGTCCAAACAGTAGGTAACTATTCAATAACAGCAACCAAACCAACAATAACTACACAAAAGAATCACGTCAATCGGATCATAAATCTCAGCGTATTTTTTTTTATACGCATCGCTATTAATCAAAATTACAAAACAAATATACAACACATCGAAATTAAAATAATAATAATTAAAAAAATATTCGTATTAATCAAAGAATTAATCAAAAAGACCGCGTCGAACCATACCCGGTGAAAATGTTCCCATTATACTCGCAACATTGCCAGGTTGAATTGCAAGAGATATGTGCTGCACCAAGAAAGATTCGGCGCGGTGACCCTGACCATTCTGCTTCAGTCCTCGCCCCAATTCACGGACAAAATCCTTAGCCTCTGCGCACCACCCCTCAACCAGACTGACCTCAACCGCGAACGGAACTAAAAAATAAGCACGTTCGAGTGTGGCATATTTAATTTCAGCGTGATGTACATACTTACATAAAAACCCACCGAATTCAGAACCTCCTCCTGAAGTCGGTTAATGAAACGAGAGCTATTTATTATGTAATTTCTACGATTTTCCCGCCAAACTCCCAGGATCCTATTTGTAAAACATTCTTCAATTGATTGCGCGGGAATTGTCTATGGAGGATACCTTAGTCCAATGCGTACAATATACCATATAGCCAGTACAGTACGACTGCCACAGGCCTAGTTGTGACTCCACATCAACGACGGGCCTAGTGTCAACACTACTATAACTATACTAGTATCAGTACTACGAGTATAACTATGATTTATAATGAGTTATTCAGCATTCACTATGCAGGTTATCTTGCAATGCTTTTAGCTTCAACTGTCTAGTTAAATTAACTAACATTAAGTTCGAGTTCATAAAATCTCGAGAGCTATTACATGGCTCAGCCCACACCATAATGAATACATGTATAAGTCTTTTTTTATTGCATAGCTCGAGCAAAACGAGCAAACAGGTCACCTAATGGTAAGTGATCAGTGATCACTGCCGCCCATGAACATCCACGACGCTGGATCATGGATATGCTGCCGGCCCAATTGGGAGGGAAGCGAGAAGGAAAAAGGATGGGAAGAGGAATAGGGTATTGGGCATCCAGCAATCTCACTCACCGAACGAACTTCACGTCGATCTCCTGTGAGACAGTGGTTCCGCCCCGGACGAGCCTGCCCATTCATGCCGAGTCATGACTGACAACAGCGTAGCTCTACCACATTGGATGTATTTTAATTCTCGTCAATGCAAGTTATAATTAGCTAAATAGTCAGACCCCCCACATGAAAGTATCCTGACACAAATTGTGTTATTATTCCACGCTCGTAACAAGTAGACGCGACGCCACCGTGGTGCAGTCCACAGAGGATATCCCGACCCGCTTCCGTCTGGCAAGGGAACACGATAATTAAACGATCGCTCCCGTGTTTACTAAACTAGCGCTAGTTCTGCTGGAGCTGGGTTCAATCCCAAGGGCCGGAGAAACTTACGTAATTTTTTGTGTCATGATTCTTATCGTTTTGATGATGAAGTGGAATATAAACTCAAATTATAGCTTTATATAAAATACATAGAGTCCTTACCACCCTCAATCGTACTGTCTATTGAAGAGGAGGCCCGTGCCCTGCAGTGCGCCGTCTATGGGCAGATACAGTACAGTATATAGAGTCCTGACTCCTGACCCTACACTCGGATGCCAATCTTGTGTCGTGTCAGTAACTACGAGAGACTTCTCGCTCTCACAAATACCTAGACCATAACAAATACTTGTGTACACAACATAGCTTGCGTAGATCGAACCTGCGACCTCTCGGTTCAACACCAGCGTCTAACCAACTGCGCCAACGGATCACTTAACTCTTTAAAATCAATAGTGTGCTCTGGGATTCGAACCCGCGACTAGCGTTCGGCAGATCGCGTCTGATTCGTTACCAACAAGCCACCACGCATTTAATTATAACCTACGATTTAATATTATTCAAATTGGTGCAACCGTCACTTATTCAAATCTGCCGCGGAAATAAACATTGGGTCCTACTGACGTCACTGTTTATTTTAAAAGTTTATCAATAAATTACAATTCAAATATAAAACGAACACAAATCACACAACAGGAAATGCGCATTTCCCGTAAAAAAAGTTGTCAAAGCGAAACGACGTTCCTTAATCGCTTCGAATCTTCCTAATTATGTACCGTTGGACCTTAACTACCCTTAAATACTATTCATTCAAAATTACACCCTGTTTATATGGAAACACAGTTTAAATTGACTTGCCAATTTTTACAGACCTCAGATTGTTGACAAATCTAAAACAAAATATTTAGAAATGTATTCTGCTTCTTTGGAATAATGTTGAATATCCTTTAGATTTCAAATCATTGGCGAAACAAAAAATGCATTTTGAAAATTGTACTCTGATACATTAATATAAGATTCAAATTAGTGTGGAAGGTTGAAAGTAACAGTTGCCAGTAAAAAAATCTGTTTTTTGGAGCGCGCCTGCCACGTGCAGCGTGCAGCCTGCGCCGGTGTGGCGGATTAGAAAAAAAAACGGATGTCAGATGTTACCAACAATCCCTTCTTAAAACTTTATACTGCTTTTTAATTATTATCGATTGCGTAGTTCTGTTCTATTTTTTCACTAACTGAAAATAATGTTATTGACTAGGTAAATTATTAATTTGGGACACAAAACACAGTTATTGTTATTTTCTAGTTTATGTTTTTGGTTATTTTAATGGGTACAATTTTATTAAAAAGACTGTTAATCGACATTTGTAGAGAACAATGTGTTTTTTTTATTTGGTTCACAAACTGAATTTTCCTTAAAACATGCATATTTTACAAACTCTACTTAGAACAAAATAAGGACACTCTTAACTAGTGAACAAAGCATGCGCACATTACAAACATAAGGTATAATTCATAATTATGCTTACAACACTACCAAGAAAATCTTATCTTAAAATATATGACTTTTCTTTAACATAACTTTATTTATCAATTTCATTAATCATTGCCATTGTCTAAAGTACATATTAAATACTCGTACACTGGTTAACTATTTTAACCTAAACATTTTCTAATATTTTGTTTCTTAAAAAAAACAACAATATGTGAATAATTTAAAAAAATAATTATCTTAATAAATTTTGTTTTCCTTTTAAACTATTCCTCCTAAATAAAAATGGTATTGATCACAGTAGGTAATAATTATCCCAAGGCGTTAAATATATGACGCCGATATTTAATGTTAATATATATTTTATCAATATAAATAACTTATCAAAATGTTTACAACCCCTGTATTTTTTTGCAAGTCCGTCTGTCACAAGCGCGGGCGGCGGATGTGTCTAATTTCACATTTTGCCCAAAATAAGCCGTTTACAGATCCGGCTCTACGCAACGTCTGCTGCGCAAAAAAATCGTTTTTATTGTCATTCATCATTTCCGCGGTGATTTTTTTTGCCGGCGTGTGTAGGATTATTTACCGACAGATTAATACGTCACCGTATGGTCTGGTGGATTAATTACAGGAACCTGGAAGGTCCTACATTCGGTACCCAGATCTGCTGCAATCGTATTTAATCATATCCTGAACTTAACAATAGTATTTTACATTCCAGCCAATATATGTATGTCCCACTGCAGGACACGGGTCGCCTCTACAACCGAGAGTACGATTGAAAGGGGTTAGGCCTTATAGTCTACCACGCAGGTCTGGTGCGGGTTAGCGGACTCTACATACGTCTCTCTACACTCTCGTGTTTCTTTGCGATATTTTCCTTCACCGTTATAGTCCGTAGTGATTGACTATAAATATACACAACACTCCGAAAAGTCAGAGGTGTGCCCTGGTATACGAACCCGCGACCACCGTGACCATGTTGGCAGCCGCGTCTGGTCCGTTACCAACAGGCCACCACGCAATCGTGTTTATGTGAATCTTTCGATTTACAAAACGTGATTTCGAAATTTCTCTTCAAGAAATAGTCAATGACAGACAGCTGGTCTTAATGTAAATCATGCAGTCACGGACAAATCATGCGACATGTCACACTGTAACTTGTCGTAACTACTAGTAACCGTACAAAAAATTGACGTAACTTGTCCGATTTGAGACTCAAACCCGCTACCCCATAGTTCTTACGGCATATATGTACATATGTATATGTACCAGTACTACATCGCCTCCGTGGCTGGTTGTCGGACGCTGGCTGCGGCAAGCGCGGCCGTGGGCTATGTCCTCGTCTACAGAGTTATCAAATTATGTTTGCGACTGATGGGTGTTTTTATTTATTTATTTTCGACCAAGGTCAAGGATCTATATCAAGGCCGACACATGTCGCCGATGTATTCTGTGGTTTTCAGTCTCTTTGTCGTATAAAAGCAAAGCTGTCGTATAAAGTGAATATTTTTGAGAAGAGTATCGGTTTTAAAAATAACTCCGGCAACTGTAGGTGGCAATGGTAGCAAGTACTAGAGAGCTTCGGTCTCACAAACACCCACACCCGAGACAAACACATGTGGAGACTGGAGGTGGTCATCTAGTGTGACATAACACTGACCATAGACAATGAGTCTAGACTCTACACCGAGTGAACAAGTTCTTTGTGTGGGACGGACGTGTTACGCCGGGGCGATGTGCGGAAACCGCCGGCCGGGGCGGAAACCAATTGTAAACATACGGGGTGTGAGCACCAGTGGGCAGTAGCAGACACTTTTAGAGATTTTCGATTGTAAAAATATTGTTACTTACTTACTGAAGTAATAGTTTTAATATTAGGTATTCTTGAAAATAAATATAGACTTGACATTGTTATGAGTACATGTTGGCATAAGCTGTTATATAATTTGCATTCTCCAATGTAAGTATGGCTTTATCCCGCACTTAGTAGTGTCAACATAAATTGTCCATCCCAATTTATTTTGCGGAATAAT
Source organism: Theretra japonica (assembly GCA_033459515.1). Taxonomy (NCBI): domain Eukaryota; kingdom Metazoa; phylum Arthropoda; class Insecta; order Lepidoptera; family Sphingidae; genus Theretra; species Theretra japonica. Next base: position 15,180 of record CM065952.1, read on the forward strand.
TTGGTTTATCATTGTTTGTGAGAAAAACTGCATATTTTTAGCCGACTTCAAAAAAGGGAGGAAGTTCTCAATTCGACTGTATGTTTTACCTCATAACTCTGAGCTCGATGGGCCGATTTTGATTATATATGAAGCCCTTCGAGTGTGTGTAGGTATTTTATTATGTAGGTATTAAGTTATATCGGCCTAACGCGTGTCGACAGATTCACATAGGTTACTAGATATCTGTTATCTGTTGCATGGTGGTCCCAGGGAAGTTTTCGTTTCATATTTTCTCACTTTTATTCCTTTATTTATAGAATGTAAAAAAGCAACGTAAAAATGTATTTAAAAAGGTATATATTAACCTGGATATTAACCGATAATTTCAGTCTCAACAGTTCATTCACTAAACAGCATACCGATTACAAATCAAAAACAAAAAAATATTTAAAGGTATGCAACTCAATTCTTAGCAGTACTAAGAATAAACTGCCACAGTCGATAACAGCGCAGTTCACCCCACAAAGGATCGTTGTTAAAAACCATCAGTAATATTATAATAAGGGCTGTAAAGCGAGTTTTTATCGCTTCCTCAAACGATACATCATCCGGCTAGCTTCCTTCCTTTTGTCGCATTTACATAACACGGATATTAAAATTACGTATTGTTGTTTTTGTTTAGCCCACATAACGTCGGCCAGACATCCTTTCCTTTTAATCCCGATTCTATGTCAGGATTTATGGTTTTACGACCTTTGCCTTTAAAAGAACGTTGGGTTACTTCCTATTTTTAATTAGGTAGTTAGAGGTACCCAATTGTTTATTTAAATTTTAAAATAGTTATATGTATAATACATACATTATTCCAACGTATAACTAACAAATTTAAATGGGCCTCAATTAAAATAAATATTGATGACACCACTTCCAAATGTCCATAAAAAGGTCATCCAAAAATTGCCGCGCCATCCGCCGTTTACGAAAATACATTCGCGCGGGAAACCGAAATAGCGCCGGAAACGCCCGTCGCTCATTATTCGTTTCACACTAATTTCAATTGTATATTGCAAAACTACTAAATCTAAAATGCAACCTACGCTCCTGTACATAAAACATAATTTGATACCCTAAGTCGTAAAACTTACGCCCTTTCGGAACTTCGTAGTCACGCGGAAACGATTAGTTTCTGAACCACATGCTGACAGGCAGGATGCGAGAAATTCATTATCGATTTTTAAAAGTAAAACATACTCTTCCATTCACACATATCAAACACAACCCTTGAAAGAAAGAAACAGAATTCTAACCACACCAAGGAGGCGCATGCGTGCGCAGTCATCCCGATTTATGTATAACATTCCCGCCATTTTCAAAACAAGCAAAATTGAACTTTATCAACTATAACATATGAAGCAGTTTTAACTATGGTAGAGAGGTGTTTATGACGTTTTATGATTCTGAAAAGCCCGTAGACATCTGCATTCATTCATAGCTTGAAATTAGTTTGGTCGCTCATTCCAGCGTCAGTTGCGAAACCGCCTCGGAGGTGGATGCACATCGTTCCAAAAATAGCATTTTGTATTGTTCACGTAAAACTGTGTAAAAAGATTATTGTTTTGTGTTTGTGATATTGTGAAGGAAGAGGATTGGAAGCTGTGTTTCGTTGTTTAGATGGTGAGTAGACAATAATATTTAACTATTTATGTATATAATTTAAAAGTGCATTTGAGCGTTTGAAATAATCGTAAAATAAAACTAAAATTAAACACATCGTGCAGTTATATCTTTAGATAAACGGTTTATAAAATAATAAAAACAACAACTTTATAACAACATATTGTGCATAATTAAAGAGTACAATTTTATACTTGGAATTACTCAAAAAATAATAAAGTTGTTAGTTCAATTTCCACATGAAGCAATCCATGAGAATTGTTCACTCTAAAACACATTTTTTCTGTAATATGAATTAAATAAGATGTTTATTACAAGAAATATTATATTATTCAGCAAGGTGGATACATGTCATTAAACTTAAACGCGATCGTTACCAGACCATTGAATTTAAAATCATTTTAATTCAATTTTTAATCAAGGTACGTATACCTAGATGGAAATTTATTGTTTTCATCCAAATTACATTATAAATAGGTAAGAAGATAATGTAGTCTACAAATGCACTAAAGATATATTTAGATATTATGTGGCCGTGTCGTTATCGTTATTCCGTAGATGGAGTGATAAACCTCTGTCTCAATTCTCTCCCCCCCCCCCCATTTTTCTATTTTACATAATTAAGGACTTTGCCATTAAAATTTGCATCCGATTACCGACCGTACACAGTGGTTAAGAAGCCGACATGGTGAGCCACGTGTGTCGCGGTACTGTGTATATCCGGATACAATTAAATTAAAAACTAATTAAAATACACTCAACAGTCACATACATAGTTCGGACCCCCATTAAGTCTTGTGTCGTGAGTATCAGGAACTACGAGGGACTTTTCGGTCTCACAAACACCCAGACCCGACACAAATATATTTGTGGGCCACACGAACATTGATTGTCTCGGTGCGGGGATCGAACCCGCGGTCTCTCGTTTCACAGTCGGCGTTTAACCAACTACGCCGCGGAGGTTGTCAATCAGACAACATTGTGTCGACCATTCTAGCAAACATTTTTCACTCCGGGCTGATAATATGAATAGAAAATCGAATAGCACTTTGCCCGACCCGGGATTCGAACCGGCGACCTCGGCTTGTAATCGTACCGCAGTACAACTGCGCCACCGAGGCAGTTACATTGTCGTATCATCAAAAAAGATTAAAGCACTATACACTAGTACAGTAAGAAAGATTACATTCAAGCATAATATCGGATATTCCCAGACGAGATTTCTCACGAGGCGCGGGGAAGTGCAGCTCCCACGGATCTAATTGTCTATTGTAAGAACGTTCTAGCGTTCAGCCATTTTTCCCGCGCTTTACAATGGCGGGAAGAGAGCTTAATTATGTGAATTGTTTATTGTTATATGCGGGTTTCTAGATTGTTAAACGAGACTTGTTTTAAAAATGGCGGGTGTGTTACTATCTCGAAACAACTGTGTTTTAATTCAGGCAAGGCAGTGACTGCCCCTGATGGTAAGCGCAATGTTCCGACAGAGCATGGAATGGCATCAGACGGCGGTCTCTTCGATACAATCATGCGCACTCAGCTGCTTCACGCTACAGAAGGAGCCAGGATTATAGGAAGGAATCATGTGACGGCAAACCAATTCACAGCTTGAGAATGCCAATGAATAATTGTAATTATAATATATCTCTAATGTAAGAAGTGCGTGGTGGCCTGTTAATGTAGACGCGGCTGCCGAGAGGTCGCGGGTTCGAATCGTGAGCACACCTCTGACTTCTCGGATATATGTCCCGCAAGTTAACGGTGAAGAAAAACATAACCCGTCTCCTTCTTAGGAATTGTATACAATTTCTTGTTTGAATACATTACCGGTACATATACATAAAGATGGATAAGATCCTCTAGTCTAAACTCCACGGCGTGTGGCGAAATTTGTAACTACAAATAACATTTAAAAAATATCCATTCAACTCAATTTAATAATTATTAATTATTTAAACCTGAAACAAGTATTAGTGTACACAAACACTCGTCTGTATTTGGATCGCAGCGGCCTCTCGTGAAATAAACTCAAATTCCACCACGCTTGCCATCAGAAACGCAAGGTACAGCCGGTTACACTGCACATACTTTGAAATTCATGGATAAATTCTTATGACTGCCTCGGTGGCGTAGTGATACTACGGTATGATTGCAAAGCTGAGGTCTCGGGTTCGAATCCCGGGTCGGGCAAAGTGATATTGGATTTTTCTATTCATTATTAGCCCGGAGTCAGGAATTTGTGCCCGATATGGCGATAGGCTCGCCGCCTATCACATCGTGGGACGGAATATACAAGGCGAAACGTGGGTGTTCTAGTAGCACCTCTGCCTACCCCTTCTGGGAAAAAGGCGTGTGGTTATGTATGTATGTATGTAAATTCTTATGGCCGCCACACACGTAATGAAATAACTGTAATACGATATACTGGAACGAGTGGGCGAATAACTGCGCAAACTTCGTTCCAATTTTCGATTCAAGACGGTGCAAACGCACTTGAATGTGTGTGGCGGGCTTAAGGCACAGGTTCCCTTCGACATTTTCCTTAATTACTAAAATTCTTTAAATAAATGATTAATATCAAACTTCGAACTATCAAAGATCAATAATTAGTTAGAAGCTGAGTCAAACACAGATTACTTCCCTAACTAACCAATACAAAATTAAATAAAATCACCGAACCTACGCCACCGGAATGGTTGAACACCGGAAATTTGACAAAAGTCTAGGAAGCGGGCAGCGACTCGGGTGAAGCGCGGATTGTCCGGCGCGCGGCGGAAGCGACGGTAATGTCGCCCATTATGCTATTGTTGGCTGCACTGCCTATTATGTACGGCCTTGTGTAAGCTAGGACCATAACAAGTGACTTGGTAATTTGGTTTCGCTGGCGATAAAATAGTCCATCGTAGGTACATATCAGTCTAGACTGCCCCCGTCAATCGTACTCTCGATTATAGAGGAGGCTCGTGCCCTGCAGTGGGACGTATGTGGGCTGATACAGTGCAGTTCAGTGCAACTCAACTCCCAACTAAATACAGGTGATGTTACTTAAGTACAAGAGATCACAAAAATATTAATAATCACACATTACACACAGACAATGCGCGTGTATGTGGCTGTGTAGGGGTGTTGTGACTAGTTGATTGTGTCTCCTGCAATAAGCTAAAGTACCAATGCATTTCTTCCAGACCTATCTATCCGCGTGCTACGAGATGCCGACGCAGGCGCGCTGCGACCGAGTCCCGCCCGCGCACGCCGCGTGGGGGCCGCTCGACCTACGAGTGCTGCAGGAGGACGATCTGCCTCTAGGTATTATATTTTTATAGTAGTCCGGAAAACGCAAGCAACTTTGCAAGCAAATCACCTCATGATAAGTGGTCACTGCCGCCCGTGAACATCCGCAAAGCTTGGATCTTACATATGTTGCTGGACCATCACATCGGAAAGGGCACGGGTAGGAAAAAGGATGGGAAGAGGGAAGGGGTATTGGGCAATCCCACTTACCGAACGAAACGCGACAGCAAAGCTGTAATTTCAAGTCGATCTCCTGTGAGACAGTGGTACTTTCCCGGACGAGCCTGCCCATTCATGCTGAGTCATGAGTGACAACAGTATGGCTCTAGCTCTACCACTCTCAACACTTAACTAATATTATTATTCGTTTAACTATTACAAATAACTTAAAAACTGATCGGAATTAAACCTAGCTGCGACTCCTGTATGGTCCTGTATTGTAAACTGGTTTTGTAAAGAGCAACGCAAGAGTTTCTTGTCCGTTCTTCTCTGGTGAAAACCGGCTTGTGAACCGCGTGCTAGTCAAAAGTGATTGAATCTTAAATATTGTGGAACACTTTACAAATTCATTAAGATATTTTTATTTTCATTTCATTATTTACTCCTATCAATAAACAGTATAACATCACCTCAATATGACTGCGTATTGAGACTTGCGGCAGCCGAGACGCTGGCTGCGGGTTCGAATCTCAGAGCACACCTCTGACTTTTCGTAATCATGTGTCTATTGATAGTCGATCACCACGCACTAAAACAGTAAAGGAATACATGGTGAAGAAACCTGCGTACCGTAGCAATCTTGAGTAGATTATCTATGCTGTGTGAAGTGTACCAACTACCAGCCTATACTCGGCCGTGTGTTAACATCTTCGCCACGGTAGATGCTAGTTCATATCCTCTGATACCACTGATTGTTGTCATGTTTGTGATCAAAAACTATTGAACAGCGTGGGAAAACCGCATACTATACTGATTCACTAGGATTAACATAACATTTTATATTCCTTCTACAGATCCTCGAACCTGGTGCCGCGCGCACGTGGGCACCTGGGTGTCTCGAAGAGGAGGTCTTCCGGAGCGGTTCCCCATGAACGGCAAGGCTTTATGTCTCATGTCCAAGGAGATGTTCGCGAGCCGGGTCCCTCACAACGGACACGCGCTGCACCAGGTAAGGAAATACTATTGCTACTTGTCGTGTTAGGAATATTACATTCCGGACCTCGGCCGAGGGTTAGGCTAAAGAAGGGCTGGCTAGATGTCGTCAGCGGAGATATGAGGGTCAATGGCTTTACTATAGAGGATGCGAAGACCGGGTGAAATGGCACCGGCCGGGATAACGCCAAGTAGAATAAATGAATGTTAATGTTAGTAATATATATTTTATTTTTATACTCTCTCTCTACACTGCCTCAATGATAATGCGCTTGTGATCAACTTGTACCGCCGAATTTAATAAGCGATCCTTATCCCAATCTATGGATAGATACTGAAAATAAAATCAATCAAGACTAGTCAAAAGTGGGCGTGCCGACAAATCTTTTACCCGATTGGTCTAATTTTAGGATCAATCTTTAGAGATAAAGGGTCTTATTCATAGGCAGCTTTGAAACTTATTTCAGTAATCGAATGTTTTATCCGTCTCGAACCACTTTCGAATTCAGTTTTAGCGAAGAAGACAAAACACTCGATAGTTAAAATAGGTTTAAAACTGTCTATGAATAATACCTATAGAATATCAACTGGAATGGTTGTCCCGGTTGGTACGATTGCCGGAATGTCCTGCAGCCAGTTATTGTCACAAATACGATGCATCACATATCTAAAATATTTTGTTAGAACTCCCACGGGAAAGGGGACACTATTATCAATGAGCGGAAGTCGCGGGTATCGTGTAGCGATATAATTACACATACGTACAATGACTTGCACAAGACGACCGGCAGCGACTGCATGCATAAAGCAGCAGACCGGGCTTTGCGGCGTACCGCGGAAGAGGCCTATGTCCAGCAGTGGACTGCAACGGGCTGATGATGACATACGATGACAAATTATTTAAAAATATGTTCATCAATGCTATCCAAAAATGGAGGCATGTTATTACCAACTTTGCCCAATCATATAACTTCAAAAATTCCATCTGTTAGTATATGGCCTAAGCCCTCTCAACCGTTCTCTCCATTGTAGAGGAGGCTCGTACCCTACAGTGGGACGTGTATTGGATGATACAGATACAGACAGATATCGCAATTCTTAACGTTTGATTAAGACATAAGATAAATTTCTGATTGTCGTCATGTAAATACTATGAGATAAGCTAATATACTAATCTCATTGTTTCAGGACTTCAGAAGAAGACTAGCCAAGGCGTTAGCCCTTCAAGAACTAATCGAGAAGATATCTAGAAATTGACGTTGTGAAAATGGCCAAAGGTTCCTTCTAGAACTCCATCCACTTTCATGAAATAAGTTTAACGAGTTGGTACAATAATGGATGTAGTCGGAAACTAAGAAAAACTCATAATGTTTTCCTCATTAGTGTAGTTAGATGTGTGAGTGAACCCCTGGGTCGTGGGTTCGATGTCCAGGTAGAGCGTGTTGTGTAAATTTTTCTTTAAAATCACTTATTGTCTAAGACTGAGAGTTATGTCTTGTATGTGTGGATTCGCGCTCTATTCAATGATGAAGGAAAACTTAAGTAGTTAGGTATAGAAAGTACGATGGAAAGTACACACTCACGGCCTTATTCATAGACAATTCATAAACCTGTTTTGGTTATCGAATGTTTTGTCCCTTTTGAACGACTTTTGAATTCAGTTTGAGCGAAGAAGACAAAACGAAGAAGCGTGGGACGTCCACCCACTAGGTGGTCAGACGACCTGGTGAAGGTCGCGGGACGTCGCTGGATGCAGGCTGCCTCCAACAGGTCACTGTGGAAATCATTGGAGAAGGCTTATGTTCAGCAGTGGACTTCCTTTGGCTGATGGATTGGATTGGAAGAAGACAAAACATTCGACAACTAATCAAATCAAATCAAATCAAAACAATTTATTGTGAATCATAGGTACATTAAGATCTTAAAATATTATGTTTCTACGTTCAGCTATGATTTGCCACATTGGCGTGCAATAGGATAAAAATAAAAATAAAAATAAATACAAAAACATAACAGAGATAAAAAAAAATTAATTACAATTAAAATAGGTATAACTGTGTATGAATAGGGCCGTTATTCTTTGTCAAAATTAAATTGAAACTGTACTTTGATAAATTCAAATCCAGGGATTTTTTTTTGTTTCCGACTATGTTCATAAATATGTTGTAATTTGAACTGTTTTGTTGTAATATTATAGTTTGATACGTTTTGATCGTATCACGATTTGATGTTATCAGAAATCAAGAAATCGCTAATAAAATTAATAAACTTTCGTCCTCTTTGCTATATTGGTGAGTCCGTAACCGTGCGTTCCAAGGTTGGATCCTAGTTGGGTATTTTTTTTTCGTTTCAGAGCTTATTTTTAGTATAATGTTCCTAATAATATAAGACATACACTTTGGAGTCCAAAATGATTTGTTTTGTAAATTTCTTTTCCTAATTTAATCTTTTAGGATTTCGAAGTGTTCCTTAGATTGTATTCATCAACAAAACCTTAATTATGGCCTTAATTATATAGATTTCTAAGAAAAGGGATAATTTTGATGGTAGGACATTCAAATCCGCCCGGATATCGACTTCCGTATACTTAAACAACTTGACAACTGGGTTTTAATTTTAGGTACTAAAAGTTGGTGAAAACTATTTTAGAATTAATATTTCAGTATTATTTTGTTAAATACATAAATAAGATAATGTTTGCATATGCCTTGTGTAAGTTATTCTTAACCTACGGTGCAAATATGCGTGTTACGTGTTTGAAAGCTTTGCAACATCGTAGCGAATGGACGGACCGATTTTGATACATTTTAAACTAATTTTAATTTTATATAATACTGATGATGATATTGGGAGTAGGGCATATGCATGCATTTTAATTTAATATCTGTAATAATCAGTATATTTAATATGTAGGTGATATGGATATTTGAGTTTCAGAAATTGTCCGGTCAATTCGGAGACATTTCAATTCTCTTCTATTTAACACTTTTTCGATGTTACTTACTTTATAAATGTTAATTACCTTCGGAAAATGCGAAACCTCAGTCCGGCTTTTCCGAAGATTATTTTTAAGCAGTTTGTACTATACATAGAGAATACGTTACATTTAAGCAGTAATAACGGGATGTACCGGCCAGTCCGAAGAGTAAGTTGTCGCATATAATTCCAAAACTGTACTTCTAGTCATTGTATATAATAAATATTAGTAAATAAATATGAGTTTTATTTTTAAATTCATACATACACGCCTTTTTCCCAAAAGATGCTACCAGGACACCCACGTTTCACCTTGTGAGTTCCGTCCCACGATGTGACAGCGAGCGAGCCTATCGCCATAATGTCGGGCACTTTCTGATTCCAGCTGATAATGAATGGAAAATCCAATATCACTTTGCCAGACACGGGATTCGAACCCGAGACCTCAACTTTTAATATACGATTGAACACGTCACAGGCTAGTAATGGATGAATTAACTTGACTAAAAATATTATCCGTGGCTGATTGGCTAGACGGCAGCTGTGACGAGAGCCCGCCACCATCCGAAACAGACGAGTGTTTGTGTACACAAGTATTTGTTACGGGTTTGGGTTTTTGTGAGAGCGAAAAGTCTCTCGTTTCTGGGGGTTATTCTATGATTCGAAACAAAACTCGAATGTTCGGATTTCAACGTCTGTAGTACGTTTTTAATTGTCTAATTCTATAAATCATCACTATTCTCTATGATACTTTTCATTCACTCCGAACTAAGTCTATAGTTAGGACGATAGAGGATTCGAACATTTTGTGGAGTACCTAGGCACATTCGTAGTTTTATGTGCGACGTCTTATGTAAGTGGATATGTAAGTGACTGTTGGATGTATTTATTTATAGGGTCTGTTTGGTTCAGAAACAATATTGTTGATAAAATCTACTTTATTTCATTTCTTAGCCAGAGCATCTTTGAACGCACTGGCGCCTGCGATCGCAGCGTTTAGAAGCTTGGCTCCATGTTCTCCCAGTGTCTTGGTGAACTCCTCCACATTTTTCTTCTGGTCGGCTGCTAGTTTAGTCAATACTTCTTTGAACTTCTCGAGTTCTACATTATGGGCGTCTTTTACTCCTTCGAAGAGTTTGCGCGCTTTGTCCTCTGAGGCTTTCGCTTCGTCTATTAATTTCGCTGGAACGAACACATTTGTATGAATTACACGAATAAGATCAGACGAGGACGCGAGGCGAGGTTGAATACTGAATAGACATTCTTTGTAGCGTTATTTTTCCAAGACTTAGGGTTTGCAGAGCTAGATTAGTTGGTACATTTAGAGGTATGTTTAAAGATCTGTTTTAATATTAATAGCTTTATCTTATGACTTTTACATCATGTAACATGTTCCTGGTGGGATATCTGTGCAATTTCCATGAGCTGTCCTCAGTTTCCCGCTAGGTACTGTCAAGCGCTACATAATGTGACATCTACATAGGAGTCTACTCAGATTCATTATTCAAAGGAAACTTAATAAAACATATACTTACAATCCTTCATCCATTTGATCAGACTGTCCACACTGTTATTTCCTTCCCGCTTTAGTTTTTCAAATGCTTCTTCCATTATTAACAATTAAAAAATACAAAACATAATGTCACAATTTTGACGAATCGCGATGGTTGAAAATAAACGAAATAACGATTTTATATTGATTGATTGAAAATGTCTTGCGCAAAAAGGTTTTGTATTTTGAGGTTCTTGAGCTTTATTTAACGGCTGTGAAAAATCTTGTTTGTACGATTACGACGCTGGGCAAGATGCTCTTGGATTTTTATATTCTTTATCAGCCTGATATCAGAAATTTGCGCCCCATATGGCGATAGATTCGGCCCCCCTTCAAATCGTGGAACAAAACACAAGGCGAAACGTGTGTGTCCTGGTAGCACCTGTACCTACCCCTTCTGGGAAAAAGGCGTGAGTTTTTGTACGTATCATGATAATTATATGTGGTCTGTATAGAATATAGATATACTTCGCAAATCGAAATATGCACGGAGGGGCAATACGAAAACTAACTACTTAATAATAATCCAGCGGAAAGGTAACACGTGAAGCCAACTCACCGGAGTCCTGAAGCTGGACGGCGCCGACGACGGTGGTGGCGGTAGAGTGTAGACCAAGCATCAAGCACCAGATAGTCCACCACGCGAACAGAACATAGTGATTACTTTCTCTATTACATGAACTAGAACATCCAGCTCGGCAGAGCACGCGCCGTGCGTCGCGCCGCGCACTCCACTCATAGTAAACGACACGAGAAGCAAGCGACTAACTACCCGCCACTCGATTATATTTACTATAAAAAATCAGTTCAGGCGTCTTCAAGTAATCGGTGAATATACAAAAAAAAAAAGATTCCGACGAATTGAGAACCTCCTCCTTTTTTAAAGTTGGTTAATTTAATGAACGCATCGAAAACTATATTATTGTGAAACTGTGGCTATATGATTAAATTATTATGATTTTTTATCTTAATTATCGAGAAGCTTTGGTTTTGATGCCAGCGCCGATACAAATATTTGTGTGGTCTACAAATATTTGCTTGTCTTGAAACCAAAAAATAATCTCGTAGGTTCTGATACACGACACTACATTTGATACATTACTGAGGGGTTACGACTGTGTTTGTGACGGTTGTGTAATGATTTATATACTATAAAAAATGGCATCGAAATAAACCAATTCATGTTTCAATAGAAGCTCTTATTTCATCGATAATAGTTTGTTTAACAGTTTCAAATGTTTGTACAAAGGTGGTGATGTCTTGTCGAGTGTGTCTGGACAGTATTCCGAGCAGCTGTATGAACTGGACGAGGCTCAGCGGTTCCTTGTTGGGGCATAACCTGGAATTCGAAAACCCTATCATATTATTGCCTCGGTGCCGCTATTACATTACTCCGGGTTCGATTGCATAGGTCCGGCAAACGAGCAAATAGGTCACCTGAGTAAGTGATCACTGCACATGAACATCCACAAAGCTTGGTTCATAGATGAGTTGCGCCCCTTACAATCAGGAGGGGAACGGGAAGGAAAAATGATGGAAAGAGGAGAGGGGTATAGGGCATCCAGTAATCCCACTTACCGAACAAAACGCGACAGCACAGCTGTCGCTTCACGACGATTTACTGTGAAATAGTGGTACCGCCCCGGACGAGCCTGCCCATTCATGCTGAGTCATGACTGACAACAGCGTGGTTTTACCACATATAAAACGCCCACCCCTTTTTGGAAATAGCTGTGAGTTTCTGGAACACTTACCGTACATAAGATCTGTCGAACATGTGCTGATCTATTAGTTTTCCGTCGATGATGTGGCATTCTGTGAACCATTTCGAGATTATATCGTGTTTAGCTCCGTGGCCGCCGCCAGCCGCTTTCAAGACGGTGAACATTTCTTCCAAATTCATTATAATTACATTTTGTGTTGATTTTGATAGTAAAATCAGGAAGGCTATGCTTAAGTATTTTTCATTCAAAAGTTCGTACATCGTCTGTGTATAAAATAAATAATAAATACATCCAACAGACACATACGGAGTCCTGACCCCACACTGAGATCGAGTCTTGTGTCGGGTATGAGACACTATGAGAGACTTTTCGGTCTCACAAACACCCGGACTTGAAACAAATACACAAATATTTGACTCAATGCGGGGATAGAACCCGTCCTCCCTTTACAGCCGGCGTTTAGTCAACCAGCCACGGAGGCTGTTAATAAGTAGATCCACATCATGTTTATTATCAATTTCTTATGTATTTTTGAAATTATACTTCTTTTGGGACGTTTGGAAATTTATGAGGGTAAAGTTTATACGATGCGCGCGCATCCGACATCGCGACAGTATGAAGTTAGGTGTTAACTGTCTGTTAAATTTCCGTGACAGCTCGTTACTATATTCATAGTAGTTTCTTAAACTTTCATAAATCCACAGCACATGTCACGTGTGTCAAAAATCATAATTCATGATAGATGAAATAAAAAATGGAATGGCTGTGAATGATGTCATGGTAAAATTTCGTGACATAAGTACTTTTTTTTAATTGATCCATTAGGTCTTAAAATCGATGTCTGAGGGACACTTTGTTTCGATAATCTAAATTTAGAGTTAGAATTGGAAATAATATCAGTGGAAATAAATAAAATATATAAATTCTTAAATATATGTATATGTGATTTTAAACTATATATTAAGGTGGTGAAAGATGTAAAAAAAAGTGAACTATTACCTTAAAAAGAATGATAAGTTGTTACGTGCGTACAAAATGACACACAAGCGTTTGTTTATTTATAATGATGTGACAAATTGTACAATCCTCATTCTCATGACTCTCGTGAATAAAACACAGGTACATATGCATGTTTTATTATCTGTCGACAGTGTCGGGCCAGGCGAGGTGCACGGCGGCCACGTCGAGCGCGAGGATGTCCACGGGCGCTTGCAGCGCTTGTCCCAGGCCGGGACTCGAACGCCGGAGCTCGCCGTGGCACCACTCCTTCACGTACGTGCCCGCCTCCGTGCGCACGCGCAGGTGCAGGAGCTGCGGGTGCCCTGGACACATGAGCATGACAGCTTGAGTGTTAGCACCGAGGGTTCACAGCATTCATACATAAACTCACACCTTCTTCTCAGAATGTTTTGACAGCCTTCGTAGCAGTTTGTTAGACGCCGGCTGTGAAACTTGAGGCCGCGGCTCTTAGTGTGGGGTCAGCCCATGTATTTGATTGTTGGGTGTATTTAGTATTTAAAAGGGGTAGGCAGAGGTACAACAAGGACATCTACATTTCACTCTATATGCACCGTCTCACGATGATATAGGTGGCGAGCCTATCGCCTATATCGGGCACAAATTCTTGAATCCGGGTTGATAATGATCAGTATCATCCAATATCACTGCCCGACCCGAGATTTGAACCCGAGACCTAAGCTTTGTAATGGCGCCGTGGTACAACTGACCCGGCACGGTGCTGGCGTGCAGGTCGTAGATCCTGCGTATGCGCGTGAGCAGCGGGCGGCGGTGCAGCACGCGGATGGGCGTCTTCTGGTGCAGCAGCACGCGCGCCGGCGCGTCCGCCGGGGTGTTGCGGAACGAGTTCACGCGCTCCACGTCGCGCGCAGACACCGCGGGCGCGCCGCCCTGGCACAACATGGCACGCCAGTCAGGGAGTGAACGAGGGAACGAATGATTAAATCAGTCAGTAAGTGACTGCATCAGTGAGTGAACGTGTCAAAGTATAGATGAACGAGTGAACGAGTGCCTGAATGATTAAATCAGTCAATGAGTGACTACATCAGTGAGTGAACGTGTCAAAGTATAGATGAATGAGTAAACGAGTGACTGAATGATTAAATCAGTCAGTGAGTGACTACATCAGTGAGTGAACGTGTCAAAGTATAGATGAATGAGTAAACGAGTGACTGAATGATTAAATCAGTCAGTGAGTGAACGTGTCAAAGTATAGATGAATGAGTAAACGAGTGACTGAATGATTACGTCAGTCAGTGAGTGACTACATCAGTGAGTGAACGTGTCAAAGTATAGATGAATGAGTAAACGAGTGACTGAATGATTAAATCAGTCAGTGAGTGAACGTGTCAAAGTATAGATGAATGAGTAAACGAGTGACTGAATGATTACGTCAGTCAGTGAGTGACTACATCAGTGAGTGAACGTGTCAAAGTATAGATGAATGAGTAAACGAGTGACTGAATGATTAAGTCAGTCAGCGAGTGACTACATCAGTGAGTGAACGTGTCAAAGTATAGATGAATGAGTAAACGAGTGACTGAATGATTAAGTCAGTCAGCGAGTGACTACATCAGTGAGTGAACGTGTCAAAGTATAGATGAATGAGTAAACGAGTGACTGAATGATTAAATCAGTCAGTGAGTGAACGTGTCAAAGTATAGATGAATGAGTAAACGAGTGACTGAATGATTACGTCAGTCAGTGAGTGACTACATCAGTGAGTGAACGTGTCAAAGTATAGATGAATGAGTAAACGAGTGACTGAATGATTAGGTCAGTCAGCGAGTGACTGCGGCAACGAATGAATGACCGGGTGAATTAATACATGAGTGAACGAGTAAAGTAATATATTGAGACTTAACATCGTATGTCTAAGGATGGCGAGCGCAATGGAATACCAAGCATTGCGTTACTATTCATGTTGTTTAGTTTTGTTACTGTCCATGAGCGGTCGTATCGCTTACCATCAGGCGAATCGCATGCTCGTCTCGGCACCCACTGCAATAAAAAAATACACGATTGTAAGTGCATCTTGTGCTATATAACACCGAATAACGATACACGATCATGTTCCATTCGCCAACATGACGCCGGCCTGTGCGCCGGAGTGTCGAGGCATACTCACGACGTCGTCGCCCTCGGCGTGGCCCAGTTTGATGCAGATGGCCTCGTACGTCTTGCATTTAGTCTCCTCACCTTTCTTCAACTGTGCTAAGTCATGTCTAAAAAAATGAAAACCAACTTCAAGAAAACCAATATTAAGAAAAAAAAATTAAAACACTACAAAACATGCACAAAAAATGCAACGCATGTAAAATACAGAAAAGTATGTAATGAATTTAAAAACGAGTACCTACATGAAATAGAGTTCTTTGGCGTATTATATATAGGTCATATTCGCTGGCTGTGACGCGAGCCCCCACCACCCACACACAGGCGAGTGTTTGTGTAGGCACACTAGAACTTGTGTCTGTGTGTGTGAGAGCGACAAGTCTCTCGTAGTTTCTGATACTTCACATCACACAGGACGAGACACTAAGTGTGGGCTCGGATCATGCACGTGACTGTTGAGAGTTTTACATGATTTTGTTCAACATGAAGTTACCTTGTAACCGGCACGAGGCTCTTGACAATCAGTCTGCCGCACTTGGATATCTGTTCACAAATATTACTCAGCTCTTGTTTAGTCAACTCTCTGCGCGGGTCTGTGATCTGAAAATAAACACTCGGCATAATGTATTAAAAACCACGCTGTGTAACCTTTTTAACATACGATTAATAATGACAATTGCAAATAATTTCATTATTTTAGTTAAACACAATTGTACTAAGTGTATGCATATTACAATATTTTCAAAGTTAACAGCGCTATATAAATAAATTTACATAACAGTAAAAAGTTATGTATTTGCACCATATTAACATATTAACACACACAACCACCCGCAGCCATATTTATAGTTTACATTCCTATTTTATGTTATATTTATGGAATGTTTTCTTATAGCGTAGGTCCGGCAAACGAGCAAACATGTCACCTGATGGTAACTGATCACTTCCGCCCATAAAAACCCACAACCCTGAATCATGGATATAGCCGGACCTTCGCATCGGGATGAGAGCGGGAAGGAAAAAGTATGGGAAGAGGAAAAGGATATCCGGCAATCTCATTCTCTGAACGAAACACGACAGCAAAGCTGTCGCTTCACTTCGATCTCCTGTGAGACAGTAGTACTGCCCCGGACAATCTGCCCATTCATGCTGAATCACGACTGACAACAGCGTGGCTCTACCACTTCATAAATTAATTTCTATACGTGAAGTCCGGCACCAGGCCAGCGTGATGGCCTAACCCCTCTCAACCGATGCGCTAGTATTATTCCTTACCTCGACTGCGAAGGGTCGTCCGTCTCCGAGACAGCGGACGTCGACGTCCTCCCTGCCCGCGGACATGAACTTCATGCGGTACTCAGTCTCCTCCTGGGTGAACCTACGACAAATTACTATGAGTTGTTTATACAGGGTGTAAGGAACGCGCTTACGAAAACAGGGGATAGTATTAAAACACCTTTTATGATGAAACAATCTTATTAAATGTCGTCTGCGATCTTCCGTCGAATCTCTCGTCACATTTTATTACATTGGACATGTTAATACTATTCAATTGTGAATATAAATGCTTGTATATAAGAAAACATATTATCCAAATATCGCATTCAACAGATATTTTTTAAATTTCGTTTGTAGTTTCAAATTTCGTCACACGCCAATATATGATAGATGCACTGTACAACATTTTATTATCATTGATTTGATCACAAACACACGCTATATAAGTAAGGATATAAATAAATAAATAACACGTACCCGTACGCCTGGGCTATAGGTCCGAATATAATCTCTTGCACCGAAGTCTCCATCATGCGTTCTCCGTTCACCACCCACGGCGTCTGCGGCAACTCCCTGCTGAGCTTTATATACCTGCCATGTAATAATATACTATGTACAACTATATTTAGGACAGCCTGGATCACGCACTTGTACTACGATACGACTACAACGCTAACGTCACGGGTTTGAATCCCGGATCGAGCATAGTGCTATCGGATTTTTCTATTCAATATCAGCAATAGGGAATTTGTGCTCTATATGACAGGCTCGCCCCCATATTGTGAGACGGAACACACGCGACGAAATGTTGGTGTCCTGGTGGCACTTTTGCCTACCCCTTCCAGGAAAAAGGCGTGATGAGTATGTATGAACTATGGTGCCAGGGACAGGCGCGGGATTCCAGTACTATCAAGAGCTCTGTAAGGAATAATTTGAAAAGACCCGAGGAGCAGCATTAAATAAAGAAACAGAGAAAAAAACGCGTCGACATTAATCCTACCATTAACATTAATTGTTTCAATTGTTAAGGAAAAACAAAATACAAAGAGATAATACAATACTTGTTAAGTGAGTTTATTGCTGGGTTTCTTTTGTTTTGTGTGGATACCAGTGACTCACCTATTCACTCACTGATGGGTTCTGAATAGTAAATGAAGTAGCAAACAGGAATAATTAAGATATATTCAGGAAAAATATAATGGTATGGTAATAAACAGTATGAAATCGCAAGAATGCGGAAATTGAAAGTACGTCAAATTTACATCGACAATATTTAGCAATATTATTAACACTCATTCACTCAGTCAGTTACACGCTCACTCACTCATTCAATCATGAATTCACTCACTCAGCCCCCCTCTTAATCATTCATTCACTGATTCAATTACTCATTCACCCATTCACACGATCACTCACTCGCTCACTCACTCTTTCAATCAATCATTAACTAGCTCACAGATGATAATACAAGCAATATAATAAATATTCCTACCTCCCGCCCAAATAAGCCGGCGTGTGCACGCACATGACGCTGACGCACTTGGCCGCGCTCTCCACGCCGGGCAGGTCGCGCCACCCCTCAGCCGCTGCCAGCGCTTCGAAGCTCACGTTCTCCAGAGCTTGTTCCACGGACCGTCTGGTGAACTCCACTGCGAAGCGCTTCACTTGCTTACGGCGCGACTCGAAGTGCGCCGGTGCGAGGGTCTTGAGTATCTCTAACTCCTGAAAATAAGGAAAGTATTTAATCATTTAAAATTTTGCATGTTTATCATTTTAAAAATAACATAAATGTAGTTCACAGAAGTTGGTCTCTATTTATAAAGCATAGTAAACTATTTAGGTAATTTGCTATTCTATAATATTTTATTTATAATAATTATTAATATTTTATTGAGTTCTTATGGGACACCTACAATGCCCCTGGGATGAGTAATCTACCTGCAGATCCCGAGGGTACTCCATGTTGAGTGTGACTAACAGTGGCGACACGGAACCCGAGTCTAAAGTCATTGATACATAGGCCGCCAATTTTACCGCGAACGACCACTTCCACGCCTCCTTCAGGGCTGTGAGGCACTCTGGAACAATATTTGTTTAAATATTAACGCGAGTTTGGATTATGTAAGTTTGATACTTTTTTAAGCTACAACGGCTAGACCAATTTTGATGAAATGATGTATAGGGGTAGCTGACACCCTGGGTTAACACAAAGGATATTTTCATCCTGGAAAAATGTAGTGTTCCCATGAGTTAGGAAGTCAAATATACATATTTGCTACTCTTTCAAACTCGATTGGATGACATGGGTCAGGAGAAGATAGGATTGCATGCTTTTCATCATGGGACAGAATGAGATGGGATAGAATGGTATATAACAGGATGGGCCGGGAAAATCAATATAGTCGACAGCAGTCACATTGAGTTTAAATATAAAGCAGTACACAAAATAATATGTTGTTGACATGGACTGGACTTAAAAACTATCTGCACCCGGGCGACACCGGGCCAGGCCGCTAGTAAGTTAGTATGCATTTGATATGCTGACATGACAAATTAGCACAATGCACTATGGTTAATAACTGCACTCACCCGGTTCATATCCTTTGAATGTGTGAGCTAGTCGTAGAGTGATTGCTTTCTCTCTCAGTAATGTGGATATTGGTGAAGACAAACCACAAGCAAATGTTTTGCATTCATAACTGTGAATCAAAAAAATTGATTTCACTTTAGTATATATTAACCATTAAGCAAATAGCAAGTCATTTCAATAAAACTTTTATAGACTCTGTCTTCCTGGTGACCACAAAAGCTGTAAAATATGCAAAACATTGGGATGATAAGAAATGTGTAATTATACCAAATGCATGATAAAATCCATATAAAATTATTTTATTTCAAAATATGTCTTCCTTTATGAAATAAAATGCGGTATGCATACTACAATAGGTTGAAGAGATCCTTGGGGGATCCGTGAGTTCAGCAGTGGACTTCCTGTGGCTTAAGAGAGGGAGAGTGATATGGGACAGCACTGCACTCTTACCGTTTCTCCTCCAATATGTTCTTGACTATGTCCATACTATCCTTCCAAAAGTGTTCTTGCAGGATACCCAGGCAGCTGACGCACACAGCTATCTTACTCTTCTTAGACAATGGCTC
Organism: Theretra japonica; assembly: GCA_033459515.1. Taxonomy (NCBI): domain Eukaryota; kingdom Metazoa; phylum Arthropoda; class Insecta; order Lepidoptera; family Sphingidae; genus Theretra; species Theretra japonica. The sequence goes on from CM065952.1 coordinate 35,097, forward strand.
ATCACCAGTATCTACGGTATCAGAGCTACCGTTGGTCTCCGGTTGAACATCTAAAGGGTCAGTCTTTGTGGCATCTTTAGAGTCTGAATGTAGCAGCTGTTGGAAGAGGTTATGTGTAGCACAGGAAGGTAGTTATATAGTATTATCATTGAAATATTCATAATTATTTTTTTACTTTCCATGTGTGTATAAAACATTATTTATTTTACTGAAAGTTATAAATTAAGTTTAGAATTTCGCTATGTTGGAGCTTAAGCGTCAACAACTCTATATTTATTTTCGGCATAAAATCTAAAATGTTATAGGTTATGTTATTGTTTATAAATAATACGTAATTTAATTGACTATTTATGAATTAAAAGTGTGAAATAAATAATTGAATAATCGAACCTTTGAGAATTTACGCCATAAATATGGATTTTCATTGAAATAATAAAACTTACTTTAGAAATCGATTCCGATGCATTTTCGTAGGCTGTTGAGTTTTTACTGCCGGTGTAGCGAAGGCAGCAAGCGCTACAACATCCTAATTCTTGGCATAATTTTATAATATCACTTTTATTTATTTCTGTACTCATAATCGTTAATTAAAATACACGCTGCCCTTACTACCGAAGATTGAAAATAAACAATATTTGAATAAGTCAGAGTAGGTACTGTCAAATCTAGACTCATGTGTCATCGAAAAAAATCCGTTTCACGAAGTTATTTTGCACTTTAAACGATGAAATTTACTATATTCAGATTTGCATTTTTTAGTAAATTTTATTACAATGAATATCCACTTTATTGTAATACTTTCATTGCGTAACTTTAATATTTAACCTAAGATTCTTTTGAAACTTAATTTACTATTTAAGTTCCCAAAATAGCCTTTATCGTAATAGGCTATTTACTATTGCCATTTGTAAAAATGAATCAGCTGATTTCAAAGCATGTATTTTTAAGAAAACTACAACCATTGCCAACGATTGCCAACTTTGGTAGTTTTATTATTTATTCCACCGAAACTACAAAACAATAGACAAATTACATAAAACCTTTTTAATTTTTTAAGTTTAATGTCTGAATGTCAATAAAAATCGTTGCCATATCTAAATAGGCCCGGATGTGTCAAAGTCAAATGTCCTTATTTTTATGTAATTCAAAATAAATTATTGTATTTAATTTAACCAAAAAATACTAATTTAATTCTCTTTTGGTGCTTTAGTTGAATAAATTATACACAAATATGGGCACAGTGCATGCGAAGGTAATTTTTTTTATAATGCTGAACAGGTTATAAAATCGAAAAATCGATTGGAATTGAAGAACTATTAAGAATAAATAGCATTTAAACCAAGCAACAATAATATTAATATGTAGAATTTAATATTACGTTGAATTTAACGACGCCGAAAGTTGTTTATTTTTATTAACAATTTTTCAAGTTTTCTTCTCAGGCTTGTATATTTATTTCTGTGTGTAATCAGATTTGTCAAATAGACTACAATGTTTCATCACACCATAACTTTCCGCATAGAATCAAACTTACCATTATCTACGTTCTAAGGGAAACATCATTTGAAAAACTTATCTCATATAATCTTTAGGCCTAGGAAGTCCACCGCTGAAAATAGGCCTTACCTCAGGTCAACACAGTAGTTGATAGTTTACCTTAGGTGTCTATAACAAAGAGTGCCAATCATATATCCTGAATATGTGCGTCCAAAACCAAAATCATGCTCTGTTTATGGTAACCAGGCATTGTAATTTGATCTGGGCTCTCCTACCCATACCACAGATGCTACCCAACTGTGAGTTTGTTTTATGGGGAAGACATATCAGTCTGTATCACACACTCAACATATTATTTGCCTCACAATACAAATAATTCATTGAGGTGGTAGTGGGTTTGATAACACTGTCTATGTGTTAATGTTTTCATATATATCAGTGTTTGACTACCTTCATGGTGCAGTTGGTTAGACTCCACCCTGTAATCTCTTGGTGTATACTCATTTTCCTCAGCATTGTATTAACATTATTGAAGTAAACGCAGCTGTGATTCCTGTATGATAACTGTATTGTAAACTGATTTTGAAAAGAGTGATACTAGCGTTTCTGGCCCATTCTTCTTTCATGAAAACAGCCTTATCGACCAGGTGGTAGAGAAGAAGAAGTGGCATTATATCTAATGTGGAACATTTTACAGATTTAATAAAGTATTTGGCATGGCATTGTAGTCTCCTTGTTGAGCCAGATTGAATAATTTCTCGATTGTCATGTTTGCAGGCGGACCAGGGTAACATCGGTGAGGTGGGGGGAGGTATATTTGAATTTGAGGAGCCAATTGAGTTGGAAGATGAACCAATACCGAAGCCTACTATCAAACTAGACGGTGTCAGGGTATGTACCTGTAGTTATTAATTAATAAGAGACATCTGTTATGAACATTTATCAATGTTTCTAGATTGTAATAATTTAAAAATATAATATTTTGTTTTGTGTAAAGAGTACCTTAGGAATTTTCCAAAACTATGACATATGTTTGACTGGTGATTGATATTAAATAATAATCTATGCTCTATACACATTATAGACAGTCTCCATAGCTGTGAGTGACACATGAGGCCATGGGTTTGGTTTCCCGCTCTGAGACAAATATTTGTGAGGCCCACAACAAGTATTTGTTTCTGGTCTGGGTGTTTGTGAGACTGCAAAATCTCTCATAGTGATACACAAGACTATATTACTGTATTACTATGTATGTGCCAGGGATGTAACGGAGGTAGTTTTATCGGAACCGAAATCGGAATCGGAGTTTTCAAATTTGGTTTATCGGAATCGGAATCGAAATCGGAGGCAGGGTCAGTTTGTTTAAGGACAAATAAAACATGATTTATAGTCAATTCTTTTCATTTTTATTTTTTATTATAAAATAAAAAACAACTGTGAAAAAAAATTGGCATAATTCCAAATAAACAAAAGATAAAACTAATGAATTTAAAGTTTAATTAAAATTAAAACCCAAAGTAGCGTGCTACATTTGGTTACATTACAATAAATGAACAAAAGCTAAAACAAATTAAATCAAAATGGACTCGAAAAGTAATGTATTGTTTCGTTCGACCTCCGATTAACATCCGATACAAAAGTATCGGAACCGAAAGTGTAATAATAATCGGAAGTTCCGACTTAACGGAACCGGAATCGAAGCTCCGTTACATCTCTGGTATGTGCCTGTTGATTTTATTTATTGATATTTATTTACACATAATGTTGTATTATCGGCAGGCCCGCGTGGACCGCGTGCATGTAGACGGGTTAAATCGAACCAAAGACGACATCATCCGCAGCACCGTGGATGATCTGTTCCAGGCGACCGACTTCGAAGATGTCATACTCAGGGCGCATCGAGTGAGTTACACCTCTTACATCCCATTTCATTCGTCCTATATTCTATCCCATGTCATCCTGTGGAGTTTGAAAGAATAGCAAATGTACATATTTGAATTCCTAGCTCATCTCACGAGAACATTACATTTTTCGGGACAAAAAATAGCCTATGTGTTAATCCAGGATGTCTGCTACCCCTATACCAAACATCAAAATCGGTCCAGCCGTTTTTGCGTGATAGAGTAACAAACATCCATACATACAAACAAACTTTTGCAACTACATATTATAATATTAGTAAGAAGTTTATTGAACAGAGTGTTAGTAAATATTAAATACACCCAACAGTCACGCGACTGCTGCTGATGTTACCCTTGTTACTTGCAGGTGCGCCGCGCGCTGGACTCGATGGGGTGTTTCCGGGACATCGGGGTGTTCATCGACGTGTCTTCCGGCCCGGGATCCACTCCTGAAGGCCTCGAGGTGAAATCACAGTTATACCACTCTCTCTCTCCCTCTCTTCAGCCACAGGAAGTCCACTGCTGAAAATAGGCCTCCCCAATGATCTCCACATTGACCTGTTGGAGGTGGCTATCCTACTAGCATATTGGTATGCGATGATAATAATATATCAGCCCATACACGCCCCACTGCAGGGCACGGGCCTTCTCTACAATCGAAAGTACGATTGAGAGGGGTTAGACCATACACCACGCCAGCCTAATCCAGGCGGACTTTACATGTCACAGGAATTCTCACAAATCGCTATGGGTATGCAGGTTTCCTCACGATATTTCCCTTTACCGTTATAGTGCATGGTGATTGACTATCAATACACACATAACTCCGAAAAGTCCAGTGTGTCATAGGATTCATTGCCTAAAAGCGTATAAATAGGGAGTGAAATTATTTATTTATTATTTTTTGCCCCATTCAAAAAACCAATGCCCCGGCGGCGTAGTTGTACTACGGTACGGTTAAAACAGTGAGGTCTCGCGCTCGAAACCCGGGTCGGGCAAAGAGATATTGAATTTTTCTATTCATTATCAGCCCGGAATCAGGAATTTGTGCCCGATATGGCGATAGGCTCGCCCCCTATCACATCCTGGGACAGAACAGACAAGGGGAAAGTGGGTGATCTTGGTAGTAACTAGGAGGACCTCTGCCTGCCCCTTCTGGGAAAAAGGCGTGAGTTTATGTATGTATGTATGCAAAAAACCAATTACAATGAAGAAACAAAACAGTGTGGTAATTGTTAAATGATGTATGAATGTTGTCGTAGGTGACATTTCAAGTGAAGGAGCTGTCTCGCATCGTCGGCGGCGTCAACACTACGGTCAGCGAGAATGAAGGGAACCTCGTCGTGGGTACGTACATTATAATATAGTAGGAGTCCATATACGTCCCACTGCAGCGCATGAGCCTCCTCTACAATAGAGATCAATCATACGATTGAGAGTGGTTAGGCCATATAGTCCACCACGCTGGCCTAGTGCTGGTTGGCGGACTTTGCATACCATAGAAATTCTTGCAAATCGCTATGCTATGCAGGTTTCCTCACGATATTGTCCTTCACCGATATTGTGCGTGGTGATTGACTATCAATACACACCTGACCCCGACATGTCAGAGGTGTGCCCTGCTATTTGAACCCACGACCACCATGAACATGTTGACAGCCGCGTCTGGTCCGTTTACCAACAGGCCACCACGCACAATATTAGTAACTAGTAATGAATAAGTAATAAAACTGTGAAGTTAATTGGTGCCTGTCTACCCGCGTCCGGCAGGCGTGAAGCTGCCCAACGTGCTGGGTCGCGGTGAGAAGGTGCAGGCGGAGTACAGCGTGGGGTATCGCAGCACGTCCAACTTCAGCATCGCCGCCGCCAAGCCCTACCCGCACAAGCCGCTCGTGCCCGTGTACGTACCCATGCGTTCATTTATTCATTCACACATTCACTCATCCATTCATACATTCAGTCAGGTAGTCTTTCATTCATGCTTTTGCCTATTCAGTCATTCGGTCGGTGACCCGGTCATTCATTCCCACATTCGCACGTCCATTCATAAGTTCAGCCAGTCAGTCTTTAATTCAGTCCTTAATTAACAGATTCGCTTATTTAGTTATTCGCTCCCTTAGCCGGTCGTTCATTCAGTTTTTCATTCATGCTGATGTTGATAGATCGTCGACGATCTGCAGTCTTCTGTCCTGAAAGCGCTGTTGTGCAAATTAATGAAAATATTTTTTCTGTCTTCACATTTTATTATTTGGAACATGTAATTACTAAAAGATTACAATTTTAAAAGCTCGTGTTATATTAAGAAAGCAGATATCAAAAAAGTAGTCTGACAGATATTTTTTTCTTTTATTTGTAGCTTGTGATTTCGTCACACGCCAACGTGTGGTAGAGGCGCTGTATTTATTCTGTTCAATCCATCATTCATTCAGTCTTTCATTAATTCAGATATTTATTTCTCCAGTCGACAGACGTTAACATACTTTAATATTCTCACTTATTTGTTTATTCTTTCCTTACATGAGATGATTATTCACTCTTCACAAAATTATTATTTTATTCGACGTTCATTTATTCATTCACTCATTCACCTGCTCATTCAGTATACATCTATATAATAGTATTCTCTCCACAGAGTGTCGGCGTCGGTGTACCAGCAGAACCACGAGTACCCGTGGTCGGGGTACCGCCTGCTGGACAGAGGAGTACTGCTGGACCTGGCCTTCAACACTTCTCCAGCGGTGAGTCTCTCTCTCTCTCCCTCTCTCTTAGCCCAAGGAAGTCACTGCTGAACACTGGTCTCCTCCCTTACAACAGCGAACTTACCAGCACTTACTGATAACCTGCACTAGGCCTGCGTTCTCGAATAAAGAGGAGGCTCGTCATCATGATATTTAATTTAACTTATAATGTCATTGTTTAAACGTAAGATTATACTTTTGACTGATAAATCATATTGTATCAAATTATACTATTTTAATAAAACTTTTTTTAGAGCGTAGGTAATTGTAATATAATTATTTACTCAATAAGCTATTGTTTTTCCTTTTTTAGACGAAACACAATCTACAGTGGGAGGGCATGGTCCGCGACACATCGGTGCTCAGCAAAACCACCAGCTTCAAGGTCAGGGAGAGCAGCGGTGAGTGTCTTCGTAATTCTACTGTACTGTACCAGCCCACACACGGCCCGCTGCAGGGCACGGGTCTCCTCTACAATCAGGAGAACTAGAGAGAGAGAGTAAGAGAGAGTTCGATTGAGAGGTTTTATAAAAATGTCGGGTATTGGATATAAAAGATAACACTAGGCTAGCTTGGTGATTAAATTTATTTCTTATATTTTTGTGTTTTTTTTTCTATGGCGATGTTTTTTGTTTTAGGACTTCTATTCCTATTGGATGTTTCTGTGTATGTTAGTTTTTATGTTTCAGTCTCTCGTAGTTTCTAACACGATGCAAGGCTTAGTGTGGGGTCAGAACTATTATAACGTCAGGATTCAGAATAGTTCTATGTGTTGTTAGATATAAATTAAGTATAATTAAATATTTGTATATCGGTAAATATAAGTGCGTGGTGGCCTCGTGGTATCGGACCAGACTCGGCTGCCTACATGTTCACGGTGGTCGCGGGTTCAAATCCCAGGGCACACCTCTGACTTTTCGGAGTTATGTGTGTATTGATAGTCAATCACCACGCACTTTAACGGTGAAGGAAAACATCGTGAGGAAACCTGCATACCGTAGCGATTTTAAAAAAATTCTACGGTGTGTAAGTCCACCAACCCGCACTAGGCCAGCGTGGTGGACTATATGGCCTAACCACTCTCAATCGTACTCGCGATTTAGAGGAGGCCCGTGCCCTGCAGTGGGTCGTATATGGGCTGATACAATACAAATAATTAAATATAATAAAGATTCTACAATATATTATAACTTATTTTTACATTATTTCATAAACACCATAATTCATCTATCCATAGTGTTGTACAACAAATCTAAGATATGGCTAAAAATACATTTAAAAAGCACAAGCCATTGTTTTGTTCTCAGGTCCTCAAATGAAGTCGATCCTGCGCCACATAGTGACAGTGGACCACCGCGACGAGCCGATATTCCCCACCAAGGGTTCCTGGGTGCAGTTCACCAGCGAGCTGGCTGGCTTGGGAGGAGGTGTAGCGCATCTCAAGACCGAGGTGCAGGCGCAGTCCAACCTACAGATGACGGACTCCGTGGTGAGTGGAGGGGGAAATTAGCCACCAACATGTAAGAATATCGAAAAAGACAATTTTATGTTATGTTTGTGTGAGAAGATTAGATAACTTTTAAATTTTTCTTATATTTATTAATAAGACGATATTTAGGATAATTTTGAGTATGATGATGAGTATGACGCTGGTAACAAGTATGACCTCGTTAACGAGCATGACGCTGATAATGAGTATGGCACTGGTGATGACGCAGGTGCTGCAGCTATCAGGCGCGCTGGGCGTGTTGCACGACGTGTTCGGCACGGAGCTGCCGGACCACTTCTACCTGGGCGGGCCCACCACGCTGCGCGGCTTCCACATGCGCGGCGTCGGACCACACGCCGACGGACAGGCCACCGGCGGGAAGGTACGGCATGACGATGTTTCAAATGTTTCATTTTGAACAATATTTCATTATCACTATAACAAATATTCTTTACAACAAACATCAATTTGAAACAGCATTAAAAAGCTTGTAAAATGACTGAGATATTCATATGTCTAATAGTGTACCCAGGATGCGGTCGGAGCACGATAGTGCATCCTTTTCTATAACACCTAATTGTAATTTTGATTCTGCATGTCGTTGCTTCTTTGATATTATAATATTAAAAATTAAATAAATAAATTTTATTTATTTATTTAACTTTAAAAAATATTTTTGAAAATTAAATTTACTACCTTAATAAATAAAATTGTAACTCAAAAGTAAAAATATATCCATCCCTCTCCCACTACTCTCGACTGCATACACCCGTCTCCCTCAGATGTACTGGGCGTCGGGCCTGCACGTGTACGCGCCGCTGCCCTTCCAACAGAACAAGACGGGGATAGCCTCGCTGTTCCGCTCGCACTTCTTCATCAACGCGGGCTGCCTCGCCATGCCCGGTGAGTGATGTAGCTATATACTGACTATTTATTATACACGCAAAAATATAGTGCCTCGTGACGCAGCATGAATGGGCAGCCTCTCCGGGGAGGTACCATTGCCTCACAGGAGAACGGAGGTCGACGCGAAGAGACAGTTTTACTGTCGCGTTTCGTTTGGTGGGTGAGATTGGCGTGCCGCTGTAGATGCACTGTCGTGGTAGTAATGTGTGGTGGTATGCCCGGGTGCAGAGGAGGGTGGGCGCGTGTCGCTGGCGGCGCTGCAGATGGCGCGCGTGTCGTGCGGCGCGGGCGTGGCGCTGCGGCTGGGGCGCGTGGCGCGGCTGGAGCTCAACTACTGCGCGCCGCTGCGAGCCGCGCACGGCGACGCGCGCGCGCACGGACTGCAGTTCGGCGTCGGAGCGCACTTCCTGTGATGTACGTACACACACACACACATACACACTCGCTGACTCATTGTATCATGCAGTCTCGGTTATTCACTCGTTAACACATCATTCACTCATTCATACATTGTTTTATTGGTTTACCCATTCACTCAATCGTTCATTCATTCTCATTTTCATGCACGCACTCGTTCATACATACACTCATTAATTGACTCGCTCATCCAGTCTCTCATCCATTCGTTTACTCATTCGTTCATAAGTCATTACATTCGTTCACTCATTCCTGTGATTTCACTTATATTCACTCATTCGTTCCTTCTCTCTCATTAATTTACTCATTCGTTCATACTCTCTCCAATTCATTCACTGATTCCTTTATTCCCTCTCACATTCATTTATAGTTTATTCATTCACTCATTTGCTTTTATATTCTCACGTTGGATGAATGTATATAATTGAGTATTGTTCTGTTTCAGGTACAAATGTGTGAGATGTGCAATCGGTTGTAACTTGTTGACATTAGTTAATTATAAAAATTGTATATTGTTATGTCGGCCTTAGTATTGATCCAAATATACTGCCTTTAGTTTTAATATTGTTTTATTTATATTTCCTCGCATACCATACATGTCTGCAGCTGTATCAGCCCGGATACGTCCCACTGCAGGGCACGAGCCTCTCATACAATCGAGAGCACAATTGAGAAGGTTCGTATTGGTACACAAAAAGTATTTCATAAATAGGTACTTACTGCTAAATGCTAGTTCGAAATACAATAGAAATGGGGACCTGATAGTCGATTTAAGTAAATCCACTTTGTTGTACAATCGATTATTATTAAGAACGAAAGATGAATATCAAAATGGCTATTAATATTAATAAGTACAAATTCTTTAACTAAAAATGCCTCCTACGATATTTTGTAACTTTATATAAAAATATATATTTTGATTATTAAAAATCTTTAGGTGGAATAAAAAATATTCGGAAGCTTCATCAATCTTGATAATGTAATTCCCCTGTAGTTCTTTATATGGGGATTTATTTTTAGTTTTTAATTATAAGCGATAAATAGCCACAATACGCCCGACTGTATTGAATGAAGGCGGGAAAACAGGTGACCTTTCCACAGATTTTTGCCGCAAACATCACGAAATTAATTTACGAAGATATTTCCTCAACCATTTCCGGCTTCTTTGCAAATCATTAATGACAGTTAAAGGATGACATGACAAATAGGCTGGTTGATATCGAACTGATGATATCCCAGATTCGAGTCAAAAGCATAATATATTAACATTAATAATAATGAATACACCAACAGTCGCATACAGAACTATGCCTGACCACACACTAAGACCGAGTCTTGTGTCGTGGGTATCAGCAACTACGAGAGACTTTTCGGTCTCACAAACACCCAGACCTGAGACAACTACCTGTGAATCACACAAATATTTGTGTACAATTATCTGTGTACGGGGATCGAATCCGCGGCCTTATGGCCGCCATACACGTAACGATATAACTGTGCAAGTCTGTGTTTGCACCGTTTCTGAGTTCATCGCGCACAACTGCACGGACAAACAGACATAAATTCTAAAAAAAAAAAATTGGGTTTTATTACGTTAATACAGTCCCCCATATTATTTTTTCTCGTTTATGTTCCATGTATCGACATCAATTAAAATTTTATTATATGTATAGATTAGTATTGATCGCCACTTCACCGTGAAGAAGTTTTTCCGGGATAAAAGTCCCACTATATATTTTCTCAGGATAAAATGTACCCTATAACCTTTCTCGATAAATGGATTATCCAACACTAAAATATTTTTTCAATGCGGCCCAGTAGTTCCTGAGATTACCGCGGTCAGTCTCTTCAGCTTTATATATTATTACTAGCGGCCCGACCCAGCTTCGCCTGGGTGCAGATGTTTTTTGATTCCACTCTACACCTGATAGATGTTAATTTTCGTACAAACTCTTGTATATTAAAACTCGACGTAGCTATCCTACCGTCCCTTTTCTTCTCACTATGACCCAATTAATCCCTCTCCGTCCCGTCTGTCCCGTCACTTCCCGCTCCGTCGTATCCTATCCCGTCCCGTACCGTCTCGTCCCATCTCGTCCCGTCACTTCTCATCCCTTCCCTTTCCGTCTCGTCCTCTCTCGTCGCATCCTATCCGGACTCAATCCGTGCCTTTACATTTCGCCTTATCGCAATCTTTCAGCTACCCTAGTAATTTCGCCTATGCATTTAGAATATCAATGCGATCATCGATGCACTATTTGCTCACGGATGCTCACGGCACACCCCGCGATCGCCAACCGCTGATAACCGGAAAGAAACTTACGGCCCGCCAGCCACTGGGCCTCCGCTTTTTAAATCTCTAATATCTCCTAAGATTTTAATGAAAATCTGTTAAGGGCAGCTTTGATCAACATTAAATGTCCTACATATGTAATGTATTTCATTGGATAAGGAATTATACTGTTTTGTATAAAATACCTTGGTAAACAGTACATATTTTTTTATAATGTGGTAATTATACTGTTAAAATGTAGCTTATATGACACGTTCGTAGATTTACCATAGCAGCGCCATCTATTGATTACTTACTCAACCCAGTCGAAAGGTATCGACATCTGTTAGAATCATTTGGAGTTAACAGATGATTGTGACTGTCAAATAATAACAGACAAATAATTAGCAATAAATTAAAATTGCGACTATAATTTGAGATTTAAACTATCCTATCTCTCAAGTTGGATCGAACTGCACATGGTGTGCAAATTTTATTATAATCGGTTAAGTAGTTTAGGAGTCCATTGAAGACAAACATTGTGACACGAGATTTATATATATTAAGATACTAGCGGCCCGGCCCAGCTTCGCCTGGGTGCTAAGATGTTTAGACTCCACTCCACACCAGAAATATCTTATTCCCGTTCAAACTTTTGTACTCCTGAACTCAACCTAAGTACCTACTATCCCTTTTCCTATCGTATCCCATCCCATCTCATCTGGCTCCTTTTCTTTCTGTTACATCCCGTCCCATTATTTCCCATCGAATGCAATCCGGATCCGACCGGTTTCATCGCGTTCGTCCCACTTTATCCCATTTCATCCCTTAATGCCTAAATAGGCAAGTTGTAATTTTTTTGTAATTGCTTTTATTTTGTAGATAGGCCTTATATAAACACGAAAATACGACGAATATCATTTAAAAAATACGCAAACACAAATACTTTGCAAAATTCCTGCTAAAACTTTCCGCTCAGCCAAAATTCTGAGTACGAAATTGATTTTTTAAAGTATAATGAACTACTTATTTTAAATTTAATTAATTTTATAGCGTCTACAACACGTGGTAATTATACTGTTAAAATGTAGCTTATATGACACGTTCGTAGATTTACCATAGCAGCGCCATCTATTGATTACTTACTCAACCCAGTCGAAAGGTATCGACATCTGTTAGAATCATTTGGAGTTAACAGATGATTGTGACTGTCAAATAATAACAGACAAATAATTAGCAATAAATTAAAATTGCGACTATAATTTGAGATTTAAACTATCCTATCTCTCAAGTTGGATCGAACTGCACATGGTGTGCAAATTTTATTATAATCGGTTAAGTAGTTTAGGAGTCCATTGAGGACAAACATTGTGACACGAGATTTATATATATTAAGATAGATTTTGAATATTAGTAGAAATGTTTTCCTTGTACGATAATATATTCCATTCAGCTCTGTGTTGTGTCGACGTGTCTGCGGTCGACAATTACTTTGGTTATATTCCTTCAAATTGCGGTATGAAAGGTGGCACGTGCGTCATTGTGACTACCGCCGCGTCGCGCGGAAAATCAACACTAATCTACACTAATATATAAAGCTGAAGAGTTTGAACACGATTATCTCAGGAGCCACTGGTTCGAATTGGAAAATTCTTTTTGTGTTGAATAGCCAATTTATCGGAGAAGGCTATACAATATTTTTTATCCCAGAAAAACATGCACGGGGGCGAAGCGGCGAGAAATATTACAAATAATAAATATATACACCTAACAGGAAAGCACATTATAGATATTTTACAACTGCACGCGTATATTTTTCAGAGTCATCTATTGAGTCAAATATCACGCACTTTTATGAAGGTAAATATGGTGACGAAACCCGCGTACTATAGAGATGTTTACAAAAACATTTGTATGTGAAATCCGCCAAACCGCACTAGGCCAGCGAGGTGGACTATGAAAGGTATCTCAATCGTACTCTCGATAGATGAAGATCGAGTGCCTAATAAAATAATATAAATAAATACACCCAACAGTCACATACCTAGTCCCGACCGCACACTAAGATCGAGTCTTGTGTTGTATATCAGAAACTACGAGAAACTTTTCGGTCTCACATAAACCCATTTTCTTTCCCATCACTTTCCCTTCCCGCTCCCCTCCTGATTCGATGGTTCGGCAACACATCCATGATCCAGCAATGTATAAACAAAGAAGAGTTCGATGTTCTGGACTGAACAGCAGTGATTGATCATCTTGGATCTCTCCAGTGAAGCTGAGGCCTCGGGTTCGAATCCCGGGTCGGGCAATGTGATATTGGATCTTTATGTTCATTATCAGCCCGGACTCAGGAATTTATGCCCGATATGGCGATAGGCTCGCACGCTATCATATTATGGGACGGACCATATAAGGCGAAATGTGTGTGTCCTGGTTGCACCTCTGCCTGCCTCTTCAGGGAAAAAGCCGTGATGTTTATGTATGTATGTTGTTTGACGCCGGCAGTGATGAGAGCAAGCTACGATCCACAGTCGAGTGTTTGTGTGCATAATACAAACACACTGAAGGAATATCTTTAGAATATCCTACGTCTAGGGCCTAAGGGAAATGAACCATATTAAATTTATTTTATTAATTTCAACACAGTTACTATATAACTTTCAGAATCTATACCTTATCATAGAAATCTCATAACTCAAGATTATTAACACAGCTTCCGTGGTTCATTTAGACGCCGGCTGTGGAATATGAGGCCGCGGGTTCGATCCCCACACCAAGACAAATATTTACATATATGAATTGTGATCCACAGGTATTTGCTTCGGGACCGAAGTCTCGTGGTTTCTGATATGACACAAGACTCGATGTTAGTGTGGGGTAACAACAATGTTTATGATTGTTGAGTTTATTTATAATATTTTCGTATATTGATTAATTACTACAAATAATACATATCCTTGTATAATAACGAGAGGTCTTTGCTCTCTTAATGTGGTGTGAATCACTCGGAGTTCCTCAACCTTTGTGGTCTTTGGCAGTTAAAATTTGACTAACCTTGCAAGAATCATAAAGCCTGCGGAATCTCAGACATTAATTTTACATTTCTATATAATTATTTTGAGAGGAAAAACCTTTACGGTACCGTAGTACGACTGCCTCGGTGGCGTAACTGTACCTCGGTACGAATACAGAGCTGAGGTCTCGGGTTCGAATCCCGGGTCGAAGTGATATTGGATTTTTCTACTCATTATCAGCTCGGAGTCAGGAATTTGTGCCCGATATAGCGATGGGCTCGCACCCTATCACACTGTGGGACGAAATACAAGGCGAAACGTGGGTGTCTTGGTTGGTATCAAGGAAAGCTCTGCCTACCCCTTCCGCGAAAAAGGCGTGAGTTTATTTATGTAAAAACTAAAAACCTTTATCCTATATCGCCTAGAGATCTATTACAACAACATATCCTTATTAATCTATAAATAAACACACCCAACAGTAACAAACATAATCCTGACTCTACACTTATATAGTTTCGACAGTCTCCGTGGCTGGTTGGTTAGACGCCGGCTGTGACACGAGAGGCCGCGGGTTCGATCCCCGCACCGAGACAAATACTTCTTGTTGCACATTATTTAGGTATTTGTTTCGGGTCTGGGTATTTCTGATAGCAGAAAGACTCTCGTAGTTTCTGTTACAAGACTTGCATCTTAATGTGGAACCAGAACTATGTATGTGACTGTCGAGTGTGTTTATTATTTATTTATTCATTGGAGTGCGTGGTGGCCTGTTGGTAACGGACCAGACGCGGCTGCCGACATGTTCACGGTGGGCTCAAATCCTATGGCATACCTCTGACTTTTCGGAGTCATGTGTGTATTGATAGTCAACCACCACGCACTATAACGGCGAAGGAAAATATCGTGAGGAAACCTGCATACCATGGTGATTTGAAGGGATTTCTGTGGTATGTAAAGTCCGCCAACCCGCACTAGGCCAGCGTGGTGGACTATTCGGCCTTATCTCTCTTAATCGTACTCTCGATTGTAGAGGAGGCCCGTGCCCGTACTGGTGGGGATTTATTAATGACAGAGTGCCTAGGTATTCTAATATTTTGCACTTAGCATCCGGTTGTCACTTTGTAAAG
Organism: Theretra japonica; assembly: GCA_033459515.1. NCBI lineage: Eukaryota > Metazoa > Arthropoda > Insecta > Lepidoptera > Sphingidae > Theretra > Theretra japonica. Next base: position 50,458 of record CM065952.1, read on the forward strand.
GTATTTTATGTTTTGTAAAGATATTTATCACATTGAAATAAAACGAATTCTTATTGGTTTTATCGCGAATTTGATTTAATTTTTACATTTTGTAACTTCCCGACGTTTCGATCACTTTACAGTTTTCGTGGTGACGGGGCGGACTGAAAAATTAAATCAAATTCGCGATAAAATACGAAAGAATTCGTTTTATTTCAATGTATAACATTCGCGTAAATCTGAGAGATATTTATCACTTTTGTAAAGGTAATTTATTAACAATTCATCAGTTTACCTGGTGCATTAAGCATATCTGAGTCATTTAGAGGAAAACCGAGTGTCGCCTTCCATTGAGCAGTTAGCGATAATCGCAATATTATTGTCTTCACTTTCACTGTCATCTGGATCACGCGAACTTTTTATTCAGCCTAGTTGGTGAGGTCTGCCTAGAGGTCGCAGGTTCAAAAACGCCGGTACTTTTCCGACTGTAAGAATTTTCTCATCTACTACGCCGATGTGTATTAAAATACATTAGTGACAGTCTCCGTGGCGCAGTTGGTTGGACGCCAGCTGTGAATGGGAGAGACTGCGGGTTCAATCCCCGCACCGAGACAAATTGATTGTGAGGCCTGCAAGTATTTTTTCGGGTCTGGGTGTTTGTGAGACCGAAAAGTCTCTCGTAGTTTCTGACACACGACACAAGACTTAATTTATCTTAGTGTGGGGTCGAGGCTATGTATGTGACTGTTGGGTGTATTTAATAATTAAATATATGATATTTCTCCTGTACGAAAACTTAGCGTGACAGCTTTTTGCGACATCACAACAGCTAGTGCATTGGTATAAGAACAGAAAAAATAGCCAAAATGTTTTTTTATGTTTATTGATAAAAAAGGGCTTTATGGTTCTGCAACACATTGTCCAATAAAAAAGTACAATCTGTTACTAAAGCGCCATTTACACGGGGAGAGTTTCTCGCCTGGAAGATACGATTATCGTAAGAACATAAAAAAGTTGCTTCGTGCAAACATTTGTCATTCTCGCCCTTCCCAACGGGCGACAATCGCCTCGACATTCATTGAAGTAAATATCTATAAATAATTATCTTTCATTAATGAATTTATTAAGCACGTACCTAATAGCGAAAATTTAAACCCAAACAGCCAGTTTGTAAAACCCTCAAACTCGTTCTTTATCTATTCATAATACAAAAACCCAAGTAATTTATAATTACTTATTGCTTATTACGTTTTGGTTAATGGTGCATCCACACCGCAGTTACCTTGTGAAGGAAGATTACGCAACACGGCGACATTAGGTAACAATCTATAACTTGTCGTTAGTTCTTACTATTTGTTGAATGTTTCTAATCGCGTCTACACCAATAGCAGAAAATAACAAAATATAACAAAGAGCAACAAACACTCCTTACCAGTGTTGTTGTTTGTTGTAATGTTGACTATTTGTCAAAAGTTAGGCAACATTATTTAAAATAGCAACGTGAAATAACAAATAACAATTAATGAAATTTAATTATCGGTTGTTGTTGGGTAACATACATACATACATACACAAACATCACGCCTTTTTCCCAGAAGGGGTAGGCAGAGGTGCAACCGGGCGTCCACGGTTCGCCTTATGTGTTCGGTCCCATGATGTGATATGTGTGCGAGCCTATTGCCATTTGGTAACATTGCTTCACTAGTAACTGCGGTGTGGATGCACCGTTATATCCTTCATTAAAGCAACATTTCGAGTACATCCGACTTATAGTATTATTTACGCACCTAGTGTCTTGTGTATTGGCACACACATTGCTTCACAATACAATTATATCTTTGTCGGTTTTGGTATAAACATCAATTGTTTAGATGTTAACATGTTACACACGTTATAGATAGAGATATACTAAAAGACATACATAAATACTCCCAACAGTCACATACATAATCCAGGCCTCCATACTAAAGCCCTATTTACACGGGGAAAGTTTCTCGCGGCAAGAATCGAATGCGATTATCGCATGGCAGTTCCGTCATAGATTATCGTGTTATAACAAACGTTTACACGATGCAACGTTTTTATATCCTTACATTAATCGTATCTCCGAGACGAGAAACTCTCCTCATGTAAATGGCGCTTTAGTGTGGGGTCAGGACTATGTGTGTGACTGTTGGGTGTATTTAATATTTATAATGTCGACTAACTTCCGTCCAACATTCTCGGGACTGAAAAATTAACGCAGAATGAGCGATTTAACCGCAGCACCGCGTTATATTACTCAGATGCAGGAAAATAGACACCGCGCAATGACAGACATTTATTTAATAAACTTTTCCTAACGTGACAAAGATGGGAATATCACTGGCCATTCATGCTTCAATGAATAATACTTTATTTTCTTTTATTTTATTACCATGAAAGTAAATTAATATTTACTGTTTTTAGTGAATTCCTCAAAGTTTTATTTGTTTTTATTTTGTTGATTACAACGCTGAGGTCTCGAGTTTGAATCTCTGGTCGGGCAAAGAGATATAGAATTTTTCTATTTATGATCAGCCCCGAGTTAGGAGTTGTACTCGATATGGCGACAAGCCCGCCCCATATCACATCGTGGGACGGAACACACAAGGAGAAACGAGGATGTCCTGGTAGTTCCTGCGGCTACCTCTTTAGAAAAACGCTTGAGTTTATGTATGCATCATAAAATGTTGGAAAATATATATAACGGCGCGCGCTTATTTTGATAGACAAATTAGAATGTTGCTGGTTTAAAAAATAATGTTTAAAATTGACGGTTGATTTATTTCTTTTTGAGAGCGGGTACCACCCGAATGGAGTTGTAAGTGTCAACTGTCATGTCGGGCGAGTCATCATTCTTGGATGTGTTCTTGGACGACGATTCGCACATGATGGTCGCTTGCAAACCCATTGGCTCTTGATCGTGATTTATTATTGTAATCTCAGAATACTTTTAGTGATTGTTATTTGGAACGAGTAGTACAATAATCAAAGTATATTGTGAGACTTTTATTTTGGTGAAAACCTGTGCGTATACGCCCACACGATCCAAAGATGTCCGACCAAACTGCAAATATGCCGAGCCAGCCTAACGATGCTTCGACATCAGAAGCGGGATTACCAGAAACGGCGCAGGATCACCTCGCAGGTCAGAATGTTGTTATTCCTCAAAACAATAGTGACCATCAAATGTGGAAGTTGTTATTTGAGATGCAACAACGTCAAATGATGGAAGTGATTCGTACAATGAAGCAATCCAATACGAAAGACCCTAAATTGGTTCTACCCGAATTTAACCCTGAATCACAAGATAGCGATGCTCGAGCTTGGTGTGCCACTGTTGACCTATGCATGCAAGAAAAAGAACTATCGAGTAGCAACTTAATAATAGCTCTGAGTAAAGCGCTTAAAGGCACAGCAGCGTCGTGGCTGGCTCAGAATAGTTTCGCTGGTATAACCTGGCCTCAAATGAAGGATTCTTTTCTTGCCCGGTTTGATTATGTTGAAACATCTGCTGCCACATTATGCAGGTTGTTTAACGAGAATCCCAAAGATGGAGAATGTTTGGCATCATACGCTAATCGATTTTTAAGCACACTCATGAATCGATGGCGCTCTCTATCTAACGAACAAATAGCAATTGCTGTAACGTTAGCACATGCATCAAAAATTGAACCGCGACTACAAAGGCTGGTGTTCACCACAGAAATCGATTCGCGGGTAAAATTGCAACAAGAACTTATGGCTTATACTTACCGTAAGAGAGGGCCTTCGACGCAGGATAAGCCAGCTGTCAATAATGATGCTAAACGACCTCGATTGGATCAATTACGTCGGTGTTACTTATGCAACAAACCAGGTCACTTGGCAATTGATTGCTATGCCAGGAACGTTACATCTCAAGCGTCGACGTCGAAAACTCCAGCAGACATTCCGAGGAAACCGTCTCCGCTTACGTGTTTCTCCTGCGGCGAGCAAGGCCACGTCTCCACGCGCTGTTCGAGGAAACAAAAGTCAACAAAGGAAGCGGTTGCGGAGCGTCGAGTGGATGTCTGCACCATTAAGCCAGCTTCAAACCAACTTGTCACTGATAACGGTGAGACGTATTTATTCTGTTTTGACTCCGGTGCTGAATGCTCTCTAATTAGAGAAGGTACAGCCGAAAAATTCTCTGGTAAACGACAACATGCAATAGTTACTCTATTAGGTATAGGTCGATCTAGTTTGCAGTGCAACACTCAAATATTAGCCACTGTTAATATACAAGGGTTATCATTACAGTTACTATTCCACGTTGTTCCTGATGATTGCATCTCCCATGCTATTATGGTAGGTAGGGATTTACTGACGTTAGGGTTTACCATTGAAATAAGTGAGAATCAACTTATCCTTAAGAAAACTAAGATAATCGCGGTTTGTGACGTAGGCTCTAAAGTAAAAGATTTTCAAAGCATTGATACCGATGTACCTAGTAACTTTCGGGGACAACTACTTACTTTACTCGAAGAGAATGTCGACTATTTCGTGGAAGGGACTCCAACAGGTAGGGTTAGCACAGGTCAGTTAGAAATCAGATTAGCTGATCCCAATCGTACCGTACAGAGGCGACCGTATAGGCTTAGTACAGAGGAAAGAGAAGTAGTGCGGGATAAAATCAAAGATCTCTTGAACGCTGGTATAATTCAGGAAAGTTGTTCCCCATTCGCGAGTCCCATTTTATTGGTTAAAAAGAAAGATGGATCCGATCGACTCTGCGTAGATTATCGAGAACTCAATAATAATACAGTGCCCGACCGTTACCCACTTCCCCTTATATCCGATCAAATACAGCGGCTTGTAGGAGCCAATTTTTTCACTACACTTGACATGGCCAGTGGGTACCATCAAATACCAATTCATAAAGACTCTGTAGAGCGCACTGCTTTTGTAACACCAGATGGGCAGTTTGAATATCTGGCAATGCCTTTTGGTCTTCGGAATGCCCCTTCGGTCTACCAGCGCGCTATAAATAAGGCGCTTGGACCCTTGACTGAGACCTTTGCAGTAGCATATCTAGATGACGTAATTATCCCGTCTCGTACAGCCGAAGAAGGTCTAAATCGATTGCGTCAAGTATTAGGAGCCCTAACTGAAGCTGGTTTTTCACTAAATTTAAAGAAATGCTCTTTCTTGAAAACCAAAGTCGAATTTTTAGGTTATTATGTATCTGCTGGTGAAATACGTCCTAACCCACGAAAAATTAAAGCATTGACAGAACTCACACCACCTCAGACAGTTACGCAGTTAAGACAATTTATTGGGCTGGCTTCATATTTTAGACAATTTATTTCCGGATTTTCTCAAAAGACTGCTCCACTTTATAGGCTAACGTCAGGTAAAGGAAAAATTACGTGGACGCCGGTTTTGGATAAAATTAGGAAAGATATTATTGCGACCCTCACTGATAAGCCAGTGTTAACTATTTTTGACCCTGATCAGCCGATTGAGTTGCATACCGACGCCAGCGCTGAAGGTTACGGTGCAATATTAATGCAACCCATCGATGGTAAATTACGTGTGATCGAATACTATAGCCGCCGAACCTCCAGCGCTGAGTCGCGCTACCACTCCTATGAGTTAGAGACGCTAGCCGTAGTGAATGCCATAAAACACTTCCGTCACTATCTGCACGGACGTAAGTTTGTAGTAGTCACTGACTGCAATGCTGTCAAGGCTTCTAAATCAAAAGTAGACCTCACACCACGAGTCCATCGTTGGTGGTGCTTCTTACAAACTTTTGAGTTTGATATCCAGTATCGCCAGGGTAAAAACATGAGTCACGTTGATTTCTTATCTCGTAACCCATTACCGGTAACGACAAAACCAACTATAAAAGTAGAACAGAAGCGCGTTTATTTGACAGAGATTTCAGACTCGTGGCTACAAGTAGAACAACAAAAAGACGAAGAGATAAAGTCTCTGATTTCAAAACTTAGTACAAATGAGCTTAATAACGAAATTGCTAAGACTTATGAAGTAAGGCGAGGCGTTTTGCATCGTAAAATTGAGCGTAATAATAGGAGTCTTTGGTTGCCAATGGTACCAAAAGCGTTTCAGTGGGCTATTATTAACCATGTTCATGAAAGTATTATGCACTTGGGATGGGAGAAGACATTAGAAAAGGCTTTTTGTCACTACTGGTTTCCAAATATGAACAAATATGTCAGAAAGTTTGTAGACAATTGTATTACATGTAGAGTATCCAAGTCGCAATCTGGAAAAGTTCAAGCTGAACTACATTCTATTCCAAAAGTAACCACTCCCTGGCATACTATTCACATGGACGCCACCGGAAAGTTAAGTGGCAAAAGGGACACTAAAGAGTACGTTTTTGTAACAATAGACGCATTTACTAAATATGTACTCTTGCATCATTCACTAAATGTTGACACTAAAAGTGCCATTAGAGCTTTGCAGGCAGGTCTTTCTTTGTTCGGTGCCCCCACACGCGTTATAGCAGACCAAGGTAGATGTTTTGCCGGAAAAGAATTCAAAGACTTTTGTACGACCCATAACGTTAATTTACACCTTGTAGCAACTGGCAGTAGTCGCGCAAACGGCCAAGTCGAACGTGTGATGTCAACTTTAAAAAACATGCTTACTGCAGTAGAAACCGGAAAAAATAAGTCGTGGCAGGCAGCGTTGCCTGAAATACAACTAGCCATCAATTGCACTTTTAATCGCACCACTAAAGCTAGTCCCCTCGAACTTCTGATAGGAAGAGTAGCTAGACCTTTGCAATTAATGACTTTAGAAATGGAAGAAATTGACATAGACTTAAACTCGATTAGGGAGCAAGCAGCGCAGGCTATAGAGACAAATGCCTCTATAGAAAAAGCTAGGTTCGATAGAAGCAAAGCCAAAGTAAAGAACTTTGAACTTGGTGACTATGTTTTAATAGAAAATCACGAACGTAATAAAACTAAGTTGGAACCCAAATTCAAAGGTCCGTTTCAAGTGGTCGAGCTGCTTGATGGTGACAGATATCTGTTAAAGGCATTGAACTCTAATCGAACATACAAGTACGCGCACGATCGCTTGAGACGCATGCCCGAATGTTATGTTCCATTAGAGTTGAATACTGCATTGGAAGGGACCGAAAGTGACACAGCATCAGGATGTCATAACGGCGGTGGTGAGTACAAAAAGATAGTGGATCTGTTTGTTTCTGGTAAATCGTACTCTGAAGTATATTACAATACTTAATACTTGTTATTTTTATTATAAAATTGGCCTCGGTGGCATTAGTTGGTTTTGGTGGCATTAGTTGGTTTTGGTGGCATTAGTTGGCCTTGGTGGCATAAATTGGCCTTGGTGGCATTAGTTGGCCTTGGTGGCATAAATTGGCCTTGGTGGCATAAATTGGCCTTGGTGGCATAAGTCAGCCTTAGTGGCACAAATTAGTCTAGGTGACATTGGCTTCGGTGGCGATGTCGAGGATGATGTTGATGGGGAAAATGATCTTGTCACATTTTTTTATTAGTGGCCAAATCAGTGGTAGAGGCAACGTTAATGGTTCAGTTTGTTCAAGGTATGGTGTTGAGGCGGTCAGAATGACCGAGCGTGTCCGTGTGTACATTGGTTGTTTCATTGTTCGCAGATGAGCTGGAGAACAGTGACGGTACACACGAGGACGTGTGATGATGCAGGACGGCCGTAACGGCGCGCGCTTATTTTGATAGACAAATTAGAATGTTGCTGGTTTAAAAAATAATGTTTAAAATTGACGGTTGATTTATTTCTTTTTGAGAGCGGGTACCACCCGAATGGAGTTGTAAGTGTCAACTGTCATGTCGGGCGAGTCATCATTCTTGGATGTGTTCTTGGACGACGATTCGCACATGATGGTCGCTTGCAAACCCATTGGCTCTTGATCGTGATTTATTATTGTAATCTCAGAATACTTTTAGTGATTGTTATTTGGAACGAGTAGTACAATAATCAAAGTATATTGTGAGACTTTTATTTTGGTGAAAACCTGTGCGTATACGCCCACACGATCCAAAGATGTCCGACCAAACTGCAAATATGCCGAGCCAGCCTAACGATGCTTCGACATATATTACAAGTAATAATTCTGTACGAGGAAAGAACAAGGAATATTTTATCGACTATTATCGAGAATATGTTTCGGAAATTGTTACTTTTTGACAAATACTAAGAAGTTATTCTCAAGGTGATCTTTAAATAAATAATAACACGAAAACTTTAAAACATAATATGTTAGTCACTGTTGTCGTCAGAACCATTTATTAGTAGTAAATTATTAATTAGTAAGATGTTTACGTTTTGCCGTTATAGTTGGCACGTGAATAGATAAAAACGCCTAACAGTCACATACGTAGTCCTGACCCCAAACTACAATCGAGTCTAGTGACGTGTATCAGGAAATAAGAGAGCTCTCGCACGCACTTATCTCGGTGCGGGGATCGAACCCGCGTCCTCTCGTTTCATAGTCGGCGTCTAACCGACTAGCCACGGAGACTATCATTTTTCAAAAGTTACGTCTTCGATGCTCAGGTAAAGCAAATGGTGTCACCTGAATATTGTAAAAAAGAGGGGATGATTAAAAAAGAGGGTATGATTGAGCGCATGAACGTATGAATGACTCATGGCGCAGCATAATTTCTGTAATCGTTAAGTCCAATACTCAGATTAATAAAATTTAAATTTATAGCAAATTAATTAGGCACTGATCTGAAAGTACATAAAGTAGTAACTTATGTTATAATCCATCCATCCATCCATCAGCCAAAGGAAGTCCACTGCTGAACATAGGCCTCTCCCAATGATTTCCACAGTGACCTGTTGGAGGCAGCCTGCATCCAGCGACGTCCCGCGACCTTTACCAGGTCGTCTGACCACCTAGTGGGTGGACGTCCCACGCTGCGCTTTCCGCTTCGTGGCCTCCATTCGAGAACTTTTTGGCCCCATCGGCCATCAGTTCTCCGTGCTATGTGCCCCGCCCATTGCCACTTCAACTTGCTAATCCGCTGGGCTATGTCGGTTACTTTAGTTATGTTATAATCACTGTATTGTAAACTGGTGTTGAGATGAGCAACACTAGAGCTTCTTGTCCGTTCATTTCTACTGAAAACCGCTTTCCGAAACACGAGGTAGGACAATAAAATGACGGAATCTAAATGACGTTGAACATTTTTATAGATTCAATAAATTATTTTTATTTATTTTTATTCTATTGGCGGCCGAGGATTGTCTCATTATTTGACACAAAAATACCGTTGTAAGAACTTTGTTTTTTTCACGTCATAGTCAAACTATAGATAATAGCATTACATATAAACATCGGTGGTGGCAAAATTACATACATACATAAAATCACGACTCTTTTTCATGATGGGGTAGCCAGAGGCACAACCAGGACACCCACGCTTCGTCTTGTGTGTTCCATCCCACGATATGATAAGGGATATGATATGATGTGCCTATCACCATATTGGGCACAAATTCCTAACTCTGGCCTGATAATTTTATTTTATTTTAATGAACAGAAAAGTCTAATATCACTTTGCCAGACCCGGGATCCGAACCCGAGACGTCAACATTGTAATCATACCGTAGTATAACCACCTCGGCAAAATTAACTCAACTTAACGGTGCGACAGAAATATGGCGAATGTTTTGTATGGAGGGGATTAGACAAGAAAATACATAGAATGGTACTGACGTCACAAGATCTGCTCCAGTAATGTTTAAACTGCAGATATTATTGATTGACTGTGCGTCACTGTGACGTGGCTTCCACGAAAATGTTGCCTGGGGGATTTCTAAGCGAATTAATTTCACGTTACAGTCGGAGACCAAAGCCCGCATTTGGAATGGAAGTTACGTATGTTTTGTCATTTTATTATCGCTGCGTAAAATAAAGGAAAACGGCGTGAGGACACACCTGCACAGAGAGACACACGCCTACACAGCGGGTAATTCATCTGCTCAACAAGTTGGGAGTGGTAGAGCCACGTGTTTGGCAGTCATGACTCAGCATGAATGTGCAGGCTCGTCCGGAGTCCAATGTCTCACAGGAAACCAACGTGAAGCTACAGCTTTGCTGTCCCGTTTCGTTCGGTGAGTGAGATTGCCGGATGCCAATGCCCCTTCCCTCTTCCCATCTTTTTCTTTCTCGCGCTCCTCCCGATTTGTTGGTCATACATACATACATAAAATTAACGCCTTTTTTCTAGAAGGGTAGTCAGAGGACACTTGCGTTTCGTCTTGTGTGTTCCGACCCACGATGCGATAGAGGGCGAGCCTATCGTCATATAGGGAACAAATCCATGATTCCGAGTTGTCAATAATGAATAGAGAAATAAAATATCACTGACCGATCCAGGATTCGAACACGAGACCTCGGCATTGTAATCGTACCGTAGTACAACTGCGCCACCGAAGATACGAATGTGCCACCAGCAATGTCAACAGATGTCGTCATGCATCTAGTACAATTTATTTTCCGCTATATACTTCCCGGGTATTTGCACAGGTGATAAATTATCTATTAAGTTGGTATTATCCTGTGCGAATACTGTTTCATGTCAGGCAGATTTTCCTTATAGCATGCAAAGGTGCTCAAGCGCACCTCACACCAAAGCCTATATGAAACAGCGCCCGCACGTGTTGCCGCCGACATGACATTTCTACAATGCGCTCTGCTCGTCATAACATCATAATTTTCCTAGAGCGCCATTTACACGAGGAGAGTTTCTCGTGGCGAGAATCGTATGCCATTATTGAATGACATAACCGCCATAAGATTATCGTGTTCTGAGTTTACACGATGCAACTTTTTTATATCCTTACGATAATCGTGTCTTCGAGGCGAGAAATTCTCCCCGTGTAACTGGGGCTTTATCATGTCGAATCGCTGCAATGTCGCCGTTAAAGTTTTCCGTCTTGCAATGCTTGAAGCCGCCGACTAGCCCGCCGATAAATTGTTGGCGACATATACCGGCAGGTCGGCGGCTTTAGTGTGTAGTGCATTATACAGTATTATCTTTCCATTTATTTTAACCTCCGCGGCTGGTTGGTTAGACGCCGGTTGTGAGAGCCCGCTAAGATCCCAACACACACGAGTGTTTGTGTACACTAGTAATTGTTTCGGGTCCGGGTGTTTGAGAGAGCGACAAGTATTTCATAGTTTCTGATACGACACAAGACTCAATTTTGATAGATAGTAGAACCGTGAATACAGTTACATACAGTTACACACAGTCTGCGTTCTGGGTGACTTTACTTAAATCAGCCGTACAAAATCACTTAAAGAATATTACTATTGATCAATCATCTATTTACTTATTGGTCCAATCAATTAACAATGTTACATAACCTATAATAACACATAGTAATTTAATCTACAAAGAAACAATAAAGAAAATACATAATAATAATAATTATAGTTAAAAATATAAACACAAATTAAAAAAGAAAATAATAAATTAAAGAATTTCATATTAATAATTGATCAATTGATTATTATAAATCATTTAAGATCTGCTCTTAATTTAACCAAGCTGCGATTCGTGTATGATCACTGTGTTGTAACAGACAAAGCGGAACGTGGGTGTCCTGGTTACTACCAGCGGAACCTGTGCCCCTTCTGCGAAAAAGGCGTGAGTTTATGTATGTATGTGTGTCTGTATGTTTTCCTATACCTTTATGGTGGTTATTAACTATCAACTCTAGATTCCGGATTATAAGTGTGCTCTAGGATTTGAACCCGCGACCACCGCACACGACCCTTTATCACTAGGTTCCAAGATGAGTAATATTATCAATTAAGATTTCTAATTAAGATTATCGTTTATTAATATAATGTTATAATCCATTGTTCATTATTTCAACATTCTTCCTCGTAATAAAACTTAATGAAACTATATGAAACTTTACGTGACGTCAGAACTCTTTAGGCAAGAAGCCCGCATATTCCAAATATATTTACAGGGGCGGAGCAAGGGCTTGGTTATGGAACCCATAGACCCGTGGATTAGGGGGTCACTTACATACATATTTTTAAAAAAGCTTTCTTTAAATCGAATATAATATTTGGCAAAGATTATTTGTATTCGTTATGATATTTTATTTGTTGTGCTGAAGTCTGGAATCTGGAAACAATGCGGAGTACGCAATATCCCAACATTATAGTATTATAATAAATGATAACATTATAAATACCATAGTAATTACTAACTTAACAAACTTATTACACCAAACATAATTTTCTATGTTGTGTCACTTTTATGTTCAATCTCTATTTTAAATTAAATTTAATTAATTCAACTATTTAATAACCACCCCTTAAAATAACCCAACGGGCCTGTAAAACGGTCTTCCTCATAAATTTCGCTCACTGCGTACTCTACATTGAACGTAGAGTCGAGGGGCTTCCCTCGACCACTTGCTTATATTCGTATAGAGCCGCGGTAGAGCTCAGTTGCGTTCGAGACGCCGGCACTAACGGCGTGCGAAATCGCACAATTATATAAAACAAATATAGAATCGAATTTTAAAAAATTAAGTCGATATAGAAAACAAAAATTATAAAGTTGATAAAATAGAGTCGATACTAAAGATAAAAAATAGAGTCGATATTAAAGATAAAAAAATAGAGTCGATACTAAAAATAAAAATATACAGTCGGTATAAAAAAATATAGAGACGGTTTTTTTTGGATGAGTTGTTCAGTGATTGTGTGGAGCCGGTAGAGATGAAAGCGCAGGGCAAGAGGTTCGTGGACCACGCCGGGAAAGCGTACCGGGTGGGACCCGCGAGCCGGGACGACGATCACATCGGATTCTTTGATTTGGTGAGTAGTTTTAAAGCTTTTTGGCGTGTATGGAGTTAAGGTTAACGATGGCTGATTTTTGTGAAAATATAATAACTTACTGTGACATATCTGTATGGAGGTACTTGCAAACAGATTGTCAGTTGACAGTTATTGGATTAAATCTGTTTCAGACGTACAAGCTTTGTATTTTGACGTCTCGTACTAACCGAACCCTCTAAATACATAACAATTACATTAACATTTGGTATATTTTTTATTAAAGTTACTCTGTACTGTGCAAAAAAGGATTAAATAATTATAATCCTTTTTTGCACAGTACAGAGAAACAATAAAGAAATTACATAATAATTATAGTTCAAGTGGCGGCCTTATCACACTATGTAATTTCTTATTAACGCATTATTTGTTGCTTATCTTTAAAACATTTATGATAGTTTTGGGATTTTTTCAAGAACTGAAATGTTAAATAAAAACACAATGTAACAAAGTTATGTTGTACGTCAGATTTTATATAACTATTATTTGTTATTTGGCAAAACGGTTTCGTAAATTAACATCATAATCCGAAAACAAGTAAATTTATATATATTTTTTTTTTTTTTATTATTATATAAAGTTCAAAAGTAGAGCAATTTATCTTCCCTAACAAATGAACATAAGAATTGGCATTTGAAATAACGCTTTTTTGTTAAATCCACATGTAAGTATTGCCATATAATATATTTTATACCACAAAACATCATTTGGATTAATACTACTATCTTTTAATAATCTTACGCCTACATTTTCTGAGAAGTAGGCAGAGATACCACTGTTCTAATTTATTTACATACTTACGAATAAATCTTTTAATAAAGTAATAAACTCTTCGACTCTCCCAATCTATGACGTACAAGTAGCGCTAGTTTAGCCACGGTCTCTACGTAGAGCGACTGTAAATAAATCATGCAATAACATTATATTTAATACGAAAAATACAGACGTCATTTTCAGGGCGTAGAAGCTACGCATATTTTTTTTAATACGAGTCAAACGAGCAAACGGGTCACCTGATGGTAAGTGATCACTGCTCAGGAACATCCACGACGCTGGATCATGGATGTGTTGGCGGACCATCAGATCTTTTTTTTAATATTACCTTAACCTGCATATGTATGTGATGGAATCTTTGAAATCGCAGGGTGCTTACAACAAAATCATCGAGCACCCCACGCTTTTTGTAACAACACAATTAATGTTATTGAGTTCATTTTCTTATCTGGAAATCATTCATAATTATTTTAAACTTTTTATCAGGTCTTTTACAAAAGCGTTTTTAATTATTCAAAACTATTATTTACTGTAGTGTATTATGTATTTACAATATCGACCAGTTTTTAAATATTTTACATAAGTACATAATCGTAAATGTTTAGTAAATCAACTTTAAACTTGTGTAGCTTATGTACCGTATGTTTACAAAACTACGCTCGCGACCATACACAAATCAAATACCACATAGCACTATTGATCTACGTAATAGAATAAAGATTCTAGCGTCAATAGATTGAGTTTTTTTATATTGATCGCTGCAGTGTGTGCTTATTGTGAAATTAATAATAGGATCTGACATGTAAAGGGTATACGTGGAAAAAAGTCGTGAAATAGACGTTAATAATACTTTCTGCTTATATACTTTTATTTTATCGCAATGACTGGCGAAACGAGCATGCCATTCGCTTAATAGTAAGCGACACGACCGCTCATGAACGGTAGCAAAAGCAAACACCATGAATTACAAAGCAATGCTTGGCATTCCACTGCGCTCGCGGATCCGGTGACATAAGATGTTAAATATCATTATGTCCAGTAGTTACTCTGGCTACAATGTCCTTTAAACCGGAACACAACAGTGCATTTACATTGCTGTTTGACGGGAGAAATAGACATTGCGGTGGTACCTACCCAGGCGGCCTCTCACATATGAAAGACCTAACACCAGTAGAAAGTATTCTAGAGAGGCATAATTGTGTCTATTTCTGGGTACTCCATTTGGATTTTTTCTCTGCAATTTCCATAAAATTATAACAGTACCGTGCGAATAAAGAAAATCAATGATAATCAATAGTTTTTAAACACTGTTTGCTTTTTAAATTGTTGCGCCGACGCTAACCAGGTCAACAATTATTAAACATTGACAATTCACGGTAAAAAATCTTAGCTACACCCGACGAGGAAAATACAATGATTTACTTCGATATAATCCCATTGACGCACGCTTTCGTAACATTGAGGAATAAGTTACTAAGCTACCTTTCTTTCTAGCTTTTTTTATGATCGTTTGAACATCTTCAGATATCTGTATTTATATCTGTATAAGCCTTTATACGTCCCACTGCAGGGCACGGGCCTCCTCTACAATCGAGAGTACGATCGAGAGGTGTTAGGCCATATAGTCCACCACGCTGGCCTAGTACCAGGCGGATTTTACATACCATGGAAATTCTTACAAATCGTTACGGTATGCAGGTTTGTTCACGATGTTTTCCTTCACCGTTATAGTGCGTGGTGATTGACTATGAAATGAAATTCGTTTATTGACTATTTTCGACTATCATTATACAAGTCTCAGAAAAAGCTAGAGGTGTGCCCTGGGATTTGAATCGACCACCACCGTGAACATGTTGGCGGCCGCGTCTAGACCGTTACCAACAGCCCACCACGCAATGTTGATATCAATAAAACACACGTGGCTCACTATGACGACTCCTTAACCGCTGTGTACGGCCGGTATCCAGATGTAAATGATTTTGATAGATACATAGATAGATCTTTATAAGTAGAAGTGGCCTCATATTCAGTATAACTGTGATTTTATGCAGACATGAAATCAAAATTTTGAGTCATAATTAAGTAATTGTTTTGTGAGCATTAACGTACCTTCACAATCGCAACCTGTTTTGTGTAAAATAAATTAAAATAAAATAAATAAGTTCTTCTCCTATGACATGTTCAACGTAACTTAGTGCCTTAATGACTCATTTGCAGTGACAATTGTGTTCAGTCTCAAAGAAATATCATCATACATTAGACTTCAACGAGCGCGTCTTTTTTCTTGTGTATTGTTAGAGCAATAAATTGTCGCGATTACTCGCTTGTCTTGATATCACTAAGTTATTTTATTAACTTGAACAGCTGTGAAATGATGATGCACAGTAAGTCATAGTCATATCAACACCACACATACATACACAGACTCACGCCTTTTTCCCAGAAAGGTAAACAGAGGTGCTACCAGGACACCCTCTTTTAGCCTTGTATGTTCCGTCCCACGATGTAATAGGGAGCAAGTCTATCGCCATATCGGGCACAAATTCCTGACTCCGGGCTGATCATTAATAGAAAAATGCGATTTCACTTTGCCCGACATGAGATTCAAACCCGAGACCTCAGCTTTGCAATCATAATGTAGTACAATTGCGCCAACGAGGCAGTGTTTAATTAAATGTGTAACATAAGTGGATATAATATAAGAAAACTGTTAGTTAAGTCTTTGTATAAAGCACTTTATACTCTGTCAACTAACGGGACATATTAGACTCTAACATGTAGAGACAGGTAGAGACTGTGCGTGGGGAAACACTGCATCACACTCTACACTTCCTCAAACGTTGTATTTATTGATTTTTTGTGTTCAAGGAAACGTAGAGACAATTGATTATAAATATTTATCGGTAGAGTCACTTACGATATTTTTTATCGTATTCATTTAATAAATGTAATGTAATTTAATGTTTATATTTTACGTATTTATGACAAAAATGTATAAAACGTTTAGTAATTTGCTGCTTTTGTGAATAATTATGATAATTTACAATGACTAAAAGCTAGGAGCAGAATATATAGGTTACATAAAAGATAAGTCAACATTAATTACAAATTGGCATTTTAACAAGTCAACATGTTTTTAAGATTAAAAATATAAGTCGATAAAGTTACGTTCAGTCTTTTAACTGAAAAAAATGATAAAGAAAAGCTTAAAAGTAATTAAGGACATTTTAATAACAATTTTAATGTGCAAAAAAAAAAACAAAAATGTCAGCGATTTTAACTGGGATCAGTCAACTCGGCACTGTTAGTCACACTAAAAACGATGTGTTTCCCAACGGAGGAAAATTAAATTAATTCTTTATTATATATAAGGAAAAAGCAATATATTAGCGATCAAAATAAAAAAAAACTAAATCTGAAAGACAATCTTTACCGACACAGTTCAGCGGAATAATGTACAGTGAGCATACATAAATAGTGATTTTAGTTTTCACGATTTTTGGCCACCTCGTATAGAAACGAGTATTTTTACCGCTCAGCTGAACTTCAGTTCGGTTCGGGAACTAACCTGAGCTGTAAAAATAATCGTACCTATACGGGTTGATCAAAAGCTTGAAAACTAAAATCGCGATTTTCGATGAACCTACCAGGCAGATTTTTCTTCAAACTTTGTACAATGTTACTTGGCATGTTTAGGAACATGTGGTTTTAATTAAATGCTTTAAGTCAATATCAGCCGGTACATACGAAGTACGGCCACTAACAGGGATACAAAAACAGGCGGAGTCCTTGACGAGAGTCCCGAGAACCAGTTTGAACCGCACATACTTATCCAGTTGAACATTCGCCAACTATAAATAATTTGGATTTAACTGCCGCACAAAATAATACTTATATTTTCTGTGCTGTATGAGCCCCTATACGGTGGAGGGCACGGGCCTCATCTACAATCGAGAGTATGATTGAGAGGGGTTAGGCCATTTAGTCCCCCACACTGGTCAAGAATCTAGTCGACTATAACGGTGAAGGAAAACATCGTAAGATACCTGCATACCATAGCGATTTGTAAAAAAATCTATATGTGAAGTCCGCCAATTAAATTTAACTTAATATGAAATGATTTTTGCGGTCAAAGAAATTTTTTATTTAACCTTACTGTAGGTATGTAATTGAGTAATTATCGAGTGTTACAAATTATAACCTCAAAATTAAGCTTTTATTTATCTTATTATATATAAAATACTTAAATACACCCAACAGTCACATACATAGTCCTGAGTCTACGCTAAGATCGAGTCATGTGTCGTGTCAGACACAACGAGAGACTTGTTTCTCACAAATACTTGTAGATCACACAAACATTTGTTTTGGTGTGGAGATCGAACCCGCGGCCTCACGTTTCACTGCCGCCATCTAACCAACCAGCCATGGAGGCTGTCAGTTGAGGATAAAATAATAGGAGCAATGTTGCGACTGAATTAAATTAATCATTATCTCAATTTTCAAGGACGTGGGACAGATTCCTGAGAACAATAGTGATTACTTAGTATCATAATGACCGACATCTCACCATTCTTTTACTTTAATTACTTTTTACGATGCGCGCCCGCACCGACAGCCAAAAAAGCGACATGATGAAGTTATTTAAGTACCAGGAATGCATGAGTTGAATGAAGGAGATTTTTTTATTCTAAGCAGGTAACTTTATATTGGCAATATTAGCAAATTTATCATTTTAATATTAGACAGTATTTCACATTTCAAATACCAGGAACGCATGAATTTAATGCATATATTTTATTTGGTTTATTTCATCCTGCACGACATATTCACAATGCGCCTGATGGTAAGCGCAGTGCAGATAGAGTATCGACGTGAGATGTTCGTCTCTCGACACAATGACGCCTGATTGTATCCGGATATACACAGAGCCCGACACGACACACGCGGCTATGACGGCTCTTTAACCGCTGTGTACGGTCGATATCTGTACATACAAATATTTGTGGAGCACACAAACATTTGTCTCTGTGGATCGCAGCGGGCTCTCGTCACAGTCGGCGACTAACAACCAGACACGAAGATTTGAAATAACCAATACTATTTCAAAGAAATAGGAAATGTTCTATTACTATTGACATTAGTCATTGTGTGGAACTGTGGAGGGAGAGGTAATAAAGAGGGGGGGGGGGTTCTAAGAATCAGTGAAAGGTGACACAAGGCTTTGTTGAAAATAAACTTGGAATAAAGAAAACAGAACAAGGAAATAACGACAATAGTTCAAGTATTAATACACCCAATAGTACGAGCATATTCTGATTCCTCAGTACTAATGTCCAAACGATAGGTTATATACATTCAAATATATAAATACACTCAACAGTCACATATGTACATAGTCCCGACCCACACTGACATCGAGTCTTGTGTCGTGTCAGAAACTACGAGAGACGTTTCGGTTTTATAAAACCTATATCACAAATAATATACTTCGTTCATAAACCATTGTCTCGGTGCGGGATCGATCATCGAACCCGCGGCCTCTCGTTTCACAGCTCTCTCTGTTGCGCCACAGAGTTTGTGAAATTAAGTGTTAGAAGTGGTAATCATTATTAAATAATAAAAAAATATTTGATTTTAATTCGTCTAGGAAACGTTACTGCAATGCGGCTCAAACTGAAAATCAAATGCAGGATTTGACGCGAACAGGACGATAAGTAACCGAAGTATACTTCGGTCAGATATATCTGACAGCCTCCGTGGCGCAGTTGGTTAGACGCCGCCTGTGAAACGAGTGGCCGCGGGTTCGATCCCCGCACCGAGATCTGGGTGTTTGTGAGACCAGAAAGTCTCTCGTAGTTTCTGATACACGACAAAAGACTCGATCTTAGTGTGTGGTCACGACTATTGGATGTATTGATACATTTATATAAAATACGTAATATTATGAAATGTGTTTGTTCTTTGTAGTATGTATATGGAAGTAAACAACTGCATTAACTTAGAATCCTGAATGGAATGTAAAAACAATTATATTAATTATCGTTGATCATCAATGAGTAAACATTATTATTTATAACCCTCCATATATAGCTAACAAATACATTGAATGTCCATCGTATATTAATTGTACAAGAAAATGAAAGATTGCGTTCTTAAAGATTTGTTAAACATTTCATTTATACTACGAAAAAACTATATTTTATCACAAAACAAATAAATTATAATTTAATGGTATATCAATGCCGATAGCTTCCTATAAAGATCGTGTTTTAGAGAAAGACATGCACGACCAACAAATATGGTCCGTGTTGAGAGAGAAAAGTCTCCCGTAGTTTCTAATACACGACACAAAACTCGATCTTAGGGCAGGGCAGGACTATGTATGTGACTGTTGGGTGTATTTATTTATTATATTTATAACCACTAAACAGATACTCCTAGATTTTGAACAATCCTTAGAATCTCATTATATTGGGACGCATAGAATGCAAGCCAGGTGCAAAACACCAGGCAACTGGTCAGACACGGTGAGAAAGGCCGTTGCTGGTAGCGGTTCATACCATTCAGGAACATCACATATGATCGCCATCCTCAGCAGCGAGGGAATGATGAAATAGAAGATGACCTACATTAATATGGGACTAGTCTATGAAACAGTAAAAGACAGGATTCGATATAAAACGAATAAAAGGAACGAATACAAGTTGACTGGCTGGGAATGCGTCAGGCATTAATTCCGCCTTTATACTATATTGTATTTAAAGCATAAATAAATAGATGTACCGAGGTCATCGCCTCTCGAAATTGCAAGTATAACTGTTCATACCGCCATCCATCTAAACAAAAACTCAGACTACGCTATAAATACTAGCAAAAACTAACAGAAGAACTTGTAAATATACTCTAAAGCCCCATTTACACGAGAGATCTCGATGCGAGAATCGTATGCGGTTATCGCATGATATAACCGCCATAGATTATCGTATTCTGACAAATGTTTACACGATGCAACTTTTTTATATCCTTACGATAATCGCAACTTCGAGGCGAGAAGCTCCCCGTGTAAATGGGGTTTAATAGTAATAAATAAAGTATATTTCTAACTTTGTAAAACGGACCTAAGCTTGGTTGACTGTTGATGGCATCTCTGCCTACCCTTTGAAAGGAGATCCTGATAGATTTTTCCAATGTTTACTAATATATAAAGCTGACAAGTTTGCTTTGAACATGCGTATCCCAGGAGCTACTGGTCAGATTTAAAAAAAATATTTTATCTTTGGATAGTCCTTGTATCGAGGAAAATTCTAGGGTACGTTTTATCCCGGAAAAATAGATATAAGAACTTTTATCCTAGAAAACTTTTTCACACCAACAAAGCCCCGAAGTGTGCCAATTGTATAAAATAAAAGTAGTATATGTATTTTGATTAACAGACAGATATTAATACTAAAACCACGTACATATTATTTGACGTGTGAATTGAGGTGTTGGTTCATTTTACTTGATTCAAACCGCAGCCTTACAATGTATTTTACTAGCCGGCAAAATTGTGTAGTCACTAGTTAGAAATGTTTATCACTATATATTTTTTGTATTGTATCAGCCCATATACGACCCACTGCAGGGCACGGGCCTCCTCTACAATCGAGAGTACGATTGAGAGTGGTTAGGCCATATAGTCCACCACGCTGGCCTAGTGCGGGTTGGCGGACTTTCACATACCATAGAAATTTATACAAATCGCTATGGTATGCAGGTTTCCTCACGATGTTTTCCTTCACCGTTATAGTGCGTGGTGATTGACTATCAATACACACATGACTCCGAAAAGTCAGAGGTGTGCCCTGGGATTTGAACCCGCGACCACCGTGAACATGTAGGCAGCCGCGTCTGGTCCGTTACCAACAGGCCACCACGCACTCTATACTATCACTAGATACCATACATACATTAATTCACGCCTTTTTCTGAGAAAGGGTAGGCAGAGGTACTACCAGGGCACCCACGTTTTGTCAAATGTGTGCTCCGTCCATGATGTGATACGGTCTACCGCCATATCGGGTACAAACTAACTCCGGGCTGATTATTAATAGAAAACTCCAATATCGCTTTGCCCGATCCAGGATTCGAACCCAAGACCTCGTTCGTTAGGCGTTGTAATACTGTAGTACAACTACGGCACTGAGGCAGTTAGATTGTATTAGTAAAATATGATTTTAATAAAGTATAAATGTGTTATGAATACAACAAAAAATACACCGTTAATTCATGAGAAATTCACCCAAATATTATACTACTAGGCTAAATAATGTCAAAATAAGACTCTTAATATAATAGTATTCATAAATTGTGAATGAAGTCAGTGACCCGAGATTTTGCACATTACTAAGGTCAAACTCAACATTATCTACAAAAATGCAAAGTTTTTAAACAAACAATACAAGTGAAATAATTTAAAATTGTTAAATTAAGTTGCGTATCAAAATTAAAAATCTATATTTTGAAACTAAACAAAAAAATATTCATAATATCACTGGTGGTAGGTCTTTCATATGTGAGATGCCGCCTGGGTAGGTGACCACCGCAATCACTATTCACCCACCAAACACCGGTGCAAATGCACTGTTCTGTTCCGGGTTAAAAGATATTGTAGCCAGAGTAACTACTGGACATAATGAGACTTAACATCTTATGTCTCAGGATGGTAGTGTTGTCTGCTTTTGCTACTGGCTGGGTGTTGAGACCGAAAAGTCTCTCGTAGTTTCTGATACTAAACAAGACTCCTAAAGTCCCATCAACACGGGGAGAGTTTCTCGCGGCGAGAATCGGACGCCATTATCGCGTGACACACTCACCATAGATTATCGCGTTCTGACAATGTTTACACGATGCAACTTTTTATATCTTACGATAATCGTATCGTCGAGACGAGAAACTCTCCCCGTGTAAACGGCGCTTTAGTGTGGGGTCGGGACTATGTATGTGACTGCTGAGTATTCATTATAATATATAATATACAGTTATGTACATAAGTTATACAAATATTGTGGTAATGCATGTCTTGCGGTTATTTCAGATAATGATAATGCCGGGTTATTTACCATAAAATTTTATTTGTTATCGTAATATGTTACCTAATGTTTACCACAAACGAATATAAACTTTACGTATTATATTTTATAATGTAAATAGTTCTAATTATCCTGTCTTTGTGGTTCAAAATTTATTCCTTTCGGGCGTATGGAAAAATTATGAAAGTAAGATTATAATGGCTTCTTAGAGTTACGCGAATGTTACACATTGAAATAAAACGAATTCCTACGGATTTTATCGCAAAATTGATTTTTTTTTTTATTTCCCGACGTTTCGATCCCTTTACAGTTTTCGTGGTCACGGGGCGGACTGATAACGTCGGAAAGTTAAAAAATGTTAAAATTAAATGGAATTCGCGATAAATCCGTAAGAATTCGTTTTATTTCAATGAGAGTAAAATTTTTATGATAATCGCACGCACCGACATCGCAAAAGTGATACGATGTAGTTATTTTAACAAAACCGTTGCTTGTAGTCAGATTTTTATACGACAGAGGCACTAACCGGGTCAAAGCGACGGTACTTAAAAAGATTCACGGAAAATCCCAAGAACACTTTCTACATGCTAAGTTAATGTTATGTGACTCTGTGACGTAGTTTGCAGGTTAGCTTCGATTACGGTCGGGTTCGGGCTGGAAAAAACCAGTGGAATATTCCAGAGCCGCATTATTTTCGGACACGTAAAGCTTTATGTTATGGACCTTAACGGAATTTGCCTTTTGCAAATTATATTCAATGATATTTTTATGGTATAAAATAATTTAGATTAAACATAATGGATGCTTTTGCTAAATATTGTTATTTATGTATCAAAGCTATGTTGTAGTTACCTTATAGAGGAGGCCCGTGCCCTGCAGTGGGACGTATATGGGCTGATACAAATACAGATAGTAGATACACATACTACAGTAGGCACGTAGTCTCTCGTTTGCATTGTCTCTAAACCATAGTGTCGCGACGCTGCGCTATAGGGTTGCGGTCCCTGAGATTGTACGAGACTCAAATTAATCTTCCTCTCATTTTCCACTTCCATTCTGAGAGGCAACGCTAAGATCTAAGTGTTGTAGATGCTCATCTTGCCATCCTGTTTCCTCCCCGCTCCCCTCCCGATGTGATGGTCTGGCGACACATCCATGATCCAAGTGTTGGATGTTCATGTGCAGATGACTTACCATCAGGTGACCCGTTGGCTCGTTTGCCGGACCTGTTGTTTAAAGAAAAATCTTACCATCAAGTGACCCGTTTTCTCCTTTCCAGGATATAAAAACGCCCTCCTAGTGGCGACTTTATATATGTGTGTGAGCACATTACTTCTTCTAGTATGTATGTGTGTGTCTACGCATAGTGCGTGCACGCATATTAGTGCGAAGTCAAGACGCCGCTAGCAAGTCAAGTTCACGGAGAACGGGAGTATAAAGACGACTTTATAGTTTTGTAGTTGGAACGATCAAACACGATTTTTAACTTACTCTCTTTTATTATTGGAATAATGCTATTCTAATAATATATGTGTATATGTGATAATCTCAGGAAAAACTGGTTGGATTTGTTAAATCTTTTGGTGTAGGATAGTCCGATTCCCGAGGCTATAGGGTACTTTTATTCAGGAAAATATATAGCTGGAAGTTAAAAAACTTCACACTGGCTTCGTTTTTGGTCACAGTCTGGATACACCCGGTATAATTGTACATATAATTGTATAAATATATTTAAATCACTTTTGTGTATATTCATAGTCATAAGTAGCAATCGTTTTAACGGTGAAGGAAATCATCGTGAGGAAATCTGCATAGTGTATAGAAGGCGATTTTTAAGAATTTCTATGGTATGTAAAGTCCGCCTGGCACTAGGCTAGCGATATAGCCTAACCCCTCTCAATCGTACCCTCGATTGTAGAGGAGGCCCGTGTCCTGTAGTGCGATGTATGTATATGGGCTGATACAGTTCATGACACGGTCATATTACGTGACGTTGTGCCCTTTCCTTTATAACTGATTGTCGAGATGTCGTTCACCCGTAAATTACCGCTTTTTCACTGTCAGAAAGGGATGCACTGAGGTAATTCCATACAATATAGAATGTCTATCTCTTTCGCGCATTTAGCCCTTAAGTCTTTGTGTGAAATACGATTGATGAAAGCTGTTGAACACTTGAAAGAGGTTTTAAGCTTTTTATGCCATCAAAATGAATACAACTGGCAATATAAATGTTTTTTTTTATATGTAATAGTTATATTTTAAAGTGATAAAGTGAATGGTAAAGTTATCTCGGCTTCAGATACAAATAGGCTGACTTTGACGAGTTTTTCATGTGAAAAATAGCCTGTTTTGATATAATACATTACAATAGAGTTTCTCCTTTGTGGCGTATTCGGGTTGGAGCCGGCTGTGAAACGAGAGACCGCGGGTTCGATCCCCACCAAGAGAAAAATAGTAATTTTCCCACAAATATTTGTTTCGAGTCTGGGTGTTGTGAGACCGAAAAGTCTCTCGCAGTTTCTGATACACACAAGACTCGATCTTAGTGTGGGTTCAGAACTATGTATGTGACTGTTGGGTGTATTTATTTATATAAATAAATTAAGTATGCAACCGGGAAAACTACTTAATAATTCATAATCTATTAAGTCTGTCCGCTAGTCTCGTTAATGTAATTGGATTTGAGACATCGCGACGCGGAAAGGTTTCTTTACGATCAAATGCAATGGACAACAATCCGATAACCCGTTGAAGTGAATAATGCATTATATACAATAATATACACTCCACAGTCATGTACATAGTCCTGACCACACACTAAGAAACTACGAGAACTAAACTAAACTAAACTACTCTTGTGTCGTATCAGAAACTACGAGAGACATTCCAGTCTCACAATCATCCCGAAACAAATACCTGTAGATCACACAAATATTTGTCTCGGTGCGTGGATCGAACCCGCGGCCTTGCGTTTTATAGCCAGCATCCAACCAAGTGCGCCACGGAGGGTGTTAAATATAATGTACTAGCATATTATGTGAATGCTTTAACAGTATAAAAATAGTGTATTCTTTGACCTAACCCACCTCAATTGAACGCTCGATTGTAACGGAGTCATCAGCCCATGTACGCACCACTGCAGGGGACGGGCCTCCCCTACGGTCGAAAATGCAGTTAAGAGGGCTTTGGTTTAGTCCACCATGCTGGCCAAGTGTCGTCGTCACTCGTAACTGTTTTGTCCAATTATCTTACTTCTATAATCAGTTAATTCGCTTAACGTGAATCTGACATTAAAAAATCGGGCCTTAGACACCATTCTATTTAAAATATTAGCATTTAATATGAATATTAATAAAACAGGTATGCCTACTTTGAAAACCTGTTCGGTGAAGATTCTTCAAAACCCAAAATCGTAAAACATTACCCGTTGCGCTCGTCACAACTCACAACTCATCCGATTTCAAATGTGTACATTTGCTTACGTCATATGAGAAACCCGTTGTTAAATTTGCATATGTGTGTAGGTAACTATGTATTTGTAGTATACAGGGGGCGCTGTCATACATTTTCGTCTTCAAAAACGTCTCTACATTTTTTGGTGGTAATGTTGGTAGCACTGCTGCATTCATGAAAAATTAACTAATGATTTAATATCAAATAGCTATAAATTCCGTTGGTAACCGAAAGTATATTTAGTTATTATCCATCTTAAACTAGTTTGTTTGGAAGTAGATAGCCCTAAATAAATTTTGCTTTTTCAAACAGTTCGTGCATGTTGGACAACCCGTCAAACGTCAGCCAATAGGAGGGCGGAAAAACGTGGCCCGGCACCACCATTTTTATTTACGTTTTTGTAGTACCAGCGCTCCCTGTATATTATAAATACTCTAAAGTGTAACCATAACAATTTGATCATAACGTGTCGGATATTCCTAAACGTTTTGACACTTTTCTTCTTTCTGGTCGTTTTCTTAATGCTGAGGATCGTGTCTGTGTGTCAATCTACTCTACTCGGTCCGTTTCTGCGCCTGATTTTATCCCGAATTTGATTTAATTTTTCATTTTTTATTTCTCGACGTTTCGATTACAGTTTTCGTGGTCACGGTGCGGACTATCATCATTGTGCGCGACTGTAACTGACTCATTGATAGAAACATTACCATAATAAATAATGTAATAGAGACACAGATTCTCTGAAAACTTAATAATCCATTAGTTTAATTGTTTGATATGATGTCGTGTCAATGGGCGATTAAACTATGTATTGTACTAACCTGTATCAGCTCAGATACATCTCCTTGCAGGGCATGAGCCTCCTGTACAATCGAGAGTAAGATTGAGAGGGGTTAGGCCTTATAGAAATATCACGTATCGAATCTAAAACCACAAACAACGGGCTTTGTAATGGTATAACTATATAAATTCATTGACTAGAGAAATAAATTAACTATGACAACAAACTGAGTACCAGGAACACATACTCATAAAGAGTTGTATTAATAATATCGTGTTTGTTCCGTACTATAAACTAACAACTTGTAGCGCGACCGTCTTGCTAACTGAGGAGAGGGGGGGGGGGATGCATTTAGCGGAAAAATAAAACGCAATAGAGCATGTTTACTTTTAATTTGTCCCGTTTTGCTGCGGATTAAATAAACGATACTATTTTAAATAAAAAAATAAAGAATAGAACAGACGCGATGTTAAATAAAAAACGCATATTCATTCAAATTGTAACTAATTTCGTGAGAAGGATTTAAATTTAAATTATCTATGTTTTGAAGAAATTAACTCAACGCAATATAAAAAAATATGTCAAGAACCGACGGAGGAAATAAGCAAGCTTCCTTTGGACACGAGAAGCGTATATACTCAGGACTTGAATAAAATATATGATATCTTATAAAATCTACGAACCAAAGTTAATTCTATATTTTAATGGGTAAAGAACTCGAATGTTCGGAAGTTCGACGTCTGTAGTACGTTTTTAATTTTCCACTTCTAAAAATCAACACTATTCTCTATAATACTTACCATTCACTCCGAACTAAGTGTATAGTTAGGACGTACGATAGAGGATTTGAACATTTTGTGGAGTACGGAGGAACATTCGTACAGTTTTACGTGCAACGTCCGAAATTTCGAGTTTCGTTCCGGATCATAGAGTATCCCCTTGCTCCGTTTGGGAAGTTGGTTAAAATGCCACCTTATTTACATTTTCTTATCCCCTCTACCTTCAATCCCCTTCTTTTCGGAAGGTCAAGCAACAACTTGTGCGAGTATATATACCTATTACCTACTGTTTGTAAACATTAAGAGAAATGTGCCAGCGATATTAGACAGTTATGTACACAATCTATCTCTCTTATGTGTTTGTTTACATAGTATGCTGTATGACTGCTAGTGTCTTGTTATTTATTATGCAATAGATAATATCTATAACTTTGTAAATACATAAACTCACGCCATTTTCCCAGAAGGGGTAGGTAGTGTGTTCCGCCCCACGATGTGATAGGGCGCGACCCTATCGCCATATCGGGCACAAATTTCTGACTCCGGGCTGACAATGAATGATATGACTTTTTTATAGACAATAATTACAATCTTCTATTTTATGTAACCGATCAATGTCTATACATTAAAGATATTTAAGAAAAACTAATATGAGGGGACTGTATGTACTTAATAGAACAACAACAAGGACTGTTGCAGTTTTTGTCTGTTTGTCTGTGCGGTTGTGCGCGTAGAACTCAGAAACAGTTTAACGGATTTCGATGAAATTTGGTATGAAGGTAGCTGACACCCTGGATAAACACTTGGGTAATTTTTATCTCGTTCCCGTGGGAAACGGAAGGAATTCTGATACATATGTTACTTTTTTATACGTCTCAAGGGGATGGGATGTGACTGGATTACATGCCTTGAGTGAGAATGAGACGGGATAGGGCCGGATGTAACGGGACGGGACAGGACTGGATGGGATGGAAAAATTACTTTTGAATATAATGCATTAACTCCCAAACAATTTAAAAAAATAATGTCCAAAATAATTAAGTATGTAAATTAATTTCTTTTACTAAAGTTAATAAATGAATGTTAATGCAACGTGGTTAGACCATTATAGCGTTTGTTATTATCCTTTGTTTACTTTTCCAATGTTTATGAAGTATGCAATTTGTGGAAAGTTTATAGATGTTTGTCTCATGTTGTTGGTGTAGACGATGATCACATGTCTGGTGTTTTCCTTAAAGAAAACGCAGTAAAATGTTTATGGTAATTTATTTTATTAAAACCAGTAACAGAATACATATAAACAGCACGCGGTCACACATATCGTTGTCTATATAATTTCATGTCATTTATTACATACTAGCTTCTGCCTGCAAATTCCGTCTGCGTGATTAACTCTATTTGAAATTTCCTATCCTGTCCCGTTCTGTTATATCTCGCCCCGTTTAGTCTTATTCTTACTCAAGGCATACACGCCTTGGGATGGGACTAGATTGTAATCCAGTCCTATCCCATCCCTTTGAGTATCAAAAAGTAACAAATATATCAAAATTCCTGCCTCATTCCACGGGATCTCTACATTTTTCGGGATAAAAGTAGTCTAAATGTTAATCCAGTGTGTCAGCTACCTCCATACCAAACATCCAAACGAGACAGGCAGTGCAATAAAAAAAAATCAATATCACTACCTAGGCACAATAATGCTGTAAAATATCTATTTACCACTGAAAACTGGACTTATACGTCACCGGTGTGAATAATTGTTGACAATAGTTGCAGTGTCGGTCGTGCGTTTAATGCAACTCCTTCTCAGTTCCGGATAAAGACTATGCTATTTAGAAGATATACTATGCTTTGCTATCTCGACAGTCTCCGTGGCTGGTCTTAGTCGCCGGCTGTGAGAGGCCGCTACGATACAAACAGACGAGTGTTTGTGCACACAAGTATTTGTCTCGAGTCTACGTGTTTGAGAGAGTCTCGTAGTTTCTAATGCGATACAAGATTGTCAGTGTGGGCTCAGCACTATGTATGTGACTATTGGGTTTATTTCTGTATCAGCCTATGGGCCTATACTGCATAATACGTCCCACTGCAAGGCACGAGCCTCCTCTACAATCGACAGTACGATTGACTAGGGTTACGCCATATAGTCCACCACGCTGGCCTAGTGCCAGGCGGACTGTTATACGATAAAAATCCTCACAAATCGCTATGGTATGCAAGTTTCCTCATGATGTTTTTCTTCATCGTATTTTTTAATTTGTTGCCCTATTCCTGTTCTCATCCTTTTTCCTTCCCGCTCCTCTCCCGATGTGATGGGCCGGCAACATCCATGATTCAGCGTTGTGGATGTTCATGTGCAGTGATCACTTACCGTCAGGTGACCTGTTTGCTCGTTTGCCGGACCTGTAGTATGAAAAAAATTAAAAATGTGTCTTTATTTACAAGTATAGCATTGAGTATGGCGCGCGCGCGTGACTGTCTCTCGCACGAACTAACCGCAAATTCATTGCTTTTTGTCCACAAAAAATGTCTCCGACACTTATTGTAGGTTAAATACATTAGATTAACATCTATTATTCTTAATTTAAACCAATAAATAAATAATGTCTGCCTCGGTGGCGCAGTTCTACTACAGTATGATTGCAACGCTGAGGTCTCGGGTTGGAATCCTGGGTCGGACAAAGTGATATTGGATTTTTTATTAATTATCGGCCCCATCACATCGTGGGACGGAGCACAAGTTAAAACGTGGGTTTCTGTGCCTGCCCCTTCTGGGAAATAGGCGTGAGTTTATGTATTTACGTACGTATGTGACTAAATAATAATAAATACACCCAACAGTCACATACATAGTCCTGACACCACACTATTATACAAGTGTTGTGTTGTGGATAGTAAACTACGAGACTTTCAGTTTCATAAACACTTTCGGCCTTATTCATAGACAGTTTTAAAACTAAAATTAGCTATCGATTGTTTTGTCTTCTTCGCTCAAACTGAATTGAGAAGTCATTCGAAAGGGACAGAACATTCG
Source organism: Theretra japonica (assembly GCA_033459515.1). Taxonomy (NCBI): domain Eukaryota; kingdom Metazoa; phylum Arthropoda; class Insecta; order Lepidoptera; family Sphingidae; genus Theretra; species Theretra japonica. The sequence continues at coordinate 81,230 of CM065952.1, forward strand.
ATAACTAAAATAGGTGTTAAATATGTCTATGAATAAGGCTGCCAGACCCGAAACAAATTGATCACCAACATTTGTCTCGGTGCGGGATCGTAATTGTGTCGTTCACAGTGGGCTCTAACCAGCCACGGAGGCTGCCAATTATTCGTGAATAAATTAATAACATTGCCCGTAACTATTTCTATAGTCGACTTTGAACTGTAATGAGGGATCATCAGATTGTCCGTGCGTGTCGGCAGGACCCTCGGAATTCAATAGAATTGGCTCTATCGCAAAAGGAAGCATTATTAAGTCGCCATTATGCATAATTTCAACACGAAAGCATTTCTTACAGCCTTCGTTGCGCGGAAGAGAAGTTACAATTAAAATATGACACAAATTAATCGTTAATCATTAAAGTTGGAGTACAAATTAAGTACTTTATTTATTTATATCCCTTATTGTACACCAAATAAAACTTAACAATAAGACTATATTATAATACATAGCAGTACAAAAGGCTATCGTATCGCTCGAGGCAATCTTTTACCGACTACTTTAATTATAAAACTAAAAATAAGAAAATGTACAAAATTATTATTTAAATATATACTAAGATAGAAAGCTGAAGAGTTTGTTTGAGCTGCCAGTCTCAAGAACTACTTGAATTGAAAAAAAATCTAGTGTTGGACGGTCCATTTATCGAGGAATGCTATAGGCCATATAATATCACGCTATGAAGAATAGGAGCGGAGCATTAATAAAAAAATTGGCAAAAACGGGCCGGGCTGCTAGTAGGTAATTTATAATACATGTGTATATGACATATTTATTGATGAACATAACAATATTTGACGTTATTTATTCTTTAATCAATGTCTTCTCTCTCGTGACGTTAAAAAAATTACAATTACTATTTATCGATTTATTATCTAATTGGATAACAAACTAATTTTAACTGAAGCTAAGTTTTTACTCAACAGTTAAAATAACAATGCTCGTAAGTTTACAAAAAGGCTGAACCAAACTACATCAGAACGCAGTTGGCAAAAACTTGCGCTCGCTGCAATTTTATTTTAATAGTTTTTGTAAACGTTTTTCAGTGGCATTATATATGATCAAATAAAAAAATAGTCAAGTGCGGGTTGAGTTTGAATTGACGGTCCTGTATGGGAAAATCTTTGGTAATAGACTGCCTCCGTGGCGCAGTTGGTTAGACTCCGGCTGCGAAACGAGAGGCCGCGGGTTCGATCCCCGCTGCGAGTCAAATGTTTGTAAGAACCACAAATATTTGTCTCTTGTGTGGGTGTTAGTCAGAGCGAAGTCTCTCGTAGTGTCTGGTACGACACAAGACTCGATCTCAGTGTGGGGTCAGGACCTGTGTATGTGATTGTTGGGTGTATTTATAATTTAATAAATAAATAAATATCATTTATTTATTAAATAATAAATAATTTATTTGTGTTTTTTACTCTGGACACTAACGGAGGTTGACAAACAATCATTTTAATTCAAAAAACTCGTTTTCCGTGTGTAATTTCCGGCACACATGTCCTTAATAATCGAAGATATTATGTTTGCGATCATTCTATATGTTATTATGTCCAGCACAGAAGCCGTTAATTGCTTCAACAACCTCTGACCCGACACGTGGCTTAACAAGCAGTTTACTTGTTATTTCCTTAAACAATATGCAATCATTGTAAGACAATTAGTTTTGTAACTATTGAAATAGATTTGTAGTAAGTGTTGACTTGATGTCTTAGTAAACAACGCTAGATTTTAAACGCAGGAGACACTTTGTCTTTTAAGTTTCTTGTGTATATTGATTGAAGTGCGTGGTAGCCTTTTGGTAAGGGACCAGACGCAGCTGCCAACATGTTCACGGTGGTCGCAGGTTCAAATCTCAGGGCACACCTCTGACTTTTCGGAGTCATATGTGTATTGATGGTCATTTACCATGAGCTTTTATAAAAGTAGATATCTTGAGCAAACCTGCACACGGTAGGGATCATAATAAAAAAATTCTTGTGAAATTTACTAGCCCGCACTTGGCCAGCGTGGTAGACTATATGGCCTAACCTCTTTCAATCAGACTCTCGACTGTAAAGGAGGCCCGTGCCCTGCAGTGGGACGTATATGGGCTGATACAATACAATACGAAGCCAAAAGAAGGTTATACATATTTTAAACTTGTCTAATTTAATTGTAACTAGTACAAATACTCTTCCATTGTGTTAGTTTGTAAGATTTCACACATTTTTGCCTACAGTTTTTAGCTGTTTTGTTAGTTTTTTGTTTTATATACGTATTTGGGTAATAATTAGTGTTGATTTATTTAATTAATGTTAACGGAAATTTAAGAACAGTTATTTTTATTCTTTAAGGTCAAGAGACGAATTAGGTCAATTAGAATATTGTATTCTTTAACATGACTAATATCTTACGCTCGCCCCTATCACATCGTGGGACGGAGCGCACAAGGCGACACGTGTCCTTGCCTACCTCTGCCTACCCCATCTGGGAAAAAGGCGTGATTTTATGAATGTATATTTTTAACTGGTTTGACAAAGAGTCTGCAATGCGCTTGATGGCAAGCGCAAGCTGAATATAGCATCAATTATCGCGTGATTGTATCCGGATATACACAGAGCCCGACACGACACACGTGGCTCACTATGACGGCTCCTTAACCGCTGTCCGGTCGATATCCATGCCATCCTACCAGGTTGAGCATACCTAATTTAAATGACACTATTAGAAAAGGGCCTCCATGGTGGAGTCGGTTCGACGCCGTCTGTGAAATATGAGGCTGCGACCTGATCCCCGCACCGTGATAAATGTTTTTTGTTTCGAGTCTGGGTGTTTGTGCGACCGAAAAGCCTCTCATAGGTTCTGATACGTCACAAGACTCGATCTTAGTGTGGGGGTCAGGACTATGTACGTGACTGTTGGGTGTATTTATTTATTTATATAAATGCCATCAAATCAGTATTTGCAAAGCGGCGGGTATTCTTGTTGAATGACAATCGGAACTGACCGTTTAACTCGATCTCTGAGCCACAGAGAGGCCCAAAATAACCATATGTAGTATTTTTACGCAAAAATGTTAGCAATATTAACAATTTTTTTTGTACCAATATTAACGATTTGCAATTCTTATATTATAAAACAAAAACAAAGATTCCGAATTTAGAGCCTCTTCCTTTTATTGAAGTCGGTTAATAATTTCCCCTCATATTCAAGTTCTTAAGTATATAATTATATCTTGCAATCTTAATTCTATTGCACCAATTATAGTGACATTGATGTAAAAATGTACCACGTGACGCATACGAACTGGTGTATGATATAATTAAATGCAAAGTTATGCAAACTGCAATTTACGGATAAACCCCACACACGAAGGGCCTGTGAAGCCCCGACACACACACACACACACACACACGCGTAGACCGGGTGGACATAATGATACATCTTGTAAATCATCGAGGAAGTTGAAAGAAATTCCTGGTAATTTATGTACGTTTTTAATCCGCTTTTTGTAAAAACCACAGCTTGAAATATCTACAAGATTATCTATTTTGTCCTGGTATTGTAAAATGTCATTTAAACCATGTGCTGTTCGGAGACTTCGCTAAATGACAAAAATACCCGTATCTATATAGGTTAAACAAAAGCCTTTAAACTGTAATCGCGGTGTTTGCCCAAATTGCAGTCGGATTTGTGTAAAATTTTGTACTATGTTATTATGTTATGTACCGTTTTCCTCCCCGCTCCCCTCCCAATGGGGCCGGCAACACATCCAAGATCCAACGTTGTGGATGTTCATGTGCGGTGATCACTTACCATCAGGTGACCTGTTTGCTCGTTTGCCGGACCTAAACCTAACGGAAAAAAGTGGGCTAACACTTTATTAACGTGCGTGGTGGCCTGTTGGTAATTGACCAGACGCGGCTGTCAACTTTTTCACGGTGCTCGCAAGTTCAAATCCCAGGACACATGTCACTTTTCGGAGGCACATGTATATTGATAGTCAATCAGCACGCACTATAACGGTAAAGGAAAACATCGTGAGAAAACCTGCATACTATAGGGATTTGCAAGAATTTCTATGGTATGTAAAGTCCACCAATTCGCTAGGCAGGCCTGGTGTACTATATGGCGTAACCCCTCTCAATCGTACTCTCGATTGTAGAGGAAGCCCATACCCTACAATGGGACGTATATCGCCTGATACAGATATAAAATCTGTTACCTGAGCTAATTAGAAACATGTAGGCTAAATTAATGAGGTCAATACTCAATATGAACCTGCAAAAAAACCACCACAAAAGACACACGTTGTTTAAAGCCAAGGGTTTTGTTATCTTTGTATATTCCGCGTGATTCATCGCTGGAACTTTAAGGAAACACGTTTGTAATTGCACATTTATTATAATATACAAGTGTACTTTATTGGTTTATTTATTCAGTTTAATATTTCTCGGTGGCGCAGTTCTACTGCACTACAATTACGACGCTAAGGTCGGGTCGGTCTCGGGTTCAAACCCCTGGTCTGGTGATTATTTGTGGTCTGGTCTGGTGGTGAATATTGGATTTTTCTATTCAAACCGGATTCAGGAATATGTGACCAATATGGCGACAGTCCGTGGATGTCTTGGTACCTCCTCTGTCTACCCCATATGGGAATAAAGCGTGAGTTTATGTATGTATGTAATAAAAAACGAAATATACAAAATTGTTTGACAATGATGGGACTTTACCAAACGACTTAAACCTGCTTATAATATATGATTCAGAAGGGCAAGGACAAATCTATTAATAGCTTCTGTGGCGCAGTTGTTTAATCAGGCTGTGATACGAGAGGCCGCGGATTCGATCACAAGACAAATGTGCGATTTGAAAATAGACAAGAGACGTCCTTTCTGTCCCTAAATGTGATATGATCACGAACTAGAATTAACAAGCGTCCACATTCAGCCGTAACTCTGTTAAAGAAGCTGCCGGCTCTGAAGTCATTCATTGAAATTCATAAGGTGCCCCTTCAACCAGGTCTCTGTGAAATGTAGTATATACATCCCAGGACACGTGCCTCGTCTACAATTAGATAAGGCCACAGACTTTACATACCATAGAAATTCTTGCAAATCACTACGGTATGCAGGTTTCCTCGCGATGTTTTCCTTCATCGTTATAGTGCGCGGTGATTGACTATCAATACACATGGCTCCGAAAAGTCAGAGGTGTGTTCTTCGTGGTTTTTATACATTGAAATCATTATAATGTATAAATATGATGAAGGCGTGCGTGCGAAAAAAAAAACAAATTTAAGGCTGTACGGAGAATAATTCCTTTGCCTTTCATAAAAACCAGTTTTGGCGGGTATTCTAACGGTATATTTTGCTGCTTATTATGTTTGTAAAGGCCGACATAATTGTTTAGTTTCTGATACACACAAGATTCGATCTTAGTGTGGGGTCAGGGCTATGTATGTGACTGTTGGGTGTATTTATTCATGATAAATAAATAATAATAATAAATAAATAAATACACCCAACAGTCACATACATAGTCCTGACCCCACACTAAGATCAATTAAGTCTTGTGTAGTGGGTATCAGAAGCTACCAGAGGCTTTTCGGTCTAACAAACACCCAGACTAGAGACAAATACTTATGGGCTTCAATTTGTATTTATTTATTTGTGTATTTATTTATTTCTATTTGTATGTGAAGCATCGTGTGCGGGACCAAGCAATGAAAATAAATAAGAGATGTTTAACGCCATGTATTTTCAAAATAAAGCTTCCTATACAAGACAATTCGCGGAAATATTATTTCCTTGTCACAAGGAAATGAGAACAAATAGTGAATCATGGTACGTCTATACAGTAATAACATTAAAAAAACCTGACACTTATACAGGGTTACTCATAGAGGGTATATGAAGCTGAAAGGGGGATGCTATACTCATCATAATGAACATTTACTATGGGTCCAACTCTGAAATCGCGAAAAGAAAAATCAGCTGTTCTACACAAATATAATCGTTTGAATCTTCAAAATGCATGGAACAGCTGATTTTGCTTTCGCGATTTCAGGCCCCATAGTAAAAGGTCTTCATTACCCTTTATGACTGACCTTGTATGCTGCGAAAGACTTTACTCTTACGCTCTCACAAACACCCAGACCCGAAACAGTTTTTGCGTACACATCCATGGAGGCTGAGAAAACAGCTATTAAAAACACACATAAAATGATACGGTGCAAAAATCACCTTATTACATACATTTGTATTGTCAACACTCAGCATCTCATAGGGCTAGGCAGAGACGATAGATACCCACTTTGCTCAACCCTGACAATTTAGTTTCGTCCACTTTCAATGTCTTTGTGCATTCTCGTCGGTTCAGTGTACTTTAAAACATATTTTTTACTTCGGGAAGTGGTCGCGAATGAAATGAAAAGGAAAATAATTTATTGGACCCATAAGATAAGATATAATTTACTTTCAGTCTGCATTCGGTTGCAATTTTCACTGGACAAGAACAAAATAACCCTAGCGTTGGTCTTTTCAAAACCAGTTTACAATACAATATTAAAGTGTGATTCATTATTTCATTCATTGGGTGTGTCAAGGGCTTTGAACTTTTACTCTCGGGTTCGATGCCAAGGCTGGGTAATTAATTTTGTAAGCTTTGGTTTTCAAAGCATTTTGGACTTTTTACGACAATCACTACAAAGCATGATAAGCGTAGTACAGATAGAGTATCGACGTGAGATGTTCATCTCTCGACACAATGACGCCTGATTGTATCCGGATATACACAACCCGACACGACACACGCGGCTCACTATGAACGGTTCTTTACTATTGTGATCGAAACGTCGGGAAGTTAAAAATGTAAAAATTAAATCAAATGCGCGATAAAATCCGTAAGTATTAGTTTTATTTCAATTTGTAACATTCGCGTAAATGTAAGCAGTCAATCTGATATTGTTATTACAAACGTGGTTGAATTATTTACCCATACATACAATTCAACAGTTTCCTTAGTGATAACAAATTGCCTATGACACAAAATTCTCAGGGGTTCGATCCCCGCAACGACGCAATGGACAGCACTGGACTGCAACGGGCTGATGATAATGAACGAGACAATATCTGTGTGATCCACATATACGAGTTTCGGGTCTGGGTGTTTTTAGGACCGAGAAATTTCTAGTAGTTTCTGATACACAAGACTCCTTGGAAGTGGTAGAGCTACGCTGTTGTCAGTCATGACTCAGCATGAATGGGTAGGCTCGTCCGGGGCGGTACCAAAGTCTCACAGGAGATCGACGTGAAGTGACAGCTTTTCTGTCGCGTTTCGTTCGGTGAGTGAGATTGCTGTATGCCCAATACCCCTTTGCTCTTCCCATCCTTTTTCCTTCCTACTCCCATACCGATTTTATGGGCCAGCAACACATCCATGATCCAGCGTTGTGGATGTTCATGCGCAGTGATCACTTACCATCAGGTGACTTGGTTGCTCGTGTGCCGGAACTATGCAATAAAAAAACTTGTATCTTAACATGAGTTCCATATTATGTGTCACCGTTGGGCGTATATACTCGTATTTACTAGGTGTAAATGCCCGTTTAATTAAAGTGTAGTGTTTAATGAATGAAAGACCTGTTTTAGTGCAGTGAAGGAGCAAAACAATTGCCGACCGGTTGTGTCGACGACCGCGCCGCCCTACAGCGTCGCTTTAAGCTTGTTACTACGAGTATTCGTGGGTTTATAGAGCACTGTGTTTTGTAAATAAATACACCCAATAGTACATATTTCTTACCACACACTACGATGCAAGTCTTGTGTTGTATAACAAATTGTCTCTATCTCACGATAAATAAATAAATACACCCAACAGTCACATACATAGTCCTGATCCCACATTGACATCAATTAAGTCTTGTGTCGTGTATCAGAAACTACGCGAGACTTTTCGCTCTCACAAACACCCAGATCCGAGAGAAATACCTGTGAATCACATTAATATTTTTCTCGGTGCAGGGATCGAACTCGCGGCCTCTCGTTTCACAGCCGATATCTAACCAACCGCGCCACGAAGGTTGTCAAATAGTCACGATAACTGAAGTGGAAATAAATATTATATTGTCTGTATGTGGGAATCAAAATCCCAACCTATCGTTTTACACCCGATTCTTAACTAACTATGCTACGGTGGCTGTCAGAGACGGGAGAACTCTGATATATATTAGGTGATATATGGAAGCCCGGTCCTCATTCAACTAAGCTTTTGCTCGCTTACTGCGATGTTCCAGATTCTATTCCCAATAAATAAATTTTGTATCTTTACGATTCTAAAACAGTGAATAATGAATATCTACAGTGAATTTGATCAACTATTATGATAATTTGTGGTAAATTAATAACCGTTCTACAACACGAAAACATTGTAAGTTAGGCTTCCAATGTGTCATCGGAAATACACTCCCCCCCCCCCTCCCCCCCCCTCCTGCTCGTGCTAACTGCGGAAGTGTCGAAAATACGAAAGAATGACTCAAATACCTTGTATAAACGTTGTTTTTTTGCGGTAAAGTGCTAAATTTTATGGGTTTTTCAACATGTCTTCCGGAATATGATATGTCACTCAGATTACTTGCCCTGTTAAACTTTATTTTTTATTGTGTTGACAGTTTCCGTGTGGTTGGTTAGTTGCTGACTGCGAAACGTGAGGCCGCGGGTTCGATCCCCGCACCGAGACAAGTATTTGTGTGTCCATAGGTATTTGTTTCGGGTCTGGGTGTTTGTTAAACTGAAAAGTGTCTCGTAGTTTCTGATACGACACAAGACTCGAACTTACTTGGGGTCAGAACTATGTATGTGACTGTTGAGTGTATTTATTTGTCTCTTGATATTGCTGATAACTAAATTAAACATCGATTATCGCTTAACATAAGAGTAATTGCAGAAACGCACTTCAATAGAATGCATGTGACGAGCGACCGCGGAAACGTGTTAAGAAATCTTTTGTTGCATTACATGCTTTGCAAAAGAAATAACTGGCTATTAGTATGGAAATTGATAATAACAGGAAATGTTATTGATTAGCTTAACTATAGAGAATGTTGAGATAAAGAACAGCTGTTGAATATAAAAATCTTAACTAATAATTACACCCAAAAGTCACATAGGTCTGGCTCCACACCAAAGCCACATTACAGGGGGAGAGTTTCTATCTATTCTCTAAGATATCTTAGAGAAGATACGATTATCGTTAGGATATTAAAAAGTTGCATCGTGTTAACATTTGTCAGAACACGATAATCTCATGGCGGTTATGTCATGCGATAATCGTATACGATTCTCGCCGAGGGAGGCTCTCTCCGTGTAAATGGGGCATTAGATTGAGTCTTGTGTTGAATCAGATACTACGAGAGACTTTTTGGTCTCACACGCAGACCCGAAACAAATACCCATGGATGACACTAACATGTGTCTCGGCACGGGGATCTAACTCACAGCCCCTCGTTTCATAGTCGGCGTCAAATTATTTGTTTCGCGTGCACTTTTTAATGATATCGAAAGTCTCTTGTATCTTATACACGAGTCAAGACTATCTTACAAGTACAGTGGGATCAAGGCAATGTTTGTGACTCTTTTAGTGTACCTATTATCTTTAAAAAATCATTGTTATTAATTGCATTTGAAACACCTTACATTTCACAGCCGGCGTCTAACCACAGTTGGTGCGCCACGAAGGCTGTCAAGACACTGAACAAAACTTTAATAAATACACCCAACAGTCACATACATAGTCCTGACCCCATACTAAGATCACGCTTTGTGTCGGATTAAAAACTACGAGAGACTTCGCTCTAAAGCCTGCGACACACATTCAAGTGCGTTTGCGCATACGCGAGTTTGCACCAGTCTTGAATCCAAAATTGGGACGAAGTTTGCGCAGTTATTTGCCCACACACGTTACAGTATAAATCAGACTTAGAAACTCAGACTTGCACAGTTAAATTGTTACGCGTGTGGCGGCCGAGAATCGAAACGAATATTAGTTTGAAACTAACAAAAGTTATTACTAAGTAAACTGCATGATGAATTATCTTTTATGTGGTTGAGTCACGCTGTAAGTCATGAATCAGCGTGACTGGGCAGGCTCGTCCGGGGCGGTACCACTGTCTCACTGGAAATCGACGTGAAGCGACAGATTTGCCTTCGCGTTTCGTTCAGTGTCTGAGATTGTCGGATGCCCAATACCCCTTACCTCTTCCCAGCCTTTTTCCTTTCCGCTCCCCTCCTGACTTTAAGGGCCCTCAACACATCCATGATCCAGCGCTGTGGATGTTCATGTGCAGTGATCACTTACCATCAGGTCACCTGTTTGCTGGTTTGTAAATAAAATTAACTAAAAAGTGAAAAACCTCAGGAATAAGTAACCGTCTGTTATATGTATTCCTCGTAATAATAGAATCCAAAAAATACATTTTTCTTTATAATAAAGCGAATAAACTTGTGTTTATATCTGATGCGGGATTAAAAGGTAAACAAAGATAATATCATAAGTAGTCGCTGTCGGGGATTTCCAACACTCGTCTTACGTAGAAAGGATAAAATTTGTGAAGTATGTTCTTAAGGGTGTTTTATTAGATTTTATTTACAGGGTATATCAAGACTGCTACCGAAAACGAAGCCAGGTGATAGTTTTAGTGACTTTAGACACAATGCAAATAATGCGACGATTTTTTATGTATTTTTTTCTAATATGGTATTTAGGTGGTAAATACATACATACACTCTCAATCGTACTCTCGATTGTAGAGGAGGCTCGTGCCCTGCAGTGGGTCGTGTATGGGCTGATACAGTACAATACATACATTTTGCTTAAAAAAATAATGTACCCCTTTTTATTGTTCAGACGTTATAGTACGCAAGGCTTTAAATTATAATTTTAGCAAAAGCTATGGATTTACCACCCAAACACAATGATATTCAAACATTATTTGTTTTGCAAAATTTTTACTTTCATTGTGTCTAGTCACTAAAACTACCTCTTGGCTTCGTTTTCGGTAGCAGTCTTGATATACGCTGTATGCAGTGTTAAGGACGAGATGAAATTACAATATTACAGCCTCCATGGCGCAGTTGGTTAGACGCCGCCCGTGAACGAGAGGCTACGGGATCGGTCCCCACACTGAGGCAAATGTTTGTGTGCTCCACAGATAATTGTTTCGGGCCTAAGTGCTTGTGATGCCGAAAAGTCTCTCGTGGTTCCTGACACACGACACAAGACTGGATCTTAGTGTTTTATTTTATTATTATAACATTACCCCCTTGCTCTTCCCATCCTTTTTGCTTCCTGCTCTCCTCTCGATCTGATGGGCCGGCAACACATCCATCTGTGTCATAGTGAGCCACGTGTGTCGCGTGTCGGGTTGTCTATATCCGAATACAATCACGCATCATTGTGTCGAGCTATGAGGGATCTTTCAAAACACGTTCTATTTATAGTTATTACTTAACCGCTTTTACCATCAGGTTAAATGAAGACACTTTGTCGTGTCATTATTAATTTCACCCTGGGTTCGAACCCGACACCTCCGGAGGTGCCGGCTCCTTTTAACCCATAGCTCTACCAACTTAAAAGACGGCAAAGCTATGTTCTATCTTCTATACACATTACACAGCCAAAGTTATTTCAACAATCATCTATTTTAGTTATCGAATGTTTTGTCCTTTTCCAACGACTTTTGAATTCGGTTTGAGCGAAGAAGACAAAACATTGACAACTAAAATAGGTTTTAAAACGGACTCTGAATAAGGCCGTCAGTGACTTGGTACCGAGTACCGATTATTGTTAGTAATGATTTCTCAGTACTCGTTATTGAGATTAATGGTGAATTTATCTGTTTTTCAACTCCATTGAGAAGTTTTGTTTCAATGGCGATGAGTAACAATAATTGTGTCGGCCTCGTTGCAATTCTTCGATAAATTAATTGAGAATTGAGCGAGGAATTGTTTATTAGAAAGAATAAAATATTAAACCACGCCTACACAAAAACAGAAGTAACAAATACATCACGCCTTTTCCCAGTAGGGGTAGGCAGAGGTGCTATCAACACACACACGTTTTGCCTAGTGTGTTCCGTCCGACGATTTGATAGGGGGTTATCGCCATATCATAACAAATAATATACCCAACAGTCACATACATAGCCCAAACTCCACACTGAGATTGAATCTTGTGTCGTGTGTCAAAAACTACGACAAGCTTATCGGTCTCACAAACACTCAGACCCGAAACAAATGTATGTTGATCACACAAATATTTGTCTATGTTTGCCAACCAATCAACCACGAAGGCTGTCCATATACAATCTATTGTTGTTATAATGCTCCACAAAACTGATAGCAAATCAAGCTAATGTTAAACGCAGCGAATCTGATGTTTAGAAAATGTCGGCTTAACACGCCTTAGAGATATTATCGACACACGTGATAACACAACGCTAACACCGCATATTTATTTTAATCGCCAACAAAATAAATAAAAGTAAATAAAAAATATACTTATGTATTAACCCAAATACGTCCCACTGCTGGGCACGGGGCTTCTCTACAATCGAAAGTACGATTAACAGGGTTTAGGGCGTTTAGGCCATAATTCACCACGCTGTCATGCCTATAAATAACAAAAATGCCCGGAAATGCTGACTTCCTAAATCAAGACTGCACGAGCCATATTCATATAATACATACCAAGTAATGAGTTGCAATAATTATGCAAGGATTACAATGCTCGTGAGAACTAAGAGTAGTGTCGGCCCTTGACAACTGACAATGTCGTGCGAAACACACAAGGCTGTGGTGTAACGTGGGTCTATGTTCTGTTATGTTAGAATTATGTGGACGTGCTAGCGGCCCGACCCGACTTCGCCTGGACGCAGACACTTTTTGAGTCCAGTCCAAATCAGACAAATTATTTCGCGTACTGTTTTATATTTTATACTGATTTTCTCGTTCTGTGCCGTCTTATCTCGTCTCAACCTGTTCTATGACTCAAGGCATGTAATCCTGTCCTCTTATATCCCGTTTCATCCGCTCTATATTCTATCTGAGTTTCAAATAGAAGAAAAAATATACATATTTCAATTTCTCATCGCACGGGAACACTACATTTTCATAATAAAAAGAAGCCTATGCGTTAATCCAGGATATCAGCTACCTTGGCGTATATCGTGGCGCTTCTCGCCCGGGGATGACCATTGCCGCCCATAATTCGTGTGACGGTCACCCGTTAAGTTTTTAGTCAGTACGCCGGCGAAGGTTTTGTAAGGGACCCAGCTCGGCTACAATCTGCAGCGTGCCGGGCTGGAAGGCCATAGACACAGATATAGCCCTTTCGACCTCCCCCGGGTCCTGGGGTACCAAAAGCGGAGCGTAATAGCTTTTCCTCTTGGGCAAAAAAAGAAAATCTGCCTTCTGAATCTGGCTCTTGACCCAACGACCCATTGAGAGCCTCTGGAGATGATTATTGTACTTATTTTAGATTTGTTTTCAATTTAACTATTTATTTTAATTATTTCATTTTTTACATACATAAATTAACATCACACCTTTTTACCAGAAGGGGTAGGTAGAGGTACAATCAAGGCACTTACGTTTCGCCGTATGTGTTCCGTCCCATGATGTGATATCGATGCGAGCCTATCGCCTTGTCGGGCACATATTCCTGACTCCGGGCTGATTTTATTTTTAATTTTCCTTATTTCCAGTGGCGGTACGCGACGGTGACCGAGCGAGTGGTGACCGGTATTGGAGTGCTTCTGTCCTGGCTGAGCTCCTGCGCGTTGGTAGCCGCCGTCCTGATCTATGGAGAGCTGACGTCACTGTTCGTGCAACGTCATCGAGCGGTCGAGACCACCCCCCATGCTCATATGTTACGGGTGTTTGGAGGGGGGAGAGTGCTGTAAGTAATATTTAGTTTAATTGTGTTTATGCAATTTATTACTAGAAATTACGACTGTATCGGTAGAAATTACGATTGCTCTGAGGTCTCGTGTTCGAATCACGGATTGGGCAAAAGATTGAATTTTTCCATTCATTATCAGGTCGGAGTCAGTTTGTGCCCGATATAGCGATAGGCTCGCCTCCTATTACATCGTGAGACGGAACATCCGAGGCGAAACATGTGTGTCCTAGTAGCACCTCTGCCTACCCTTTCTGTCTAATGTCTAATCTATGAACCTTTGTTCTCTCCAGTCTCGCAGGCAACCGATCCCTACACATGGATGCGTTGGTAGAAGACTCCTTAGCGTTCGGGCTCGCCAGTGTCGCCATCATGGCGGCGCAACTGCTCAGTGCTGCCGCGGCTGTGACCCTCGCGAACTGGGCGGCAGCGAGGATGGTACGCAACCTTCTACCCTTTACCTGTGTAGATCTAAATAGGAACAGTAAAGGAGTGAATCTCTTAGCCCTTCAGCTTCATAGGTTATTTTATAAATAATTTTGAAAAAAAAAATGGGTCATCAGATGATAAATTGTTTAGATGAAGATGTATATCTTGCATTGTAGAGGCGATACTAATGAAAATGAGATAAAAAAGGAAGGGAGGAGGAAAGGGGTGTGTGTAAGGTTTCGATAGTCTAACTCACTGACCGAAAAAGGACAACAAAACCTTACATTTACATTAGTTTTTATTGTGAATGTCGTACAGAATGACTTCTTTTATCTAGGATGCTGAATACATCATATATTTTCCAGGAATTTTGTACGTGTAATGGTAATAGGCTCATACCCTATCACAAGGGACTTAAATAAGCTCAGTTAAACATAGTTGGCACAAATTATGTACATCTCTGCCTAACCCTAATGTTTAATATTTTACAGGTGAATCGTCTACGAGTGAGGCTTCTTCGATCAGTGATCGGTCAAGAAATAGCGTTCTTTGATACCAATACAACGATGAATTTCGCATCCACGCTTACTGAGTAAGTTATCTTATGTTAATTATTACTCCATGTTTGGGAGTTAGTGCATATTACGAGTACACTTGTGACAGAAGATGGCTCTCGTAGATTTTGCGATTTTTATTTATACGTCCAAGATACACCAGAGAGAGAGAGAAAAACCTTATTGATAGACACAATATTATTAAAGAAAATAATGAGCACTACTTATTTTCTACAATCACTACATCACTACAACCTGATGTCAAAAGCATATTTAAGTTAAAGAATTTGAAAAACCCAATGCTCTTTAAACCAGAAATGCGTCAAATGATCTTTTAGACAAAAAGTTTGGAGTCCTCTGATCTTAAATTTAGTGGCAGGCTATATAGTGACATGGTGAAATCCCATATCTATTTTAGACTTTGAAATCCATGATTTGTCCATGGCTTGAAGTGTGATGCTGATATAATGTTTTTTTTATTGCTATGAATGGCGAGACGAGCATGCCATTCGCCTGATGGTAAGGGATATGACCGCTCATGGACAGTAGCAAAACCAAACAACACCATGAATTACAAAGCAATGCTTGGCATTCCGCTGCGCTCGCCACCCTGAGACATAAGATTTTAAGTCTTATTATGTCCGGAAGTTACTGTGGCTACAATGTCCTTGAAAACGGAACACAACAGTGCATTTCACTGCTGTTTCGCGGAAGAAATAGACATTGCAGTGGTACCTTCCCAGGCGGCCTCTCACATATGAAAGATCTACCACGAGTAAACCAGTAGGGGTTTTGTTGTAATCTCGCTTAACTTTATCTAAATCTCACTCATATTTGCAGAGATATGGAGAAGCTGCGCAATGGTACCGGAGAGCACGTGGTGATGACGTCGTATCTGGCTGGCACGGTCGTGTGCGGCGGCGGGCTGGCGCTCGCGTACGGCTGGGAGCTGACTCTAGCCGGGCTGAGCGTCGTGCCCGTGTCTATACTCGTCGCTGCGGTCGTCGCCAAGGTATGGACATAAACTATGAACTTAACTCAAAATGTGGCGGGGCCTGACTGTTGTGGTTCGTTAGATGGCTGTGAATCGAGAGACTGCTACAATACCAAAACAGACAAATTTTATTTTAATTTTCACACCAATAATTCCCCGAGAATATTTTTTCCCGTATTTGCAACATTTTTCATTGATGCTTCTATTGATCATAGCGTGACATATATAGCGTATAGCCTTTAAACATCTTCGATGAACTAGGCTATCTAACCCCAAATTAAATTTGCAATGCAAACCAGTAGCTCTGAGAACATTGAAACAAACTCTCCATCTTTATAATATTAACATAGGTGTGAATTAAAATGGAGACCACTAATTTGGGCGTGTTAGTTAGTAGTTTGAACCTTTAATATTTGTTCTACAGTACCAAACAAAATATTCATCACGAGAAGTAGTAGCGTACGGCGCGGCAGGGAGGGTCGTAGAAGAGGTGCTGTCAGCCATCAAGACTGTCAGAGCGTATGCTGGTGAAGACCTTGAGGTTCAACGGTAAGCGTTAAATAAGGACATATACACTGTCCTCTATTTTCCTTCTCTCATACCATGGTTGTCTGTAAACGATTGCCATTTGTAGGTACTTTTATTCCGTATAATTTCTGTTCATTGTTGTATCTTTAATATTAAAAAAAAAAAGCATACAGTCGAATTAAGAACGTCCTTCTTTTTTCGAAGTCGGTTAAAAAATGAAATACAGCTAGAAATAATTTGCAACTAAAAGCTTCTCAGTTCTTTTCGTTGCACTGTCAAGCTGTGGAATGGTTTGTAACGTGTTCCCTTTCTATAATGCTGGAACTTTCTGTAGCGTAAAATAGCTGAGTGGGCGTGACAGTCTCGAAGAGAGCCGTCATGCCATTCGTTGCTCTCTGTGATAGCATTGCGTTTACCATCAAGTGCAGTAATTGTCGTAGCAGGCAGACAAGCTAGCGGCCCGCCTGATGCTAAATGGCTACCGCTGCTCATAGACTACAAAACCAGGAGCACAGACAAGCTACTGCCTACCGATATTTTCAATAGATCCGACAGAACAAGTCCGGATGGTTGGGGTCACCGCTTTATTAAACACAAAACTTCTGTATCGACTTTTGCCAGCGAGAGAGGAGAGAAAAATGGCGAAAAGATGGCACAAGGAAGGGGTCTTAAGCTTTTGACACTCCAATTTGCCATACCAATATTAAATCCTAGGTAGAACTAACCGATTCTTGTTCTCCTCAGTTACACCACAGCCCTCCAACCAGCCTCGATCCAGGCGCGTCGTCGCGGCGCATGCGCAGGCGCGGGCGCCGGGCTGGGCTGGCTGCTGACGTACTCGCTCAACGCGATCGTGTTCGCGTATGGCGCCGTGCTGTGCGTGCGGGACATGGATCTGCCGCCCGAGCAGCAGCTGTATCATCCCGGGGTCATGGTCACTGTGAGTAACCTTCATCTCCTAGTTAGATGCTTCATGCTGCTCAATACTCGCTCAACGCTATCGTGTTCTGATCACTCAAAACGGAAGGACTGATTTGGACAAATCATATTTTTCTTGTTTAAAAGGGTAAAAGGTTTCCCGTGGTCATTGGGTCAGAATCTGATGATGGGATTCTGAAGAAATCTAGAGAACTCTTCAAATTTGATAGGCATACTTGATTTTTTAAAATTTCATTGTTATTGATGTTTGTTTTCATTGTGCCTGTATCGGCATCAGCCCATATACGCCCCACTACAGGGCACGGGCCTCTGCAACCGAGAGTAGAATTGTCTTAATTGATTTCTTATATTCCAGGTACTATTCTGCACGTTCATGGCAGCCCAGAACATAACGATGTGCCACCCGCACCTGGAGATGTTCTCGAACGCGCGCGGCGCCGCTCGCTCGCTGTACCGGCTGGTGCGTCGGCGCACCAACATCGACGCGCTCAACTCCAAGGGCATGATGCCTGCGTTCAGGGGGGACATTGCCTTTGAGAACATCTACTTTAATTACCCTTCAAGGCCTGATGTTAAGGTAAGGATTCATTTCTGAACTTTTAGTCATAATTACTCGAATCTTTGTTCTCTTTACATTTTGGGAACTTTTGTCCTGATTAGGGATGTCAGCCCCATTTTGGAATGTATACTAATAAATACGAAAATATATACGAGAATATAAATTTACAAGCACCCTGTATATTGTTCGTTCTACAGATACTTTAAAGCCCTGTATTTATAATGTATCTTGTATCCAGGTTCTCCGAGGTCTATCCCTGCAAGTGTCCCACGGGGAGACGGTGGCGCTGGTGGGCGGCTCGGGGTGCGGCAAGTCCACTCTCCTGCAGCTTGCCCAGCGGCTGTACGAGCCGGACAGCGGCGTCGTGCGAGTAGACGGACACGCGCTGGCTGACCTGCATCTACACCACTACCGGAGAAGTATAGGTCAGTACTTATGTACAGTGCCGGTGTACTTAATCACTTTTTGATTGATAGCCTCCGTGGCGCAGTTAGACGTCGGGCCCTGTGAGGTCACTACGATCCCCGCATCAAGACAATTGATTGTGACCTCCACAAATATGTTACGGGTTTGGGTGTTTGTGAGACCGAAAAGTCTCTCGTATATTTTGATACCCACGACACAAAACTTAATAGATCTTAAGGCGTCAAGACTATATGCATGTGACTATGTATGTATTTATATATTTACTTCACTCTACCTATCTTCAGATATATGAATCTGGAAATCCACTGCTGAACATGCGCTTGAACAGTTTCTTATGGAAACTGAAAACTGTCTCTAATCGAAATCGTTATAGTGCGTGGTGATTGACAAGCAATACATACATGGCTCTGAAAAGTCGGAAATGCGCCTTGGGACTCGAACCCTCGGCCATCGAACATGTTTACTTTAATATATAATTGTTTCCAGGAGTGGTAGGACAGGAGCCCGTGCTATTCTCTGGAACGATCCGGGAGAACATCGCGTTCGGGATGGACAACGTCTCGGAGCAGGACATCGTAGCCGCGGCCAAGACGGCGCACGCACACCACTTCATCACCAAACTGGCTGATGTAAGCCTTTCATACATTTTTAATAGTGAATGTTTTTTCCAGGATAACAGTCATATATTTTTTAGGATAAAAAGTGCCCTATAGCCCTCCTCGATAAATGGGCTATCAAACTTTAAAATATTTTCCAACTCGAACCAGTAGTTCCTGAGATTAGCGCGTACAAACAAACAAACTTCTAAGCTTTGTATATTAGCATAGACTGCGTTTTTTAGTAACGTGTTGTTGTAGTTGTAAATAGGTTTTAAAACTGTCTGTGAATAATGCCGTAAATAAATAAATGCCTGCCTCCATGGATGGTTGGTTAGAAATCGGCTGTGAAACGTGAGGCCGCGGGTTCGATCCCCGCACCGAGACAAATATTTGTGTCTTCAACCATTTGTTTCGGGTCTGGGTGTTTGTGGTTTCATTCTCTCATAGTTTCTGATACAACATTTGATCTTAGTGTGGGGTCAGGAGTATTTATGTGACTTTTGTGTGTATTTAATATTTATTTGTGTAAACTACAGGGATACAACACAATGCTCGGGGAACGAGGAGCGTCACTGTCCGGTGGTCAGAAGCAGCGCATTGCCATCGCGCGCGCTGTCGTCAGGAAACCCGCCATCTTGCTGCTAGACGAACCGACTTCTGCGCTCGATCCTACTGCTGAAAGACAGGTATGTATCAAGAACCAACTTGGTAAACTTAGACCATCGAGATTTTCTACAGCGGCGTATTGAAGCAGCTTAATTCCAGCAATTTCTATAGATTTTTTTGAATTTCTGTCAGTGACTGTAGTCAGGTAATAGATTGACAAATATTATGTGCTAATATTATATTTCGTCATTAAAGGTGCAAGCAGCTCTAGACGCCGCTAGTGTCGGACGCACCACGCTGGTGGTTTCACACAGGTATGTTTATCGTTTTAAATATTAATTAGATATTTTACATTTAGTATTTTAGTAGTCAGCGTCGCGTCGCTGTATCGTCCTGCTCGCTGCTTGACCTTGACCTTGAGACCTGAGACAAACTTGCGATATTTCTATAATAATGTAAAGAAAAACTCTGATACCGATTTTGCGAAACGTAGCCTTTTGATATGAATACTTACTAATAATAATAATAATCCTCCCAGCCGGTTTCGGCTATGGCGATCGCTTATTTTTTTTTTCTCCTTTGCTATTCTCTGTGATACTTACTATCGTATTGCAGGTTGTCGACAATAGTAAACGCGTCCCGCATAGTGTACATGGAGCACGGCGCCGTACTGGAGCAGGGCTCGCACGCCGAGCTCATGGAGAAGAAGGGCCTCTACTGGAAGCTAGTCAACGACGATCTCACCACCAAGTAAGTACACATGTGTAGCTTAGGAGTTTCTCATTATCATAAGGTGACTGCGGAACAGTACCGGGCGAGTCTCGCTAACTGAGACCACAGTCATCCTGTTATGCGCGAGGAGGGCCAACGATGGGTTTTGTTGAGGATGCCAGCTGAGGGTTATAGTGTTAGGGACCCAGCTCGGCATTAACATCATTGCGCTGAGCTGGAAGGCCGATGACACTGACATACCCTTCCTGCCCTCACCCCCAGAGACTGCGAGAAGGGACCCACAATAAGTTTACACATCGTAAAAAAGGAGCTTCTCACTACGGGTCTCTCCAGAAGGCTCAACGTCACTCAACGCGCTATGGAGAGGGCTATGCTCGATATTTCCCTACGAGATCGAATCAGAAATTAAAAGATCCGTTGAAGAACTAAGGTTACCGATATAGCCATAAGGATTAGCAAGTTCAGATGGCAGTGGGCAGAACTGATGGCCGATGGGCCTGAACGATTCTGTAGCGGATGCCTCGTAGTTACACGTGAATGGACGTCTTGGTTAAGGTTGCTGGAAGTCGCTGGATGCATGCTTTCGACAATTCGATGTGAAGATCCTTGAAAGAGCTCATGTTCAGCACTGGACATCCTGTGATTGAAGAAAGAAAATGAAAAATGTGAAGCACTTTTAATAATAAACTTCTGTATTTCAGGAGCATAGCGACGACATTATCAACTGAAGGTCAGGATGACGACGAGGTGGTAGAAGCGATTGAAGAGCCAACTCCTTGCAAGCTTCGTCGGTCGTACAGCAGAGAGTCTTCTCGGTTGAGAGGTGAGATCTGAACACTGTATCTTTATCAGCTTATATACACCCCTCTGCAGGGTATGGGCCTCCTCTACAATCGAGAGTACGATTGAGAGGGGTTAGGCCGTATAGTCCACCACGCTGGCCTAGTGCGGGTTGGCGGACTTTACATACTATAGAAGTTCTTACAAGTCGCTACGGTCTCATGATAGTGTTAATAACACTATCAGTCGATACACTGGTATTGTGGATATCGATTCCTATATGGGAATCGACGATTGCTAATACCTAATCACCTACCTACCACCTTTGATGATGTGTTGGAAAAATTATCCCAGTGAAAAAAACATATTTTTTGCAACGTTAGCATTATTGTTTTCTCTAAGATGCCCTTGGTTCTTGCTATCGGCATAGATAAATAAAAGATCTTGATCTCTGTAAGAATTAATGCCGAAAAATAGACCTGTAGCGACACGCCACATCGTACTCACCACATGAAACATGCACACATCATATCATATCACACAAACATATATTTAATTTACATACAAACACACGACACGCAATTATTAAGTCTTGTTATTAGACAAATATGCAACGGTATATCGATGGATATAAGGGATAACATCGACACGCCTACATTTAAATTATTCTTATTGGTTGGTTTTTGGATCTATCCTTAGATAGAGATCAGGATCATTTATTGATTTCGGCCGTGGCTAGAAATATATGTTTACATTGCAGATTCATTCATGCGCAGCAGCATTCGTCTGGGCTCCGTGGCGTCGGCTCATCTCGTTACCAACTCACCAGACCTGCTCACTCATGTTGTAAGTACAGACATCCTTCCTTTCATCTACTTGAATAATCTTCAAGCCAGTATCCATAGGGGTAGGCAGACACTATAGATCGTCACCTTTTCTCCTTTCATCTAGCCCTTCCATTATTTATCTTCACGATAAAGCGCCAACGGGCTACGCTATGATTCCGCTAAGTGTTGTAGGTGTTAAGACGAAGAGCCCGCTTTATTTTATTTCATAGTCTGTAATTTCGTGCATGCTTCTAACGTAGCCTTTACTGTGGCGTTTCGTTCGGTTAAGCCCCACTCACACGGAGAGAGATTCTCGCTTCAAAGGTACGATTATCTTGTAAATTTTGTCAGAGCACAATAATCTATGGCGGCTATGTAATGCGATAATCGCATACTATTCTCGCTTTTAGTAAGATTGTCGGATGCCCAATGCCCCTTTCTTCTTCTCGTGTTTTCTCATTCCTGTTCACCTCCCGATTTGATGGGCTGGCAACACATATGTGATCCAGCATTATGGATGTTCGTGAGCGACAGTGATCACTTACCATCGGGTGACCTGTCCGTTCGTTTGCGGGTCCTATTGAATAACAAAAATAGGCATCAGACAATCAACAATTCTGAAGTTTAGGTAGTGATGGCTTTAGTTGACACAATCTTCAATATGTCTGAAAAGTTGATAGAACCAGCAAGTGACACCTGACAGCTTCACCATCCATGTAGGTAGATAGCCCAATCTAAATCATTGTCCATCTTACAAACCTTTATTTCCGTATTCCCCAGGAACCTGAAGAGACCCTGGAAGAGGAGTCGGACCCCGCGGTCTCTACTCTGTCACTGCTGAAGCTGAACCAGCCGGAGTGGCCGCTACTCCTGGGCGGAGGAATAGCCTCGTTCCTCGTCGGCGCCACCATGCCCATCTTCGCGCTGCTGTTCTCCAAACTATATGGGGTTGGTAGTTAAACGTTTGATAATTTTATGGAGATTTCGAGTATCTGTGCTAGAAGGTAGACAGAAATATAAGGAGGACGTACAGCTTACCCAAATGATTTCCATACCAAAATACTAATACATAAAGATGAAGGGTTTGTTTGTACGCACTAATCCCAGGAATTACTGGTTTAAATTAAAAAAATATTTTATTGTTGGGTAGCCCATTTATCAAAGAAGGCTATAGGGACTTTTTATCCCTAGAAAATTTGTAGCCGGATTTTTAACCCGGAAAACATTTTTACACGGGCGAAGCTACAAGCTATACTGTATGTTTCTGTATGAACTCGTATACGTTCCACTACAAGGCACAGGCCTCCACGATCAAGAGTACGATTAAGAGGGGTTAGGCCATATAGCCATACTACTGGGCGAAACTTATGTGTCCTGGTAGCCTTTGCCTACCCCTTCTGGGATAAGGCGTGAGTATGTCTGTAGTGGCTGATAATACTGTTCTGCAGATGTTCGCGATCCCCGACGGCGCGGTGATAGTGTCGCAGTCTCGTGTGTACGCGGGCGGGTTCCTGGGCGCTGCGGCAGCGTGCGCGCTCGTCACCTTCCTGCAGACGCGCCTCTTCAACCTGGCCGGCGCGCGACTCACGGACCGGCTGCGCGTCATGACCTTCAGCAACTTTCTCAGACAGGTGGGGCTTAGCGTTCCCTTATTTTGACAGCCTCCGTCGCGTAGTTGGTTGGACGCCGACGGCGAAACAAATGTTTGTGTGAACCACAAGTACTTGTTTCGAATTTGGGTGATTGTGAGGCCAAAAAGAGTCTCGAAGTTCCTGATACCTACGACTCAAGACTCGATCTTAGTGTGGGGTCAGGACTATGTATGTGACTGTTGTGTGTATTTATTTATTAACTCTTCAGGCTTAGGTAGCCCAATGTTTATTATTTTATTACAGAGGCGACGGGTCTCCTCTATATCGTTATCGATATTGTTTCGTTCATTACTCTATAACAAATCGTTGAGACATCTGTATTTTTTTTATTGCATAGATCCGGCAAACGAGCAAACAGGTCACCTGATAGCAAGTGATCATTGCCACCCATGAATATCCACAAAGCTGGATCATGGATGTGTTGCCGGCACAATTGGGAGGGGAATGGGAAGGAAAAAGGAAGGGCAAAGGAAACGGATATTGGGCATCCGGCAATGTCACTCACCGAACGAAACGCGACAGCTGAGCTTTCCCCGATTTCCTGTGAGACAGTGGTACCGCCCCGGACGAGCCTGCCCATTAATGACGAGTCATGACTGACAACAGCGTGGCTCTACCACACTAGATGTTAATAATACAATCATCTACATTAGTTTTCTTATTTTATGTCTTACTGATTGGACATCTATTATCACAATGACGCGTTCAGACATTTACTCTTAATCATATTATTATTTGTTTTCTTTCATAAATTCAGTCATCCATCATTGGTCACTTCAAGACTTTTCTAATAATAACGTATATTTACAGGAGCAGGGATGGTTCGATTCTCCTAAGAACTCGGTGGGCGCTCTGTGCGCGCGACTAGCGACCGACTGCGCCGCCGTACAAGGAGCAACTGGTGAGCGTTGCGCTCTATATTTTTAATTCATAATCCCCTAGAACTGCCCCGGTGGCGTAGTTGCACTACGGTATGATTACAAAGTTGAGGATTCTGGTTCGAATCCCGGATCGGACAATGTGATATTGGATTTTTCTATTCATTATAAGCCCGGAGGGCGGAGTCAGGAATTTGTGCCCGATATGGCGATAGTTTCGCCCCCTATCACATCCTGGGATGGAACACATAAGGCGAACGTGGGTGTCCTGGTTGCACCTATGCTTACCCCTTCTGGGAAAAAGGCGTGCGTTAAGTCTCAATATGTCCAGTAGTTACTCTGGCTACAATGTCCTTCAAACCAGAACACAAGAATGCGTTTACACTGCTGTTTGTCGGGAGAAATAGACATTACAGTGGTACCTACCCAGGCGGCCTCTCACATATTAGGACCTACCACCAGTATGGAGTCAGGACTATGTATGTGATAGTTGCTCGTATTAACTTATCTTATTTGTGCAGGTACCCGGCTGGGCACGGTGCTTCAAGGCGTGAGTACGATGGTGATCGGCGTCGGGCTCGCCATGGCGTACTCCTGGAAGATGACGCTGGTCAGCTTACTGAGCGTGCCTTGTGTGAGTCCACTTTCAGTTTTCAAATAATAATATGATGTTAGTTTTGTTGGAACTTATCAACGTATTAAACACTTATTCATAGATTTAAAACCTGTCTAAGTTATCGAATGTTTCGTCCCTTTAGAACGACTTTTGAATTCAGTTTGAGCGAAAAAGACAAAACATTAAATAACTGAAATCAAAAAAAATAATGGTTTTAAATCTGTCTATGAATAAGGTGGTTAGATAATTGTTCATTTTTAAGAAATTTTTGCATAGTAAATTCAGTATTGAAGATTTTTTTTAATAACGTAATTTGTTTTTATATATATATATATATTGGGCTGAAAAACTGATAAGACTTTCGTTGACAGAACAATAGCCTTACAAACTCCATAGATAAGCCAAATGCGTATAAGTTTTTTTTCAATAACAAAGTCTACATTTCGCAATAAGTATATACATTTTTTTTTCAGTATCAAAAACTTAGGTAAGAAATGCGTAATTTAAAAAAAAATGGACTAACCTAATATTTTCATAATCTACTGTCTCCAGGTGATAGGAGGCATCTACCTGGAAGGATACGTCACCAAGAAAGCTGAAACAGTGTCACGAACCGCGCTCGAAGCGGCGGCGAGAGTCGCCACCGAAGCCGTCACCAACATCCGCACCGTACACAGTCTCGGTACATACTTTAATTAATTATTAATGGGAAAATACTACTGATTTGGGAAATGCTGTAGTGATGTTATGTAGAGAGACTCTTTAGCTACCTACTGATGTAGAAATATCTCGTGGGCCAATTGTAGTTATCTAATAAAAAGTTTTTTTTTACTAGTTTGTTTTTAACTTATAATCAACTCAGATACTTGTCAAAAAAGAGTGTAATATATAGTACTATACTCAATATATACCTATACCTAATATATACCTATACTCAAGTGAGATTGTTTCCATAGGAGTGGAGCACACGATCCTATCCCGGTACGAGGCGGCGGTGCACGAGGCGACGTGCAGCGCGGGCGCGTCGCAGCGCGTGCGCGGGCTGGTGTACGGCGTGTGTCTGTGCGCTCCCACGCTGGGATATGCTGTGTCGCTGGCGTACGGAGGGTACCTCATCGCGCGGGACGGGCTGCAGTACGAATACGCTATATTGTGAGTTATATGTTATTTTTTAGGTCCGGCAAACGAGCAAACAGGTCACCTGATTGTAAGTGATCACTGCCGCCCATGAACATCCACGACGCTGGATCATGGATGTGTACCCGGCCCAATTTGGAGCAAAGGGGGGCGGGAAAGAAAAAGGATGGGAATAGGAAAGGGGTATTGGGCATTCGGTAATCTCACTCACCGACCGAAACGCGACAGCAAAGTTGTCGCTTCACGTCGATTTCCTGTGAAACCGTGGTACCGCCCCTGACGAGCCATTCATGCTGCGTCATAACTGACAACTGCGTAGCTCTACCACTTGTATTAACTGTTAAATATGTTATTTTATGAACCTTTGGATCCTTGCAATACGGAATCATGTGTTTAATGACAGTCAATCACTACGCACTATAACGGTGAAAGAAAACATACCTAGGAAACCAGCATACCATAGCGATTTGTAATAATATCTATAATATCTAAAGTTCGCCAGCCCGCACTAGAAAAGCGTGGTGGCCTGACCCCGCTCAATCGTATTCTCGATTGTGTCGGAGGCCCGTGCCCTGCTGTGGGACTTATAAGAGCTGATACAAACAAAGATGCAGCTCTAGTATTACTGCCATCAGGTTCAGAAACAATGTTCCAATAAGTTTCTCCCCTCCACAGAGTATCCGAAGCCCTGATCTACGGCGCGTGGATGTTGGCGGAGGCATTATCCTTCGCTCCTAACTTCGCGGCAGCGCGGCGCTCCGGGGCGAGGATACTGACCGCCCTGCGCAGACAACCGCTTGTCGTCTCCGAACCTACTGCCAAGGATGACGAAGGATGGGTGTGTTCTCAGCTCTCTTTATAGCATACAGATTATATCAATATTGTTTTATGTTCATGGGCAGCAAGTAACTTGGCGATAACTTTAACTTTAATGTCAGGCATACATTTGAGACGTCAAAGTTAGAATTAAAAGCATACTTGTAATTAAAAGAAACGGTCGCTATTGTAAATATTTTAAGATAACTTTTAATTATTCTGAATTTTTTTACTATTACATTGGTTTGGCCGAACAGTGCATACCGATTCCGAGATCTGGGCGACTTTAACTCAGACGTACAAAATAACTTAGCCAATATTATTATTAATCAATCATTATCATAAATTATTTCATGAACTGCTCTGAATTCAACTAAGCTGCGACTCCTGTATAACCACTGTATTGTAAACTAGTTTTGAAAAGAGCAACGCTAGAGTTTCTTGCCCGTTCTTCTCTGGTGAAAACAGCCTTGTGAACCGGGGATTAGTGAAAAAAGAAAAAGTGACTGAATCTAAATATTGTATGACATTTTATGGGTTCAATAAATATATTAATTTAATTTCATTTCAATGCTTCATTTCAGTGCGCATCAGGCACTGTGGAGTTCTCCTCGCTACAGTTCTCGTACCCGACGCGGCCCGGCACGGCGGTGCTGCGCGGCACCTCGCTCGTGTTGCCGGCCGGCCGCACCGTGGCGCTGGTGGGCAGCAGTGGCTGCGGCAAGTCCACGCTCATGCATCTCTTGATGAGGAACTATGACCCCACGCAGGGGACTGTGGTGAGACATTTAGGCCTAGTATTGATTTTTTTAGTTGTACAAAGTACTGTTATTGATTTTATGGTACAGCGCGAAATTAGGAACTAAAAATAAAATACATACATACATAAACACACGCCTTTTTCCCAGAAGAGGTAGGCAGAGGTGCTACCAGGACACCCACGTTTCGCCTTGTATATTCCGTTCCACGATGTGATAGTGGGCGAGCCTATCGCCTTATCGGGCACAAATTCCTGACTCCGAATAAAAATAAATAAAACTAATATAAAATAAAATAAAGAATATAATATATTTAACGCATTATTTTATATATACAACGAGTATTAATACTCATTATCTCATAGTTAGTAATACCATAGTCAAATTAATAAAACGTTAAGACATAAAACAATGTTTATTACTTTGCACAACAGCGCTTTCGGGCGACAGAAAATCGTTGATGCTCTATATTATACAACTGACTATAACAACAAAATTAAAATTTAATATAAATCGATTGTCAGCCCACTTACAAAAATACTTTGTTTACAGAAACTAGACGGCCGAGACATCAAGAAAGACCTGTCGCTCCCAGTACTGCGCTCCCAACTAGGCCTGGTCCAACAGGAGCCGGTGCTCTTCGACAGGACCATCCGGGAGAACATCGCGTATGGAGACAACAGACGGGAAGTCAGCTTGGAGGAGGTGATCAGCGCCGCCAAGCAGGCTAACGTGCATAGTTTTGTTGCTGGACTTCCTTTGGTGAGTTTTCAATCGATATTTTAATGTCTTTTAGCGTTACCCCAACCTTATACTTAGACAGCCTCTGTGGCGCACTTGGTTAGAAGTCAGCTGTGAAAATACAGGCTAGGTGTTTGATCTCAATACCGAGACAAATGTTTGTGTGACCCACAAGTATTTGTCTCGGGTTTGGGTGTTTGTGAAACCGAAAAGTCTCTCGTAGTTGCTGGTACTAAACAAGAATCGATCTTAGTGTGGGGTCAGGATTTTTTTCTGTTTAAAGGGTCACGGATATGTATGTAACTGTTGGATGTATTTATTTATGATGTTTGGTGTTTCCAGGGCTACGATACCCGTCTAGGTCCCGGCGGCGCGTCACTCTCAGGAGGTCAGAAGCAACGCATAGCCATCGCGCGCGCACTAGTGCGTTCCCCGCGAGTCCTCCTGCTAGACGAGGCGACCTCAGCCCTGGACGCGGCCAGTGAGAAGGTGGTTCAAGCTGCCTTGGAGGAAGCTGCCAAGGATCGGACCACGATTATCATAGCCCATAGACTAGCCACGGTTCGACATGCGGACACCATCTGCGTTTTGGATAAAGGTATGTTTGAGTTTGATGCGAAGTTCAAAATGGCGGAGGATTGAAACTTTGAGAGTTGAGGTTTTTAGAGTATTTTAATGGTAATTACTAATTATATAGATCAGTAAAAGGTTTAAATTGGCGGTCAATCTTTTGTATTTTATGGATTATGGTTTTAATAAGTTTACTTAGTCTACTTTAGACAAAAAATCCTCGGTAATAACTTAAGTTTGAAATTGCGGTTTTTTTGAATTGATGAAGACTATTAATTTCAGTAATTAGGCCAAACAGATATTGATATATATTGATAAATAGTAAATACACTTCTTTTTCTAATTTTAATAATATAAATATTCTGGTGTCCATTATAGGAGTGGTAGCGGAGAGCGGGTCACACGATGAACTGGTAAGGCGTCGCGGCCTATACTGGGAACTGTTACAACAACAAGCACCCGGCAACCCGACCCAGTGACAAACAAACACACAGACAAACCATAGACAAAGACAATTTGATTTTACCACTGACTAAAAATAAGAAAATTGTCTTTAGCACTCACTTTGTATGTGGAGAATGTGTTGCCCATAGTTGTAGCAAAAATTTTATATACATGTTATGATTTTATGCGGACGTATAAAATAAAAATACGTTAGTATTTAAACTCCTAAAGAATATTAGCAATTTTGGAAACTCTACTGGTTAAAAAGTGTCCTATTATTTGGATTGGATTTCCTATTATTTACAGTGGAGCTGTAATCAATAGTCGTAGTCTTCATGACATGACTTGGCAGCATGGTCTTTGACCTTAGCCAGTTCCTGACGGAACGAATGTAAAAAAAATGTCTATGGTATGAATTTTTTAATTTGCTTTCAGTACAAACTGGTGCAAAATGTGCCTTATTACGTGCCTTGTAAAATATTATTAATAAGAATATACTTAAGTATTATTTAAGCATTGAGCTTGCAACTCTTGCCGAATTGTAAAATCGATTGTCAAATTGATCGATTCTCATAATAATCGATTGCAAATTATTCATTTAGTTCATAGTACTGTGTTATTTCAACGTAATTTTAAAGATGAAAAAGTCTGCTTTCATTATATGGAGAATGATAGATTAATACAGTGTGTTGTAAAAATGACGTTCAATAATTTGTTATTAGTTAATGTTGTAGAAATTGCTAAAGTGATATGTTGTTTTCACTTAATGTATACTTGTATCCAAAATGTATTAATTTTTATACAAAAGAGAAAAAGATTTTTCATCTGGTACAGTATGTCATCTTACGCAGTGTTTTAACTATAATTAAATATATTATGAATCGATTGCAACTCAAATCAGTTCTTATTGATTCGAAATATTTCCTAACTGAAAACGAAATGTTAAAATCGATTATAACTCAAATCGATTCTAAATTATTTCCTTAGTTAAAATGATGAATATTGTACACTCCTAATTATTTAAGCCATAAAGTGCTATTTTAGTGTAAGCATACATGTCGGCTCCGGGCGTTGCTCGCGATATCTCTGTGATTATAAATTATTCTAATGATAAGATGTGCCACTTAACTATGGTTTAAGTTAAATTTAAACCACAGTTTAATCTTGTCTGGTTAAGTGGCTTTTAGTGTAGATATCGTCCAATTTATTTTAAAAACCATATTATTCAGATAAAAAAATGTCACTATAAAAGTACCAAAGTATTTTGAAATATCGTCTGAATTTGAATTCTCAATATTGATAACAGCTTTTATTACACATTTACGACCTTATTCATAGACAGCTTAAAAACCTATTTTAGTTATGCTTTGTCTTCTTCGTTCAAACTAAATTCAGAAGTCGTTCGAAAAGGACAAAACACTCGATAACCAAAACAGCTTTAGAATCGTCTATGAATATGGCCGTTAAAGGTTGTCTAAAGAAATATTTAAACAAATTAAAACTTTTTTATAATTGTAATATTTTTTTATGCAAATATGTATATAAGTTATATGATATTTAGCAATTGGACGATTACTGTAAGTTCCATGACAATGTATGATTAAGAGCCAATGTGATATACAATAAAACAAAATTTTTAGCTTTATTAGTTTTTTTATTATTCCGACAAAACATCAATTGAGTACAGACACCGATAATATGAATATAATGCTTATTTTAACAGAGAAGTAGAAAATAGGAGACACTTGACATATAACTTGTTAGTGGCTTCAATAATAACTGCAATCCAGTGCAAAAATTCTTCAGATTTATAATCGACACAGATATATCGATTCGCTACATAAACTTTACATATAGCACAGTCTCCGTGGCTCCGTGGCAGGCGTCTAACCAACCAGCGAAGAAGACTTTCAAATTCATAACTGATCTTGTTTAAAATGACGAATTATGCGAAAAAACGATGTTTCTGGTCGCAATGTGTTCTCCAGATGGTCGCAACGTGTTCTCCAGATTAATAATTGAAACAGATTTATCGATTCGCTTCATAAGCTTTACATATAGCACAGTCTCCGTGGATCCGTGGCAGGCGTCTAACCAACCAGCGAAGAAGACTTTCAAATTCATAACTGATCTTGTTTAAAATGACGAATTATGCGAAAAAACGATGTTTCTGGTCGCAATGTGTTCTCCAGATGGTCGCAACGTGTTCTCCAGATTAATAATTGAAACAGATTTATCGATTCGCTTCATAAGCTTTACATATAGCACAGTCTCCGTGGCTCCGTGGCAGGCGTCTAACCAACCAGCGAAGAAGACTTTCAAATTCATAACTGATCTTGTTTAAAATGACGAATTATGCGAAAAAATCGATGTTTCTGGTCGCAATGTGTTCTCCAGATGGTCGCAACGTGTTCTCCAGATTAATAATTGAAACAGATTTATCGATTCGCTTCATAAACTTTACATATAGCACAGTCTCCGTGGCTCAGTTGGTTAAACGCCAGCTGAGAAACATAAGGCTGACGGTTCGATCCCCGCAGCGATACAAATATTTGTGTGATGCACAGGTATTTGTTTCGGGTCTAGGTGTTAGTGAGAATGAAGTCTCTCGTAGTTTTTACACGACAAATCACACAGATATTTGTGATCGGGGATCGAACTTATGTTTAACGGCAGGCGTCTAACCAACCAGCGAAGAAGACTTTCAAATTCATAACTGATCTTGTTTAAAATGACGAATTATGCGAAAAAATCGATGTTTCTGGTCGCAATGTGTTCTCCAGATGGTCGCAACGTGTTCTCCAGATTAATAATTGAAACAGATTTATCGATTCGCTTCATAAACTTTACATATAGCACAGTCTCCGTGGCTCAGTTGGTTAAACGCCAGCTGAGAAACATAAGGCTGACGGTTCGATCCCCGCAGCGATACAAATATTTGTGTGATGCACAGGTATTTGTTTCGGGTCTAGGTGTTAGTGAGAATGAAGTCTCTCGTAGTTTTTACACGACAAATCACACAGATATTTGTGATCGGGGATCGAACTTATGTTTAACGGCAAGCGTCTAACCAACCAGCGAAGAAGACTTTCAAATTCATAACCAATCTTGTTTAAAATGACGAATTATGCGAAAAAATCGATGTTTCTGGTCGCAATGTGTTCTCCAGATTAATAATTGAAACAGATTTATCGATTCGCTACAAAAACTTTACATATAGCAGTCTCCGTGGCTCAGTTGGTTAAACGCCAGCTGAGAAACATAAGGTTGACGGTTCGATCCCCGCAGCGATACAAATATTTGTGTGATCTACAGGTATTTGTTTCGGGTCTAGGTGTTAGTGAGAATGAAGTCTCTCGTAGTTTTTACACGACAAATCACACAGATATTTGTGATCGGGGATCAAACTTATGTTTAACGGCAGGCGTCTAACCAACCAGCGAAGAAGACTTTCAAATTCATAACTGATCTTGTTTAAAATGACGAATTATGCGAAAAAATCGATGTTTCTGGTCGCAATTTGTTCTCCAGGTGGTTGCAACGTGTTCTCCAGATTAATAATTGAAACAGATTTATCAATTCGCTTCATAAACTTTACATATAGCACAGTCTCCGTGGCTCCGTGGCAGGCGTCTAACCAACCAGCGAAGAAGACTTTCAAATTCATAACTGATCTTGTTTAAAATGACGAATTATGCGAAAAAATCGATTTTTCTGGTCGTAATGTATTACTGTCAATGATTATATACAGAATTAGATAGACATCGCACTGGCGCGTCGAAGCTGAGACGTTCAAATACGGGCAATTGGTGTACAATCCATCTCTACAGCGCAACGCTATCTCTTTCCGTCTCACACTTTCTGTATGATCTGTTTCATTCACTGTTAATGTCATGAAATATTGTCAATTAAGTAGGTACATGCATAATGGCACAGTTTTTAAACGTCGCGCAATATGCATATGAATCATCTTTATTAAAACATCATTGATTACTGTGTATCATGTGCGCGTCAAAAATCGCGCGCGTTTCGCGCACAATTCGCGCGTTTTGGACAGGATCTCTTAATCTTTCCGAAACAGCCTGAATCAAATTGGCATCCAAATTAAGGGCAAGTTTTCAAGCGTCTCCTATATGAAATAGACAGAAAATAGAATGCTCAAAGAAATGGATAGAAAGAGACAACGCTATTTGACTATATTGTATGTTCTTTAGGTTTGACAAATGTTTTTGTGATTTATAAACATCTATTTCGTGTTGTCAACAAGTTTCTCGAAGTGATACAAGACATCACATATATGTTAGCGTGGAATGACGATGTAAGTGCTTTTGGCCGCATAATAGTTATGTCTCTTTCACACATTTGAGAGTACAAAAGGATAAATCTATACCTTTCCGTCCTGTCTATGCTGTATTGACATAATATTTTTAGTATAGGCATAATTTGAATAAATAAAAATTGAATAAATTAAACAATTTCAAAGTATTAAATACCTGATATAAACTAATTAAAAAAAAACAGAAAATATCTTTAAAAAATCGTACTAAAGAAAATATTTAAAATATATCTTCGTATCTAAACATTGTATAAATAAATATCATCTTGATAAATTATTCTTTAAGTATAACAATTAAAAAAATAAACACATTTTTTTGCCAAAAGGACAAAACAAAAAAATCTATAAATTATCTTAAACACTTAGTGCGTATAAATGAAGACATTTTTTGAGCGTTCTAAATAAACAATGATCTTAATACTATAGTACTTAATTAAAATATATTAAAAATAGATAGGTTTAGTTTTAAAATGGCGGCAGTTACACAAAAAGCCCCAATATTTTCTGTAAAACTCACAATTCCTGAAATCTTACTTTTTAGTCTTTTTTTTTTCAAAATTCATAATGTCTGCAATGTTATTTTGTTGTTTTCAATTCTTAATTTTAAGTATTCATGACAAAACGAATAAAAAGGTTATACCGGCCTGGACTCTAAGCGCGACGCACTTATATGAATCCCTAGGTTTTTACATAATTTCAAGAGTATTTTGTCAACACCTGTTTAATGAATTTTCATTTGCTTTCTCCAATTTATCATATTCTGGTTATTGTTATTTCTGTTATAACTTAGCAAATAACAATAGCATGAGAAATAAAATCATTTATTCCGTGAAATATCACTTCGAAAAAGTGAAATTTCATTATCAAATTTCTAAATTATTTTGATGTACTTAGGCCGTTTATTTTTTAAATCTTTTTGTGTAACCACCCCCTAAAATTATCATATATTATAATTAATACATTGAGAATTTTTCTCACATATTAATTTAGGAAATTTTTGCTTTTAAAAATAAACCTTTTCTTTCAATTTATACTATTATTCCATACCCAAGTAGCAAATCTGATTTTTATTTACTGCCAGTCACATGGAATCCGGTATTTTCGAAATCCAAAACACCCTACCTGGGTATGGACCATAGGACGTCTCACGCGTGTTACAAATTAATCTTCCAACGAAACTTTATCAAAAACGGTTCAGCAGTGAAATAAGTGAGACTTATGACTAGAATTCTGTAAACTTCACATCTATATTTAAAAACCTTATCATCCCTACACATTGAGATTTTAAAATACTTATATTAGAGACCGTATTATGTGCAAAATAATTGTCTAACTATAGTGTTGCTGCCGCTTCGACCGCGTTAAAAGATTTTCTTGTATAAAAGTACCCTATATCCTTCCACGATAAATAGACTATCCAACACTAAAATAATTTTTCAATTCGGACCAGTAGTTCCTGAGATTATCGCGTACAAACAAACTCTTCAACTTTATATAGTATGAATGTTATACGTAAACACTTATATAGTTATGAATGTTATATGCGTATACACTTACACTCAGCCTATCGTCCAATTCTGGACGTAAGCCTCCCTAACTAAACGCAGACCGGGATGGTCTAGAGCAGCTCTTATCCATCCGCCCTTTTCAAGTCATCGGTCCATCGTGCAGCAGGGCGATAGGTAAGAGCGTATATGTGCGTATATTATACATTAATTTATCAGTTTTTTAAAAGTCCATTTAATACGTTCGTGTTTGAAATATAACAAAATTGATTTTTATAATGGTGCGACAAAGTGACTAAAATACTGATGATAACCGCAGTGCTGATAGAGCATCAAAAGACGAGATATTTTGGACACAAATATGCCGGCCTTCAAAACGACCCAGTCGCTTGAGTCACTACGGGGTTTCAGTGATACTCGATATCGAATCGAGTATCGACATCGATCGAATGTCACTTTTGCAAACGAAAATAATTTTCAATTGAGTGACCAATAATTCAAAATATTTTTAAATTTAATTTTGGCTGATTATGACATCAAATTTCAATTATGTAACTACCCTACTAAGAAGCGCAAAATAACTACCAATATTTTTTTTAATATGTAATAAATATTGGCGTAACAATACGGTCCCTAGTTATAACATGGACTGCATAATATATTTTTTTTAAAAAAGAGACGGAACGCTGATGCGGCTTACACCCGCGATATAATTAGCCGCATGGTAGCTTTGTGCCTTTCTCAAGCGCTTTTTTACTTGACTGATCTTTTTCTGTTTATTTGCGTATGATTGTTTCTGTTAGATGTAGTAAATTTAATTTTTATACTTTAAGTAGTATTTGACTAATATTGTGTATATTAGTATTGTGTAGTATTTGACTTATTTCGTGTGTATAAGTATTAAATGTAGTATTTGGCCTATATCATGAGTATTTGTGTAGTATTTGGCCTGTATCATGAGTATTTGTGTAGTATTTAGACTACATCAGGAGTATTTGTGTAATATTTGGCCTATATCATGAGTTATTGTGAAGTATTTGGCCTATATCATGAGTATTTGTTAAGTATTTGGCCTATATCATGAGTATTTGTTAAGTATTTGGCCTATATCATGAGTTGTTGTGTAGTATTTGGCCTTATCATGAGTATTTGTGTAGTATTTAGACTATATCAGGAGTATTTGTTTAGTATTTGGCCTGTATCGTGAGTTGTTGTGTAGTATTTAGCCTATGGATGCAGGCTGCCTCCAACAGCTCACTGTGGAAATCATTAAGAGAGACCTATGTTCAGCAGTGGACTTCCTTTGGCTGATGGATTGGGTTGGATTTAGCCTATATCATGAGTATTTGTGTAATATTCGGCCAATATTACGCGTATCTGTGTAGCATTTCTCCAATATTGTGCGAATTAGTGTTATGTGTAGTATTTGGCCAATTTTCATGTGTGCCACAAATGCGTTGTCTTAAAGCCCCGGGATGTTTAATCTCAAACACTTGATTATGCAGTCCATGTTATACGATATTGTGTGTTCCATCATCGCCATATTTCACCTGACTTTACACTGGCCGACAAAGTGTCTACATTGCGCCTAAGTATTAAGCGCTATTGTGCAGTGCAGATAGAGTCTCCATGTGAGATCTTCATCTCTCCACGATGATGAATGTATCCGCATATACACAGAGCCCGACACGCGACACACGTGCCTCACCATGATAGTTGACAAAAGTCACCCGTCTTCGGTAGTATAGTGGTCAGTATCCCCACCTGGAGAGCGGGTTCAATTCCGCGGCGGGGAATACTTTTATTGTAATCTTGTGATTACTAAGTTACCCTGACTCTCCAGTGATTTTAATTTTTTTTTGTGAAATTTAGTACTTGTGTAACCAGATATTGACACATCTCGGTCGGCACAATTTTGCCGGCCTCAATGTGTCTGGATATACACAAGCTGACCCGACACACGCGGGCCACTATGAAGGATGTCGGATGTACACCCGGGCGGAAGTTAATATCCTACCATCCGTGTTCTCAAAATCCTAAATATGGCGATAATGGAACCAGTATACTAGTTAAAAATACTTAAAATATTTATTTAAAATTACATCGAGATCTAATAGGCTATTTGAGACCATTATTGACTATAAGCACGTTGAGTAGACTAGACAAAAAAAGACTTACCGAGTACCTCTGAGCTAAACCAGTCTTTTACTAATACCGTATTTATTGAAAATTGAGGGTAGTTAGTTAAATTTTTAACTTTTTTTATGCTATAGGCCCTGCAAACGAGCAAACAGGTCACCTGATGGTAAGTGATCACTTCCGGACATCCACACGCTTGGATCATGGATGTGTTGCCGGCCTAACAAATTGAGAGGAGAGCGGGGAGGACACAGGATGGGAAAAGGAAAAGGGTATTGGGCATCCGGAAATCTCACCTGTGTATGTCCTTAAGCCTCAACCTTCAATAAACACAGTAATTTAAGTCCTCTAAGCCCCATTCACACGGAGAGATTGTCTCGTCTGATTTGAGGCAAGTGTGCAATGTGTGTGCGTATGTGCAGTGTTGCAATCGTGTGTCATTGTCATAAACAACAGTTGTCTTAACATTATCGTATTCTGGCAAATGTTTACATTATGCAGCTTTTTATAACCTTGCGATGATCGTGTCTTCGAGTCGAGAAACTCCCTGTAAATGGGGCTTAAGACCATGTCAGAGAATATCCCTGACATTCAGCCCCCGTCAGAGGCGTTCAAACTTTCACTTCCAAAGCGTAAAGCTGTTTCCCTGTAGATATTTTTATCTTACTCAACTTTGACCATATCAGAGATGTTCTCAACTTCAATTCTCTCTCAGAATCTTTAAGACTCTACGAGAGATCTCTGAGAATCTTTAAGACTTTGAGACTTCCCGCGTGTCTCTACACTTTACGACCATCAGAGGCACTCGCGGCACCTCGTTATACTAAGACTACAAATTCACTACATACTACAAATACTACGATTAAAATTATATTATTAAAAAATACTATGCTAGCATTTTTAATGAAAAATTAAAGTAAAAAAAATGGTTTATCAGATTTTATGGCGATTCAAAGACATGTAGATCGGTTTCAATCCGCTTTAAATTATAGGGGGGAAAAGTCTTGGTTTTTATTTCACAGAAAATTATATTTTAAATATGGCAACTTAAGTATACCAGTTTATTTGTTCATTAAATACGCTAGCATAGTCCCTCTGCACGGTATA
This sequence comes from Theretra japonica, assembly GCA_033459515.1. Taxonomy (NCBI): domain Eukaryota; kingdom Metazoa; phylum Arthropoda; class Insecta; order Lepidoptera; family Sphingidae; genus Theretra; species Theretra japonica. The sequence continues at coordinate 119,867 of CM065952.1, forward strand.
AAACTAACACCCGTTTGCACCCTATTTTGGCTCGGTTTTTAACGACAAATCGACTTGGTGGTAAATGTCATAGTAGACAACCTTCTCGGTCTGTTAAGACTAAATTCTGTATAATGGTGCATCCACAATGTAGTTAATTTTTGTTGAGCAAAGTTACTAAATGTTATCGTTAGTGCTTGTTGCCGCGTTATATGTTAAGTAATGTTGCCTAACATGTGGTGAAAATTGATAACATTATTACAACATTTTACCCTACAAATGGTAACTGCGGTGTGGATGTACCATAAGATCGTTCTTAGACAATTATGTCGGTCTAGTCAGACTAAATTATGTATGATTAATTTGTATATTTTTTGATGGAAAATGTATGTAAATGGGCTATTTTCGGTGCAAACGGGTCGGAAAAATTGGGATTTTCACATTGACAGTTCGAAGACTTAATCTAATTGCACTATTATGTTCCCCCTATACTATAGGTCGATGGCGTCTAATGGTAGACTTGATAGCTACTAACAGCAGTGAGAGCTACTAATAGCAGTGATAGCTACTATTTCATTTGGTAGATGGTCGACATAGTAGCTAAGAGTAGATGTGGTAACTAGCTTTTAGCTGTAATTTTAGCTACTGTTCCGACTTGATAGCTACTAATAGCACTGATAGCTATTCTCTTTGGTAGATGGTGTGTTAATAGCTAAAAGTAGTTATAGTAGCTACGTCCTCATGATAGCTACTGGTAATTGTGGTTGCTACTGAACGTCGATTTGATAGCTGCTACTTATCGCTGTGGTAGATACAATCGCGATATTTACTAGTGTGGTAGCTAAAAGTCACAATGGTCTGAAACAACGCTCTTAGATTGTCTTGTAGTAGCTACTTAAGTAGGTCTTTTAGTAGCCATAAGTCGGTGAAGTTATTACTAGTCGGCACAATATCGATGTTAGCTACTATGGTTCCTTATTTACGCAAATGGTGCACTATGAAAACTGCTTCGTACGGATTTTATCGCGAATTTGGTTTAGTTCAAGTGACCAAGAAAGCTGTTTCCGAAACGTCGGGGAGTCAATAAAGTGTAAAACCAGGCGAGAAAATCCGTAGACAAATAGTTTTATATTAGTAGCTACTTAATCTAGCAACGGCTCGTCGTGGTATCTCTCGATCGTTGTTCGCTGCGGTGGTAATTGGTGGTAAGTGGTACTATACTTGGTGGTCGGCGATGGTGGCGAGTAAAGCGCCCCGGAGTGGTAGCATCAGGGCCGCGGGGACAGATGATAGTCCCCACACATCGCACGCGCTGCCGAGGACTGCTCCTGTGTACCAGGTATTTGCAATGACTAGAGTGATCGTATTTGCATTCATAAATAAATATTTATTTTTAATTCTTAGATTCATGAGTGAATGCAAATTAATGGATGCCAAATAAGCGATGAAAGGATATTTTCAAAATGATTTAATGATAAAATATTTAACCGTTGGTTAATTAATGATTTAATAACTAATGAACAAATGGTAAATAAATGATCAAATTACTGAAGTGTGAATGCATGGAAATGATTCAATTAAGGCTGAAAGCGGAGTGAATAAATGGCGAATCAGGGAATAACTGATAAATGGTCGATTAATGAATAATGAATTAGCTCCTAATGAATAATGAACGAATGTAAGACGTTTGATAGCTGACTGATAGTACAGTATCACATGCACTGAGTACTGACCTATATGCGGCTTGGGCACGGCGCACAGCGCCACGAGCCGCCAGTGCTGGTGCGCGAGCAGCTCGCAGCGCGAGTACACCCAGCACGTCGCCGCGCTCGTCACCAGGTGTGTCGCTTCTACCACAACAAACGAGTCAAAGAAGGAAATTATTATGGACCGCTGCGACTGTCCTCTAAAAAAGATATGGGCGGAACGAGTTATAGGCATAATAAAATAGTCTTCTATTTTATTACTAACACAATCATATAAGGTAGCTTAATAAATGGTGTCACTAACACTCTATAGAATGATGATTTGAACACTGACCCAGCACCAGCGCCACGACGACGTCGGAGATGTAGAGCGTGCCCTCGGCGTGCGCGAGGCCGGCGCAGCATTCCACGTACAGCAGCGCCAGCGCGCACACGCGGCTCGCGGCCGCCGCGCCGCCCGCGCCGCCCGCGCCCAGCGCCACGCCCAGCGCGTACGGCAGCACCGTACCCGCCGCCGTCGCCAGCGTCGTCGACAGCGGCGGCACTATTATACGACCGCACTGCGACAAACAACGACAGGCCGCTGCGATCCCGCCTAACAGTGTTTATACTATAGAGAGAGCCAGTGGCGAAGGGACATTTTTTTTAACGGCAAGCCGAAGGCCCTAATGGCGTGTCATACTAAATTATGATAATTAATGTTTTGTACTTATAACATAGCGTCGTGTTTGTTTTCAAGTTGTAGCCATTATTTTCTAAACGATGTCTTAAAATTTCTCCATGGCATTGTAAGGAATATAAGTTTTAAGACACATATAATATAAAAGGGTAGCCGCCGATTGGAATCGGGTTGTATGGACGCTTCGCCACTGGAGGGAGTGCTGTCATACATTTGCGTCTTCAGAAACGTAGATATTTTTCGTTCGTGATTTTGGTATCACTGGTATATTAGCGAAAATCGAACTAATTATTTAATATTTCTACAAATTTCGTTGATAAGTAAAATTAAATTAAATTATTATCCGTCTAAAAGGTGTTTGAAGTGAAATGTATTATTATTACTATCACCCTTAACTACTTTTTTTATTTTTCTTTTTAAAATAATTCGTGGCTTTTGGACAAATGTCAGCCAACAGGAGGGCAGAAAAAAGTGGCCCGGTGACACCATTTTATTCTACGTTTTTGAAGTAAGGTAATCCATAGCTTTTTGGGACTTATTTATTGTTTGAATTTCACCATACACCAGGATTATGTATTCAGTTTGGTGCTAGTGTAAAGATATTTTTGTTTGTAGTTTATTTTGTTTAAAAGCTTTTTTACATTATTTTTATTTAGAGATATGACATCAACTCACACGTTCCCTTTTCTTGTTTTATTTAAAGTTTATGCAAAAAATGGACAATACGAAACGAGACAGTATCTAATACATTCATAACAAATGTCAATATGAATTTCTAAAGCGCAGTACTTACCAGTACGAACAGCGACAGCGGCACGGCTATAAGCGACGCTGCGAAGTTGACCACCAGTATGGACGCCGTCATGTGGTCCGCGCACAGAGCGGCGGAGAGCCACGCGCACGGACCGCCCACCGACGCGAACAGCGCACTGACACAACATTAGTAGAGGCCGGAGTATACAGGGTGTTAGGAAAATACGCAAAACGGACAATAGTACTGAATTATACATTTAGCCATTGCTCAGAGAAAAATTGCGATCGAGGTGAATAAAAACTTATTTTTACGTTTATTAGTACCGTAAACAGCAAACAAAACCAAATTCTTATTTAAATTAATGAAAATATTTAACTGCAAGTTTATAATACGAAATATAAGGAAGATTTAATATTGCAGATATAATTGTAATTATTTCTGTAGGTTAATTTTTGATGTACCCAACAAGGTCTATTTTTTTGTTTTACATGTAGCTGTTGTAGCATCTTATACATGTGGAATGCAATAAATAAATGAAGCATTATATAAACAAAGTAAACTACGTGACTCCACTTACCCTTTAACAATCCTGTAGTCGGTGACATCTCTGAGAGCGCTGACCACGACGACAGCCAGCGCCGGCGCGACCACGTGCGCGTGGACGCAGGCCACCGCGTGCAGCCGCCACGGACACCAAGTAGGGGGGGAACGCGTACCGCAAGCATAGTATATGTAGGACAGCGGGATGTATAGGAGGTAGTGGGTGTGCAGAGGGCCTGCGGAAAAATTTACTTTATTTTGTAAACATTAGAGCTGATTTTGGTGTAATATATCCTAACCCAAACTGTTCATAGACTTTTTTTTCCGCGGGGAAAATCCCTTTACGGACCATCCCACTCCCGAAGGGGCGGAGGTGTGTCGGACTCGCCGAAACTGTTTATAGACTAAGCTATCCTAACCTAACCTTTTTGTCGAATAAGCTATCCTAACCTTTTTAGATAGTAAGCTATAATAACGTAAGCTTTTTGCCGAGAGAAAAGCACTGTTAGTCGGGCTAAGGCTAACCTAATCTAACCCGAACTTCACAAACCTTTGAAATGTTAAGGGTCGGGTGTGCATGTTTCGTCACATTTTTTTCCTTCATTGTGGCAAGCAACATTTAACTAAGACCTAGTATTGTAAAAAATAATCTTTTAAGATACCTATACTATTAAGATCTTAGGTAAATTGTTGATGGCATATCCCGCAAAAATAGAAAACATGCCATAATCATTTCTTTTTAAATTGTACTTACCATCAGCTACACACTTTGCCATAATAATTATCAAAAATCACGAAAACATGGATGTTCTAACGATTGTTAGTTCAATAGGAACCCAAAACTCCAGCCTCATACTATCGTGTTACTAAGCACCCGGCTAGCTAAGTGCAACTGTGATTTAGTCATAGTAAAGAAAGCTTCAAATCTCTGAATGCAAGCGTGTATGATGGTAATGAATTGTTGAAACGACCCCTTATAATTTGGTGACCAAACTACCCTCATTGTACACAACATTTAAAAGGAGTGAGTGTTGTAGGACCAACATCTCATGTAGACATTGAATCTAGGGTTCAGACATTTTTTAGCTAGAAAAGCGCTTTAAGTTGCCCTTCAGATAAAGAGAGGTCAGAAGGAGCATGTCCAAGTACTAATACGAAATTTTGTCATACAACGCTCACTCCTTGCGAATGAATAATTACCTAAACAATAAATGCATCGATCTACAGAACTTCGTCGTCAGTGTGCTGAGATGAAACGCTCCAGCGATCCGCTTCTGCATCAAATTCTGGGCTAGAACCCCCAGACGATTGTGGTCGCAAGCGGGGACTTTCATTCTCAGCAGGCGGGGAAACGCTGAGCAACTCTGCTTCCTGCCGATCAGCATTGGTCTGTGTCTGCGAGTGACGGTTGGAGGTATGCTGCCTGGGACGCCCTCCATTCTGGCTTGGAGGCTCAACAGGTTCCTCAAGACCTAATTCTTGCCTCCTCCGGGACTCAATCAACTCGCGATAGTTCATGTTCATCAACTCCACAGCAGCGAACTCATCTCCAAAGTCAACCGAGCGGCCGCGAATCATTTGCCCCGTGTGAGGGACCCCCCTCGAGTCAACCCTCAGGCGATCTCCTATTCTGCTGACAACGCGACGAGTCAGCTCCTCAATAGCTGGGTTGCGTGGTGTGTAGAGTAGAAGAGGATGAACGGATTGAGTGCGTCGCGTTGCAGGCTGGAACGCTGAAGCCCGCGGGTTGTTCTGAAGAGGTGCGTGGTTCTGTCCAACCTGGCTCAGCGCAGGAGACGGTGCTGAATTTTCCCTTGATGCATCAGACGGTGACGGGCGAGGAGCAGATTCGCGCCTGCGCTGGTTGAGCTCGTCTGATTGTCCCGGCTGACGCGGGGTGCTGCCGCGTTGTGAGCCTCGGCTTGAGGCGTTGTCCGGCGCTGTGGATTGATGCCCGTTCGTGGTGACTTGCTCGGAGGGCTGCGCTGCGTCATTCGCTTGGTTCTCATCCTGTTCGTCAATAGGCGGAGGCGCAAAAGCGGGACGTCCTGTGCGTTGAGCAGCTTCAGCTGTACACTGCTGCGCCTGTGGTCCACCACGGTTCAGTTGTGCATCCCGCGTGGCCGCGCGACTTCGCGCCGCCCGCCGCCTAGCCGCCATTCGCGCGGCCTGAGGAGTCTCGTACGCAAACGCTGACTCCGACGTATAGCCGTTAGTTATCATATTGTCGTACACCATCATTACAATATCAGACGTTGACAGACCAGGAGGTAACATCCGAAGTAAGTCAGCATTATCTGCGGACCCATTACCAGCCAGCATGGCGTTCACCATTGAATAAATTATATCATCAGGCATGACATCTGGGGCATTGCTGTCCCAGCACGGGGCGTTATTCGTCTGCCTTGGTGCATTGTGCCGAGGAATGTTCGAAGACGGCATGTTCAGAGGCGGCAGGTTCTGAAGCGGCATGTACGGTGGCGGAATGTTCGGAGGCGGAATGTTCGGAGGCGGCGTGCAGGGGTACGAGTCGAGGTACGGCGATGTATTCTGTCCCCATGAGTTGTATCGCCCCATTATTTGAGGCTGCATGAATTGTGGCGCGTACTGCCAGCAGTTTCCGTCGAAGTATAGCGGTATGGCCTGTGTCGGCATGATCTGGGACAAGTGGCGGGACATCATCTGATGTCCGTTCTGCGCGAACATCGGGAAATGGAACGACGAGTTCATGCGCGTGTCTATAATATGGGGAAGTCCGGGAAAGGAACTTCCCGGAAGCGAATCGAGTAATGACGGTAAGAATGGGGGGTACGGTGTGGAGGGGAGGGGTTCCTGATATGTCTGCATGCCTGGATAGGGGTACGCTTCCATGTATGGCAGCATGTGGTCTCGGTGGAACGTCTCGTTATGGAGCGGTAGGTTCACGCGCTGTCCATGTGTGTGCATGTGAGCATGTGGCATATTATGGCGATGGGCGTTTTGTAGTAGGTCGTATTGGGAAGGCGTATTCCGCCGCGTGTTTCGGTTTGAGCTGTTGTTGTTCGACATGTTCTGGCGCACCGATCTGGGTAGAATGTCGCTCAATGCAGATATATTGTGCCGAAGCATATTTTGGTTCAAGTCGTTGAGGATCGCGGCGTCAGCATTCTGTTCGTTTTGGTTCACGTCATTCTGGGCAGGCGGATTCGGGTTTTGGGCATTATTGTTAGCGATATTATGGCCCAGCAAGTCGTTGATTCTCTGGGCTGTCTGGTTAAACTCATTCTGGTATTGTATGCACATTCTGTGCGCATTTTGATACAATTCGTTCAGGTACGGGGTGTGTGGTTGTCGGGTGTTCTGTAGAAAGTGGCTCAGAAAAGGGCTATCTGACCGCAGAGGTACCTGTCGCGCACCAGCAGGCCTTTCATTCTGAGACGCATTTTGGACCTGTGCATTCTGATTTTCATTATTATTTTGCTGACAGTCGCCGTTTTGTTGTTGGTTCTGACCATTATCTTGATTCTGAGGCATATTCGGGGCATTACCAGAACCTTCTTCTTGTCCCAGCATATCCTCGTTGGATGGAGCATCACCAAACTCGTCTTCTTGCTGTATGTTTTCATTCAACGCGTCCTCCACGTTCTCTTGAGGATTCTGTCCGTCATTACCATTTTGTTCTTCATTGCAAGATGCCTGAGCAGCTTGGCACGGCTGCTGACGCTCTGCGCCCTCTTGATCTTGAAAGTCGTACTCCAGCATCCCATCTAATATGAACATCAGCTTGGTAGATATAGGCACGCCACGAGTCCTTCGCCGGAAGAATTCTAGATCTCCAGCAGCAGTATAAGATCTATCATATTGCCCATCAGGACCTGGCTCCGACGTCAATCTGTAGTAATCTTCGTCAGACATAGGCTGCCCCACCATTCGATCCCATATGTAAGTAACTAGGCCTCGTCTACGTCGATTGCTACGGCGGGCGCTGGCCATCATCTTGACATGGGATTACTCCTCACTGACACCCATTAGCAGTTATCTGAACGGTGCACAAATGATTACTGACGGCAAGCGATGGAAGCTTGCGATGTCTAAACTATCTTTTTATATGCAGCCCTTGAATATTAGACTGTTTCAAAACCAAGCATAAAATGTTCAAGTGTTGTGGAGTTATAATGTTATGAGATTTAATGTACTTTTTTATTATAAGGGCCAATGAACATACGGTTCACCTGATGGTAAGTGATTACCGTCTCCTATGAACATCTGCAACACCATAGGGTAGAGAGATGCATTACCAGAGATTAAGTTGAGAATCTTTTATTTTACAAACTCCATGAAATATAATATATTCTAGTTCAAAACTACTATATATAATGATTAGGCCTTCGAAAAATAAAGATAGCGCTGACTAATAATGAACGAAAAATGTTACTAAAACATAATCTCTCTCCAATTGAGATTTGTCCAAGTTACCAGCGAGTAACATCCTATACCACCTCTTTACATTAGCCTATTTTTATAATTAAATATATTAGATCAATCATAGGGCCTAATCTAAAAATATGTCTAAAATTTTCTGTCATCATTGATTTTAAACTTCATTATTTCAAAATAATAGCAATTTATAGAGATAATTTTCATATATTACTTTAAGAAAAAAAGTCAACCACTATTTTTATTAATTAACAAAGCTACAGGCAAAACCTTGTTTTTGTGGTTTACGAGTAAAAAAAGCTAAGAGTTGTACAATTCTGAAAAAAAAGAATTAATTTATCAAACAGCATAATATTCAACCATATTTGTCTTTAACTTGAGATTGAATTATTATAAAGTTCATATCCCACCCTTTAAAAATTACTATGAGTATAAATAAAATATCTGATTCAATGTGTCGGGCAAGCGTAAGTCTCGATGATAAGCATGGTGTGTGCAAATCACTCGTAATGATGGCCTGAATTAGCTGGTACAATGATTGTATTATTCCCACAATTTCCATGTAAATGTTCCAGATTAATATATAAACTGTGAAATAATAACATTTTACTACAAACAATGGCTCATGTTCCATCTATCAAACTATACCTAAACGCTAAATCTATTTTTAAGAACTCAAATCTATATCATGATCCTGTAGTCGTTCTAAAACCTACAATGCACCCAATTTTATATTAAAAAGATCTTATGATCCATATTTAAAAACTGTTATTCTCCTATAAGTACCGTAATGTGTGAGATGTCATCGTGATAGAATTTTGAAAAGATGAACATTGTGTCTATAGTGATGTTGCTAACCCCAGTTCCCTGGGTAGTGTTTGTAAAGTTAAAAGCCAATTGGTTTTATTCCGAGTTTGATCTAATAACTACAGCATCCAATGAGAGTGAGTTTTGTTTCTTGCATTTTCTATATGCTACTTAGTCAGAGTCAGAGGCGTAACTATACTATTTAGGCCCAACGAAAAATTCATTGTATACGGTCCTCGCTTACTGTAATGAAACTTGATGTTGCACTTTTATATAAATCTCATTTATACATATAATATATATATTTATAAAAATACTATAATAATACTGTAATTAGTGATTGCTGTGTTTGTTTAGTCAATTTAGTACTGTATAGTACCAGCCCATTATTGCTTAGCGCTAAGCTTGGGACTTGGTTCCATCCGAAAGATTGATGTGACGATTACCTAAACTTTCTTAATTAAACTTGTCTAGTAAAATTTAATTTAAAGAGCATAAATCTATTTTGTTTTATTTATAATAAATTTTGTGGTTAATGTTAGACCCCTCCTAAGCTAACATCTTTAGTCAGAAGCTTCCGCAGGCCAACAACTGTTGGCAATTTGCTCACTCGATCACCCGATAGTTACGCCACTGGCTCCAGTAATAAATTTTGAAAAAAATAATACATTTAAGCCAAATTGGGTTTACAAGTGTTATGTGTTTGACAGATTTCAAATAAAATATTTGCACATTTATTATATATTCAATTTTGATTCTAAATTCTATTCACCCCTACACCAGTGTATATGTTCTGGAATAAGATAACAAATTAATATTAAGTAGTAAATGTATAAAATATTTAATGGGAGCGACAAATTTTTTTTTTTTATTAAAAGTCTATTTTGAATAGTTGCCTACTTAAATCATTTTTTGATATAATATATAAATTGTATTTAACATAAAATTCCTTAATTTATCGTGCTAAAATATTCGAAAAATTAGTATAAAATATACCTTTAAAGCCAATTTGGTGTTAATTTCATAGCAATAAATTTTGAAATAATTACATGGCCGGGTGCAATGCTTTCTAAGATGGTCTAAGAACATGCGTTTAGTTGCCTCCGGGTGCTCCTATTTTCGGCCCCAGTACCGCCAGCGTCACCGCCACCAGTACACCGAGCACCATCCAACGCCTGCGCACCTCCTTCCACAAATTTATCCTATATTCACTATTCACAACGAAAGGTTTCTCGCCATAGAAAAGCTTCGTCGACGTATAACCATCACAGTCCATTTTGTACACGTTTTGCCCGCTTTAATTTAGGTGGTCGCGAATATCTTGGACGGAGAGAGAGACTATGTTTTCCTTGTAATAAACTCCCGGCGAAAATCAATGCTTTGTACATATTTAAAATACCGCGCATCTGCATTGCCGCAAAGCGCCAAGCGTGACGTAATCGTTTTTTCACACGAACAAAGGAAATCGTACCATACAGCCTAGTATACCGCACAAGTCCGAATAGCCTTTTAAAAAAAAAAATTACCATTTATCACTTTAATCAACTATTCATGTAATATTAAACGGCGTAGTTCAGTAAATTTAATTTAAAATCATTACGCAGCCGAGATTGCGCAAACAAGTCCAATCGATATGGCAAAGGGACAAAGCCCTCGTAGCACTGCTTAGCCGATTTAATTAATATTTAGTTTTATTACTCATTAACTATTCAAATAAAATCCACTATCTTCATGAAAATTAAATGCACGATGTCCCTATCACTGACTCGATAATCAATTAATTTATATCTAGAGCTGAAGGCATAAGTCCTAGACCTGCGCAGTATAGTCTGCGCAGAATTATCGATTTGGGGAAGGGGTGGAAATTGCGCGGTACGCCGCTACCCTGCGCGCCACTAGGCAAGTGCTGTGGTGTTTACAGAAACTAACACACTCGGCGCCATTTTGGGGAGTTCCACGAAAGCAAAATGAACCCGCAAAGCTACGAAAGGATTTTCAATAAAATGATTATAATATATAGCTGTTTTCTTCATGAGTTGATATAAATAAGATAATTACGACTAAAAGTGTACTTTATTATTTGAAAGCCCTACTAATCCCGCGAATATCGATTTCCTTTGTTTGAAAGAAGACTGCTTGCCCGGGCTTTATGAACTATTTCTACCAACGCCTAAATGTTCAAGTGGTTTGAGGTAAGAATAGTATGGTTATTAAAAGGTTTCGAAGGCCTTTCATTTCATGCGATCATTCATCAATGAATTCAATTTTAACTAATCAGAAATACCTATTTATCAGAATAAAGCTCCACGGGTATTTCCCTGAGTATTAAAAAAATATTAATTAGGAGAAAACATCTTAGTTCAAACAGCCATAAAACATTTCTTTACTCTGTGAACTCACTGTCCTAAAAACTACAAAATATTAAACATTTCTTGCAGTATTATAATATAATTATTAATTTATATTTTTATTATTTCCACAGTAAAATTGAATTATGAACGCAGATATGGAAATAATATTCTACGCGAAGCCAAATCTGCGCTGGGCTTTTAATAAACTTTTATCGCTTAGGCCAAAAATATCAGTTCATATTGCTTGAAACTTAAATAGAATGTAATATAAAATTATAATTTTTAATATTTTCTCTAGCCTAAACACATTTTTAAAGATAAATCTACAATTACGTAAATCTCACATGGTTAAAATTAAAAGTAAATTTAATGCATACAGTTTGTGGCAACACCGAGCTGGTACTTCCCCTAGCACTACATTTCTTGACACGATTCACTTTAAAGAGAGTGTTTAACGGCAAAATTTGATTTAAATAAAAGAGCGTCTGCGAACGCTTAAGAGAGCGCTTAAACTGCGCAAGTGTAGCGCGCAACAGCCCGGGTGAAGCTAATATTGTAAGTGGTAGGTACGCGCAGGTTTCCCGCGCAGGTGTTTCGTTCTACAGCGATATCGATTAGGCACAGGACATGGAGTCCGTACAGCCTTTCAATAACTTCGATAGCTAACTTTTGTATATGTATATGCCAGGGTTTACCATTTGCCGGGTCGCGACCCAGTACCGGGCCAACAAAATAAAATACCAGGTCGCCACATTCCGTTAGTATATTTTCGTCATTTTCCACGATTCTTGGGTTCTTTAGTAAAAAATAAGAAGCAGCTCCATACTTCGCACTAAAATTTAGTGACTAAATAGACAATACCAAAGTATACAAGTATAGCACTAATAAAACTATGTTTTATTGTTAATAAATGTGTGTGTAATGTAAGAGTGCGTGGTGGCCTGTTGGCCACGGACTAACCGCGGCTGCAGTCATTTTTTCGATAGTCGTGGGTTCAAATCCCAGGCCACACCTCTGACTTTGCGTAGTCATGTGTGTATTGGTAGTCAATCACCACGCAGTATAATCAATCGTATTGTCGGTTGTAGACGAGGCCAGTGCCCTACATTGGGACGTATATGGGCTGATACAAAAACAATACAACAAATGTGTACTATTTTACCTAATGAGCATGAATTTAAAAATATTAACCGGGTCACGAAGAAAATGACCGGGTCATGGCAGAGCAATGTTTGGGAAACACTGGAAATAGCTGTTCCCGGCTGTTAATTTTTTAAAGAGATTTTCAGTTCTATAAGGTAAAGATAGTCTACGATCTTTTGGCGTGAGAATGCGTTGTGGTCATGCTGTTGTCAAAATATTAGGAACATTTTTTCTCTCGCATTCTTTGAGATATGTTGTGTTAATATAACCAATAAGCAATTATATTCGTAATCCAATAGTATTAACAAGTCCAATTTCATAAAATGTGAAACTAAAATGTGAACAGAACAATTGATCCTATTATTTTGATTAGACATTCGGACGCCAAAAGACCGTACTCTGTAATTAATTCTGGAATAGATTTTTTGGCCCTAGCCACTAGTATATCCTTATAAAATAAATTGGAGTAAGGAATAAGCTTGTTGGGCTATGTATAGCAAAAATGACGCCTCCATCTTTTTGTTTACTTTTCCTACCCCTTCGATTATAGTTCTATAATTGTGATTAGGAAGATCTCTTCCTATATACCTAGTACCTCCTTCAACAGAGTAGGTACATAGGTAATTGAAGCCACAAGCCCTTGGAAGGCTCAGCGCACGGAACCCGCGCATGCGTCCCACATCCGGCACCCGCACATGACTTTTTTGTAGCTGTATCGATTAGGCTACGGACATCAAGAGCATACAGCATTATTTTTTTTATATTACATGAGACTACTTTAGAATTAGTATATGAATAAACATATTTAAGATAATAGATGCTTCGATAAGAATGCTAACCTTATACGCAAATGGATACATAATAATATCGTTGTTAACTGGTATGGATTATTTAGAGATATATAGTTCATGCACCTTATTATATGGTAAATTAAAATATATCTAATCTATCTTTACCACCTATTTTTATAACCATAACTGTTAAATGTATAATTCTAATTTTGAATTTCGCGCCTATTTATGCAGGTGCGCGCCCTAATTTATAACTGTCACTCTCTATTCCATGACATCAAGCAACCGTGTATTACTTTGTGTATTTTTTGCTAATTAATTAATAAATAGTAGATAAAACCTGTGCTACGTTTATTAATTCAACAATAACATAGTAGAAAACAAAGTCGCTTCCCGCTGTCTGTCTGTCCCCTATGTATGCTTACATCTTTATAGTACGCAACCGATTTTGATGCGGTTTTTTAAATAGATAGAGTGATTCAAGAGAAATATTTATTTGTATAATACATATATAGGGTGTCCCAGTTTGTACGAAAAATAACATGTGGAGTGGAATCAAAAAACATCTGCACCTAGGCGAAGCTGATAAAATTGTAATGTAAAACCCAGTTTTAATATGAATAAGCAGCTTGGGAGCAATATAGCGGTAGTACCCACGCACAGTTGAAACTGTGGCCTGTGCAATGTTTCCTATCCATTAAGCACGTACATACGTAAACTTAGGGCTTTTTCCCTGAAGGGGTAGGCAGCGGTAGGTCCTGGTAGCCACCAGGACATCCACATTTTGCCTTGTGTGTTCCGTCCCAAAATGTGATAGCGGGCGAGGCCATTACCATATCGGGCACAAATTTCTGACTTTGCCCGACCCGGGATTCGAACCCAAGACCTCGGCTTTGTAATCGCGCCGTAGTATAACTACGCCACCGAGGCAATCGATTAAGCAATAGCGTCTTAACCATATCATTTAGATTTGACTGCAAGAGAGTATCATTAAGGCAGATATGTTCAGTTCATTCAGTTTAAACTATATTAAAATGTAGTTGTTTACCCGATTTTTTTTCCCAATATAGATAAACTATAAATTTAAAGCTTGATCTCAACTTGGTACGGCAACCGGGTAACAATATGGCGGTACTACCTATGCGCAGTTGATACTGCGCAAGTATCCTTATCGCCTTGGCAATGGTGACTTTTTATAGAACTTCATCATCACTAGCAATTGAAATCTACGCGTGATGATTACCAATGTAGCATTTGTTGAAGGTGTTAGATTTCATTTGCACATTAGCTGGTGCCCAGTTATCCCAAAACAAATTATCGAAAGGACGCGACTTACGGAGCCGTCTTAAGCAGATTTAAACAATGGATTTCTTTATATTGTTATGTGCACACTAACAGTCGTAAGTCGTGAACTTGAATGTTCTAACTTCTCATCAGCCGCGTCCGTCAATCGTATCTGATTATTTGTTTTCGGCTTTAGACCGATTAGTGCGTGGCAAATACTGCCACATTTTGGACAATCATATCTCGGGCCTCTATGTCGTTTTGTTGGAAGGAGAGCAACTAGATAAGAAAGCTTAGACTTGACTATTATACGATTCATTATCATCATCTTTAACTAGCATTGACAAGGCAAAGATATTTAGTTAATCCAATATAACCCAAATTAAAATACAATTAACAAGACAGTAACAATCTCTACCGTCTATTTTCACACTAGAAATAGATTATATTAAATGCTTAATCCATCATAAAATTTAACATGGCAGTACCATCGACTATGCGCAGTTTTAACTGCGCAGGTGTTCCTATCGATTAGAAAATAGCGTCATAATCATACATAGACGTTAATTTCGTATTAATCATCATCATCTTTAATGTTTTTTAACCACATAATCTCGATTGTTAAAGAAATGCCTCCTTATGGAAATTATTTGAAGCGGCGTGCATCCAGCCAATTGCCGGAATTTTAGAGATTGTCAAATTTTATAAATTAAATCAATTTTATTTTTGCTATGTGAATGCAAGAATAACAAGTATTTCAACATTAAATCCAACCGATTAATTAATTTTAGATAGGTATATACATCAATAATTGATTGATAGGTTTTTCATACAGTTTTTGATATCACGTCGCCGGATGTCCGCTGCCACTACATTTCTTGAGTATGATCACTATATTTTTGGTAATTAACGATAATAATTAATATTTAAACGAGAGAAGCAACCCGGACGCTTTGGAGAACGCTTTTTATCTGGGCGCAGTCGAATCTGCGCTGATTTTCATTAGCTCTATCGATTAGGTTCGGGCGGCCCGGGCGTAGCTTTATAAGGCAAAGGAATTAAAAAGCATACAGCCATATGTCTAATATTGTTTATAATAGATAAGAGAATATTCAGCCAGCGTACTCGCTAATGCACCCTCCGAAAGCTAGGACCGACAGCACTCATTATAATCATTCTGAGTGTTGAAGCTCGCCGAGTCTATATGAATATCTTAGATGTCTTCAAGTTACAACGATTTGAGTTTAATTGTAAATTAAAGGATCATATCCAACAGTTTTGGAATTGGTAGAACAACGCTGTTGTCAGTCATGACTCAGTATGAATGGACAGGCTCGTCCGCCGCGGTACCACTTTCTCAGAGGAAATTAACGTGAAGCAAAATCTTCGATGTCGCTTTTCGTTCGGTGAGTGACATTTTCGGATGTCCAATACCCTTTCCTCGACCGATGCAATAAAAAACAGGGACATGCAACAAGATGCTATGATTTGTCGAGAGTATCCGAGAGTATGTGAGATTTTTGCTCTCACAACGCCTAGGCCCGGAAAAAAATTGTAAGTCTCATGAACATTTTCTCTACACAGGGATCAATTCTGCGGAATCACATTTCACAATCGCAAATGACACTATCGAGCCCTGATTACAGAGGAGTTATAGCGGCGGATGCGAGGTTGAAATAGTATTTTTCAATTTTGATCCATAATAGTCGTTCTAAAGACGACTTACAGAAAGTTGCTAAATAGTTTGAACAAGTTGCAATAGAATTCTTTAGAAAAGGGACTATCCTTTCCTCAACACAAGTTCATCAATAGACTTTTTGTGCTCGCAGGTGAAAATGAAGGTAAAATATTCTTTATTAAACTAACAAATGCATACTTGTGCGTTTATTTACTTGAAACACTACTCTATAATTATTCCATTATTCATATCCAGTCTGTTGGCATAGTTTTTTTCTGGCTTGTTGCACATTGTGATTAGTCAAAATATTACTTAAACAATAATTTTAAAAGGTGCTTAGTCGTTATAAGTTTTGAGTGGTGTTGCATGAGTCCAGCTGATTTTACCATTACAGCCAATAAAAAAACTTGGCATTATGTTTTCTTTTTCATTGCCTTTTTCACTATTGTCAGATTTGACATTTAAAAATTACAAATCAAAACAAAAAAAAAACAACAAAATTGGGGAATAAATTATTTATTAATCAGCACTTATAATATAGTAAAATGCCAATAGGAATTATTAGTGTAAAAATGTTACCAAATACAATACGACAGTTAAATTACGCAGCTAAGAAAAGTGTACCGATTTTGAGGTTAGATTTTTGAAAATTTTTATTTTATTTTGTTACATTACTATCATTACTTGTGCTTTTTAAATTTCCAAAATATATCAGTGGAAGAAATTGCCCTGTTTGTTCATTAATTCCCGTCCCTAATATAATTGTTTATACTTAAATAATTTGAATATTTGAACGGAATAAAGAAAAAAATATTGCTGCATTTAAAAACCTAATTATTACTGATACACTGACAGACATTTATTTAGAATAACTATTCAAATAATAAGACGCTAAAATAATTATATAAAAGGATCTAGGTTTACAATAATTTTAAAAATTACTAATATAAACCATAATGTATAAATTATTTTCAGTTTCATTCGGAACAAGTCAGCGTATGAAGGAGAAGGGAAGACAACAGTGCGAGTGTTGAACCAGGATCACGACCTAGGCTTAATGATAGACTCATATGCTACGGTAAATCATATTTATTAATCCGAAACATTATCTGTGTTATTCATAGACAGTTTTAATACCTATTTTAGTTATCAAATGTTTTCTCTTCTTCGCTCAAACTGAATTCAATAGTTATTCGAAAGGGACAAGACATTTGATAACTAAAACCGGTTTAAAACTGTCTGAATAATGCCTTAAAAATTTTGTTACTACTTTTTAATTTGAAATTACAGTATGGATTCAAGTTGAACAACGGACTAACAGTGCTCGGGCCTATGGCCATATTTCCCAGGTAAGCATTTTTTATAGATCTAAAGTACATAATAATTATTGTCATCAGTTCATTTATATCAAGTTTAATGTGGTAGTACATTTGTGGGTAGCTGAATATGTTTCAGCAAAATCATAAGTCACAAACATATAGAAAAAGTCTAGTAGATTGGTTCATGTTTAATTGCATATATATTGATATCGAGCATCAATTAATTTGACTGCCTCTGTGGTGCAGTTGCACTACAGTACGATTACAAAGGTTTCGGGTTCGAATCCGATATGATGAATATGATGGATTTTTCCATACCTTATCAGCCCGGAGTCAGGAATTAGTGCCCAATATGGCTCGCCCCCTATCACATTGTGAGATGCAACACAAGGCAAATGTGGGTCTCCTGATAGCAGTTCTGCCTACCCTTCTGGAAAGGCGTGAGTTTATGTATAATGTATGTATGTATAAATCAATTTCAAATTAATCATAGTTAAATCTGATTTGTCTTTATCCATGCGGGAAATCTATATTCAGCAGTGGACTTCCTGTGGCTGAAGAGAGTGAAAGAGAGAAATCTAAAATGATTATCAACAAAATTACACTAATTCGCAACCATGTAATGTCAAAACTAATGTGCCAACATTTTTAGGCCTTATAATGTAGGGAATTCCGAAATATTCTTCAATAGAGGATAATGATGTACACTTCTGAGCTATTGGAGCCGTGGCGCTTTTGGTTAGACGCTGGCTGTGAATCATGAGGCTGCGGGTTTGATCCCCACACGGAGGCCAATGTATGTGTAATTCACAGGTATTTGTTGGTTTCAGGTATTTCTGAGAATTAAAGTCTCATAGTTTCTGATACGACACAAGACTCGGTCTTAGCGCGGGGTCAGGACTATGTGTGTGACTGTTGTGTGTATTTATTTATTTATGTTTCGTCAGGACAGTACTTTCGTGGCAAGTGACAGAATCCGACGAAATCACCGAAGATTCATTGAGGTTTTTCAAGATGCTTGAACCGAAGATAGACCTGTTGGTGAGTAAATATGTATATACAGGGTATATCAAGACTACTACCGAAAACGAAGCCAGGTGGTAGTTTCAGTGAATTTAGTTGCATTGTGTCTAAAGTAAATAAACCTACCACTTTGTTTTCGGTAGCAGTCTTGATATGCCCTGTATATACGAGTATATATGTATATACTTTTGTGTATTATGAATACAAAGTGATAAGTTTTTTACTCTCTATAATATTATCAATAATATTCACAAGTCTGTACAACAGGGTATTTGAGTTTTAACTATGTTCGATTGTTTTTTATTATTTTGCGTACAAACACAAATATCATTAAATATTTTTGTCAAATCAGTATTAATGTAGCTTGTAACATGAGGCAAATATTAGTGTTTTAAAAAAATAGTGGGAATGTTATGCATATGTAATATATATTTAGACTAATGACGTCACTAGTTGTGTTTTGCATCCCTTTTCTCCTACTCCCACTGCAAGATTTAAAATGTTTATACGTTGTGAAATACATTTACAAACAAACAAAAATACTAATCGTGAATAGATTTACAAAATTAATTGTTTGGTAGATTTCGGATATAGATACCTTTTGATAAATATAATTTAAAATGCGGTCAAATATCCTATCATGCCCACTTTCTGGGCTGTACGACTTGCGTGGTTCAAAATGGAAGCCACTTTGTTCTATACCATGTGAATGTATACTAAGTCGAAAGGGGGATGGCGGATGCTGTACTCATCATAACGAACAACTTTTATTATGGGGCCAACCCTGAGGACGCGAAAAAAATGTCTGTTCCATACGAAAAAATAGGCGTGAGCTTATAATATATTTTAAAAGAATGTTTTAGGATAATTAAAGAAACCTGACATTGTTAATTTGAGCAAATTGTTAAAACTATAACTCTTATACTAAAACTGGGACGTCCTCGGGCCAGATGGTGGGACGACTTGCACAAGAGGGCCTGCAGCGACTGGATGCATAAAGCAGCAGACCGGGCTCTGCCGCATACCGCGGGAGAAGCCTATGTCCAGCCACGGACAGCAACGGGCTGATGATGATGATACTAAACCTTACGCAAAAAGAACTATTGGAATCCTAGTCAATTTTGAGGATTTTACTCTCTAGGTCCGAAGATATTCGTCAGATCTTGAGCAATTTTTTATGGGACCACCTGTGAAGTATACGCTTTGAAACAAAAAAAGAATATATCAAATCGTTCCATAAGTCTTGTGAACATACATAAAAAAGAAAATATATACTGGGTGCAATCGCTTAACGTCACGAAAAAAAATGTGTATGGCAAGTACATGACTTAGAACCCTTTGGCATACTTATTTTAATTTTTTTTGTTTTTTTTTTTTGTGTAGTGTAAAATTTATTTACCGCCACTAGTTATTAATTTATAATTAGTTATTCATAAAGAAACGTTTTTCAGAGAGAGATGAAAATAAATAAAAATATTTCTACAAATACACATCATTGTTACCCTACTTTATACAATTTGAATCCGAGTAGAAATTTCTAGGTAATAAAACTGTCCTTTGATGAAGCCGCCGCGCCGCAAGCGCAAGTACAACGCGTCCCGCCGCCCGCTCCCGCGCCGCTGACGCCTTCCAGGGACGTCGCCACTTCCCCAGTCGCGCGAAATTCGGCACTAAGTGACGACGTACGATAGTATTTTGGTTAGTTTTTGCGGTAAATGAGTGATTACACGAAACTTGAGTATGTGGCAATGTAGAAATGCTATGTCCGATCCAATGAAAACTTGGATCGTGCAAGAAGTATGTATGCAGATCCAGAACATCTGCAGTCTTTGCGCAGGAATGGGATCTTGAATTCATGAGTTCCCAGCACAAGACTTATTTTAAATACTTATCAGAGGTTGCTCGACCATGGACAGTTCAGACTTCCTAGTCATGCAAGAATTCGTGGCCTTCCACTAAGAAACGTTCGTTTGGAAGACGATATACTGGAGTTTTTTGAAAGAGATCCAAGGAGGAGTACACGACAAGCGGCTCGTCGATTTGGCGTCAGCCACTATTTGATATGGAAGGTATGTACTTCTGTCCAGGAACATGCATCCATATCACCACATACGCGTTGTAACTTAGTAGATTTAATAAATACGTCTTGGTTGATGTATTCAAAGGTTTAAATAAAAACAAATCCAGCTTTTTTAAGATAGGTACGTTATGAAAATAATATGTTAAAATGCAAATCTTAACAACCTACCAATAATTACATGTGCTTACATGAATCCAAATGATGTATGGTAACATTAAGAATAATAATACCGATAAATAGACGCGAAGTAGGTTCAAGGTCACTCCTCGCTAGTCAGCTGTGGCGCGGCATGACTCATAAATGCGCGCCGCCGTGTATTTATCGGTACGTTGCACTTTTATGTGTAGGGTGATTAAGTTTAATATGTATTTTGGGGATATCTTGAACCATTGTAAACTAAGTAGTATTCAATGTTTAATCTTGTATATAACGTTAATTTCTCACACACAATACACTATGCAATTTTCAAAACGCTAAGCGATTCCACCCTGTATAAGTCGGTTGAAAATAATCTTTTTACTCTGCAAAATGTATGGAACAGCTGATTTTATTTTCGACCTCAGGGTTAACCCGCAGTAAAAGTTGTTCGTTACGATGTATACAGCATTTCCTTCTCTAAGTATACCCTGTAAAGATTAATGTAACTTGTCTCACAATAAACTGTATTGTCCGCAGGTGATAGGCCTGGAATCAAAGGACCGCTCCTCTGTAGACAAGGTGTTCCGCGCGGCTCGAGCCAGCATGCTCAACGTGGAGATTCTACCCACTGAGCATGCGTGTTCCACCTTCAACTTCCTCAACGCGGAGGCCAGGTTAGTGACGTCACTATTCAGGGTTAGGCAGAAAAGTTGTACTAAGTTATATATATCGTAAAAGCATGGGTTGCTCATAAAAATGTACTTATCATCCAGTACCATAGCGTTTTATCCACAAAATGAATGTATTTCACTATATTTTCTAATATTTAACTCATTAACAGTTTTTTACTTTTTAGTTGCACTTACTGTTTACTCATTAACAGTTTTTTACTGTCTAGTTGTACTTTTTAGCTGGAACTGCCTCGGTGGCGTAGTTGTACTACGGTATGAATACAAAGCTGAGGTCTCGGGTTCGAATCCCGAGTCGGGCAAAGTGATCATGGATTTTTCAATTCATTATCAGCCTGGAGATAGGAATTTATGCCCGATATAGCGATAGGCTCGCCCCCTATCACATCGTGGGACGGAACATACAAGGCGAAACGTGGGTGTCGGGGTTGCACCTCTGCCTACCCCCTCTGGGAAAAAGGCGTGAGTTTATGTATGTATGTACTTTTTAGTTGGGTTTTTTACTAAAGCGTGTATTTTAGTTTTTTAAACAATAATTTTTTATCTGTTCAGATCAGTGGCGGCGGCGCTCATACCTCCCCTAAAGGTGGAAATGAACGAAGACGACATGATGCAAGCCAAGATCCACTACGGAGACATGTTCAACGCTGGATTCAAGGATTAATCAGTACCCAGTTATGGACAGTGCGATGACAGTCACTTATCAAGTGCTAATAGCTGCGCAGGACGACATAAACGAATCGAAGATAAATTGTGTCGCTGGTTGGTGCCAATGTTCTCTGGTTTTTAAGATTTTTTAATAAATTCCTACTACAGCGCATCTGCCATAAGTTGGGGTGGCGAAATTAGGAACTACAAATACTCGTATTCATGCTCGTAGTATAATAATATTAACTCGTTACATGTACAGTGCAATAAAATTATTGTGAATTTTTTTAACATGATAGTAACGCATTGGGACGCCAAAAGATCGTAGCACGTAGATGATCTATAACAATTTCTTACTATCGTCCCAGTATAAAACACTTAGCAAGTTACTAGCACGGCTACTGGCGCAAGTGACTGTCATCGTGTGTAATAGAACATTAGAAGCTAATTTTGTAAATAATAAATAACTATTTATTGATGATGTTGTTTTAATTACTTCTAGACTAAGTTTTGATAGTTCTTATATTTGTCTTCTATAATCCTGGGTCTTAATTATGTGGCCAAATACCTGATAGTCGATATCTGTCTGTATCAGCCCATTAAATACGTCCCACTGCAGGGCACGAGCCTCTTCAACAATCGAGAGTTCAATTCAGAGGGGTTAGGCCATGTAGTCCACTACACTGGTGAAGATTAAATATAGTTTTTTTAATAAATCTATCATTTCAATTTTGGACTTGCAAAGAAATTCTTAACCAAGGAGTAATAAAATAACAAGTACAAACATTTGGGAATGTCATTTATTTACAATAAATAATTATTTCTTACAATTTTACTTACTATATTTTAGAACAGCGATAGATTTAATCAATATTATTTGGAAAAAATGCTTACAATTGGACAAGTGATAAGTAAATAAGCAATATAATACATAATATTATCGATATAAAAATGCCTCGCGATTTCGCGCTTATAGGCGCGTCTTCAAGCGACTCGCGGTGATGCTCCATAGAAATATGTTCATTACGTGGTGGAGATAAAGGTGATTTTTCTTTAACAAAGATGTACTTTTCACGCGGATTCCACGATACACGCGCGTCTACGAATTACAAGCCGTCATTTTATCTTGATAGAAATATGTGCATTACATAGTGGTGATAAGGATGAATTTACTATGTCAGCATTTATATTTATTTTTATTATGAATCGACCGTTAATAATCCCTGTCTTATGAAACTACAAATCACACAATAAAACACTAGCCAACCACTTTCATTGTCCAACAATCACGCTTGGGTCGGAGCTAAAAGTCTGATAGATTAACCGAATCAGATTTAAGTTTGAAATAATATCGAAATTAGTTTAAAATATATGACAAATCGGAAAGGGAGCGGGAAGAAAAAAGGACGAGAAGAGGAAATTTTTATTTTATCCGTCAATCTCACTAACCGAGCGAAACGTGACAGCACAGCTGTCGCGTCACGTCAGACTCCTGAGACAGTGGTACCGCCTTGGACCAGCCTGTCCATTCATATTGAATCATTACTGACAACAGCGAGACCCTACCACATTATCTAAATAAATTACATATTTTTCTATACAAAAATATGTTTCCTACTTAAAAATAAAATTAAATGGTATATTAAAGTATTTATAAGCTGTGTTAGGCGTGAGTCGTTATAGAAAACGGACAGACTATGTTAAAATGCAATCAGTGCGGTACTGGATCATGCTTGGGGGAGGCCTATGTGAAGAGGACTTTCTGAAGGCTTGGGTAATCGCTTATATTCACAACGCACTGGGTGTTAGAGAAAATGTAGACAAGCGATAGTTATTATTATTACTATACTCTTAAGGTATCATTATGATACCTTTGAAAAAAACATATTTTTATAACATTTTATTAGAATTATTCATGCTCCATCATTCCTGAGGCGCAATTACATTTGGTCCTTAGCCCCTATTCAGGTACATGAAAGACGTTATTCGAATTCGGCAATCGATGCATTAATTACATTATTGTGCAAGGAAGAGGAGAGTTTTTTGGAGTAACACTACTCAAAAAACATATGTCACTTGCAAATTATAACAAATTATTAATGAACTGCTCTGATTTGGACCAACTTGTAATTTTTGTAATAATCACGATATTGTAAACTGGTTTTGAAAAGAGCAACACTAGAGTTTCTTGCCCGTTCTTCTCTAGTGAAAACCGCTTTCCGAACCGGGTGGTAGAAAAAAAAATTACTGAATCTAAATAATGTTGAACATTTTAATGGATTCAATAAATTATTTTCATTTTTTATTTTCATTGTGACGATTGGCAAAGTACTGTTTGACAATTGAAAGGAAAACTGCATCGGGTAACCAAAACCAAAGCTGTTCGAATACGTAAATACTCGACTCCGTTCATTTACACTAAAACCCCATTTACACGGGGAGAAGTTTCGCGGCGAGAATCGCATGCAATTATCGCGTGACATAACCGCGATAGATTATCGAGTTCTGACAAATGTTTACACGATGCAACTTTTTTATATCCTTACGATAATCGTATCTTCGAGGAGAGAAACTATCCCCGTGTGAATGGGGCTTTAGTAGTTTGTCCAAATTCGACCAACGACCAAGTATAATTGCACCCTTAATTTTGTGTTTCATTGCTGAATTAATTTTTTGCTGTGATGAATTTTATAATAAAAATATCGCTTGTTTAGCTGTAACACAGTGGAGCATGAACAATTTTAATAACGTAAAAATATTTTTTTCTCCCTCATAAATTATTTTCTTGACCCATAAAGTTATCATTATTACTACTTATATTCGTTTTATACAGGGTGTCAAGAATTAATTACCAAACACCCTGTATTATCGCACGCCCTGTAGTTAATGATAATATTTATATCTAGGGTTCATTTATTTCCTAAGCTCGTCCCATGGGCACTATGAAGGACAGCGCGTCACCCACTTCGCCCCACGCCACTCGCTGCAGCTGGAATATCACCACCCACACCGTAAGGACAATCACCCACGTCACAGCACCCACCACGCTCATCACCACATCTGGAACAAAATATTAATTTATTTAGACTATGACATACAT
This sequence comes from Theretra japonica, assembly GCA_033459515.1. Classification (NCBI taxonomy): domain Eukaryota; kingdom Metazoa; phylum Arthropoda; class Insecta; order Lepidoptera; family Sphingidae; genus Theretra; species Theretra japonica. Next base: position 144,992 of record CM065952.1, read on the forward strand.
TATGTGACAGCCTCCGTGGCGCAGTTGGTTAGACGCCGGCTGTGAAGCGAGAGGCCGCGAGTTCGATCCCTGCACCAACACAAATATTTGTGTGAACCATAGTAATTTTATTTTTTTTATGTTTTTTTATTCTGGCACGGCATGATGACTGCACTGCACCTGATGTTAAGCGCAAATGCCGTCCAGACAGAGTATCGAATGGCATCAGACGGCGGTCTCATGCCATTCGACACAATTATGCCGGCCTGCAGAGATGCTTCTTCACACTACGGCGGAAGGACCCAGGATTATAGGAAGGAGGGAACACGTGTGACGGCAAACAATTCCACAGCTTCACAGTGCGGCACAAAAAAGAATTTGCGAACTTTTTCGTTCGCGCCGAGATGGTTTGAACCGTCAAGCTGTGGCTTCGCAAGCCAGCACGCGTGGTTCTGTTAAGGAAAGGAGAGGAGGGGATCAAACTAAACAATTCCTCAGAGCATTCACCGTGATACAGACGGTAGAACACGCTTAGAGAGGCAACATCCCTCCGCAACTGTAGCGACTCTAAGTTGCTCGTAACGTCTGCATCATTTACAATGCGGATGGCCCGCCGCTGCAATCCATCCAAGGCATCGAGTACGTACTGGGCGGATCCATCCCAGAGGTGCGAACAGTATTCCATACCCGGCCGAACCTGCGCTTTATACAAGCGGTATAGTTGACCGGGCGTGAAAAACCGACGCACCTTGTTCAGGATTCCGACCCTGCGCGATGTGGCAGATATTACGCCCTCGATGTGATTCCTTGGATTAAGATCACAGCGGATATCCACACCAAGGATACTCAGGTCATTCCGCATTGAGAGGGGAATACCCTGAAGATTGGGGAGGGGAGAGAACGGGGATTTTTTGCATGTGAACGCATACACCTGGGTTTTCCTGGCATTGAACTCAACCATATTCCTGGACCCCCATGTAGAAATGAGATCCAAGGACCGGTTGAGCTCAATGACAAGATCTTCGCGCCCGCTCACAGTGCCGTCACGGCAACCTGGGATTCCTTTCGGATTTGGGTGTTTGTGAGACCGAGTCTCTCATAGTGTCTGATATCCGACACAAGACTCAATCTTAGTATGGGGTCAGGACTGTGTATGTGACTGTTGGTGTATTTATTAATGTGTAGTGCAGTAGCATTCACTCAACATACTATATCATACTCACATTTCTTGATCTGTTTCTGTTCATCATACGGTGGCTTGAAGAAAGCCTCTCTGAAGAACCATACAGCATTTACCGCCCATACAAATGGCAGAAACATACATCCCACTGCAAAAGAAGATTTAGGTTAATAAATAAATAACCAACAGTCACATACATAGTCCTGATCTCTCACTAACATTCAAGTTTAGTGTTGTGCATCAGAAATTAAGACCGACTTTTCGGTCTCACAAACACTTACGGCCTTAGTGATAGACAGTTTCAAAACCTATTTTAGCTTTCAAATGTTTTGTCTTTTTCGCTCAATCTGAATTCAGAAGTCATTCGTTCGTTTTGTTCACACACACTCTCTATTTGGATTGACTGCTCTTACTATCAGGTGCATGTAGTTACTTTATTCATACATACATACATACGCTTTATCCCAGAAAGGGTAAGCAGAGGTGCTAGCAGGACACCCACGTTTCACCTTGTGTTTTGTACCATTAAGAGATAGTGTGCCCCCTATGCAATGGCCTAATAGGGGCCGATATTAATATACATACATAAACATCACGCCGTTTACCCAAAAGGGGTAGGCAGAGGAGTAACTAGAAACTCACTTTTCGCGTTATGTGTCGCTGTCTCATGATGTGATAGTACATGTGAACGCCGGTTTAATAATTACTATCAACCAACATGTTACGTTTTTTGATAACAAAGACAAACTAGATCTTGATATAACAAAATTATGATACACTTCTATACAAGTAAGTGTCGCTCTGTTTAGAATGAAATATTTATTTTCTTTTGGGGTCTAATGGTTTTTTACAAAAGAAATGCAATGACTACCTACTTTTGAAGCAAAAAATACCTTTTAAAATATGTATAAATAAAGCATACCTCTGAAATACCATCTGCAGAGTTGTAATTTTTTATCGTTAGATAGTCTGTTAAGATCCATTTTCGGTTTCTATCAGTAGTAATTATTAATTATAATTTCTTTACACAGTAATAAAAACTCCTGTGTTGACTAATAAATGCGCCGAGCAACGTACACAATCGTTCTGACTTCTGATGTAATTCTGACCTTTTCTAACACACCAGAATTGCATATGCTTATTTCTTTCTAGGTTATAGTAGTTGCTAAAAATACTAGCTTTCAGTGTAGATTATTTTCGCATGAAATGTCAAAATATAAGTTTTTCTTTTTGACCAAGGAAATAATAACATTCAATGCGTCCAATGTATATTAATAAATAATATTTCAAAATCTGAAAACAACAGGAAAACAAATGAAGAAATGTTAGAAATTATATTATTTGCCATTAATTTGATGAATTGGATTGTAGTTGGAATTTAGTTACTCGCAATTTTCAAGACTATCTATTTGCATTTTGTCGTTATAATTATTATTAATGAAAATTATCTTACTTCCTTACAATTTTATTTCAAATAATTGTATTTAAACAAGACAATTAATCTAATAGAATTAATTACGGCGTTTGTATCTTTTAATAAGTTTTCAATAATTTTCAACACAGAATCTCATCACTGAAATTCCTTAACGGAACGTAATCATTCATAGAAACAAAAATGGCGTACTTTGGTTGAACGTCAATATTGAAAAATGTTTTAATGAGTAAATAAAAATGTTTTCGTCATACTATAATGTATTGTTATGTGTTATTTTGTTTAAAGTTAGCCCAATAACATGTAAGTACCATAACTCATTCAATTTCAAACTTTAAAGAGTTGGCTTAGCGCACAAATCGTACTCAAATAATTTATTGAATTTTGAGAATTCGGAGGCTATAATTCAGAGAAAAGGCCTTGGTATCACATCCGACAGCCTTTGAAGTCCCATATTATCAATTAAGCACAAGGTTTGCCGTAATTTACCGCCATTATCCGTCTCCACATGAGAAAATCTTTTAAGCGTTTTTTTTATATGAATTTAATATTTATGGTCTAACGGTATTTATTTTGGACATAAATCCTTTCACTTTTACATAACAAACCTTTTTTGTTTGTGTAGAAAGCGAGCTAGAAATGTACGGGAATATTCAAAATATTTTTGTGTACACTTCTAAAATAGTTTTCATAAAGGTGTAGATTTAAAAAATATACACACACAAAAACATCACGCCTTTTTCCCAGAAGGGGTGGGCTGAGGTGTTTACTTGACACCTACATTGCGTTTTGTCTGTTCCGTCCCATAATATGGGCATGGCACAAATTACCGACTCCGAGCTGAAAATGTATGATAGAAATCCCACTCATAAAAATATTATTCTACTATTCTCTATGTGGATAAGTTCATTTGATCATGAAGCTCCTATTTTTTTTATAAATAGCATTGGTCCCACATATAAAGAAATAGTATAGTATCCACTGCTGCTTTTAAATAATACACTCAGTACTATATGCCGGTCAAGTATTTGAATATTTTCATGCTGGCACGACAAAGACAGACAACAAAACACCTAATAGTATTGTGTGGGAGATCACTATTTTTTTTATAAGATAGGTCTGTCAAACAAGCATACTGTTGTAAATAAAACGGATCACTTATATTGTGCAAGATTTTATTATAACAACTTGACACTGGATAGCAACGGTACAAAATCAGAAGAAGAAGTAATTGACAAGAAATGTTTTAACGTGAACAATAAGTATTAAGCAAGTTTCAATTAATGTTATTAACAGCTTTAATTTACTTCAACAAAACCAGGTATTGTGATGGTAAGTGGTCACTGCTGCCCATGAACATCCATAACACTTGGAACGTACATGTGTTGCCGGCCCATGAAACTGTATATCTTTTGCTTTATCAGCCCATAATGGCCACTATTGAGCGCAGGACCTTTCTGCTAAGGAGAGGGCATAGGCCGTAGTCCATCACGCTGGCCTAGTGTGGGTTAGCGGGTAGAAAATTTTCACTGATAGACAAAAATGTGGTGGCATGTTTAAAACAGGAAAAACATTGACAATTAATTTATTTTGACATTGCAGTCAACACATTATTAATTTTCCCTTTAAATTTGCATATTCGTAAAATGACGCATTTTCTTAGACATGTAGCAAATTATATACTTGTGATGAAGGGCTGCCAATATGTAAATACCAATGATAGGATAATATTTTGGAAAATCTGGTATACTGGTAGCAGAAATTCTAAAAAAACTTATTTTGCCTCTCTTTCTGTGTATACATTTTGTCGGACCAGCAATTCAAAGTATAATTTATTTATACTGTTTGGGCAATAGATCCCACTGCTGGGCAATTACTGTATCAGCCCATACACGACCCATTGCAGGGCACGAGCCTCCTCTACAATCGAGAGTACGATTGAGAGTGGTTAGGCCATATAGTCCACCACGCGGGCCCAGTGCGGGTTGGCAGACTTTTACATACCATAGAAATTTATACAAATCGCTATGGTATGCAGGTTTCCTCACGATGTTTTCCTTCACCGTTATAGTGCGTGGTGATTGACTATCAATACACACATGACTCCGAAAAGTCAGAGGTGTGCCCTGGGATTTGAACCCGCGACCACCGTGAACATGTAGGCAGCCACGTCTGGTCCGTTACCAACAGGCCACCACGCACTTAAATGGGCAATTGCTTCTCTTTAATTCTGCAATTTTTCTTGACTTAGAGCAATTAGCAGGTCCATGGCTGGCTGGTCAGACGCCGCCTGTGAATGGCAAGTTCGATCCCCGCACCGATACAAATTTTTGACCACAAGTATTCATTTCGGGTCTGGGTGTTTGTGAGACTAAAAAGTCTCGCAGTTCCTGATACCCACGACACATGATTCGATTTTAGTGTGGGTCGATTTATATATTATTATATTTTCTGGCCATCCCTAACATGATAATTTTTAAATAATCATGGTGACTAGCAGTAATACAATCTAAATTAATAAATACGCCTAATAGTCCAGACATACGCAGTCCATCACACTAAGATGGACCCTTGTGCCGGGGTATCACAAACTACGAGAGTCTTTTCGGTCTCACAAACACCCAGACCCGAAACAAATACTTATGAATCGCACAAACATTTGTCTGTGTACGGGGATCGAACCCGCTGCCTCTCTTTTCACAGCCGGCGTCCAACCAACGGACCATGGTGACTTTCTGGCTGTCAAGAGAAGTCTCTGGCTTTCCCCTCACCATAATTATAAAACCTCTTTCCAGGTACATCAGACCTGCTGCCCCCGCCTCCGTCGCTGGTCCTCTACAGTCCCGGCGAGGCTGGCTACACAGACGTCCTGGTGAAGCGGGTCCACGACAACCTGACGCTGGTGTGTGAGCTGCGCGGAGAGACCTCCAGGAGCTATGTCTGGAACTATATACCTAGGAACGCTAGTTTGGTACAGAGGTGAGGTTTTGATTATACATATGTACAGTAGTACCAGGCATATGATGGCTTAGACAGATAAGATAGCTTACATACAGTTTTGAAAGCTATTTTAGTTATAGAATGTTTTGTCCCTTTCGAACGACTTTTGAATTCAATTTAGGCGAAGAAGACAAAATATTTGCTAACTAAAATAGGATTTAAATCTGTCTATGTATAAGAGCATTAATCTTCGGGATCTTAATTAATTACATCGGGAAAGTTTCTCGCCTTGAAGATACGATTATCGTAAGGATATAAACAAGTTGCATCGTGTAAACGTTTGTCAGAACACGATAATCCTGCCTACTCCATCAAAAGCACAGTTATAATGTTTTCCCTCAGGCCGTACACGGTAGAACCAGATGACACAATGAGCAGGCTGTTGAAGCAGGATCTTCAAGTGTCGGACAGCGGGCAGTACATGTGCTCAGCTCCTCCGTTCAGTGTCACTAAGTACATACTGGTGCAGACTAAAGGTGATTATTATTTATTTTATCCTTTTTGCACCACATCAAGAAAGTATTACAATCAACAAATAACATTATGAAAAAATATATGCGAATTTGGCACATTGACACTAATTTATTTTGACAATTTTCAGTAATTTTTTTGGCATAGACTGACTTTGACCTTTACTTTAAACATATGAAAGTCTGTCTTTTAAAGTGTAGGAAATATGTTGACAAGTTATGATCAAGGATAGTAATAGTAGACGGCCCGTGTAGATGTGGCTTTAGTGTGAAGTAGTAAGTGAGGAGCGCGTGTTGCGCGGTGCAGGTGCGCTGCAGTGCGCGCGCGGCGCGTTCGTGTGCGGCGCGCGCTGCGTGCTGCCCGCCTACGTGTGCGACGGACGCACCGACTGCATGCGCGGCGAGGACGAGGACGTGGCGCTGTGCTCCGACAGGGTGTGCTCGCGTTAGTACCTCGCCTTTATAGCACTAAATAACTCTTACATACACTCATGTTTTCGGAAAATTCCTCTTTAAAAATTCGTTCTGTATAATATGTTACATTTAAAAAAATAATTGATTTATTTACAATTTATTTTACACTATTTTTATTACTCTAAGTCAGGGATGGCGAACCAATATCACATGATTTACTATTGTGAACCCGCTACGGATTACAAAACTCACTAAAAAAATTACTTAATAAGAAAATTTTCACAAAACAAAAATATATTCGTATTCCGCGCTCGTTTTTTTATTGTAGTTTAAGTAATTTTTCCTAATAATAATGAAATCGAAGTTATTTGACGGTGCTTTTATAGCTTCATTAAACGTTTCTTTAGAAAAAATCTCACGTGGATAGGTAAAGGTTCGCCAGCCCTGCTGTAGGTTCTTCAAAGTACATATGTGACAGCCTCCGTGGCGTAGTTGGTCAGACGCCGGCTGTGAAACGAGAGGCCGCGGGTTCGATCCTCGCACCAACACAAATGTTTGTGTGGCCCACAAATATTTGTGTCGGGTCTGGGTGTTTGTGAGACCGAAAAGTCTCTCGTAGTTTCTGATACCCACAACACAAGACTTAATTGATGTTAATGTGGGGTTAGAAGTATGTATGTGACTGTTGGGTGTATTTATTTATTGATGTATGTAAATGAGGTCCGCTGTGTGTGGCAGGCAGCGACAAGTTGAACTGCTCGAGCGGGCGCTGCATCTCGGAGGCGGCGTGCTGCCGCAGCGCCAGCCCGCTGTGCCAGCAGCCCGACTGCTGCAACGAGTACCCGCGCTACTCGCGACTCGAAGGTACCGCTCACTACTCACCACTACCTCGCCACTACCTCGCCACTACCTCGCCACTACCTCACCACTACCCCGAGTACCTTGTATATCCTGTACTTGAACTCTAATTTAGGTGGTACCATAGTACCTTGCAAGTGCGTGGTGGGCTGTTGGTAACGGACCAGACGCGGCTGTCGACATGTTCACAGTGCTCGCGGGTTCTAATTCCAGGGCACACCTCTCACTTTTCGGAGTTGTGTGTGTATTAATAGTCAAAAACCACGCACTTTAAGGGTGAAGGAAAACATCGTGAGGAAACCTGCATACCGTAGCGATTTTAAAAAGAATTTCTACGGTATGTAAGTCCGCCAACCCGTACTAGGCCAGCGTGGAGGACTATATGGCCTAACCACTCTCAATCGATTCTCTCAATTGTTCAGTAGGCTCGTACCCAACAGTGGGACGTATATGGGCCGATACAGTATCCCACTATTTTTGAACCGAACATTCGATCTGATTTAAACAAAGCTGGGTTGCGGACTTTGTCCATCTAATTTGCCAGTCACAATGAGCTTCTCGAGCCTATATTAATAAATAAATACACCCAACAGTCACATACATAATCCTGACCCTACACTAAGATCGAGTCTTGTGTCGTGCGTATCAGGATTACATGAGACTTTTCGGTCTCACAAACACCCAGACCCGAATCAAACACCTGTGGTTCACACAAACATTTGTCTCGGTGCGGGGATCGAACCCGCGGCCTCTTGTTCCTCAGCCGGCGTCTGGCCAACTGCGCCACGGAGGCTGTCTATTACCAAAGATTTTCCCATACAGGACCGTCAATTCAAACTTAACTCGCACTTGACTATTTTTGGATTTAATGATAAATAATGCAACTGAAAAACGTTTATAAAAACTATTAAAATAAAACTGCAGCGAGCGCAAGTTTTTGCCAACTGCGTTCTGATGTAGTTTGGTTCAGCCTTTTTGTAAACTTACGGGCATTGTTATTTTAACTGTTGAGTAAAAACTTAGCTACAGTTAAAATTTGTTTATCATCCAATTAGGTGATGAATGGATAAAATTGTCCTTCCTCCTCAGGCTACGTGGACGTGGAGTTTCCGCCGCAGTTTGAAGACCGCCACGCTCCGGACGACTACGGGTTTATACAGTCTACTATTTACACTGTTACTGGTGAGTTTTTTTAATAGCATAGGTCCGGCGAGCGAGCAAGCAGGTCACCTGATGATCACTGCACATGAACATCCATGAACATCCAGAACGCTTGCATCATGGATGTGTTGCTAGACAATCAGATTGGGAGGGGAGCGGGAAGGAAAAAGGATGGGGAGAGGAAAGTGGTCTTGGGCATCCGGCAATCTCAATCACCGAACGAAACGCGACAGTAAAGCTGTTCACGTTGATATTCTGTGATCTTTGTAGTTATACAGGGTGTAGAAAAAAACTTTTTATTTTCTAGCGGCAGACTTATATATAGGGTGTTAGGGATATGCTCTCGAAAACGAAGACTTAGTAGAAATAGTACCTTTGACGGTGGGTCAGAAAAAATATCTTTTTACAATGTTTTATAAGTATTATTCACGCCCCATTATTTTTAATTTTGTGTTTCCTTGTTGGTGTTTGTTTTTAGAGGCAATTTGTGTGTTTTTAAATAAAGGTATACCCACTTAGCACCAACATAAGAGAGGGTGAATATTACAAAATATTTTATCTTCAATTTGTAACTGATCGATGCACAGGGAAGATATATGAAACAATCTATTGTGAGAGGACTGTATGAACGTAATAAAACAATAAGAATAAGAATGAATTATTGTTTTTTTCAAACTACTATTGTTTGTTTTAAAAGCTACCGCAATCAATTCAATATACAACAATATATTACACAAAGAACAATGTGAGTAGGATTTGTATCACATACCGCGGTCGATGCGGACTCGTGCGCACGGTATTAGGACGGCGCGGGCACGTGTCACATCATACCCCGCTTGCCATCCCGACCTGTCGCGTACTATACGTGTCATTGACTTTCCTAATATTTGAAACGCATTATAAAGCCCCATTTACACGGAGAGAGTTTCTCGCGGCGAGAATCGCATGCGATTATCGCATGACATAACCGTCATAGAGAATCTTGTTTTAACATATGTTTACACGGTGCGACTTTTTATATCCTTACGATAATCGTATTTTCGAGGCGAGGAACTCGTGAGACTGATGGCCGAAAGGTTCTAGAGTGGAGGTGACGTATAAGCAAGCGAAGAGTCGGACGCCCGCCCATGAGGTGAAAGGACGACCTGGTTAAGGTCACAGGAAGCCGCTAGATGCAGGCCGCTTCCAAGAGGTCTATGTGGCGATCCATGGGGGAGGCCTATGTTCAGCAGTGGACTTCTTGTGTGAAGGGGGTTGAAGGTAGTGTTGTCCGCAGCGTGCGCGCTGATCTTCATGATCGCGGTGGTGTTGCTGGTGTCGGCCATCTGCAAGATGCACATGAAGCGCGCGGCGCTGCGCAGCTACGCGCACGCCGAGCGCGCCACCAGCACGCACTACAGCGCGCACTACGCCGCCTACGCACAGGTGAGGGGCAGTGTAGGACATACTTTGTTCACTTTGACATCTGCAAGATGCACATGAAGCGCGCGGCGCTGCGCAGCTACGCGCACGCCGAGCGCGCCACCAGCACGCACTACAGCGCGCACTACGCCGCCTACGCACAGGTGAGGGGCAGTGTAGGACATACTTTGTTCACTTTGACATCTGCAAGATGCACATGAAGCGCGCGGCGCTGCGCAGCTACGCGCACGCCGAGCGCGCCACCAGCACGCACTACAGCGCGCACTACGCCGCCTACGCACAGGTGAGGGGCAGTGTAGGACATACTTTGTTCACTTTGACATCTGCAAGATGCACATGAAGCGCGCGGCGCTGCGCAGCTACGCGCACGCCGAGCGCGCCACCAGCACGCACTACAGCGCGCACTACGCCGCCTACGCACAGGTGAGGGGCAGTGTAGGACATACTTTGTTCACTTTGACATCTGCAAGATGCACATGAAGCGCGCGGCGCTGCGCAGCTACGCGCACGCCGAGCGCGCCACCAGCACGCACTACAGCGCGCACTACGCCGCCTACGCACAGGTGAGGGGCAGTGTAGGACATACTTTGTTCACTTTGACATCTGCAAGATGCACATGAAGCGCGCGGCGCTGCGCAGCTACGCGCACGCCGAGCGCGCCACCAGCACGCACTACAGCGCGCACTACGCCGCCTACGCACAGGTGAGGGGCAGTGTAGGACATACTTTGTTCACTTTGACATCTGCAAGATGCACATGAAGCGCGCGGCGCTGCGCAGCTACGCGCACGCCGAGCGCGCCACCAGCACGCACTACAGCGCGCACTACGCCGCCTACGCACAGGTGAGGGGCAGTGTAGGACATACTTTGTTCACTTTGACATCTGCAAGATGCACATGAAGCGCGCGGCGCTGCGCAGCTACGCGCACGCCGAGCGCGCCACCAGCACGCACTACAGCGCGCACTACGCCGCCTACGCACAGGTGAGGGGCAGTGTAGGACATACTTTGTTCACTTTGACATCTGCAAGATGCACATGAAGCGCGCGGCGCTGCGCAGCTACGCGCACGCCGAGCGCGCCACCAGCACGCACTACAGCGCGCACTACGCCGCCTACGCACAGGTGAGGGGCAGTGTAGGACATACTTTGTTCACTTTGACATCTGCAAGATGCACATGAAGCGCGCGGCGCTGCGCAGCTACGCGCACGCCGAGCGCGCCACCAGCACGCACTACAGCGCGCACTACGCCGCCTACGCACAGGTGAGGGGCAGTGTAGGACATACTTTGTTCACTTTGACATCTGCAAGATGCACATGAAGCGCGCGGCGCTGCGCAGCTACGCGCACGCCGAGCGCGCCACCAGCACGCACTACAGCGCGCACTACGCCGCCTACGCACAGGTGAGGGGCAGTGTAGGACATACTTTGTTCACTTTGACATCTGCAAGATGCACATGAAGCGCGCGGCGCTGCGCAGCTACGCGCACGCCGAGCGCGCCACCAGCACGCACTACAGCGCGCACTACGCCGCCTACGCACAGGTGAGGGGCAGTGTAGGACATACTTTGTTCACTTTGACATCTGCAAGATGCACATGAAGCGCGCGGCGCTGCGCAGCTACGCGCACGCCGAGCGCGCCACCAGCACGCACTACAGCGCGCACTACGCCGCCTACGCACAGGTGAGGGGCAGTGTAGGACATACTTTGTTCACTTTGACATCTGCAAGATGCACATGAAGCGCGCGGCGCTGCGCAGCTACGCGCACGCCGAGCGCGCCACCAGCACGCACTACAGCGCGCACTACGCCGCCTACGCACAGGTGAGGGGCAGTGTAGGACATACTTTGTTCACTTTGACATCTGCAAGATGCACATGAAGCGCGCGGCGCTGCGCAGCTACGCGCACGCCGAGCGCGCCACCAGCACGCACTACAGCGCGCACTACGCCGCCTACGCACAGGTGAGGGGCAGTGTAGGACATACTTTGTTCACTTTGACATCTGCAAGATGCACATGAAGCGCGCGGCGCTGCGCAGCTACGCGCACGCCGAGCGCGCCACCAGCACGCACTACAGCGCGCACTACGCCGCCTACGCACAGGTGAGGGGCAGTGTAGGACATACTTTGTTCACTTTGACATCTGCAAGATGCACATGAAGCGCGCGGCGCTGCGCAGCTACGCGCACGCCGAGCGCGCCACCAGCACGCACTACAGCGCGCACTACGCCGCCTACGCACAGGTGAGGGGCAGTGTAGGACATACTTTGTTCACTTTGACATCTGCAAGATGCACATGAAGCGCGCGGCGCTGCGCAGCTACGCGCACGCCGAGCGCGCCACCAGCACGCACTACAGCGCGCACTACGCCGCCTACGCACAGGTGAGGGGCAGTGTAGGACATACTTTGTTCACTTTGACATCTGCAAGATGCACATGAAGCGCGCGGCGCTGCGCAGCTACGCGCACGCCGAGCGCGCCACCAGCACGCACTACAGCGCGCACTACAGCGGGCAGTAACACTCATCACTACCTTACTGGCCACATCATCTGCCAATTAGCGTATTTACTTAATGGTTAAAATAATTTTCCAATCTCAACCTCCTTTTTAATTTTTTAAGAAAAAAATTCGTTGACACTTTGTTACTCGATACTTTGTTTTCACTTGTGAAATCGACGAAAAATACTCGGCAATTTTACTTGGGAATTAACGTTAATCAAAAAGTTACTAATCAACGGTTTACTCAAAGATTTTTATTAACATATTACTCAAATATTCATAAAAATAATTGATCTTTATTTTTACAACAAATCACCATCAAAACTCAAATCCACCCCTCCGCGTACACTTGCAGGCTCGCTACCCGCCGCGCTACGAGTCGTCCCGCCTGCTGCACGAGGAACCCACCGACACTCCCGCAGACTCACACGACCCGGCCTCGCCTGCCAGGACGCCATTACAGGTACGTACTAATATACAGGTTGATATTGAAATGTGGTATTTAATTAAACCGCATGTTTCTAGCCAGCCCGGGTAACATTGTGCCAAGTTTGAATATAAACAGCCAGTTAGTTTTGTCAAAAATCGCGATTTTAGTTGCCAAGGCCTTTGAACAACCCGTATAGGTATGAGTCTTTTTACAGCTCAGGCTAGTTCCCAAACCGTAACAAAGTTCAGCTAAACGGTAAAAATACTCGTATCTGTACGGGGTGGCCAAAAATCGTGAAAACCAAGATCATGACTTTTGACAAAAAAATATCCGATTTTTTTTTTTCGCAATGTCGCCTGGGGTGATGAGAAACATGTGGGTTAAATTAAGTAACATATAGCAATATTACCCTGTTTAAAGCTGAAGACTTTGTTTGTACGCGATAATCTCAGCAACTGCTGGTCCAATTGAAAATTTATTTTGGTGTTGGATGGCTCATTTATCAAGGAAGGATATGGGTATTTTGTTTAAAAATAAAAACTATGTTTAAGGATTTTCTTGTCGTTTTTAAATTATTGTGCTGCTGCCTCGGGTGGTATCATAAATACATTATTAAATTAATATCTTAATTTTATCGTTACTGTACTCATTTTAGGAACAACTTGGCGATAGTTAAAACTAAAAATTAAATAAAACATAAGACAAACATCGTATTTGCGTGAACTGAAGTTGCAAAATGTCTAAACTGAGTGTTGTTGTCCCCAGTGCAATTTAGAGTGTCCCCCGTCGCCCCCCGCGGCCGGCGAGGCGGAGGCGCGGCCCGGGGGCTTCGGGCTCGCCAGGCTGTCTGCTATATTCTCATCGCGGTACCGACAGGTAAGCTTACTGTTATTTTACTCCCTATGTAGATTGATGGTAAGGCTTTAAGGCTTTTACAATGGTAGGGGCTCAGACAGACCACTGAATTATGTTTTTTTTAATAGCGTAGGTCCGGCAAACGAGCAAACAGGTCACCTGATGGTAAGTGATCACTGCCGCCCATGAAAATCCACAACACTTGGATCATGGATGTGTTGCCGGCTCATCAGATCGGGAGGGGAGCGGGTAGGATAAAGGATAGGAAGAGGAAAGGGGTATTGGGCATCCGGCTGTCTCTATGTGTGGTGAAAAGGGTTATCTTCGGTGGCGCAGTAGTACTTCGGTACGATTATAACGCTGTGGTGTCGGGTTTGAATCCCGGGTCGAGCAATGTAATATTGGATTTCTCTATTCATAATAATTCAAAGCGACTTACTGGTGCCATTTTCAACAGACACTCCATATTTAATACTATAATTAAAATGTTAACACTTTTAAAATCCAAGCTTCATTTGTGATGATTACTTAAATAGTCTCTAAGAGCTAGTAATATCTTAAGAGCGACCTCAGTAACTCTCAGTAACCATTTCTCAACAGGTACCAACGCAACCAACAGACGTGGAAATGACGCACGTCCGGTCTTCGTCTCTTAACAGTTCCCCCACAAGGGGTCAGCTGCAAAACTACAGGAGTCCGACCTACTGCGACCTCAATTCCGAGTTCTTCTTCGCGAACCCAGAAACTCCCGACTCGGGAAGGGACCTCAACTACCACGCGACCCCCGTGGACTTCTTCAGAAGACGAGCGATGAGAAGAAACACTTTAGAAAGGGTTATGGATCAAATAGACCGTCAGAGACTAACCCTGCAGTTAGGTAGGTTTCAGTTCACATTACCTAGCTTCAGCCGGGATAGACGACCTGACACGCCTAACGTAGCAGAAATTAACATCAATGACCTAGATTTTGTAAGGCTTAACTCGACGGATACTTATACCCTAAACGGCAGAACTATTAGGCTGCTAGGGGCTGATTTCGAAAACTACCCCGTCATGCCCGACGGGTCAGTTCGACCCCCTCCGTATACTGAAGCGATGAGGTACAAGCTATATGGACCACCCCCTGAGTATTTAAGTCGGGAAGGGTTGAACCGAGAGCAAAGGGTCGATGAAGAGGCAAGGAATAATGTCGAAATGCCCCCTTGTTATGACGATCTAGCATCAGGCGTGAACGGGAATGACCCTGTTAACAACAACGTCGATAACGGTAATATTAATAATAACGTCGATAATTCCGTTATTAATAATAACGGGTTGCAAATAACTAACCTTAATTCTGGTATTGACGATCTACCCGCGATCGATTGTGACGCGAATGCTAATGAAGTTATAACGGGTGGTAATATCGCGTTGGATAATGTGTTAGATAACGCGCTATTGCGAAACGAATCTGTCGGTTAAATAGCATAGCAGTTTAGCTAATATGTACAACAGTGCCTTAGACATATAGTTATATTTTAATTAGATGTTAAAGTACATTTTAAACGTAACGGAATGGTAAAATAGAAATGGCGGCGACTTGACTAAATAATAGTTTATTGTTATAACACGTGTTGCAAAGCTTAAGAATAGTTTTAAAACTTAATACGAATAATTTTATTTTTGAAAGCATTTTCATGTATCTAACAGACCGGCCTGGCTTCGCCCGCGTACGTATTTTTGACGGGAAAACCGTTTTTGCAACATTTTTCATGAATACTCCGCTCTTATTTGTCATAGCGTGATGTTATCTAGCATATAGCCTTCCTGGATAAATGGGCTATCCAACACCAAAAGATTTTTTTAATTCGGACTAGTAGTTGCTGAAATTAGCGCGTACAAATAAACGATTTTTTTTATCATTTCAGGTCTCTAATGGCTTATGTCATTTCCGCTTAAATTAATTTGTCCTGTTTAACTTTCATTTTATTTAAAAATGTAAAACCTTAATGAAGAATTTTCTATACTCTACACAATGGACAGTGTGAGCATTGATTTTTTAGCAAAGGTCGTAGGTTTGACTCCCTGTGCATAAGCTAATATTTCGTTAAGTTGCCGCGATAACTTTGGCTTGAAATTCAACTTAGATGTTTCTTCACCTTACACTTAGCTGTTCTTTAGTTAGCTGGTGAAACGATGGTGGGCGGTCAGTGTGGTGTGAAATGCTTGTAGCCCCAGGTTCAGAGCTCGGGTTGAGCAATCTGCATTTGAGGAAATATTTTAATGGAATTTTATTAACACTGTTTTCTATAATCTTGGTTGTTTAGTATTAAGGGGATAGGCCGGCATAATTATGTCAAATAAAAGGGATAATCATTTCCAATCGACTGTATCTAGATAAGATTGTAAATCACGCTTACCACCAGGTGCAGTGCAGTAACTGCCGTGCATAACAAAAATATCTTATTGATATAGTGGCATCATGATTTGAACATCGTGATGTTCTAGGTTCGGCACTCAGCTTGGGCAATCTGTACGTAGTTGATAATACTATAGCCTACCCCTTCAGTGATATATACGTAATGTATAATACTACTTTTATTTTTACTCTGGGATAAAATTTCTGTTATATATTATGGATTAATAAGTACCCTATAGCCTTCCTTGATAAATGGACTATCCAACACTAAAACAACTTTCCATATGAAACCAGTAGTTCGTGAGATAAGCGCGTACAAACAACATCTTCTGCTTTAAGAAGAATAAGAATAAGAATCTTTATTTGTTTAAAAGTTGGTACAGGATAGATCTTAATACAAATTGGCAAAGCGCAACTTTTGTCAAATATTGACATGCAAATATATTTTGTGATATAACATTGAGGTAATAGTAATAAAACGTACATAATATATGAATGATTGAGGGATTTTTTTTTATTTTAATTTTTTTGTCATGCTGTCAGTCAAATTTAACATAAGTTTTACAATAATATTATGTTACATGTTATGTCACTTTAAATAATTATAATATTTATGTATTAGTATAGATGTTGTCCACACTGATGGTCCGCCCTCCCGCCCCACAAATGCATATATTTTTCTACAATCACTTAGCCAATTTGATCGTTGCCATGTTAGTATAATTATTAGGACGTTTAGTGATACTCATTACGTGTAAATATTTATTTCTGTTCGTCTAGGTTTGTGTGTTTCCGGTTTTGTTACGTGTACTTTCGACCCTCATTAGGGGTTCGTTGAGAAAATAGTTTGATGATAATATTTCGACCCCTATTAGGGGCTGTTTGGGAAAATCTATATTTTTTGCTATCTATAACGTATATCAAGTCTGAAAGTCTAATAAAAAATATTGTTTTAGAATTTATCGCGCATTTGGTTTAATTTTACATTTTTTACGTTCCGACTGTTTCGTGCAATGAAGACAGCTGCAAATTATTCAAAACGTCGGAAAATTAAAATATGTAAAATTAAACCAGATCCACAATAAATACGTAAATCAATAGTTTCATTTCAATATCTAACAATAGCGTCAATATAAGCAACCATTATGTCACTAAAATGAGGAATGTTCTGGGATTAAACAGTATGTTTCTGGTTTGCAAAGACCGGCAACCCGCACTAGGTCAGCGTGGTGAACTATACGGCCTAATCCCTTCCACGGTACTCTCAATTGTTGAGGAGGCTCATACCAGGCAAAGGGATGTATATGGGCTGATACAGAGATGAAAGGCCGTCATTATTATGTCGATTGGCGAGAGAACCTTCTCTCACTCTATTGAGATTGCAAGTTTAACATCAGATGAATTTTAGACAGTTTCCTGTGGTGATATAGATTATTGAAAAAAACCGTTGGTAAAATTAACGTAAACTATACAAGCGTAATCTAAAATCTCAAAAGCTCAAGTCAAGTTCCGAGAATTATACATGATAGATTAATATTATGAAATATATTTACAAAACACAGTAATAAGAATCTCCATGTAAATATACTTAAAGTTTAAACTTACTTGGGCTTTACGTAATAAAATATGAACGACCCTAAGGATCTACACCGGCCCCTAAGGTTCTGAACCGACCCTTACGATGTAAAATACAAAATACACGTAATAAAATCAGAAATTTAGTAGATGTTCGTGTCACGAATAAAATTAGACACGTTTATACAGAGTGGTGGTGACATTCAACATTGTAATACTTTGCTATTAATGAACTAAAGGATAATACATTTGTTTGAATACTTTAATTATCAGAATCAATTTCGACAGTCTCCGTGGCTGGTTGGTTCGACGCCGGCTGTGACGAGAGCCCGATACAATCCAAACACAGACTAATGTGTTTTTGTACAATAATATTTAATTGAGGTCTATGGTATTACGACAGAAAAAAACTTGTATGTTAGCGCGGACTAAATAAATACACCTAACAGTCACATACATAGTCCTGACTCCCACATTAAGATCAATCAAGTCTGTAGTATCAGAAACTACGACAGACTTTTCGGTCTCACAAACACCCAGACCCGAAATAAATACTTGATCACATAAATATGAATGTATGTTACCACTAACCCACCAGCCACGGAGACTGTCGAATTTCAAGAAGACTATATATTAAAAAATACTAATGTTTTCACCATGTTGTTGTTTAAGTGCGTGGTGGCCTGTTGGTAACGGACCAGACTCGGCTGCCTACCTGTTCACGGTGGTCGAGGGTTCAAATCCCAGGGCACACCTCTGACTTTTCGGAGTTATGTGTTTATTGATAGTCAATCACCACGCACTTTAACGGTGAAGGAAAACATCGTGAGGAAACCTGCATACCGTAGCGATTTTAAAGAATTTCTACGGTATGTAAGTCCGCCAACCCGCACTAGGCCAGCGTGGTGGACTATATGGCCTAACCACTCTCAATCGATTCTCTCGATTGTAGAGAAGGCCCGTGCCCAGCAGTGGGACTATATGGGCTGTTAAAAAAAATGTTTTCACCACTTTTTGTATAATTTTGCGTTATAATCGTTGGGATATTTTGGCACCTATTTTAATAAGTAACATCACATATTATTAAACCCTTTGTAATACTAGCGGCCTTGTTCACAGACAGTTTTAAAACCTAATTAAGTTATCAAATGTTTTGTCTTCTTCGCTCGAACTGGATTCAAAAGTCGTACGAAAGGGACAAAACATTCGATAACTAAAATAGGTTTTAATACTCTATGAATAATGCCGTAGGTAATTAAAAAATAGTCTTATACAAATCGAAGGAATTACGGGTTAAAAAAAACTAAAATAGGATAAAGATTTTGCATATTTTTGAAATAGAATGGCTACATATTATAATAATTTAAGGATTGATACAGAAAATATATCAATTAAGTCATGTATTGTTGGTTTTGAAATCCCAGGGCTGACCTCTGACTTTTCGGAGTCATGTCTGTATTGATAGTCAATCACCACGCACTATAACTGTGAACGACCCCTACATACCATGATGATTTTCTAAAATTTCAATGGTATCTAAATTCCGCCAACCCGCACTAGGCCAGCGCCATGGAGGACTATGGCCTAACCCCTCTTACTCGAATTCTTGATTGTAGAGGAGGCCCGTGCCCTGCACTGAGACGGGCACGGGCTGATACAGATTAATTTCGACCGATATTTTTTCGATTTGTACAGGAGCAGTTCAAATAATTTAAAGGGTTAAGAAATCACAATAAATGTTTTAAGTTGTATGAAATAAATAAGTGTTATTGTTATATTGTTATATGTACTTGAAATGTGGGTGATTTTATATTGCCATCGTAATAATATTGGGTATATTAAATACACCCAACAGTCACATACATAGTTCTGACCCCGCATTAAGATCAATTAAGTCTTGTGTTCTGGGTATCAGAAACTACGACAGACTTTTCGGTCTCACAAACACCCAGACCCGACACAAATATTTGTGGACCACACAAACATTTGTGTTGGTGCGGGGATCGAACCCGCGGCCTCTCGTTTCACAGCCGGCGTCTAACCAACTACGCCACGGAGGCTGTCGAATGTATATATTGACTTTATACGTTATGAATTATGAGATCTTTTGAGTCCCAGGTTGGGAAATCCACTTGTAAAAAAAAGGTATAATGGCAGCTTGGTTAGGTAATTTGGTGATGAATTTTAAATCTTTTGTTCGGTTCCCAGGGTAGGCAAATTACTAGAAGCACTAGTGAAATTGTCTGCGCGATTATTATACAAGCGTGAGCTTAAAACAGTGGCAATATAAAAACACCTGCTTTCACACAATTAAATATCAATGATCATAATAAAATGAAGTTACTCAAATATAAATTGAAATTCCTATCCGTTTGATAAAAACGTTAATAGAATATTTTAAATGTTCAATTTTGCTCTTCAAACACCTTGCCTTAGATGTTTAGTTGATATAAACCGATTTTGAAAGTCAAATTATAATTTGAGCATGACGATCTGGCTACTATGTATACTGATTGTTTTTTCAAGTGGCGTGGATGGCCAAATCCGAAACTATGAAAATTTGCGAAAAATGCTTAATGGAGTGACGAGCCCGATTTTGATGAAAACTAAAATTGCTTCGATTATTGATAAATCAATATTGTTAGCGGGGAATAGAACAAGATGAAATTAAAAAAATAAATAAGCTAAGCAGATACGTACGAAAAAAAAACCCTTCTATAACACTAAATTGTTTACAACACCTGACTTTCACAATCGGTTTCGGTGTAAATAAATGTTATCTACCTCTGAATGTAACCACGGCCGACCAAACGCAACGCTTTAGTTATAAACTAGCAATACATTGAACAATATAGCACACGCCTTGAACAAATACTTCCATCTCACTAAGTCCGTTTTAGAATAAATACATACACCCAACAGTCACATACATAGTCCTGACCCCTCACTAAGATCGAGTCTTGTGTCGTGTATCTATAAATTTATTGTGTCAGATAACTACGCCTGACTGCCTCGGTGGCGTAGTGGTACTACGGTATGATTGCAAAGCTGAGGCCTCGGGTTCGAATCCCGGGTCGGGCAAAGTGATATTGCTTTTTTCTATTCATTATCAGCCCGGAGTCAGGAATATGTGCCCGATATGGCGATAGGCTCGCCCCCTATCACATCGTGGGACGGAATATACAAGGCGAAACGTGGGTGTTGTGGTAGCACCTCTGGCTACCCCTTCTAGGAAAAAGGCGTGTGTTTATGTATGTATGCCAGATAACTACCAGGCTGTTTTTTTTTCAAACTTGGTACAATGTTACCTGGAGTGGCTCGGAACATGTGGTTTAAATTAAATATCATATGTCAATATCATCCTGTATATGTTACATAACGCAAAAACAAACGTACTATGCTCTATAAATACAGAAAAACGGATTTTGTGAAATGGAACGTCTTATAGTTTAATAAATTACTTTTTAGGACTCTGTAAAATGACCTGTGAATCACCGGTCACCATTTTAAGTACATAACACTCTCAAATTGATTATCATTTTAGTCGAATATAAATTTTTGTTTTTAAAATTCCTTAAATTGTCCAAGTGACACAATTATTTGTAATTCCAAACTTATTATGAATTGTATTTTGAAAATGTGCATGGTGGTTCAATAATATTTTGGCGTTCTTTTTAATGGGAGAAAGAAAACATTTAGTATCCAGCAATCTCACTCACGGAACGAACCACGATAGCAAAGACATTTCACGTCGGATTCCGACCGAAATTAAAAAGCAGTTATAATCCCTATCTTAGGATTGACCCCCAAAGTTGACCAATCAAAACACGTCAAATATGGGCGGGTCGATAATACCTAAAGCCGATTGGTCTATTTTCACAATCGATCCTTAGACATCAAGATCGTTTATTAATATCGTCAGTACAAGTGTGGCTTTACTATTTAATGGTGCGTCCACACCGCAGTTACTTTTTGTTGAGCATGATTTCCAAATGTTACTCAACAACATCGGATATCAAAATGTTAGTAGTCAGTACATGTTGCAGTGTTTGTATGTGTGAAGTAATGTTGCCTAACATGTGGTAACAATCGATAACATTGTTACTTCACAAATAGGAACTGCGATGTGGATGCACCTTTATAAAATTTTTGTTGAGTGTAAAGCTTTGTCTGCACACTCAAAGTTCTTAGAGAGCATCTAATACATTATACTATTGAACCTCCATGTATGTTTTCTTCTAAATGTATGTACTTAATTCAAAATGTATTTATGCCATAAATTAGGTATTGCAATATATAAGACAACATATCAATGTAAAAACACGTAGTATGTATATAGATAGTTAATTAGCTTGAGTCGCGCTGTTGGTCTGAAAACAATTTGTATTCTGATATAACCCCTATGTAAGGGGCGTTGAACAAAATTCTAGATCTGCCCCTTAAAAAGGATAATGTTGCCCTTTGGTTCAAAAGGACAATGGTATTAAAGGGAATTGTGATTATTCTTATTGGTTAAAATGTTGGTGATAGTAAATCATGTATTGTACTTAATAGTTAAAAGTACACTAAACGGACGCGAATGCATGAAGAGATTGATGAAAGTAGACGAAGCGAAAGTAGTATGTCAAGATCGAGCAAAGTGGCGCTCCACATTCTGTCTACCCCTATGGGATACAGGCGTGATGTTTTTGTACGTATTGTACTTGGTACAGGACATCTTGTAAAAGTTACGCTTGGATTTTGGAAGTTAAATGTCTTTGTTGGAAATAGCATACGATTTTTTGGCGTGCGAATGCGTTGTAGTCAAAATATTAGGAACAATTTTTCTTTTCACATTTTCTTATATTGGACATATTAATACTATAAGATTATGAGTATAAATGCTTGTTGTTAATATCATGAAAACGTGCGTTAAACAGATATTTTATTTTGTTTAAATTTCGCCACGCGCCAATATAATTTAGATGAATTATACATATATGTTACATGCCTATTTTGGCAGTTTAAATAATATTGACACTTTATCAGTATAAAGAAAATGCGCCAGAACTTGAATGCGTTGTATTCAGAGCGACAGCGCGCGGTGTAGCAGTAAGTCCACAGCGCTACAATGAACAGTACAAATGAAGTCCGCGGCCTTGCGTTGCCTTACCGTACTTAGACTAAGAATAAACATGTTCTAGATAATTATATACTGTTTTATTTACTTCCTGTAAAGAGAGAGGGAGAGAAACATCTGTCCTCTATAATTAAATAAATAAAATACACTCAACTATACTATATGTCTTGGTATAAGAAACTACGAGACTTCCGTCTCACAAACACCCAGACCCGAGACAAATATTTGGGGATAATTAATCATAACACACATACACGCCAAATGCAGACATACCAGATAAAATGATAGGAAGGTATTGGGATGACCTCCTCTATGTTCCCTTGGTACTAGGGTATTAAAAACATTTTCATTTCCTAATATTTTTGAAGTTATAATTATTTTGTCCCGTTTAGAAAAAAATATGAGCCAAATTTTTTCGACGTGCGCGCACACCACCGACATCCAATTGAAGTAAAATGTTATTTAAAAGTACCAGGGACGCATGAAGTTGGAGGTGATGTTATATTTATTCATAATTATTAGATGCGACGAAATTTACATTTTGGCTACATTACAGATCGTATTTTCATCGATCAAGTACCAGGAACGCATGAAGGTGACGGAGATATTTTATTCATAAAAAGCAAGGTAACTTTCTCTTGACTACAATAGCATTTTACCTGTAATTAAACACAGTTTTCCCGTTTCAAGTACCAGGAACACATGAAGTTGGAGGAGATATTTTTATTCAACATGAGAAGCTAAGATCCTATTGGCTACACCTGCTACTCCTTCCAGCCTTAGCCACACCCACCAGGTAGGAAAGACCAATCAGCGTCTCCTTAATGTTATTATTCATAATAAAAAGCTAATTTCCTATTGGCTACACCTGATACTCCTGCCAGTTTAAGCCACGCCCACCAACTTCGAAGGACCAATCAGCGTCTTCTTAATGTTACGTCACACCATTCAAATTAAAGTTCAAGAAAGTGCAGTGTGATCCTTTGTTGTGTAGTAGTGAATGATAGGCCATTGTAAAAAAATCGTGATAGTGACTTTAATCTTAAAAAGTATAACTTTTTATTGATTTGGATGTTACTGTCTCTTCTTTCTGTCGCTTTTTTATTTTATCCGATTTTAAATAATTTTTCACTTCAAAACCCTTTTAGGAATTATTCGATCAAATACGATAAATAAAACTGCCCAAATAACATAATTGGAATCGGAATTTATTAAAATAATATTTACAATGATACGTCTCCGTAACATGGCGCTAACTCTTATGGCAAATAACTTATCCTACTCTCTCCTACTTAGCCTAGCATCGTGTGAAAGGGACAGAACGTCGCGCCGCGACTGTGTGCGTTTGCCAGCGCCGTCTGCCGACGCGCCAGTGAAACTAGTTTACTACAACAGAACACAGATGTCGCCGTCACACGAATCATCACTCGACGAAAGGAATTTATAATCTGTGGAGTATTTGTTATTTTTAAAGTAAAAAATAGGATATATTTGTTACATTTTGGATTTAATTCTTTTGAGATTATTTTATTTGGATAAAATATTCTCTTATAATTTCATTCCATTATTGAATTATATTTAATTTTTTTCCTATTCCACAGATTATAAACCACTTTATGGAACAAAAAATATATTTACAATGTGTTATTACTTCTAACTAGTGGATTCCATCGAAATTAATTTTGTACATTTTTTTATGAATTATGAGGACTTTACAAAGTTTGTTCCACGGCTTAATATAACTTAGTTTTATAAATATTATATAATAAAACCCAAACTTAACTTCGATGAGACCCACCACTCGTAACCATATTGGAATTTTAATTCTAAAAGAAACTTTCTTTATATGGAATAAATAACTCTTCACGCGATATACACATATGTGCAAAAACTAAGGCTTACAGTACATAATATCTAGAGGGAGCGCTCCAACTTCGAGGACTTAGATAAAAATGTTAGTGCCGGGCCACCTTTTCTGCCTTCCTATTGGCTGACATTTTAACAGTCAGACTCATTTTGGGCGAATATTAACTGAATATACTTTTCGTTTTCAATTGAATTTATGGCAATTTCTTGTTACTTAGCTCAATTTACTAATATAGTAGTACTACCGACATAACGAATAAAAAATACCCACGTTTTTGAAAACACGGATCTATGACAGCGTTCCCTCTAGGCATTGAATACTCTAAGAATTACGGATACCGTCGCGCGAATAATCGCGACTTTTGAAGTCTTACGACTTTTATTCAACTTTCAGTCAAAATTCGAACACCAATTAAAATTGAACAAACTTTGGATATATCACGGTCGACTTCAAATTGTTGAATAAAAGCCGTTGGTTAGTTTCAAAGCCAATAAAAGTCGCCATTGAGTCCGCACGAGTCGGTAAAGTATCACAATACTATGTACAAGTATTTTGCATTGTTCAGACATTTCTGTGTACAGTAAATACAAATCTAGTTTGAGGTTTGCGTATTTTTATCCGACAAAAGTATATCCATATTGTAAAGTTACTATTTATATAAAAATGTAATAATTAACATATCAATATAATAAATATTGATTTCAAAACACGACTTGTAGGAATTGAACCCGCAAGCTGTCAATTTGAGTCATAAATTTTGAGTAATACATATATTTCTGAACACTTTTTACTCGCGTAAAAGGTGGACAGAGAATGATAAATATGTCGGATAAAAACACGCACACACAACAAACTATTCAAAAGTGGAGTTCAAACGTTAAAAACGGACATCGAACCCGCGACCTATCACACGAGAATTCGTCTCGTACCGAAAAAAAAATCACCGAAAGCGACGTCACAATTTACAAATTTCCCATATCTAATATTGCACTTACAAATCACTAATTCGAATCGATCGACAACCTTGACTGCTGATATGCGGCTTTAACAAATAAATATAACACTCACAAAAAAACTGCAGGAATGAAAAAAAAAAACAATCCATTGTTAAAGTATATAAATGCAGGAAACGCCGCGCGCTTCTATAGTCCTTTGCGCTGGCATTCATTTGGAATTGTTGACACCTGTCGTTTCTGACAGCTGTCGCGTTGACGTCTGTCATTTCTGACAGCTGTCACTTCTAAACAGTCAGGCTGGTGATCAGCTGTTCGCACAGCTTGCCGTACTCCCTCTGGTCGCCGGAAATCCGCCTCATCTTCAATCCCTTCTTCTCCATAGCCTTGTTCTCGCAGACTATCAGCTCAATCTGGATGCCGCCGGAATATTCTAGATTCAGGTATCCTGTGAGCTCGTCGTCGCCGTCTCTACTGTCATTCGTCTCTACGAAAATGTTTTGAGGGGGTACTCTACTGTTTATCGCCTCTTTTAGCAACTCTACTATCCTCGTCGAATCCAGTTTCGAACATACCGTGGATAGAGTCACTTCGTAGTATTCTTGGACGCAGGAAACCTTCTGAGGGCTCAGTAATATGGGGATCTTCCTCTCCTCCGGTCTGCAGATTTCTGTTAAGCGTAGATCCATGGTGGATCTTTGCAATTTGTCTATGTCTTCGCTAGGGGGCGTGCTTTCCTCCTCGCATTTCTCTAGACAGTGCCTGCTGTTGTCTCTGGGCAGGTACATCTCTTCACCATACTCTCTGACTTCTCCCAAAGTGCCTTGAGCAGAAAACGAGGATCTCGGAGTCTCGCCCTTCTCAGAGAAGCTTCCTCGGCCGAAGTCGCTCCGTTCAGAGAAAGAGGAACGCCCATAATCTCCCCGCTCAGAGAAACTGCCTCTATCAGAGAAAGAGAAGGAGCCTCTATGGTCTGAAAAACTACCTCTGTTCTCGCTGAACCCAGAACTAATGGACACTATATTGGAGTATATGGATTGTATATTTTGCTCGCAATTTGGTGAGACATTAGCAGAGTCATTACTTAGGGAATCGTCACTAAACCCTAGGGACTTGTCGCTCCCCCTTCTAGGATACTTCAAGTCTTCGCTCAGGAACTTCGCTTCCTCGTCTTTAGGGGACTGCATTTCTGTGTCCTTACTTTCGAAAACTTCCTGAGTTTCGGTCTCTTGGGAGACCTTCCTGCCTATCCCCTTGGTGATCGACGGCCGGTCGTCCAGGTCCGAGGGTTCGGAGATCACGAACTGTGGTAGTGGATACTTGGTGTTCTCCAGACTATCCATGCTATCTTCAGACGACGAGGCAACTAATGTGATCTCCGACCCTAGACAATCAGTAAGACTTATCTGTGGATGTGTCGAGACGTAAGTCTGGAAGCTTCTATCCACGAATTTCTCCGTTCCATTGCCGATTTCTTCCTGTATCATATCCAAAGGCGACCCTGGGTTTGATATGGGTGAGTTATTTAGCGATCTGTGCGTGACCATGTGTATTTGAGGGTGTACCATCGGGTGTAGTTGTGGGTACTGCCCGGTGTCCATGTCCACATTGCTGCGAAGGTCGAGGGGGGTGGCTGAGGGTTGGGGGGTGCCCCGCGTGATGGAGCCGGTGTGCAGGTAGCTCAGCCCCTCGGTGATCTGGTGCAGGGGGGAGCCGGGCCCCGCGGGGGACGCAGGGCCGGACAGAAGGGCGTAGTTGGTGAGACTGTGGATCGTCTTGAGCAGTTCTTGGGATATGTTCACGTTGGCTGTGAGCGCGTGGAGGTTGATGCCGATTTTCAGGGCTATGTCCTGAAAAGAAATAAAACATATTATTAATAATGGCGAACAGGTAAATTAACATTTGATATAAACATAATTTTAATTATATCAAAGCTCGTGCCGCCTCGCCTGACACGCTATGCAGTTCCAGTATGATATGTATGATATGTTGCAGTGTGTAGTGTGTAGTGTGTAGTGTGTACACTGTACCTGTGTGAGCAGCAGCGAGGCGCGCAGGTCCCTGGCGGCGGGCGCGGGCAGCGCGCGGTGTGCGGCGGCCAGCACGTTGCAGTGTGTAGTGTGTAGTGTGTAGTGTGTAGTGTGTAGTGTGTAGTGTGTACACTGTACCTGTGTGAGCAGCAGCGAGGCGCGCAGGTCCCTGGCGGCGGGCGCGGGCAGCGCGCGGTGTGCGGCGGCCAGCACGTTGCAGTGTGTAGTGTGTAGTGTGTAGTGTGTAGTGTGTACACTGTACCTGTGTGAGCAGCAGCGAGGCGCGCAGGTCCCTGGCGGCGGGCGCGGGCAGCGCGCGGTGTGCGGCGGCCAGCACGTTGCAGTGTGTAGTGTGTAGTGTGTAGTGTGTAGTGTGTACACTGTACCTGTGTGAGCAGCAGCGAGGCGCGCAGGTCCCTGGCGGCGGGCGCGGGCAGCGCGCGGTGTGCGGCGGCCAGCACGTTGCAGTGTGTAGTGTGTAGTGTGTAGTGTGTAGTGTGTACACTGTACCTGTGTGAGCAGCAGCGAGGCGCGCAGGTCCCTGGCGGCGGGCGCGGGCAGCGCGCGGTGTGCGGCGGCCAGCACGTTGCAGTGTGTAGTGTGTAGTGTGTAGTGTGTAGTGTGTACACTGTACCTGTGTGAGCAGCAGCGAGGCGCGCAGGTCCCTGGCGGCGGGCGCGGGCAGCGCGCGGTGTGCGGCGGCCAGCACGTTGCAGTGTGTAGTGTGTAGTGTGTAGTGTGTAGTGTGTACACTGTACCTGTGTGAGCAGCAGCGAGGCGCGCAGGTCCCTGGCGGCGGGCGCGGGCAGCGCGCGGTGTGCGGCGGCCAGCACGTTGCAGTGTGTAGTGTGTAGTGTGTAGTGTGTAGTGTGTACACTGTACCTGTGTGAGCAGCAGCGAGGCGCGCAGGTCCCTGGCGGCGGGCGCGGGCAGCGCGCGGTGTGCGGCGGCCAGCACGTTGCAGTGTGTAGTGTGTAGTGTGTAGTGTGTAGTGTGTACACTGTACCTGTGTGAGCAGCAGCGAGGCGCGCAGGTCCCTGGCGGCGGGCGCGGGCAGCGCGCGGTGTGCGGCGGCCAGCACGTTGCAGTGTGTAGTGTGTAGTGTGTAGTGTGTAGTGTGTACACTGTACCTGTGTGAGCAGCAGCGAGGCGCGCAGGTCCCTGGCGGCGGGCGCGGGCAGCGCGCGGTGTGCGGCGGCCAGCACGTTGCAGTGTGTAGTGTGTAGTGTGTAGTGTGTAGTGTGTACACTGTACCTGTGTGAGCAGCAGCGAGGCGCGCAGGTCCCTGGCGGCGGGCGCGGGCAGCGCGCGGTGTGCGGCGGCCAGCACGTTGCAGTGTGTAGTGTGTAGTGTGTAGTGTGTAGTGTGTACACTGTACCTGTGTGAGCAGCAGCGAGGCGCGCAGGTCCCTGGCGGCGGGCGCGGGCAGCGCGCGGTGTGCGGCGGCCAGCACGTTGCAGTGTGTAGTGTGTAGTGTGTAGTGTGTAGTGTGTACACTGTACCTGTGTGAGCAGCAGCGAGGCGCGCAGGTCCCTGGCGGCGGGCGCGGGCAGCGCGCGGTGTGCGGCGGCCAGCACGTTGCAGTGTGTAGTGTGTAGTGTGTAGTGTGTAGTGTGTACACTGTACCTGTGTGAGCAGCAGCGAGGCGCGCAGGTCCCTGGCGGCGGGCGCGGGCAGCGCGCGGTGTGCGGCGGCCAGCACGTTGCAGTGTGTAGTGTGTAGTGTGTAGTGTGTAGTGTGTACACTGTACCTGTGTGAGCAGCAGCGAGGCGCGCAGGTCCCTGGCGGCGGGCGCGGGCAGCGCGCGGTGTGCGGCGGCCAGCACGTTGCAGTGTGTAGTGTGTAGTGTGTAGTGTGTAGTGTGTACACTGTACCTGTGTGAGCAGCAGCGAGGCGCGCAGGTCCCTGGCGGCGGGCGCGGGCAGCGCGCGGTGTGCGGCGGCCAGCACGTTGCAGTGTGTAGTGTGTAGTGTGTAGTGTGTAGTGTGTACACTGTACCTGTGTGAGCAGCAGCGAGGCGCGCAGGTCCCTGGCGGCGGGCGCGGGCAGCGCGCGGTGTGCGGCGGCCAGCACGTTGCAGTGTGTAGTGTGTAGTGTGTAGTGTGTAGTGTGTACACTGTACCTGTGTGAGCAGCAGCGAGGCGCGCAGGTCCCTGGCGGCGGGCGCGGGCAGCGCGCGGTGTGCGGCGGCCAGCACGTTGCAGTGTGTAGTGTGTAGTGTGTAGTGTGTACACTGTACCTGTGTGAGCAGCAGCGAGGCGCGCAGGTCCCTGGCGGCGGGCGCGGGCAGCGCGCGGTGTGCGGCGGCCAGCACGTTGCAGTGTGTAGTGTGTAGTGTGTAGTGTGTAGTGTGTACACTGTACCTGTGTGAGCAGCAGCGAGGCGCGCAGGTCCCTGGCGGCGGGCGCGGGCAGCGCGCGGTGTGCGGCGGCCAGCACGTTGCAGTGTGTAGTGTGTAGTGTGTAGTGTGTAGTGTGTACACTGTACCTGTGTGAGCAGCAGCGAGGCGCGCAGGTCCCTGGCGGCGGGCGCGGGCAGCGCGCGGTGTGCGGCGGCCAGCACGTTGCAGTGTGTAGTGTGTAGTGTGTAGTGTGTAGTGTGTACACTGTACCTGTGTGAGCAGCAGCGAGGCGCGCAGGTCCCTGGCGGCGGGCGCGGGCAGCGCGCGGTGTGCGGCGGCCAGCACGTTGCAGTGTGTAGTGTGTAGTGTGTAGTGTGTAGTGTGTACACTGTACCTGTGTGAGCAGCAGCGAGGCGCGCAGGTCCCTGGCGGCGGGCGCGGGCAGCGCGCGGTGTGCGGCGGCCAGCACGTTGCAGTGTGTAGTGTGTAGTGTGTAGTGTGTAGTGTGTACACTGTACCTGTGTGAGCAGCAGCGAGGCGCGCAGGTCCCTGGCGGCGGGCGCGGGCAGCGCGCGGTGTGCGGCGGCCAGCACGTTGCAGTGTGTAGTGTGTAGTGTGTAGTGTGTAGTGTGTACACTGTACCTGTGTGAGCAGCAGCGAGGCGCGCAGGTCCCTGGCGGCGGGCGCGGGCAGCGCGCGGTGTGCGGCGGCCAGCACGTTGCAGTGTGTAGTGTGTAGTGTGTAGTGTGTAGTGTGTACACTGTACCTGTGTGAGCAGCAGCGAGGCGCGCAGGTCCCTGGCGGCGGGCGCGGGCAGCGCGCGGTGTGCGGCGGCCAGCACGTTGCAGTGTGTAGTGTGTAGTGTGTAGTGTGTAGTGTGTACACTGTACCTGTGTGAGCAGCAGCGAGGCGCGCAGGTCCCTGGCGGCGGGCGCGGGCAGCGCGCGGTGTGCGGCGGCCAGCACGTTGCAGTGTGTAGTGTGTAGTGTGTAGTGTGTAGTGTGTACACTGTACCTGTGTGAGCAGCAGCGAGGCGCGCAGGTCCCTGGCGGCGGGCGCGGGCAGCGCGCGGTGTGCGGCGGCCAGCACGTTGCAGTGTGTAGTGTGTAGTGTGTAGTGTGTAGTGTGTACACTGTACCTGTGTGAGCAGCAGCGAGGCGCGCAGGTCCCTGGCGGCGGGCGCGGGCAGCGCGCGGTGTGCGGCGGCCAGCACGTTGCAGTGTGTAGTGTGTAGTGTGTAGTGTGTAGTGTGTACACTGTACCTGTGTGAGCAGCAGCGAGGCGCGCAGGTCCCTGGCGGCGGGCGCGGGCAGCGCGCGGTGTGCGGCGGCCAGCACGTTGCAGTGTGTAGTGTGTAGTGTGTAGTGTGTACACTGTACCTGTGTGAGCAGCAGCGAGGCGCGCAGGTCCCTGGCGGCGGGCGCGGGCAGCGCGCGGTGTGCGGCGGCCAGCACGTTGCAGTGTGTAGTGTGTAGTGTGTAGTGTGTAGTGTGTACACTGTACCTGTGTGAGCAGCAGCGAGGCGCGCAGGTCCCTGGCGGCGGGCGCGGGCAGCGCGCGGTGTGCGGCGGCCAGCACGTTGCAGTGTGTAGTGTGTAGTGTGTAGTGTGTAGTGTGTACACTGTACCTGTGTGAGCAGCAGCGAGGCGCGCAGGTCCCTGGCGGCGGGCGCGGGCAGCGCGCGGTGTGCGGCGGCCAGCACGTTGCAGTGTGTAGTGTGTAGTGTGTAGTGTGTAGTGTGTACACTGTACCTGTGTGAGCAGCAGCGAGGCGCGCAGGTCCCTGGCGGCGGGCGCGGGCAGCGCGCGGTGTGCGGCGGCCAGCACGTTGCAGTGTGTAGTGTGTAGTGTGTAGTGTGTAGTGTGTACACTGTACCTGTGTGAGCAGCAGCGAGGCGCGCAGGTCCCTGGCGGCGGGCGCGGGCAGCGCGCGGTGTGCGGCGGCCAGCACGTTGCAGTGTGTAGTGTGTAGTGTGTAGTGTGTAGTGTGTACACTGTACCTGTGTGAGCAGCAGCGAGGCGCGCAGGTCCCTGGCGGCGGGCGCGGGCAGCGCGCGGTGTGCGGCGGCCAGCACGGCGCGCGCGGCCTCGCCCGACACGCCGCGCAGGTCCAGCGCGCCGCCTCCGCCGCGCGCCTGCACGGGCGAGCCTGCGCACACACACACCACTCACGCACAGCCCTGAACACACACTGAGAATGTCTTGTGTCGTGACAGAAACTACAACACTTGTCGTTCTCACGACACCCAGACCCAAAACAAATGCCTGTTTATTACACAAACATTTGTCTCGATACGGGGATCGAGCCCGTGGCCTCTCGTTTCACAAGCGGCGTCTAGCCAACTGCACCATAGAGGTTGTCGAAAAACGTGGAGCAGATAGTGACCTTCCTCGATAAAAGGGCTATCCAACAGTAATATTTTTTTTCAATTCGAACCAATAGTTCCTGAGATTATCGCGTACAAACAGACTCTTTCTACGTACATACATAAACTCACACCTTTTACCCAGATGAGGTAAGCAGAGGTACTATTAGGTCACCTACGTTTCGTTTTGCGTGTTGCGCCCCACGATGTGATAGGGGGCGAGTTTATAGCTATATCGGGCACAAATTCCTGACTCAAGGCTGATAATGAATAAAAAATCCTATATCAATTTGCCCAACCCACGCTTCGAACTCGAGACCTCAGCTTTGTAATCATTAGTGGCGGTACTTCCATACAAGCCCAAAAGCCCGGCTTGCCCTAATTAATACGCAAATACATGATAATGAACAGAAACCATTACATTCAATACGTTACAGTAATTTATTACGACACATAGACCATTTTTGAATTTACCGCGTTCGGTCGCGTCGCTGCGCGGCGCAATTCAATGAAACGCAGCTACGAGCGACGGAGCGCCGCCCGCGCCTCGCAACGCTTGTATTAAGTTCATTCAATAATTTAACCTCCGCGTAGCTTCACGCATTTTCTAAAAGACGGAACTCGCATTCTTTAAATGTCTCTTTCTCTCTCGTGTGCTTTTACGAGGCTTTTGGAAACTCATGCTGTCTCTTTCACACTTACGGTTGAAATGCTCACTCTGCCACTACGAATGTGTAGCTATAGATATGCAACTATAGCAATTTGTACTAAAAAATCAAACCGTTCAAGCCCGGCTTCGCGGAGTGAACATCGTACGTTTGTAGGCCGTCACGTGTAACATTTTTCGTTTAGTAAATTATATTTGTTATTACTAAATTATGTTTGTTCCTTTTTGAAATTATTTTATCATTTTTTAGGTAAAAATAATGTGGTTTTTATATTTTTTTAATCAATTGTAATTGCATGTTGTAATGTTTATTTTTACGTTTCGTTTCGCAATTTCTGAACGAATTCGAATTAACTTCATAGGTGTTTTGGCATTGTGCAATTGTAAATAGTTCTGTTTTTAGGTTAATGATTAGTTTTTTATGTTCATTACGCTTTTTGAAACGAAAATGAGTTGTATTGTTTCCTGTGATGGTTGAAGTGTGATGATAAAAGTGTTCATTGCTGGTATAAAGGTAATTTAATTCAATTATACTGAAAAAAAAAACTGGCGCGAAAACAACGCCGGGTTTGTGCATTTCTTAAATTCGTGGTAAATTACAGGAGGCATTTATCAGTTCAGTTTAAAAAAAACTACCTACGTAATTTGATTTCTACATCATCATTCATCATTCACAGCCTGTAGGGTCCCACTGCTGGGTATAGGCCTCCCTCATACTGTGCCACTTTAATTTGTCTTTTGTCAGTCGCATCCAGGTTCGGCCTGCGATTTTGACAATGTCGTCGACCCATCTTGCCGCTGGACGGCCAACGCTGCGCTTACCCAGTTTTGGCCACCATTCTGTAAGCGCCTTACTCCACCTGCCATCAGTGCGTCTAGCCACGTGCCCAGCCCAACTCCATTTGAGTCCCATGACAAACTGTCCGACATCTCGAACTTTCGTTCGTCGTCGGATTTCGACATTTGGGACTCGATCTTGCAACTTAATGCCGAGCATAGATCGCTCCATTGCCCTCTGAGCTACACCAATTTTGTGTAGAACATCGCGCCTGAGCGTCCATGTCTCGGCACCGTAGGTCATGGTGGGCAGGACACATTGCTCAAAGAGGCGAGTTTTTAAATTCTGTGGAATTCGGCGCGATTCTAACACGTCTTTTAGCCGTCCGAATGCAGCCCAGCCTAATTGTATTCGCCTGGAGATCTCCTTTGTCTGATGTTCCTTACCAAAAGATAGAATATGACCAAGATAAACATAGTCTTTGACTATTTCTAAAGTCTCACCTCCAATCACAATGTTTGGAGTCGAGACTCCAGAAACATTACTCATGACTTTGGTCTTGGTCATATTCATCCTTAGGCCCACCCGTAAGGACGCATGAAATAGATCTTCAAGCATACTTTGAAGGTCTCCAAGGCTTGTTGCAAACAATACAAGGTCATCAGCAAACCTGAGGTGAGATAGATAGGCGCCATTAATATTAATGCCTGTATTGTCCCATGCAAGCGTTTTAACGACGTCTTCTAAAACAGCCGAAAATAGCTTGGGTGAAATAATGTCTCCTTGTCTCACCCCCCTCCTTATTGGGATAGGATCGGTTAGATCGTGTAGTTTGACCTGCATTGTAGCCGAGCTGTAGATCTCATGGAGTAGGTCTACGTACCGTGCGTCGATGGAACAGCGATGTAAAGAGTCAATCACGGCCCAGTGCTCAACACTGTCAAATGCCTTTTCGTAGTCAACGAAAGCCAAGCACAAGGGCTGACTGAACTCCCCACACTTCTCCATTAGCTGTTTTACTGTATGGATATGATCTATGGTAGAAAAACCACTCCGGAAGCCGGCTTGTTCGACGGGCTGGCATTCGTCTAGCTGACGACTAAGTCTATTGCAGATAACTTTGGCAAACAGTTTGTAGGTTTGTGAGAGGAGACTTATCGGTCTATAATTGCCAAGAAGTGAACTATCGCCTTTCTTATGTATCATTGTGACTATGGCATTTTTCCAAATTTGTGGGGTGCGTTGATTATAGATGACAGAATTAAAAAGTTTGGCTAAAACACTAACTATTGGTGGTCCACCTGCGCGAAGCATCTCAACGGTAACACCGTCTTCACCGGGCGATTTGTCGCTTTTCATTTGTTTCAGCGCTCTTTCTATTTCGCAAGTTAGAAATGGTGGTAAGGGATCTGAGCTGCGATGTTCTGTAGCCCGTGCTCGTGGATCTTTGTCTGGCGAAAAAGGTTCGTTCGGTTGAGATGTGTATAATTTACGATAAAACTCTTCTACAACTTTTACTATTTTTTTCCTATCTGTTACTGTGCTTCCTGTTTCGTCTTTTAATTTTATAATCTGTTGATTTCCTATTTTAAGTTTTCTTTGGAATACTTTCGGACCTCTATGTCGTTTAATTGTTTCTTGAATAATGCTTGTGTTGTATTTTCGTATGTCACGTTTAATAGATTTCTGGATTTTTTTATTTATTTCTCTTATAATGTTTAGTTCTGCAGTTGTTGTATCTTTAAGTAGTCTTCTTTCTTCAATTAAAGCCTGAGTGTTTGGAGAGAGCTTACGCATTTTTCTAAGAGTGTTATTACCAACGTGTTTGTGGGTCGTATCAGTTAGAATTTTGGAAAGCACTTTATTTAGATAGTCCACATCTAGATTTGTCTCTTCCAATTGTTCGAACTGGTTTCTCAAATCATTTCTATATTCATCTCCTAGGGTGTTAATAATAGATGTTTCATATGTTTTCTGGGAATGAATCATCTTCGATCTTTCTTTCCTTAGATCAAATCTGAATACTGCTCTTACCAGCCTATGATCACTACCTGTTTTAAATCGGCTAAGAATTGACACATCCTGGACTATATATTTGTGTGAGCTTATGATGTAATCTATTTCATTTTTGGTGGTGCCGTCCGGGCTTGCCCAAGTCCACTTCCTTGATGTTCGCTTTTGGAAAAATGTATTCATAGCATAAAGATGTTTTTTCTCCAGGAAGTTTACAAGAGACTGCCCACTACTATTGCGCAGACCTAGCCCGTATTTGCCTACAGATTTTTCGTGTGAAAGAGGTGGGCCGATTTTGGCATTAAAGTCGCCAATTATGGTGCAGTAGTGGCATGGAGTATCTTCTAGAGCCTTTTCTAGGTCGTCGTAAAATATACTCCTTTCTTCATCGGTGTTAGAAGATGTTGGTGCATAAACTTGGACAACTTTAATTGTGTACCGTTGGTTCAGTTTTAAGGTAATAAAGCAGACACGTGTGGAAATACTCTTGATATTTTGTACAGATGGTGCAATTTTCTTTCCTATCAGAATATTGTCAATTTTTACGTTATTAGGGGATCAAAAGGGGCTCCAAATGGTTCGTGTAATACACGCGGTGCTGCCCGCCCGGGCTGTTAGTTTGAACTTGGCTTCATACGCTACACGGTGTCTAGATTATTTACTGTGGGGTAATAATTAAGTCTGCGACACACTGTAAAATCATATACTGACCCAAAACAAAAAGCTACTATTCTAATTGTGCTATCTACAACTAATATTAAAGCCAAATACAATCAGATTGAAAATAGAACTTCTGTCAGAAGAGATTGTACTAAGGCTGCGTTCCACTTGACGATCACAATGCCCACGCTCACTACCTCGATCATTCCCACAGCAATCGTGATCGTTAAGTGGAACGGCGAAATGAGTGTTGCGAGCACCGTGGTCGCCAACTGGAACGCGGCCTATGTAGGCAGGTACAATGAGGAGCTGAACCATAAAAGTCCCTTACCCGGCACTGAAGCCGCTGGCGTGTGTAGTCGTGCATCAGCTAGTGGCGGCGACGCGCCCGGCACGCATGCGCGTCGCTCCAAACCGCGCTGTAAATAACAACACATCGTCTAATTCGTTAATACTCTGTCATCGTTTGTAGTTTATAATTAACACTACAGAATAGTGTCCGAAGCTACTATAATTCATCTAAATTCTATTGGCGCGTGGCGTAATTTGGAACTACAATACATAATACATAATACATACATATATAATACATACATACATAAACACACGCCTTTTTCCCAGAAGGGGTAGGCAAAGGTGCTACCAGAACACCCACGTTTCGCCTTGTATATTCCGTCCCACGATGTGATAGGGGGCGAGCCTATCGCCATATCGGCCACAAATTCCTGACTCCGGGCTGATAATGAATAGAAAAATCCAATATCATTTTGCCCGGCCTGGGATTTGAACCCGAGACCTCAGCTTTGCAATCATACCGTAGTACCACTACGCCACCGAGGCAGTCTACAATAAATATTTTAAAAGTATCTAATAATTTTCAATACACTGTGAAGAGAGAAAAGCTATTCCTAACATTATGTAAACGGCATGACCACAACACATTTGGACGCCAAAAGATCGTAGACACTATATAAACAATATGTTTTTAAAGTAAAACTTCTACAGAACCGTAGTGATTAGATAATTCTATGAAACGAAAACGCGACACGAAAAATGTAACTTGAAAAAAAAACATATACTTATATCAAAGTTTATACGAGTAATACTTTTCGTAAATATGTAAAATACTGGGAAATGTTATACATATTTAACGTTATAAAATATTTTTTGAGGTTGGTAAAAATATATAAATAACCGGGTGCGTTCATGCGTGGTGCGTGGTAGCCTGTTGGTAATGGACCAGACGCAGCTGCCAACATGTCATGGTTGTCGCGAGTTCAAATCCCAGGGCACACCTCTGACTTTTCGGAGTCATGTGTGTATTGATAGGCAATCACCATGCACTATAATGGTGAAGGAAAATATCATGAGGAAACGTGCATACCACAGCGATTTCAAGAATTCCTATGGTAATGTCCACCAAACCACACTAGGCCAGCGTGGTGGGCCATATGACTTAATCCCTCCCAATCGTACTCTCGATTGTAGAGGAGACCCGTGTTCTGCAGTGGTACATATATTGATTGATACAATACCTAAAGGAAGAGAGAGAGAGTACATACCTGTAGCTGTTGATATTCTAGTCGTGCAGACGCGATGTCGTGCGCGGCGCGCGGCGGCGAACACTCCGCGCGACGCACCGGAGAATACCGTTCCGCGTGCTCGCGCGCTACATACATATATAAATATATATACACCCAACAGTCACACACACATGCCCTATCCTCTTAATACCCTTTCCTCTTCCCATCCTTTCCCTTCCCGCTTCCGATTTGATGGTCGGGCAACACATCCATGATCTAAGCGTTGTGGATGTTCATGTTCAAATCACTTACCATCAAGTGACTTGTTTGCTGTTTGACCTATGCAATGAAAAGTCCTGACACCACTAAGATATTTTGTCAGAACAACAGCCAGACCAGAAACAAATGGATCACACAGACACGCGTCTCTTTGGATTATCTGCTCGTGTCACAGCCGTCTAACCAACGAGCCATGGAGGCATATTGATACTCATGCAATTCCTTTGGTGTTGTGTGTACATGGATCTGTGACTGCTAGCCATCAAGTTGTTCCTCTGTTCCTTTGCTTAGGCGATGAAAAATCGTATCTAAAATTCTTTGTAAAAGTTGGGGTAAAATATTTCCAAAGATCTATTCCACAGATGCTTTCATTATGAACACCCCTTTGTAGAATAAAACATATTATATTTTATATTTTAAAAATACTAAAATTTTTAGCGCTACTTACGCTGTAGCATAATTATTTTTAATCATGTATAAATACGTGAAAAAGAGGATTAAAAATTTAACATTTTCAAATCAATAACAAGAAAACTTCAAGCTATTTTCATAGTATTTTTTATGTGATTCTTGTCTAAATGCTATAGAAATTAAAACTTTTTTATTTGAATATTATTATGAAGTGAGTAGTAATGCACACATCTAAACCACACACACAAAAACACAAACATGCAAGAATACTACACATCAAAAAAACGTATGTGCAAAGAAAAAATTGCAAAAAAAAAATACATAAAAATATTTAACAATTCTTACCATCTGTCGTCGTATGTACTTTGCCCTTTTTGAACGCATATTATAAATGTATATTTTCTTTAACTTAAATTAGTTTAGTTAATTTTTGTGATGATATTCGCAATTTTTTTTTTTCTGTTCTAGGTTTCATCTAAACATATAATAAATTTTAGTTAATGTTTTAATTAAACTTTTAGTTTGTAAAACTCACCGTTTTTTGATAAAAGGCTATTTTATAAATTGACTACAAGAAATATGGCACTAAGTAAAAAATATACTTTACAGGCGAGAACTAAGTATATGTAAAAATAATATCGTTAAGCAGAGTCTCAAACTTGAGTATGTAAAATCCTTAAACAAAACTCATCCAAATCGGTTCAGTAGTTTAAAAAAAATACATATTTATTGATTTGCTTTTACTATTAAACATTTTACACTTAGCTACATTTATCTATGTAATATTTTACTATTACTACTGTAAATTGTAGTAAACCAATAAAAAATATTCACTCTTGAAACACTCAGGTAACTGTTTTATAAAATGCCAAAAAAACTTTTTCAACTTGACTAAAACTCTTATAGAATGCGAAAATCGTCACAAAACCTTAAGATTACCCAAAACCCCGTAATATTGGTATAGACCTACCCATCTCTTGGACAGTGGCTAGCATCTGGAGTTTGACCCGTTGGGGTCCCGAGTACTTCCTCTGTCGCGTGTACTGACTGTTCTGGTAGTTGACGGGGGTCCCGGCCGTGATAGACCCTTGGCCTTGGGCCATGGCCCCGAACGACCCGGACTGGCCTTGGTTGTTGAAGTTGGCCTGTGTGTAGTTGGATGGCCCTTGGTGACCTTGGTTGGTGAAGTTGCCCTGGGTGAAGGTGGTCGAAGGCCCTTGGGTACCTTGGTTCATAGGAGTACCGCTAGTTATCGACCCAAAATTGGTCTGATTGTAACCTTGGTTTGTGGTGGAGCTTTGGGCTTGGTTCATCGGAGTACCGCTGGTTATCGAACCGAAATTGGTCTGGTTATAACCTTGGTTTGTGGTGGGACTTTGGGCTTGGTTCATCGGAGTACCACTCGTTATCGATCCAAAATTGGTTTGGTTATACCCTGTGTTGGCCCCGGTTTGTCCTTGGCTGCCTTGGATGGGGGAACCTCCTGTTATGCCAAAGTTACCCTGGTACGAGTTGTTCCCTGGTGTTCCGGTCGTGATAGATCCCATGTTGGGTGGGGAATATCCAGTACCAGATCCTTGGGTTTGGTTCATCGGCGTGCCCGACGTGATGGACCCAAAATTGGTGGTAAAGGTCGTCGCAGAGGTGGTAGGTTGGTTGATAGGGGTCCCAGTGGTTATGGAGCCAAAATTCCCCGTGTATCCCGTTGATGACCCGCTGGGCAGACAGGGGGTGCTCTGGACGTTCTGCCCAAGCCCACCGTTGGACATCGACCCGTACGTGTTGAAGTTAAAACTGCAGTCGGTCATTGAGGTGCAATTGCCGTAGTTTGAAGCAAAGTTGTTGTTAGGAAACGACGAGTAACTTAAATAGCTTTTCTGTTCGTAGTTATTTATCGGGGTGCCGGAAACTATTGATCCTTGGTTTTGTACGGGGGTGCCTGATGTTATGGACCCCGTCTGGTTCGCCACAGACCCGTGGCTCGGGGAAAACTGCCCCATGGACGGGGTGAAAGGCGACACCGCTTGTGATATGGGGGTGCCTGATACTATAGACCCCTTCGTAGCCATGACACTCCCCTGAGGTATCGTTTCGAGCACCGGCTTCATCCCTTTCTGGTTCTGCTGGTTGTAGTTAGGGGTCCCGGCGGTTATGGACCCCTGTGTAGGGCTCTGGGGGACACTGGAGGGCGCGGGACCCGTGGGGGTCGGCGGGCCCTGGTACCCCGAGTACTGTATCGAGGGGGGTAAATAATTCCTCTTCATTCGCGCCTCAACTTCCATAACTAATTCGGGGCTTATAACTAAAAATGTTTAAATGAAAATAAATTAGCGAACACAACATCAAATTATAATAATGCAAAAAATCAAATCTAGCTATACATGCGGCAAACTACTTTTTAAATAAACAAAAAAAAACATGCGGAAGTGTTTGGAATTGAGCGTAGTGTAAATGCACTCGTAGAATTGACTTTACTAGTAATAAATGGTAAATACTGTA
The DNA here is from genome assembly GCA_033459515.1 of Theretra japonica. Lineage (NCBI taxonomy): Eukaryota > Metazoa > Arthropoda > Insecta > Lepidoptera > Sphingidae > Theretra > Theretra japonica. The sequence continues at coordinate 186,171 of CM065952.1, forward strand.
ATCTAAATATTTAAATTTTAAACTGAATTGATCGACTTTCCAGACACCAATCTTGACATAATATACTAAAGGCCTTATTCATAGACACATTCAAAACTTATTTTAGTTATCCAATCTTCTGTCCTCTTCGCTCAAACTGAAATCAATAGTTGTTCGAAAAGAACAAAACATTTGATAACTAAAATAGGTTTTAAATCTATCTATAAATAATGCCGTAAACGTTTATGAACATGGAAGTAAAATTACTTAAATATTTTTTTACCTACTCAAACTAATTCTGTATCAGCCCACATACGTCCCACTGCAGAGCACGCGCCTCTACAATCGAGAGTACGATTGAGAGGCGTTAGGCCATATAGTCCACCACCCTGGCCTAGTGCGGGTTGGCAAACCAATTTATGTATAATTATTATTGAATTATTGAACTTATAATAACGCGACTCGAGGCTCAAAACCTGGTAATTAATAATGCATAGTTGTAATTAGTATTGCTCACACCTTCGCGTCATGAAAAAGTTTTTCCGATATAAAAGTCCTGGTATATATTTTCCCGGAATAAAAAGTAGCCTATAGCCATCCACGATAAATGGATTATTCAATACCAAAATGATTTTTCAATCCGAACGAGTAGTTGTTGAGTTAAGCGCGATCAAACAAACTCTTTAACTTCATAATATTAGTATTGTTTATTTATTTACACTTTATACAAATCATGAGTATGTTGACTTTATGTCTGAGGCATTATGTACCAGTCGAACCTGGAGTGAACGTGAGATATGAGGTAAATACATAAACATCACGCCTTTTTCCCAGAAGGGGTAGGCAGAGGGGTAACCAGGACACCCACGTTTCGCCTTATGTATTCCGTCCCATGTGATTGGGGGCGAGCACATCGCCATATCGGGCACAAATTCCTGACTCCGGGCTGATAATGCGAGAAAAAATTCAATATCACTTTGCCCGACCCGGGACTCGAACCCGAGACCTCAGGTTTGCAATCCTACCGTAGTACAACTACCACCGAGCCACCGAGGCAGTCTGCCCGTCTGGTGGTAAGTTCAAGTAAGTTCATGAATCTTTGCAGTGCCAGGGGCCCAGCACAACCAGGTCGCAGCATACAGTATAGACTTTTAAAATTCTACCTTCATGTCTAAGTTGCAAGGAGCCTAAAGTTTATTTTAATCTAGTTTACATTCAATTCCGAGCACTTCCACAGAAGCTAACACGCAGTGCAGGTGACCGTCACTGACCTGGTGGTCGCTCGGTGACGGTGAGCAGGCCGGTCCTGCGCACGCGGATGCTGCTCGTCGAAGATGGCGTCGAGCTGGGCTGCTGGAAGGTACGGATAAGTTCGTCAGCGATGGTAAATTCGTCAGCTGTAAGGTCAGCTGATTTGTATAGTTGTGTGAAGATGTGTACCTTAACTACTTTGAACGTATATCGCCCGAATACTCCAACGCCATTTAAATATTAAGTTCTACTTAACTACTCGCGTCCTACTTAGCCAGTACATTTAAGCGGGACCTGCGTAGTTAAGTGCAACAAAATATTTAAGTAGCGTTTGAGTATGCGGGCGTTAGTCTAGTTAGGTCGGCTGTTGGGACAAAGATAAGTTCTTCAGCTGATGTTTTGTAAGGTTGTATAAAGGTGTTTTGAATATGACATCAGCTGACGTTTTATACGCATTTATATGTTTTTTGAGCTGTGTTAGTACACGATAAGTCCGTCAGCTGAGTCTAAATCTTATGTTTATGTAAGTATATATGTACCATCTGCGCGGCGTTGGCGGAGACGGCCTGGGTGGCGGCGTCCTCGGGCGTGGCCATCGTGTGCCGCTTGCTGCTGCCGCGACTCACCATGTACCTGCACCCACACACTGGCTGACCATCTTGTACCAACTATATACACGATATGTTACACTAAGGACAAACATACACTTGCAGACGATCTTGTACGATTGAACATCGGCGAAAACATTGAGTTAATTATAAAAAATCTATACACTTTACATCATATTATATACTTGCTGACCATCTTGTATTAATTATATATTAATGGCATGCCACTTTAAATCGTCACTGACGACGCAGTAGAGCTTCTATGTATATTTTAGTGTACATTTTGAGATTGCTCATGAAATTATACATACTCTATGCATACTATATTGTTTAAAAAATATCCCCGAAAATACTGCGCTAATGATATAAAATCGATACACCTTAAATTGGACTTTAAAAATAGCTGCCGAATGTACAATGTCCAGGCTTGACAACTTCGCAAACATTGCTGACGAAATTGTATATATTTTAAAACATAATGGGTATTCATGTCAGCAAATTAATTAAGAGTTAATTTTTTGTCAATTGAAAAAAACAACACCAAACGACAATAAAATAGGAAATATGAATTGTGTGCATTTATAATCAGATATAATTGACTACGAATATACACAAAGTAATGTTACCTGCACAAGTTGGCGTTGTACGCGGAGTCATTGGACTGCTCTTCAGAATGGTCTGAATCTTCCGGCCTCTGCGACGCGCCGCTGTCCGATACCTGCTCACAGAGATAAATAGGTTTATTTTATTATTGTCAGTTGTCATTCAATTAGAATTTAATAGAAATTTACAGTATTATCGAGATTTTGTTTGTTTCAACGTTTCTAGAATTTTCTTATGCTTTCTACACATTGTGTGTAGCAACCACTGTCGAGAAAAGGGTGGATACGTCAATAAATTATATTTTCCTGTTTCAACGCTGCGTCATCTTGGAATATCTAAATAAACTATAAATTGAAAACCACATTATTATAAATGTTTAGCGTGTGTATAAGTTTAAATCAGTTGCTGACGCTAATATCCGCACGTGCTGGCAGTAACACTCACGTGATGGTCGGGGGCGGAGTGGCAGCACGCGCGCTCTCTACCCCGCGGCACGTGCGCGCCGCCATCCGACGCGCGCCGACCGAATGTTGACGCTGTAGAGAGAAAAAAAAGTCAGCTATTATATTAAGATTGTTGTTTCAACTGACGATTATAGTTTCTAAATATAACAAGCTTAAGTTAAAGGAGTATTGAGACGTCGGGCGGCCGTGAATAAAGTTCACGACTATTTTTGAGAAATTAGGTTGTAACCTAATTTATGACATGAACAGCACATTTATGACATGAACCATTGTAACTACAAATGGCTTAAAAGAAAAAAGAAAGAAAGACAAAAAAGAAGATAGTTCGTGTTGCTGAGGGAGTTTCTTACGGCGTTTCTTGTTCACAGTTACAACACGCTCCAAAGCGGCGGTAGCAGTAATTAACGATTCAAAAGATCTTGTGAAAGATTATGTGAATAAAGAATATTTTAATTTTTGATTTTGGTCGCTGTGGAGATCCTTGGCAGACCTATGTTCGCAGTCACCTTCTTGTGGCTGAAGTGAGAGGAAGAGAATAAGCTATATAGTGTACCTTGCGTCTGCATGGCGTGCGGCGGCTTCAACAGGTGCTGGTCCTTGACGCTGAAGTAGCGCGGCGGCTGGTGCTGGACGGCGGGCAGCTTGGCGGCCAGGTTCGTGTTGGGCAGCAGAGACACGTGCGCTCCTGGTTGTTGCTGTTACAAGAGGCACAGGGTTATTGCTGACGGAAATATCCAGTGTTTCTGTAGTCATACATACTGCTTTAAACATGTAATGTGTGAAGTCAATTGCTGACGAAAATAACTGCATCAATAATTACACTGATAAACGTAGTTTTATTTAAAGAATACGTGCAACAATTTCATAGCACTAATAGTTTATGTCTCGCATATTTTAAGTAATATTGTAAAACAAATTTCAGTGTAACCGGAGATATCCAAACGTCAAAACTCTTAAATTATATGACGTTATTTTTAACGAGGCAAGTTTTACAATCCAATCCAATCCATCAGCCAAAGGAAGTCCACTGTTGAACATAGGCCTCTCCCAATGATTTCCACAGTGACCTGTTGGAGGCAGCCTGCATCCAGCGACGTCCCGCGACCGTCACCAGGTCGTCTGACCATCTAGTGGGTGGACGTACCACAAGTTTTACAACGGCTATAAAATATCTCTAAAGTATAATGGAGGTCGATACTAATTTGTTAATATAATGTATATTAATAATTAATAATATACGTACGTTGAAGTGTGCGGAGACGTACAGCGGCGACGGTCGGAGATCAGCCGACACGGCACACGCGCCCAACTCTCCGCCCTGCAACCAACGTTATAACTTGCTTATATTGTACAAATGGTGAGCTGATGGTAGTGGTGACATTGTGGTGGTAGACTGGTGGTTTTGTGGTGTACAGGTAACTTAAAAAAACAATATAGGTGAACCAAACAAGTCAATACTCAGCCTCGCTTGACGTCCCGAAGCAGAGTACCTCAATACCTTTCGTCAGTCAGTATGTATATTAACCTTAGAGAATGAAACATTACTAGTAGGTAAAATGATGGTAATGATGAGATGGCAATGGTGGTATTGATGGTAGAAGACAGAATGATCATTGTGGGTGGTGTTGGCACCTGCGAGTGGCGACAGTCCCCGGGCCCGACGGTGTGTCGGCGCGCGGCGGGCGGCTCGGCGGGCGCGGCGCGCCGCTCCTCGCTGTACGGGGCGCTCGTCTCACCGAACTGCAAACATATGGACTATACTGTCAGCTGTAGGATATTAAATACTAACTATGGTCTCACCAGACGGTATAAACATACAGATATACTGTCATCTATTGGGATAGATATACAAAAACTGCCACAAACATATGGACAATGGACAGTAAATTCAAATATTAAGTACGAAAATGGGGAGGGTTATCAGATGTTTACTTATCAAAGTCGTAAAAGTGAAAAGTGTGTGTTGTCAGCTGACTAGTCACTTTAGTCATATTATTGAGGGAAAACCGTCAGTCAACGTACTACGAGCTTACAAGATTGACAAAAATCATTATTTAATAAGTCACTAATTACAAAATGGAGACAAATAGTCAGTAGGAAATCACTTAAATCACAAGAAGAAGGAAATTCGTCAGTCAAATTTAATATACTAACATAAACGAGGAAAGTCGTCAGCTAACTATAGGAAAAATGGGTATATCCGTCAGCTACATGTTACCTTCTCCAGGTCGTCGGGCGCGATGGTGAGGTAGTCCTGCGGCGCGGCGGGCAGCGACACCAGGCTCTCCGACCAGCCGCTCTCCTCCGCGTCCATCAACTCCTCCTCTGAACTCTGGGGGAAGGGGAGAAGGGGAGTTGCGTCAGCTTGTCAATATTCATTATAGAATATATTTGTGGTTAATCGACACATGCCGATCTGATCAGAATTGTAAGCTGTGGAATGGTTTCCCGTGACACGTGTTCCCTGCCTATAATCCTGGGTCCTTCTGTAGCGTGAAGCAGCTGAGTGGATGATTGTGTCGAAGAGACCGCCATAATTTACCTGGATGGGACTGCGCATACCATCAGGTGCAGTGGAGTAACTTTGCCGTGCCAAAAAAAAAAAAACGGTATACAGTTTAAATCACAGCGATTTGTATATATGCCGCTTGGAAGAAATATCCTTTTACAAATTTTTGAACATTCAGCAATTAAAATATGATAAAAAAAAATTGTAACTCAAAGTCCCGACTGCTATTGAGGTTTGTCAATGTAATGTCAACCTTATGTCAATTTAAATAGGGTATATTTTAACTGTCAGTGTGAATGTAATGACAGCCATAATGTAAGTATAGATAGGGGATATTTTAAAAAAGTTGACGTCACATTGACAAACCAATACTGCGGTCAGAAAATTCTAGATAAGCAAAACACCTGAGCTACAGCCTCCATGGCGCAGTGGGTTGAACGCCGGCTGTGAAATGTGAGGCCGCGGGTTCGATCCCCGCACCGAGACAAATGTTTGTGTGAACCACAACTATTTGTTTCGGGTCTGGGTGTTTGTGAAGCCGAAGTCTCTGATACTTGTGAGGCCGAAGTCTCTGATACTTGTGAGGCCGAAAGTCTCTCGTAGTTCCTGATACTCACGAGACAAGACTCGATCTTAGTGAGGGATCAGGACTATGTATGCGACTGTTGGGTGTATTTATTATTACAGTTTAAAACTATATTTTATCGTGTTACAAACAGGCCGACATAACGACAGCGACTGTGTACTTACCTTACAACTAGTGAGATCCAAAGGCTGTCCCGTGGTACCGTCCAGCGAGTCTGAAATATTGCACCAGTGGTTTGATCATTTATTCTTAACCCTTAAGTCCTATTTACACGGGGAGAGTTTTTCGTGTCGAGGATACGATTATCGTAAGGATATAAAAAGTCGCATCGTGTAAACGTTTGTCAGAACACGATAATCTATGACGGTTATGTCATGCGATAATCGCATAAGATTCTTGCCGTGAGAAACTCTCTCCGTGTGAATGGCGCTTTAAATAAGTAGGTACGATATTAATTATCTAGAATCTAGATATTTATTCTGACAATGCACTTAACATTAATCTGTCAAATTAGCTAAGAACATGTACTGTTTTTTTTATTGTATTGAATGGCGAGACGAGCATGCCATTCGCCTGGTAAGCGATAAGACCGCTCATGGACAGTAGCAAAACCAAACACCATGAATTGCAAAGTAATGCTTGGCATTCCACTGCGCTCAACATCCTGAGACGTAAGATGTTAAGTCTCATTACGTTCAGTAAACCTCTGGCTATGATATCTTTCAAACATGTCTATAATCTTTAAACCGATGTTGTACATAAATATATTCAATAAAAACAAGCCTCGGTGGCGTAGTGGTACTACGGTATGATTGCAAAGCTGAGGTCTCGGGTTCGAATCCCAGGTCGGGCAAAGTGATATTGAATTTTTCTATTCATTATCAGCTCGGAGTCAGGAATTTGTGCCCGATATGGTGATAGCCGCGCCCCCTCTCACATCGTGGGACGGAATATACAAGGCGAAACGTGGGTGTTCTGGTAGCATGTCTGCCTACCCCTTTTGGGAAAAAGGCGAGTGTTTATGTATGTATGTAAAACAATGTGTTGTTACCCCGGTGTTGCAAGCTGTTCCTGGCGCTGGTGCGTTGTTCTATCTTGTCCATGAGCAAGTGGTAGATGGCAGATATGTGGTCGAAGCGCTCCTCTTGCACCGACTGCAAATAAAACAATACTCATGTACAGGGTGTTTTTCAAATGGACGTGTATGGCCAAATCCGAAACTACGATGAATAGTGAAAAATACTAAAGGAGTCACGAAATCTATTTTGATAAAAATTAAAACTGCATACTTGGATTTTTTAAAAATCTATATTATTAGGGAGGAATTGAAACCGATGATTAAAAAAAAACACATGCTGTATTACTAAACCATTCGAGATTTCTAATAAGGACCATATTCTGCGAAGTAATGACATGCGGCAAACCTAAGGAAAGAGGTCGTTTTTAGTCAATTTCATTTTTTTTCTATCTCTATATACTTATACGAGTATTTTTGTCTATGATTGTGAAACGGCAGGCCGCGGGTTCGATCCCTGCACCAACACAAGTATTTGTGTGGTTCACAAATATTTGTGTCAGGTCTGGGTGTTTGTGAGATCGAAAAGCCTCTCGTAGCTTCTGATACACGACACAAGATTCGATCTTAGTATGGGATCAGGACTATGTATGTGACTGTTGGGTGTATTTATTATCATTATTATATAATACAGTGTCTGAAAATTATAAAGGGGGAAATAAAAAGGAGGGAGTATCAAGTAGGCCACTGACGGACAAGCGAAGTGTCGGACGATGGTTGCAACAGGTGGACGTGTGTGTGTGTGTGTGTGTGTGTGTGTGTGTGTGTGTGTGGGTACCTGGTGCACGAGGTCGCGCGTGAGGCCGGGCAGGGAGAGCATGTGCGCGGTGACGGTGTCGGCGGCCGCGGCGGGGCGCGCGGGGCCGCCCGCGCCGTGGCACGAGCACCAGCCGCGGGACGCCTCTGCAACACGGAGCCACCGTCAGTATATAGCCTATACTCATCATTATGAACATCTTTTACTATGGGACCAATGTTGCACGAGCGAAAACCTACTGTTCCATACATATTACAGTCAAGAAATATTGTTAATATTGTTATTAAAACAATAAAATTAATGTGTATAATTGAGTGAGTAGGAACATGTCTCCTTTGGAAGAACGAATGAGTGATAAAATGAGTGTACGAGTGAATGAGTCTATGACGTATGAGTAAATATGCATGACTGGCATAGTACGTGAGCGTATGACCTATTGAATGACTGAATTAATATAAGACCGAGTGTTTCTATATGTTTTATTCTCTCCCCTAATCCCTGGCTTCGTTCGAGCGGATGAATGAATGACTGAAAGAGAAGATTTGTTTATGTATGACTGAGTGACCGAATGGATGCATGATCGAGTAAATCGAGTATGAAAATGAAATTAATTTGTAAATATATTGAAATATTCAACATCATTTGCATTCAGTCATTTTTGTCACTAGAGTAGAGGTTTTCACTAGAGAACGGTCAAGAAGCTCTGGTGCTATTTTTTTGAACCAATTTACAATAGTGACTGCCTCGGTGGCGCAGTTGTACTACGGTATGATTGCAAAGCTGAGGTCTCGGGTTCGAATCCCAGGTCAGGGAGTGATATTGGATTTTTCAATTCATGATTGATTGACATGAATGTCTCATGACACTTGCAGTAATATTCTCAATAAAGCACAATCAGTTGTAATAAACAAAAAGAGAGTGTGGAGTAGTATGTGTGTATGTGTGTATGTGTGTATGTATGTATGAGTGTATGCGTGTATGTATGTGTGTATGTGTGTATGTGTGTATGTGTGCATGTGTGCAGGAGTGAGTACCCCTGTCGCCGGGCCCGGGGCCGGGCTGGTGCTGCGCGAGCCAGCGGTGCCGCGCCACGCCGCGCAGCGACAGGCGCCGCTCCGGCTCCACCACCAGCATGTGACGGATCAGGTTCTCACAGTCTGCAACCACGCATCACCACGCATGTACTCACTGCCGGACTGCACTGTACTGTACTGTATCAGCCCATACAAGCCTCCTCTACAATCGAGACTACGATTGAGAATGGTCAGGCCATATAGTCCACCACGCTGGCCTAGTGCGGTTTGGCGGACTTTTACATACCATAGAAGTTTATACAAATCGCTATGGTATGCAGGTTTCCTCACGATGTTCTCCTTCACCGTTGTGCCTTCACTGCTGGACGTAGGCAACATAATGACGTCACCATACACTTGGTATTATTATCTGTATATATCAGCCCATATACGTCTCACTGCAGGGCACGAGGTTCCACTATAATCGACAATACGATTGAGAGGAGTTTTTTTCATACAATAATATATTTTTAATAAGGTCCGCCAACCTTTACTAGACCGGTGCAATAGCCTAACCCATGTCAATTGAGCTTTCAATTGTGTCGGAGGTCCGTGCTCTGCTGTGGGACGTACGCAGGCTGAATTATAACTATTTTTTAAACTATTCTTTTTATTATATAGTGATACCATGTCCGCCAACCCGCACTAGGCCAACGTGGTGGACTATATGGCCTAACTACTCTCAATCGTCCTCTCGATTGTAGAGGAGGCCCGTGCCCTGCAGTGTGACGTATATAGGCTGACACAGTGCTACCATGGTACAGAGTACGTACCTTGCGACATGAAGTAGGGTATGCGGAACTTGCCGCTGAGCACGACGCTGCGCAGCTCGTGCAGCGTGCCGCCGTCGAACGGCAGCGCGCCGCACACCAGCACGTACAACACCACGCCCAGGGACTGTCGACGGAGATACCATGGTCGATAACTCACATATATGTCTAAACAATGCTTAGACAGTGGGTAGTATGCGCGATAATTACTTAATGGCTTTGACTACGTTGTGTTGTTGTTACCATGGTCGTTAGCTCACATAATATGTGTGTAAACAATATTACAAAGTGTGTAATATGCGCGATAATTACTTAATGGCTTTGACTACGTTGTGTTGTTGCTACCATGGTCGTTAGCTCACAGGTACGTTTTAAATGAGTTGAATGGCTAGGGAGTGTATAATACGCGATATTTGCCTAATTTTTGCGCGTAACTCTGGAGTTATTGATATCATGGTCGTCAACTCACAAGTACTTTGATATGTAACTTAAATGATAAAGGGGAGTGTCTAACACAAACTGTGATTACTGTTGTTGATGTACAGAAATATTCCGAGAGAATGTAGGGTCGTCATCATCAACTTTTTTATTCCAACCTTTTAACGTTCTAAAACATGCAACCATGGTTGCAAACCTACACAAATATTAAATTAATGACCGTAAGTACGTACCCATATATCAGCGCGGGGCCCATCGTAGTGCCTCCCTTCGAACAGCTCCGGCGCGGCGTACGGGGGGCTTCCACACCACGTGGACAGCGGCGAGCCGACCCTGTACTCGTTGCTGAACCCGAAGTCTGCTAACTAGAATTAAATAAAAAAATATTTTAAGTACTATACTGTATAGAGGAAGGTGTGTACAAAATTCGTGGTGGCCGTTTGGTATCAGACCAGACGCGCATGTTGCGGTGGTCGCGAGTCCAGGTCCCGGAGCACACCTCTGACTCTTTCGAGTCATGTGTACATATTGATAGTCAAACACCACGCACTATAAAGGTCAAGGAAAACATCTTGAAGAAACCTGCGTATTGATTTGTAAGATTTTTTTAAAGACCGTTAATTTGCACTAAGCCAGCGCGGTAACTATGGCCTAAGTTCTCTCAATCGTGTTCTCGATTGTAGACGAGGCTCGCGCCCTGCAGTGGAACGTATGTGCTGACGAGAAAGAGAGGTTATTTGTAAGAGAGAAGGTAGTCACACTGACCTTAATATTCATATTCTTGTCCAACAGCAGGTTTTCCGCCTTAAGGTCTCTGTGTACGACACCGTTCGCATGACAGTACCCCACCGCGGCGACCATCTGAGCGAACGCGCGCGCCGCCTCTGGTTCAGACATGCGCCCCTTCGACACCAGGTGATCTGCAAGGGTGCAGCGACATCTAGTTGTAAATGAAGGAACTACAAACTGATAGTGTGTAGCGCCAGTGGGTTGAAGCTACTTGACAGTTTGATATAGCGACATCTAGTTACAAATACCTGTACTATAAATTACGTGTATATTCCTTTAAGATAAACATTGTTTTCGGTTATTCCAGCCGGGCTGGTCAAATTGTTACCATCCAATTATTTAAAAGATAAAATAACTAAAACTCTCCAAAATAAATAAAACAAAACACAAAAAAGTTAAAAAAAAAAAATATCACCAATTCGTATCTAGTTACAAACGTTCTAATACATAACACCCCTACGTGCATATTTGAGATAATCGTGCCACCACACAATGCATTACTTACCAAATATTTCACCGTTTGGCGCGAACTCTGTGACTAAGTATATTGTGTGGCTGCTTTCCATCACCTGAAAACAGAATACAATATTATCACACACATGTTCTTCTATATATTTAAAGATCAGACGGCGTCCGTGGCTGGTTGGTTAGACGTCGGCTGTGACGAGAGCCCGCTACGATCCAAACGCAGCCGAGTGTTTGTGTGATGCATTTGTTTCGGGTCTGGGTGTTTGTGAGACCGAAAAGTCGTAGTTTCTGATTCTCACAAGACTCGATCTTAGTGTGGGGTCAGGATTATGTATGTGACTGTTGGCGGCCGTATTCATAGACAGTTTTAAAACACATTTTACTTCTCGAATGTTTTGTCTTCTTCACTCAAACTGTTTTCAAAAGTCGTTCGAAAGGGACAAAACACGATAACTAAAATAGGTATTAAAAATATCCATTAAGAAGGCCGTGGGCAAATACTACTTTAACTTGTAAGTTAGAGGAGACTAGCTTCATGAACCTCACAACGCACTTGATAGCAAATGCATTGCGTTTTGGAACTTAAATATCATCTCACGATAGATATTCAACATAAATAGGGTACTTGACTCCATTTTTTTATTATATTTAACAAAAGATATCCATATCCAAAATCTAGCAAAATAATTTTGTAAATCTATTCAGAATTGAACGAGTTAGAAACTATTTAAATCTTGCAGTGGGAGAAAAAGAAAACGGAGGCAAAACAAAACTAGTGACGTCACTAGTCTTGATATGCATTACAGTGTGCGCGTGTGAAAGAGACGGCACCATATCTCAACTACGTCCACACTCTTTATTAAAACTAATATTTGCCTCATATTAAAAGCTACATTAATACTGTTTTGACAGAAATGTTTTATTTTACTTTAAAAAAAACATAGTTAAACATATTACGCTGTTACGATCTTCTAAGTCACTGTAGTGTCAGTTAAAATAAACCTCTGACCTTGTTAAAATCGCAGTTAAATTAAATCGACACAGGTAAATTGAACTAATTAGTGCTTCGATGACGTATAAACGTTTCCTGTTGCATAAGTCTATCAATATTATGAGAAAATTCGGTAATTACGAGTTTAGTTACAATTTATAACGTTAATAACGGATTAGTGCTGGGATTTTTTATATTCGCGTGTTATTTCAATACAAAATTGATACTATTAACACAGCTTTATGAAATCGATAAAAAACGATTCTGCATAAAGATCGGTTTTAATTTTTTTCCCCATATTAGATGTATTTTTTTATTTCGATGAATGGGAGACGAGCATGCAATTCGTCTGATGGTACGCAATACGACCGCTCACGGGCAGTAGCAAACCAAACAACACCATGAATTAGTATAAGATGCTTGAATGACAAGCATCGCACTGCGCTCGCCATTTGCCAAAATGTTAAGACTCATTTCATCCAGTATTTAGTATAAACAGCTGTAATTTATTGAAACCAGTTTAAAAATCTATTAATGACCTACAGCAGAAAAATTAACGAATTTCCCGTAACTGTATGAAGATATTAATGAAAGACCTGGAACATGAATTATCTATAAAAATAAAATATACTAGACTAACGTTGTAAGTCGGAATAAATGATTTAATTACAACTATAACATATTAAAATAATGTCTCTTGAGTGTATATTAATGAATGAATGATCCAGTGAATGAATGAGCTAAGTAACTTGATGAGTGAATAAATGAATAATAGAGTAAAGGTGAATGACATTTAGTTATGGAACTAACGATATCGTGAATGGGGGATAACGATAACTGAATCACTCAAATGTACGGAATGAACGAATACCCCCAGAATGAATGTGAATGAGTGAATGGACGACATCACTCGTGAAGTTCCGAATGAACGAAAGGCACGATGATTCCATGAATGATAGTGTTAGTAAGAGTGAATGAGTGAACGATCTCACCTGGTACAGTCTGACTATGTGCGGGTGCCTGAGCCTCTTCATAATGGCGATCTCTCTGAACGTCTTCTTCAAGTTGTCCTCATCTAGCCGCGATTTGTCTATTATTTTTATCGCCACCTGGAAATAACAATGCAATTGTTGTAGATTGAAGTTCCACGTACAGACAAGCGGAGTGTTGGACGCCCGCTTAGAAGGTGGACGGACGATCTGGGGGGTTACTCTATGATCCGAAACGAAACTCGAATGTTCGGACGTTTGACATATGCAGTACGTTTTTAATTTTCCACTTCTAAAAATCAACACTATTCTCTATGATACTTATCATTCACTCCGAACTAAGTCTATAGTTGGAACGTACGATAGAGGATTCGAACAATTTGTGGAGCACCTAGGCACATTCGTACAGTTTTACGTGCGACGTCCGAAGTTTCGAGTTTCGTTTCGGATCATAGAGTAACCCCCCTGTTTAAGATTGCAGGAAGTCGCTGGATATAAGCCGCTTTCAACAGGTCATGTGGCGATCTAAGAGGAAGGCCTATGTTCAGCAGTGGACTTCCTGTGGCTGAAGAGAGAGAGAGATTAAAGTTGTAACTAACAAATTTTACGGATCATTTCTACCGTAGTTCGCCCTGTGGTCACGGAGGCTACAAAGTCTTTGCAACATCGAGAAGTAAACCGAATAAAATCTGGAAAATTAGTTTTATTTGAATGCGCAACATTCGCGTGAACATGAGAATTAGTATTCACTTAGTAATTGTCTGGCGGGACAAAGAAAGCATAGTGTCCACCAAGTAAGAACATTATATTATATCTAATGTTATGTAAATATAGATTAACTACTATCGCCCTTATTCATAGTGAATTTATAAACCTATTTAGTTATCAAAAGTTTTGTCCCTGTCGACTTTTGAATTCAGTTTGAGCGAGGAAGACAAAACATTCGACAGTTAAAATAGGTTTATAAACTCTATGAATAAAGTCGGTGGCGTAGTGGTATTACGGTATGATCGCAAAGCTGAGGTCTCGGGTTCGAATCCCGGGTCGGGCAAAGTGATATTGGATTTTTCTATTCATTATCAGCCCAGAGTCAGGAATATGTGCCCGATATGGCGATAGGCTCGCCCCCTATCACATCGTGGGACGGAATATACAAGGCGAAACGTGGGTGTTCTGGTAGCACCTCTGCCTACCCCTTTTGGGAAAATGGCGTATGTTTATGTATGTATGTATGAATAAAATTGCTAGCGTGCGAATTTTGGTTATATACTTATTTGAAGAGGCTGAACGAGCATGGCCAAGGATATATGTTGGCAGCTTCGATCTGTTGTTTACTCAACGGAAACTGATAAGTCGCGATAAATCTGATGGCACCTCGCCGATAGTGACGATAACGCAAAAAATCATTTATACACGCCTTTGTTCTCATTCAATATATTTCACTTCTATTTTTATATTGTGTCAGCTTATATATTTCCATATACATACATAAACTCACGCTTTTTTCCCAGAAGGGGTGGGCAGAGGTTCTGGTAGTAACCAGGTCACCTGCGTTTCGCCTTGTTTGTTCCGTCCTACGATGCGAAAGGGGGCGAGCCTATCGCCATTTCGGGCACAAATTCCTGACTCCGGACTGATAATGAATAGAAAAATCCAATATCACGTTGCCTGACCCGGGACTCGAACCCGAGACCTCAGCATTGCAATCATACCGTAGTACAACTACGCCACTGAAGTCACCAATTTTTGAGTTCGGTGCCAGCTGGCTGACTATAAGTATATCATTAAGCTACGAACTATGCGGGTAAAACCGCGGTAGATGGTCGGCTAGCACCGATCTCAAAAATGGTTGGTATAATAGGTATTTCAGATTTATTAAAAGATTAGTTTTATTTCTCTCTTTTTAGTACACTTTTGGATTCGGATTAATTTTTAAAAAATATTTTTATGTTTGGTTGCGTGTGGCGCAGTTGTACTACTACGGTACGATTACAACGCTGAGGTCTCGGGTTCAAAGACGGGGCAAAAAGACATTGGATTTTTCTATTCATTATTAGACTGGAGTCAGGAATTTGTACCTGAAATGGCGACAGCCTCGCCTCTCATCGCATCGTGGAACGGAACGCACAAGGCGAAACGTGGGTGTTCTGGTAGCACATCTGCCTACCCCTTCTGGGTAAAAGGCGTGATGCTTATGTGTGTATGTATAATAAATTTATCGCAGAAGGCTATATACTGTATAACATAACGCTATAACCAATAGGAACGGAGCATCAACAAAAATGTTACAAAAACGGGGTAAAATTATTCTCGGGGCCTTTTGGAGTGCAGTGTAGTAAAATAATTTGCACCTGAGTGAAGCTGGGTGGGGTCGCTAGTTCAAAAATATATTGACTCCTTGTAATCATAATTTACTATCCCTCCAAAATTGATTCGAATCGTCCATTTTATACTACAATTAGAACATCTTGCCCCAAACCCACCTTATCACATGGTTGCCACTAAAATATGTTATTTCATAGGGAAAAGCACACGGCGACAGGCGCCCTTGACCTCTCGGAGGTCACGCCGCGACCTCACATAATCCGTCTCGAATATGAGCGCGTTCGTGACCTATATAACGATCAAGGACTGAGGGTATGTACCATATACTTCATATACAATGTCTGACCCCATACTGAAATGTCTGTATGTAACAGCCCATTTACGTCGCCCTGCAGGGCACGGACCTCTACAATGGAGAGTACGATTGACTTGGGCCATACAGTCCACCACGCTGGCCTAGTGCGCGTTGACGGACTTACATACCATAGAACTTCTTACAAATTGCTATGGTATGCAGCTTTCCTCACTAAAGTCACGCCTAAAACTCACGCCTTTCTCCCGGAAGGGGTGGGCAGAGGTACCCTTGGTAGCAACCAAGACACCCACGTTTCGCCCTGTGTGTTATGTTCCACAATGTGATAGGCGGCAAGCCTATCTCCATATCGGTCACAAATACCTGACTCCGAGCTGATAATGAATATAAAAATCCAATATCACTTTGCCCGACCTGGGTTTCGAACCCGAGACCTCAGCTTTGTAACCGTACCGTGGTACAACTACGCCACCGAGGTAGCACGCACAGCAACAAAGGATTGAAACCTTCTAAAACAAACTCGTATCTCGAAGCCAAACTAAGCACTCAACTTGTCAAAAACCTGTTGTTGCCCAAGGCCATTGAAAGGGGGCAATTTACGCGTAAATTTACTGGCAGGGGGTTGCTGGGCTTTAAAGAATTTTTATTGCAATAATAGGCGAGACGAGCATGCCATTCGCCTGATAGTAAGCGATACGACCGCTCATGGACAGTAGCAAAACCAAACAACACCATGAATTACAAAGCAATGCTTGACATTCCACTGCGTTCGCCATCCTGAGACAATGTTTAATCCTCATGATGTCCAGTTACTCTGGGTACAATGTTCTTCAAACCGTAACACAACAATGCGTTTACACTGCGTTTTGGCGGAAGAAATAGACATTGCGATGGTGCCTACCCAGGCGGCCTGTCATATAGTCTACCTCGCTGGCCTACTGCGGAAAACCGACTTTACACCAGTGGCGAAGGGTGATTTTTTTAAAAAGGGAAGCCGAAGCTCAATACGCTAAATAAGTGTGTTTATTTTGTTTATACATACTGGCCCTAAATAGGGAAGACAATGCGACTGATACTTGATAGTAAACATAGTGCAGTCCACATTGAGTAGATCAAATTATCGTGAGATGCTTTACAGAATTAGCCCGAAACGCGACACATTTACATAATATGTACGTGTATCCTTATATCCGGACGTTTGCGAATATCCAACCGCCAGCAAATTATTCCTCCGACAATCTCACTCACCAAACGAAACGATTGCGTTTCGTATGATTGCATCTACGTACTGCGTTCGTCAATTATATTTTAATATTTCCAATATACAAAAGTTGCAATGTCATCATGAGAAAAGTAAAAAAGTATATTTTTAAACCGCTCGTGAATATAAGATTAATAAAGAAAAATTAATGATCTAGATACAATGTTAACAAGTACGTTAGCCGCGCTTTTATTAGTTGTATTATTAGTAGTCGAGCACTTCCTAAAATCTAAACAGTAACCTTATTTCCGAAATTGACAATCTAAACATGTACGTCCCTCACGATTATTAATTTCCATTACAACATAATAATACTATTAATATTTATGTACATTTTTTTATTTAAAACATTAAAAACTAAATGCGTGAACCAGCTAATACTCGTATACTGTCTAAATGTTAATACAACACTTACAAATGCAGTGATATCTACACAAATACACACATAAACACACAAATGCTGAAGACTCACAGCATGCCTTCTGCTTTTTTAACGGAAATTGAACCTTAAATTCATATAAGTTTAAGGTACAATTTTGCGTGATTTGTTGCAAAATACACAACCATGTCACACCAATGCGTAACATGCAGTCGACGCGGGCGGTCGGCGCACGGGCCGCGCCATTGTTTTTCAATAAGCCGAACAATTTTGGCAGTAATTCGCCAGAGGTCGCAACGCGGCGCAATCTAATTACGTGTTTGCTATGCGCCTCCGCAGTAATATTTACCTATGTGGCCGACAGATGTCGTTGAATAAAATGAGTTTAGATATTACATAAATAATTTTGAAAGATTTGCTTGTTTATAGTGTAATGATAAATTACAAAAGGTAAGCCGCAGGGAATCGAGTTATATGGAGCCTTCGCCACTGCTTTACACATTATAGAAATTCTAAGAAATCGCTAGGGCATGAAGGTTTCCTCTTGATGTGTTCCTACCCCGTTACCGTTAGCTATCTGTGCGATAGATACTCTGTCAAGCCATTGATATTATAGGAGACTGTCCCGCCCTCACACCCGCCACTGCAACTTCTGTAAGCCAGGGTCAACAGCACACATTGTAATGACACCGAGCATTGAAGCTCAGCGCGTCTCCGGGAATGGCTAACTTGTCATCATTGATATTATAGTCAAATCCTCTCAGTGGAATGTTCCAGGGTTTTCTAGGTCTGACGTAAGACTATTGACTATCGACTAGAACAAAAACAGTACTTTCCAAGTCAACGAACCGCCTTGCTCCGTCCTTGCCGTGAGAAAAACTAACCTCGGTGTTTTTGTATGGAGAACGTCGCATTTTTTCAATTTACTGTACTTTGTGCGTGGTTTGTTACAAACTGACTTCTCGGAGACATAGATATAATCAACATACATAAATATCACGCCTTATTCCCAGGAGTAGGCAGAGGTGCAACAAAGACACCCACGATGATATAGGGAGCGAGACTATCGCCATATCGGGCACAAATTCCTGACTCCGGGCTGATGATAAATAGAATCCAATATCACTTTGCAGATTTGTAATTCTACCGTAGAACAACTACGCCACCGAGGCAGTCGTGAAAGAAAACATCGGTTTTTTTTATTGGATAGGTCCCGCAAACGAGCAACAGGTCACCTGATGGTCAGTGATCACTGCACATGAACATCCACAACGCTGGATCATGGATGTGTTGCCGGCCCAATTGGGACGCGACGAAGGAAAAAGGATGGGAAGAGGAATAGGGTATTAGGCATCGTGAAGAACCCTGTATAGATTTGCAAGAACTTCTATGTAAATGTATCGACAATAGGCCAGTGTGGTGGACTATAGCCTAACCCCTCTCTATCGAACTTTTGATTGTAGAGCAGAGTGGTAGGCAAAGGGCGTATATCTAATTATTTGTTTATTTGTTATTTGGGAAACAAACAGAAAAAATCACATGTAAATAACAGAAGAATGTGTTACAGAAAAATCTATACTAAAATTTAAAAAGCAAAAGAGTTTGTTTGAACGCGCTAATCTCAGGAACTACTAGTTCGAAATGAAAATTATTTTGCTGTTGGATAGCCCATTTATCGAGAAAGGCTATAGGCTATATAACATCACGCTATAACTAATAGGAGCGGAGCATCAATGAAAAATGTTGCAAAATCGGGCAGGCACGCTAGTATTATATGAATGAAATAGTAATATATAATAAGCAATATGGACATTTATAAATACCCTTCAAATATTTCCATACGACCAGTAATTCGAGAATAATCATCCGTTCTAAGAACCAAAGTATTATTTTTGTCAAGCCACCAATATTGTGGTTGGACGCTCGCTGTTTACCATCGGATGTTTTCAATGGAGATCGGGAATTTTCCCTACAAATATTGTCGTGGAAATATATGAAGATTTATTTATATTTTGCCAGCCCTCCTTGGGTAAGCTCGCGCCTAATCTAAAAGGGGTAGGCAGAGGTGGCCAACAATTACATCGACGCGCCGAAATTATTTTCGTCCCAAGATGTGATACAGGGCGCGAATATCGCCATACCGTGCATTGATTCCAGGGCCATGCAACTGATATGAAAAAAATGATTTTTTTTTATTGCCAGAAATGGCGAGACGAGCGTGCCATTCGCTTGATAATATCCTCGACCGCCCACCCTATTCACTAGACTTAGCCCCAAGTGCATACATACATAAACTCACGCCTTTTTTCCAGAAGGGTAGGCAGAGGTGCAAGACACCCAACTTTCCCCTCTGTCCCATGATGTGATAGGGGGCGATCCCATCACCATACAGGGCACAAATTCCTGACTCCGGGCTGATATTTAATAGAAAAGTCCAATATCACGTTGCCCGACCCGGTATTCGAACCCGAGATATCAGCTTTGCAATCATACCGTAGTACAACTGCGCCACCGAGGCAGTCCACTTAGTGATTTCCTTATTTTGGTGGTGGTGGTGCAGCCCATATACGACCCACTGCAGGGCACGGGCCTCCTCTACAATCGAGAGTACGATTGAGAGTGGTTAGGCCATATAGTCCACCACGCTGGCCTAGTGCGGGTTGGCGGACTTTCACATACCATAGAAATTTATACAAATCGCTATGGTATGCAGGTTTCCTCACGATGTTTTCCTTCACCGTTATAGTGCGTGGTGATTGACTATCAATACACACATGACTCCGAAAAGTCAGAGGTGTGCCCTGGGATTTGAACCCGCGACCACCGTAATCATGTAGGCAGCCGCGTCTGGTCCGTTACCAACAGGCCACCACGCACTTCCTTATTTTACTTATTCCCAAAATGAAAGGAGCATATCGGTGGAACTTTTGAGGATGATGACGCGGTAATGGCTGCTGTAATTTTTGGAGTCATGATGATTTTTTTTGGAAGGAATAAGAAAGTTATGCAGTATTCGAAATGTATTAAGTTAGATTATGTAGAAAAATATTATTTTTGTTTAAATTTTCTTATATTTTTATAGTGATTCCAAGAACATTTTTATTCAACCTCGTATATTATTACTATTGTCCTGTTCAATATCAAATCATTAATTAATAGGTATTTTTATACCACCATGTCAGTCTAACTCGGGTTGGTGACTTCACAAATTTTTGAAAATATGTTAATCTTATGCACATGTCCAAACATTATTTATATTCATTGTTAAAATAAGTTAAAATATACCAAAAATAAATAAAAAATGTAAGTATTGTGCATTATAAAAGCATACATGAATTGTATTACATCTATTCTTAGTAAATCTGTATTATGATGTGTGGTTACGGGACTTCCCAGCGTTGCACGGGTTACATCAAAATGTTAGTTCTGGATATTATGGAAGTGTAGAACCTCACATTAATTTTTATCCCCTGTATTCTTATGACAGCTATTCAGCTAGAGAAAGCCACTGGCACGGTAGACATTGGATGGAACATGCACTGGTGGCAGGTCTCTCATGTGAGAGGCCACCTGGGAAGGTCTATTTCTCCCACTAAACGCCAGTGTAAACGCACTGTTGTGTTCCAGTTTGAAGTACGTTGTAACCAGAGTAACTACTACACATAATAAGACTTAACACTTTATGTCACAGTGGAATGCCAAGCATTGCTTTGTAATACATGGTATTTGGTTTTGCTACCATCTATGAGAGGTTGTATCCTAACATTAGGCGAATGGCATGCTCCTCTTGCCATCCATGACTATAAACAAAAATGATATTCATGTTTTACATGTTTTCATGGACTGCCTCGGTGGCGTAGTGGTACTACGGTATGATTGCAAAGCTGAGGTCTCGGGTTCGAATCCCGGGTCGGGCAAAGTGATATTGGATTTTTCTATTCAATATTAGCCCGGAGTCAGGGATTTGTGCCCGATATGGCGATAGGCTCGCCCCCTATCACATCGTGGGACGGAATATACAAGGCGAAACGTGGGTGTTCTAGTAGCACCTCTGCCTACCCCTTCTGGGAAAAAGGCGTGTGGTTATGTATGTATGTATATTCATGTTTAATATCTATGTCAGTGTTTGTGTGAACTACAAATATTGCTACAGACTGCCTCGGTGGCGTAGTGGTACTACGGTATGATTGCAAAGCTGAGGTCTCGGGTTCGAATCCCGGGTCGGGCAAAGTGATATTGGATTTTTCTATTCATTATTAGCCCGGAGTCAGGAATTTGTGCCCGATATGGCGATAGGCTCGCCCCCTATCACATCGTGGGACGGAATATACAAGGCGAAACGTGGGTGTTCTAGTAGCACCTCTGCCTACCCCTTCTGGGAAAAAGGCGTGTGGTTATGTATGTATGTACAAATATTGTTTAGGACAGGGCTTTTCAGACCAAATATCTGGTAATGTCTGATTTGGCACAAGATTTTTAATTTGGAGTGGAGACAGGACAGTGTAAGTAGCAGTTGGTTGAATATAATTATCTATTAATTTCAATAAATATGTGCACAGCCCAGCTTTAATTACTATAATTATATATTTACATTCAATGCTATGCAAATAACGGCAAAGAGAGTTGCAATGTCCTATACTGAAACTGGGGTGACCAGAATGAAAGATAATTTCAATTACATTACAAATATTCTAATTTTATAATGATTAGGGATATTTTTTGAGTCGAGTCTACATCAACTACAGACTATAGTTTTCGCAGTGCACGCGATGTAAAGGATATTTTAGTTATTGTTATTGAGTTTTAGTAAGTATCCTTAATTTTTTTCATAAAATAGTATAGCTTAAGGTACCCAGGGATAGTGTAGCATCCTAACAGTAAAATAATTTTTCAAATCGGTTCAGTATTTTCGGCCTATTCAATGCAAACAAACAATCGAATCTGTGCTCTTTGTAATATTAGTATAGATGAGTGCTCGGTGATCTGCAGAGCAAGGTAACACCAGATTCTCACAAATACTCGGATACTGTAAACACATAATTATGCAAACATAGTTTTAAGGCAAATTATGTACAAATTTATAAGGATAAATAAAGTTTATTACATCAGATGAGTAAATTAAATCTCTATGAGGTAATTGATATTACAAGTTCACATTTTATTTAAGGGTAAATTTGTGTTTTTAACCTTTGTCAAGGATAACAGTGGCTATTCAAAAATACTAACATGGACAGCCCCATAGGATTGGTAAAAATAAAGAATTTTGATAATCAGAATTTAAAAATGATTTTCATTAATTTATCTTTTTTTTTTTTTTCAATAACTGCGAGGTTCTATTAAAATGATAGGTTTTTTGTGTATAATTTATTTATGGCCTAACCACTCTCAATCGATTCTCTCGATTGTAGAGTAGGCCCGTGCCCAGCAGTGGTACGTATATGGGCTGATACACTTCAATTTACTTATTTATATGATTTTCACCATCAACCTAGGATAGTGAGAGAAACATTTTCCATAATTGTACCATTTTTAAAAAGCCATGGTCACTGTTATATCCAAAGTGACATGCACAACGTGTGCATTAGGGATTATGTTCATTACTCATTGGTATATCTAATAAACTAAATACATGAAGTTGTTTCTCATGGGATTTCCCAGTATATAAATAATGTACCTAGGCCCGTGAGAATAATATAATAATATATAAGACTGCCTCGGTGGCACAGTTGTACTATAGTATGATTGCTAAACTTAGCTCTCCGATTCAAATCTCGAGTCGGGCAAAGTGATATTGGATTTTTTTATTCATTACCAGTCTCAAATCAGGAATTTGTACCCGATATGGTGTTAAGTTACCCTCCTATCACATTATGGGATGGAACACACAAAGTGAAATTTGGGTGTCCTGGTTGCACCTCTGCCTACCCCTTCTGGGAAAAAGGCATGAGTATTTGTACATGTGTAAGGTATATAGTAATTTACACAACTAAATCCTTGATTTTGAGAAATATCTATAACTAGAAGTATAAGACATTTTAACAGACCCAATCTTGATAAATACAGAATCATAACATTTTGATGGGTCCAAAAAACCAAAAATTTAATGCTATACAACTTTAAACATACTCTAATACTTTTCCATGCTTTTGATTGTAGTGGAGGCCTGTGCCCTGCAGTGGGACTTAATGGGCCGATAGAATATAATAATTTTATTGCGTACAGGTGGACATAATGCCTAAAGCATTTCGGTTTACATTTGGGTAATGCAATCTGCATATAAAAAAACTGTGTATTTTGCACGAATCGCGAATTAATTCAAGTCAAGATACACATATTACATAATCTTATAAAGACAAGAGAAAACATTAAGATAGTATCTTTTTCCAAATTTCATTTTGTTTTTCAGACCGATCAATATGTTGAATGAAATCTACTTAATAAAACAAATGATTGATTAACAACACTTTAGAAGCAAGGAATATTGTATTTAAATTTCAATAAAACAAATGAGCTCAGAGGTGGATATTTGACAATTTGTCAATCAGGGTTAATTTCAAGAGTTTAATCTGGGAATTAACTATTGTGTAGAGATGGATATTACAGTGGAGCGGCTTTTGAGATCTTTTAGATATGAAATCTCTCTGTTACATGACTAATATTGTTTTAAATACGAATTGAGGATACTCTAGTGTTTACCATAGTTGTCTTTCTAGTAATGAGGTAGCCATGAAGTTTTATGTGTTTTCAAGTACCTAATAGCCTTATATGGTTGTTGAACTACATATTTAATATTGTGGTATATAAAACATTATGTTTGAAGGCAAAATTAAGGTAAAAATACATGAAAAACAAAACATTATTGTGGTTTTCCAAACATTACTTGAAAAATGTCAAATAATAAAGTTTTGTATGCATTAAAATGTGTGTAACAAGTCGTAATAAAAAAAATCATACGATAAACATGCCATCTTCGAGAATAAGAGTCTCATAAGAAAATGGACGTAATAATTGTGTGTGCAAATATTTTCGTATGTTACGTCTCTGTCGTCGTGTGCGCAACAGAAAGAGACAACGCAACTAATATAGGAAGTAAATAGTTAATAGAGGCGCAAGATAACAACTCGCCAATAACCGAGCTGTGTAATTGACAGTACGCTGTACGAGACACTGAATGAAAAATTCAATTGAAAATAATTGTTGCGAAAACCATGGGCGCCGAGGTCACGGGCGGGAGCCCGCCAGCGCCGCCAAAAAACAACAAACAAACGACGGAACATTAGCATTTTTCGAATTTCACAAATTTTTACTAAACTTATTATCCGACCGAGTGCGGTTGGCACCGACGCATACGCACCCCTGCCCGTAAACAATGTACCATCAAACTGGTCGTTTTTAATGTTATTTTTTTTTACACCAAACACGTTTTCGCTCCTCATCCATCAGGCTGTAACATTAAAACGAGTTCTTTATAGTGCGGTGTGTGGCGGAGGCGAGTGCCGACCGAGTCGGGATGGTGGCAATGGAAAATAACCGTGCCCAGTGCGGCACTTGAAGCAACTCCTGTCGCCCACGGCAGCCGGCCCTCGCCCACGGCGTCACCACTTGTTTGCTGGCAGGACAATGCGCGTGTTCAACACAAAAAGCACAGTATTCGACGGCGGTACGCACCTTACTTTTAGTAATAACATGTGTGGCCAGTTTCACTACAGCAAAGTTTCCCGTGCCTATGGTCTTTTCCAGCTCGTAGTTGCCCACACACACGAGCTGGTCTATCGGGAAGTGTTTACTTTTGTGCGGTGGCTTGATATTGCTGGCCATTTTCGTGAAAAACGCGAGAAAACCAGCTCGGACTCACGGCTCGTCGAGCGATTTTCGTCCACTGCGGTTAGTTCGTGTCTCCGGCCGCCTCGGCGCTAGTTTCTCTCACGTCATTCGCCTGGGGACGTTCATGTGCGGCCTCCGATGTTTCATTAAGAAACGCAATTTTATAATTAACTAATATTTTATTTGTATGCTTAACGGTCGCATAAAACCCGTCGGATTCTTTACAGATTTTAGTTAGCTACTGTGATAACGTTTATTTTATGTTCGCGGCGACGCTTATCAGTAATTCTCTTATCAATACGTAGGGATACAGTTGAACATCACTCGGCTGTGAAAAAAAGAACTCGATTCACAACCTTTACGCGACATGTTCCGTCTCTGTCGTTGCCATTCACTTATGATGGGATAGAGGGAGACGGGGCGAACGATCTCCGTCAAGCGGCTGGTGAGTGACGTCAGCGGTGACGGCTGACGTCACACGCGGCAATTTCAAACCGAGTTGGTGAGGGGTGGGTACGTCAGTGAAAAATATCGATTTGAGCTAACGCGACGTGCCGACGTGAATGTTGCTCGGTTTATTGTTTGAATAGTTGTTTAAATATACCACCGAAATACCTTTGTCTCAGACAAAATTTAAAAAAAGCCTTGTAAAGTCTATGCGAACTCAAAATGTTCTGCGATATGCAAACGCCAAAGAAAAATGTTAAATTGTATACCTCGAGCCGACATTTTTTTTAAAGATCTTATAGTATGGAGCGTTGTTAGAAATTACAAAAAAATATTGGTCCAAATGCTCAATATATTGATAAAATTGAATAAACATGACATAGCGTTACAAGAGCAGTGTTTTTGTGTGCCTCCACAAAAGGAATTCGTATAACAATCACTAAAGATCTAATCAATTATGTACGAGTATCGCAGTGTGATAAGATGCTGCTTCATTCATGCGCTATTACAATTTTATCTCCATTGTTGAGCTTGTATCGATTAAACGAAAGGGAATGGCGGCGTGCAGAGCCATCTGTGTAGAGGAATGCGAAACTTTTTTATTGACATGTAGTCAGCTGACATTGAGTTGTCGGATTAAGACAATAGATGGCGTTTTAAACACGAAATTTATATATTGATATCCGCATGAACAGAGCAGTTTTCCTGATGTCATGAAATTTAATTTAGGTCTCTTGATTTTGCCCCCGTCTGCATTTTCTTGAATACGTTGATGTGGACGTGCAAGGATATCAACGTTATATCGCTACAAATTAATTATACATACATACGTAAACTCACGCATATGTCCCATTGGGCAGGCAGAGACTATTGAGTACCAAGTACTACGGTTCATAGATACCTCTTTCGCTTCATCAAATGTCATTAATCTCTTCATACACGCTCGTCGATTTCGATTACTCTGTATTTTTCCTTTCTTTAATAATGCTGACTTATGATCTGTACCTACAAAAACAAAAACGAACGTGGATGTAGTAGACCCACGTTGTTGTCAGTCAGTTGTTTCGTTAATGAGTGAGATTGCCGAATGCTCAATACCCTCCTCTTCCCGTCCTTTTTCCTTCCCGCTACCTTCCTGATTTGATTGTCCCGCTCCGACAACACATGAATGGCCCAAGCGTTGTGGATGTCCATTAATATTGGTATCCTCATTGACATAGTTTTTGAATCAATGGGTAAAGATTTTTATTGTGACTTTTGATCCCACTATCTTAAACCTCACCAGATTTTGCCTCATGATGTCTGACCTAGTAAGGTGTTATAATTATTATGTTATGTCTTTGTAGTAGGCAATAACAGAACAAAGACTAAAGATATTGTTCTGAGTAGGCAATGCATACGCACGCCGTTATGTAATTGATGTAGGCAGATATTCAAATGAGTATAAAAGTTACAGATATACCTTATTCATAGACAGTTCAAACCTATTTTAATTATCGAATGTTTTGTCTCTTTCGGACGACTTGTGAATTCAGTGCGAGCGAAAAAGGCAAAATATTTGATAACTAAAATAGGTTTTAAAACTGTAAGGCCGGTAGAGTAATGAGGGTACAATAAAAAATCATAAACCTGTTTGTAAGTTTTTTTTTAATTTATTGAAATAACAATGACACAATAAATAATTCGGTGTGACGATTTCATTATTTCAATACAATCACCCTGCAATACATTGCGCGTCTAAAGAGACACAACGCTGCATATTTAATAGGAACAAGGCATTGTACTGCGAATGAGTTTTGCAAGGAAACTGTACTAAACACTATAAAATTTATTCCTCTATTAATTCTGTTATGACAATTTAAAAACAAATTGGATCCAACACTCGTCACACCCGTCCAACATAGTCAAACTATCGACCAAACATTGCAACAATATAAATAAAAAAAAATGCATATATTCACAAATACGCGGTCGCGAGTTCAAATAAATTATTAGAAAAGTTACATAACGATTAATGTTAAAATAAATACCAACATGAGAAGAGAAAAAAACGTTCTATTTAAAAAAAAAACACCCGATTTCGCACATTTGTCTAGACGCGGTTCAACTATTACTTTTAACCGACTTCATAAAAGGAGAAGAGGTTCTCCATTGGGTGGATTTTTTTTTGGAATATTATTTAATCGACAAGTGATTGCAGTCAGACTACAACGCATCTGCGAAGATTAAATCACCGATCGAAACAATTTTGCCGGCCTAATTTGGATATAAATTATGGCGAATTTATTTTGTACTGCCACGAAAAAAATATTACAATAAAATAGAGTATAATAACCGTTGACAAAATTATTTCGACGTGTTCAAATCCAAATCGGCATGGTGGACTTGATGGCCTAACCCCTCACAATCGTACTCTTGCTTGTAGAGGAGGTTCGTGCCTTGCAGTGAGACGTATATGGACTGATAAGACAAACAGTTCAAAACCAAATACAATCTGAACACTAAAATAACAATGGCGAAAACATATTTCCTTTAAAACAAGTTAAACACGTGTCTAGACAAACAGAAAACCGGGTCATTGAATAACCTATGACAACATATATTTCATCTAACTAAGCGCGATACAAATGTACTCACAACTCTGACCAGAGAGATTTGACGGTAGCTCTACCATCGGTGGTAGAGATACCATCATTGACAAAAAATTCAAACATGTTACTCGGGCATTACGAGTGTTTAATTTCTAAAAAATATATAAAAAAGAGGTTCTTAATTTTGACTGTTTTTATTACAGTACGAATTTACTAATTTTAAATATTTTTGATAACATGGCGTTGATTTATAAAATTTATTTTGTCGGTCTATCTTGTTAAGAATGAATATACAAATAATAATGTTCAGCAATAACTTATGTTTTTATTATTTCAGATACAGATCAGTATTGCGCCTAAAAATATGTGAAAATTATGCCGGCCCGCCATGCTTCATAGTCTCTTAAATTACTAACAAGTAACCACACTAAAAGCAAACGTTTCGACTATTTTAAACAAAAACTATTTTCGAAAAAATAGTGTAAAAAAAATCAATATAAATTCGTTTTGAAATAAAAGAATAATTTTACCAAACGGCTGTAGGATTTGTATATTATGATTTTTTTATATATATATATATATATATATTTTCACGTTTATTAATCAATGCATGCGACAATAATGTTTATATATCCAACAATTGTAATTACTTTAATTCATACATATTTATGAATTAATGAATTTTATTAAATTAGGCGCAACATGAACTGTTTCCAACTTGACATTTAATTTTCAATCGTTATCATAATTGATGTACAAAAAAAAATTGAAAAAAAAGATACCATCCCGGGAATCAACCACAGTTCACAGAAACTAAACATATAAATCGGCTAAATAAACATCTCTCTGGTCGTTTCACTTGCGCAACGCACAATCCAAAATATATTTAAAATTTGATAAATTATTACTCAATGTAGTCCCGCTATTCAACTATTGGTACATTACCTTACATAGGGATTTTTAAAAATTATAAAGCAGTAAAGAGGAACGCTTTACTCATCAAAATGAACAACTTTTACTATGGGGCTAACCCTGCCATCCTTAAAGAATCTGCCGTTCCATACAAAAAAAAATGGTTTTGCAAAAAGTATTGAGCAGTACTTAATTCAGGAACAGCTCGCAAATTCACGCCTGTATTCTTGAAGGGCAGGTACAGACATATACATATAATTTAGTATTTTATTTCTGTCTCAAGTTGTGGAAGGCGATTCAATCAACATAATTACTGTCTTTTTCAATTTAATTATTTTTCCAAAACATCATAGATCATATTTATGGGTGTAGTTATATTTCAATTATTTTTATAAATTGCTCACATAATGAAATATAACGGCATATAATTTCGTTCAAAAGTAGTTATTTCTTTTTTTAAACAAAACCTAAGCGCGATACCTGATTTATTGACAACAGATCTGTTGATCGACAAAATTATGTCGGCTTATGACTGCTTCTGTTTTTATGTCCTTAACATAGTAAAGTAATGTACCAACAAGGAGCGGTTGTCAGTTGCAACAGCAACGTCGGCATTGCACATCCGGCAGTTGGTCAAACAAAAATCTATATAATATATTTTGTACATAATATCTGCAGATTCAACAAACAACAAAT
Source organism: Theretra japonica (assembly GCA_033459515.1). Taxonomy (NCBI): domain Eukaryota; kingdom Metazoa; phylum Arthropoda; class Insecta; order Lepidoptera; family Sphingidae; genus Theretra; species Theretra japonica. The sequence continues at coordinate 216,269 of CM065952.1, forward strand.
TATATTATATTTTAATATTACATTATTTTCATATAAATAAGCTTTACACGCTATGTACAAACGGACAAACCGTTATTCTGTATATATATTTGTTCACAAGAAATTTGTTCAAAGCGTTTTGGTATTAGTGCATGGGCCGTATTCAGGGGTATACAGGGTGTTAGTATCTCGAAAACGAAGACAGTCTATAGATAATACTTTTGATGGGTCAGAAAAAATAAAGATTTTTGGTGAAAAAATATATTAGAATGATTTTAACACATTCCTTTTTTATTTTGTTTTATTACTGGTTTTTAGCAAAGTGATGTATGTATTTGTTATATCATTTTATATAGCTGTACTAAAGTAGTTTTTTTTCTGACCTATCAAAAGTATTTTTAATACCGTCCCATCTTCGTAATCGCGAACACCCTGTATATCGGGGGGTTATGGGCCCCGGTAACATAAATGACTGTAGGGAGAACTGTACAAGGCTGGAACCAATATTAAGGTTTGTACATTTGGATATTTCCACAATGGTTAGTCATAAAGGTTGATATTCATGTATGGTATTTTATTTAAACCACATGATTCTAACCACCCCAGGTAACATTGTACCGAGTTTGAAAAAATCTCCTTGGTAAAAATACTCATATCTATAGGGGGTGGGCAGAAATCTCGAAAACTAAAACCACGATTTTTTATTAAAAATCATCTCAGACTTTTTTCAAACCTTGTACAATGCCATGGGGATGAGAAAAACGTGGGTTAATTTAAATATCATATGTAATATCATTCTGTATAAACCTGAAATGAGATGCTATACCATAATGAACAACTTTTGGAAGCCAACCTTGAAATCCCGAAAATCAGCTGTTCCATACAAAAAAATCTTTCAATTAAAATGTTTAGAATGGCTGATATTTTCGCTATTGCAGGGTTTGCTGCAAAAGTTATACATAATGATGAGTAGCATCCCCCTTCAGCTTAGCACACCCTTTAAGACTAACCCTGTGTACCTGAACACGCCCCTGTTGAAGCTGTAGGACTAGTATCTGCGCCCGATGGTACAAACAAACAAAACATCGTCTATATTAATATCAAGTTATTTGCTACGTAGCGACTCGATATGGACAATATCAATTTTGGCAAAAATAACCCGTCATTTTTATATTGGTTAATTTTGTTAGCGATAGTTTTTTTACCTTAAATACATTTTACTCGAGGTTTAGAAAGAAATTGTTTCCATATGGGGTGAATAGGGACAAGGATCAAATTATTAATGCTGTGAAAACGTTAAATACACCCAACTGTGATTTGTAAAATATATTACAGTATTTTTGCCTCTCTAATACATTTCTAACTTACCCTTTTTCGTGGATATTTAGCTTGAGGGTTTATTATTGACTCAGCCATTTTCATATCAATTTTTGTTTTGTATCTCAATAGTATATTTTAGTTCATGTTTTGTTATTAATGTATTTATTACAATTTTTGACAAATAAAAAAATATTACTTTTGTTATTTTTTTATTGTCTACATGTTTCTATAAAATGTAGTAGGCAATAACCAATTTTATATTTTAACAGACATCTCGTTTCATTTTTATTGAGATTCTTGACAGCCTTCATGGCTGGTTGGTTAGCCGTCAGATGCCTTAGAAACGAGAGGTCGCGGGTTCGATCCCAAGAAATATTAACGGGACTCACTAATATTGATTTCTGTTTAATTGTGAGACAGAAAGTGTCTCGTAGTTTGATAATATGTTAGTATGTGTGCATTGTCCACATGGAGTCGCGGTGCGTGGGCGGGGGGCGGGGCGCCGCTACGTGCGCGCCAGCTCGTAGAACAACACGTACGCTTCTGACGACACCACGTTGCGCGGACTTATTGGCGTCACTCTGGAATATTAATACAAATATATTTTTAACAAATTACTATAAAAAACCGCAGTGTCTTTAGTTAATGAGGTGCTATTTTCTTGCTCACACTTGTATTTTATTTTATTTAATATATTTCTATCGGTGAAGGACAACATCGTGAGGAAACCTGCATACCGTAGCGATTTTAAAGAATTTCTACGGTATGTAAGTCCGCCAACCCGCACTAGGCCAGCGTGGTGGACTATATGGCCTAACCACTCTCAATCGATTCTCTCGATTGCTACAATCTACAGTAGGCCCGTGCCCAGCAGTGGGACGTATATGGGCTGATAAAAAGAAAACAAATTCTATCGCGGTACGCCCAGTAAAACATGGAGAGATGAGTTGGACAGATGAGAGCGAGCCTGGCAAGATCGAGCCCTGAACCGAGACAAATGGAAGGAGGGTAGAGAGGCCTTGGCCCTGCAGTGGGACAGTGGAGGCTGATGTATGTATGTATATTTCTACAAGTGACAACTTGTCATTGGCTTTGTTATTTATCCTATTGTCTACTTCTATTGTTATTAGCCGTAAGTTTTCCATGTTTTAAATACAAACATACATAAACTCACGCCTTTTTCCCAGAAGGGGTAGGCAGTGGTGCCTCCATGACACCCATACTGGCCATGTATGTTCCGTCCCATTATGTGATAGGGGGCGAGCCTATCGCCATTATCGGGCACAAATTCCTGACTCCGGGCTGATAATAAATTGAAAAATCCATGATCACTTCGCCCGACCCGGAATTCGACCCCGAGACCGTAGTGCAACTACGCCACCGAGGCACTGTTTTAAATAAATTGATAAAATCTTTAAAAATTAGTTTTATATTAATGAAGTTATAATTGTTAAATTTAACCAAATCAGGGATAAGATATGCACTAAGGGCCTTAATAAACTCGGATGAGCGAAGGATTAACTTTAGTCCAAGGCTTTAGAAGTGACTCGATTATTTTGAATAGCGAGGTATTCACGACTTTATTAATAAACACGGAATTGCATAGAGGGCTAGGCAACCATCGTATTGTAGTTACATTATTCAATATTATAGTTAAATTAATAGTCAAAATAATCGACTTAATTAGCCTTGGACTAGAGTTAATCCTTCGCTCATCCGAGTTTATTATTAAGGCCCTATAAGTTTAACTTCTTTTAGATTAAATAAACAAATACGCCCAACAGTCACATACATAGTTCTAACCCCACATTAAGATCAATTAAGTCTTGTGTCGTGGGTATCAGAAACTACGACAGACTTTTCGGTCTCACAAACACCCAGACCCGACACAAATATTTGTGGGCCACACAAACATTTGTGTTGGTGTGGGGATCGAACCCGCGGCGTCTCGTTTCACAGTCGGCGTCTAACCAACTACGCCAGGCTGTCAACACGCAACGCAATATTCACCTGGAGTCATTGTACTCGTGCCACTCGCCCGTGTAGGGATGCTTGCAGTACGCCGTGTAGTGCCCCGAGTACGTCGTGCCTGCAAAACAATCGCAACTAGCGTTAGTTGCTATTTCGCGTGGTGACAAATTTATTAGATGGGATATTAAATTGGTATCTTATAGCAACCATGGAACATAATGGTGGAGAGCTTGTCATAGTGTCTCAAGTATGTATGTGGGTAGTGAGTTCCTGGGTTCGACTCCCTGGTAATATTTTTAAATTTTAACGAATGGTGAAACGAGCATGCCATTCGCCTGATGGTAAGCGATACGACCGCTCATGGACAGTAGCAAAACTAAACACCATGAATTACAAAGCAATGCTTGGCATTCCACTGCGTTCGCCATCCAGAGACATACGTTGATAAGTCTCATGTCCAATAGATACGCTGGCTACAATGTCCTTCTAACTGGAACACAACAATGCGTTTACACTGCTGTTTGGCGGGAGAAATGGCCATTGCGGTGGCACCTACCCGGGCGGCCTCTCACATATGAGAGACCTACCAGTATGTACCGTCTGTCAAACAATGTCTGGTATTTCTGTCAAGCAGAAATGTGTACTGTTGTGTTTTAAGGATATCGTAGCCATAGGCCCTGGATATTAAGAGACCTGACACCAATCCAGCAGCGTCTAGAACTCTGGTCTGTGTACATGGCTGCTGGGTTAAGCCTTTGTATTTCAGGTTTGGCTGCACAGTAACGAAACAGGCCCTACAAGTTGTTTACTCTCATGAGTATAGTATTATTTCCCTTCATTAAGTTCCATCGGAATCTGTTAAGCCGTTTCTGAGCTCATCATACACAACTGCACAGACAAAAATTCTAAATATCATTGTTTTGGGTTCTATTACATTATTACAGTTTTCTCATTGATGTTCCATGTACAGATATCGATCGGTTACAGCTGTGTTATATGTATAGATATTCACCGGAGTGGTTGCTGGGATCGACCACCCAGTAAGTATAGTATATATGTATGTCGGTTGCTATGAGCCATCCTTTAGTAAAGACTAGTATATAAGTGCAGTGCGCGGTGTACTGACCGGAGTGGTTGCTGACGGCGTAGAGATGGTAGGTGGCGTGCAGCGGGCGCGCGGCCGCGAAGGGCGCCATGTCCAGGCCGCTCAGCGGGAACTCCACCACCACGTTCAACTTGCCGCGGAACCGCTCCGTGGGAGAGAACCTGCGCACCGCACCACGCGTCGCCATCAACAATACTGAGGCTAATACACTCAGCATCGGTAACAGTAATGTTGGACATCATCAGACATCAGCATCATTAAGACTGATGTTAGACACCATCAGTAGTGAAGGTAATCATCTGACAGTCATTATAGACTAAAAAGTTCCTTAATGACTTGTTCGGAGTATGCATTTCCTATAACTTAACAATATTATAACTTCTACAATTTTCAATAAAACTTTTTAATAGTGTTTTTTAATTACAATTTTGATACTTTTATCTATAATGTTGTAGTTTGTTATAATTTTGGCATGTTATACAGCTTATTGACAGCATATAGCCTCTATGAAAGACCACACTAATAATCAAATAATCAGGTGCGGTTTGGTTACCTCTTGAGGTGCAGCACGAGCACCTGCGGGAACTTCTGCACCGTGAACCACTTCAGGCACTTGCGACGCACGCCGCACTTCGAACACGTCTGTAATGCAACATCATCATATTGTTAGTTATTTCGGGTAACTTTACACCATTAGGGTAACATTGTACCACACTACATACAAAATTGAATTAACAATCTCCTTAATTTTCCATTAAAAATAATATAAGAAGTCAGTCTATTACTATACCTCTATGCGAAAATAACAGGCCTGGACAACTCATGATTATTTTTCCGAACAAAACATCTTTTATAGATTAGCTAAATCTCTTCCTATCTTCAAGAGGCTGGCTCCTTAGGTCATATTATTTGTCACTATAAATTATTTAATTTAATATATTTCCACGTTTTTCCCCTAAATTATGTTTTTTTTCTATATCGTATTATAGTTTATCTAGTGTATTATATTTATATTTTTTTATATGTAGTATATTTTTTAAATGGCACGGCAGTGACTGCACTGCACCTGACGGTATGTGCAATGTCCAGACAGAGCTTCGAATGGTATCAGCCGGCGGTCACTTCGACATAGTCATGCGCACTCAGCTGCTTCACGCTATGAAAGGTCCCAGGGTTATAGGAGGGAACATCTGTGACAGCAAACCATTCCACAGCTTAACAGTGCGGCGCAAAAAAGTATTGGCGAACTCTTTGGTATGCGCCGAGATGATTTTGACTATCAAGCATCAGGCAAAGATAGTCCAGCTTGGGATTTGAACTCGAAACACAACATAATTTAATTAATACACTGTCACACAGAACACCCGAGTGAGTATGATTTCCAGCTATTCCCTCATATTTTAATACAATAACACATCTACAATCAAGTGTTGTAGATCACTAATCACTAATCAAGTGAGCAGTTTGCTTTCATACAACAATAAAATCGTTTCTGTGTGTGTGCCGTGTATGAGTGTGTGTGTGTGTGTACGCACCGGTTTCTCGTCTCCGTCGAGTTCCTCCTGCTTGGTGAAGTACTGCAGACACTGCTGCAGCTTCAGGTTGCCCGTGCGGGACGGAATCGGCAAACTGCAAACAATTACATTCATAAATACAGCCCAATTGTTGTTTCTGCACATTCATTGATACCAAAGAGCTTTGACCAAGAGCTTTGAGCAACATCTCCGGAGGCTCTCAATGGGCCTTAGAGTTAAGAGCCAAGTTCAGAAGGCAGTATTCTTGACGCAACACGTATTGTAAGGAGGTTCCTCACTTTGGAGTCCTAATCTCTGGTGGCTTAGATGCCGAGCCTGGCCACTGAAGGTTTAATATATATTTTTTATATTTTATTACGCATTTCGTAATATGTATATATATAAATGAAAAGGAAAAATATATGAAACAAAGGGAATAATAATAAAAACAGGGAGTCCAGGAAAATACACTATTTACTCACTTTTCATTATGTATTTTTATACTCTTTATTGTATAGCTTAATTAAATGTAATAAGACAAAATATGATACCATGGAGTGCCATGTCGTAATGAGCGATTTCTACCTGACAACCTTTGGATGAACAAAAATGCATACATTATATATGTATGACGCGCGTGTGTAAATGTGTATGTGTGCGTGCGTGTGTGACTATGTGTGTGTGCGTGTGCTTGCGTGTGCGAGCGCGTATGTGCGCATGTCAATTCTTGTGTGTATGTATGTACACAAGCACGCGTGTGTGTGCGTATTGGTTGAGCGAATGCATTCATCTACGTATGTGTGCTTGCGTGTGTGTATGTACGTGTGCATGTGAGGCGCACCTGAGGTCCCAGAAGGGGTCGAAGGTGACGGAGTCGTGGTTGCAGTGCGTGCAGCGCAGCGTGGACTTGAGCTGGCCCACGAAGATGTCGCCCACGCGGGACTCCTCCACGCGCAGGTAGCGGCTCCACGCCTCCGCCGCCTTGGCCGAGTCACTGCGAGAACAAACAGATATCACGAGATCAAAACTACACTATAGCCTTTCTCTCTCTCTCGCAGGGAGTAACTGCTGAACATAGGTCTTCATCAAGGATCCCACATCGAAGTCTTTGGAACTGCTTCCATCCAGTAATGCAATTCTTAATCTGGTCGTTAAAGATTGTAGGCTTAAGTTAATCTTTTTTTTAATGCAATGAATGGCAAGATGAGCACGCCATCCGCCCGATGAATTATAAAGTAATGCTTGACATTCCACTGCGCTCATCATCTCAAGACATAGATGTTAAGTCTCATTATGTCCAGTAGTTACCCTGACTGTAATGTCCTTCAAACCGGAACACAACAGTGCAATTATACTGCTGTTTAGGGAGAAATAGAGGGCAGGACAGTCTATAACTAAGTCTATTGTTACGCTCATTATGGCGGCACATGAACGTACCTGAGGCTGTCGTCGATTTCCGTGAGGATGGGCTTGGGCTTCACAGTAACTCGGTTCACATCCTCGTGCAGACCTTCCAGCAGGTATCGGAGGAACTCCTGCAAAATTACATATTCAAATTCAACACCAGTATTAAAAACACATTCAAAGGAACAAGTATTCACTTGAAACAGGTCGGCGACACATCCATGATCCAGCGTTGTGGATGTTCATGGGCGGCAGTGATCACTTAGCATCAGGTGACCTGTTTGTTCGTTTGCTGGACCCGTTAAATAAAAAAAAGTTGTTTTTACGTTGTACCAAGTATCCTAGTACATGTGGCGTGGGTTACCTGAAAGTATTGATCATGTACCTTCTGCCTGTTGTATACGATTGTGGTGTTAGTATGTTATATCTTGGTTGGTTACCTGCGCGTCCTGCTGGCTGTAGCCCATGAACCTGGGCGCGAACCGCTGCACCTGCGACTTGAACGACGTGGTGTTCACCACCGCGTCACGCTCGCCGCTGCGCCACAGCTCCTTAATCACGCTCGCGAACGCTGCAACGAGGGATGACGCTTGTTGAGTCATGCTCGGCAATGGTGGTTGTGAGAATGATTGACAAAGAAAACGGCGTACTATGATGAGCGCCCTTAATCAGGCTCGCAAACGCTGCAACAGGGACTCTTGTCACGTCATGCTCGGCATTTGTGGTTAGGGGATTGATTGACAAAGTAAACCGCATACTTTGAGGAGCGCTATCTTTAGATTTTATGGCAAAATTGCGGCATATAACATGTAATAATAATAATGGCATATAATAGTGCTCATTAAACGTTTACAAGTGCTACCTCTGATGACCTTGACTGTAGTTTTGTGTCATTTAAAATGCCTTCCTATATTGTTCACTTTAAAAGAAACTATGTCATTGATAAAACACTAATCTTAAATGGCGTCAACATACAAGTACCATCCGGCAACCTTGTTGCTCTGACGGGGTTATCCGAGCTCTACCATCAAAGACTTAAAACAGCAGGTCATCTTCCAACAGCAACTGTGCCTTACATCTACTCGCATCCAAACAAAGAACATCTACCCGTACCTTTGATAAGCGCCCCCTTCATGCACGACAGCGTGGTGTTGATGTCCGCGGCGTACTTGTCGTCGGAGAGGTATTCGAGCAGCGGCCGCGTGTTGGACAGACACTGGAGCACGCTGTTCATGAAGCACGTGTTGCCGATGTTGCGCAGACCGTTTAGACCTGGAGAGGAAACAATATTGACGGGATATAGCTTCTACCTTTAAGTTGAGTATCATTTGAGAGAGATACCTTCTTGTTTCTGCACTTTAAATCAGTATTATTTGAGAGAAATATGAAGATTTCGAAATCGAAGAAATCGTTTAGAACTGTAGGTAAAGGAAGGATATATGGATTGGGATACCTTCTTTTTTAGATCGTTCTAAGAACAAAGGAGAAATCAATATTGATGCACGATACCTTCTAGCCTTGGGCAGTTAATTATTGTATGAGTGATTAATCAAATTACGTTGTTGCCTATGTTGTGCAGACAGTTCACACCTAAGGAGGAACAATATTGGTGGCTTTAAACCACTATGGGTTGAGTATTGTTTGAGAAAGAAAGTAGTAAATATAACTGATAAAGAATGGGTATCGTTGATGGGGGATACCTAGTACTGTTGGAAGAAAAATGAATGATAAAAATAACTGGTCTATTTATGGTGACTCTGACCGTTTAGGCCTGCGGGGGGCAATAAATAACAATCAATATTGATGTGTGATACCTTCTACCTTAAGCCAGTTTAGTTCAGTCTTAGTTAAAGAGGAATATGAATAATTGATTGGTGCATTTATGTTGCTCCCGACGCGCAGACCGTTTCGACCTGTGAGGAATGAAGGAATTGTCAATATTGATGGGGAAATCTACCTTTAGCTACCTCTGATCAGTATTGTTTGAGGAAAAATTACTGGCTGGTCTATTCATGTTATTTATGTTGCCTGTATTGGTAGATCGTTTAAACCTGTAGGGAACGGAGGAATGGCTAATATTGAAGGGAAAACCTTCTAGTTTTAGCGAGTGATCAATATTAGTTTACTTAGTTGAGCATAATGATGCTGCCCAGGACCGAAAACGATGGAGGAACATCATATTTGATCGCGATCCTCAGCATTAAGGATACAATGTAAAAAATTTGATCTAAATTTTGATGTAATATCTAACTTTTAAAAGGTTTTTGATCGACTCGTTAAGGCCGTGATGGATTTCCTCCTGTATTTATATTAAGTAAATAAGAAATTAAGCCTTACCACTAGTATGACTGGATTGTTTCTCGGTCCGCGACTCGGACAGCGAGTCGGACCGCTCGCTGCTGCGGCGCAACCCGCTTGGCCCGCTCTTACCGCCGGCCAACTCCTGCACAACCCAGATATAACTTTAATTCGCCCAGCTTTTTGACGCTGCGATTTTTTGTCGCAGACACTCATTTTACTACACCGGAGTGTTTTTATGCCTGTCATCGAATTGGGGCTTCATGTGTACACTTGCGACAAAAAATCGTAGTGCTTAAATCTCACACATATCGTGCACAAATTAATGGTTATGAGTGATAAGCCTCGTGCAAACAACAAAAAATAAAAGTGGTTAAAACTATTTGAATCACAACACGAAAACATGTACGTATGACAATAACGACAATTTACAAAAAAAATATACTTACTTAATATTCAGGACGATAATATACAATTACATAGATCCCTATATCGACTCGTAGAACAACGTAGAAACAATTACGTTAATGATAAACTCCAAGACCCGTCTCAATAAATACTACTAATTCCTTACATCCCTCATTCACATTCAAAAAGAAAGAAAAATACAAAACCTCTCCTAACAACTCAAAACTCTCCAACTATTACAACAATCACAAAAACCAACACAATCGTAAACGCATGCGACTAATAATCGCACCATTCGCGCCAGCCTGGCCGCGGCGAGCTGCACCGCGAACGCACTGTGCTCGCGCCCCGCCAGCGCCACGCGCCGCGACATGCGCCCGCTAGCGACCGGGCGCCGTTCCTGCGTGCGGTCTAAGGCCGCGCACACATCAACGACATTTTTAACTTTATAGGTTTTTAAATTGAGTAACAAGGTAGACAAGCGGCTGGCGTAATAGTATATCATATCGCTTTATCGCTAAGATATGAGATACCTAGTCAGGGTAGTACAATAAATATTGCCAAGTTGAAAATATTGGCATCACAGTAACCTCATCGATTATATTGAAGCTAGTTTCAAAAGTGGACCATACATCAGTGGTTTGTGTAATTCTGTGTAATATTTTATTAATACTCTCAGAAAATCAATAATTAAGTAATCAAAATAATCTACCAACATCCTTACACCCTGTGGTACACTACACCATCAGTGAAAACATTTACAAGGTACAATTAAAAAAAACTACTAGTTACAGCGTATTCCATAATGTTCTTAAAAACCCCAATGAAATTCCGTAAGTTAGTACATAACTCGAGCATCCAACTACCCTCAAATCTACTGTCTCTCCATCCTACTTCAATTCTATGATTGATCTTTAAATCTACTTGTACCTTTATAATATGCTCTGAATTTACTTGCCTATCTCATGGGTTACGAACTGAAATCTCCAATAATGCTCTCAACATAACAAACAAAATAACCTGATATGTATTGACGCCATAGTTCCGTTCTAGGCCGAGTCTCTGCCGCGAGGGCCGGGGCGGGAGCGGCGCGACGGTCCGAGGGCGCGGCTCGTAGCAGTGCCTGCACCCACACCTCATTGTTGAGGGCGGCCAGCAGCGTCGTCGTCACGCATGCTACTATCACCAGGGCCTCGTAGTATGTAAGCATATACCTTCGGGCTGTCGAAGGTTTAAAGAGCGATCTTTAAATGATCCTCTTTTGTTACAATCACTTCTTGGATGAGCCTCTATGACAGATCTTCGGATATTTGCTTCGAATTTCGATCTACAATTGATCGTTTTTTGTTTCAATGTCTGCCACCAGCGACTATCGATGGTATTAAATTCAACGTCCGATTTCTCCTCTTTCAATGATTTCTTCAATTAGCCTTGATGACAGATCTTCGGAGTATCAAAGCTTTGGATTTCGATCTACAATTGTCCCTCTTTTTTAACAATGACTTCTTGATGGACAAGAGACCTTCGAAATTTGAAGGTTTAAATTTCGATCGTCGATCTTCTTTTGTTTTGAAGACTTCTTCAATGAGCCTAGATGATAGACCTTCACAATTAAGGTTGCTATCTTTGGTTCGCCCTCTTTTGGCTTTTGAATATCAATCACCTGTCTTTTGCTATTTCTTTGATTGCGTTTGAGAATATTTAGCTGTGTATACAATAGAATAGACTCTTGGATTGGAATATACTTTGAAATTGATCTCAAGGCTTGCTACAGTCGTCAATTTTATAAGTGTTTTTTTGAGTAAAGGATATTTTTATTACTTTGTAAGACTGTTTTAGTTGCTGCTCTCTTTGATATCTTTAAGTGCAGTTTCAGTTGTTAAAGATAAGTTTGATGTTAAGGAGGTTTTATTGGTGTTATGATCCAGTGTTCTCCGAATATTATGTTCTTTATTACTGTAAAGACTATCTGAGATTTTTGTTTATCAGATCTGTAATCTTCAGCTTATTGATCAAAGCGATAATCTTTGGATAGGCTGGCAATCAGTTTTCGACAATGTCGCTAAATTCACAGTGACAGCAAGGTTGAATTTCAATGATTAAATTTAGTTTTGATGTTTAATATTTTATCTTGATTTCGGATTTTACGAATTTTAAATATTTTACAGCTAGTTGTTTGGTTATTGTGTTAAAACTGTCTTGTTAAAACTTTATCAAGAGATTTTCATTCATAAATCTTTAGCAAATTTCCTGCAGATCCAATATATTTTAAGACAACACAAACGAATTATTAAAATTTACATAAAAACTGTTTTGAATGATTTCGGATGCTCTTGACAAAGATTTGTTTTTCTATTTTGTTTCTAAGTCGTGAAATGAAATGATTAGGTGTTCAATCATTTAATAAAATGGCAAGGACGCGGTGCATCCAAACGAATCTTCATGAATTCTTCGTTTAACACACTCAAGTACTGTTGCAGTGAAGAATTGACTTCCACCACAGAACCAATCCAATAATATATTTTCTTACGAGTGTTGTGTCGGTCTGGTTCTTTGATATATTGCATTCAGTGCGTGTGAGATCTAGGATAGATCACACACTTTCGTTTTTATTATCAATGTTTTTGTTTATCTTTTAAGTCAGTTTAAGAGTTCAAGGTCACTCGTTTCACTGATTATGTCACTGTGTTTCACTGTTTTTTTAGACGTCTTGTTTGTGTTCTTTTTATTCACTTCAGGTCCTTTTGCACTATTAGCCGCTGATATTACTGAAGTCCAATTTTTTCGGGCACTTATCACAGCAAAGAGTTTCGCATCAAAACACTAATCACTCCAGTCCAATTTACTCTAATTATATCTCAAAAATCTAAACAAATAAATTCGATGAGTCCGAAGTCCACAGGGGAGTTGCAAAAGCGCGCGAATTTCACAAGATGGCGGATTTTGACGGGGAAAAATGGCGGGGAGGTGTAACAAAGATGGCGGTCAGGTGATTCCGTCAGATTTGAGCATTTCGCGGGATTTTTCGACGGTGTTCGGGTAAGGGCGCGGCGTTACTGGCCAGGCGCCGGGGGCTTGCCAAGAAAGCTTGCCAAGTTTCACAACACCAGACAGTGGTCCAAGAGTCTTGACCACGTGGCGACTTGGCATTGACGGCTGATAACAATACGATGCTCAATGACTCGCGCGGTGACGTCACATTCGCATTTTTGACGAAAAATTTAGAAGAATTTCATCTTTAATTGAAGACTATCATCCCGCCGTCACACCAGCCACTGCAACTCTTGTGTCGCACAAACAACATTGTCATGACACCGAATTGAAGCGATCAGTATTTGAGAAAGTGAAACTTGTCTACCCGCAACGAAATTAAATAAATACACCCAACAATCACATACATAGTTCTGACCCCACACTGAGATCAAGTCCTGTATGTGGGTATCCGAACTACGAGAGACTTTTCGGTCTCACAAATAGGGATGAAATAAAATAAAAGTGCAAACGGCTGTGTTATCGCTCTGAGGCCTAAACAATCTCTTACACACAACCATGGGATGGACAAAAGAGAAGGAGAGAGAGAAGGCAACATAAATAAGATGTCTCAGATAGTAAAATATAACAATGTGTTCCAAATGATTTCACAATACGTTTCTTATCACCTATTAGTGTATATATATGTATGTGTTATACTAATAATATGTACTATTCCCGCCAAAGTAACAAAATATATATAACAGTTTGCACAACTATCTATCCCTATAGATCTATTCAGTCAGGTCAGTAGACTTGAGCTAATTGCAAGTTATTGTACTATTTTTATACTGGTATAGCTTCTGCCCGCAACTCCGTTTACGTAGTTATCTTTATTAAAAAATCCAATCTCATCCCGTCCCGTTATATCCCGCCTTGTCCCGTCTCATTCTCACTCAAGATATGTAATTCAGTCCCATCCCATCAATTTGAGTACAAAAAAAAGAAACAAATATATCGGTATTCCTCCCTCATCCCACGGGAACAATACATTTTGCGGGATAAAAAGTAGCCTCAGTGTTAATAAAGCGTGTTAGCTACCTCCTTACCAAATTTTATCGAAATCCATTAAGCCGTTTCTGAGTTCATCGTGCAGAACTGCACAGACAAAAATTCTAAAAATCATTGTTTTGGGTTCTATTACGTTAATATAGCCCCCGTATTAGTTTTTCTCATTTATCTTCCACGTACAGACATCGATCGCTTACAAATATATTATATGTATAGATTACAAAATGACTACAATGCCTAACAGTAAATACAGTCAATGCAAATAGGATATCCACGGACGCAAGATTAATATCCTTTAAGCGTAAGCAGGTTGTCCACCCACTAGGTGGTCAGATGACCTGGTAAAGGTCGCGGGACGGCGCTGGATGCAGGCTGCCTCCAACAGGTCACTGTGGAAATCATTGGGAGAGGCCTATGTTCAGCAGCGGACTTCCTTTGGCTGATGGATGGATGGATGAAGGGTAAGCATATACTATGAATCTCTACTTTTCTCGCTGAGATAATTATTACTTCTGGTTCGTCCACTTTCATCAATCTCATGTATTTCATGGCGCGGTTGGTTAGACGCCGATTGTGAAACGAGAGGCCGCGGGTTCGATCACCGTCCCGAGACAAATGTTTGTGTGATTCACAGGTATTTGTTTCATGTCGGGGCGTTTCCGACACAAGACTCGATCTTAGTGTTGGGTGAGGACTATGTATGATCAGTTCAGGGGACTTCTCATCTGACCCCTGTTAAGCGTTTACATTCTATGAAATCTGAATAATATCTTTACTAATATTATGAAGCTGAAGAGTTTGGACGCGCTAATCTCAGAAACTAATGGGGGTTACTCTATGACCCGAAACGAAAGTCGAAAGTTCGGACGTCGCGCGTAAAACTGTACGAATGTGTCTAGATACTCCGCAAACTGTTCGAATCTTCTATGTGCGTCGTAACCATAGACTTAGTTCTGAAAGATAAGTATCATAGAGAATAGCGTTGATTTTTAGAAGTGGAAAACTTCTTCTGACGTCGAACGTCCGAACATTCGAGTTTCGTTTCGGATCATAGAGTAGCCCTACTGGCCCGAATCGAACAATTCTTCGATTATTCGATAGTCTATTTATAGAGAAAGGTTATAGTGTACTTTTTATTCCGGGAAAATATTAACCGGAAATTTCTAGGAAAAACTTTTCCGGAAAATCTTGCGATCAATAACTATGCTATAAATAATTTTGTCGTAAATAAGCATAGTTATATAAAAGTCTTACCAATGCGATTTGCAGTATATAGATGGCCATGACGTCAACTACACGCCGCTAACGCACTTGCATAACGCTGGGGTCACATGGCACTCCTTATTACAGTGTTACAAGTCATTTTTTACATCACGCCTACATTTCCGGAAGGGTAGGCAGAGGCGCCATCAGTGCTAGTACAGTTCTCGGTTGTCTTTTATATTAAAATTAAATTGACACACATTTTATGACACTGCTAGTGAATTCAAAATCACTATTTCATTTTGATTCCACCCATTTATTTCAGGTAAATAAGATTCATATGGTTTTAACCAAAGAATTAGTTCCTCTGAATTAATTCTGTTTCTCACTTTCTGACGTGCCAACACTGTGACAATTAATTTGCACTCAAGTCAAAACACTATATTTTGAAAAAATATTTCGTATTTTTTTATATATGTGTACAATAATGTCCAAAATTGGCCCCACAAGCCCACACGTGTACTAACACCAATAATTTGTGACAAACTGATATATCGAGTCAGATTCGAACTGCATATCTGATAATGCTATCGCGTGACATAACCGTCGCGCCTACACTTTATAAATATCTTATTGGATAACTAAATATACTTATCTTCACTATATACTAGCGGATACCGAACGGCTTCCATTGATAAAATAAATGAACTACGGTATAAATCCCGGGTTCTAATCCCGGGTCGGACAAAGTGATATTGGATTTTTCTATAATCAGCCCGGAGTTTCGAATTTGTGCTGATATGGCGATAGGCTCGCCCCCTATCACATCGTGGGACGAAACACAGTAGGCGAAACGTGGGTGTCCGGGTTGCACCTCTGCCTACTCCTTCTGGGAAAAGGCGTGAGTTTATGTATTTATGTATAATACTAATAAAACGTTGTAAAAATATGTGTTTTGGCGGGATGTATTTTCTGACTCATCATCAAAGCTATCATTTCGACTATCGCGTGTCTTCTT
Organism: Theretra japonica; assembly: GCA_033459515.1. Taxonomy (NCBI): domain Eukaryota; kingdom Metazoa; phylum Arthropoda; class Insecta; order Lepidoptera; family Sphingidae; genus Theretra; species Theretra japonica. Next base: position 232,530 of record CM065952.1, read on the forward strand.
GGGAACCGTTTCCTAACACCTAGTATAGAAGGCTGCCGTAATGTCGTGAGAGCCATCTATCGGCGGGTGATAAATAATTAATCTGCACTGCACTGACTATCAGTATTTGACCATTGTAACTTCTCAAATTAAGGGCCTTTTGCAAATTAAATAAATAAATACACCCAACAGTCACATACATAGGCCTGACCCCACATTAATATCAATTATGTCTTGTGTCGTACCAGAAACTACGAGAGGCTCATTGCTCTCACAAAATTTCAGACCAGAGACAAATATTTGTGGGCCTCACAAACATTTGTCTCGGTGCGGGGATCGAACCCGCAGCCAGCGTCTAACCAACTTCGATGCTGCCCTATTTCCTATTTAATTGTTTTGTTATCAATTTGGTTGCGTGCTAGTGGCTTTACTGTCACCAAGACTGCTCGCTTCAGAGCCGTTAATTATTTAATATTGTCCACGAATGCTGTAAAGTGATCGAAAAGTCGAAGAGTTAAAAAAATTAAAACAAATTCGCAAATTCGCGTAAGAATTAGTTTTATTTCAATGTGTAACATTCGCGAAAATCTAAGAAACCGTTATGCCAATTGTTTGTTGATCCTGGCTGACTGGAGTTGCAGTGGTGGGTGTGTGGGGGGGATAGTACGGACCTTTTTAGGAGTAAATGTTAAAATAATGTTATTCAATTATTGGTAAATGATGGCTTAGTTAGAAGCAAACTGGACTGCCGAAGTAGAGGTAACACGTTGGAATTCAAATCGACTTTTAACTGTGTTTAATAATAATTTACTATCACGAACTGTACAGGGAAAAGCGAGGATTTGTACCACCAGCCCGCACTAGGCCAGCGTGGTAGACTGAAACCTCACGTCTCATAGAACCCACGCCCAGCAGTGGGCCCATATAACTACAGTTAGATACTAAAAACTTTAAGCTTTGCTAAAAATATAGTTCTCAACACCCGGGATTCGAACTAGTATACCGTACAGTGGCGATCCGTCCACGTCCATTAACACGATGTCACTCCACTGCAAAAAAATATTTCTATAAAATTAACGCACAATATATTTCGAAAATCACTATTGACAGAATTGACACGGTTTTTTTGTTTTTCTATTATGACTTGTCGACAGATATTATTGATAAAATAAGGTTTGTATATCAAAAAGTCTAATATACAGCATTATGTATTAATTACACTTAAAATATTACCGGCTCATATACTGTAACACACGGGCTTCCTCAACAATCGAGAGTCCTATTGAAAGAGGTTAAGCCATAGTTGACCACGCAGGCCTAGCACGGGTTGACGGACTTCGCATACCACAAAAATCTTTATGATATTCAGGTCTTCTTCCGACGCTTTCCTTCACAGTTATAGTGCGTGGTGATTGACCATCAATCCACAAATGACTCCGAAAAGTCAGAGGTATGCGACATTTGAACCCGCGACCACGGTGAACATGTTGGCAGCCGCGTCTGGTCCGTTACCAACAACCACGCATTATGGACAAATAATCAGCTTTTTATACTGGTACGACAAAGTAACTAAATAGCGCCTGATGGTAAGCGCAGTGCAGATAGAGTATCCATGAGATGTTAGTCTCTCGACACAATGACGCCTGATTGTATCCGGATATACACAGAGCCCGACACGACACACGTGGCTTACTATGACCGCTCCTTAGCCGCTGTGTACGGTCGTTATTACCATCTATGTAAGAACATATGAGAAACCTACCACTAGTAATAAATTCATAGAAAACACTAGTTTTTTAGGGGGCGATAATCCGTTTATATTTCGCGTCTATTCGTTTTTCATATATAACAAGGGGCAAGTATGATATCCTTTAGTATCAAATTGAGATTAAAATTAAATAAATCTATTAATACAAAGGGCAACCTACCGCAAATTGTAAAAATAAATAAAACAAACGCGACCCAAAAATGTCTCACCAATACAAGCGTTAGCAAAGAAATGGACTACGCGAAACGTCAAATCTGTCCCTATTAACAATTATTAAAATAGGCGCTGCGTTGCAACCGCAACGACAAACTATATCTATCTCTCTTTTTTATATGCATATCGTATTTTTTCTGTCACGCTCGAACTTTATTCCTGAATTTTATATTTCGAATGCAGAATTACTGTCACATTAATTTATGCGATCCTAGTACATTATCTATTAAAAAAAAATATTTGCATAACATTTTTATTTGTCCTTTGAAATTGTGAAAAAAAAAAATATCGTCAGGATTTTTCATGGGAAATCCTTTATGTCGTGCTTTCTATCATAGTTATTTGCTGCGATTTAATAGATTTAAAATAGTAATAACGAGAAGAATAGTAGCGACTAATAGAAATGCAATTTAGGATTTTTCATAATACATAAAATAAATTAAGTTAATAAAACATTATGAATGACTCCACGTTACGAGATGCATTCCGCGCATTCCAATTTCAAAACGACCAGAATTTTCTATTCCATCTCCCATCAATCATTTGTCAGGGCAAACTCCTGTAGACTGCTGAATTCCTGGTACATTTAACCTCTTTCAATCCTTGGAAACCCATAGACAAACAAGATGGCCGCGTGTCTGTGGTAGCACGTGGCGAGGGTAGCGTGGCGCGAACAGTTTTCACTCTATTTATTTCTGGACATTACATTTCAACCGGGATATATTTAGATTCGTACCGAGTCGATGTCGCGCATTCGCCATTGTCAAAAAAAAAGTTATAGAGAATATTTTGGCTCTAAATCGACGTGTCCTATATCGTTCTTAGCTAAAGGTTATATATAACAATGAAGGAAAACATCGTGAGGAAACCTGCATACCATAGCGATTTGTAACATTTTCTATAGTTTGTACACCGACCCGCACTAGAGCAGCGTGGTGGACTATATGGCCTAACCCCTCTCAATCGTACTCTCGATTGTAGAGGAGGCCCGTGCCCTGCAGTGGGACATACACGGGCTGATACAGAAAGGTTATTTCATTATCGCGGTATGCGAGGAATGTTCATTTTTAAACAGTGACGATTCGTTCCGGATATAGTGACCAATCAAATTAGTTTTCTAGGCGCCTCTTTACGATATGATCGCCTAGTACTCACGAATGAGATGTAACATAACCTTTGGTGAATCGTTGGTTACGTTTTTGTATTTTTGTCCACAGGAAGCCCCGATAAAAATCTACAATTTGTATCAACAGAAAAAAAAATTGAAAATCGTTGTTTTATTCATAAAGTCTTTTGACTACCCTGTACTGAAAGAAGATGTACCTGACAAGCTTCATTATAGACCAGTACACCGGAATACCGATTTAAAATAGTACACACACAGACATCTACACACACACAAATAAATGACCTCAATACTGAAATGCCAACGAACTCGACGTTGTCATTTTTGCATTCGCACACCTTATACGAGCCGAGTTCCTAATTACTGAACACGGGACAAACACCTTCATACTTCTGCGAGCCTATTACTTGAGATCGTGAGGGTAGCTTTATCCTATCATCTTCAGGAAGTCTACTGGTAAACGAAGGCCTTTCCCAAAGGTCTCTTTTTATTGCATAGGTCCGGCAAACACGTCACCTGATCATAAGTGATCACTGCCACCCATGAACATCCACTACGCTGGATCATAGATGTGCTGGTCTCCACAGCGACCTGTTGGAAGCGTGCATACAACGACTTCCTGCAACCTATGTACTCCTAGTATCTTTGTTTAGAATGCTTCTAATATTTTGCTGAGGAAATACTGTTTTGAGTTTTGAGACTTAATTGTCAAGCTCTCTGATGGTTATGAGACCCCAATACTTGATGCTTACTTACGAATAAATATTCTTATGAAATAGGAATACTTGTATAGGTAGACAATGCCTTAAAGGTAATGCGTACGAACTGTCCCTAAAATATAATTTAAAATATAAAGATATGTTCATTATAATTTACTCATCCGGCATGTTTTCAATATTCCGATCATACAAAAATATACATCGGGTATGATAATTGATAAGATTAGTAAAACATCTCGAAAAATCGATGATATCTTGAGATGATAAAGTACACAAGAAATATATTTAGAACTCGCTAACAACACAATAACGATTTAGACCATCTTCAAATCGATTCTCACAAACATATCAAATTCATATCGATAACCAAATCGATGAAACATCGAGCTATTTCTACCCATCACCTCGACTTTATAATGGTAAACAAAACATCACAAAAACCATACAATTCTAACCTATTATTAGAATTTTAGATAATACGCAAATACGCCGGACTTCAAAAAGCATGATCTGCAACTCGACGGGCTAAGACGAGAAAAAAGTAAATTAAAAAAAAAAACAATCGTGCATACACAAAGAGCCAATGAATCCGTTCCGATGGCAATTTCGAATAATTTCCAAACCGTACAAACTAAAACTGAAACACGAAATTGCAATCGGAATTTGAATAATACATTACAGTGAAAATGCTGCAGATTTTGGAGAAGCTATTTCAGTATAACTAATAGTTTTAAATCTGAAAAGCGTAGCTAAATTCGATGTCAATTTAGAAAATAACAATCCAAAGGAAATAGCATCACCAAAATCCAATGATATGCCCTAAAAGCACTTACCGTTTTGATATCGTCGTAGTCTCTACTGATGACTCTCCGCCTCGCGGACGGCGTCTCTGGACTCGAGTCCTCGGTGGGCTCACTGATCGTGCTCTCTGTGCTCGTCTCCATGGACTTCAGCCCCTCCTCTTCCCTATTCTCCTCTCCTTCGTTCTTCTCCGAACGCTTCTTCAAATAGTTCTCATGCTCAAACGTTTTGTTCTCAAAACCAGTGCCACTCGGCGACTCGACATCGTTGTTCAGTACTGACGCGTCCTGTTCAGAGTCTATGTACTTGAGATTGACTCGAGACTTTCTTGTTTCACTTTTGGGCTCCACTTTGGCTTCGTCAACTTTGTTGTTCACCTCGGCCTTCTTCGGCGTGGACGTGCCCGACGCGATCGGCTGCGAAATTTGTATGTACGAAGCGAAATTAGAAGTGTGTTTCGGTGTCTTCACCTGTTTCTCTATATCGCTTTTCAGCGTATCCTTGTTTATCACTACTTCGGGGCTGTTTCGTATTTTTTTCCTGTCGTACGCGTCCCCGTTCTCTACTTGTATAACTGTGGACTTTTCTAGAATTTTCCCTATGGGGTTGTTCGGGTCGAGCTGGCTTTTGATGCTGGCCAGGCGCTCGGAAGGCAACTTGGAGGTGAGGGAGGTGGACATGGAGTGCTTGTCGGCGGAGGGCTTGGCCAAGCAAACCGGCTCGGACGTGGTCTTACTAATGGACAGGTCAGAGTTGGAGTTGGACCGCGAGCTGCCGGACCCCAGATCCCACTTGGACGTGCCGTTTTTGTCGACGTAGGGTAAATGCACGGGCACTGGTTTGTCGTCTTTGGGGAGTATTTTCGCGTACCCGCCGGTGCCGTTCTCGCAATCTTTGAGCTGACTGAGATACTGTTCTACGGAGCTTCTGGCCGAGTACCGGGACTCGTTGGCGGGCAGTTTGGTGACGGTCATTTTGGGATCGAATCTCTTCCGTATCTCGGGTACGGACGGCAGTTCGTTGCCGTTATTGTCCCTCACGCCGTTCGTCATGGAGTTACGTTTGGTGTAGCTCGGCGTCGGCGAGCTATCCTTGTATCGGCGACTTTCCGCTCTCTGGTTTGAAAGTTTACGCTTATATTTCTTTTTAATTCTCACGTAATAATACAGTGATTGCGACATGTGATCGTGTGTGTTAGTTCGACAGTTGTCGTCATGCTTTGCTGTAATACTTTCGACCGGGCCGACTGTACTTTCGTGAACAGATCCAACATGAAAAGCAACATCAATTTTAGGTTCAGAGAGTACAGTTGGTCCAGCCAAGCGCTATTTACGAGTATTACTAGCAAATACATCGGTGTTACTACTGATGCGTCCGCGCTGGACGAGGCGCGCCGGGCTCGGTATCCGCGGCCTCGGGTAGCGCGTCTCGGCCAGCGCGATGGTCTATCTCGAAGCTATTGATGGCTCTCTTTAGTGCGATACTGTTAACACACGCACACACGGCAAATTTTGCGTGTCTGCGAAATTTATGACCAGTTCTCATGGTGTTTCAGCCAATTTACATTCATTGAAATGGTAAATGAGAGGTAAATGTACTATGATGGATATAGGATATAGACTTTTGTTTGTAGCTGGTTCGCTCGAAAAGTTTTGATAGACGTTAAAAAAGCGTTGAAATAGATGTTTTTTAAAGTAAACTAAATTGTATTAAAAAAGAAAAGTTTATTATTGACGATTAACCGAATCCTGAGGAGAATTATACAAAAACTAGATTGACTTGAGAAGCTCAAGACAGATTTTTCTTAATTCAAATCTGCGAGATTTCGAAAAATTGAGAGCAGCTTTGATCAGCGATTTACACAGACCACATAAAAAATATTCAATTTAACTTTGATGGAGCAACTACTTAATCGAGGATTTTTAAAATCTTTACACAACTGATCAGATAAACGCTTTTTTAACAACTAAAGAAATGATATGTAAGGTGAGAAAAAAACCGAGATTTGTAATATTTTAGTTCCGCGGTCGTTCTACTTAATTTTGAAAATATGTTTGACATAAACTAGTAATTTGCTGTATTATGTAATCAATATCCCGTAGTACGACCTTGCATATCTGGATTTTCATTTCAAAGATCAGTACATTGAATTTTGTCATGAGATTATAAATTTCTCACCATCTGGACAACTACCCTTACCATCAGGTGCAGAGCATAATATCTTTGCAGTCAAATCATATTGGTCAAAGTGAATTTTATCTAAGACCATTTCAAAATGCTAACGTTGTCACGAAAATATGAAATTACCATAAAACGCTTTCATTATCATGGAACTTTGTTGAATAAGCAAAGTGCTTGCGTTATCATAACTTCCAAAAATGCTTATTATACTAAACAGATCGTTTAAAATGTATATTTATTAATGCAAGCTATAAATAATCTCTTGCCGCCAACATGATTATATTTGTAACTTGTGAAAATTTGCTGGATCCTGTTCCAGCAGCAATTTAATTGTGATTATATATTTTATTGTCCTTTATGTTTCCCAAATACATAAGAAATCAAATCATTATGCCGGCCTGTTTAACTCCTTGCCACACTTAACAAAAAACATTATGAAGGCAACATAAAAGTGTTTCCAATAGTAACTACTTACCTATATCTTTGAAAGAATCTATGGCATTCGGCAACATGTCAAATTCTACAAATGTGACATAGAGATGAAGTTATGACGTAATGACACACACAAAACACTCGATCCCATGAGTTCATTCTCGTTAACACTCGTAGCGAGTTTGTGATGATCAAATTAGTTGTTTTGAGTTAATTTAGATGAATTTTGAGACTGTGTTGTGTGTCTTGTGTGTGTTTTTGTAATTTTTTATTTCCCTGACACGCGAAATTTTTGTTTTTTTTTGTTTACTACTTCACGACGTGCCTACTCTTTGTTGGTTTGACAACTATTCCATCTGTTAAATTTATTTAGCTGACGTTATCTGATCAATAGCGAGTGTTTTATATTTTTATTAGTTTATGCGTATTTTTAATATTGATTTAAAGTATTGTTTAAATGTTTTTTCTACCAAAAGATCTTTTTTTCTTTATTTTTAACTATGCTATTATGTATACTGGTTTATTTACACGTAGGGATGAACCTTCGAAACCAAGATACAAAAATGCTTCGCTGGCTAAAATGGAGAAGTACCCGATAGCCTCACGGGAATCGTGTAAACTTCTATCGCGGTGCAGTATGCAGCAAGGGTTCCCAAACGTCGCGACTCGAGACATTGGCACGTCACTTATATCCTTAGGCACTAAACAATTAGCGCGCGACCTACTGAACTAATAAATGTTATACTACATTAATCCTTAGGCTTTTTATCCAAACTAATTATTTTTCTTTGTAATATACTAATCACTTATGATGGTTTATTCTTCTACAGAGGCATCCTGGTCGTGGCGAAAGATAAAAACCGAAAGAGAAGCAGAACGAAATGAAAACATATTTACAGTACTAAATTTAATCCTTAAATCTCTGATTTTGAATTATTTAATTTGTATTATGATAAAAGGGAAGTCGGCGGGAATCGTCTTTTATGGACTCGTTGCCAATACACCCCGATTTTTTGTAAATTTGGGCGGAGCATTAACATTTCTTTTCAGTAGGTTCCAAAATATATTTGGCACCCCCAGTATGGACTATGGAGTATATTAAAGTACTTAAGTTTATCAATGTAATTGTTTAAGTGAGGAACTTAACTGTTATCTACCACCTCAAACTCCCGGGCGCCGCGAGCCTAACTGCATTCAAAAATATCAACTCAGAAACAGCATTAAAGCGATACCTCAGTCACAAAGAAAAAGGAAAAGTAAAAAAAAACGCTTTCATTATCATAAAAGTAAACAAACTTTAAGCAAAATGCTTCTGTTGCCATGGAATGACAAAAATGCTTGCGTTTCAATCAAATGAATTTATCTTAAAAGCAAAATGCTTTAATCAAGTAATTGCGAACTAAAAATTAAAGAAAGATTACTGAATTAAAACATTAAGATTTACTTATAAATTATAGAAAAAAATATCTAAACATTACCTTCAATGGAAATATATTTAACAATATGAATGTCAAACTAGTGCAAATACTACGACTTATAAAAAAAACTTCTACATGTCACCGAGGTATCGAAATAAAATCTTAAAAGCTGTAAGTTTAAAAAAAAAAACACCATTTTACTAATTTCGCAGACACACAAAATAAAAAATAATTAAAAACTATACCTCTGAAATGACGGCAGCCGAGCTCCTAGGCTTGCGTGTGCTCCCCGCGGCCGGTGGTCTTCCAATATCGTTGGAAATGGATTTAGATCTCGAAATCTCGCCATAATTTTGATTCTGTTGCAGCTGAACCCTCTGGGTTAATGGTATGTAGTTAGCCGGAGAATATTTATTGTACAACTCTGCTGTAGACATCGCCAAGGCCGCTGAGCTGTAGTTCCTCTTACTCCGCGGCAAAGGATCGCTTGACGTCTTACTGCTCTCGCTTCTAGTAGTCGAAATGTCTCTGGACCGAGACTCGCTTCTCTCAGAACGGTATCGACTTGATATCCCACTATCAGAGTCCGTCACACTCGGAGCTCTGGAAGTTCTGGAATATTCCACCAGGGAGGTTTTTCTCTCTCGCTTTCCATCTATGTCGCTGTACTTTGACCTGTACTCTGAGTCTATATCACCGTATGAGTTTCTTAGTGTGGTTGTGACGTATGTGCTACTCCGAGTCCGACAATACGGCTTGTCGAGACTCGATGTCGAGGCCAGCGTCGACCTGTACGAGCCCGAGAGACTCGACGAGGATGACTCGTACCTGGATGGCGAGACCACAGGCATCTTGACTCTTCTTAATGTAAATAATAAGTTATATTGTATAGATATCTTTGCTTATATATTTATCGCTTAATTTTTATATTTCATTCTGGACGGCCGTTTTTGTTGCATGATTTTTTCTTTTCTTCACTATCGAGTATTTCTGAAACAAAATTTAATTGTTTTAGATATCATTATTCATATCTTCCGAACGTTAACAGCAGCGTAATATTCAGACATATTCAGTTTAAAAGTTTTGCTGATATAAGTTAAAGGCATTCATCGGCGATGTTTTTGGACATGTCGATAGATTCGACAGCCTCCGTGGCGTAATTGGTTAGACGCCGGCTGTGAAACGAAAGGCCGCGGGTTCGATCCCCGCACCGAGACAAATATTTGTGTGAAAGGTATTTGTTTCGGGTCTCGGTGTTTGTGAGACCGAAGTCTCTCGTAGTTTCTGATACCCACGACACAAGACTCGATCTCAGTGTGGGGTCAGGACTATATATGTGACTGTTGGGTGTGTTTATTTATTTATTTCTTCTAATCTATAGTAATATATAATAAAACTGAAGAGGTTGTTTGAACGCGCTAATCTTAGAAACTACTGGTTCGTATTGAAAATTTATTTATGTGTAGGATAACCTATTATTGAGGAAGGCTTTAGGCTACATAACATCGCGCTATAACCGATAGGAGCGAAGCATTAATTCAAAAATGATGCGAAAGCGGTTTCCTGTCAAAAATTATCTGCACTGGAGCCGGGACGGACAACTACGAATATGCAAGAATTGAAATTAAAAAGCTTGAACAATGCAAATTTATATTTCAGCCGTCAATTATACTGATATGTTGCTATATCATGCCGTAAAGTCGCCGCAGACGTTATTTGCGAGAAATTAAAGATAAGGTAAAATGGCGCTCGACACTTATTGGGTTAGCAGTTAGACTATGTCCAACAGTGGAATGCTATATGCCGATAATCATGATAATAGACATTAACAGCCTCCGTGGCTGGATCGTTGGTCGCCGGCTGTGAAACGAGAGGCCGCGGGTTCGATTCCCGCACCGACACAAATATTTGTATGACAGGTATTTGTTTCGGGTCTGGGTGTTTGTGAGACCGAAAAGTCTCTCATGGGTTCTGACGCACAACACAAGACTCGATATTAGTGTGGGGTCAGGACTATGTATGTGACAGTTGGGTGTATTTATATATTTGTATAAAAAACAACCCCTATATGGCCTAACCCCTACCAATCGTACTTTCGATTGTGGAAGAGGTCCATGCCCTGCAGTGGGACGTATATGGGCTGATAAAGATTAAAGCAACAGTATTTAATTAAAACTGTTTGACCAACATTGGATTTCTTATCAGAGTGATAAGAAATGACAATGTAAGACAAAAGAATTGATAGAGCAATAAATGATAGTGGTGCAGTCGTTTAAGAAACCGTTTATGAAACAAGACTACGGGTTCTATGCACCGAGAAAGTTTGTGTGTAACAAAGGAAATTGGCTTTACCTTGTCGTCTGTATCTGTATCAGCCCATATACGTCCCACTGCAGGGCACGAGCCTCCTCTACAATCGAGACTACCATTGATAGGCGTTAGGCTATATAGTCCACGCTGGCTTAGTGCGAGTTGGCGAACTTTACGCACCATGGAAATTGTTAAAAATCGCTATTGCATGCAGGTTTCCTCATAATGTTTTCCTTCGCCGTTATAGTGCTTGGTGATTGCCTATCAATACACACATGACTGAAAAGTCAGAGTCGAACTCTTAGGGTCTGTGCAGTCTAGGACAGAATGGCAAATTAAATTTCTTACCAAAGGATATTCAAACTTATGTAGTAGGAATACGACATAAATTCCAATGTTATATCCATTAAATTGACGCCACGTCATCGAGAAATCCCATTCGAATTATTCAGCTTTGTAATTTTAAATATGTGAAGTCCTAACTCCTGAAGCCCTAACCACACTAGGCCAGCGTGGTCTATGGCCTAAGCCTCCTCAATTGAACTCTATAGAGGAGTATCATATTCAGCTGTGGACATTATGAGCTGGCACCGAAATTCACATTATTAATCTCAATGCTGAAAAATCGCCCGCTCTACTTATTTGGCAGGGCGATGACCTCGGCGTGACGTGGCGGTTCACGGCCTGGATTAAGAACATTAGCCGTTGTTGGGATGCCAAAACTGTTAGGCCGCGGGTTCGATCCCCGCGCTGAGACATGTTTGTTTATTTTATTCATTTTACACAAAACCAGTTACAATTGCGAAAGTAATACAATACAATGGTTGCATTTGTTTGTTTATATATAAGATCGAGCCTTATGCAGTGAGTATTTACAACAAAAGACTTTTCGGTCTCAAAACCCCTAGACCCGAGACTAATACTTATGGGCCTCCTAAACATTTGTCTCGGTGCGGGGATCGAACCCGCAGCCTCTCGTTTCACAGCCGGCGTCTAACCAACTGCGCCACGGAGGCTGTCCACTATATGACTTGCTTATAATTATTTTGCACCGTAGTGGCTTGTTGGTAATGGAACGCGCCTGCTGAGACGGTGGTCTCGGGTCCAAATCCCAGGGCACACCTCTGACTTTTCGGAGTCAAGTGTATTGATAGACAATCACCACGCACTATAACGGTGAAGACATTGTAAGGAAACCTACTATAGAGTGGTTACAAGGATTTTTATATGACAACCTCCGTGGCGCAGTTGGTTAGACGCCGGCTACGAAACGAGAGGCCGCGGGTTCGATCCCCGCACCGAAACAAATATTTGTTTCCGGTCCGGGTGTTTGTGAGACCGAAAAGGTTCTCGTAGTTTCTCACAAGACTCGATTTTAGTGTGGGGTCGGGACTATGTATGTGACTGTTGGGTGTATGTATGTATATGTGAAATCCGCCGACCCGCAATAAGCCAGCGTGGTGTATGGCCTAACCCGCTCAATCGAATTCTCGATTGTAGAGGATACCCTGCATGGACGCATGCGGGTTGAATTATAACATTTTCGAGCATTGACTTTTAGTGTAACATTTATATCGATGTTTTGGAGCTAAAAATTTCGCCATTTCATCTTAGATTTAGTTTACCAACCCGACTTGGCTCGAACGCAAATGACGTACAAACAGGACAAATATTGTAACAAATTGTTTACAGAGCGGGGTCGCTGGCCAGACGATCGTATGGGATGTGCGGGCTGTATACTGATATAGGGCGCCGAGACTCGGCATTTTGCTAAACTTCTACAGCCTTATTCATAGACAGTTTTAAAACCTAATTTAGTTATCGAATGTTTCGTCTCTTTCGAACGACTTTTGAATTCAGTTTGAGCGAAGAAGACAAAACATTCCATAATTAACTTAGGTTTAAATATTGTTGTTGTTGGTAGATGGCTTGATTTCCCGGACGTCACTTAAGGTGTCCACTGAAAATCAGTGTTGTGTCGTGGTTTCACCACATCACAATTTATGCTGAGTGGACACCTACCGATCACAGCCGCAACCAACTATTTTTTTATTTTTATTTTGTTATTTATTTTAAATTTATTATTGTTTATTTTTACCATGTTTGTGTATGTTGCGACTGTGACAAATGAATCATGTTTCTTTCTTTCTTTATCTGTCTATGAATAAGGCCGCTAGTCTTTCACTGTCTTGGCGCAGTTGTACTACGGTACGATTACAAAGGTGAGGTTTCGGCTTCCAATCCCGGGTCGGACAAAATAAAATCGTGCCCGATATGGTGATAGGCTCGCCCCCTATCACATCGTAGGATGGAACACACAAGACGAAACGTGATGTCCTGGTAGCACCTCTGCTTAGCCGTTTTGGAAATAAAGCGTGAATTTATATATTATGTACACTGTAGAATGTACATAATCTGAACACTGCAGTTAGCATCAACTGCTGTTTACTAAACCAGAGTAAAAATTCGACCCTGTGACCTCGACGCACCAAGCTCACTAAGTATATATGCTATGTGAGGTAACGCGAGGCAAGGTCACTTTCCATCGTAACTGACGTCACTGTTACGTAACCACATTTTATCACTGTGTTGCCAGATATCTGGCTGAGATTTTTACCACAAAGGTTTGTGTTCACAAGTGTTCTGGTCTGGGTATTTCTGAGACTGTAAGTCTCTCGTAGTTTCTGGTACACAACACCCTTAGTGTGGGGTCAGGACTATGTATGTGCTAGTAGGGTACTTGACTCTATTTTTTATTGTATTTATCAAGAGGTATCCATAACCAAAATCTGGCAAACAGAGTTTTGTAAATCCGTTCATAATTAAATAAGTAGAAACGTTTCAAAGTAGTGGGGAGTAAAAGAAAAGGGATGCAAATCAAAACTAGTGACGTCACTAGACTTAATATGCATTACAGTGTGCGCGTGTGAAAAAGACGGTAAGATGTCCCAACTACGCTCCTACTCTTTATTTTATATAGTAATATTTGACTCATGTGGCAATCTACTTTTATACTTAATGTTTTCACATAAATTATTTATTTTAATTGTATTTGTGTTTAAATGCAAAACAATAAAAATATCGATCATAATCAAATACCCTCTTGAGTTAAGAAAGTAAAAATTACTATTACCTTGGTCTAAGCTTTTCGTGTTTCATCCGGAAACACTAGTTGTATAAACTAAAAATCGTGATTTTTCATTTCGCACCGAAATATATTTCAAATTGCATTTCGTATTACTCTCGCCTGTTTATTAACATGGCTTAGTTTTTTTTACAGACAGCCTCCGTGGCTTAGTTGGTTAGACGCCGACTATGAAACGAGAGGCTGCGGGTTCGATCCTCGCACCGAGACAAATGTTTGTGTGATCCACAGGTATTTGTTTTGGGTTCTGTATTTTTTCTATCATATTATTATTCCAAAATTATAATTAAATTGTACAGTTAAGATATTTGCAGAAAGATAATAATTCATATAAAAAAATCGTTAACCATTTTTTTTATGGTGTTTGGGGTAGGTTAGGGGTATATGATCGTAGGTTGAAACCGCAGAAGACTAAAGCTTTCTTAAGTGGATTATTTTACAGTAGACTATGGTCTAAACCCGTCTTAATCGTTGATAGTCTACGGTATGTAAAGTCCGCCAACCCGCACTGGGCCAGCGTGGTGGACTATATGGCCTACCCCTCTCAATGATACTGTCGATTGTAGAGGAGGCCTGTGCCCTGCAGCAGGACGTGTATGGGCTGGTCCAGATAGACAAGTGCGTATACAAGTACTAATTGACGCGAGCAGATGGTGTTAATCGTCATAATTACAAGTTAACGCACCGACCTACATCTCTAGTTCAACAGAGCGCAATGTTTAAGCGAATTAACACTTTTCTATCCCAGTGACCTTGGGTTTTATGACGATGTAACTGATATTAACAAAAACAAATATGCGCCTGATAGGAGCAATGTGGTTGAAATATGAGGGTGATAGCTCACTATAGGACATGGAGTTCGATAGAGCAGGTTTAGGCCATAGTCCACAGGCAAACATGAGTATGTTTAATTATATTTATTAATACTGATTCGAACCCCTGTGGCCTGAAATGTCTTTAGAGCGCGAATTGTGGACGGAAAGGGAGAGACCTTTGCCCAGCAGTGGGATGAAATAAGTAAACTAAAAAATACTAATAAATAATATAAAATTAGAAACAACGCCATCTATCAGAACACACCCGAACTAGTTCCAACAAAGCACGTCAGCTTTTTGAAAATGACTACTTTTGTTAAAGCGCGTCGCAGCATTATGTTGATGTATGCGCTTATTTTGGCATTCGCAATTGGGTCAAAAATTCGCACGTGCTTAAAAATAGCGCTCTTTGTTACTCGACTCCAGTTATTGTGGTAAATAAAATGCACCTAATAGCAGTGCAGCGCTGATACAGTATCTTCTTTATATACTATAGATCCGGCAAACTAGCAAACAGCTCACCTGATGGTGAGTGATCACTGCAGCCCGTGAACATCCACAACGCTGGCTCATGGATGTGTTGCCGGCGCAACATGTCAGGAGGGGAGCGGGAGGGAAAAAGGACGGGAAGAGAAAAGTGGTATTGGCGATCCGCTAATCTTAATCACCAAACGAAACGCGACAGCAAAGTTGTCACATTACGTCGATCTCCTGTGAGACAGTGGTACCGCTACGGACGCGCGTGCCCATTCATGCTGAGTCATGACTGACAACAGCGTGGGTCTAACACTGTTAAATTATTTAATGTATGTATTAAAAGATAAATCAATACACCCAACAGTCACATAGATAGTCCTGACCCCACACTAAGATCCGGTCTTGTGTCGTGGGTATCAGAAACTACGAGAGACCCTTCGGTCTCACAAACAAGGCTAATGTGTAAAAAATAAATTAACACGAATTTGTAACATGTATCAACATCCCTATTGTCCCCTTGTCTACGGAGCCGTAACAAACAAGGAAATACTGAACCGTTACAAAATCAATTTGTTTTTAGTCTGTCACTCAAGAAAATATATAGAGAACCTCCCATTGACCTAGATTCATAAAATTTGGCAAGTAGCAAGGTTTCTATAAGCATAGGAATAAGTCCGAAAAGTTGAGGTTACAATGAAAAATATTTGCGCATATATTATGTACATACATTTGTAGTTGTATGGCATAAACAAAAATATGTATTTTTTTATTTAATAAAATATGATATTTAATGGTATTGTACGGAACCCTAACTGCGTGAAAGCGACTCGCACTCGTCCGTTTTTATATTATTACTAGTTTATACAGTGAATGAAAACATTATGGAATTATATCTGAGAGTTTTTGCCATGAATAAGGCATATTAGAACCAAATTACCCTAAAATATACATACATACATAAACACACGTCTTTTTCCCAGAAGGGGTAGGCAGAGGTGCTACCAGAACACCCACGTTTCGCCTTATATATTCCGTCCCACGATGTGATAGGGGGCGAGCCTATCGCCATATCGAGCACAAATTCCTGACTCCGGGCTGATAATGAATAAAAAAATCCAATATCACTTTGCCCGACCCGGGATTCGAACCCGAGACCTCAGCTTTGCAATCGTACCGCAGTACGACTACGCCACCGAGGCAGTCACCCTAAAATATAATTGGCCTTATCTATAGACAGTTTTAAAACCTATTTTTGTTATCAAATGTTTTGTCCCATTCGAACGACGTTTGAATTCAGTTTGAGCTGAGAAGGCAAAACATTTGATAGATAAAACAGGTTTTAAAAATGTCTATGAATAAGGCCAGTTATGTTTTTAACTAAATACATGGGGCTGACGTAACTTAGTTGGACAAAAATCTCTAAATAATAAGATTAAAAAGAAATACACCCAACAGTCACATAGACTAGAACGCATAGACCTAACCCTAAGAAACACAAGTCTTGTGTTGTATTAGAAATTACAAGAGACATTTTGGAATATAGCTAATGCCTCAATTGTAAAAGAGGCCTGGGCTCAACATCTAGACATATTTTAAAGACTAACAAAAACTTATTTCTTTGGAATATATGGCGAGACGAGCGTACCATTCGGTTGATGGCAAGCGATACAACCACTCATGGACAGCAGCAAAACCAAACTAAACCATGAATAACAAAGCAATGCTTGGCACAAGATGTTAAGTCTCATTATGTGCAGTAGTTAATCTGGCTACAATGTCTTTCAAAACGAAACACAAAATGGCATTTACACTTATTGTTGCGCGGGAGAAATAGACATTGCGGTGATAACTACTCAGGCAGTCCCTCGCATTTGATTACCACAGTAATGTTAGTTCAATTTCATAATAAATGAATTTTCCTAATTACTCATGCATTGAGTCATCAGGACATTATACTAATTTACAGTAAAATTTACGTCATGCAAGTCTCTAATCTGAGGAAACCCATAATTGTGGGATAAAACCACATTGGATTATGTTTTAATTGGCTTAATTTATTATTAATTTATACATTTTATAGTCATACACACCATATTAACTCGCACAAAACCAAAAAATACACAAGACAGAACCACACCTTTTAGTAAAAACTACTTAAGTTATCAAATATTTTGTCCCTTTCCAACAACTTGAATTCAAGTTTCGTGAAGAAAAACAAAACAAAGAAAACATTCAATACCTAAAATAGTCATAAAACTGTCTATGAATAAGCTTGTAAGTGATTTGAACAAAGAATATTTTTGCCCGATACATTCATAGTATTGCCATAGTATGATGCATTATAGTGGGCAGAGACCCTTACTCAATCAGCTAAATTTACACTAGATATGGGAAATTTTATTTTCTAATAATGTGAGAATAAGTAAGTTGGCAAACAGACCTAATGACTAATGCAAACACATGTGGAGTGCATATCTATACTATAAGCTGAAGAGTTGTTTGTTTGAAGATGCTAATCATAGGAATTTTGAATTGAACAACTCTTTTAGTGTTATAGCTAATTTTTCTAAAAGGCTATAGGTTATATAATATTGTGACCAATAGGAGCAGAGCATAAAAAAATGTTGCAAAAATATATTGTCAGGGAATTTCTGGTGTGGAGTGGAGTAAAAGATTATGTGCACCCAAGTGAAGCTCAGCCAGACAACTAGTTGAAATATTCACGCTAATTTTATGTGTTGCATTGCTTTAGTTGCAGTATGTATAGGTTGCGAATTAGAACTTTTTTCTTTACAGGGGCATACAAACACATTATGGTTCACCTGATGGTAAGTGATCACCACCACCTAAGAACATTTACAATACCATAGTGTGGAGATGCGTGACCTTTAAAGTTGAAGGTTCAATTCCCAGGGTGATCAACTTTGTGAGGGTTTTAAGTTTGAAAAGTCTCATATAGTATGAGGATTTTTTAGAGAAAGATTATGGGTTAGAGAGTGGTAAATGACATTGTGTCTAAAAAAATAAAGTATAATGTTTCTTAGGTTTATGGATATGTAAGTAAGGTGCCAAGAACAAAATTATATGGAAAAAAAGATATTTTTCATTTGATAAGCCAAAATAAAACATGACTATGTGTTTTCTCCTTTTTCTTATTACTTTAATATTGTAATTAAATTACACAGTTGAGAAATTGATTTAACATTTGCAGAAAATTAATTTATAAAAATTTTCATACAAAATATATTTTATGTGATTTTGGGGGTCATGGGACTTTCTCCGTCCCTCTCAAATTGTCTTTGTTCATTGGTTAGAAACCTGTCACCATTAGGATTTGATTCCTGTGCCTAGACAAGCTTTAGGGTGTTAAAATGCTTGTTTTAGGGTTTCAAAATGTAGAGTAAAGAATGTTTTTATGGACCTCAAGTATTTGATTTGTGTCTGGGTGTTTGTGAGACCGAAAAGTATGTTGTAGTTTCTGATACACAACAAAAGACTCATCTTAGTGTAGGGTCAGGACTATGTATGTGACTGTTGGGTGTATTTATTTATTCTATATTTCTGACAATTGCAACACATGACAAGAAGCTTACTCTAGGGAGTAGAATGTGTATGTCTGCTAGAGGTTTTCTAACTGGAAAAACCCTATTAATGGCTTACTCACTAAATATAAACAGGTAGAAAGATAATATTAAATTCTAGGACATTGTGCAATACTATAGCATAAATCGAAATTGATATAATGTTAGAAATATAATTCTATGTATTCCTTTCTTCATAAAATAATTTCAAGGTTACTTTAAAATATTTAGAAGACTCAGACAAAGATAATCCAAGGTTAATTATAAAGCATTCGACAGATTTAAATTTAAATAAAAACGGTGCTAGTTAGTTAGAATGGAATTAATTATCTGATATGTTATTATTATAAAAATATGTTACAACATACTTGTAAAATTTCACACATAATTATTATTGTACTTAAACTGTTTATAATTTATAAATTAGCATACAAAAATAATTGAAATTAGCATAAAAAATTCACTTTCACAAATCTGTCACACTTTCGTCACACAAGGCTGTGCGATAAATATTCCTTTGCGTGAAACAAAAAAAGCTGCGCAAACAAAAAAAAAACACTGTTTACTTTCAATGCAAACATATTATTTGCGTTTTACAACGATGACTTTTAACAGTGCGACATACCGAGAACGCACATAACGTAGTCTCGTGCTATGAGGCATTAACTCAAGGTCGCTGCGAGTATTTAATCCAATTAGGCCGCATTCAAACAAAGCACATTTTTCTAACACCATTTCACTTCATACATTGTAAACACTGTAACATGACACCGATGGCAGAAAATTGATTGGTGAATTCAAGGCCACAGCAAACTGGCGCTTATTAAGCTCACAAAAGGCGCATTAAACACTTTCACACGACTCACCCGGCCTCGCACTCGCAAAATCTCCAAATATAATTCCCGAAATAAGTTCCCGCGTATTATTTTTAGATGCGCCAAGCGAGTAGTGCACACCACATCGCGATACAATAAATACTAATTTAATTCTTTAACACGTAACATCACGTGCCGCGTATCGAAAATGTTTAGTATCGATCGTTTACTATTAGTTCGAAGCGGAAAACACGCTGGGATACTCACAAAATTAATAATATCTTCGTAACTTAGTTACAGCGCTACACTTAACTGCACAGCGGCAATGCACTGCGGACCACCAACGAGACCTTATCACACGCGCCGTACACGTATCTCGACACTTTCGGGCTTTCTTATAAGAAAATGGAGCGTATACGTTTAGAAAAATATTTTTTTCTCCTCCTATGTAATTTTAGAAGACACGGTGACTCCATTGGTGTGACGTCACGCAAATTGTTGGCAATCCTATTTTTATGCCACTTCCTACACAAACGAGAAAATGTCTTATTGAAATTATTTAAGTTGCTATTATAACCCTTATCAACGCTCAATAAGACTCAAAATATTAATTTTGTTAGGTTTATAAACCTTTGATAGATGTTTCGTATTGCCAATGAAAAAAATAAAAGGAAAAATACACACACAAATGCACGACTCTGCACCAGCTGATCAGGGTCGAAACATTTATATATTTTTTTAAATACAGCGATCACTTTAAAATATGCCCGAAAATATTATAAAAATATATAAAACAATTCCTCTTTTTCAATCAACATCTTAAAATATATAAAGCAATATTTGCAAAAGGATGAGTAATTTGAGTTAGACACTAGATGGCGCTTTAGTTAATTAGGTTAATATTTAGATTTGTCGATAGATGTCGTTACATGAACTCCAAATTCTGTTTAGTGTATTGGATGAAGGGTGCAAAATGCATACAGCATGACGTTCCACCGTTTAACTAAATAGGAAGTACCTAGTTGTTTATACTTCCTACTTTATCGAGATTCGAGGTGGTTTAATATAAAATGTATCCTTCTTATACCGTTAAGATATCTGTCGACTCATTTTTAAAATACGTTTTAATATGAAAACAAACTCGCATTTGTGATTTTATACCTATTGTTATAAACAGTTATGATTTCATTTTCTTTTAAGATATCCATTGAAGTACCTACATAAAAGCAAATTATATAATTACGTCTATTGATAGGCATTATCATTTGACGATTTTCATTTTACAGAGTATTTTTATATAATAATATAATCATCTCATTGTTTTTGTATCCAATATACACAGAAGACTTGACTTCTTTTTGGCAAGTGTTAATTATTTACATAAATAATATGAAGGAGTATTTTTATAGATTCTAATATTGTAAGGATTTATTCATCGTATAATTTCAATTAAAATGATTAAGTCTAATTTTGCCTACCATTTTGTTTTAATTTATTTAAAATACTTGGATGCACTTCCGCTATGTACAACCCATTAGCTTTTGATAAGACTGATTTTATCTACGAAAATTTAGTTTATACGGAGTTTGAACTAAATAACTCTATATTGTTTTTTGAGTTATGGAAAAGAGAATATTGATGCATAAAAGTTAGGTGAGCAACTGCATAAAAATATATTTAGTAATTCCTAGACAGTTGTTTAACATAGGTATCCTGTTTGGTAACATTTCCCAGTTCCCTTTGTTGTAAGTGTTACATACCCCATTGTTTATTAACATAATAGTTTCTGTGATCTGTGACTAAGGAAGTGCACTTAATTCTAACATTTTAACTCGAATTTCTCAAATTAAATACTATTTTGAATATGTACCTACTTACCAAACAATATGCGATATTTGATTTAAAAGTACTTACCTAGTTTTAAATCAATGGTTTTGGTAAGTACTTGTAGAATGGATTTTTTATTATATATTGATTAGATCGTGTATGTATACTAAATATGTATTTTGTAATATTTCTTACGTTATCTACATAACTCTTAAATACATATAATGTTAAACTATTTTGACTAACCATTGTGTCTAAATACTTGAAAAATTATTTGTGTATTTTCTAATTTATTCTTATAATCATTTACTCAAAACGGGATTGTAATTATTAATCCAGGACTGCAATAGACAGTATAAATTGACTATAACCTCAAATTAATCGAATAGGTTAAGATAAGTCACGTTGCACTTTAATTATTTCAATTATTTAATTAATGTGCATTTTGCGGAAGATCTGTAAATGAGGTGACAAAACGTTGATCAAGGGAAGATATAAGCCCAATGTTGTGACAATGTTATTATACCAGAGAAAACTGATGTGAGTGTTTCAGAAACTTTTTGGAAAGTCTATAGAGGGGTAGTGATAGTGGAGTGAAGAATAAATAAAAGTATCAACGGACAGCGGGGACCAAGAAAGATAGGTAAGTATATTGTTTATTAGTAAGTCTAGGTACCTAGTAGGTACATTTATTTTGTTTTAATAGACCCATACTATAGTGGGTTATAAAAGGCTTGGTTCGATGGGATGGTAGCAGTCTCACATAAACTCGACGAAAGTAAGGGCATTGTTGTCGTGTTTAGTTCGGTGAGATTCCCGGAGGCGTCATGGCCTTTTCCTCATGTTCTTCCCTTCACATTTTGAGGCTGGCAATGCCTACAATCTAAGTATAGTAGATGTTTATGTACACCTGTAATCATTTACCATGAGATGATTTCTAAAACCACCTCGGACTGAACCAAACGGTTTGCATTTTTTTTGCCGCGCTGTCATGCTGTGGAATGGTTTGCCGTCACAAGTATTATCCTGGGTCCTTCCGCCGTAGCGTGAAGAAGCTGCTGAGTGGGCCGGCTAATGGTGTCGAATGGCATGAGATCACCATCTGATGCCATTCAATGCTCTGTCTGGACATTGCTTACCATCAGGCGCAGTGCAGTCACTTTGCTGTGCCGGAATAAAAAAAGGCGTTTTCTCGTTTGTCGGACCTTTGCTACTAATAAGGGATTTTAACATTTGTCAGTATAGAGCTCTTGCTTCTCGATGGTGACGTAACAGTTGTTTTGTAGTGTTTATAGGGTCAGTTTAGAGTTTTTATTTTATGCGGGAGGTGGCGGACCCAGCAGGAAGGCGGAACCTGACACTGGCCGGCATAACACCAAGTAGAAAGAGAGTTGTAGTCATTTTAACGAAGTTTTCAAGCCTTAAGGTAAGCTGCTACTGTAACAAATGGGTTAAGAGTATTTATAATATAGAGGGAGTGCGGGTACTTCAAAAACGTAGATAAAAATGGTGGTGCCGGGCCACCTTTTTCTGCCCTCCTATTGGCTGACATTTGACAGGTTGTCCAACATGCACGAATTATTTGAAAAAGAAAAATGTTAAAAAATAGTTTAAGCATATTGAACTTGTTTTCGACGGATAATTATGAAATTTAGTTTCGGTTACCAACGGAATTTCTAGATATTTGTTGTTAAATAATTGGTTCAATTTTCACCAATATAGCAGGACTACCAACTTTACGAACAAGAAAATATCTACGTTTTTGATGACGCAGATGTATGATCTACAGGTCACTGTAGAAATCATTGGGAGAGGCCTATGTTCAGCAGTGGACTTCCTTTGGATTGGATTGGATTGAAAATGTATGACAGGGCTCCTTCAATATCGTAAATACTCTTAGCAAATGTGTGAAACTGAGGAAAATGATATAACGAACTTTTTGAGAACTAAAAAATGCCGTACTCTCTCTAATAATTGTTTTTTAATACTCCGTATTTTTAAGACCGTATGGTATTACAAAAAGGCTTGTGAATATTTGTTACGCCTTAAAATTCAAGTTAATAAGTAGCAACATTTTTATTTTAATATAAATACAGTTTCTTGTTAAATCATAAAAAAATTATAACTCCGTTTAAGTAAAGCTTTATATCGATTTTACATTATCAATTACACAAAATTATTTATGCTTAAACTTTTACAGCGAGCGTTTTATATGTCGTACTTTTAACTAATTTTCTATAGATCATTCAAAAAACACCCATTAAAGATGGCGCGATAGACAATGATTTGTGGACAGATAATTTTATAATAACGATATTAAAACGGTACAGGTAATAAATAATAGACGATTTGCGTAGGCTGTGCGTTCTTATTCAACTGTCAAAAAATGGCGCGGAAATATGAGAGGAACCAAGCGAAACGACAGGTAGTAAAATAAAGTAATTGTTTTTTTTTCCCAGAAGGGGTAGACAGAGATACAACCATGACTGTCATGTTTCGCCTTGTGTATTCCGTCCCACGATGTGATAGGGGGCGAGCCGATCGCCATTTTGGGCACAACTTCCTGACTCTGAGCTGAAAATGGATAGAAAAACTCAAAATCACTTTGTCCGACCCGGGATTCGAACCCGAGATCTCAGCGTTGAAATCGTTTCTTAGTACAACTGCGCTACCAAGGCAGCGCATAATAATAGCAAATTTATTTATCTTCTATTGCACACAGAAAGAAAAACCAATATAAGATATTTATTGGTGGTGTCGCATATGTGAGTGGCCGCCTGGGTAGGTACCACCGCAATGTCTATTTCTCCCGACAAACGACAGTGTAAATGCACTATTGAGTTCCGATTAGAAGGACCTTGTAGCCAGAGTAACTACTTATAATGAGACTTAACATTTGTATATGTCTCAGGATGGCGAACTCAGTGAAATAGCAAGCGTTGCTTGGTAATTCATGGTGTTGTTTGGTTTTGCTACTGTCCATGAGCGGTCGTATCGCTTATCATCAGGCCAATGGCATGCTCGTCTCGCCATACAACGCAATAATAAAAATAAAAGATATAAAAAATCTAGGTAGGTATATCTGTCAGGTGAAAGATAGTATTGCATTTCACTACTCTTATCATCAGATGCAATGTACTAGTCACTTGGTCGAGCCAGTAGCTATGTACATAAAAACAAATTGTCTTATTAGAATGTATTCGAATTTGAACACATTATTCTTCAGCTGTATTATAATATATATTTTTATAGCATAGGTTCGGCAAACGAGCAAGCAGGTCACCTGATGGTAAGTGAACACTGCCGCCCATGAACATCCACAACGCTTGGATCATAGATGAGTAGCCTGCCCTTGAAATCAGGAGGGGAGCGGGAAAGAAAAAGGATGGGAAGAGGCAAGGGGTATTGGGTATCCGGCAGTCTCACTCACCGAACGAAACGCGACACCAAAGCTGTCTCTTCACGTCGATCTCCTGTGAAACAGTGGTACCGCCCCGGATGAGCCTGCTCATTCATGCTGAGTCATGACTGACAACAGCGTGGCTCTACCACTTTATATTATAATTTTGTTTCTAGTGACACAATCATTTAACTGCCTTTTTTTAATACGTTTCGTTCTGGTGTTTGTGGTTGTTTGACTCTGAAAGCCCTGCAAACTTTGAATGTAGTAACGGGACTCCCTACTGGTTACCTATCATACTGGCTCGAAAAACAGATACAATTCACCTGACGGTAAGTACAGCGCAGTCTGAAACAAGATTAGTATATCCGGAGAGTTTGCTTCTGATCGATACAATTATGCAGGTTTTGGAAGCAGGTTTACACTGTCTGAATCTGTACAGAAAATTTGAGTACTTTTCAGGTAGAAACAGCTGTATCAGCAGCCCATATATGTACGTCCCACTGCAGGGCACGGGCCTGCTCTACAATCGAGAGTACGATTGAGAGGGTTTGGATATAGTCCACCACAGTGGCCTAGTGCGGGTTGGCGGACTTTACATGCCATATAAGTTTTTACTAAATCGCTATATGCACGTTATGATAAATAAATTCTATTTTCATATCTTTTTCCTTGAGTGCCTCTTCAGTGTTGAAGATTCTATAAAATAGAAAATTACATTTTACTTTTATTGAATGATTCAAAAAGAAGATAAATATTGCAATGTTAATTTTACCTAATTGCATTAGTATTGTCATTAAAAATGAAAGTTTTTACACGTATAGCTTTTGTGCTGTAGTTTCTTTGTGGGGTAAAAGAATATCGCGTCCAAAGCTGGGAACTTTGAAAATTTTGCGTTTGTTAGCACCTGTTACTTGGATATCTAATCGTCACCCCTGTGTCTATAGGGATAGGCAGAGACTATGGATCGTCACTTTGCTCACTGAATTATTATTACATTGACATACTACATGCGTACACTTCGTCCACACTTCATGAATTTTCGTCCGTTGAGGCTAGTTAGAGACCTGATCCTTGTTCAATCTGATCATTGAATACCGACTCCCAATACCGACTCTCGCTTTGTATATCTGCTTGGTCAGTCTCCTATCATCCATCCTCTCAGTATGATGTGAAGTATCTGGATCTGTATCAACCCGTATACTTACGTCTCACTGCAGGGTACGGGACTCCTTTACAATCGAGAGTCTGATCCAGAAGGATTCTAGGCCATATAGCCCACCACGTCGGCCTAATTTGGGTTAGCGGACTTTACATACCATAAACATTCTTACAAATCGCTATTACGCAGGTTTCCTCGCGATGATCTAATAACATGTTGAATAATTTAAGTTGAATTCGTCAAGGAACGCGGGCAGCTTCACTTGCGCAAATGGGCGGGACCGCGCACGATCGATACTCTCGGGGTGCTAGCAGCCCCTACGTCTATACGCGGAACTGCGGAACGGGCCGATATTTCGACAGCTTTGGAGAAAAGTTTTTTTGATTAGTAGTTGAACTACTAATAAAATTAATACGTAATCTTGCAAGAAGCCGCCATTTTAAATACTTGCCCCGTCGTGCGAATGTTTTGCAGGAAGAATTTGCCGAGGAGCCTTTGAAGCTAAATATCGAGAATGAAGCCCACTTGACTCGGCTCGTGGTTTTCATTTGATACCGATTTTTTTTTATTGCATAGATCCTGCAAACGAGCAAACCGGTCACCTGATGGTAAGTGGTCGCTGCCGCCCATGAACATCTACAACGCTGGATCATGGATGTGTTGCCGGTCCAATTGGGAGAGGAGTGAGGAGGATCCTTGTGTTCAGCAGTGGACTTCCTGTGGCTGAATTACTAAGAACTATTATTAAACATTAGCATACTTGCATTATCATTAAATTAAGCTAATTGAAATAAAACTACTTTTCATATTTTTTACTTCCTGACGTTTCGATCATTTTACAGTTGTCGTGGTCACGGGGCGGTCTGCAAAATTAATCTCAACCATGTATGGAAATTGGGCTTTTTCTTTTTGGAGCTATTAAAGTGTTATAATCTACCCACTAAAAGCTATCACAATCTGAATGAGACAAATGTTTGTGAGAACCACAAGTACTTGTTTCGAATCTGGGTGTTTGTCAGACCGAAAAGCCTTGTAGCTCCTGATACCCACGACACAAGACTCGATGTTAGTGTGGGGTCTGGACTATGTGACTGTTGGGAGTATTTATTTATTATTTATTTATTTATCGTGCGGAAACCTGCATACCACGGACATCTTATAAAGAATGTCTGTGACATGTGCAGTCCGCCAACCCGCACTAGGCCAACGCGGTGTATTGCCAAACCTCGCAATGAAACTATCGGTTCAAGAGGTCTCTAGCTCAGTTTTTTTATCATTATTGTATTGCTCGATAATGGGCTAATGCAGTAACCATCTCGACTGCTTTCCTGGTGGTCTCTCATATGTGAGAGGCTGAGTAGGTCCCACCGTAATGTCTATTTCTCCCGCCAAACTGCAGTGTGATAAATGCACTGTTGCGTTCCGGTTTGAAGCACATACCAGAGCAACTACTGGACATAATGAGACTTAACATCTTATGTCTCAGGATGGCGAGCGCAGTGGAATGCCAAGCTTTGTAATTCATGATGTTGTTTGGTTTTGCTCCTGTCTATGAGTGGTCGTTTCGCTTATCATCAGGCTCGTGTCGCCATTCATTGCAACAAAAAAAAAGTAGAGACATACTGTAGTTAGAAGACTAAAGTAGGGCGTCCTGGTTCGACCAGAAAGTTATCACTGTTTCACACAAAATAGAAGTGGACAAAAACCATTTCCAAGTCCTCTTGTTATATACACATACATACATTTTAGCCACCTTTTTCCCGGAAGGGGTAGGCAGAAGTGCAGAACACCCACGTTTTCAGCTTGTGTGTTCCGTTCCACGATGTGAGAGGAGGCGAGCATATCGTCAAATCGGGCGCAAATTCTTGTCTCAAGGCTGATAATGAATAGAAAAATCCAATATCACTTTGCCCGACCTGGGATTTGAACACTACACTCCAGCTTGGAATCGTACGGCTACGCCACCGAGGCAGTATTATTTAACAAATTTTAAGTACTATTGATTGGTAGCGTTCATGGTGTTGTTTACTAAAATAAGCTTACTATCTGCTTGTATATATAAAATGTAAAAAAAAAACTTGATACATAGATCAAGTTTGGCAGTTGTCAGTATGGGTTAGTGAAAGGGTAATTATTTATTGGCCACATCACTGAAGCCTTAAACCAAAAATGAAAATAATACATTTTCAATAAGCGATAGGCTCGCCCCCTATCACATCCTGGGACGGAATAGACAAGGCGAAACGTGGGTGCCTGGCTACTACCAGGAGACCCTCTGCCTACCCCTTCTGGGAAAAAGGCACAAGTTTATGTATGTAGGTATATCTTTCAAAAAATTCCTACATCAAGGATCATATGTAACTATGACAATATTATTTTAAAAATCTTTTTTGAAAACACAGTTTTTATTCGGAAATATTTCGATTTTATTTTATGTAAGGACGCCCCTTCACCTACTCAAAAGTATTGGTGTGCCTTTTAAAAGTTTTGTAAATTTATTACAAGCCGTATTATAATTCAAAAAGGTGCCAATATTTTTACATAAACTTTTTTTGTCCTTGGACCATACAAAAATCCAATTACAATCATTAAATAACATAAAAAAGTACAAAACATAACATAAAAAAGTAAAAAAGCCTTATCGCACTGGGCAATTTCTTTCAGTTTGTTGGGATCCATCCCAAGAATTTTTTATATCCATATTAAAACAGCAGAATGAGGACAGTCAAGGAGTAAATAATAATCTAAATATACACGTAGTGAAAAAATAAGGCATTGTGATTTAGTAACACTTGCTTTATTGTCTTAAAAAATAAGAATACAGCCAGGACTCTCATCGTCTGAACATTAAATTAAAAAATATAACCTTAAAAATATGTCACATTTGAAAGAAGATGATTATTCAAAATAAGTTTCATAACTTATTTACAAAAATGCTCTTCTTTACTTAACTTACATAAGTGTAATAATTGACCAATATTTTTTTAATTGTACAACTTATCATTTTGATAATTGATACCTTTTATGCCGCTTAAATTCTAAGAATTTTGATACTAGGTAGGTCAGTAGTCTAATCAATCAGTTTATTAAACCACATAAAGTTAGCTTGAATACCTATCGCTATATTCATAGACAGTTTTAAAATCTATTTTAGTTATCGATTTTTTGTCTTCTTCTCTCAAATTGAATTCTATGGTCCTTCGAAAGGGACAAAACATTCGATAACTAAAATAGGTTTTAAATTTGTCTAAGAATAAGACCACTAATGAAGACCCAACAGCTTATGACAAATATACCAAAATGATTTTGCCTCAATGAATATTTTAAAATAATTCTCAATCGGTTGTGATTAAAATTGTGTTTTTAATATCCTGAAATATCCTTAAATGTCGGCCTCAGGGTTTTTGAATTATTTAATGTTATAGGACAAAAATATAAGAATAAATTATTGATTTGTACTTCTAAGATTAGGTTTAATGAAAAGGAATTAATTTGAAAAAGAAAACAGTCTTTTAGGTATCTATATAAGTAGGCAGAAACAAGAGGCCGCGGGTTCGATCCCCGCACCGAGACAAATATATGCGTGAGCCACAGGTATTTTTTCGGGTCTGGATGTTGGGACCGACAAGTCTCTTGTAGTTCCTGATACCCACGACACAAGTCTCGATCTTAGTGTAGGGTCAGGACTATGTATGTGACTGTTGGGTATATTTATTTATTTATTTATAGATCACTGAAATGTTTTATATTTTATTTAGGTATGTCGGTATTAATTTCCTGAAACATCCTTCTTACTTAAGATCATGTAATGCATATGAGTAGAGTGAGATATATTGTAGTTTTAAAAATAGCTATAGGGGAATAAGTTTTAATTGTGTGTATATTTCTAAAACGTACCTTTATACCTATCGAATAATATTCAGTTTTAAAGGAAAAATGTAAGTTAATTGCTAACTTAATTATATATTTTTGTAGGTATTTTATAATGTTCTGGATCGTTCGTTCAAAATTATATCCTGATTTCATTTTTTTCTTTTATTTTAAAGACATAATGCAATTTTGGTCGTTTTTATTTTCACAAAGGACGTGTCAGGGTGTCTCGACAGGACCATAAACGTACTCCCCCATAACCGCGTATAGGGCTGTTGCAAAATTAAACAGTAGGTAGTAACGATTATACCTACCGTTCTGGATGCCTCTTTTAGGCATAACTCCGACCAGCAGGTCGCGAGGCAAGGTTAAACCGAGCGCGCGCGAGACCCGGCCGAGCCCGCCATTTGGCCAACGTAAGCCGCGCGTGCGCCACCTCCCGTCGTGCCAGTACTGCCAACCTCGCGACACGTTTCCGCCTCGCCCGGGCCCTTCGCCCTCCGCCGCCCGCGCCTCTCACCCCGCCGGCTCCCGAACGCACAGCAAACACAAACATACCGCCGAAAATCTAACCATTCCCGCCAAAACCATGTTCCAAATTCAAAAACCCTTCAGTCCCGTGACGTGGCCGATCCCAACAAAAACATTGCGCGCGTCGTGAACTTCGTCCGAGTAGTTTCGCGTGTGCTTCGTGCGAAGGTTGCGCCCAACTGCTCCGTCCACATTTATTGTACTTCTGACCCTTATCAGGGCTTTATCCACCACTATCAGTTGTATAATACGTCCTTATGTGTTCAAAAAGTGTTCGTTTTCGGCGAGCGGCGCGCGCGGCCCGCGGCGCGGCAGCGGCTAGGCCTAAATGAGCGGATCGCGCGCGGACGTGCAAAATTTTTGCACAAATCACAAGCAAATATATCCAATAAGATTCTTATAGGCCTATTTAGAAAACTGTTGGTGCATCACCTGTGGACTATGTATTTCGTGTTTAATGAGCATTTTGTCCAAAACGCGACTTTGTTTTATGTTTTTTTGACGTTTTTGTGAAGTGATTGTGCGCGGACCCACAAAGGATTGCAAATTGGTTACAAGTGAACATTTTCTTGGATTTTATGTTACGAATCGACTTGGAACCGTAAGTACTAGTGTTTCTTAATAAATATATATAATTTAAATCAAAATTAAAGTCTTAGTTTGATTTTTTTGAGTATTTCTTAAGGCATGGCGCTCTTGGTGAACGGGTGGGAAAAATGAAATTTTTAGCCCAGAGCGCACATTTAAACTGTTATAATATGCTTGATTTATGTTATTTAGGACCCTGCCAATATTATTCACCACTTTTCGCTTCGAAAAATCATTATTTTTTTCAAAATCGATCATGTCAAAGTTGACCATCTAAACTCGGCAACTTGTAAACTCGCTGTGATTTGTTTAACTCTTATTTTGTATTTAACAGTTATCAAATTTAATTAAACAAAGCATATTTTGCCAAAAAAAATACATTTTCAAATATTTATAAGTACTTACTAGACTTGTGTTATAAAAGTGACTTAAACTGAGATTTTGTTATACTCCCGTATATGAAAGGGAAAAGGGACGTATCCAGAAATAAAATCATAGTTTAAATTATACATAAATATATAATTTGTCGATAAAAATTCCATGACACTTTTAACCCTTAATATTTGGAGAATATCCATAAATTAATAATTAGCAGTCTTAGAAAATACTAAACAGGACATAAATAATAGAAATTATACATATTTTCATTTAAAAAGGGTTCACAAGTATTTTTATTTGCTTTGTCTATGATGTCATTAAATTCAACCTTTAGGCCTAGAATAAAATTATTATATTTCGTTGATTTGCGTTTAATATCGAGTATTACGTACTGTGCGCATTAAAAATGTACAAAAATCCGATTAAAAATGCATAAATTACTAGTTTCCCAAATTTTCTCGTATCTGTGTAAAAATAGTAAAGGGATTTGGATAGAAAACATTTTAATAATAATAAATGGTTCGTCAAAGATATAAAACCTCCGTAGTGAAAAAAGAAATAATTTCCAAAAAGTTCGCATTATAAATTTATGTCACGTTCGATATTTAAATATAGGTATTTGGAACCCTATTTACCGCGAGGCATTATGTATAGTGTCCCTTTGCCGTTCTCCCCTCAGTATAAAAAGTAGTTTGTCGGAAGGGCCGAATTCGTTTCGATACTTTAAAAAATATATTTTTCAACACGATTTGTGTTTTGATAAAACACGCTAGATTTTAAATTCACGTTTTGAAATTTAAAAATATTTTTTGCGTATAACAGATGGGAAAGAATTAGCTGTATTTCTATACCAGGTAGGCAGACATAATTCATAGCGTTGTCTTGCTAGACTCAATATTATTGTTAGATCGTGTAGTAAAAATATCTATCTATTCATGTACCACTGTTGGGCACGGGTCTCCTCTACAATTGAGGTTAGACTTAAGTCCACCACGCTGGGCGTAGGTTGGTGGACTTAACTTAAAAAATTTCCTAAGTATGTATCCTCGCGATGTTTTCTATCACCGTTAAAAGGTTATATTGTTCCTAACTTGCTTAAATCGTCGGGTATAAATATTTGTACCCATGAAGTTTAAGACCCATCATAGTGATTTAAATGTGCCTAGTTCCGGGTTCAGTCTGTGTATCTTTTTTATGTAAGCGATTTGTAAAAAAATCTATGGCATGGAAGCTCCGACAACCCGCACTGACCAGCGTGGTGGACTATATGGCCTAACCTCTCAATCGAACCCACGGTTGTAGAAGCCCGTTCCCGTAATGCGATGTATATGGTATACAGATATCCGGTTTTTGACAAACATATAGATATACATAGACATATAGATATAGATACTCTACCTATAATATTGTTGCACTTACTAACATGTAGTGTAGTCATTTTGGCATACTATAAACATAAATAATTACATCCAACAGTCACATACATAGCCCTGACTCCACTCTAAGATCGAGTCTTGTGTCGTAACAGAAACGACGAGAAACTTTTCGGTCTCACAAACTCCCAGACCCGCATCATTTATTATTCTGAAGATATAACACTGCTTGTAATAATATGCCGTATCTATAGTCTTCTTCTATGAGTGCCTCTTCAGTGTTGAAGGTTGGCCGTCAGCTTCTCGTATTCCTCTTTATCATTAGCCAGGTGGAACAGTCAGCTGTAGTCTTTTTCGTAGTCGTAAACACTTGACGGTGTGGTCATGGTTATCTCAACGTGTTCCGATAGTAGTCACCTATAGTCACTTTACCCAAAAAAAACATGTAAATTTTCCGTTGGCAATTTTTTTTTATCAGCCCATATACGTCCCACTGCTGGGCACGGGCCTACTCTACAATCGAGAGAATCGATTGAGAGTGGTTAGGCCATATAGTCCACCACGCTGGCCTAGTGCGGGTTGGCGGACTTACATATCGTAGAAATTCTTTAAAATCGCTACGGTACGCAGGTTTCCTCACGATGTTTTCTGTCACCGTTAAAGTGCGTGGTGATTGACTATCAATACACACATAACTCCGAAAAGTCAGAGGTGTGCCCTGGGATTTGAACCCGCCACCACCGCGAACATGTAGCAGTCTGGTCCGTTACTAACAGGCCACCACGCACACCATTTTTTTTATGCTGGCATGAAAATGTGACAACAATACACCTGATGGTAGCAGTGCAGGTAGAGTATCTACAAGGGACGACTATCTATCACTGACAGAATTATGCCTGATTGTACCAGGATATGACAGGATGAATGCGACATAACGGGTCCACAATATACTATGGCCACTAAAGAGGGATAAAAATATCCTGTAACTGTGAAACTATCAGCCCATATACGTCCCACGAGGCCACGGACCTCCTTTACAATCAATAGTGATTGAAAGGGGTTAGTACAGTCCACCACGCTGGCATATTGCCAGGCGGACTTTCAATACCATAGAAATTCATACAAACCCCTATGGTATGCAGGTTTCTTCGCGATGTTTCTGTACGTATTACCTACCACAAGCAAAATATGCTCTGACGTCATCAAGTGCCGAGCCTAAACCAGTTCATCCTCACTTCTCCTTTTCCGTCTCAAGGCGAGTTGAAACATTAAAAAAGCTAAAAATAGCTGTACTTTTCAATGGCCGACAGATACTTTTAATTTATCTAGGCCAATAAGAGTGATAGGTCCAGCCTGTAGACTTCAAACTGTATATCAAGTTTAATTAATACCTACATGTATTTTTGAATAGGTATTGAAATTATTGCTATTCATTGTTCGGTTAATTTCCGTCGCTATTATTATGCCGGCCACAAATTCAGTCACAGACAATTCGCATGACATATATCAATCGCAAAAAATAAAG
The DNA here is from genome assembly GCA_033459515.1 of Theretra japonica. NCBI lineage: Eukaryota > Metazoa > Arthropoda > Insecta > Lepidoptera > Sphingidae > Theretra > Theretra japonica. The sequence goes on from CM065952.1 coordinate 266,964, forward strand.
TATTAATTGGTCAACTTGAGAATCGAACCCAGGATATTATTCATACTACAAATCGAGCAATGACGCGACAAAGAAATATACATAACATAGCCATACGATATACATAGTCCAATACCCATACGAAAATAGTTGTATGTCGTATTGGAAAGTACTAGACCATTTTCGTATCAGCCATAATTATATTTTACATAACCTTAAATCATAATAAGTTTCAGATAAGATACATAATACATTGACTAAAACCATTGGAAAAAGGTAGGCCGATGTCGTAGGATTTTTCTTTGGTGACCATACATTTATTTCGTAACGGGTATTGAATCCGAGACCACTATACATCTGTATCAGCCCATATATATCTCACTACATGGGCCTCTTCTACAATCGAGAGAACGATTGAGAGCGGTTAGGCCATATAGTACACCGGTGCGGGTTGGTTCTATACATAGGTCATAAAAAATATTCTAACTTTGATTTTAAATGCTCAAATAAAATTATAAAACGATTTGTGTTTGTTAAGATTTAAAGCAGAATCGAAATCGTTCGAGGAATTTTTATGAAAAATCAGTATAGGCGAATACATATTATCCTAGTTAGCACTTTGTATATTTTTTAGTAGGAAACGTAAATAAAATCTATTTTTAACCACTATTCTTTATACAAAAAAATATTTTTTGCAGCACAAAATTTTCTCACAAAAAATAAAATAATACTGTCTTTATTGTCTATATTAAGAAATGTATTCTCATAAAGACAAAAAATAAGTCACATGAGAATAACAACAAAGCTTAAGTAAAATTATTAAATTGCAGTACAGTGGCCGCCGTCTTTAATCTATAAAAATACATGGGATTATGTTTTAAATAATATAATTACTATATCCACTTTTAAAGGTCAGCCTACTTTTGACCTAGGCCTCTTTTGACCTTCGTCCACCACGTAGGTCATGGTTTCGTCTATCGATAATTTTTATCGCACTAATGACCGATCTAGAGAAAGAATTTTTAAGCCACTTTTAGTATCTGAGTGGGGCTTAAAGACTGTTAGACTGGTCTTAAAATGGTAAGCGGTTGGTACTAGTCTTAAAGTAGTTAATAATAAAAAATAAAATTACTCATAAATGACGTACCGTTATGCCTTTAGACTAGGATGTAAAATGTAAAAAAACTTAATTTTAATTTTTAGTGCAGTAACGGAATGTAATGACCAAAAATACTAGAAAGAATACAATAAAAAAAATCTGAGATCTCATCATAACTTACAAAGCTTTAGTGAGATTTTTTTTCAACAACAACATTAAATTATAATCAACGATATAAGTAACCACTACATATTGATATAATTAGGTATTATTTCTTTTTTAAGCTATGTAAACGAAACTTTTGTATAGAAATCTACTGAAAAAAATCCACGAATAGACTTTTTTTGTTAAATAAACAATTACGGTTGTAATAATAACAATGCTCTAGAGAAATTATTATACTTACTTTTTAAAAAATTGTTTAATCAACGCATAAAATTAAACTTTTAGTTTTGATTTTAGAATCCACTGTATAAAATTATACTTTACTAATTATACTTAAATTATACTTTTTGTTTTGACCTTTTAAGATCAACAAATTATAAAGCGTCGAATGTGTTCTAAGAATGGCTTAAAAATTCTGATACTATACCGGCCTTTAGCCAGACTAAAACGCCCGTCTATACACCGTCATATTGGCCTAATGCCAACCACTGGGACTTAATACTTAATCTATTATATGACCTGTGAATCCTGAGGTAATAATTATGACCCACAAAGGTCAGATTTAAACGTCGAAATTATTTTTGAAGTGGATTATTAATAATTGTTTTACCTAGTATAGTAGTACGTGACTTCATACACGTAGCATTATACTTCAAGGTTTTACAAGTAAAACCGTGTATGTATGGAGATGAAAGTTATCTGACTGCCTCGGTGGCGCTGTTGTACGGTACGATTCCAAGATCTCGGGTTCAAATCCCAGGTCAGGCCAATTGACACTGATTTTTCTATTCATTATCAGCCCGGAGTCAGGAATTTGTGCCCGATATGGCGATAGGCCCGCCCCCTATCAGATTGTGGGATGGAACACACAAGGTGAAATGTAGGTGTCCTGGTAGCACCTCTGCCTACCCCTTCTGGACAAAGGCGTGAGTTTATGCATGTATGAAAGTTTTTACTATTATGCATTGAATAAAGCTTTGGTAGAATGTTCTTGGTCGTATATGACCACACTACACAACGGGGAATGACGCGTCATATTGTCCTACGTGAGTCGCGTTTCACAATTAAAGCATAGTTTTGTTCAATAGGTCCCTCAAACAAGCAAACAGGTCACCTGATGGTAAGTGATCACCATTATTGTATTGGGCATCCGGTAATAATTTTATTGAGTGGTAAGAAATCTTATCTCGGTGGTTACTCTATCTGGTCAGCACATACCAGGTGCAGTCATTCACGTATAAAAATATCCTTTCTCTTAATATAATTTTAGATCGTCCTTGAGTTACTCCAAGAGCTATTAATTACTTGTCACTTACGTACTTTTTGTGTGCAGTGACGTCATAATTCCACTTATGAAGGAATGCTGTTTTTTATATACAACTGCCACTAAAATATATTTTTGAGTTTTGTTGATCCTGGCTGACAGGTGTTGCTGTGGTGGGTTTGTGGGAGGAAGATACAATTCATACAGTACTTGAGCTCAGTTAGTATCTAGACCCTGGCTAGTCAAAAATAAGTACATACATAAACACGCCCTTAACCCAGAAGGGGTAGGCAGAGGTGCAACCAGGACCCACTTTTCGCCTTGTGTTCCGTCCCACGATGTGATAGGGGGCGAGTCCATCGCCATTTCATGCATAAATTCCTGACTCCAAACTGATAATGAATAGGAAAATTCAGTATCACTTTGCCCTACCCGGGATTCGAACCTGAGGCCTCAGGTTTGTAATCGTACCGTAGATCAAGTACCCCACCGAGGCAGTCCAAAAGAAGTAATTGAAATATATTACTACTCCACCAGGATTTGGCAGTCTTCGTGGCGCAGTTGGTTAGACGGCTGTGAAATTTGACGTCGCGGGTTCGATTTTTGCACCGAGACAATGTTTGTGTGAACAGGTATTTGTTTCGAGTCTGGGTGTATTCGAGACCGCAATGTCTTTCGTCATGTCTGATATCCACGTTACAAGACTCGATCTTAGTGTGGGGTCAGGACTATGTATGTGACTGTTGGGTGTATTTATTTATTTATCTAAGCGTCCATAGGGAGTAGGGACACTGGGAAGCGACTTTATGTATACTTGTATAGAAGCCGTATATTGAAGTGCGTGGTGACCAACATAGTCACGTTCGCCGCGGGTTCAAATCCCAGGGCACACCACCGACTGTTCGGAGTCATGTGTGTATTGATAGTCAATTACCACGCACTATAAAGGCGAAGGAAAACATCGTGAGGAAACCTACATATCATAGTAATTTGTATAATTTCTATGATATGTAAAGTCCGCCACTAAGCCAGTGTGGTGGACTATGGCCTAACCTCTCTCAATTGATTTTTCGATTATAGAGGAGGCCCGTGCCCTTCAGCGGGACGCATATGTGCGATAGGACGCTGACATATAAGCTGTAGATATAATATAGTCTATACATTAACCGACTATGAGTTTCATTAAATTCTATTGAGTTTTTTGTATGACGCAGACGCGCAAAAAATATAACGATTCATTTGTACGGTAATTACTTCAAAAATGAAACGTACAGACTTGACATACATATTGGTAATTTTTTTGGTGTAGCCACGTGTAAATTATTGATTTTTTATAACAACTCGTTGGTTGCGAGGTACAGTGTTAAGTGAAATGGTAAGTCTTGAGTTTGATTACCGGGTTGGGTAATTTACTTTGTATCAAATTTGAATTATTTTATATGATTTGCTCAGGATTGATATTTGCGATCAGTATGGAGTAAGTTAAACTCCATAATAACTTGAGATGACAATACGGACATTTTAAAAGACACAGGAACAAGCTTATGTATAAAATTATATATTAAAAAAATAAAAAACAATACAAAAAGCAAAAAATTAGAAATTATTTCTGCTGGTAGTATATTCATTGGTGAAGGAGGCGTCATAGTGAGCCACGTGTGTCGTGTCGGGTTCTGTGTATATCCGGATACAATCAGACGTCATTGTGTCGATGAACATCTCACGTCGATACTCCATCTGGACTACTCTTACCATCGGTATATTGTAGTCTATAGTATAAAAATCTGTCTGTATCATCCCATATACGTCCCACTGCAGGGCACTGTCTCTCTACATCGACAGTACGATTGAGAGTGGCTAGGCAACTTATTCTATGCTGGTCTAGTGCGGCTTGGCGGACTTTACATACCATAGAAATTCATACAAATCGTTATCATATGCAGACTTCCTCACGATGTTTTCCTCCACCGTTGACAGCCTCCGTGGCGCAATCGGTTAGACGCCGGCTATGAACGAGAAACCGCACCGAGACAAATATTTGTGAGGCCCACAAATATTTGTCTCGGACCTAGGTGTTTGTGAGACCGAAAAGTCTCTCGTAGCTTCTGATACCCGCGACACAAGACACGATCTTAGTTTGGGGTCAGAATTATGTATGTGACTGTTGGATGTATTCATTGTATTTACTGTTATTTTGACGCGGCTACCTACATGTACACAGTGGTCGCGGGTTCAAATCCCAGGGCACACCTCTGACTTTTCGGAGTCATGTGTGTATTGATAGTCAATCACCACGCACTATAACAGTGAAGGAAAACATCGTGAGGAAACCCGCAATACCATAGCGATTTGTATAAATTTCTATGGTATGTAAAAGTCCGCCAATCCGCACTGGGCCAGCGTGGTGGACTATATGGCCTAACCACTCTCAATCGTACTCTCGATTGTAGAGGAGGCTCGTGCCCTGCAGTGGGTCGTGTATGGGCTGATACAGTACCGTTATTTTGCGTGGTGATGAACTATCAATGACATGATTCCGAAATGTCAGAATTGTGCCCTGGGATTTCAGCCGCGACCACAGTGAACGTGCAGCCGCGTCTGGTCTGTTACCAACAGGCAACCACAACCAGTTAAAATTATAGTTTTCCTACATTTTACTCCACAGAATCAATAATTATACACAGCCCTTTCTTTCTCCTTCTCATAAATCCATCCAACGGTTGTCTGGTAGATTGCCGTAGTGCGATAACCCCACCATTTGTACTTTGTTTTCCTACCTCTTTATATTATGTTTATTGTGTACAACAAAGAACATAAAACATACATAAACACACGCCTTTTTCCCAGAAGGGGTAGGCAGAGGTGCTCCCAGAACACCCACGTTCCGCCTTGTATATTCCGTCCCACAATGTGATAGGGGGCGAGCCTATCACCATATCGGGCACAAATTCCTGACTCCGGGCTGATAATGAATATAAAAATCCAATATCACTTTGCCCGACCCGGGATTCGAACCCGAGACCTCAGCTTTGCAATCGTACCGTAGTACCACTACGCCACCGAGGCAGTTAAAAATAAAGAAAAAAATAAAATTAATTTAAATTAATGTACAGACGAGTCCGCGTATGAAACATGTATAGAGAATGATAGTGTTTTTATGTGAGAACTCGTTAGTAGTTGCCACGGCGACATCGCTCGCCTTCATTTAAATCTTGATGCCTCGCCTCTGGTGTACTGACATGAATCGTGAGATCCCCGGTTCGATTCCTATAGTCAGGACAATTATGAGATTAATAGATCTTGCGAATGCAGACTAGAAGTTTATTTATTTATTTATACTCTTTATTGTACTCTCAAGTTACATAATAATTAAATAGTTGACTCTTGCAATAGACTCTGTGCTTGCTATTAATATGATAGTTAATATACCTCGTGTTAGATCGCCGGTTCGAATCCCACGGGTCAGGTTTAAATGCCATGTCAGGTCGAAGACGATATCTCTGTAATCTTTAGTATTTTTTTAGAATCTTCATCAACCTCAATATTTCAGTTACAATTTCCACTCGAAAGATGATTCAGATACTCGTATCCTTTTGAGGCCATTTCATTATATTTATCTGCACTAGGGCAGCGTGGTGTATGGTCTTAGTCCACTCGATGAAACTCTCGATTGTGCCCTCTGTTGGGCACTCCTTCATGCCCAACTGTAGGCGAATATGGGCTGATACAACACAGTATTTTCCTATGGCCTTTAACTCGTTCGTGGAGGCATGGATTTCAGATTCCTTCCTTCCTTTACCTTGACGTTATTCCGGCTGCTGTCAGGGTCCGCCTTCCAGCTGAGTCTCCATCGAAGCATGGTTCCCAGATATTTTTTGCTAAAAGATACCTTCCTTATTAGACTATATCGTTAGCCTAGTAATAAGTATCATAAACTATTAATAATCGCAAAATCCTTGTGTATTAAATATTTATGATATGGCTGACGTCATCCTTTGTGTATTTGCTAGGCATTACGTAACACTCACGCCTGTCTCGTTGGGGTAGGTAGAGAACGTATCTTATGTGCTGCCGTTCTAACATACCTCTTACTTACATAAACCTACGCTTTTTCCCATACGGGGTAGGCAGAATTGCTACCAGGACACCCACGTTTCTCCTTGTGTGTTCCCACGATGTGATAGGAGGCGAGCCTACCGCTATATAGGGCAAACATCTCTGACTCCGGGCGGATAATGAATAAAAAACTTAATATCACTTTGCCTGACCTAGAATTCGAACCCAAGACCTCAGCGTTGTATACCGGACAACTACGCCATGTAGGCAGTCTTATAATTCTATAATTGTCTTTAAAATCATTGAAGTCATTAGTGGTCACTTCTCTTTTATTTTATATTCTTTATTTGGCTTTTATAAGTGCTTGGACATCTCCAACGAACACTTCCTTTCGTATTATTTCACTATGTTTAATATTTTAAGATTTAGTTTGACTCTACCAAGCAATTTTGCACCGTCATTAAATCCTCTTTTTTTCTCTAATACATTTTAATCCAATAATTTGAGTAAGAGATCTTTTTTATCTAAGATATAAATAAAGTTCAACCTTATGTTAGGCCAACTATATACAGTTCTATAAATATTGTAAAGTCCCTTAGACTACTTTACGTCACAGACCATCCCTATTCTTAAATAGATAACAAAAGCAATGTTACTATTATAATTAATGTGAATTGCTCGTCCCTTATATAGTAAATTTTCTGAGATACCTCATTGGTTGAAACAGCAACTATAATAGTAAATATAGAGGGGTTCATGCATAATAGAACTATTACATTTAAAAATAGACGAATAGTCGAATAGCGCAGTAAATTCAAATTTGGAATAACGTGTTCCAATTATAAATGCACCCTTCTGTAACTGTAATAATGTATGAACCTGTTTAGATACGAGTTCTGTTGGTATGGGAGCGTCCTTGGTCATCTTAGGGTGATTCCTTCAAGGTCAAGGAGGGAAACTGACGTGTAATCTCTGGTCCAAGGTCACGAGATGTTGGGGCTGTTTCAACAGCTTTTTGTTCTGTATTTTATTTATTCTTTGTAGTCCGATTGTTATGTAAATTGTATTGTTGCTGATGATTTAGTGGCCCGAGAGTATCTTGTTCAGCCCCTTCAGCTTTATCTCGTTGCGAGATGTTGGTAGAACTCGCGATTCGCAATAGAAGCTAACTGGAGCGAATGTTTTGTGTGCTGTTGATACTTGATAGATGTTGCTGGTGATGGCGGGAGAGTCCTAGAAAACTTAACAAATATAGCATGTGAGCACTTCATTTGAACTTCATTTTTCGCCTAGTAAGAAATCATATTGAAAGGACAAAAGACCAAGCATTGTCTCTTAGGTGGATCTCGTCATCCAGACCTGCATACCATAGAGATCCTCAACAAGATTGTCTATAGCATGGGAAGTCTAACTAGTACAGCATTAGGCCAGTGTGGACATCCCAAGATTGTAGAGGACGCTCGTGCCCTGCAGTGGCACGTATATGGGCTGTGTATAAGACATCATGGCTACATATAAAACAGTGGTACATATAAACTAACCGGTAGACGATATGGTGGCTCATAATCGACGGCCCTACTATGTGTTACAGTTATACTCTGTAGTTAACTACAGTACACCAAGGACTAGACTAGACGTGTGCGTTATACTGTCATTTAAGAGACTACAATACTGGTAAGTTCAGTGTAATAAAAACAGAGTGAGAGATGGTCATCTCGTCTGTTGACACAATTTTGCCGGGTTGCTTAAAGCCGGATATACGCAAACTGAATCCAAAATGACGGCGTGGCCAAATCTTATGAAATATAAGGAGTTAAAAAAATATATCATCTGTATTCTTCGGCAATTTTAATCACCGTAACGCAACAGAAAACTCGGTTTAGCCGCTTTTCAATTTGGTGCTAAACATAAACTTTCATTTGTATTTTTTTTTTATTCCATTGTAATATACAGCAATGATTAGCCGACTCGCCTGGAAACAGCAGACACTCCGGCGTCACGCGTTATCTATTTAGGTTGGCATAAAACATTCACTACATGTTACTGATAACACTTTTATTGTTTTTCTTTTTTTAACTTGGCAAAATGCACCTGACACGATTGGCAAGGGATTGTCTCGCGCGACACAATTTTGCCGGCATATATAATGTCATTTACGCAGGGAAAAGGACCCAGGAATGATTCTATTAAGGAAGAAGGGAACACTTGGGTCGCAATTTCTTAACACAGTTTCATGTTGTGGGACTATTCAACAGCAAAATGAAGTTTCCTATAGACTATACAGGGTGTTAGGTAAATGCATCCGAAAACAAATGCAGGGGATGGTTCTTAACCTTTCATGATGGGTCAGAAAAATCGACATAAAAAATATTTTCACTATTGACGCACCATTATAGCTAATTGATATGATCGTTTAATAAAAAAAATACGTCACTTTGCGAAAAAGAAAACAAAAACTGGCAATAATTAAAAAACAAAATTAAAAATGATGGAGCTTGGCAATAAGTCTAGAATTATTACTGACCATCAGCTGCATTTTATATCGGTGAAGGAAAACATCGGGCACCTGCATACCACAATGATTTGTAAGAATTTGTATGGTATGTAAAGTGTGCGAACCCGCACTAGGCCAGCATGGTAGAATATGTTCTAACCCCTCTCTATTGTACTGTCGATTGTAGAGCAGGCTCATACCCTGCTGTGGGTCGTATATGGGCTGATACAGTACAAGTTCGTTGTTGGCAGTTTGTCATGTTAGTTCAAAATAAATAATATTTTAACAAACCAAAAAAAAAAACTCACTTTAAGGCCCAACTAAAAAAGGAAAAATAATTGTTAATGAGCTTAAGATTACAAAATGGAGTGAAATACATTCATTATTAGTTCACTACCTACGTTTTAACAAGCTAATAAAAGCATATTAAAATGTAGGTAGTTAACTATACCGATTGCGTAAATATAAACGGTTTACTGGACAAATGGTAGAGTCCATTGATAGCTCAAAAGTTACAAGTCTATTAAGCGATACTATAAATAGAGAACAATAAAAGGTTCCTTTATTGAACGGTCAGGAATTCATACGGGATTGCTTTTCAAGTCTAGTTATTGACTTTGCAAGGATAACTAAAGTAACCGACATACCCCAGCGGATTAGCAAGTTGAAGTGACAATGGGCGAAGCACATAGCGCGGAGAACTTATGGCCGATAGGCCAAAAAGTTCTCGAATTGAGGCCACGAAGCGGAAAGCGCAGCGTGGGACGTCCACCCCTTAGGTGGTCAGACGACCTAGTAAAGTTTGAGGATCGCTGGATGCAGGCTGCCTCCAACAAGTCTGTGGAAATCATTAGGAGAGGCATATGTTCAGCAGTGGACTTTCTTTGGCTGATGGATTGAAATGGACTTTGCACTAGGCTAGTGTACTGTACCGTGTGATCTAACCTGTCAATCGTAGTTTTGATTGTAGAGGAGGCCCGTGACCTGCAGTGGGACGTACGTGGGCTGATACAGAATAGACTTTGAATTGTCTAAGTCAGAGAAATATTTTTGGGGCGGACAAATGTTAATTTAGTAATAAAATAAAAAACGGTTAACTATGTAGGCTTATGAAAAGTTAGAGTAAATATATTTAAAAAATATATAATTTGGTCTATCTTCCTGGGGCTGAAGAGAGACATGGTATGTAGGTATGCAAATTAGTTTAATTTAAAAATTATAATTATATTGACGCATATACAAGTACATTTTTATTTTACGAAATACAAGTAAGTTTATTTTTAAGCAAGGTTTTTGATTGGAGGGCACTGTCGGTATGCGTTGCATCAGACGTCACAACAGAAATGGAAATCTTTAGTAGAGGACTATTTGCAACAGTGGACTTCTTGTACATGAAAATATTTTTATATTAGTATGTTTTTTTAATAAATAAATACACCCATCAGTCACATACATAGAACTGACCCAACACCAAGATCTATTTTGTGTCGTTCTAACTACGTGAGACATTTCGTCTCGCAATCACTAGTCCCTAAATAAAAACTTGGTTACAAAGTTTTGTCTCGGTGTGGGGATCGAACCTGCGGCCTTTCGTTTTCCAGCCAGCGTTTAACCAACTGCAGCACGGAAGCTGTCATAAGTTGAAATGTTTGAATGCAACGGATTTTAGACCCATACACCAATCTAGTTGTACGGAAAAAACTTGTATTTTTTGTATTGTATCAGCCCAGATACGTCCCACTGCAGGACACGAGCCTCCTCTACAATCGAGAGTACCATTGCGAGTGGTTAGGCCATATAGTCCACAACGCTGGCCTAGTGCTAAAAAACTTTTGGCTCGCTGAAAACAAGACACAAAACAAAATCTAATTAATAATAGGCATGCAAGCACAAAAATAAAGGGACGTTTAATCTACTAGCGTTATCAGTTGTAATTATACTTTAAAATTATGATAATAAATAAATACACCCAAAAGTCACATACAAAATGAATATGTCTTGGAGTCTTGTCTTAAAAACGCTTTGTACGACTTCAAAATATGTTCATCTCCATCATATTTTGATATAAGTCCAAAGTTACACATAGATCTTCCCCGTTAGGCGTTCGAAAATATTATTTTGTCTATATTTTTTTTCCAAATCATATTCTTTATTAAATAGAACTATCACTAAAGTAAAAATGTGGATAAAATTAGTGGCACGTTCTTATTTACGCAACTAATACATTTATCACAACAATTTGAATTAAGAATAAATGTTATTTTCATGAAATATTTAAACCAAAAAGGTCGAATCATCTAAATCACCGTCGCATACGTCCTTTTAAATTCAGTACAGTCATTGCACTGCCACGTACAACTAAAAGGGCGTATGTGCAATACATTTTGTGCGAGTTGAGTCACTTCGGAACCGAGTCGGTCGGTAACCATGCGCAATTATGGGCCTCAGACGGTTTTTTTTACCGTCTGAGTGTAAAAAAACCAGTCTGTGTTTGCTCGCCGGCTGCCCCCCGTGTCTAGGGGCCGGACTGCGCGCGGGGGGTCGGGGGCGGGGGCCCATGAGTTTGATTACGCGAAAAAAGGATCAGTCAAAAGGGTTGTTAGTCGAAATTCGTGGAGTGAATGTTGTTTGTGAAAAAAGGCGCGTGTACACATTTTTAACTGCTTTAAAAAAGGTTTTGTGTTTGATCGGTTTGTATCTGTGTGTATGTATGTTTGTCTGAGTGTAGGTATCTTTATATATCCGTCATTTTCTCAAAATGTACTGATCCGATTTGGACGTGGTTTTAACGATGAAGAACCTTGCACAATAATGAGATAAAAGAATGAAGTATAGAATTATAAAAATTTGGAAAATCTAAACAAACATCAATACAAATACACATCAGTCACATACATACTGACCCCTCATTAAGAGCAATTAAGTCTTGTGCCATGGGAATCAGCAACTACGAGAGGCTTTTCGGTCTCACAAACACCCGGCGTCTCACCAACTGGGCCACAGAGGCTGTCGTATATAGTCGGTTAGTTATATACATTAATTTGTCTTTTACTATCACTATATAGTGACTATGTTCTTAATTCTATCTACATCAGAGAATAATATGACTGTGTGTCGTACGAGGTGACCACTACTCGGGTATGGTTATCCTACCATCTTTAATTACCGGAAATTACATGTCTCAAACACGAATCATATAACAAAAATGAAACCACTGTCTTCACAAGAAGTCATCTGGTTATAGACCTTTAAACATTCCGTCACAAAGAGAATAATGTTGGCAAAATTTTAGTCGCCAATTTTCGGGCATTAATCATGGCTTGTCGGTGGTTCGTTGATAAATGATAAGTACGTTATCACTGATAACGCGTCGGGGGCGCCGGGGTGTCTAAAAGGAGTTACGCGTTAAGGGCCGGGTTTTCATTCAGTATGTCTGTATCTTGGAAGTGGTAGAGCCACGCTGTTGTCAGTCATGACTCATTGGACAATAATTTATTTCCAACTCCTGTTAATTTAACTTTGTGATTGACTTCGTTGCGGGTTAAAGACAAGTTAGGCATTCCCGGAGACGCGCTGAGTTTCAATGCTCAGTGTCATTACAATGCGTGCTGTTGATCCTGGCTTACAGGAGTTGCAGTGGTGGGTGTGAGGACGGGACAGGCTCCAGTCATGACTCAGCATGAATGGGCAGGCCCAATCTTTTCCCATACTTTTTCCTTCCCGCTCCCCTCACAATTGGGACGGCAACACATCCAGCTTAGTGGATGTTCATGTGCAGTGATCACTTACCATCAGGTGATCTGTGTGCTCGTTTGCCGGACTTGTAAAATAAAAAAATAAATAAAAAATCTGTATTAGCCTATATACGTCCTACTGCAGGGCACGGTCCTCCTCTACCATCGAGAGCACCATTCTGCCTGTTTTAATCGGTGCGTGGTGGCCTGTTGGTAACGGACCAGACGCAGCTGCTATTGCAGTGGTCACGGGTTATAATCCCAGGGCACACTTCTGACTTTTCAGTCATGAGTGTATTGATAGCCAATCACCACGCACTATAACGGCGAAGGAAAACATTGTGAGGATACTTCCATTAATTATCTTAGAGATTTTCATGAATATGTGAAGTTCGCCAACCCGCACTAGGCCTGCATGATGCCTGCCTAACCCCTCGCAATGGAACTCTTAGTCCGTGCTCAGCAGTGATAAAATTAATATTTTGATCCGCCCTTAGAGCAACCACCCTATACAGCGTTGAGAGACCTGTCCTTTACGATAGACCGACATAATTGTTGCGATGAGAGATAGCCATCTCGGTGGATCCTCTATATACATACTATTTTACTGGTGGTTGGCTTCTCATATTTGATTGGCCGCCTGGGTAGGTACCACCGCAATGTCTATTTCTTCTGTCAAACAGCAGTAAACGCATTGTTGTGTTCAAGGCTGAAGAACATTGTAGCCAGCGTAACTACTGGACATAATGAGACTTAACACCTTATGTCTCAGGACGGCGAGCACAGTGGAATGCCAAGCATTGCTTTGTAATTCATGGTGTTTGGTTTTGCTACTGTCCATGAGCGGTCGTATCGCTTACCATCTGGCGAATGGCATGCTCGAGTCGCCATTCATTGCAATTTAAAAAAAATATACGCTGCGCTTACCATCAGGTGCAGTGCAGTCATTAAGGCGAGCCAGAAAGATAGTAACCGTCATAGTGTCTTTTGGAAGAGGCAGGAAAAAAATCTAACGGCCTTATTCATAGACATATTAGAACCTATTTTAGCTATATAATGTTTTGTCTTCTTCGCTCAAACTGAATATAAAAGTCGTTCGAAAGGGACAAAACATTCGTTAAATAAAGTAGGTTTTAAAACTGAATAAGAATAAAAACTTAAGAATAATTTCTGTCTATGACATTTGTGTGTGCAAAGGAAAATTGTCGAGTATTTTCCTTAATAGTTTTCATTAAAACAAGAATTAAACTATATTTGTCTTATGAAATTGGTATTTATTTTTAGGATTAGGCCCGAATAATAAATACCAATTTAATACCAAGGATGAAGTCAGAGTACCTCCCTGTCGACTCCTTTGCGGAGTAAGCGCGTTCATACACCGCCATTATGTCAAGGTCGACCGTGCTTCGAAGAAATAAGCTAGGAAGCTATGGCTGTAACTTCTGTGAAACGAGTGCGTGTTCGATCCCCGCGCCGAGATATAATTGTATGCCAGAGGTTTTTGTTTGACAGGAGCTTGTGAGACCGAAAAGTCTCTCGTAGTTTCTGATACCCACGACACAACACTTAATTGATCTTAATGTGGGGTCAGGACTATGTATGTGACTTTTGGTTGCCATGTATATTTAACTCCGGGAAACTCGTGAAATTTCTCAAACCATTTCACAAAATGGGGAGCTCAACGCGGGAATCGAACCCAGGAACAATGGTCAAAAAATGAATGTGATAGATGCACACTGTAGTCTTGTAGTACAGTAGGAACGTGGTATCGCGGAAACACTGTCTTACTAAGCCATAGTGTCGCGAGGCCGCGCTGCCGGGTTGCGTTCCCTGAGAGTGTAGGAGACACCGTTCTCCCTCCCATTTTACCTTCCATTTTGAGAGGCAACGCTTCCACCCAAGTATTGTAGTTCATGTGCGGTAATCACTTATCAGAGCCGTCTGCCCGCTCGCCGAACTTATACAAATACTAAAAAATTATATAAAAATTATGCAAATTAAATTATAGAACGTACATGTATTGTTCTTTTTTATTTCTCATTCTTTGTACTGTCCTATAACTAGATATTCTATTAATCCAGTCCGTCTAAAGGTTTCTTTTTTCTAACCATTATCATCCAACTGCTGAGCAATGTTCTCATTTCTTTTTTCCAAAGGTTGCCTGTAAGAAATCGCATGTTGCAATAAGGACGCCAATGTCCAAGGTTTGATTTTGAGCTTTATTTAATGATTCCTAAAAATATCGCTTATTAAAAACATGAATTCGAAAACTGCATCAATATTAGTTTTAAAATGACTGAGATATCAATATTTTTAATAGCGATGTGGGGACACTTGCTTTCTCTTTCGCACGCATGCACCTTATGGAGGATGACGTCACGTCGTGCATATTGCATCCTTTTCTATTACTCCTACCACCAACTTTTATATATTTGTAATTTGCTTATTACTAAACGGATTTTAAAATTTGTTCCTGATTATGATTATGCATAACGTAACCTTTCGATATAAAATGAAAAAATTGAGGACACTAGCCTATTGTAACCGTGTCTAGTTGTGAGTAATTTTATTGTTTCATGTTTATTTCATTTTGGTGTACAATAAAGTATATGTAAATAAAAAAACTTTGATGCGTGACTCACGCGAGTCAATGATGTGTCGACATGTGCGCACTCTGTTTTATAGACGTCTAGACTTAGTATTCTACTGTACCCTCTGTCTGCAGCCACAGGAAGTCCATTGCTGAAAATAGGCTTCCATATCAGCCTTGCTCCCTCCCTATAATCCTGGGTCTTTTCATAGCGTGAAGCAGCTGAGTGCGGATGATTGTGTCGAAGAGACCGCCGTCCGATGCAATTCGATGCTCTGTCTGGACATTGAAATTAATTAGAAAGAGAAAACAAGTGGTTCGCCTCCTCTCACATTGTGGGACGAAACACACAGGGCGAAACGTGGCTGTCTTGGTTGCTACCAAGGGAACCTCTGCCTACCCCTTCCGGGAAAAAGGCGGGAGTTTATGGGTGTGAAAACAAGCGACTGCATCGGTGTTGTTATACTACAATACGATTACAACGCTGGGGTCTCGTGTTCGAATCACGGTTCGGGGAGCCGTATTAAATTTTTATATTAATTATCAGCTTGGAGTCAGAAATTTGTGCTCGATACGGCGATAGGCGCTCGTATCACATCGTGTGTCAGAACACAAGGGAAAGCCTGTCCTGGTAGCACCTCTGCCTAACCCTTGAGGGAGTAAGGCGTGAGTTAATGTATGTATGTAGTGGTATAGCTGAGAACCAGCGACCTTGCGCGGCGGACACGCACTAAACCAGCGCGCGCCGGTCACTGACCCCGCAGCGGCTAGATTTAGACAGCGTCGATACCTAACCGAACTGGTTTGTACGAAGCTTCACGACTTTGGAGGGTGGGTAGAGACGGTAATAAAGATATATTACTAAGATTTTTCCGTACTAATACAGTACCTACAGAGACCTTTGCCCAGCTGTGGGATAAGAAAGGCTAAGAAAAAATATGGGATGGAGGGATACGAATGAAAATATAGCAATATAATCGAATCACACACTTGAAATATGGATCCAAAGTAAGATCAGTCGATTTGTTCCAACTACGGACAAGAAGTTCATGATGACCTAAAAATTTCTTCAGCTTTACAATATTAGTATACTTAAAATTGTATATATATAATTACCATCTGATGCATTGTAATTATTTCATATCAATATATACAAACATAAAAATCACGCCTGTATCCCACAGGGGTTGGCAGAGACAAAGGATCTCTACTTGATCCTGACATACTACTTTCACTTCATCTACTTTTATCAATCTATTCATGTATTTTCGTCGGTATATAAAAGCAATATATAGTTCGAAATAAACTTGACAAATCGGTGCTCTCTAGTACAATCTTAAGACACATCTTACTTTTTATATTACGTGTGTATATGCAGTCAATTATCACTCACTTAGCGCTGACAACATCGTGAGGAAACCTGCATGCCATAGAGATTTACGAAAATTTCTATATGTGAAGTCCGCCAGCCCGCACTAGGCCAGCGTGGTGGACCACAGACCCCTTTCAATTATAGTCTTTTGTCCAGCAGTGGGACATTCAAGTTTTATAAATTTATCAATATTAATAGGAAACTATATAAAACGTAAAAACATTTACTTTTTTAATAATCATTAGCAGCATCATTTTAATAAGAATTAGCAGATAACGACCGAATTATACTTTTATTTTTACATACATGTATAAACTCACGCCTTTTTCTCAGAAGGGGTAGGCAGAGGTGCTACCAGGACACCCACATTTCGCCTTGTGTTCCTTCTCATGTGATAGGGCCGAGCCCACAGCCGATCCATTCGCCATATCACGCACAAATTCCTGATATGAATAGAAAAATACAATAATATATTTTTTTGTTATATCAAAATAATTTTCCTTAAACCTTCATATATGTATTTACATATGCGTATACAGACGGGTCGTCGCCGACGCATCGCTGTACATAATATGTAAACTATCGGCAAATAGCGCCGCGGCCGAGTCTATTGGACGGCGCGGTGAAAAAAACGGGGCCCTTAGACCGGTCCTATGATGCGGGGACGGACTCGAACCACGCGCGGGGGGCATAATCTATTACAATTATTACAGCAATGCTCTAGTTAGTCACAATTTTTAGGTGTAAAAGTGTATATTAGTCTAATATTTATGATAAAATACAATTAAAATGCTTTATTCAATTAAATTTTATCAGTTTTTCTGTACAATGCTATTTTCGTCAGAGAATAACGGGTTATAAACTAGTGTTGCCCTTTTGCAAAACACGTTTATAATACAGTGATTATACAGGAGTCGAAGCTTAATTTAATTCAGAGCAGTGCATAAGTGATGAGCTCGTGATTTTCCACTGTAGGGCAATAGCCTCTTTCCGCTTTTCATGCATCTCTGTTGATGGTTTTATGGGATGAATCTTTCAAATAGTCGTCCAATACGTCTCGCCGCCGCCTCTTCAATATCCATAAATGAGTTTCCTTTTTGGTTTTGAAATAAGTGTCTTCAGTTGATGAATTAAACAAATAAATAACAAAATAGAGTATTTACTGGCACTGATCTTAATTGAAGTTCTTGGTTGCCTTATCAACGGCTGATTTACTTACTAATAACATTACCTCTGGTACTAGACTGTTCTAATATTGGACTTTACATACTATTTCAATATATAGAATGAAATTACAAATGCGTTAGGTGCCGGATAGTATATGCCGTGATTCGCCGTGTAAGCGTTAATTATATATACACTGGTGGCTTTTCAAATGGCATATTACTTCCTCTCTAACCTGCCACCTCGACAGCTTGATTCACTTCCAAGGTTATTTCATTACAAAAAATACTTAAATTTGAGATAAGTTACGGCTTATTTATTTTTGTTACAAGTATTTCATGATCCATGTTACAAAATTTTATTGCAATTCTTGGAAGACACTTATGACTCAGTAACATTCTATGCCTAAATGATAGATAATCCAATGTAACGAAACCAGACGGTAACACGGCATGAATGAATGACTATATCTAGGTCGTTGTTGATAATGTGGTGCGGTCTAGGTATGTATCACTATCGACCTAGGTCCACGGGCCTCACCCGCGTGTCGAGAGGTCAGGACATAGTCCGTTAACTGGATGGTTCATTAGTAGAAAATTAACCCTTTATAACATCAAGAGAGATGAAATATAATCATCAGCTGATAGGCGTGTGAGAGCTCGTCTAAGAGTAATAAATAAATACACCCAACAGTCATATACACAGTCCTAACCCCACACTAAGATCGAGTCGTGTGTCAGAAACTCACAGAGACAAATACTTGTGGATCACACAAACATTTGTCTGTAACTACATGATGACCTTGGTAGAATACTAGTTAGAGGTAAACTTTCTATTAAAGCGAACATAATTATCTCCTTTCGTACTTCTTTTGCGATACTATCTTGTTATTGGTTTACAAGTGTGTCTTGTGAAGAAAACGCGACACTTCAAGATGTATGCGAGAGTTTGGCCAAAGTCTACCAGGTCGATAGAATTCTGATATAATACATTATAAAGTTAGTAGACTTATGTCTTCGAAATTACTTCTGAAGAAAACTGACTTAGCAGACATAAATATCTATCTTCTGATTGACGTCAGGCAGGGTTGATATCAATCAGACAGGGGATTTAGTAACATACAGTGACATAAGGACAAGCAGAAGAAAAGAGGGGCTTTTAAAAGTTTCCATGAACATAATTTGTATTTATCGCATCTTATCTGGCCTATTGCACTTACCCAGTTACCATGCCAATATGATTATTATTTAAATACAAGATACATGATTTTCTCGGCACTTTCGTCGGAGTCACCTTGATGCATACATTCGCGATAGCTTATCTCCACAGATTACAATTTACCTATAATTGGGGTCAGGGACTGCGGATCGATAATATCTCGTCGCTTTGTTCCACTCAGATTAGATAGGGAGGGGGGAGGGGGTGAATACGTTTTAATAATGTTCTTAGTATGACCTTTGTGTTTTGAGGAAGCTGTAAAAAGAACAAATGGTTTTGACTGCGGGACTTTTGTAGGGTCAGCATTAGTGTTATTTATATTTTGACGAACACATTCACGTCCCAACAGGTGATATGGGTTGATCCTTTCATCCAGTGAATTTCAGTCCCATGTTGAGCCATAAAAACATGGGTTTAAGTGTAATAGATTGATTAGATTGTTAATAGTTAGATTGTCCTTAGTTATACCAAGTTGTATAGAAAAAAAAATTATAACATTTTTAATTTTAAGAAAAGGAGATTATTTAACTACTGAAGAACATTTCAGTTTCTTGTTAAGAAGACGTAATATAACTGCCTCTAGAAGTTGTTTCATAAGTTTTTTAATAATAGTGCAGTATGAATGTTTGATAAGAAATCATACAAATATTACATCAAATGAAAAATTGTACACAGCTCACAGACTTGTAAAACTTTGCCTTTTAGCATTTGCTTTTGGGGGGTCACGGCGGGTCCCTTGGGTCCCATCGCCGCTCCCGAGTCCGCGGTATCTACTATCCTAGAGCGGCCGGACGCGATAAGCGGAATGCTATGTATGGCCGGGCGAACCCCCACTAGAACACTCGGGACCGGCCAATGGCGGCGCACCGCTGCACATCCCGCACACAATTTGATTTATTTTTGACAGACAACAGTTTTGGAGGGAAAAGGGACGCCCCCGTGTTTTTTTTTTCACGTCTACGGCTTACGTCCGTGCGTCTAGCGTGTTGGCTGTATCAGCGAATTTGTTTCCTTTGCCTCGATTCATTTTTAAATTTTTCGAAGAACTTAATCAATTTGAACTTGGAATATTGTAATTACGAAAGTCTAACGTGAAGCTTTCCTTTGCCTCAATTCGAAAATGTTGTTTTGTTCTAATTATATATTAAATTTGAATGTTCTACATTTGAAAATGAATTACCGTGTAGCTAGAGAACTTGCAACCGGCCAATACGAACAAATCTGCATCGCTGCGCATCCCACATTTTTTTTTGACTGTCAACCTTTTTTCATGAAAAGGGACGCGCCCTTATTTTTTTTTGAAGTCTACGTTTGATGTTAACGGTCAAGTGTATAATGTGTTGTCTTTGACTGGACTTTTAATTCTTTTTTTAAATACTTAACAATCTACATGAATTTGAATTTTAAAAAATGCATCTGGGATGTTTGCGGAGGCCGGCGTAGATGGCTTTCATGCCATATTAAGAAAAAGTTGTGCATCCCTTTTACATCCCAGGGGGTTACTCTATGATCCGAAACGAAACTCGAAACTTCGGACGTCGTACGTCCTAACTATAGACTAAGTTCGGGGTGAATGATAAGTATCATGGAGTATAATGTAAATTTTTAGAAGTGGAAAATTAAAACGGTACTGCAGACGTCGAACGTCCGACCATTCGAGTTTCGTCTCGTATCATAGAGTAACCCCCCAGCTTCAACAGCACTCAGAGAGAATTGTGTGATAGGTGGAACGTCCCGACCGCTATAGAGGTTTGTCAATGAAATATCAACTTAATGTCAGTTCAAATAGGGTACATTTTAACAGTCAATGTCAATGTATTGACAGCCTTGATGTAAGTATAAATAGGGTATATGTTAACAGTCAATGTCATTGTAATGACAGCCTTAATATGAGTATAAACTGGGTTTATTTAAATTAAGCTGTTATGACGTCGACGAACCAATAAAGCGGTCGGGACGTTGGAGTAGCTATGATGGAGCACTGGGCAGAACAGCTCATGTCTGTTGCTAAGTGCGCAGTGCTCCAGCATACCCGTTAACGTGTTCATACTTCCTTAGTTTTTTTTATTATAGTTAGCTCTGATAGATACTTTACTAACAATCGTTTTTTCTCATAAGTTATTATGTACCTGGTGGCCTGTTGGTAACGGACCAGACGCGGCTGCCTAGATGTTCACGGTGGTCGCGGGTTCAAATCCCAGGGCACACCTCTATCTTTTCCGAGTTATGTGTGTATTAATATTCAGTCACTACGCACTTTAACGGTGAAGGAAAACATCATGAGGAAAACTGCATACCGTAGCGATTTAAAAAAAATATACGGTATGTAAGTCCGCCAACCCGCCCCAGGCCAGCGTGGTGGACTGTAACCTAACCACTCTCAATCGTACTCTCGATTATAGATGGTCAGCAATATTTTTTTTTAAAGTGACTGCACTGCTCCTTACGATAAGTACAAGTCCGTTCATGAACAGTATTGATTGGTAATAAAAGAGAACATTAAATATAAAAAAATATGCCGCCAAACTATTCCACTGATTTCATATTTAAAACTCGATAATCTTGTTTGTATGTTTTGTACTTTTTAGTAGACTTTATTTTCAACAACAACAAAATATTGTAACGGGTGATTTTTATAAGCGATGAGTAAAGCTACCTATTTTAGCATGATGTTGCTGGCAGTGACATTAAGAAGAATAGAATAAGGATTTGAATACAGAACGGAGTTGTCAACGGCGGATGTGAAGGATGGCCGAGTCGGAATATTATCACGCCACGATTATTCAAGTTGTAATGTTTTACTCAGTTTTAATATGCGAGTTGTATGTGTAGAGAGCCCTGCTATAAATGTACATGATTTTGGAAAGGAATAGAGGAATTATGATTACACAATCCTCGTATTATTTAGAGTATTGATAATATGTTTGTGTATCCGGATATATTCTAAATCAGTCAGGGTGGGCTCCCATCAGGCCTCCTTTCTACTGGAGATAGGATATCAGATATATGGCCGGTATGTCGGCCGCTTTTGTTTCGTCCGATAATAATCAAGGCCGTTTTTTGCATATTGATAAGGTTTTTTCAATAGTAAAATTATGTCAAATCTTGTGTTCTAACTTCATACAAAGTGGTGTTCGGGAATCAAACACGGAACTTCGAGGTTCGCGGTTAACGATCTTAGACTAGAGGTTCGTAGAGTTTTACAGTGGTTCATATTTCTGTATCAGCCCATATACGTCCCGCTATAGGGCACGGGTCTCCTCTACAATCGAGAGTGCCATTAAGAGGGGTTACGTCGGTTAATATTTATTTTTTGCTAATTGTTTCAAAAGTTTTTTTTAAGGTATAATGTTTATTCTAAAAGACTTGAGATTTGATAAGCGAAATGAAAGTTATTTTAATTAAACAAAATATACCAAATATGTAGAGCCTTTATATTTTTTGTCGATTTATTATTAAAAGGTCAGATTATTGCATTTTAGCGGTATCTTGTTTAATGATGACTTCCCAGTTTATAAAAATAAAATAAACGTGTTATTGTTGACTTCTGTGGAATGTCGGTATACGGGATAAATTCTTAAAGTTTACCTCATTTGGTAAGTACTTAAGCTACATACATAAACTCACGCGGTTTTCCCAGAAGGGGTAGGCAGAGGTGTAACCAGGACACCCACGTTTCGCCTTGTGTTTACCGTCCCACGATGTGATATCGCCTATCGCCATATCGGGCACAAATTCCTGACTCCGGCTTGATTTTTTTTTCTATTAATTATCAGTATTTTGGTTTTAATATTAAATTTAAAAAAAATACCTAGCAGAGCATTTCGGATATACAAAGTTAGAAATGATATAAACCGAAAGGTGAATGCTATACTCCTAATGAACAATTTTTCACTTTGGGGCCGACGGTAAAATTGCGAAAAAATCACATGCTCCATACATTTTTCAGAGCCTAAAGATATGTCCACATTCTTGTATATTTAAAATGTCACTGTGACGGGTTTCTCACTATGTTTTTCCAAACTTATTGTGTGTATGTTGGAGAATTACATTTATAAATAAATCTACTTCCTTAAAAGATTTTTACATATTATAGAAATTTATTTTAACTTTTGCACCAGGAATACATAAAATTACAACCATACATAAATTAAGGTTAAACTACGGTCTTATGGGTCTAGGCGATTTCTTTCAGACAACCATGGGATGGACAAAAGAGAAAAGAGAGAAAGGGCAGTCCAAGATGTATGGAGTTATGACAAAAGTACATGTAAAGCTCAGACCTGTTACTAAGGCTGAATATTACAAAAATGTACATAGATTACATAATGTATTCCCAAGCTCGTTAGCTGGAGAAATGATTGACACAAAGGAGTGATAATAAAATGGTACGTTAATATTAACGTATAGAGAGGGCATTCTTGTGTCGCTGCCAACACGCACACACGCACGCACTCACGCACACACGCGCACGCACACATCGGCGCCGTGTACTGACCATTACTGGATATTGCACCGGTATTTGTACACTAGTTTTATACATAACTACATACATACAAGTGCGTGGTGGCCTGTTGGTAAACGGACCAGACGCCGCTGCCAACATGTGCACGGTGGCCGCGGGTTCAGATCCCAGGGCACACTTCTATGTTTTCGGAGTCATGTGTGTATTGATAGTCAATCACCACGCACTATAACGGTGAAGGAAAACATCGTGAGGAAACCTGCATACCATAGCGATTTGTATAAAAATTTCTATGGTATGTAAAAGTTCGCCAACCCGCACTGGGCCAGCGTGGTGGACTATATGGCCTAACCACTCTCAATCGTACAATCGATTGTAGGGGAGGCTTGTGCCCTGCAGTGGGACGTATTTGGGCTGATACAACATACGTACATAAATTCACGCCCTTTTCCCAGAAGGGGTAGGCAGAGGTGCTACCAAGATACTCACGACTCGCCTTGTGTGGTCCCGGGGCCGTCTCATAATGTGATAGGGGGTGAGCCTGTGATGGCGATCCATATCGGGCACAAATTGCTGGCGCCAGGTTGATAAATGTATTGAAAAATAGAATATCACTTTGCCCGACCCGAAATTCGAACCGAGACCTCATGGTTCTTAACGTACTATAGCATAATTGCGCCACTGAGACAGCCTATTTTTATAATAATTCCATATACGTCCCACTGCTGGGCACGGGCCTCATCTACCACTGAGAAAGGTTATAAAGTCCTCCACGCTGGCTTAGTGCTGGGCAGATTTTAATTTTGTCAATTGTCTAATGAGAAACTTTTAAAAATCGTACAAGTACACCGAAGCGGGAAGTTTTGTTTAACACGAAAATAAAAATAATTTGTATTTACTATTTGTTCCGATGCAATCACCAAGCCTTTAACCTCTCGTCTAACCAGACGTCTTAACCTAATGCCCTACTGCTCTATCTATGTCCCAAAAATCGACTTTGTGGACAATTCAGTACTAGGCGCGTAGAGAGCTGAAGAGATTGGCAGAAAACATCTTCAACTTCACACTAACGTTCGCAATAGAGCTATGTCTGTCTCTTTCTCTCTTTTGTGCAACTTGTATCTCCTATTTCGCTCATGCATTCACTGAAACTTACCTCCAGTTTCCAGACGTTGTTGCGATCGAATCAATACTAGGTACAGAGTACGGCGTCTAACGCTACTAGTTGTCTATGCTGCCCTGGTACCCGCGTAGCAATTCGTGAGTGATTTTAACGTGAATTTTCACCAGATACAGTGATAATTTAATATCACAGAGCTGCGAACTGTCATATCGTGGGTTCCGGTCTCCGGTCGATTCAATTATGTATATGAATATTCATAATATTCACAGCTGCCACATCATTTTAGTCCTAACTATACGCAAATGAATCATTGATCGAATTAAACATATTTTAATGAAGTATAGCATTTACACAGTATCTCATGAGACTATGTACGAGTAGTTTAATATTACAATTTCTACTAGTTTTTAATATCCTAGTAGTAGTTATTTTACTAGAGTTTTAGAAATTAACAATGATTCTTTTTAACGTCCACCAAATAAAGTAAAGAAGCGTAAAAGTATTTAGTTTTGTAACGAGTTTATAAGCCATGTTTTAAGTCGGTTAAAAAGAACCCGGCAAAATCAAATATCAATACAGTCATTATTATGACAATATCTATCTCTTTCTAACCTTTACATAACACTATATACTATCTCTATCACTGCTTTGTATGCAAATTAAATTTCGAAAAATACGTTTTTTATTTTGTTACAACTTGCAAGTTAAATTTTGCAACTCCGATTCATTTATGTGATCCTAGTATTTTTCTCTATTTTTACACACGTTTCAATTAGATTTTGACTGTTTTAAAAATCAAATGCAAGAAATAGATTTTTAATAAATAAGTCCATAAGCATGAATGACGCGTTCGTCATGAAGATCGTCGACCGTCTTTTGGCGTGCGAATGCGTCGTTGTCAAAATTGTAGACACAGTTATTCTCTATTAAACGCATTGTTTGAGATGTTTTCTTAATATAAACAACAAGCATTTACACTCGCAATCGAAAAGTATTAACATGTCCAATGTTATAAAAGAGAAAAACTGTTCCTAATATTTTAACAACAACGCAGTCGTACAGCAAAAAACCGTAGACGATCTTTAAAATCGTCTACCTGTAACTTTTATACGATTTTTTCAGAAATTTCCATATGATGATTGAAAGATTAGTCCTAACTAGGCGACTTATCTTATAAGAAAGCTATGAAAGTCACTTAGGAGTTGGGACCCACCCATAGTAGTTGGTACCCAAAAATCTAAATAAAATACGAAAAGCTGTTTTTACTTTACGTAATTTTCTGTTTTGACAACGGTAGCACCTAGGTCGGCCGTTCATTCATACATTAAAAATAGCTGCAGCGTACAGAACACTGAACTCACAATTTTATTATACCCTAGTACTTCTGTCTAATTTCACACACTTTTCGTTTTAAATTATTGAATGAAATTTGATTAAAATTACTTCATTAATTAATTTTAATATCTGTATTTGCCTTTCAAAGCACACATGACTGTGAAAAGTCAAAGGTGTGCCCTGGGATTTGAACCCGCGACCTTCGTTAACATGTTGGCAGCCGCGTATGGTCCGTTTACCAACAGACCTATGACTTTTCGGAGTCATGTGTGTATTGATAGTCAATCACCACGCACTATAACGGTCAGGGAAAATAACGTAGCGACTTTAAAAAATTGGTATGTAAGTCCGCTAACCCGCACTAGGCCAGGGTGGTGGACTATATGGATAACCACTCTCAATCGTACTCTCGATTGTAGAGAAGGCTCGTGCCCTATAGTGGGACGTATATGGGCTGTTAAAGTTAGTCAGTTTTTGAAAGAAAGATTTGTCTTTCTCTATATCAGCTAATACACGTCCCACTGCAGGGCACGGGCCTCCTCTACAATCGAGAGTATGATTGAAAGTGGTTAGATATAGTCAACCACGCGTGTTGGCAGACTTCACATATAGAAATGTTTAAAAAGCTCTGCAGGTTTCCTCACGATATTTTGCTTCACCATTAAAGTGGTACTGTGGTTTTAAAGCGTGATCATTAAGACGGCCTCGGTGGTTTAGTTGTGATTACAACGCTGGAGTCTCGTGTTCGAATCCTTGGTCGGACAACTGATATTGGATTTTTCGATTCATAATCAGCCCGGAGTCAGAAATTTGTGCCCGATATGGCGATAGCCTCGCGCCCTATCACATCGTGGGACGGAACACTAGGAGATTTGAGGGTGTCCGGGTAGCGTCTGCCTACCCCTTCTGGGAAAAAGGCGTGAGTTTATGTATGTCACGATATTGTTTAACTATAATTTCGCAATAACAGTTTTCCAATAGAGTTACAATTAATTGTTCAATACGAATTCGCCCACGTCCCACCGCGGTCCATTACTCCCGACAATTATCTTTAACACCAAGGTTATTCTATGAGCTAGATTACATAATACAACGTGTCATTAGGCTTAGAAAGAAACGTCTCGCATTGAAAATGAAAATAATTTATTGAATCCATAAAAATGTTCAACATTTAGATTTAATCAATGATTGTTCTACCGCGCGGTTCGGAAAGCGGTTTTCACCAGAAAAGAACGGGCGAGAAACTCTAGTGTTGCTCTTTACAAAATCAGTTTATAATACATTGATTGTTACAAAATACATATTATATGCTATGTGTAATTACACTGGGTTTATATGTTGTGTTGTTTTTTAAATTAATTTTCTTTTTTATTATAATTTACTTTAATGTATTTACCACAGAAACACGACGGTAGGTAAATAATTACGAAATTTTTACATACATAAACACACGCCTTTTTTCCCAGAAGGGGTAGGCAGAGGTGCTACCAGAACACCCACGTTTCGCCTTGTATATTCCGTCCCACGATGTGATAGGGGGCGAGCCTATCGCCATATCCGGCACAAATTCCTGACTCCGGGCTGATAATTAATAGAAAAATCCAATATCAGTTTGCCCGACCTGGGATTCGAACCCGAGACCTCAGCTTTGCAATCATACCGTAGTACTACTACGCCACCAAGGCAGTCGAAATTTTTAGTTGCATTTGTCTGAAGTCATTAAAACTATCACCTGGCTTCGTTTTCGGTCGCAGTCTGCATACACTCGGTGTGTCTCCTATTCTATAAAAATATAGTTATCTTACATTCAAAATTGTTGTCAGTAGCAAACATTAATTTATTGCAATTTATTCCTGTCCCAACATTTAGTGAAGTGGTGTGCTGTTGGTAACGGACCAGACGCGGCTGCCTACATGTTTACGGTGGTCGCGGGTTTGAATCCCAGGGCACACTTCTGACTTTTCTGAGTCATGTGGGTATTGAGTCAATCACCATGCACTATAACGGTGAAGGAAAATATCGTGAAACCTGCATACCATAGCGATTTGTATAAATTTCTATGGTATGTAAAAGTCCGCCAAACCTCACTAGGCCAGCGTGGTGACTATGTAGCCTTACACTCAATCGTACTCTCGATTGCAGAGGAGGCCCGTGCCCTGCAGTAGGACGTATATGGAATGATACAGTACAGTACAGTACAACATTTATTGGTTGAATCCATCGCTATTTCTATTATTGGGAAATAATTTATTTATATATTTTATTCTTTATTGTACACAATATATATAACAATATTATGAGATATTATGACAACAAAGTGCAAATGGCGGTGTTATCGCGCTAAGACAATCTCTGCCAGACAACCATTGGATGAATTTATGTGAAGGAGACAAATAAGGCAGTGGATAATAAAGAAAATAAAAATTCAAATATATAATACCATTTATACATATAAATACATAAGGAAAAATTACATTACATATGTCAACCATACATAAATATATTGAAAGATAAATCACCATACAGGGCGTATCAAGACTGCTACCGAAAACGAAGCCAGGTGGTAGTTTTAGTGGCTTTAGACAAAAGGCAACTAAAATTATTTAAAAAACGCGACGATTTTTTGTAATTTTATTCTATCATCGTATTTGGGTGGTAAATACATACGTTTTCCTAAAAAAATAATGTACATCGTTTTATTTTTAAAGATGCTATAGTACGCAAGGCTTTAAATTAGAATTTTAGCAAAAACTATTGATTTAACACCCAAACACAATGATATTTAAAACATTACAAAAAAAATCGTCGCGTTTTTTTTGCAATAATTTTTGTTGCAGCGTATCTGTAGTCACTATAACTACCACCTGGCTTTGTTTTCGGTGGTAGTCCTGATATACCCTGTATATATCAATATATATCAATATATTACCAGTAGAACTGAATAGAGGAATCAATATTAATCAGTATGTCTGTTTAAGGAGAAAGGTAGTAAGTAGTATTTAATATTTTAGGTTGCCAAACTCAAAATTTTCGAGCTAAGAATCGAACCCAGGAGCTGTCGTTTCAAAACACTTAATTGGTAGGCCAGACGCGGCTATTTCCCCCAATAAATCTAGGTACCAGGGGGACATGTAATAAAAATTGCATTTTCAGCTCGTGTGTAAATTTCAAATCCGTTTTCGTATGGCGGGTCTGTGCCGGGCGCGAGTGGGATGGGTATACGCTGTTGTGCAAGAGCAAGCGGGACGGCAATATCTTTCGATGTACGTAACTGTCTGAGTGTTGCGCGGTCCCAGTGTCAGCGGGAATGTATTGATAAATCAATAAAGTTAGGTTTTGTGTGGTTTGTCTTAATTTTTTGATTATGTTGTTTGGTATTTTTAATAGGTTTCTGTAGTAAGACTATCCTTATCGATTCACATATCGATGTATAGTATCTACTCTTAATTACATTACATATAATCACTTTTCTTTTAATATTCACAACTATTTATTTGTACATATCAAGTCATTAAATGTGGAAAATGAAAGTATTCCTTTCGTTATATATTTTGTTCCATGAATTTTGACCAACATTTTGAAGAATTCAATTAATGTGTGATTTTTTTATTTTCAGATAAATATTTGCGAGTCACCTAGAGCTGATTGTAAGTATTTACTGAAGATAACTGTCATTTAGCTTCAAGTGTGGACCTACTAACTTTCTACGCATTGATTTTCCTTGTTACGAAGTATATTATTTTTTTCTTGTTATTTGAGGCAAATTTTGAAAGTGTTATATCCCATATATTTGTTTTCACAACACAATTATGTTTGAGCAAAGTGCGTGGAGGCTTGTTGGTATCGAATTAAATAGAATCTACCGAGGCGGTGTGGTTGCGGATTCGAATCCCAGGGAACATCTAATTTTCGGAGCTAAGTATTGAATTGTACCTCGGTTGTAGAGGAGTTGCATGCCCAGCTGTGGGCGACTACGGGTTGATGCAGTACAGTATTAATAACAAACAAATAAATACAGCCAACAGTCACATATATGGTCCTGACCCCACACTAAGATCGAGACTTGTGTCGTATTAGAAACTACGACTTTTCGGTCTCACAAACACCCAGACCCGAAACGAACACCTGTGGACCACACAAACTTGTCTCGATGCGACGGCGCAGTGGTTAGACGCCGGCTGTGAAACGGACGATTCGATTGACGCACTGAGACAAATATTTGTGGGATTCACGAGTATTTTTCCGTGGGCGTTAGTGAGACAGAAAAGTCTCTCGTAGTTTCTGATATACGATACAAGATTTGTATCTTAATTTAACAAAATTGCTTAAGAATTATGCGCTCTAGTTACTAGTATTTAGTTTTATGTTTTTTTTTAGTACGACTGCCTCGGCGGCGTATACGGCGTATTACGATACGATTGCAAAGCTGAGGTTTCGGGTTCGAATCCCGGGTCCGGCAAAGTGGTAATGATTTATGTAATAAACTATTTAATTTAATTTTGAAAGTACAGTACAGTACTTAGCATGACAGCTATTGCCCGCTGCAAGTGAGACGGCGCGTCTCGCCGGCGCGGCAGGTCGTTGACCCGCGTCTTCCGCGCACACCTAAGGGTGTCTGTGTCTGGACTGTGACCTCCGGAGCGCGGGTTCGATGCTCGGGACACTGTGTCACTGTGTGCGGTGTGGCTCTAGTTGTGAACTGCACCAGGTAAGTGCTGTGCAGGGATGCGGTGGTTGCTGAAAATAATGCCGGCCTGGTATACACAGAACCCGAAAACATATGACGTCTTCAACTTCAGAGTGGTTGGTATCCGAATTCGAATACCCTACCATCAGAGGAATTGGGCTCCATGCTCAGTCGACCGTCGGGTGCAGTGCAGACATTATTTGGGTGTTCGCGACCGTTTAGTTTAATTTTTATGGCAAGACACATGATCTATAACGCACCTGATAGCAGAGAGAGAGAGTATGAGCAGCGCAGATAGATAGATATACTATGCCGTGTCCCTAACCATTGTTTACGTATTCGGTGGACGCTATATCAGAATACCTGGATCAAACTATACGATGGTGTATAAAAAAAATAACAAAAAATAAAAACTGACTTGGCTGGGGCTGATAAAAAAAAATGGGTGGATAAAAAAACGACTTTAAAAAATATCACTGAAAAGTTACAAGTGATATCTATTTCATTGTACTAGTAATCGTTGATTAATTCACTTATTAACTTTACTGGCCAACACATCACAATATCTGCCTCAGCCCATATACGTCACACTGCAGGGCATGGGCCTCCTCTACAATCGAGAGTACGATTGAGAGTGGTTAGGCCATATAGTCCACCACGCTGGCATAGTGCGGGTTGCCGGACTTTTGCATACCATAAAATGCAGTTTTCCTCACGATGTTTTCTTTCACCGTTATAGTGCGTGGTGATTGACTATCAATACACACATGACTCCGAAAAGTCAAAGGTGTGCTCTGGGATTTGAACCCGCGAGCACCGTGAGCATATATGTCGTTTTGAATAGGGCTTAATTGCCTCGACAGGCAAGAGATAGTCAGTTTGAGCAAAAGTTATTACAACCCCACTGTTCGTATCATTCAGCGCTCGTATTATACGCCCGCTGCTAACCACGAGCCTCCTCTGCAATCAAGTTTCATAGTGGTGGGTTAGGTCATACACCATACAAGCTCGGTGGTGGACTTCACATATAGAAATTATTTGAAATAACTCTATCGTATTTACTCCAAGCGTTCCTGTGGAAAATTTACGGAAAACGAAGCTTTTTTTTATTCTGGCACGGTAAATGACGGCACCTGATCGCAAGCCCAATGTCCAGACAGAGCATCGAATGGCATCAGACGGTGGTCTCTTCGACATAATCATGCCCTTTCAGCTGCTTCACGCTACAGAAGGACCCAGGGTTATAGGGAGGAAACACACGTGACGGCAAACCTTGCAATAGCACGATAATGCGGCAAAAAAAAGAATTGGCGAACTGATGTTCTTTAAGAATTCTATTACCCAATTTTGAGTTCCCTAAAAATGAGAATCGAAGCCAATACTAGTCTTGACTAAGTCAGGTGTTAAACCAGTGCGGAGATAACTTATCAGTGAGAATGTTTTCAATATATAATTAAATGTGGAGATAAGAGGACGTCGCATTGGCGGCCTACGTGTCCGAGCTCTCGTATTAATATTACTCAGTTAATCTACATATGTATCTATACATATAATAAATTTGTAACCGATCGATGCCTGTACATGGAAGATATTTGAGAAAACCTATTATGGTGGGGCTGTATGAACGGAATAGAAGTCTTGTCTGTTTGTCTGTGCAGTTGTGCGTGATTAACACAGAAACGGCTTAACGGATTTCGATAATACTAAAATTTTAAGCTAAAAAGTTTGATTGGACGCATAATCTCAGGAAATACTGATTCTAATAGCTTTACTAATAGTAATTCTGCATACTACGAGTATAGCAATTTGTAAGAATTTCTATTGTATGTAAAGTCCGCCAACCCGCACCAGGCCAGCGTGGCGGACTATGGACTAATCACTAAGCTCTCAAATAAATAATTATAGAGGAGGCCCGTGCCCAGCAGTGGGACGTATATAAGCTGGATTATTCTCTATGGTATGCGGGTCCGCTCATGATGTTTTCCTTCATTATTAAAGCGTTTCCTTCACAAAACAGTATATCCGATAATTTGGGATGAATGTGGATATTTCGGTGACATCCGGCGGACTTGGATAGCCGCCAGGAACCTCGCCTCGGTACCATCTTATCACTGATGCTAATGAAACACTGACTGCTTTATTTAAATAAATGCACCCAACAGTCACATACATAGTTCTGACCTCATACTTTGAGACTTGTGTCGTATCAGAAACAACGAGAGAATTTTCGGTCTCACAAACACTCAGACCCGAAACAAATACCCGTGGATCACACAAACATTTGTCTCGATGCGGGATCGAACCCGCGGCCTCTCGTTTCACACCCGTCTTGTCTAATTGTATTTATGTAAAGGAATTAGTACGAAAAGTATACAATTAAAATTATAGCTGAATTTAAACCTCGCTACATCGGCGACTTGGCTTCACTCAGCCGTATAAAATCACGTTATCATATTATAATTATATTGTATAAACGTCATATTTTTAGAAAAAGCTTACAAATAAAAAGTAACTGAATTAAACCAACTTGTAAATTTTGTACATACATACATATAATCACGCGTTATTTCCAGAAGGAGTAGGCAGAGATATTATCAAGACACCCACGTTTCGCCTTGTGTGGTTCGTCGCATGACGTGATATGTGGGGAGCCTATCGTCATAGCGGGCACAAATTCCTGACTCTGGGCTGATAATTAATAGAAAAATCTAATATCGCTTTGCCCGACCCGGGACTCGAACCCGAGACCTCAGCGTTGTAATCGTACCGTAGTACAACTACGCTACCGAAGCAGTAACTTCAGTAATAATCACTATACTATAAACTGGTTCTGAAAAGAGCAACACTAAAGTTTCTTGTCCGTTTTTCTCTAGTGAAAACTTTCGAACCGAGTGGTAGAACAAAAAAATATATGTAAATGTTGAAATTTTTTATTGATTTAATAAATTATTTCCATTTAACTGAGCTTAAGTTATATTTAGTCGCCCTAATGTGCGTCTAGACACCGCATTAGCTGCCCACCGGGGTCGCTGGGCCGAAACACGCTCGTCAGTGTGCTAGGTCAGTGTCGAACCTGAAATAGAACTGATCGATACTTATAAGGACCTCATGGGATTTGACGGTGGAGGAAAACATCGTGACTGCCTCGGTGGCGTAGTTGTGCTACGGTTGCAAAGCTGAGGTCCCGGGTTCGAATCCCGGGTCGGGCAAAGTGATCATGGATTTTTCAATTCATTATCAGCACGGAGTTAGGAATTTGTGCCCGATATGGCGATAGGCTCGCCCTCTATCACATCGTGGGACGGAACATACAAAGCGGAATGTGGGTGTCGTGGTGGCATCTCTGCCTACTCCTCCTGGGAAAAAGAAATGAATTAACAAATAAATTATACAATAAAATAATCTAACATTGTAGTTTCGATTGTAGAGGAGGCTCGTGCCCTGCAGTGGGACGTATATAGGCTGATAGATAGTCAATTTGACAGTTTCCTTGGCGCAGTTGGTTAGACGCCGCCTGTGAAACGAGAGGCCGCGGGTTCGATCCCCGCACCGAGACAAATGTTTGTGTGTACGAGTATTTGTCCCGGGTCTGGGTGTTTGTGAGAGCGAAAAGTCTCTCGTAGTTTCTGATACACACAAGACTGTGTGTGAGGTCAGGACTATGTATGTGACTGTTGGGTGTATTTATTTATTTATTATCTTTCAAGGTCATTGGCGTGTCCTAGGTCAGTGTTGCAACCTAAAATAGATTCAATCGATACTTTTTATTAGCGTAGTCGTTGGGGGCCGGCATAATTGTGTAGAATAGCGAAGGATGTCGTCATCCGAGATTGTATTTGGATGGTACTGCACTTACCAAAAAAAGAACAGTTATATTTTTCATAAATTAACACACACTAATATAAAAGCCTAGTTTCTAATTATAATATACTTTGCTCTTACAGCACGTGAAACAAATATTTGTGGGTCACACAAACATTTGTCTCCGGGAATCGAATCTGCGACCTCGCAAGTGTAAAATTATTTTTTAAACTGACAACCCTAACGTTCGAAGGACACGGGTTCAGGCGAACCCTTGAAAAAAAAAACAAACAGTACTTCAAGTTGTGCATTATCAATTATTCTTGCCGGGCCATAGTTTCCACTCAATTACTCCTCAACCCAATATCATCCTTATCTCATTCAATTAAAGCATACTATCACTTGAATACACATCGGTAAAACTACTGCGGTTAGCTGCCATTGGAAATTCAACTTTATTTACAGCATGTTAAGTTGCATTTTATATCGAACGTAGTTTTGTTAAGACAAATCGGTATCTCTGTTGCTACGTGCTTTCGCGTCAAAGCGCTTCCATCGCGAGTACTGGATTTGTTCGTTAAACGGTATTGCGCTTGAAGCGGCTTCATTTGTATTGTAGCTACGTTGAGTTCATACGTATCACGCTATAGGCCCCGTAGGAATAAGCAGAGAATATGGAACTCCAATTTCTATGATTTTTCGTTTCTTTTGTTAATCAATTTGACAGCCTCCGTGGCGCAGTTGGTTCGACGCCGGTTGTAAATTGAGAGGCCGCGGGTTCGATCCCCGCACCGAGACAAATGTTTGTATGTAGTAATATTTGTAAGTATTTGTCTCGGGTCTGGGTGTTTGTGAGAGCGAAAAGTCTCTCGTAGTTCTTGATTCACGACAAAAGACTCGATCATAGTGTGAAGTCAGATGTATGTGACTGTTGGGTGTAATTTTTATTCATACATTTTCGTCGAGTTTTTTTTTACTGAAAATTGACTGCAATTATCGACAATTATGTCGGCCTGCTTGAAGCCGGACGTATACAGATACCAAAACCCGACATACTTGTACTATAAGGGCTTTCCGCTTGTACGGTGGTCGGTATCTACCAATCACCACCAATCACCACCTACCCCCCCGAAGTTCTAAGTACCAATAAATTTTAAATTGTGCCGACTCGAGACTAAGAGGTATCAAAATCACACATCACGATTTTTTTCAAAAGGGGTAGGCAGAGGTGCAACCAGGACACCCATGTTTCGCCTTGTGTGTTTCGTCCCACGATGTGATAACGAGGCGAGCCTATCGCCATATCGGGCACAAATTCCTGACTTGGGTTGATAATTAATTATTAAAAGAAAATTTCATATCATTTTGCCCGACCTGGAATTTGAACCCGAGACCTCGCCGTTGTAATTGTACCCTAGTACTATTACGCCACCGAGGCATTCAGTATCCTACAATAGACTAAACAAACATACATATTTTATATACTTGTACAAACATTTGTCTTGAGGCAACTTGTTATTGAAAGCTCAAGACACGACGACAAAGCTTCTGAATTATCTTTTAACATTTATTTCGAGGAAAACTTATGAAATATTTAATGTTTTTTCTAGAATTTTTTTAATATCTTTATTATATTAATTAATAACAATGGAGAAACAGCCAATACCGTGTTAGAATTAAAAAAAAAAAACAGACAATTATGATATACTGCGACTGCCTCGGTGGCGTAGTTATACTACGGTATGATTACAAAGCTGAGGTCTCGGGTTTGAATCCCGGGTCGGGCAAAGATATTGGATTTTTCTATTCATTATAAGCCTGGAGTCAGGAATTGGCCCGATATGGCGAAAGGCTCGCCCCCTATCACGTCCTAGAATGAAACAGACAAGGCGAAACGTGGGTGCCTGGTTACCATCAGGAGAACTTCTGCCTATCCCTTGCGGGAAAAGGCGTGAGTTTGTGTAGGTATGTACTATTTTTGACATTAACAGTTTCTTAGAATACTGTCTGATTACAGAATAAATAAGTTGTATATCTACTGTACTGGCTAGAGTCTAGACTGAATGCAAAAACGCCTAATCACAACCTTTTAACCTAGCCCACTGGCTTAATTGTAATTGTTGGCTTAAATGTACCAAAGTGTTGGTAACCTCAAATTAACAATTTTAACAAAATAATCAATTAATTATTTGATATACTCGTATCTTGAAGTGCGTGGTGGTCTGTTGGTAACGGACCAGACGGGGTTGCCAACAAGTACGAGTTCAAATCTTAGGGCACACCTCTGACTTTTCTGAGTGATGTGTGTATTGATAGTCAATCACCACGCACTGTAACGGTGAAGGGAAACATTGTGAGGAAACTTACATACGATAGCGATTTGTAAGCTCTAAGATTTACTATAGTCTAGTCCGCCAACCGAAGGAAGTCGCTGGATGCAGGCCGCTTCCAACAGGTCTATGTGTTGATCTATGGGGGACGCCTATGTTCAGCAGTGGACTTCCTGTGGCTGAAGAGAGAGAGAGATTGTCCGTCAACCCGCACTAGCTCAGCGTTGTGGACTATGGCCTAACCTCTCTCAATCGATCTTTCGATTGTAGAGGAGGCCAGTGCCCTGCAGTGAGACGTAAATGGTTATGATGTGGTTTTGTTCAGTATAAGTGCTGACTCAATTGATGTGTTTTCATTTCATCTTCATCAGCCCGTTGCAGTCGCTGCCGACCCTCAATGGAATAACGTGTTTTAATAAGAAATGATACCCTCAATGTGTTTTCAATTAATGGAATGAAAATAATAACATCGTGGGACGTAGGTAGCAATAGCCTTGTAAGAACGTCTGCTGAAAAGCGTGGGCATGAAGTTAACGAGAAATGTCTAAGGTTACTTCAGGTCGTCCTTTAATATTTCATAGTAATTTTTGTATCAGCCCATATACGGACCCACTGCAGGGCACGGGCCTCCTCTACAATCGAGAGTACGATTGAGAGTGGTTAGGCCATATAGTCCATCACGCTGGCCTAGTGCGGGTTGGCGGACTTACATACCGTAGAAATTCTTTAAAATCGCTACGGTATGCAGGTTTCCTCACGATGTTTTCCTTCACCGTTAAAGTGCGTGGTGATTGACTATCAATACACACATAACTCCGAAAAGTCAGAGGTGTGCCCTGGGATTTGAACCCGCGACCACCGTGAACATGTAGGCAGTCGAGTCTGGTCCGATACCACGAGGCCACCACGCACTTCACACCACAGTAAT
Source organism: Theretra japonica (assembly GCA_033459515.1). Lineage (NCBI taxonomy): Eukaryota > Metazoa > Arthropoda > Insecta > Lepidoptera > Sphingidae > Theretra > Theretra japonica. The sequence continues at coordinate 304,768 of CM065952.1, forward strand.
TACACCACAATTACACAGCACACCATAGTAATTATTGAGGGATAATTAAGATGTTCAATGAATCGCTGTGACGAAGGTATCGGGTTATTTCAGGACATGTCCTTATGACTTTTACGAGTAAATAAGTTATAATGCGACTTTGTTGTGCTGGAACCCTGGCACTGCGGAGGTCTATAAAAAATATAATGATAACTTTTGTACTTAATCCACCTATAATCGCCCACTACTGGGTAAGGGATTTCTATACTATTAGGAGCTCGATTGAGAGAGGTTAGGCCAAAATTCGCTGTCGTAGTGCGGCTTGGCGGACTTCATATACCTAGATATTCTTACAAATCGCTATGGTAAGTATGCAGGTTTCCTGGCGATGTTTTCCTTTACCGTCAAATTTTGTGATTGACTATCAGTACACAAATTACTTTTGTAGATTAAATAATAATTGTTGGTTAATTTAACGTTAAAATTAATTTTGAAAACCTTCCATGCTTAAAAGCTCTCGCCACGAATTTTCATTTGCTAATTATAAAAAACGTTTGATATTTTGATATTTTTTTTACGGGAAAGTAATTAAGCAGAAAGGTTATAGATGTTATGTAGCCACTGTCGGCCATCTACACAAAGACAAAAAGTATCGTCGATGCGATGTCTTTAAGGAAAATATGGGCCCTTTTCTTAGATCGTAGTATATTTTTCAACTCAATCTATTGTATATGTGACTGTTGGGCGTATTTATTATTAACCTTAAGTATGGAAAGTGGATGTAAGACATAATATACTTTTATTGAAAATGTAAAATTCCTTTATCTTTTTGTTGAGGCTTTTTGAGTGAAATATTATTTTATACTGGAATGATACAATAACCCTAATACACCTGATGGTATGCGCAGTCCAGATGGAATATTCTTAGGATGGGGCATTCATCTCTCGTCTAGTGAAAGAATAACTTTTTGAAATGATAATTGCATAAACTAAACATATCAATTAATTATCGCTGCACCATGTAGAATTTTGTGATTTTAATTTTTTTTTAAGTAGTCTGGTGTGTTATTTATAGATTTCATTGTTTTATTTAGCTATTATGATGAATGAACGTATATGGGCCGATAAAAAAAATCACCATATCGGGCACAAATTATAATATTGTACATACAGGGTATATCCAAACTGCGATCGAGAACGAAGCCAGGTGGTAGTGTAAGTGACTTCAGACACAATGCAACTAAAAATGATAATACTGGTAGGTCTCTCATATGTGGGAGGCCGCCTGGGTAGGTACCAACGCAAAATCTATTTCTCCCGGAAAACAGCAGTGTAAATGCAATGTTGTGTTCCGGTTTGAAGGACATTGCAGCCAGAGTAACTACTGGACATAATGACACTTAACATCTTATGTGTCAGGAGGGCTAGCGTGTAATGCCAAGCAGTGCTTTGTAATTCATGGTGTTGTTTGGTTTTGCTACTGTCCATGAGTAGTTATATCGCTTACCATTACGCGAATGGCATGCTCGTTGCGCCATTCATTGAAATAAAAAAATTACATTGAAAATGTACAAAAAAAAGTCATCGCTTTTTTATGCAAAATTTTTAGGTGCATTGTGTCTGAAGTCACAAACTTCCACTTAGCTTCGTTTTTTGTTGGAGTCTGAATTCACCCCGATTTGTCTATTTTATTAACCCTTGTACGAAACAAGACCAAAACGTGGGTAGTCGTGTTACAAATTTAGACCCACAGGCTAGCTCCATCGATCAGCCCGGGAAGAAGTCTAGGGGGTAAGGGTGGAGGTCGTGGGCGGTGGGGGTGGGGGGTAGGGGGTCAGGTGGAGGTTGGGCCGCGCCCTGCACTCGCACAACGTCGAATTCCTGGTACGCACTTATGTTTGGATTTTAGCGTTGCGATTGTAAATTGCAGTAATTTCTTTTGGTCTATTTTTAGCTGTATTTAATGTTTATTACAGTTCATCCAAAGGTTGTCTGGAAGAGATCGCCCTGAGCGATAAGACCTCCGTTTGTACTGATATGTAGATTTACGTCCCTTGTTTGTGTTATTCCTTTGTTTGTTTGGGTACAATAAATAATTATAAATAAATACATATACAAGCATTGCTTTGTAATTCATGGTGTTTGGTTTTGCTACTGTTCATGAGCGGTGGTATCGCTTACCATCAGGCGAGTGGCTCCTCTCGCTATTTAACATAAAGAAAAAAAAAAGCTGACAGGTCGATGTGGAGTTTCTTGGGTATGTCTATGCTCAGCAGTGGACTTCTTGTAGCTGAAGAATGAGAGAACCACAGCATACGTGTGTCGCCGTAACTTAGCAGCTGTGCACGGTCGCTATTCAACTCCGAATGTCCTACCACCAGCTAGTCTCCAACAACCTCACTCACCGAACGAGACGCGACAGCAAAGCTGTTACTGCACCTCGGTTTGCTGTGAGATAGTGGTAATTGATACATTATATGACAGTCTCGTGGGGCAGTTGGTTAGACGCCGGCTGTGAAACGAGAGACCGCAGGTTCGATGCACCGAAACAAATTTGTGTGATCCACAGGTATTTGTTTCGGGTCTGGGTGTTTGTGAGACCGAAAAGTCTCTCATAGTTTCTGATAAGACACAAGACCCCAAGTTGGTGTGGGGTCAGGACTATGTATGTGACTGTTGGGTGTATTTATTTATTTATTTGTACTGTAGCTTTCATGACCTATAGAAAGACTCTACTTATAGTTATCACTGTTATTTACAAGGTGACTGCCTCGGTGGCGTAGTTGTACCACAGTGTGGTTACAAAGCTGAGGTCTAGGGTTCGAATCCCGGGTCGAGCAAAGTGATATTGGATTTTTCTATTCATTATCAGCTCGGAGTCAAGAATTTGTGCCCGATATGGCGATAGGCTCGCCCCCTATCAAATTGTGGGACGGAACACACGGCGAAACGTGACTGTGTTGTTACCAAGGGTACCTCTGCCTACCTCTTCTAGGATAAAGGCGTGAGTTTATGTATGTATATATGTACTTATAAGGCAAAATTTGGGTGTCCTGATTGCATCTCTGCCTTCCCCTTATGGAAGAAACCGATTTTTTCCTTTACCTTATTTAAAGTTAATAATACTATGGACATAGTTTTAAGAAGCGTTTCCTTCACACCCTGTATTGCCCGCGCACGCTGGAACACCTAGCTCAATAGTCCACACGAACATTCAGTGTCCTGATAATTTCTAACCCCTAATTTCCCACCCCACCCCATCTGAGCTAGGTTGCCCGGGCATTGCGCTAGTGCGCACAGGACTGTCTAGCCGCTGTGTCTAGACCTAGAACTTGGCATGTGGCTAAAAATATAAGACATTCAGCTGGAGGTCGTTGGATTTGACTAATATAAAGTTATGGCTTTATTCATAGACAGATTTAAAACCTATTTTAGTTATCGAATGCTTTGTCTTCTTTGCTCAAGCTGAATTCAAAAGTCGTTCGAAAGGGACAAAACATCCTGTAACTAAATTACTTTTTAAAACTGTCGCTGAATATGACCGTAATAGTGTGTTATAGATCCTTAAAGCTAAAAAAAATCACATAGTCCTGACCTCACACTAAAATATACGTTTTATGTCGTGTATCACTTATTATGAGAGATTCTTCGGTCTCACAACACCCAGACCCGAAACAAATACTTGTGAACACAAACAGTTGTCTGTATTGATCGTAGCTGGCTCTCGTCACGGCTGGCGACTAACTAACCAGCCACAGAGACTATCGATTTTCGCTGTAAAAGCTTTAAGTTCCGTTTTGTTTGGTGAGGGAGATTTCTGAAGACCCAAAAGGTATATCTATATGTATGAAAGAGGAACCTGAATGACTGATGTGTCAGCTGTGCTGTATCAGCCCATATATGTCCCACTGCAGAGCACGTGACTCCTACAACCGAGAATACGATTGAAGGGGTAAGTATGTATAAAAGCACAGCCGAAACTACTGGACCTAAGAACATGAAATTTTACACAGGTGTTCCTATTGCGACGTAGAGTAGCACTAAGAAAGGATTTCTCGAAATTCAACCCCTAAGGCGGTGAAAAGGGTCAAAACTTGTATACGATGGAAAAACACACAGTGACATTTCGAGTTTCAGGTTATGTCTGCCTTTATCCGGTTCGGGCCGGTTTGAATCAAGAAAGAGATAGCCATATATCGCCGGTAGATCCTCTATTAGCATTCTATTACATTTGTACTTAAACTATGTATATATATTATAAACTTCAAGACCGAATATTAAGTATATTAAACCTTCTCTCATAAAGACATGGTGTAGAAGATTTATGAGAAAACTATTTAGTTTTATTTGACACTAAATGCAAAGATTACACTGACCTACCGCAACGTGAAATGTGTTGACTTGCTTTGAGGAAGTACAAAACACAATTACTAACAGTCATAGTTATGTCATTGTATTAGGCTTATATGTTTACAAGTATATAAGAACTGCAGATGAAGTCTAGGGTTAGATTTCAAACAACGCAATCAACTTAGTGTAAATTGATTTAAAATTGCGATTACATCGGCTTATTTTGATTTTAAAAATATTCTTCTGAGATAAATCTATAATATTGTAGGCGGATGATATTGTGGAATTAATTTTACTTATGTTTAGTCTGATAAGATTCTTATTAGTAAATAAAAATAATTTAATTGAAATAAGAAGAATTTACATTACAAAGTGGTAGAGCCACGTTGTCAGTTAGCTTATGCTCGTATTATAAAATATAATTTTTAATTGTATCGAATAATATAAGTAATTTAAAATAGTTACTTGAAGGATTATGTTAAAAGAGCTCTCTGTGGCTGAAGAGAAAGAAAGACATATTACTCTATCTCATTCTTCTATCATAGACGTGATAGAGCCACGCTGTACTCATCATGACTTAGCATGATTGAGCAGGCTAGTCCGGGGCGGTACCACTGTCTCACAGGAGACCGACGTCAAGTGACAGCTTTCCTGTCGCGTTTCGTTTGATGAGGGAGATTGCCAGCTGCCCAAAACCCCTTACCTCTTCCCATCCTTTCCCCTTCCCGCTTTTCTCCCAATCTGATGGACCCGCAGTACATCAATGATCCAAGCGCTGTGGATGTTCATGTGCAGTGATCACTTGCCGTCAGGTGACCTGTTTACTCGTTGGACCTATTGGATAAAAAAACAAAATTATCTTTTAACCCAGTATAGTACAAAGCGTAAGAAGTAAACAACATTGTTGAAGTATTTATAATTATTGATAGCGGTGTGTCCTCTACATGCGTGCGATAACAATGTATATTAAATGCATACGAGTACATAATAGGTATAGCTATATATTAATAATGTTCAATAATCTACTTGGGCTCGAGGTACCTTATTGTTTACGAACCTTCGAGACGGACATTAGGGTTCCTTCTTGATGGTCGAGGAGTTCCGTAGTCATAAATAGGGATGTAATAATTCTACTAATCAATGTATTGGAAAAATGTAATGTATTATTGTATTGGTTTTGAAAAGAGCAACACTAGAGTTTGTCCGTTCTTCTCTGGTGAAAACCGCTTTCCGGGTGGTAGAACAAAAAATGACTGTTCTTAAATGATGGTGATTTTTTTAGGGATTCTACAAATTGTTTTTATTACATTTTAATATTATTTTATGTTTGAGCTAGCACAGGGTTTGTACAGGGTGTCTCATGAAGTCAAAATGACGTAATCTGGCGGAAGTTATATTTTTTTTGGCATGGTAACAGAAAAATTAAGGGCTCTATGTGTGATAGTCAAATAAGAGCTATTTACAAGAATGTCTAAATTATCTGCCGGTTTAAAAATCGAAATTAAATATTCGAATTGAGTGGTACTTACAGGCCCTCTGCTTACTCTTCTGGGATCATAGGCGTAAGCTTATTTTCTTTTTATAATATAGCTTTTTTTCGGCTTACAAGTCTTTGCTTGAATCCTTTGATTAGGCATAAATGAAGAATGGAAAGAGATAATCGGACTATAGCATTTACCATCAGGTGCAGTGCTAACCGGTGCAAAATATTATCTCTGGTTGTGGACTTAGGTGCAGTTTGGTGCAAAATTACATTTGTTAAGGTAGAGCTTAGGACACAATCTTCGCAATAATTTTATTCATCAATTGATAATAACTTTATATGCAATTTTATATTGATATGTGTCCATCATTGGATCTTCTACAAATCGAAAAAAAAAATCTTACTTAAATTTTGATTGAACCTGATAAATGGATTCAAATTGGGTTGGTCTTTATAGTTTCCTGTGCGTTTTAATCAAAACCTGAAATTCCTCTACTAAAGAATCGAAATGCTTAGGAACATTATCTGTATCCGTATCGGTCCTGCCTAAAGCACCAGGGTCACATAACACGCAATGAGCATATTTTTTCAATAAGTACATAGGGAAATGACAACGCCGCTTGCCTGGTCTTAACTTTCTCGCGGCGGGCGTGCGCAGGGTGTGCGCGGGACACGAGGGGGGAGGTATGGCGGGGCGGCGCGGGGTGCGACGGCGGGCGGGGGGGTGCAGCGGCGCGGCCCTGCGCTCGCTGCAGCCCTGCCAGTAACGACCGGTGCATCCGCGCGAGTGCATCCACGCGCGCCGCTCCATCATCATCCACCAACATCTCACACATCATGGTGACCAGCGCGCTGCCGCCGCCGCCACGCGACCCCCCCGCGACACCACCCGCGACAAAAAATAGGATTTCAGTTGTGTACCGCTTCCTTTGTCGTCCGCCATGTTGGATCCGACGCGGTTAACAAGATGCAACCGTGCGGTGAGTGTCGCTTTCTTATTTTGCCATTTTTCGAATTTCGAACGCTTTGCGATGACATTTGGAATCAATAATTTTTTTAATTTGCACTTTTTTGAGTATGAATTGGGCAAAGGTACAAAGAACGCACAGCCCCACAGTCGATGGAAATTGAAAAGGAAAATCGCAATATGATTTCTCATGTATGATATTGTATGATTGAGTCGCGTATTGAAGTCCGATACAAATCAATTGGCCGCCATATGCGCGTGTCAAGCGTCCCTCGGTGGTTAGTTGGTAGTTACATCATTTGATAAAAATATCGGTGGGCGCCGACACGCGTTGCCTCGGAAAATTTCCTTTTCGCTACGATATACAGGGGGATCGATGTAAAATCGGACATTACGTCATAGGTGCGCCATTTTGAAAATCCCTCCCCCCCCTTCCGAAATAGGTGCGCTGCTTGGAGCGAGGTTTTCTTACAGCGCAGGGGGCGGGTCCTTCGGGCCTCATGCGCGGCCACCTCGCCCTCAGACCTCAGCCGGGTAGGCCTTAGCGTTTCAGTCGCCATCTAGGCTGCACGGAGCCTGGACCTTAGTGTGAGAAAAAGAACACCACCCAAAGGAACTTAGGTAAGTGGAGGATCCGGAAGTACCTACTGATTTTAGCCTACGAAGCGAAAGAAAATGGCGGATACGTAACATCCGACATTTTTGATTATTGATTTTGTTACAGTGATTTTCATAATGCGATTTCATACAATTCGATTTATACTGATTCCTTTTTTTGAATATTCATACAATATTTTAGAGTGAAACGGAACATTACTAGTCAAATACAGGATTTCAAGATCTTTATAAGACAAGGAATTTCGTTTGTTCCTTTGCGTTCTTTGCCGATAAAAAGTTAAATTATAGTATTGTAATAAAATTAATTATTTTTTCATAATATTTTACAACTACGCTTACTGTTCTAAGTCCTCATAATATCAGTTGTTCGTTGGCTCTCTTAATCTACATTCACACCAAGAATTTTACATATATTTCCAAGTAAGATTTCAGTCTGTAATAGTGTGGTTGTTAGCGGACTTATAAATCAAAAGTCGAAGGTTCGAGTCCAAAGTATGACTATATATGATATCTTTATCAGTGTATTCTTAATTAATAAATAATCATTGTCTAATGGTGATGATGATTTCCTTCACAATTTTATTGTGATGTCCATCAAGTTCTAAAACAAACTTTCTTTAGTATATATGCTATAATATTAATTGATAAGAAAATGTTTTTTTTTCTAATTAATCAATAAAATCTGGCAATAAGAAGATTTTGTCTAAACTTTACTAATATTATAAGACTACAATTAAAACTGTATCATTTATTTAAATCATACTAAGTTAAACCAATTGATTAAACATATGAAAATTAACTATCATTGCTAAAATATCCTCGAAAAAGTGAACATTGTTGTAAATGTTAAAAGGGTTGGGTGAAACCGCGTCAGAATTTTAGTCAATTTTTATAATGAAAATGCAACTATAGGCCTAAAATCGTATGTAATATATGCTTGTCATTGTCATTGTCATAAAAACCTGTCATAACACCCACATAATTGTTGCGGTTCGGTTCCTGCGTATATCCGGATTGCACCAGGCCGGCGTAATCGTGTCGACCAGCAAGTGAGATGAAAATATTTTAACGGATCTTTATTGGAGTATGGCCTAACCAATCTCAATCGCAATCTCGATTAGAGAGAACCCGTGCCCTAAGCTAATACAAATGCAGAGTATGTAAAATGTACCACATTATTTAATTATATTTTTCTCTTCTACCCAGTACACAAGGTTGTTTTCGCCAAAGAACGGGCAAGGAACTCTAGCATTGCTCGTTTCGAAAACAAGTTTACAATGCAGTGATTAAAAGGGAGTGGAATCTCGGTTTGCTTCTATTAATAGCTGTTTGATAAACTTAAGGATCAAGAAAATATTTTCCGTCACGTTAATAATTGTTGTTTTGTCGTGCAAGATAATACCTACTGTAGTCACGTCATCAGCCTATATGCGTCCCACTGCAGAGCACGGGCCTCCTCTACAACCGAGAGTACGATTGAGAGGGGTTAGGCCGTATAGTCCACCATGCTGCACTACTGCTGTTGTCTACCAGTGTTCTACTAATCTAGTTGGTGTAATTCACAAACCTTTCCAATCGTTATGTAGAACTTTTTCACGATGTTTTCCTTCACCGTTAAATAAATAACAATTAATAATTCACATATACTTGAAAAGTCAGTGGTGTGTGGATTCGAACCTGTGGTTTCCAGTTTGGTTGTCCGGTCTTAACTCAACTAAGCTATCGTTAACTTGTTATTGTGATTTAAGCAGAATTTAATACTGAATTTATTTCAGCATTTTTGAATAACATTCGGTCCGCTCAAGTCTTCAGTTATGGGGCGTATATATTTACCTTCATTGCTTATTTATAACTTTTTTACAATACATACTTACATACATAAACGTCACGCCTTTGTCCCAGAAGGGGTAGGCGGAGGTGCAACCAGGACACACACGTTTCGCTTTATGTGTTCCGGCACATGATGTGATAGGGGGCGAGCCTATCGCCATATTGAGCGCAAATTCCTGACACCAGGCTGATAAGGAATAGAAAAATCCAATCACTTGGCCCGACCCGGGATTCGAACCCGAGACTTCAGCTTTGTAATCATACCGTAGTACAAGTACGCCACCGAGGCAGTTTTACTTTTTTATAATAAACAAACAGAAATTTAATAAACATCAAAAATTGGGGATACGATATCCATATTCGAACGGATAAGGATGGTGTAAAATCCGTCATGGTAACAGCCATGTGTCTCCTCAGTATCAGAGCTACTCTGTATCAGAGGACGGAGCAACAACGTCATGTTTAAGAATTTGTACATACACAAACTCACGCCTTTTTCCCAGAAGGGGTAGGCAGAGGTGCAACCAGGATACCTACGTTTCGCCTTATAACACTTGTACTTAAGATATTATCATTAACAATTCAAGATGAATCAAGATCTTTTTAAATTTCTATTTTCAATGAAAACTATATGATAAGAAATTAATGGTATCTTGTAGAATGGTTTTTAGGTATTAAACTTCATTGCTCTTCGTGTTCAGTTTGGTTTTGAAATTGCCAATATCTTTAGCAATGACATTTCGAAGTCACATGTGCATTTTGAATTAATCTGTTAGCTTTGTGGACTTTTGTGGATTAATGGAGGAGACGCGGCTGCCAACATGTTCATCGTGGTCGCGGGTTGAAATCTCAGAGCACACCTCTGATTATTAAGAGTTACGTGTGGGTTGACAGTCAGCTATCATGCACTTTAGGAGAGAAAAACATCTCAAGGAAACCAGCATACCATAGCCATTTGTTAGAACTAAATTTCTAAGTGATGTGAAGTCCGCCAACCCGCACTAGACCGTCTCTATCGCACTGTCGATGGCAGAGGAGGCCCGTGCCCTCCAGTGGGACGTATATGAGCTGATTATAAGAAATTAAATGAGTCCCTCAGGACCTGCGTATGAGACAAACAGGCGCGCTGCGAGGTCGTCGCCCTCTTATCAACGCCTTGTTTATTCGCAATTAGTGATAACGAGCCACTGGCCTCGCGCGCCCATCAGGGGAAGGAAAATAAGGGGGGAGGGGGCTTGTGATTTGCCTTGTATCTGCCCATAGGCCACTGCTGGTCACAAGGCTTATTTGTATCAGAGAGTTTTATTTAGAAGGGTTAGGCCACCATACTAGTCTAGTGCCAGGTGAACTTATGGAAAATTCTTTTAAGACGTGTATGGTATGCAGGTTTCCTCACGATGTTTTCCTTCGCCGTGATAGTGCGTGATCTAGTTTTCTACATTGTGTGATTTTTTTTAATGTCTTCAATAAGGTATTAGGCCAAACCTTTAATGCTATTTTATTTAATTGATGTAGGTACTAAGTATTGGAGACTGTCCCGTCCTCTTAACCGCCCATGCAACTCCTGTAATCCAGGATCGACAGAATAATTGAAAAGAGCAACGCTAGAGTTTCTTGCCTATTCTCTGGCGAAAGCTGTCTTGTGAACAGGGGGTAAAGAAAAGCGAGACTGGATCTAAATAAATAAAGAAATACACTCAACAGTCACATACATAGTCCTGACCCCACACTAAGTACGAGTCTTGTGCCGTGGGTATCAGGAACTACGAGAGACTTTTCGGAATAGATAAATAGTGTGTAGTATTTCACAGATTTAATAATTCACTTTCATTTAATTGTTTTTTATTGTTGTTGACATTGAAGCTTAGCGAGTCTCTGGGAATATCGAATAGAACTCTACTGAAATCTTAATTTATAGCAAGGTGCTGTAATTACATATATTATAGAAGGATTGTATTGTATTGTATCAGCCCATATACGACCCACTGCAGGGCACGGGCCTCCTCTACAATCGAGAGTACGATTGAGAGTGGTTAGGCCATATAGTCCACCACGCTGGCCTAGTGCGGGTTGGCATAGAAGGATTAAATAAAGAAAAATGAAAAAAAAAATCATTTGAGATGTTTTTTTCTCTACCACGCGGTATAATTACCATGGCATAAACATTGTAAAGTAACATTTAAGATTTGATTTATTTTTATAAAAATTCAAAGAAAGATACGGTTTATTGTGTACATTTTATTGTACTTATGGAAGAGCGTAGTCTCCTAACACAGGAACTCTCCAGCGACCAGTTATTGTAAACGAAAATGTTGTAAATATAAATAAACATTATTATTATTTAAAACAGTTTTGTCCAGAGAAAAAACATGGAACTCTCATGTTGCTCATTTTAAAACCTGTTTGCAATACAGGGATTATTGTGTGTTCACTAAGCTGTATAAACCCTGCTTATATAATATTAGCTACTAGATTAGAATCTCTGAACTCTATATTCATCTGTGTATTTTTCTCTAGATCTTGTATTTACCATACAGTGAATAGTTTTTTAGAAGTTTTTCTTTTTTTTGTCCAACTGTATCTTTTAAATAAAAAAATATATTCGAATAAGCCAAGGCCTTCATTTTGCGCAGATATGTAAATATCACTCTATCAGTATATTTTTATAACACTTATTTCATTAAATCACTAGTTAAGTAACACAAAAAATAAGCCTTGTATAAAATTCCAAATAAAGTCCCACCAAAAGTCATTTACTAACATCACTCAAGGGCGTCACCCAGCCCTATCTCTAGCATATATAACAAGAAACGACCACAAAAACCCATCCCAAAGGATCGGCCCCAAATAGAAAAAAAATCATAGAACGTACCATAAATTATGCCGTCCCATCCCCACTAGGCTCACAAAAAATTTGGGCCACAGACTAGTCACAAAAAAAGCAACGGTCATTCGCTCCTTCGTGGCGCCACCGTCCAATAGAGATTCGAAATTCGAATAGACCAATAGTGTCGGCTCTATGCGCCGGTGCAACGGATGCGTTTCGAAATTTGAATGGGCCAATGGGAGCAGTGCGCTTCCCGCCCTTCGGCCCTCGCGCCAGGGCGCCGCCGGACGTCGGCCCGTGCGCACGTCGCGTAACATCAAGTCTTTTATTTTTTTAACTATTGAAAAGGTAAAAGAAATTATTTATGACACTAATAATCGGAAAGAAGTATTTTGAAATAGCGCCCTTTTCACTTGTCTGTTTTTTGTCTCGCTGTAAGAATTTGTTTACAAATCATCATCAAATCCTACATACCAAAAAACCTTTATAGTATAGTCCAAAAATATAATTCAATGTTATATTATAAATTAATATAAATTAGTCGTATGGAGGAGACACAAAAAAATACTCCGGGATTAATAACATTTGATGAGACTATGTTGATTAATTTTGAGGATTCTAGGAAGCCTCTGGATTTATGCCATTCCTAAGATGTATGAAATTCCTTTGCCTATGTTCAACAATTGAATTCTTGTGCCAAAGACTATTATTTGCCTATGTCCAACGTTCGACTTTTTGTGCCTCAACATTATAATGATGAAAGAATAAAGTTATATTGGTGAGCAAAGATTTCCCTAAAGTATTTATCATTGACTATGCCATTTTATACATATAAGATTTTGTATAACACATCCCTAAAATGGTTTCTACAAGATTAATAATTTTGTGTAATTAATTTATTCCATCAAATCCTTTTTTGAAACTAAAACCTCCTTTAAACAATATTTTCTATTCAGGCTCAATTATGCTCAATCATATTTTTGGGAACTTAATCCTCAAATACACTACGCTGAATTATAAAAAAGAGGGCTTATTTCATTTAGATATATATCTGTATCAACCCATATACGTCCCACTGCCGGGCACAGGCCTCCTCTAAAATCGAGTACGATTGAGAGATGCTAGGCCATATAGTCCACCACGCTGGCCTAGTGCGGGTTGGCAGACTTAACATACCATAGAAATTAAAATGGCTATGGTATGCAGGTTTCCTTACGATGTTTTTCTTCGCCATTACAGTGCGTAGTTATTCACTATCGATACACACATGACTCAGAAAAGTCAGAGCTGTGCTCTGGGATTTGATCCGTTACAGACCATCCCGCACTTTAGACATATATGATCACAAAAAATCTACGACCCAAGTGTAGTTGATAGTCACAGATAATCACTTAGTATCAGTATTAATATCAGTTGAGCCACTTGCTAAAAAAAGAGGCATAGGTTCCCAAACTTATTTGAACAGCGATACCCTTAGACCACCCCTCTCTCCGCCATCCTCGGGCCAAAAATACCTACCAGATTTCATACTAGCCTAATAATAGGCTATCAGAGAAACTGTAATTGGACATAAATGTTTTAATTACAGGATAAGAACAAAGCCAAAAAGAAAATATATATTTATTTAACTTTTGGCTAACTTGGCTCTTGTAATTGGAAGAATATGTTTGCTTTTCTGAGCACAACTTCCCAAAACGGGGCTCCAGTTTGGCTCACTCGGATCGCACCGACACACGAAGCCCCAGGGCCCAGTTTGGGAAGCCTTGCCCTATGGTATTACAGATGTTCATGGGCGGCGGTGATCACTTACCATCAGGTGATCCGCATGCTCGTTTGTCCCCAACAAACCCTATTTATCAAAAATATAGTATTGTCACTTTATCGAAATCTTAATCGAAAATCTGCTTTTATACTAATACAGCCAACGTTGGCGCCAACGCCTGAGACCAACGTCCATACAGTTGTGTCCAACGCTACAAGGTCGACTGACGTGCTGGTACAGCGTTAGTTAGTTCACTCACACTCGTGGCACTGCGCTTTACACGCGGCTGCACTTGTGTAGACAGGATTTTGGAAACACTAACTTCACGACTGTTTCAAAGAATAGGCAGAGATGCCATTAATACGAAATACTAAAATCATCTGCCTCTGTATCCCGGTTGATTAGACGCCCGGGTGGAAAAGGTAAGGCAGCGGGTTCGATCCCCGCACCAAGACATATTTGTGTGATCTAAAATTATTTTATTTCGGTCTGGGTGTTTGTGAGACCCAAAAGTCTCTTATAGTTTCTGTTAGTCACGGGCCAGGACAATGTATGTGACTGTTGGGTGTATTTATTTGTAAGTTTCTAAGTCGAAAAACTCAAAGTGCACTGCCTGATTTGGGAATAGAACCCGGCGATGTACGGTTTAATAGCTCCTATAGACTATAAGACTAAACCAATAAGATTTGTTATCTCTACTATGTACTGAAAATATTTTTCCAATTTCAAAATTATTTAAAACATTCTCACAAGTGTAGGTCGATATTGACATATTGTGATAATTAATTTAAACCACGTCCCTAACCACCCCAGGTAACATTGTGCCAAGTTTTAAAAAAATCTGCCTGATAGTTTTGTTCATAATGCGACTGTTTTCATGGTTTTTGATCAACCCGTATAGCCACGGATCATTTCACCACTAACCTAAGTTCCTGAATCGAACCAATGTTCAACTAAGCGGTAAAAATATTCGTATCTTTGGATGGCCAAAAGTCGTAAATTTAATTCACGATTTTTGGCAAAAAAATCGTCGGCAAAAAAAATCGGATTTTTTTCACCTGTCTCGATGGCGTTGTTGTACTACGGTATGATTATAAAGCTGAGAGCTCGGGTTCGAATCCTGGGTCGAGCAAATCGATACTGGATTTTCTATTCATTATCAACATGGAGTTAGGAATTTGTGCCCGATATGGCGATAGCGTCCTCTATTGTGGGACGGAACACATAAGGCGAAACGTGGGCGTCCTGGTTGTACCTCTGCCTACCTCTTCTGGTATAAATGCGTGATGTTTATGTATGTAGGATTATACAGTGTAATAATGCCGCCCCTTGTACTATTCTAATTATGTAATTTCTTTATTGTTTCTCTGTACAGTGCTAACAAAGGATTAAATTATTTTTTTGTGATATTTACATATTTGTCAAAACAAACACAGCATATTATTAAATAATGCAATCAAACTCATTGACTTTTTCCGAGCATTACAATATCATAGACAATTGTATGATTACTTATATTCTATACGGGGTAGATAAAAAAAAATAAAAAATAGCACCAAATGAATAGGATTTTTCTCAAATTTAGTACAATGTCACCTGATGTGACGACAAACATGTGCGTTAAATTAAATACATGTCAATATCACACGCTGTACTCGTATTCTTACTTCTTGCCGCTAAATATTTAACGGAATGCATCAAGTGTGAAATGTGTCGTTTCAGTGACCTAGGTTGAGGAAGGTCTCATATTACGCAGGCTGTTATCGGCACACACAATTACTCATTGTTGCACACACACACGCGCTCACACACACATACATATACACGCACACACAAATATAGACGCACACACGCAATGTTTCATCGGCCAAATGGCGTGCTTCGGTCGTGAATCATAGGGACACTGGTTCATTCTCAAAGGAGGTTATTAAAGTTTTGTAGTTTTGCTGTTGCTAGATTTTAAGTTATTGGAATTGCAATTTGGTAGGATTAAAGGATGGAGGCCGGTTCTAGCAGGTCAACGTGGAGGTCCTTGAGGGGCCTACGGTCAGCAGTGGACTTCCTATGGCAGGAGATATAGAGAGATAGAGAGTTAAATAACAAAGATCACATTGAGTATAGTAAAAAAATCCATAAAAATTATAACGGTGAAGGAAAACATAGTGAGGAGGCCAAATTAAATTTTGTATCACATTAATTACATTTACGTGTATATCATTTCGTTGACAAGTGCGCGGTTTCTTTTTGGTAACGGTTCGGACGCGGCTACCAACATGTTCATGGTGATCGCGGGTTCAAATCCCAGGGTACACCTTTGACTTTTTGGAGTCACGTGAGTGTTGATAGTCAATCACCACGCACTATAACTGTAACGGAAAACATCGTGAGGTAAGCTGCATACCATAGCGATTTGTATGAATTTCTATGGTGTGTCCGCCAACCCGAACTAGGCCAGCATGGTGGACTATATCTAACCTCTCTCGATCGTACTCTTGATTGTAGAGGAGGCTCGTGCCCTGCAGTGGGACGTAAACGGATGATGGTATTGTTAATGAAATAGCTTAATGATAGTCTTGGATTCTATCCCAGGTCCTCAAGCTCCAGCCTCCAGCTCCTAAATATTTTTTCATCGTTAAAGAACACTAACTAACATTACACACATGACTTCGAAAAGTCAACTAAAATTATCAACTGAAACTTTTTAAAAATAAAGCTTATCTGCCCTGGAATCGAACCTGCGGCCAATAATACGGCAGTCGTCAAATTACCAACAAACACTTCATCCAAAATTACCCTACACGGGAATCGAACTCGCAGTTCAATGGGAATGAATTGATGAAGTGTAGGTAGATGTTACGATTAATAAAATTACCCTTGCACCGCCGTGCACCCCATTGTAGGGTGGTATCATCCCTCTCGCGTGACCGCGGTATATATTTAGGGTTCCGTTGGAGAATATATTCACGCTTGTGATTATGGGTAGGC
This sequence comes from Theretra japonica, assembly GCA_033459515.1. Taxonomy (NCBI): domain Eukaryota; kingdom Metazoa; phylum Arthropoda; class Insecta; order Lepidoptera; family Sphingidae; genus Theretra; species Theretra japonica. The sequence goes on from CM065952.1 coordinate 321,569, forward strand.
AGAGGTACTAGTTCTGGCTAAAATTGTAGTCTAAGATATGACAGGAGACCCATCGTCATGGCATGAATCATAGTCCGAGGCGATAGGAAATTAAAAAAAAACCATACAATCGAATTGAGAACCTCCTCCATTTTATGAAGTCGGTTAAAAAGTGACAATACATACAAAGTGAGTATGCTCAACTTGGGAACCGAACCGATAATTTCAAAAAGTTATATCCACATGTTGGAACAGAAACTAGATCTACATTTTAAATGGCATGGCTCATACCTCTGCCTCGTCTCTTGTCTGTACGAAATGGTACATAGGGATCGAACCCGCGGCCTCTCATTTCAAACCAGGAAACCAAACAGCCACGGAGGCTGTAAAATTACCTATCTCAGATGTAGATTGGTACAAATAGGATAAAATGTACAGAACCCCTGTTTTTGGTCCACCCCCATGGGGTGAATGCGTAACATTTACAGTACATAAGGGTGCGTTTGGGATCCCGAGGTGATTTTTTTTCGTGTTTCAAATGTCTGGCGAGGGTGGCTCGGTCGGCCATTTTGGGTATTTGATTGTTTTCGGTTTGATTCCCGATTTGGCACGAGTGTTTTGGAAAAGTGAGTTCAATGCACCTAATGATAAGTGCAGCGCGGATTGTCAGCCTTTGTGGCGCAGTTGGTTAGAAGACTGTGAATGTAGAGGCTGCGGGTTCGATTCTCGACCCCGAGACAAACATTTGTGATCCGTGGTATTGTTGATCGAAGGATCCACAGGTATTTGTATCGGGTGTCGTCTGGGCAACATTTTACATGATAAAGTTTTTAGTGGAATATTAATTATCTGTACCCGCTCCTAATTGCTTACAGCGGAGCCCGGGACTCCTCTACAACGAAGAGTTCTATCGGGAGGGGTTAGGCCATAGTCCACCAATACTATACTAGTAGCCCGGCCCGGCTTCGCCCGGGTGGAATTATTTATTACTCCACTCCACACCAAAATTTCCTCGACAGTATTTTTTCTCCGCTTTGCAACATTTTTCATTGCTTCGCCCCTCCTATTGATCATAGCGTGATGTTATATAACTTATAACCTTCCTCGACAAATGAGCTATCCAACTATAAAATATTTTTTCAATTTGGACCGGCAGTTCCTGAGATTAGCGCAAACAAACAGACAAACTGTTCAACCTTGTTTTTTGTTTTGCGTGTACTTTAGTTTTACGGCCATTTCATAGACAAATCCTTTCGAAATTCATTCGAAATTTTAATAAGGTTTATTTATTATTATTATAGCTTTAATATTAGTATAGATTTAATAATAGATTCCGTCGGTGACGGTGGTGTACTTCGGTACGATTACAAACCTGAGGTCTCGGGTTCGAATCCCAGGTCGGGCAAAGTGATATTGGATTTTTAGTCCAAAGTCAGGATTTTATGCCTGATATGGCGATAGGCTCATACCCTATCGCATTGTGGGACGAAACACACAAGGCGAAACGTGGATGTCGTACTAGCATTTCTGCCTACCCCTTCTGGGAAAAAGGCGTTTATGTATGTTATGTTTGTATGTAGATTTGAAATAAAATATAGTATTTTTAAAATATTATTTTTGTTTTCAGATGCGATCGAGTACAGAGTACAGTTACACCACCGGTAAGTTTAGTTTTATTATAACAGTTCAGAGTTTAGTTGTCCCGAGCCGGTTTACAACCCGAGGTCGCGGGTTCAGTACCGGTTTGAAGACGCTTTGTAAAACGCAAGGTCTCTGTATCATCCGTACTTGTATCATTATTTTTGCAGATAAAATATATTTACAAATTAAAATGATAGTTGTATTAGTAGAATTCTTAAAAAACACTTTTATATTTTTTATGAGTATTGAAAAAACTGTCCCAAGGTTTTTCTTGTAATATTGTAAATTATGACTATATGGCCTAACCACTCTCAATCGTACTCTCGATTGTAGAGGAGACCCGTACCCTGCAGTGGGTCGTATATGGGCTGATACAAAAAATACAAAAAATTGTAAATGGGAAAAAGGAACAATACCAGTTGTATAATAGAATCGGACTTAAGGAAATATACAAAAATAATTTTATAAATTGATATCTAGTCAATCACCACGCACTATAACGGTGAAGGAAAACATCGTGAGGAAATCTGCATACCACAGCGATTTGTAAGTATTTCTATAGTATGTAAAGTCCGCCGACCCGCACTAGGCCAGCGTAGTGGACTACATGGCTTAACCCCTTTCGATCGTACTCTCGTTTCTAGAGGAGGCCCGTGACCTGCACTGGGACTGGAGTATATGGGCTGATACAGATACAGTCGTCCCCTGCTATTATTAATTCTACAACAACGCTTTTGGCGACAGAATATCGTAGAAGATCTGTATGTTAGCAGTCAGGATTATCTGTGATATTTATTAACATTAATCTCTGCTATTCAGGGTAACTTTGACCTTTAGATTTCTTTCATTACAAAATTATGCCTTATACATAGCAATTTTCCTGAAAGAAAAAGTCATGCAGACAATTCTCATTCATATTGCAAAAATAGGAACTTAGCAATTCACTTCAAGGTCAAACCGCCGTAATACACCTGAGACCCCCACCCGGGTATCGAACCCTAAAAATGGAACAAAACCGAAACAATTTGTTTCCGACCTCGCCTAATTTTATTGGCGGTCCTATTTCGGGAGTTTCCGAGAAGTGCGGCGTCGATTCCCGGTAGAGAACATCCCGGCCACTATTAAACCTTTCTTGTTTTGTTATGCAATCAACTGGAATTTTCGGCCAAGGTCGTTTGTTATGCAAATCATTGTGTCGATATATTTTGTAGTATTTTATTTGAGCTTGTATTATTAATTTAACATCCTTCTCTCTTCATCCTTTTTCCTTCTGCCGGATCTGATAGTCCTTCAACACATTTATGATCCAAGCGTTGTGGATGTTCACGAGCAGTGGTCACTTACCATCAGGTGACTTTCTGCTCGTTTGTTGGTCCTATTTTATATAAAACAAAAATAAACACTACTCTCTTTCTCCTTCTCACATATCCCATGGTTGTGTGTAAGAGATCACCTAGAGCGATAAGACCGAAGTTTCTTTATTTGTGTGGACCTTAGTTACTCTGTGACTGTACCGGCCCAAGACCGCCATTTGTACTTTTATTTTATCTCTGTATTTTGTTATTTCTTTTTTTGACAATAAAGATTTTGTATCAGCCCATATACGTCCCACTGCAGGGCACGAGCCTCATCAATGATCGAGAGGGGTTAGCCCATATATTACAGAATTATAGGCCATTGGTTGCAATGCCTTAGGCCATAGTCTACCATGCTGGCCTAGTGCTGGTCAACGGACATCATATACCTTAGAAATTCTTCTAAGTTACTCTAGTATGTGAGGAAACCCGTCCTCACTATGTTTTTCTTCCCCATCAAAGATAATCCTACTTCCTACCAATAGCATGGAATCAAAGGGATGGGATGGAGTATAGGGTAAATAGAATGAGACAGGAGAGTACAGGATTACTTGCCCTGAGACACGGAACAGAATGAGATGGGATGGGATAGGATGTAACGATAGGCCGGCAGTCACGTTCAATTTAAATATAAAACAGTAAGTACACGAAACAATATGTTGTTGTGTGAAGTGGAGTCGCAAAGAATCAGTACACGGGCGGAGCCAGGCCGGGGAGCTAGTTAAATATAAATGTTGTAACGTGAAGGAAAATCGTGAGGAAACCTGCATACCATAGCGATTTGATAGAATTTCTATGGTATGTCAAGTCCGCCAACCCGCACTTGGCCAGCATGGTGGACTATATGGCCTAACCACTCTCAATCATACTCGCGATTATAGAGGAGGGTCGTGCCCTGCAGTGGGACGTATTTGGGCTGATACAGTTATATTTTAAAGTATATGTGCAGTGGGTTCGAAACTGCGACCTCTTCGATTTTTTGTACACTCTGAAGTATGCTATCGTTAATACTTTTATTAAACACGAATAAATAAATATACAAGTGCTGCCACCTAGTGTTAAATCTATATCATACTATAAAGATGCCTTAGCACATTTTTTGATAATAATAATTGGAAATTGCAAGCTTATGGTGTAATGGGTATGAAACTGGCTGTGGATCGGTATATCAGGGGTTCAATTCCGGTGTGTAAATATTTTGATATATTTTATAAATAATAACTTTAAGGTGTAGTAAGAGCGCAATGTCTACAATTTTCGATAAATGTTTTAAGAATTATACTTTCTTAGTATTGTGTATGTGACTGTTGGGTGTATTTTTTGCAGTTAGTAATCTGATGTTATTTTGCTAATGTATTAATATTTTTATTATAAACGAAATTTTATTCTTTATACGATTTCCATTCTTACCCAGGCCCTTGAAATTTAAAACCTTTTGGATACCTTCAACCTTATTATAATAAGTATATATTGAAAGCTGGACACTTTTAGGTCCTGAGCTTAAGGTCACAATGTCAGGTCTGACCTGACCTCTTAGAACCCTATTTACAATTCTAAACTTTGGAGAATGTTACCTCATAAATTATAATTATTGTTTTTTTAATTAGTGTTTATATTTATTATTAATATTATTTAAAGGGATTTAAATTTTAACCCGATGACTTTGTTTAGTAGTGGAAGGTCATTTTATAAACTATTAACGCGAATTTTAATTCAGTTTGTGAACATTTTTAAATGACAGCTTGCTTAAGAAGTCTTTGGACTAAAAATTAGTTATAAAAATATTATTAATACAGCCATAAAATATAGTATCTAATAATATAATTGTCTTAAGAGAGGATTGTCGAGACAAAAGCCCCAGGTTCAAAACCCGCCATAGTGACTCAAGTATGTAGTCATGTAGTATCATTCAGCCAGTGTATATCCGGACCCCATCAGGCCGGCATAATTGTTTCGACCATTAGGATACCCTATATACCTTGCACTTACCATCCAGAGCATTGTAGTAACTTTGACGTACCAAAAAATGTGTGGGATTAAGTATTAAACCTATGCCCAGCTGTGGGCCATATATAGCCCAGTATTGTAAGTACAGTTTTTTTTTAAACAGCTCTAGTATATGATTACTGAACATGAACATCTACAGCATTGCCTCTCAAAATAGAGGGGAAAATGGGAGGAAGATATGCCCACTACCCCTTTCCTCTTCCCATCCTTTTTCCTTCCCGCTCCCCTCCCGATTTGATAGGACATCCATGATCCAGCGTTGTGGATGTTCATGTGCAGTGATCACTTACCATCAGGCGAGCTGTTTGCTCGTTTGTCGGACCTATTGTAAAAAAAAATGAGTTGTGTCTCGTACAGTCTCAGGGAACGCAACCCGGCAGCGCGGCGTCGCGACACTGTGGTGCAGTGAGACAGAGCACCCAGGAGACTACGTTAGGACTACTGAACTACAAGACTACAGCGTACCTTGGTCGGGAATGTTCCTAATAGGAGCTATATTAGCCCATACTCGCCCAAACACTTAACTTCTTTGCCGAGAGTTCTTTTGAAAGGGGTTAGGCCATACAATAATGGCCTACTACCAAATTGACTTCATAGAAATTCGTCAAGGCCTCTATGGTATGCAGGTTTCCTCGTGACGTTTTCCTTCACCGTTAAAATGCTTATAGTCTTACTGTAGTAAGACTCTACCACTATTTACTACAATTTGTGTGACTAAGAAACAATTATGCCGGCATGTTCAGCTTCGCAATTAAGTATGTTCGCCACTACACAAATATCTTATGATAAAGTCTCGCCCCGGGACAGAACCCGCACCAACTCGACTACAGAGTAATGCTCGGACGGCGCGCGCGCTACCGTTACTTACAGGACGGAGGCGACGGCATATCGCCGTCTCGCTCGCACGACCCGCCTACAAACACGCCCTGCGGACAAAACGCTCTTGATACTTTGCGCAAGTATCAATTTTATCTTTAATTTTTTGGAGTTTTTTTTTTATTTATTATACTTAATTAGTAAATGGTAGAGCGGTGATTAGGCCAATAGATTTTTTTTTATAACTTTTAGGTGATAATTTTTTTTTTTGGAATGTATACTCGTATAAGATACATATTAAAATTGAAAATTTCTAGATACAGAAATGGTGATTTAAATATTATATTTACTATTTCAATGTTTCATATGGAGATAATTCTTTTAATTAGAGTAAAAACAATAGTTTTTAATAAAAACTGTTTAATAAAAACTCAAATCATTTTTTGTAACAAATGTCATACAGCAGCAATTATTTATTTAAAAAAACATCAATCTATTAAAAGTTTATTTGATTCCAATAACAAGGTCACTTTAAATACATAACAATAATCTCATTAGATCAATATGACCAACATTAATAATCATTAAATACACAACGTACAGGCAAGAGGAAACGTGAGGAAACCTGCATACCATAGCGATTTGTATAAATTTCTATGGTATGCAAAAGTCCGCCAACACGCACTAGGCCAGCGTGATGGACTATATGGCCTAACCACTCTCAATTGTACTCTCGATTGTGGAGGAGGCCCGTGCCCTGCAGTGGGTCGTATATGGGCTGATACAATATAATACAATACAGGCAAGAACACACTGATTTCTTTCAAGTTATATGTATAAGTATATACATTCTTCTTTAAATATGAAAGGATGGCACAAAGCGTGATCCCACCTTTAAGGCCAGCAGCGCATCTCTATGCCCTATGGGGTCACAGATGTTCATAGGCGGTGGTGATCACTGACCATCTGGTGAACCGTAGGCTCGTTTGCCTGTTATACTAATAAAATAGAGAGAAAATTAATAACTGAGATTGCTCTAGCAGAAGGACGTTAGAATTCCAGTCAGTAGTGGAATAAAATGTATCGTATGTTAATAGCAACTTTAGAAATGTTTGTGAGGCCCACAAGTATTTGTCTCGGACCTGGGTGTTTGTGAGACCGAAAAGTCTCTCGTAGCTTCTGATACCCACGACACAAGACTTAATTGAACTTAATGTGGGATCAGGACTATGTACTCGTATGTGACTGTTGGGTGTGTTTAACTTAAGAATATTATAGCCTCGCTGATGTGTTATAAAATATTCTCATTTACGCCAGATAAGAGTATTATTGTAACATTAATGTCGCGATTACCGCCATATTACATAATAATCTATATCTATGTATGTTATCTATATCAGTCAGATAATACATGCACTTGTAGTGCTCACCCATGTATAACTTCACGCCTATTTCCCGAGAGCGTAGGCAGAAATACCACAACTACTTTCTATAGTTGGCTGAGCTTCATTCCATCAATATATGATGGGGCTTGAAAATGAAAATGAAAAAAAAATATTGAATCCATAAAAATGTTCCGTATTAATTAAATTCAGTATTTTTTTTATTCTTTTACCGGGTTCGGAAAGCGATTTTCACTAGAGAAGAACGGGCAAGAAACTCTAGTGTTGCTCTTTTCAAAACCAGTTTACAATATAGTGGCATATGTACAAATGTGACAAGTTGGTTTAAATCAGGGCAGTTCAAAAACCTTATACAAAATAGACTTCCTGATCCGGGAATCAAACCCAGATTTACAATATTCTACTAACCACGTGGCCAGTGAAGCCACTTCATATGTTAATATGTAAGGACATAGCAAAAGCGAGTAGGGACGGCTTAAAATTTAACAGAGGTAGCGACGCCTTGACATTTTACGAGACATTGTCCGATAACTGCCTTTTTATACTGCACTTTCAATGTTGAACAAGTGTAGTAATATAAATATTGTGTTTATTAGTTCTACATAAATTCTACTTGTCTCGATATACTTTGTAGAGGAGGCCCATGCGCTGCTGGACGTATGTGGGCTGATGCAAATTCTACAATAATATTTGTCATTTCGAATTACTTTTGCTGTACAACTTTTATATTTTACTGCTAATTCAGTGTTCTGTAGATGTTGTTAAAATATAAATAAGTATTTTTCAAACAACATATTGCTGTGCGTTGGTAGAACCCTTGGCCTTTGTTTTCATAAATGGCTTATGGCTCATGACACCACGCATTCTGTACCCGATATCTTTAGCTACTCAGTATAATTTAATTCATATTATAATGATCAAAAACCTTTATTCTATTAATAGTAATTGGTTATAAAACTCAGAGGTTTTTGTAAATGTGCTTTTGGTATATATTTATGTATTTTATGTTAAAAGCCGATACTTGAATCTCCCTGTGTAAGTCTCGCTCTTTTACATTTACAAGGAGTTTGTGGTGTTGTTGTGAGTTGATCACGCTAGATATAAATAATGCAACCAGACGCTGCATAATAAAGATGTTTATAGTGTTCAATTTTGTATAAGTATCTCTCGAATGTTAAAAAAATATTATTGTACAGATATAATAATACATAAAGGTGAGAAACACAATGCAATATAGATAATTCAACCGTTATCCAAATCTATATTTTTAAAAATGTTGCAATATTTTGTGAACATAATAAATTTTAAATAATTATATAATATTTTACAGTATGTTCTGTAGTAATTCAACGCCCTAACAATAATCTTATTTTATTTGTAATTTGTTTCTAAGTATTTGCAAACATTATTAAATAAAAATATCCTTTGACAAAATAGGCACCTGCATCTTGAGCAAAATAAATTCCAAATTAACAAAACATTTTAACATCGCTGTACTAAAAATGAAAGTCTTGAGCAGTACTTTAATGTCCCAAACCTGCACTGCAATTTCCATTGCAGACGGGCGGTTCATAAGACGCAACCTTGACCGTTTAAGAACCAGTTCCGTCGGTGTAGGCAGTGCGTTGCGTTTTTTTCTTTCACGCTCGGTGCGCCCGTGCAACGAGGCATGCTCTAGAATACCTTGGACACTTTCTTAGACTAGTGTTAATTGATTTCGTTTAATTAGTGTTTTGCTGCTGGTGCATTAAGTAACGAGTATTCAAAGTTACAATGTAATTTTATTTTCTATGGATTAACTTGTAATAAAATTGCGACGATTGTATATTTTTTTGTATCTGTATCAGCTCATATATGTCCCACTGCAGGGCACGGGCTTCTTCTATAATCGAGATTACCTTTGATAGGGGTTAGGCCATACAGTCCACCACGCTGGCTTAGTGCAGGTTGACGTTGATATTTTTAAAAATACTATATTAAAATTCTTTACGCGTGAATTTCTTATTATTCTCAGAGTATTATTATTTAAATTACTAATGTTTAAATAAATTTTTGTCGCTAACTTGTAAACTGCTTTAATCAGTGTCTAGCCGAAATTGCATTGTAGTGTTTCAATATGGTGTTCAGTGAAGAGTCAAATTAAAATTGATAGTTGAAATTATGCGCACTTACCTCATGTCCCTAGCGTTTTGAGTGTATGTGCAAGAGTATTACCAGACTGCACGAGCTCAGATCATAAATCCATTCATAAATTTCAATGTTACCATAGAAACAATCTTTAACCGACTTACCGTCCTAAAATAGATTTACTAGGAACACTCGAAAATGATTCTTGTATCTACGAGTTAAGGTTTAAAGTTAACTGTGCGTTTTAATGCACGCGATCTAATGTGTCATTTGTCAAGGCGCGTTTATCATGCATTGTCTGTACATTCCTACATTAATTATGTACAATATATTTGGTATTGTATCAGCCCATATACGACCCACTGCAGGGCACGGGCCTCCTCTACAATCGAGAGTACGATTGAGAGTGGTTAGGCCATATATTTGGTATTTGACTGAAATCACCTCATATCGTATATCTTATCTAATTCAAGTGCAGTGGTGTCGAGTAAACTACTTTTTTCAAACCTCTCTTAATCAATGTAGGTACTAAAAAAATAGCTTTTTGCATAATCGAAAATACACAGAACTATCCAGAACGATTATGAACTTAATCAATTAAATAAAAAATGATGTGTTAGCAACAAAAATAGCTTAATGTATAGTTATAATACCAAGAGTTAGTCAGATTCATCGCAAACTGAATTAATGTACCAAGAATGATATATTAAAGTTACAAAAATCGGTGCATTATGCAGCTGGAAGTAGAATGACCGACAATAATCGCCGCGTGTAAAACCTCGTCTGTCGACAAACACAATCTTTATCCCCTCGGCGTGCGGTTTTTTAACGCGTAAAGTCTAGACCTCTAATTGACTAATTTAACATCTATAAATAAGTGGACGTAAATAGAAGCCGTTGTTGCCAGGCGGCCGATCGCATGACTCTTGTAAGGAGGCACGCGGACTGTGCGACTGAGATGCGACTTTGCGACTTTGCGACTTTTTTGCGTTGAGGAGTTATGTACGAGTAGAACTTGAAGTAATGTAGTAAGGATGGTATACTAATCAGATTATGTTTAGTTTTCTTATTGGAGTATATTAGTTTTGATGATAAAATTATTCAATATGTATATATATTTCTATAGATACGATTCGGGTTATGGTTATTATTCAAAGGGACATAACTATATATAAGTATATGTGTTGAAAAATATACAAGATTTTTTTAAACGTACAGATTTAATAAGACACCTTATGATTTCAAAAATATTTAATTCGTGAAGATTGCCTTTGTTATCCGAGGATAACTTCATTAACGAAAAAGGCATTTAGAAGTTGGTAACAAATTGGTTAATTCCGCAGCGCAATGTATAAAGCTGAAGTTGACATTTGGACACTTCTTCTTTTTTAAGGCGCTAATTTTAAGAATTACTGGTTCAAATTGAAAATTTCTTTTGGTGTTGCATAGTCCATTTATCGAGGAAGTCTATTATATTTTTCATCCTGGAAAAATACACAATACAAAGGGTGTCTTTTAACGCAGAATACTGTGACGCAGGCAAAGCAATATTAGTTAAATATATAAGTAAAACCGTCGGATAATAGTCTTACAGCTGGCAACATTGGTTGCTCCTCGTGCGTAATTGTGTGCGCCGCCTGTGGTTCGTAATCGCGCCGCCATTGCATTGACAGGGCGCATTGTTCCGCTGAACGCGCCGGGGAAAGTTACGCCGGTTTTTACCTATCTATCTCATGCTTTTTGCGGTAATTAACGTATGTGCCGACCTTGGGGGGAAAACATTGTATTGCATGGAATTCTTGTATATTGTAACTTTGTTCTGCCTTTGTCTCATACGCATAAACATGTGTTTTTATCGAAAAATATTTCGCAAATGGTAAGGCTGCCCGATTTTAAATTAGGAAAATACGTGGATTTTTACATAAATTGTGACGTATTTTGAAAATATATTCATTGGAATTTCAACAGTTTATTATAATAAAATAATTACAAAAAATTCCATAAAATATACACAGAAATATTACTTTGGTTTATAATTTTTAATTACAGTAAAAGACAATTTATATACCATTTTATATTTAATTAAGTCAAAGCATAAACATGATAAAGGGCCACAATTATATGGAGATGACAAATAAACGCGATTCAAAGTAAATTTTAATCAAACATAAAACAAAATTTCATTAAAACCGGGATAAATTGCGCCTAGAAACAACTTAATTAGAAAGCAAAAAAACATCAAGTACCAAGACCGTTCGCGTCGCGCTGTATCGATCGAAATTCATGTTTGGAACAAAAAGTGGACCGTGATTCGCCCTCTCGTTCGCACGGGGGTTTCGCTCACGAGAGCGAGCGAGAGCGCCGAGCACGTCGCCCGCGCCCACGTCAGGAGGCCGGTACATTGAACCCTGAAAGTTCGAGGCTGCGCCGAGCGAATGCTTCGGTCTCTTTCGCTCAGAACCGAAACGTCGTAACGCCTCTGTGACCCACAAAACGGGCCGCTCTTTTTAAGATTGCATACAATAGTCCTGTCCTTGTCAGCCGGCTGTGACATTTGCGCGGCGGGTGTTTTTTAAAAATCTTTTTATTTCTTTTTTTTTATTTTTTTTTACGCAACAAGCCGTCGTGCGGTGCTTAGTGGTTGGGGAGTGCTCGCGATCGATTTAAAACCGTTTGCATCGAACTGAGTTTAGGCCTAAAGTGAGTGAAATGTCCTAAATTAACTGGATTTTAAATTGCGCGTATAGTGTCGAGTGCAAAGTTCGATTCCCGTTTGGACCTATTTGGTATGTAGTTTTGGATGTATTTTTTGGGGTGTTGCCCAACGGTGGGGTACTATCGTCTGCACGATTTTCCATATAACCCACAATCTAGACTTTAAATTAAAATCTGGTGCCTAGATTCTAGACTGGATTACAATCTAGGCTAAAATTGATAGCACGCGGATAGCAGTGTAAGCATGTTAAAATCTAGGAATTTGGTAAATCTAACCAACATTGTTAAAATACCTATATACATAAAACTTCCGACTAAACACATATGTAATATCAAACCACGTGTTTACTATAGGTTGTAAGACTAAAAACCTTACTATATAAAAATATAAATTAATCTGGACTTTCAGATCTCGAAATTATAACCATATATCCGCCATTTTGGTTTGTCGACGTGTAAGGTTTTGTTGAAAATATACGAAATATCTTTATATATTGAAAAAGGCCGGCATAATTATAAAAACCGTCTCTAGAACATTCTATCTGCACTGCACTTACGAGCAGGTGCAGCGCACTCACTGTGTCGCATAAAAATAGCCCACATTCCTACTGTTGGGAAAGGATCTGTATTAAAATCCCTTAATCCTTGAGTTAAATTTAACTTCCAAATATAAGACACGATATTTGAATAGATTTTTTTGGTCCAACACACTGACTCAATATATCTAAAAGTGTAAAACCCTACGATTTTCCCTAAGGAATTAAAACATAAGGTAATAATACATAATATGGTTCTCTACTCACAAAAAAATATAAATAAATGAATGTATATTCAGTTTGCCTTAATCCTACCATTCCACGCCATTTTTGTCATGTTGCAAAATTATAAAAAATAATGCAACCGTTTGTTCACCTGGCCTATCGATTTCCTTTACAAAATCTTAATTTTCCATTTAAAAAAAATGACTAAGATCTAGGTATTCATGACCTCTCAATTATGCCTAATTTCATTCCACTAGACCAACCCGGCAACAAATAATAATTGAATAAACTAATTAAAATATTTAAATGTACCTAAAAGCCCTTAAATACCTAAAATATATAAAGGGCTTACTGTTCATGCAATGGCTTTACTCTGGACAAAAGTTTTATTTTCTCTGAAGGGTCTGAGTTTATAGCAACATACAATATTATATGTATATGTACAAATAAATTTGAAACATTCGTGAAAACATTGAGAAAATGCCAAATTACACCATGGCCCTTTTGTTTTTGGAATATATATTTATTAGAATAACTATAGTCAAGTGAAATCCGTATATTTTAACCGACTGCTGAAAAAGGGTAGTGTGTCGTCACTTTTTTCAACCCTTTATTTAAATTGTACATTAATTAATCATAGGGCATAGAACTAGAGTACCATACAACGTCCCATTTCCTATTTATTTTCCAATTTTTAACTTTCCGTTACTGATACATTGTATAGTGACAATAAAAACTAAAAGTGTACTTATGAAAAGCATTTTTAAAATAATATATTTTTTGTCATAATTGATGTAAATAAGATAACGGAATAAAATAAGGGCTCTATATAAAATAGAAAAAAACAACCCCTACCCATTTGAGTATAACATGAAATATCACAATTACATGACATCACATTATCCTCACATGCCCAACAGAAACAGATCTCCTATTCTCATTCACCACTCGAGAGACTATATTGAAAGTGGCACAAAAATCCCAAAGAAATGTTACCATAAAATACTTCCAATAAAAAACCAATATATAAGATATAGTCCGACTGGGACAACAAAGATAAGAAATCACGCTCAAAGCATATACCGTTTTCAAAACAATAAGTAAAATAATATATATCAGTATTTAATTTCAAAAAAAGAAAAAAACAATTTTGTAAAGAATACGCATTCCTGTATAAACATTTATAAAAATAAAATTAGCCCTTTTTATATTTTCCCATGGGTGGACATATATTCATACGAATAAGAGGGGTTAGGCCAGAGTCCACCACACTGGCCTATTAGCACATATGCTAGCACATACCATAGAAATTGTTGAAAGTATAAATTTGAATATTTATAAGGGACCACCCTTAATTAATTTTCCTCCATCGTTGAACTTAGTGATTTGAAATAAATATAAATAAAATGGTCCTGAACGAAAAAACAATATCGAAAAATAAACACTTTACAGTCACACAAAATTCTGACCACGTACTAATATACAAGTAGGTACAGTTATTTATCACTCACTACGAAGTATTTTTTCAACTGATAACAAATATTTCAAAAACTAAAATCTTTTGATCTCATACTTTAGTTTAGGGATGGAACCCACGACCTATCGTTTTCCATCTGTTTTCTTACTCACTGCACTATTATATAAAAATATCTGCACTTTGATATTAATTTAATTTAAAATTATCCCCATGTCCCGTTATGCTTCGGGGGGATAACATTCAAATATTATCAATTTACATAGTTATTAAAAATATACAAAAAATATTATAAGAAATACAACAAACTAACTTCAAATACATTATCTTTAAGAAACCTGAAACTAAATAAAATTGTTATTTTAAATAATAAAATCCAAAAATAAAATTACGTATGTACATACTTAATTCTCTTTCATCTTCCATGATCTTTATTACTAGCACTGAACTTATCGATTTTACCCTGCTATACGAAAAAAATATACACACACTATTTCATCCCCTAATTCACCCCTTCAAAGCATTAATTTCTAAATTCGCTATAATAGTGTTTATCTACATAAGAAACACATAATGCCAATTTTCTTTTTTTTACTCGTACGTAGCTATAAGGCTGCTTTTGTCAAATTCAATAAAAACACTAAATTTAAATATATGAATAAAAACTAATCACAAAAAGAATCTAAAAATATGATGTAATGGATGGCACAGTCCGTATCAATATAATTTATGTATTACTCTAAAATTCAAAGGACTAAAAAGCCTTGGAAAAAATATGTCATTCAAAATATATGTACATAAAAATCATTTAAAAAAATATGAAGCAAAATATTAAATAATACATAATCAACAATAAAAAAAATCGTCTTACGTTATTATTTATGTTGCTTAAAAATTAAAACGATAAAAAGCCTAAAAAAAATAACATAACAGCCACAAAAAAAGATATTTATAGCAATAAAAAATATATAAGTAATCATTACCCACTACTGTACAATAACTTCGATTTGATAAAAAATAAAATGACTAGTCATCTTAAAAAAAAAAAATAAATAAATACACCCAACAGTCACATACATAGTCTTGACCCCATGTTAACATCAATTAAGTCTTTGTCGTGAGTATCAGAAACTACAAGAGGCTTTTTGGTCTCACACCCAGATCAGAGACAAATACTTGTGGGCCTCACAAATATTTGTCTCGGTTCCGGGATCGAACCCGCAGCCTCTCGTTTCGCAGCCGGCGTTTAACCAACTGCGCCACGGAGTCTGTCACTCATATATTTATACATTAAGTATTAACAATAAGTATCATAAAAAATATCATAATTATTGGGACACAGGAAGCCCACTGCTGGTCATAGGTCTGTCCCAAGGATCTCCACATTGACATGGTGGAAGCATGCATCCAGCGGCTTCCTGCAACCTTAACCAGGTCGTCCGTTACTTTAAAGTACTTTGTTTGAGAAATTAATATCCCACAGGATTTAAGGGATAATTAAAATCATCCATACACACATAAATATCACACTTTTTTCCCACAAGGGGTAGGCAGAGGTGCTACCAGGAAACCCACGTTTCTCCCAGTGTTCCATACCACGATGTGATAAGAGGCGAGCCTATCCCTATAGAGTTCACAAGTTCCTGACACCGGGCTGATAACTAATAGAAAAATTCAATATTTAGCCCGACCAAGGATTCGAAACCGAGACCTCAGCATTGTAATCGGACCGTAGTACAACTACGCCACCGAGTCTACGAAATAACATGTTAAACCTTATACGCCCTTTTCAATCGAGAGGTGTATAGAAAGAGCGTAGTCCACCACACCGGCCTGGTGCATAGAAATTCTTATATATCTATACATATACTATACAACTTAATATAAAAAAAAAACACACCCAACAGTCACATACATAGTCCTGACCCCACACTTGGTAAGGTCGAGTCTTGTGTCGTGTATCAGAAACTACGAGAGACTTTTCGCCCTCACAAACACCCAGACCCGAAACATATACCTGTGGACCACATTTATATTTGTCTCAGTGCAGGGATCGAACCTGCTGCCCCATCATACGGCAACCAATTGCGCTACAAAGGCCGTCAAAATACCGCATACATACTTTAATTAACTGTAAAAAAATTAAAAACCACCCCATTTCACCCCCTAAAAAAATCAGTGCCCAATCACCCCGATATCAAGGCCGCACTATCAGTTGCAAGTAAAATAAGATAAAACAAATTCGGCAACGCAAGGTCAATGACACCGGCTAGTGACATTAAGTTATGTAACATTCGACTTACTTAGCATCTAGATTTCTACGCGTGTACGACCTACATTTGGTGTGTGGCATTATTTTGCCGGCATTTTAGAACTTTTAATATGTTAAATATAGTCTAGTTGAGTGTATTTTTTATTTAATCCAGCCCTGTATTTTGCCCTTAAGGGTGGAATAAAAATCACCCAAATAGGTTTTTGAAAATATATCAAGGAACTTAAACAGCAAGTTTCGAATAAAACGGACTGATAATAATTTCCCATTTAAACTTACAACCCTCGTTTTGTCCTTTAATTTTTAACCATAAAAGGAAATTTAAAAAATTATACCAAAGTAAAAAAAAAAAAACAAGTTTTGAATTAATCAGGCCAAATGTGGAAATTATGAGACCCTATTTTTGTTTTCAAGGGCTTAAAAGAAGGTTATGTCCTTTTCTTAATACCATAATATATCGGTAGCAAAATTTAATAATATAATTCCAGCGACTTTGGGGTAAAAAGGTATCATTTTTATCAGTATGTATATAGATAAATATATAACCCATATCAGTTCGCTGCAGGACACCGGCCTCCTCTACTATTGAGAAGGGTTAGGCCATGATCCACGTTGGCCTAGAGCGGGTTAGAGGACTTCACAAACAGAAATTCGTTTAACCATTTTAGGTTTCTTTTACAGTCAAAATCAGCAATAATTCAATAACATAATTTCGAAAAGTTAGATTTACACGCATTAGGTTCGAACCTACACCCTTTGGCTTTTCAATCCGGCTCGCTATTAACAAGCATCACTCACTTCGCAAGTACTATTAATAAAAAACTATAATGGGGTCATTGACCTCAATTCGTGTTACGTCGGTACATAAAAGAAAGATCCTAGATTATTATTATGGATGGCATCACGCCGTTATCCTTTTAAGGTGGGCAGAGGTGATTAATTTTTATAATTATATACATCTATTTTTTAATTTTAAGTGTTCTTTATTCAGTGTTATACCGACTTCAAAAATGAAGGTTATATGTTAAATATTTGTCTCGGGTCTGGGTGATTGTGAGAGCCAAAAGTCCGTCGTAGTTTCTGATATGGCACAAGACTTATTTAGTGTGGAGTCAGGACTATGTATGTGACTGTTGGGTGTATTTATATATATTGATCCTAACTTTTAAGAGCAAAAGCACTAATATTAAGAGACATCAAAAAGTTTCATAATGTTCAGAAATCACTTGGTACGATGACCTTCGAATAAGGACAATATTGTAGATTGTTTAAGAGCAAGATAAGACCAAGTATATATTTTAATAGAAAATTCACAATGCATTTCCCGAACTGGGAGTCAAACCCATGTTACGGTGAAGATACCTATAAGAGGTCATAGAAGAAATTAGTTGTTTTTATTAAAAGCTAAAATATAATCGACAGAAAGATTTCTCTGAAATCTTGAATTCCTAATTTACCTGCTATTAAAGATAATGTTTAAAATTTCCGAAATTATTCATAAAACAAACACTACTTGGAAACTGTTATAAACATGTTGCGGTACAACTAAAATTATTAGACTTTTTGTGTAAAGTCTAGTTCATTACAAAAATATCTAATGGTAATGTAAATAAAGTATATACCTACCAATCTGTATCAGCCATTACACTTCCCACTGTAGGGCACGAGCCTTCTCTACAAGGTTGAGTACGATTGAGAGAGCTAAAGAGCCCAATACAACGGGTATTGGGGAATCGGCAATTTCACTCACCGAATGAAACGCGACAGTGAAGCTGTCGCTTCACGTCAATTTCCTGTGAGACAGTGGTACTACCGCCCAGGGATTGCCCATTCATGCCGAGTCATGACAGACAACAGCGTGGCTCTACCACTTCCAAAAAAAGGTGTGTTAATGATTTTTACTTGCTTCATGCAATTTCACACAGTAATATTTAAATACTATTTTAAATAAAAAAAACGTCGGTGTGGACGAGAGAATGTCATACGATATTTTTTAATCCCAGAAAATATGCACGATTCTTGAGAAAAACGTCTAGGGTTCAAATTAATATATCTGAATGTTGAGCTAACCACGCGGAACAATGTAATTAATACATGAATACACTTTTTATCAAATTTGTACATCATTATACATCCATCAACGTCAATTGCCGTCATTCGTTTTTTCTTTTGATAAATATACCAGCAACTAATAAATTCATTTCTAGACATTTTCCACAACGCCTGGTTTAGCATTACGACAGCGACACACACTTAACCTAATATGTACAATGATTTTTATGGAGATAACATTTTGTGCTCGTTATATACATTAACTGAGGCTATTGGCGGCCTGCCGACAAAGAACATCAGTTAGTCTTCTCATTATTAAAAATATGATATAAGTACTGCCAAAAATATATTGCCACTAGTGACATCTATAATTCGCAGTGCCTATATTTAGCTTGGCTTAAAGTGTCATTTTTTTTTCAAAATTAGCACAAGAAGTAACTTTTCCGAGATGGGAATTGAATCTAGGATCTCGCAGTTAACTAGATACTGGCTAATGTCTATTAAATTAATTAATTTTTAAATTATGTTTATAAAAATAAACGCAAATATTTGCTTCAATTGATTATGAAGTTAAACAAAATTTTATTGAATTGTCTGCCTAGGTGGCGTAGTTGAGCTACGGTACGATTACAAAGCTGAGGTCTTGGATTCGAATCCCGGGTCGAGCAAAGTGATAATGGATTTTTCTATTCATTATCTGCCCGGAATCAGGAATTTGTGCCCGGTATGGCGATAGGCCCGCTTCCTGTCACATCATGGGACGGAACACACAAGGCCAAACGTGGGTGTCTTGGTGGTTCCTCTGCCTACCTCTTCTGGGAAAAGAGGCGTGAGTTTATGTATGTATGTTATTGAATATGAGAAAGGGGTAGTGAAAATGTCAGACCTTATTACAGTCAGCGTTAAATATACGGGAATGAAGCTGGGTTTAAAACTAGTTTATGTAATAATAATAAACAATAATTCCAAAGAACCTCGAATCCTTAATTCGTGTACCCTTAAAAAGGCTTTATCCACAAACATCCCCACAAGTATTTGTCTCGGGTCTGGGTGTAGTGAGACCTAAAAATCTCTCGTAATTTCACGCAAGACTCGATTTTAGTGTAGGGTAAGGAGTAAGGACTATGTATGTGACCGTTCGTTGTAATTATTTATTTTATCTCCAAAGTTAAACAAATATAACGAAAAGATTTTTGTAATATATAGACACAGTAACAAATGTATAGAAATAACCATTATTTAAATATATAATTTATTTGTTTATTTTATATACTACTAGCGACATCTATTGGTAACGGTAGAAACTTTTTTATACAAACAAAACAATGTGTGATTAGATAAAAAAAAGATAAGAATGTATAGGTATTATAAATATTTGACATAATTTTTATTGACATAGTAATATAAATACGTCTACCGTGAGTATCTGGGTTCACTTCCCAGGTCGAGAAAACAAAAATCTCATATAACTTGTCCGGAACTGGATTTCCTGTCCAACACCCGTCCCGTGCTATATATTGGGAATTTTGAATTTAGTATGGCATTGGTTCTACCCACCCCTTCAAGGATATGGGTGTGAGCTGTATATTACTCCAATATATTGGCATTCTAAAACTATCTATACTAATATGTAAAGCTGAAGAGTTTGTTTGTTTGATCGCGCTAATCTTTAATCAGGAACTTTCGTTTAAAAGTGGTAGAGGCACGCTGTTGTCAGTCATGACTCAGCATGAATGGTCAAGTTCATCCGGGGCGGTACTACTGTCTCACAAGAGATCGACGTGAAGCCACAGCTTTGCTCTCGCGTTTTTCCGTGAGTGAGATTGCCGCATGTCCAATACCCCTTCCTCTTCCCATCCCTTTTCCTTCCCGCTCTCTTTCTGATTTGATGGCCCGCGACATATCTATGATCCAAGCGTAGTGGATGATCATGCAGTGATCACTTACCATCAGCCTGTTTACTCGTTTGCCGGACCTCTTATACAAAAAACCACTGGTTCGAATTGAAAATTGATACTTTTTATCCCGAGCAATTATATAGAGGAATAATGCTAGTTAGGCATAATAGTATCCAGCGAGGAATAACTCGCGTAGGCACTCTACCTGCCATGCCCTTATAAACTGGATCATCCATTCATCCATCAGCCAAAGGAAGTCCCCTGCTGAACATAGGCCTCTCCCAATGATTTCCACAGTGACCTGTTGGAGGCAGCCTGCATCCAGCCACGTCCCGCGACCTTTACCAGGTCGTCTGACCACCTAGTGGGTGGACGTCCTACGCTGCGCTTTCCGCTTCGTGGCCTCCATTCGTGAACTTTAAAACTGGATGCAGTCGTTTTATCATATACAGTTTGCCGACCTACATATAGGGAATATGTCATTCAAAATCCTACCGAAGATTGAAGGAGTTAGGCCGGCATAATTGTGTCAAATGGGACAATCATTGTTAAATTATGGCCTATTGTAACTGTATAGTATTAACCTATGTACGTCCCACTGCAGGGCACGGGCTTCCTCTACAATCGAGAGCACGATTGAGAGGGGTTAGATATAGCCCACCACGCTGGCCTAGTGCGGGTTGGCGGACTTTGCTAAACATATGAATTTTTACAAATCGCTATGGTATGCAGTTTTCCTCATGATGTTTTCCCTTACCATTGTAGTGCGTGGTGATTGACTATCAATACACACATGACTCCGGAATATTGTTATCATCAGGCTAATTAACACGGCCGACCTGGTTAAGATGTGAGGAAGTCGCTTGATGCTTCCAACAGGTCGTTGTGGAGATCCATGGAATTATATGTTCAAGAGTAGACTTCCTATGTCTGATGAGAGAGAGAGATTGCACTCAGTGTGCCAGCGTGTTACCCTGTACACGCAGTACATTACACTGTACAGTACACTGGCTCGTTTCGTATTCGCCGTGTGCAGATCTAGATTGGGGACCCAGACTAGCCGGTGTCAATGCCTTGTGAACTGGGAGCGTTTCCATGGCGACGGACGACACGTCATTGACCCGTGACTTTGAGCTGCAGGTCGTCTCCGATCTTCGGTCGTGGAAAGCGCTGTTGTCAAAATATTAAGAACAGTTTTCTTGTCTTCACATTTTATTATATTGGACATGTTAATACTATTAGATTACGAGTATTGCGTGTTGTTTATATTATATGCATTATAAAAATATTTCTTCATTTTATTTCTAGTTCCAAATTTCGCCACACGCCAATAATTTTTAAATGATCTGTATGTTGCGAGTTGATAAAAGAATGTAAGGATGTATTGAGTCTTAAAAGCAGTCAGGAAGTAAAAAGTGATTTAACCTTGATGGCGGTAATTGGTAAATATGCTATAGTGATTCATACAAGTGCTACGTTTCGGGTTCTGACGGTGTGTATTGGATTTTAAACAAGCTGCCACAATTACGTTAATTGACTTTCTACTGAGATTACACACTTTAACTTAATTTATGTCTTATCTACAGCGTTAGAAACATTTTGGCCCACAAAACTTGGCAAACGAGTAAAAAATATATATTTTGTTGATCACATAGAAGAGTGGAATGAAGCTGAAATCAAGATAATGAAAGCTAAACAAGGGTTATGCAATCAAACACAGAACAACAATAGTGCATTAAGATTTTATTCGACGAGGAACTTATGTGACATTTTTGCGTATTTATTGCCACGAAAGCTCGTAAAATTGCATTTGAACAAACA
This sequence comes from Theretra japonica, assembly GCA_033459515.1. Lineage (NCBI taxonomy): Eukaryota > Metazoa > Arthropoda > Insecta > Lepidoptera > Sphingidae > Theretra > Theretra japonica. The sequence continues at coordinate 343,890 of CM065952.1, forward strand.
CTGTAATATTTTTTCTGTAACTGATAATAAATTAGGCAAGACAACGCTTGCTACCACGCGCCAAGATCGAAAACAAGTCGTTTAGAAATTCTCTGATAACGTTCCAAGCTTATTAAAAGACTTCGGAATTCTGCAGTGTCATTACACACGGAATGCTGCCATAGTAACGTAAGCTCACGCTTAATCACCGAAGAGGATGGCAGAGACACCCAGTTTGCTGAATCTATCGCTCATCACAGATTCCTGCACCTACCAACTTATATAATTGTTCTATTTGAAAATGTCATTAGTGGATTGGTATTGCAATCAAATCACAGCCTTTTATTAGTGCCATTAAACTATTAGGCGACTGTGAAGAAGAAGACATTCTATAAGCACGCTTAAAACAATAACATCAATTACAATTGAAGAGAAAAAATGTCGTATATTTTGATTGACCCATTTTGGACGCTGGGAAAAATCTCATGACATAATGTATTTAAGACTTCATAATCCATAAACAATATAATCAAAACCACAAGTACGGGATACATTTCGAAAACAAACTCACTGAATCGAATTTCAAAACAGAAAATTATTTTATTTTGTCTTTTTTACATTGCCCGAAATGTCGTATCGCGACGCGCAAAGGAGCCGCGCGCGCACACACACCGCAACGCTCACACACAACGCACCTCTCACACACACACACAGACGCAACGCGCACACAACGCACCCACACCAGCGCATCGCGTAGCGCGGTAGCCGGCCGACCGGCTCATCGGGCCGCCGTCTAATGGTTTTAGCTGAATCACTTCTGGGGAGCCACGGAAAAAATAAGCGTTTTATAATTACGGGTTCCGTGGGACTGATTTTTATTATATAAGTCCGCCAAATGAGTAAACAGGTCACCTGATGGTAAGTAATCACTGCCCATGAACATCCGCAACGCTGGATCATGGATGTGTTGCCGGTGTAATTGAGGAGGCGGAAGAGGAAAGGGGTATTGGGCATCCGGCAATCTCACTCACCTAACGAAACGCAAGAGCCAAGTTGTCGCTTTACGTCGATCTTCTGTGAGACAGTGGTACCGCCCCGGACGAGCCTGCTCATTCATGCTGAGTCATGACTGACAACAGCGTGGCTCTACCACTTGCAATATAATTTGTAGAAAATTTAAACCAAACTTTAATTACTGCCTCGGTGGCGCAGTTGTTTCTCTGGTCCCAAGGGTTGGGCAAAGTGATATTGTATTCATTATCAACCCAGAGTCAGGAATTTGTGCTCGATATAGCGATAGGCTGACCCCTATCTCATCGCGGGACGGAACACAAGGCGAAACGCGTGTGTCCTAGTTGCACTTCTGCCTACCTCTTATGGGATAAAGGCATATCACATAAAAAAACATTTCATTTCACTTCAATTACTAGTTAGAATCGAATAATATTTAGTGTTGATTTATCAATGAAGGCTGGAAGGTACTTTTTATTACAAGAAAATATATAGAGGGGCTCTGCTGGAAAAACTTTTACATGGGTTTAGTTGCGAGAAATACTATAAAAAATCATTAATTAAAGTTGAATAATCTTGGTCTTATTCCTAATGGCAGCTGATAGTCAGTGAAGTGTAACCCTATTTGACAGCGTCCGTGGCGCAGTTGGTTAAAGCACGCTGAAACGAAAGGCCGTGGGCTCGATCCCCGTACCGAGGCAAATGTTTTTGAGAACCAAAGTTTCGGGTGAGGGTGTTTGTGAGACCGAAAAGTCTCTTGTAGATTCTGATACACGACACAAGACTCGATCTTGTTGTATGTGACTGTTGGCTGTATTGATTATTCTTTATTATTTAATTCGAGATCCATATATGATATTAAGTAATAATGAGAGATGGTCATCTCTCTGGTTGCCATAATTACGCCGGCCTGGTTGAATCCGAAACGCGACACATTTGCACTCGAAGACGCTTTTATGGAGATGTTTTTTCACTATCCACCTCACCAGAAACTTTTCATCATAGCGCGATGTTATACAGTCAATAGCCTTCTTCGATAAATAGGTTATCCTGCACCAAAATAAAATTCACTTTGAGCCAGTAGTTTCTAAGACTAGCGCGTTCAAACAAAGCTTTGTTTACCGGGTGATATTGACATAATATGGCATTAAATTTAACTTTGCCAACATGACATTGTACGAAATTTGAAAAAAAAATCCTTGATGATTATTTTGGACAAAAATCTTTAGTTTTCACGATGTCAGTATTTCACCGCTTAGCTGATCTTCAGTTCAGTTCGGGAACTTATCTGAGCCGCAAAAAGTCTTACTTATACTGGTCGATCAAAATCTTTGAAAACCAAAATCGCTATTTTCGACAAGACTACCAGAAAGTTATTTTCAAACTTGGTACAATGTTACCTGGCGTGGTTAGGAACACGTGGTTTAAATTAAATACCATATGTCAATATTAACCCTGTATTACGAATAGTATAGATTTAATAAAATGGAGAGACATGACCTTGGGTTTTGTATTGTGACACCGGCCCGCGGATCTCTAAGTGTGGGTGCGTGCGCAGCGCTGGCCCGGCAGACATCCGGCTCGCGACCGCGCCGCGCCCGATCCGATCCGGTCGGGGACTTTTTTTATTTTAATACTTTAATTGACGATAATTAATTTGTGCTTTGTGAATTTTTTGACCACTCTCAATCTATGTCGATTGTAGAGGAGGCCCGTGCCCTGCAGTGGGTCGTGTATGGGCTGATATAGGCACAGATTTTTAAATTTATTGGTTGGAAATATTGATAGGTTCTAAGATGTATGACAGCCTCCGTGGCGCAGTTGGTTACACGGGAATAAGCGAGAGACCGTGGGTTCGATGATGAGACAAATGTTTGCGTGCTCCACACATGAGACTTAGGTGCTTGGGAGAGCGAAAAGTCTTTCATAGCTTCTGATTCGACTCAAGACTCGATCTTAGTGGGGTCAGGACTATGTATGTGACTGTTAGGTGTATTTATTCATGTGTATAGAGATATATTATACATTGCCAACCCGCACTTTATATTATATAAGAACAGCGTGGTGGACTATATGGCCTATCCACTCTCAATCGTACTTTCGATTGTAGAGAAGGCCCTTGCCCTGCAGCAGGACGTAATATGGGCTGATACAAAAAAAAATTGAGATATGAATGCTTCAAAAGTCGTAGAAACAATGTAGTTGACTTGTAGTACAGTAGGCACGTGGTCTCGCGAGTGCACTGTCTCCTTGCACCATAGTGACGCGACGCCGCTCTGCTGGGTTGCGTTCACTGAGATTGTTAACACAATTCTTCATCCCATTTTCTCCTTCCATTTTGAGAGGCAATGCTACGATCCAAGTGTAGTAGATGTTCATTTGAAATAATCACTTATCAAATAACCTATTTCTTTTATGTTCGACCACTGCAATCAAAAACGATAGGCTCGCCATCTATCACATCGTGGGACGGAACACTCAAGCGGAACGTAGGTGTCTTGGCAGCACCTCTGCATACCCCTTCTGGGATAAGGCGTGACGGGTCTGTGTGTGTGTGTGTGTGTGTCTTGAAAATATGTCTGTTCTCTTTATTTAATAATATAAATAAATTAGATTGTTTTCTTAGCAAACAGGAAACGTAGGAGAAATTAACTTTTTAGTTATTATATTCAATCAAAAAGGAAAAAAATGTGTTTTTTTTTAAGTAATTTGTTTTGTCAGATTATTTAAACTAAAAGCAAAGTTAGTTACGATTTTTAGAAAAAAATTAAAGTGTAATTCTACGCGTTGATGTCTTTTGTTCTGTAAGTTTGGTTTTTGGAAATTTTAGTTTAGCATCACGCCGTTAGTCTTGTAGTATAAGCAGGAAAGAATTTGATTTTTTTATGATTTATAATATTCAATATTTTTTTGCAAATTTGTAATGTGTTTTTCTGTTAAGGAACAACTGTTTTTTTTTATTGGTGAAGTATTGAGTACGTATAAATAAAGGGTTCGATTCCTGCCTCAATCATTGTATAGCCAGCATGTTTGTCTTACTTTTCATAAGTTTGTATTATGATAGACAAATCAGAAGTTTTTATGGGGTATTGTTTTGTACAAAAATAATACTTACGTATTTGCCATAGTTGGAATACCAACACAAATTGAGAGAGTAAATTATAATATTTGAGGATATCAATTACAATATTTGAATGTTGAAGTCCTGAATGTAATACGTTTTAATTTTAATCCTAATATCATTGTTTTAATATACATTAATAATATTTTTTAAGAAAATTTCGACCTGAGCAACTTAAAAATATTCTAAACAAGAAGAAGACTTTTCGCGTTTTTTTTTGCAACCGAATTTTAATGAGTTGTATTTTTTTTCTTCAAATAATTATACCTGTATAATACGTATATCACAAAATTACACCCTTAATATATGATCCTGTTCATTAAAAATTAAAATGCAAAAAATAATTTAAATTTATTTGTTACAGATTGTTTGGCGTCAAAACAAAATATCATGTAAGTAATGCTTACTTTTTGTTTAATACACTTCTTTTTTATTTTGATGAATGACGAGACGAGCACGCCATTCGCCTAATAGCAAGCGATAAGACCGCTCATGGACAGTAGCACAACCAAACAACACCATGAATGACAAACCAATGCATGACACTCGACAGCGCTCGCCATCCTGAGACATAAGATGTTAAGTCTCAATATGTCGAGTAGTTACTCTGGCGATATTGTTCTTCAAACCGCAACACAACAGCGCATTTACACTGCTGTTTGGCGGGAGAAATAGACATTGAGGAAGTTCCTACCCAGACGGCCTCTCACATACGAGAGACCTGCTATCAGTAAATTAACACTTATCGCTTTATTTGTCTCATAGCTTCGCATTAAATCGCACGTTCCGTGGTTTGAATCCCGAATCGGGCACTCAACTTTATATATTTTTGGTTGTTATGAATCGATCAAATGGGTGTTTGTGAGAACGAAAAGTCTCGTAGTTTCTGATACACGACACAAGACTCGATCTTAGTGTGGAGTCGGGACTATGTATGTGACTGTTGGGTGTATTTATTATTATTTATTAAATTAACAATAGCTACAGTACATCTACATACCCTTAAAAACATCCCTAGAACCAATCCCGCACACAAAACATTAAAATACAAACAAAACGATAATAATAAGAATTAACACAATGCACTTTGATCAATGCTTTCTAAGGGTGAAAGCGAGGGGTGGCGCTGGTTCACCCCCATGGGAAATAGCCAATAGCACCCCGGCTTGCCGGGGGAGACGGCCATGGCGCAATAACTAAACCGGTTGGAATGTAAGAGTTCCGGGTTCAAAGCAATTGATATCATCCAAAAATATATACTACTTTGCTGATATATAAATAGATCTGAAAAGATTGTTTGTTTGTTTGATTGAAAGCGCTAATCGCAAGAACTACTGGTTCAAATTGAAATGTATTTTAGTAAATAACCCATTTACCAAAGAAGGCTATAAGCTATACACCATCACGCTACGACTAATAGGAGAGGATTAATAATAAAAAATCGAGAGTACGATTGAGAGGGGTTAGGCCATATGTCCGCCACGCTGGTCTAGTGCGGGTTGGCGGACTATACATACCATAGAAATCCATACAAATCGCTATGGTATGCAGGTTTCCTTACGATGTTTTTCTTCGCTATTACAGTGCGATTAGTGCGATAGTGATTCACTATCGATACACACATGACTCCGGAAAGTCAGAGATGTGCCCTGGGACATAAACCTGCAACCACAGGGAACATATTGGCAGAAGCGTCTGGTCCTCTACCAACAGGCCACCATGCACTATCAATGTACTGAAAAAAGGGATATTTATTATTTAATAATTTTTTTCTGAATTTCTATTTGTAATTTATTAAGCAATTAATAATAATAAGGTTGTAAAATCTAAAATCAGGGCCTAATTATATACCGTTTTTTTCAATGCTCAGTCTTATTTGAAGTAAGAGAGAATTAACCAGAGTCGTTCTAACAAGACTGTAAAAATAATTCTACTTAAATTGATAATTTGAAACCTAATAAGAATGTTGGTCACTCTTTTAATAAATAATACATACACCCAACAGTCACATACATAGTCCTGAACCCACACTAAGATCGAGTCTTGTGTCGTGTATCAGAAACTACGGCAGACTTTTTGCTTTCACAAACACCCAGACCTAAAACAAATAAGTACCTTTGGAATTATACAAAGAGACATATTTGTATATTTGTGTGAGCAAATATTTGTCTCGGTGCGGGGATCGAACCCGCGATCTCACATTTTAATCGGCATCAAATTAACCAGCAACGGAGCCCGGCAATTCACGATAAAAAACTATTTTTATTAAATACTTATTCCAGACAAATTAAAACCCAATTAGGTATTTGACTCCATTTTTTTACATTTTATTTATCAATTTAAGATCAAAAGGTATACGTATCCAAAAACAAGCAAACAAAGAATTTTGTAATCCATTCAGAATTAATCAAGTTAGAAATATTTTAAATCATATAATGCAAGAAAAACAAAAGGGATGCAAAGCAAAACGAGTGACGTCACTAGTCTTAATATTCATTACAGTATGCGCGTGTGAAAGAGACGGTAAGATGTCCGCACTACATTCCCTCTCTTTTTTTAAATACCAATATTTGCCTTATTCTAGAAGCTATTTTAACACAGAAACATTTCATTTTAATGGTATTGGACATCTTTTGTACGTGGATCTTAGCTGCCTTCTCAAAATAAGAGGCGATATCGAAAAGAAAAGTAGAGAAGAAAAGGAAAGATGTTTCGGATATGTCGCTATTTTTTTATTTTGGGACAGTGGTACCACCCTGGTCGAGAGCCTACTATATCAATCCAAGGCAACACCATAACTCTAAATACAGATTTCGACAGAAACCAAATTTATCTATAGCGTACACAAAAAAATATAATTTTTGTAAAAAATACAGACTGTCTAAAAGTGACCCAAGCAACACTAAGCAGTAAGTACGAGTGACTCAAGTGATTCGCGGCGGTCTGTACTGATTTGAATTTGGTTGGAAATTTGAAATCTGTGTGGGTTGCGAAAAGCGCCGCGCGGGGTCGACGACCGGCGCTCGCCGCGCGCTGCGTCTGTGTGCGGCGACAGTGACTCTGCTGTGACGTAATGGAGGATATTCCTGCATGTTTTTTTTTTATTTCTTAATGTAATTTAGTATTATTTTGGTATCTATAATTTTAGTATTATTTTTTTTCCATATAGATAAGGAAATTTAAAAAATAATTTTGTGATGGAAATATATGTATAGTGGTTTTGTTGTTGTTAATTTGTATATATATATTTTTTGTTTCTTTAATAGTTTTTTTTATATTAAAAAGTATTTGTCACAGTTAACTATTTCTGGTGGTATGAAAATGTTTTGGTACATTTAACAACTTAAAGCTTAAAACTGCGACGCCAGATTTAAAAATGAATGGGCTCTGGCCGAATAAATGATAAATCAAAACAAAGTATAATTTAAATTTACCAAAACAATTTTTTTATCAAAACTTATTTGCCTGAGAATTAATATTACCCGAAATGGATGACAGCAGCTGAGTAATTTTCAAATAGGTAACAGATTCTGTATTTCATACATAATAGCAAATACCTACTCACTAAAATAACGCATTTATAACATCATACTAATAAGTAAAGTAAAACAGTGATTTGTATTATAAAAGTGTGAGCGTAGTGGAACTATCTCTATCTCTCTCAAACACGTTTACTCTATTACTAGTGACGACAGTGAGTATATTAAAATTAATTTTAAAGTGATATAAACAGTAAAATTATTTTTATTATTTAAATGTAACTATTTAAACCCAATCTGAAAAAATATACATTTTCTATATCACTATTTGATTATCCCTGCTTATCATGAATGATAGTGTCACTACCGCGACTCGCCTGTACACAGAGTCACAGACGGAGTACGACAGTACACACTACTGAGCACGGCACGACACAAGAGTTCTGTTGAGAGGGGTTAGGCCGTACTTTCATAACACCAGCCCTTATACATCCCACTATAGGGCACCGCGCTCCGAGACAATCGAAAGATCGATTGATGGGTGTTAGGCCGTAGTCAGCCACGCTGTCCTAGTGCGGGTAGGCGATTTAACTTACCATAGAACTTCCTACAAATCGCTATGGTATGCAGGTTTCCTCACGATGTTTTCCATCACCGTTATAGAGCGTGGTGATTGACTATCAATACACACATGATTCCTTAAACTCCTTATAGTAAACTTCAACATATTTGATGTGTAAGTGACAGCCTCAATGGCGTAGTTGAATGGTTCAGCAGGGTATATGAAATGTGACTCGAGAGTGTCTGTTTCGATTCTCCCTTGGGATACTTTTTTATTTAATGTTTATTATGTTGTGCTTGACTATTCTACATACATGAACATCACTTCTTCTTCCCAGAAGGGGTAGGCAGAGATGCAACCAGGTCACCCAAGTTTCGCCTTCCGTATTCCATTTCTCAAAGTGATAGGGGAGATCCTATCGCCATATCGGGCACACATGACTCCGGCCTGATAATGAATAGAAAAATCTAATATCACTTTGCCCGACCCGGGATTCGAACTCGAGGTCTTAGCTTTGTAACCGTATTGTGGTACAACTACGCCACCGAGGCAGGCGCAATGTTTTTCACATTCTGTTTAATAATTGTAGTTTGTCAATAATTCGTTCTATATTAAAACGAAAAAATAACTAGGGAATTCAGGGCTTTGTTTATTCCTTAGGTGACCTTATATTATAAAATAATATTAAATATATATTAACCACGTACATGACACAGTACCCAAGTCCTTGAATCAGAAATACGAGAAACTTCACTCCTGCAACCTAAACAAAATATATTTGCGGGTCACATTTGTCTCTACCAGGATCGAACCCGCGGCCTCTCGTTCCGCAGCTTTATGACTTGCGTGAGATTCGCAATTATACCTCACACCATCCGATAGCCACCACTGCGGGTATAATAGATTTCAAATTAATCACAATAAAAACAGCTCGTAAAACGTTTACGTCAATTTGTGTGCGTGCGTGTGTGTGTGTGTGCGTGTGTGTGTGTGTGTGTGCGTGTGTGTGTGTGTGTGTGCGTGTGCGTGTGTGTGAGTGTCTGATTGTGTGCAGGATACGTTCAGGGTTGCCAGGTGGTCAGCGGGCGTCCGGGACATGTAATTATAGTGGTATTACGTCGCTATTATTATTTAAATGTATATATAATTTTATATTAATAACTAATCACTCTCTAACGCCTCTCATACTGTTATTATTATGCCATTTCTTTACTGTAATTGTTTATTTAAAGTGCAATAAAATTAAATAAATAATTACATAAACAATCAGCTTGCTTCTCGACAAACAGTGATTATCGATTCTAATGATTAGACTGAATTTGGGCCTTTAAAGGTCTATGAAAGGTCTTTAAAAAACTGTATTCTAAGTTAGACATTCGAGCACGATGTCGGCTGTGACGAGAACTCGTTACGATCGAAACACAGACGATAGTTTCTGTACACTAGTAATTGTTTCGGGTCTGGATGTTTGTGAGACCGAAATGTCTCTCGTAGTGTCTGCAACGACACAAGACTGTTAGTGTGGGGTCGGGACTATGTATGTGACTGTTGAGTGTATTTATTTATCCCCGACATCCTTCCCTTTACAAGGTTTTAACTTGTAAGGAGTCAATTATATTTCGTTAAAGAGGTATCTTCCGCTCACGACAGCTTGCCATATGGCGGACCAACTTTTTGCGGTATTCCTAAAGTAATGGGAATCAATTAAAACTAAAGGGTTACTTGTTTTCATATATACATAAACTCACGCCTTTTTCCCAGGTGGGGTGGGCAGAGGCGCTACCATAGGACACCCACGTTTCGTCTAGTGTTCCATCCCACGATGTGATAGGGTACGCCATATTGGGTGCTAATTTCCTACTCCGGCCTGATAATTAAAAAAAAATCACTTTGCCCGACCCCACAATCAAACCCGAGATCTCACCGTTGTAATCGTACCGTAGTACAATTATTGTTTTCATATTTGTAACTTTTTTAATACTGACTCGTCAAAGTGACCGCATTACCTGATGGTAAGTGTTGCGGTCCAAGTATAAAATCTACCTATCTCATCGGTCGACACAATAATGCCGGCCTGGACTATGACAGGTTTTTCACCATCACATTCTTTGCTACTCGGGGCATACGAAAATCCTACCAACTAATCTATAGCCGGTAAATTATCTTTGGATTGTTAATTTGGATTGCACTGAAAATTACAATGAAATTGTTTTAGGAAGTGGTAGAGCCACGCTGTTGTCAGTCATGACTCAGCATGAATGGGCAGGCTCGTCCGGGGCGGTACCACTGTCTCAAAGGAGATCAACGTGAAGTGACAGCTTTTCTGTCGCGTTTCGCTCCGTGAGATACATTGCCGGATGACCAATACCCTTTTTCTGTTTCCATACTTTTTTCGATTAAATTTTTCATTGCGATTTGATTGGCCGGCAACACATCTATGATCCACGACAGAGATGGACAACAGTGATCACTTACCTTCAGGTGACCTGCTTGCTCGTTTGCCGGACCTATGCTATAAATAAAAATCTATGATCCAAGCGTTGTGGACGTTCATGGGCGGCAGTGATCACTTACCATCAGAGGATCTGTTTGCTCGTTTGTCGGACATATGCAATATAAAAGCCATAGTAAGCCCACTGCTGAACATAGTCCCACTACGATCTCCGCTGCAGAAAACATTAATACAATACTACCGGAGAATCAAACCTTAAGAATAAAGTGAACCGCACCACACCAAGTGAATCATGAATAAGATCACGAGGTGTGTGTGTGAGCGCCGCCGTCTGGATTTGTTTGTGTGCGTGCAGGATTGCTCAATGCAATGCTTAGGGACGCACAAAACTCGAGTGCAATTTCTACTAATTGCCCCTTCTAAAGGGGTAGTTTTGGGGTTTAATTGTATTTAGTATCATTTCAGGATTTTGTAGTAATTAACAATTAATATAAATGATTACAAAAACCTACAAAATAAGTAATTTTCATATAGTACAAAAAGTACCCTGCAATTTTTAGTTTTGTGTCCATTTATTCAATTTCTAGATGCCCCTACATAAAGGTCAGGACTGAATATCATTGGACAATTTTATTTTTCTCCCCTATAGGATATGTAAAAGCAAATATATAATTAATATCGCAGGTAAATATACGGCACTAAGGATATTAACTAACAATATGGATACTTAACGTAATAACTTCGTATTATCAAATAAATATTAATATAATTTTCATTATGTATTTAAAATATCAGGGTATTTCATTAAAATATTCTACCAATATATTCGTTATTTTATGAATTAAAATGAGGCATTAGGTACATTCTTACGTGCAACAATATGAATGAATAATATATACATATTTCTGATTATAATTTTAATTCTTTAATCCCATGGAATTATTTTTAATATTTGTACTTTCCAAAATTAATTTTTATATCTAAATGAAGCTTTTATTGGGAAGGTGAAAGCCCTAATTCCCTCGGGATAAGAGGGCTGTAGATCGCAAGGGCTCACATACTGACCTCTTGACCTATAAGGACTTTCTCATTTATCGAAATAGGGATGTATTATAAAAAAGGCTACTGTTAGAGGCGTTTTAAAAATTGTGTTTGTTTTGTATAGGTCCAGCAAACGAGCAAACAGGCCACCTGATAGTAAGTGATCACTGCACATGAACATCCACAACGCTTAGATCATGGAGGGGTTCCAGCCCATCAGATACGAAGAGAAACGGGAAGAATAATGGATGGGAAGAGGGAAGGGAAATCTCACTTACTCAACGAAACGCGACAGCCAGGCTGTCGCATTACGTCGATCTCCTGTGAGACAGTGGTACCGCCCCGGACGAGCCCGTTCACGCTGAGTTATGACTGACAACAGCATGGCTCTACCACTTTTAAAATGCCTGTCATTATAATGTGAGAAAAAACTATTAGTGGAGGCTTTTAGTGGAGGTATGATTCTAAACTATGAGGTCATGGTTCTGTTCCCAAGTCAGGCAAACATCTGCGTCTAATTTTCTCAGTCGCGATTTAGCATGTATAGCGAATGATAAGGCTCTAAGTTTGATTCCCAGGTAATGTCTACGTTATTTGTGTTTTTGGATTTGGAAAATTGACAACATAGCTGCATAGTTTCAAATCTGTAATACCAAATACCATGCCTGTAGTTCTAAAAAGCCGATAGTGCCCGACCTGAGAATCGAGTTTAGGACTTAACAGTCTGCAGCCTCTACGACAAACAGCTAGAGCAAAAAGGCAACAATTTACCATATTAATATTTAATTGAATAATTATATTCCCTCGATTCGAACCGGCGACCTTCGGTCTCACGTCTTTGAATAATAAGCATGATTACATGAACCACTTCTATAAGGCTTCCATTTCAGTGAATTACGTGCGCGGAACGAACTGAGACGATTTAGAGGGAGATAGACCCCCCATTTGTAAAGAATTTTCTAATAAATACACCCAACAGTCGCGTACATAGTCTTGACTCCACACTAACGTGACTTGTGTTGTTAAGAAACTACGAGAGACTTTTCGGTCTCACAAACAGACCCGAAACAAATACCTGTTTACACAAACATTTGACTCGCTGCGGGGATCGAACCCGCGGCCTCTCGTTTTACAGCCGGCGTCTAACCACCCAGCCACGGAGGCTGTCATTTATCCCCCAACCTCTCAGTTCCAACTAGATTATAATGTCCAATAGGAACATTTTAATTCTGATAATGTTTTTTATAGTAGTTACAATCTATAATATTACTAGCGGCCCGGCCCAGCTTCGCCTGGGTGCTAAGATGTTTAGACTCCACTCCACACCAGAAATATCTTATTCCCGTTCAAACTTTTGTACTCCTGAACTCAACCTAAGTACCTACTATCCCTTTTCCTATCGTATCCCATCCCATCTCATCTGGCTCCTTTTCTTTCTGTTACATCCCGTCCCATTATTTCCCATCGAATGCAATCCGGATCCGACCGGTTTCATCGCGTTCGTCCCACTTTATCCCATTTCATCCCTTAATGCCTAAATAGGCAAGTTGTACATTTTTTGTAATTGCTTTTATTTTGTAGATAGGCCTTATATAAACACGAAAATACGACGAATATCATTTAAAAAATACGCAAACACAAATACTTTGCAAAATTCCTGCTAAAACTTTCCGCTCAGCCAAAATTCTGACTACGAAATTGATTTTTTAAAGTATAAGTACCTGGATGACCGAGCTTTGCTCGGTATTTTTTTTTTTTTTACAAATTGTGTTTTTTGGAAATTATCGTTATTTTCATTAGCTACACGTTGGGCCGCACGCTCTCGTGAGACATCTAAATCATAAGACCTTTCTGCTCGTGTAATGTCAGTCAAATTTTGAAAGCATCTTACTTTAGCAGCACGTGTGGGACGAGCAGAAACCTGATTTTCATGACGGTATCCTTGAAATGAGTCTTTACTGTGAGAAGTTTGAGAATCCTGATCAGTTTGATGACGATGCTCTTCTAGGTGTTCTTGAGACGAGTTACGGCTTCGTGAAGTTAATTGTTTATAAGCGTTTTTTTCCAAGATCGTTTAGGCATTTTTAAGTGAACACGTGCATTAAGAAGACACAAATAATATAAATAAACAATTGATTTTATTAGTCTAACCTCAAAGCAAACACTCATTGACTTCGTGCTACTTAACAACGCCATCTGCTGGAATAACTTTATTGCTCACAAAAAATAGTATTATTATTCGCCAATAGATGTCAGGAAGAGTCATATTTTTCAGATTAAAAACGATCGATAAAACACTAATAAAATGACATTTTCTAAAATGACTTTATTGCTCACAAAAAATAGTATTATTATTCGCCAATAGATGTCAGGAAGAGTCATATTTTTCAGTTTAAAAACGATCGATAAAACACGAATAAAATGAAATTTTCTAAAAATGATTCCTAGCTAGATCGATTTATCGCCCCCGAAACCCCCTATATACTAAATTTCATGAAAATCGTTGGAGCCGATTCCGAGATTCCAATTATATATATATATATATACAAGAATTGCTCATTTAAAGATATAAGATGAACTACTTATTTTAAATTTAATTAATTTTATAGCGTCAACAACACGTGGTAATTATACTGTTAAAATGTAGCTTATATGACACGTTCGTAGATTTACCATAGCAGCGCCATCTATTGATTACTTACTCAACCTAGTCGAAAGGTATCGACATCTGTTAGAATCATTTGGAGTTAACAGATGATTGTGACTGTCAAATAATAACAGACAAATAATTAGCAATAAATTAAAATTGCGACTATAATTTGAGATTTAAACTATCCTATCTCTCAAGTTGGATCGAACTGCACATGGTGTGCAAATTTTATTATAATCGGTTAAGTAGTTTAGGAGTCCATTGAGGACAAACATTGTGACACGAGATTTATATATATTAAGACAGTTACGCCGTGCACCGACATTTTTGTTTAATAAATTGTCAGGTTACAATCTAGGTTTTGTGTAATAATTTCAATAAAATGAAGCGACCTAGATTATATATGTAATAAATTATATGATTTATTTTTAACACTATTTTCTTATTAACTTTGCCTGTACAGCAATTACTCATCAAGCACCCTAGCTGTTTAACCATAAAATGAATGTATTTCACTCCATTTTCTTAACTTTTTTTTCTGTTATGGCTTCGCACGGTTTGTCTATATAGCCAGTCCTCGTTTTTTTCAAATTTGCCCAATTTGGACCAAAGTGATTAAATATAGCCCATCGTCTGTCATTGTCCGTCAGTTGGTCCATAGTCATGATTTAAGGTGAAGGCAACCTTACTAAAAATATTGATAGAGCTCAGCGAAAAAATCTAATTAATCACATAAAACACTCTTGCTTAACCTCCACTTCACTTGTGCACCTTTACATAACTATATTGAATAAAACGCCTTCTACTTTACGCAATAAAACTCTAAAATGCAGCAAATTAATGAAAATAAAACGAGAGCTATATGTCATTTCTACGATTTTCCCGCTAAACTCCTTTTCTAAACTTAAACTCATTACCAATTAATTTTAATTTTTAGTTGGGTCTTTAAGTAAAGCGTGTTTTTTGCATATTAAAATATATTTTTTTAATTTATCAAAGTGGCTTTATGGTAAATGCAAATTCCAAATAGAGCAGAAATATATTCGGCACAATTTTGCCGGCCTGCTAAGTCCGCACCACTGGTACCTAAGAATAGCACAATACTACAAGGGCATTGTGTTCGATTCCCATTCAAACAAATCAACATTACAGGACGTTCAACTTTGACCACAACACTGTTGTTTACCCTTGGCTCCGCTTGTAAGTCAACAAAACCTACTTATGAATATTATAAAACGCAGCCTGTAAGACGTGAGACAGCGGGTTCGATCCCCGCACCGAAACAAATATTTGCGTGATCCACACAGATTTCGGGTCTGGGTGTTTCTGAGACAAGTCTCTCGTAATTCCTGATACCCACGACACAAGACTTGATCTTAGTGGCGGACTCCATACCGTAGAAATCGCTACGACATGCAGATTTCCTCAATTATTTATTATTAAATATTTATTTCTGAATAGAATTCCATATATTATATTAGTTACAATGCTTACTTAAAAACGATGTTAGTATAATTTAGAAATATATTTGATATGTCACTAGTCAATACAAGCACTTATTCTATGTGCCGCTGGATGCACCTTTGTAACAATTGTATGCTCCAGCGGTCTGAAAATATCTGCAGGATGCTGTTGGTGCTAGCGCGGAGACGTGAAAGAAGCGGAACACACCTTTTTCTCATGACGGCCTAAACTATAATAAGTACTAGTTTTATATAATGATTGATGAAGATTCTTTCCGTTTTCAGGTACGTCTGTGTGATCCTGTGCAGACAGAATAATGTCTACCTTCAATCTAATATAATGGTAAGTTTTACTAAACAGATTTGTAAGTGTTTAAGAACCTTTCATATTACATACATAAACTCACGCCTTTTTCCCAGAAGGGGTAGGCAGAGGTGCTACCAGAACACCCACGTTTCGCTTAGTGTTCCGTTACATGATGTGTAGGGGACGAGGCGACCGCCATCTCGGGCTCAAATTCCTGACTCGGGCTGATAAAGAATAGAAAAATCCAAAATCACTGCCCGACCCGGGATTGGGACCCGAGACCTCAGCTTTGCAATCAAACCGTAGTACAACTGCGCCACCGAGGCAATACAAGATCATTAAAAAATTGTATGTCCCGGAATCGAACCCGCAGCCTCACATGTGATATGTGACAGCAGACAGAAACTGTCGCCTCAAATTCATATTATAAATGTCCGTCGCCGGGAATCGATCCGGCACCGTCTACTGTTTTCCCACCAGTTCAAACACCTACAACACTACTTTGAAATCTGACAAATTGAGACAGGTGAAGCGTGAATGGTCGGCTTGCCGAGGGTTCTGTACACAATATTTGACATTTTCATTGAAATTTTCGTACGTGGTTTTTGTTAATTATGTGGGTATGGAGATATGTGAAAGCTGATAATGGTACTAAAATAAAACTAATTTTTACGGATTTATTCATAGACACATTTAAAACCTATTTTATTTATTGAATGTTTTGTCTTCTTCGCTCACTGTATTCAAAATTCGTTCGAAAGGGATAAATAATTCGATAACTAAAATAGGTTTTAAAACTGTCTATAATAAGGTCGTAAATGTTTTAACATCCAGACATTTCGAGTCTGTAGAGTACTCTTTTCATGGAGTGACCACGAAAACTTTAGAGTTAAGTATATGTAACAATATAAATCATAGGGAAAGATCTGTGGAAATAATTGGGAGAGGCCTATGTTCAGCACTGGACTTCCTTTGGCTGATGGATTGGATGGATGATAACATGGATAACATTCGCGTAAATCTAAGAGGCTGATAATGATTTTAAGATTAGCAAATAATTAGTTTTCATTACTTCACAATTCCACTATTACGTTGGATGAATGCGTAATTTTTAACTACATTCCGAATTTCTAAATTGTTTATTATTAAAAAGGATTGTTAAATATTGTCACACATACATATTTACTTAAGCTCACGACTTTATCCCCAAGGGGTAGACAATTGATACAATAATGCCAACCAACAGTTATTACGTTTTTTTATTTGAGATTATTTTATATACAAAAAGGAGTTGTAAGCTCAATCAGACTAGTCTAAGATATATTCTAAAACAAATACGAGGTATCTGCAACCCTAAAAGCAGGGGGTGGTGGGTGGCGCCGGGTGCAGCTTGCAGCCTCCCGTCTGCGACCCGACGCCGGTCAACGACCCGAGCACTCACCGCTTGCACTCACCAATCTATACGTATCTATATTACACAAATATGTCTTGCCAGTAATACTGACGGTCTGCTGCAGTGTAATAAATAAATACACCCAACAGTCACATACATAGTCCTGACCCTACACTAAGATCGAGTCTTGTGTCGTGTCAGAAACTACGCGTGACTCTTCGCCATCACATACACAGACCCGAAACAAATACCTGAGGATCACACAAATATTTGACCTTTAAGAATCTCATAGTTTGATATAAAATTTTGTATCTTATTTTGGGATCAGAATCATATTGTTATTATTATTGTATCAGCCCATATACGACCCACTGCAGGGCACGGGCCTCCTCTACAATCGAGAGTACGATTGAGAGTGGTTAGGCCATATAGTCCACCACGCTGGCCTAGTGCGGGTTGGCGGACTTTTACATACCATAGAAATTTATACAAATCGCTATGGTATGCAGGTTTCCTCACGATGTTTTCCTTCACCGTTATAGTGCGTGCAGAATCATATGAGTTATGGTTTTTTAAAATTTAATTTCCAAAAATGTAACAAGTATAAAATAACGAAGCAAATTATTTGGCAAGGTAAAATGTACAAAATAGAACCTCCTCCATTTTAAAAGTTGGTTAAAAATCACAACGACTGTATGTGCGGGATATGAACTGAAAGATAATAAAAGGATAGCTAATCTTTGCAATCTTATAAAGTATCAACTGATGGATACGGCGCTACTATTCTCTAAGGGAACTCTTAGTGTTGCCAACGTAAGGAAAAATATAGATTTTTTTATTTTTCCTGGGAAATACACAGTCTACGTGGCGCGTTGGTTAGATGCCGGCTGTATACGTGAGGTTGGCGGTTCAATACCCGCATCGAGACAAAGGTATGTGTGTTCTACCCTGAGTGTATTGTGAAAAAATCAGCACAAATATCCTTTTCACATATTTTCCGATCGAGAATCGAACCTACAACCTCCAGCAAAACACCCATTAGCCACTGCCTCAATCATCTAACCGTAAAAGACAGTTTTCATAAATCCGGATACAGTACCGGATATATGAATCATCCTATTATTTTTTATTATGGTTTGTGTTTCCCTTTTTTTCTAATGCTCTGGCAACACAGTGCGAATGTTATGATTCGCTGAAGTTGGCAGCGCCGTCGCCAGTAAGTCGCGCGCTGTTGGGGAGAGTGCACGACTATTCAGTTGATATTTCGCGCGGAAACACATAACCTATAAAATGTAATCGAACTTTATAAGACGCTAAATATTTAGAAAATGTTAAAGTGATGTAGGTTTAAGTGATTTTTGAGAGTTTTTTTTGTGTGAAATGTTATAGAATAGTGAAAAATAGGTTTCACTTTGTGTTTAGTTTTATAAATATTAAGTTAGTGTATTGAAGTTAAAATTAAATTTCAAAATATTGCACTGATTGGTGATTTGTTTCGTATTGTGATATTCTGGGTAAGTTTATTTATTTATTTCATAATGGTTGTGTTGAGCTGTCGAATAGTTTTTTATTTGAAAGCTATTGCAAAATATGAACCAATTTGTAAAAATTGAAAATCTTAAGCCTTTCTTTGTTTAGTCTGAGGGCCTCGTTAAAGAGAATCTTGTAGACTACATTATATTTTAACAGCCAACCCTTTGACGTGATTGATACCGATTTAGTTACAACTGGTATAGTCTGGGAACTGAGGTCGAATTCCAAGTCGAACAATTTTTTTTGTAAAAGTTTACGGTTAAAAAATATTAGTTATCCGACTTTGGACTTGTGTTTGGCATGAGGATAGGGCCTCCTATAAAATATCGGGACTGGAATAAACTCAGCAAAATGTAGGGGGCAATTTTGACATCGCTTCTTACCCAGTCACAGAGTTAGGGGTGACTTTGTGTTCTTTGAACAATATTACATTTCTTTTTCGTAGGATATTTTCATGTTAATTATATTTTTTGATGTTTCTCTTACAACGCTTATAGGATTAAAGATGGTATTCAACAGGTGTTTTGCGCGAGATGGAAAGCTGGTGGTTGGATATTCCAGACCTCGTTAGTGACCACGGACACGATTGTGGAAAATTCTTTGTAATGAGATGAATTGACGTAAACTGCTGAGCATCAGCTTCACTACAATCGATTCGATTAAGAAGGCTTAGGCTATAGCTGGCTTATTGACTTGCGGACTCTATAAACCATAGAAATTCTTTTAATCTTCTCTACAATATGAAAATTATTATACGATGTTTTCATTCACAGCTAATTAAATTCAAATTAATTAACTGCATTTGCAGCCTCCGTGGCGGAGTTAGTTAAAAGCCGTCTGTCATTCGAGATGTCGCGGGTTTGATTCTGGTCTATGACAAAAAGTTACGGAATCCACAAATATTTGTTTAGGGTTTAATGAGATTAAAGCCTTTCGTCTCTGATATGCGAAGAGACTTTCATGTGGGTGTGGGGTCCGGACTATGTATGTGAATGTTGGGTGTATTTATTTTGATTGACTCTAAGCTATTGTGGTATGGATTTAATATCGATCGAATCGACAGCCGCCGTTGCTGTTTGGTTAGACGCCAGATGTGAAACGAGAGTCCGCGGGTTCGATCCCCGCACGGAGATAAATGTTTGTGTGATGCACAGGTATTTTTTTCGAGTCTGGGTGTTTGTGAGACCGAAAAGTCGTAGTTTCTGATGCGACACAAGACTCGATGTTAGTTTGGTGTCAGTGGGTTTCTTCATTTTTCGTCACCAAGTTCGAATGTTCGAATGTTCGACGTCCACATAAGATAAAAGTTTTCCACTTCTAAAAATCAATACAATTCTCTATGAAACTCATCATTCACTCCGAACTTAGTCTATGGTTAAGACGTACGATAGAGGATACGATAATTTTGTAGAGTAATTAGGCACATTCCTATAGTTTTACGTACGCCGTTCGAACATTCGTCGTAGTGTCGCAGAATACAGTAACCCCCAGGACTATGTATGTGAGTGTTGGGTGTTTTTTTTTTAATTGACTCGTACCTATTGTGGTATGGGTATATGTGGAATCAGGAGTATATACTACTTTGTATATAGCTTGGGTTCACAGACCGTGGACAATGCGGTTCGAATCCTTATTTGATGGTGTATCATTCATTGTATGTGACATCCATCTGTGAGGTGTGACGTCATGGTTTTTTTTTATATACTTAGTAGTGAAGGTACGTGGTCACCACCGATAAACAATAATTGAACATCACGGATGTTTTGAAATTGTTGTGAATAAATATGCATGGGGGATAGTCCTTTTTTGGTCCACGCTTTAAGTATTAAATTTATATTACAAAAATGTCTATATTTATTCATATAAATTAAATAAAAAAATTGAATAATTTGAAAATAAATTAAAAAGATAAGAGTTTCCTTACTTTTGAAAAAAAATCTTAGTAGACTTTATAGTATCCTATTTAATCAACAATATATAATTTAGCTTAAACAAATTTAATTGTAAACACGTTAACTAACTAACTGTGTTATTCTACACTGTTCTTCCCATCATGGGCTCTCTCTCGTGCCAGTATAAAAAAACTCAAAAAACTAGATTTGAACCTATGCTCCTGTCGGAATAGATCACATCAACCTCCACTAGACTATATAATATATTTTCGTGCCAGTATAAAAAAACCCAAAAAACTAGATTCGAACCTACGCTCCCATCGGAATAAATCTCTCTAGACTATATAATAATATTTGCGTTGTACTATTCCACGTAAACAGATCAAAGACGCCCTGCGATTCATCCCACGTTAACCTCCAGACATCATTATAAGAATCAATACTTGCAAAGCTTTCGTTAATAATTGGACTATTTTATTTCACCTCTAGACCGCCCGCGCTAGGCCAGCGTGCTGGATTATATGGCCTAACCCGTCTCAATCGTACTCTCGAGTGTAGAGGAGTCCCGTGCACGGCAGCGGGACGTATATGGGCTGATACAGATAGAGAGGACTATCAATGCGAGTTAAAATAAATAAATAAATACAGCCAAGAGTCACATACATAGTGCTGACCCCACACTAAAATCGAGTCTTGTGTTGTGTATCAGAAACTACAACAGACTTTTCGGTTTCGCAAACTCCCAGTCGCGTGGTCCACATAAATATTGGTTTCCGTGCGATGATCGAACCCGCAGCCCTTGTTTTTACAGCCGGCGTCTAACCAACTGCGCCACGGAGGCTGTCATGTACTTATGAGTCTAGTATACGCTGGTATACAGGTACAGCCTAGTATACGTGCAGGTATAGTGCATAACATAAGGTCCGGTAGCAGATGTTTTGTAATGGTGCTCGGCGCATTGTGAGAGCTCGCGTGAGACGCAATTTCCCACTTTATTGCGCTTAATTCGGTTAAAGGTAAAATTTTATGTGGATGCGGCCGCGAATGAATTTTGGTCGGTCATAGGTTTTTTTTAAGTTTTCGATTGGAGGCCACGTAGCGGAAAGCGCAGCGTGCGACGTCCACCCACTAGGTGGCCAGACGACCCGGTAAAGGTCGCGGGAGGTCGCTGGATGCAGGCTGCCTCCAACAGGTCACGGTGGAAATCATTGGGAGAGGCCTATGTTCAGCAGTGGACTTCCTTTGGCTGATGGATGGATGAGTTTTTCACTGTTGAAAAACTTTTCTTGTTGTTTTGTTTGTTTGTCTTTATGTTCCTTGCATTGTACGGAATTACAAATTATTTCGAAATATGTTTTCTTGGGTTGTTCTTTGTTGTTTTATAAGATGGTCAAAAAGTAGTTTTGTGGTATGAATGACGTGACGTTTATACTAAATGGACCGAAAAATTATAATTTCCAATTAATAGGAACTTATATGTTACATAACATTTATTTCTTCAAACTGTGTATAAATATATATATATTGTATATATGTTTAATATCTAATCTAAAATATTTATATGGAAATCTCCTTGAGGTTTATTTTGATGTTTTTTAATTTTAATTTTTTATCATTTTTCCAATAATTATTTTTTCCGACGCCATTTGTATCAAACACATCCACCATATGCCAATGTTAACCAAACACGCGAAATTGGTAAAAACCCGAGTGCATTGTAAAACATCCCTTCATTCTTCATCCCTTCACCGTCATCCCTTGCAGTGTTTGTGCGTCGGCAGCTGATGCAAGAAACACCCGGTTAAGCACGAAACTCATTATTTTTTTTCGTTTTTTGTGTTTTTTGCAAAAAAATGTGTCGTTTTTAAAAGGGTGATTTTTTGGAGATCCGCGAATTTTATAAACAGTTGATGATAGGTAGGAGGCTTTTGGAGTATATGAGAATTTGACTGCGAGGTTCCGGGTTCGAAGTTTGTGATTTGTTTTTTGTATTGGATTATTTTAGGTTTCGATTCAGGGAATAATATTTCGATATTCCATTTGTAAAGCTCCTTTCCCATTCATATGAGATCATACCCTCACGCCTTTTTCCCAGGAGGGGTAGGCAGACACAAAAATACTCTAGAAATACATTGTATAAACTTAACCGTCATATTTCATGGGTTCGGTTCCTGCGTCAAGCAATCCACTTTACTTGAGTTTTTCAGTTTCAAAAATCTTATATAAACAGCCCGGAGGCTGGAATTTATGTACTGTATAGTTTTTTAAAACTATTATAGGTTACGGAACCTTTAAACTACTTTCTCATATTTTTTTACAAACGACACACATTGCATTGTCACCCGTATTGATTCTATATCGATTGAAAGGCATTGTATCGCGCATAATGGGGTTCAAATCCATAGTCCCGATTGGGGTTATTGGTAAGGGGTTCGAGAAAAGGATATTTTTATTTAAAAAGCGCTTTTGATGTTAAAATTGTAAAAAATGAAACCGTTTTAATATTAGTTATTGTTAGTTTATACGTGAGGGGTGGCAATGTTATTATTAACCACGTAAAACTTCTGAATTTATGAATTTTGAGGTAAATTGAAAATTTAATTTCAACGTTACGTGTGCGGTGGACTATTGGTAACTTACCAGACGCGGCAACCAAAATGTTCACCGTGGTCGCGGGTTCAAATCCCAGGACACACCTTAACTTATCGGAGTAATCTGTCTATTGATATATCAATCACCACGTATAACGGTGAAGGAAAAGATCATGATGAAACCTGCGTACCATAACGATTTGAAATAATTTCTGTGGTGTGTAAAGTCCGCCAACCCGCACTAGGCCAGCGTGAAGGACTATATGACCTAACCCCTCTCAATCGTACTCGATTGTAGAGGAGACCCGTGCTTATAGTGGGACGTATATGGAGTGATACAGATACAGACTCAGATATTTTTTAATTACTAAGTGGGTCTAATCATTTTGCGAAGTGGTAGAGCCACGCTGTTGTCAGTCATGGCTCAGCATGAATGGGCACGTCCGGGGCGGTACCACTGGCTCACAGGAGATCGACGTGAAGCGTCAGCTTTACTGGCGCGTTTCGTTCGATGAGTGAGATTGCCGGATGTCCAATTCCTTTTTCCACTTCCCGTCCTTTTTCCTTCCCGCTCCCCTCCCGATTTGATAGGCCAGTAACACATCCATGATCCAGCGTTGTGGATGTTCATGTGCAGTGATCACTTACCATCAGGTGACCTGCTTGCTCGTTTGTCGGACCTATGCAATAAAAAAAACTTAGCAATCTTCTACTGCCAGCTTTCTTCACTAGGCCAGCGTGGTGGACTTTATGGCCTAACTACTCTCAATCATACTATCGATTGTAGGGCAGGCTCGTGCCCTGCAGTGGGACGTATATGAGTTGATACAAATAAATCTTCTACTGAAAAGTGTTGAGTTTGTTTCAGTAGCTTATTCTGAACATATTACCACCAGGGTTTGCATCTAATATGTCGTAGTATCTATGTATATATGTAGGTAGGCATCGTGTAGAGAGTTCGCGAGATTGCGCTCAGTGGTGCTCCTAATCTTGCTTAGAAAGTACGGCATAGCACAAGCCATAAGAGATAGCGATTTAATAAATAAATACACCCAACATTCACATACATAGTCCTGACCAAAGAGTAAACTACGAGAGACTTTTCGGTCTCACAAACACCTAGTGTAGGGAAACTCTTCAAATAAACATTGCTAGCTTTTACTGTTTCATTTAAAATATCAAACTTCTAGAACCGATCTAGTCCAAACTACTCATTTTTCTAAAATTCATTCTTGTCGACCGTCACATACATCGTCTTTAAAAACACATATAATGTACAACCAACCAGCATCAACATATTTGAAGGTATTCCATAATCGACTACAAAACTTATTACTATTATATTGAACCTAACACTAGAAACAAGTGCTTGGGTATACAAATACTTGTCTCGGTGCGGGATCGTAGCGTCCTCGTTTCACAGCCGACGTCTCACTAACCAGCCACGGAGGCTGCCATGAATGGATGGACAGTATTATTACGACCTGCATATTTACTTCATAGGTATAAGGACCAAGGATTGTAGAATGTAAGATATACATGAGCGAACTTTGACACAGCACAATAGTGTAATTTTTAGATTATATTGATTTTTCTGACATATTTTTAAGCACCGATAGTCCACTGCTGAACATAGCCCTCCCGTGAACTTCGTGCCAACTTCAATAGGTCGTGTGTCCTACTTGCGTATTGCTAAGGATTTTTTTATCCCATATGCTTTTTTATATAGTGCATTACTTCGCTTGCAAACTGTCAGTAAATTATTTTGTTACTATAATACTTAACACTACACATCTTTATCTCTCTTTCTTTCTCTCTCGTTCTTCAGCCACAGGAAGTCCACTGCTGAACATAAGCCTTCCACTAGGATCTCTACACCGACCTGTTGAAAGCGGCCTGCATCCACCGACTTCCTGCAACCTTAACCAAATCGTCCGTCCACTTTGTATACTTTTCTTTAAATTGCAAAACTCTTACCATCAGCTATTTATCGGACTTTGCAACAAAAATTCTTCTTCTATGGCTGCCTCTTTAGTGTTGAAGGTTGGCCGACAGCTTCTTGTATTCCTAGTAGAACAGATGTGCAATGGTGCTGATACCAGTGCACTCCCAGATGTTAAAAAACCGCGATTTTTTTCCTTCGTCCACCAAGTTTCCTTCCATCTTACTCATCATTATTAACTACAAATTAAATAGGTAAATTGGGTATATCAAAAAAAATCTTTATAAAATCAAAACATATACCCGCTACCGCTCATGCCTCACACCGGAGACGAACCGGCGCCTCGGATCCGGTTGGTCCGGTGCCGGCAAAAAAATGTCTACCGCCGGTCTAGCCCGCCGCCAGCGCCCTTCTTAGGACCACCGGGTCGTTCACCCGACGATTTCTAATTCTACACTTAGATATAGAACCTTTATAGAAGGAAACTGCCTCGGTGGCGTAGTTGTACTATGGTACTGTTACAAAGCTGAGGTGTTCGGGTTCGAGTCGCAGGTCGGGCAGTGATATTGGCTTTTCTATTCATTATCAGCCCGGTGTCAGGAATTTGTGCCCTATATGGCGATAAGCTCGCCTAAATCATTGTAGGACGAAACACACAAGACAAACCTAGGAGTCCTAGTTGCATCTCTGCCTACCCGTTCTGAGAAAAGGTGGGATATTCATGTTTGTATAGAGTAGCGGTAATTTTAATTATCCTTTAAATCCTGTGGGATATGCATAGAAAGAAAGTTAGAGAGAAAAGTTATTACCATACCTAATAGAAGTATGTACTATAAGATAATTTGACAACCTCCGTGGTGGTGGATAACCAACTAGCCTACTCACAGACTGGCTGTGAGACGAGAGACTGAATCGATACCCTATTGTTCTTCCTGTCATTTCCTATTTAATTTGAGAGGCAACGCAACAACTCGCGACCATCATTAACCTGTTGGCAGCCGCGTCTGGGGGGTTACTCTATGATCTGAAACGAAACTCGAATGTTCGGACTTCGACGTCTGAAGTATAAGTTTTCCACTTCTAAAAATCAACACTACGAGTATTCTCTATGATACTTATCATTCACTCCGAACTAAGTATATGGTTAGGAAGTACGATAGAGGATTCGAACATTTTGTGCAGTACCTAGGCACATTCGCATATTTTTACGTGCGACGTCCGAACATTCGAGTTTCGTTTCTGATCATAGAGTAACCCAGAGTAACCAACATGCCACGCACTTGAGTGATAAAAATAATATTACTTACTTATCTCCCCGGGAACAGCGCAGCTTTAAAGTTTATCAATGAAGTAAATAGATACGCGTTATCACTACTATTTCTATTTAAACTGATAAGGGCTGGCTCGTGATTGGTCGGCCAGAGCGACGCGGCGAGCCGGGTTCGAATCCAATGGAAATAGTCACACGATGTATCTAGTATCTATTATCGTGAAATAGATGTTTGTTTGTATAATACATAGACCACCGCGCCCTCGCAACTGTTACTAATGTAAGGTGCTCCTGTATAATCAATGTATTGTAAAATGGTTTTGAAAAGCTACGCTAGAGTTTCTTACTCGTTTTCTTCTGGCGAAAACTGGCTTTCGAATTAGACGGTAAATAAATATAATACTAACTAGCGGCCCGACCCGGCTTGAGTGCAGACACTTTTTGAGTCCAATCCACATCAGACACTTTTATTTCGCGTACTAACTGTTTTATGTTCAAACTCAACATGACTGCCGCTCTTTATACTGCTTTTCTCGTTCCGTCCCGCTACGTCCGGTCCTGCCCGGTCTCTACCTGTACCATGACACAAGGCATGTAATCCTGTCCTCTTTTATCCCATTTCATCCACCCTACTTTATCTCAAACGATCCCTTTGAATTTTAAAGTGAAGCAGATATTTGAATTCCTTACTCATGCCACGGGAAGAGTACATTTTCGCGATAAAAAATAGCCTATGCGACAATCCAAAGTATCAGCTACCTCTGTACTAAACTTGATTGAAATTGGTCCAGCCGTTGGAGCGGTAAGAGCTCTTGACCATTTCACGGGAACACCACATTTTTTCGGGGTAAAAAAGTTGTATATGTATGTGTTAATCTAGAGTATCAGCTACCTCCATTTAAATTTTATCAAAATTGGTCTAGCCGTTTGATCGTGAAGAAGTAACACACACACTTTCGTCCTTATAATATTAGTAGGATAAAATGTTATTATTATAATCATTTTAATTTTGTACAATTAATTGTCTACAATAATGAACAGTAAATAAAAATAATCATAAATACGTGGAATTATATTAGATTTCGTCCATAGAGCTGTTGGTTAATACGGTGGCTGAGAAAAGCCGTGGGTTCGTAACAAATGTCTGTTTACGAGTATTCGTTCCTGGAACCCACTTCTGCGAGTCACATGACTCAACGTGTGTATTAATTAGGGGTCAGGACTGTGCGTATCAATTTCTGGTATACTTACTAATGGTGTGACTGCCTCGGTAGCGTAGTGGTACTATGGTACGATTGCAAAGCTGAGGCTTCGGGTTCGAATCCCGGGTCGGGCAAAGTGACATTGGATTTTTTTATACATTATCAGCGCGCAGACAATTTGTGCCCGATATGGCGATGGGCTCGCCCCCTATCACATCGTGGGACGGAAGACATAAGGCGAAACGTGGGTGTCCTTGTAGCACCTCTGCCTACTCCTTCTCGAAAAAAGGCGTGAGTTTATGTTTAACCGTAATAAAGGAGACAGGTCTATATATGCGTTGCGTGCCGACATAGTGACGTGTGGCCGCGCCCGCCGGAAGCCACGCAGACACGACAGATAAGAGTCGGCATGCTATCGACTGTGTATGTGATTTACATCTCCTATGCAAATACTCGCCCACAGCTGGGCACGGGACGCTACCGGGAGTCAGGCTATTGTAGCTGGCCTGCAGGTTGGCAGACTTAAAAAAAATCTTCACCTAATCCTTGTCTATATTATCTCATTAAACTACAACGGTCTCGGGTTCGAATCCCGGGTCGGGCAAAGTGATATTGGATTTTTCTATTCATTATCAGCCCGGAGTCAGGAATTTGTGCCCGACATGGCGATAGGCTCGCCCCCTATCACATCGTGGGACGGAATATACAAGGCGAAACGTGGGTGTTCTGGTAGCACCTCTGCCTACCCCGTCTGGGAAAAAGGCGTGTGTTTATGTATGTATGTATATAAAAATTGCATATTGCCTGTAACATATTTTGGGAAAAAAATATGTTTACAACTACCCGTAAAGATCGAGCCCCGCTCGAGTTGGGGTATAATAGGAGAGTTATGGAACGTTTGGGTGTACGGACGACCTGGTTAGGGTTGCGGGAAGTCGCTGGATGCAGGCCACTTGCAACTGGTCAATGTGGAGATCCTTGGGGGAGGCCTATGTTTAGGAGTGGACTTCCTGTGGCTGAAGAGAGAGTCGGGACAAGTATTCAGCTTGCTTCCAATACCAACCCAAAAATTGGTGCCAGCTCTGGTACTAATATAATGACAACATTTTATAATATTTTTTGTTTTAATTCCAGGTATAACATTATCCGGAAAATACATCTGAAGTGGAAATTAAATAGCAACACTCAATATTATGAATGAGGTAAATACTCTTCCTATATTTTGTATTATAGGGTGCAAACGAGCATACAGTTCATCTGATGGTAAGTGACCACCGCCGCCCATGAATACCTGCAACACCATAGCATAGATATGCGTTGCCAGCCTTTAAGCTGAGAATACGAATATTTTATAATGTAAGGAAAACTAACAGCTAGATAAATACATACAATAAGTAGTTTTCACATAAAATACTTAATACATAAGCTCACATGTATGTGGACGGAAAAAGCGAACCATTAAGTTATCAAATTCAAGTCCCCAAATCATAAGAATTTTTCTAACCAAAAATCTTAAACTGCGTTGTCTGATGCAGGAATCAAACCTAGGAAAATACATATTCATGCTGTCATTGGAACAATTAAATATTACAAAGTATTTAAAAGTAATTAATTGAAGATACTTTTTAGAAGCAATTTAAAATTATAAGTTGTTCAATCCGACTTCGCTCATATACATGTTGTTTTACTCGGGCGAAATATTGATAAATGTAGCCTATATTTTACTCATGTGCTTAAGTTAAAATAATGTAAAGTTTTATCAAAATTGGTTCAGTAAAGATCATCTTTCGTCGCCAGAAAGCGTTGATGTGCAAAGTAACAGTTTTCTCCCTTTACATTTTATTATATCGGACATGTTATTAGATTAGCTTGTTGATTATGTTAAGAAGCATTTTCAAACAATGCGTTAAATAGTTTTTTACATTTTATTCGTAGTTGCAAATTTCGCCACACGCCCAAGTTAAAGTAGACGACTTGTAGCTTTTGCTCGAGTAAAAAATTACAAATTTATAATTATTATTGTCTATCAACAAAAAATCTTAAAACCATATCACCCAGCTTCTTTGGAGGGGTGACAGATTTATCGCGCGGAAGAAATAATAAGCGACTTTTTTGCAAAGCTTTGTCAATGACACAGCTTTTTACGTCCCCTTTGTACTTTGAAGCTTTTAAACTTTGACAAAGGGAATACGCAATACCTTACGTTGATGGCACAAAAAATAAGAATAAAATATGTAATAGTGTGAATGGAAATCTTAGTACATTCAGAAAGAAATCAATTTGATATAGTAGTTAAATCGATGAAATAGATCTTTAAGAAATAATGAAAAAGGTTGGAAATTATTTATATTTTTCTCTTATCAACAATTTGAAATGAACCGGCCAAATAGGTGGACGCAGATTCGATCCTAAGACACATACAAATTATTCGATATTTTTTTTCATAGGCAATAGACCCTTTTTTTTTAGTTTTTGTGAACAAAAATATTATCTACCAAAAAAAACTGCTTGACTCAGTATCTATGTATCACCGATACCCTCAACTGTACCAAAACCCGCTAATTAGTATCCCTTAACAACCCTTGAAGCACCCCGCGCGCGCCCAAGTACCAGGCTCACATACCGCCTGAAGAGGTGTGCGTGGCAACAGCAGTCGATCAGCTGCGTCTAGACGTCCCCCCTCCCGCGCCGCTCGCCCCGCGCCCCGCGTCCCACACCCGCGCCGTCTAGACGGGTCGCAGACGAGAGCAAACCCCCCCCCTGGTCACCTCCCCGCCCCGCACGTGCCCACCTGGATCTATTTTCGGTGAGCAATTTTTCGGAATAATGTACAGTTGAGTACAGGTGAGCGGAGGAGTGTTTGGGGACAGTTTGATAACGCTTGTGTGAATATTTGAAAATAGAACACTCAGTCCAACAGTTGTAGTACAATGAAGTACAGAAGGGGTTTGAGCTAATCATTAGTTTTTTATTGCTTTGCATACAGCTTATGCCTTAAGACTGCCGCGGTGGCGCAATTGATAGTAGTGCTGAAGTCTCGGGTTCGAATCCCGGGTCGGGCAAATTGATTGGATTTTTCTATTCATTGTCAGCCCACAGTCAGGAATTTGTACCTTATGTGGCTATAGGCTCGCCTATATAGGCCGCCCTATCACATCGTGGGACGAACTACACAAGGCCAAACGTGAGAGTCCTGGTAGCACCTCTGCCTACCCCCTCTGGGAAAATGGCATGAGTTTATGAATGTATGTATGTACGTAGTAAATGTTTTACTGCGTTAATCACTAAAATTACGTCACATATCGTAACGTCTTTATATTCCCTACCTACCCCAACAAGACATTTTACGCACAAAAGACAGATATTTTAGTAAAAAACGGTAATCTTAACAATGAATTTTTTGCAAGCATCCCCCATCTGCCGTTTTTCTCACGACAACTAACTGTTTTTTAACTTATTGTGACGTTTTTAACGATATTTTGCTTTTTTTTTTTGTCCCTCGGATGTTGTGTGATATCCGGTGGCGAGTTAAGTTTTAAATTGCTTTAAAAATAAATTTTATTGTTAAATGAATCAAAAACAGTAATGCTTTTACATAAGGTATTCGTCATAACTTTAATATGTAGTATCTGCCAGTGACTTCACAAATTTTTAAAATCGAAATCTCAAGTCAAATGCCCGACCTGGGATTCGAAAGTAGAACTTAGCGGTTCTCTGACCATTATTGTGATGTACTTTTTTGTTGTTTTGAAATATGTAATAACTATATTTCTTTATGTCGCTCTACTGACTTTATATACTATAGGAAATCTTATATCTTGTACGCGTATGCAGGTTTCCTCACGATGTTTTCCTTCACCGTTAGTGTTATTTTCATAAATCCTAATGAATCATATACATCATAGACTGCCCTTTCAGATACAGATACATACATACATACATAAACACACGCCTTTTTCCCAGAAGGGGTAGGCAGAGGTGGTACTAGAACACCCACGTTTCGCCTTGTATATTCCGTCCCACGATGTGATAGGGGGCGAGCCTATCGCCATATCGGGCACAAATTCCTGACTCCGGGCTGATAATGAATTGAAACTATCACTTTGCCCGACCCGGGATACAGATACACAATACTTTATTGAACACCACCCTTTCTCTTTAGTTTCTCTTATATCCATCCCCGGGGTGTCTGGTAGAGATTGCCGAGTGTAATTAGGCTGCCATTTGTAATTTCTTTTTATATAGTTATACATCGGTTTTCTAGTTATTCAATGCCTCGGTGGCGTAGTTGTACTTAGGTACGGTTACAATGCTGAGGTCTCGGGTTCGAGTCCCGGGTCGGGCAACGTGATATTGGATTTTCTATTCATTATCAGTCTGGAGTCAGGAATTTGTGCCCGATCATATCATGGGACGGAACCAACAAGGCGAAACGCGGGCGACCTGGTTACTACCAGGAGAACCTATGCCTACCCCTTCTGGGAAAAAGGCGTGAGTTTATGTCTGCAAGTACGTATATATATAGTTTTAATGTAATCCTGTTCTAAAAAAAAGAACAAATAAATAAATAAATTCAGTAACTTTAAACACACTAAACTTTTTAAAGGAAAATGTCTCCTACACTTACATCGGAGAAGTATTTTCTAAATGCTAGAAAATGAATTAGACTGTAAACCACTTCCATTTATTTTATCAAAGGTTAATTAATATATTTCTCTATTCCAGGATAACTTAAAGTTGGAAGAAGAGGAATTACAACATCGCTACAACCACTACAAGAATCAGGATATATCAGGATAAGTATCCATAAATACACCCAACAGTCACATACATACTCCTGATCCGTATCTGAAACTACGAGAGACTTCTCACAACACCCAGACCCGACACAAATACTTGTGCACACAAACATTTCTATCGGTGCGGGATCGAACCCGAGACCTCTCCTTTCATAGCCGGCTGCAATTACATCACGTAAGCTTTGTCAATTTAAAATAATATTATAATAGAAATCTTTTATCTCTTCTTTAATCTTAATTCTTGAGTTTCGTTTAAAATATAAAGCTGTGGAATAGTTTTTGCCGTCTCACGTGTTCCCGCCTATAACCCTGGTTCCTTCCGTAGCGTGAAGCAGCTGAGTGCGCATGCTTGTGTCGAAGAGACCGCCGTCTGCTGCCATTCGGATATTTTAGGAATTTTCACTGATACCTATAACACAGCTTCTCCTAGCATAGGTATAAGTAAGTCATTATTTCATTATTGTATTGTATTGTATCAGCCCATATACGACCCACTGCAGGGCACGGGCCTCCTCTACAATCGAGAGTACGATTGAGAGTGGTTAGATATAGTCCACCACGCTGGCCTAGTGCGGGTTGGCGGACTTACATACCGTAGAAATTCTTTAAAATCGCTACGGTATGCAGGTTTCCTCACGATGTTGTCCTTCACCGTTAAAGTGCGTGGTGATTGACTATCAAGACTATTTCATTAAAACAAATCTAATTAGGCTGAATTATTATCTTTACTGTAATATCAATTGTATCTCCTATACGTTCTATGTTCGTCTAGTTTTAATAGAAATAAACTATTATATTCGATGCTCTATCTTGACATTGCGCTTACCATCAGGTTGCAGTCACTTTGCCGGGATAAAAGGAGGGATAAAAAGTATACCCTGCTACCGGACAATCGCTATATATTGCTTTCCTTTATGATATCCTTGAATTAAATGTTATTGTTATGTGTTGTTATATAGCAATTTGTAAAAATCTATGTGGTATGTAAAGTCCGCCTGGCACTAGGCCAGCGTGGTGGACTATATCTAACCCCTCTCAATAGTACTGTCGATTGTAGAGGAGGCCCGTGCCCTGCAGTGGGAGGTATATGGGCTGATACAGATACAAGTATTGTACAAATACATATTAATATCATCTTTTATGCATACTCGATTTCCGACATAGCCCAGCGGATTAGCAAGTTGAAGTGGCAATGGGCGGGGCACATAGCACGGAGAACTGATGGCCGATGGGGCCAAAAAGTTCTCGAGTGGAGGCCACGAAGCGAAAGGCGCAGCGTGGGACGTCCACCCACTAGGTGGTAAGACGACCTGGTAAAGGTCGCGGGACGTCGCTGGATGCAGGCTGCCTCCAACAGGTCACTGTGGAAATCATTGGGAGAGGCCTATGTTCAGCAGTGGACTTCCTTTGGCTGATGGATGATGGATGGATACTCGATTTATAAATACTTACCATCGAGCGCGTTATTAGCGTAAAACAACACAGTCGAATTGAGAAGCTACTTCTCTTTTGAAGTCGGTTAAAATAGTTTAAACGATGTTAATCTTGACTGATTGTGAATGTCTTTCTATTCCTATATAGTTGTATGTTGTATATTATGTTTTTGTTTACGAATGTTGGCGACGCAACGGTTATTTTAAATTAATGTCTTATGGTTTGACTGGATTCGAATACAGACACATTTTAACCTCAAATCACAGGAAATATTTTTCGGGCTTCCGGCAATCAAGTATTTTAAAAAGCCGTCATTACGATGTCGATTGGCAAGAGATATGATCTGTCAGGTGACCCTACATCTGGATTATTGCACTTAAAATCAGGTGCAGTGCAGTCTCACCGAGTCAGTATAAAAAGTGATTCGGAAACAGGAATATTGTAGGTTTTAAACGAAAATATTATTTTATTTTATAAACTTTGTATTAAGTTTCCCTTCAAAAGGTTTAACTTATATGACATTAGAGACTTCCAAACCCGATCGACTTATTTAGATCAGTAGTAAAAAACATTTTAGCAAGTGTCCCATACGATGTTAAAGTACCAAAAACTCCAAAAAAAACATAATACATAGTTTTGTCACTAAAATATCGCTTGCACCGCCAACACTCGTCCCCCCACCCCGCACTGGCCCCTTTAACTGGAACCCGTAGATCCGAACTTGTGCGCATATTGTGGTGGGCGCGCGGGCTGGACGCAACCACAATGACTTATTGTCGCAAGTGTGACGCGCACCTTACACGCACAGCCTTGTAATACCAGGAAATATTTGAAAAAAGAACAAACAGTTACACACGCCGGTGAATGATTCGAAATTTGATTTTTTACAACTTTGAATTATATAAATGGAATTAAGTGTGTTGGGGTGTTTTGAGGTTGAGTGGTCGCGTGTGCGGCAGACTTGCTACAAAAAGTCGCGCGGTGTCGCTTCCAGTCGCCAGTGCGCGCCCTCACAAGTTTGGTGATACGCGGGCGCAGTTCTAGAGGGATTTCGTCGACACAACGCTTCCTTTCTTTTCTTTTGTAACCTTTTTCTTTTGATTTCTGTTTTTGTTTTTTTACAATGTAAGTCTGTAGATGTAAGATAAAAATTGCAATTACTGTATACTGTGTAGAAAATACATTGCACATATTTAAATCAACGGATACTTATTTATATTTATTCTTTAATTGAATTTTAACACCATAACGTATTTTCAAAACCTCCAAAGCATACAAACAATTATGTATTCTTCATCTCAGTAACGTAAGTTTATTTCTTATATTTAATTATTATGTAACTTGAGAGTACAATAAAGAGTATAAATAAATAACCTACGATTCCTTATTGCTGATAATAACTTCAATATACGATTTATTTGACTCTACTACGCACCGCTCACAAAAGTGTATAAATACTTCATTATAGTTTACTAGTTTACATATTATAATTGTATTAAAAATAAATAAATATACTCTTATTTCATCGTCATTATACAAGCAGAGAAGCAACCAAGAAGAGAAGCATTCCAGAAGAGAAGAAACGCAGAAGTAGTAAGAAGAGAGAGTGCCGTCGGTGCGGTGAGGTAGTAGGTTGTATAGTACTGCATTACAACACTTCGGAGGGACTGTATAGCCTGCTAACTTTCCCCACCGCCGGCCGCGCGACGAGCTTCTAGAACACTACAGAAGAGAAGAGAAGATAGAAGATAGAGCAAGTTTAGGTTAACTGCTGGTTATTATATAATATGTCGTGAATATGTCTATATGACAAGAAGTTAAAATGGTTAAGTTTAGTATTGACAGTCTCCGTGTCGCAGTTGGTTAGACACCTGCTGTGAAACGAGAGGCTGCGGGTTCGATCCCCGCACCGTGACCAAAATTTATGTGATCCACAGGTATTTGTTTCATTTCTAGTTGTGTGAGAGCGTAGTTTCTCGTAGTTTCTGATTGAAACAATTGTATTTTAGTGTAGGAGTATATGTGACTGTTGGGTGTATTTACCAAGTCTATGTTTAGATTTTATGGAAACTACCCACAATGCGAGTGTAATCCTAGTGTCAAGGCTTTTATATGACTTAATGCCGACAATTAAGATTCTCAGAGTGTTGTGGGTTTAATATAACTCGTCTGGAAATAACATCGTCTCTGTGGTAAATTATTGCGGCCTATTCGAAATATATAGATATATCATTTCATTTTACTTATTTTTAAAATAAAACAATATTTATCTTGTGTTCTTCTTTTTCAGTCTATATTTTCACCTAATGCCTGTAGCTTTCGTTTCTCTTAGAAAATGAAAAATACCTATAGATGTACTAATTTCATAATTAGTCGTAGGAAGTCCACTGCTAAAGATTGATCCCGAAGGAGCTCCACAGCAAGCTGTTGGAAGCATGTAGCGACTTCCAACAATCATAAGTCGTCCATTGCTAATCGGAATCTGGCCTTTACCCAAGAAATTGAGCTTAACAGTGCTATGTAAGTATTCTATATATGCATTTTATTAATTGATCTATTTATGAATTGTTATGGTGTGTCAGTCGTACCCTCGATTGTAGAGGAGGCCCGTGACCTGCAGTGCATATGGGCAGTGCATATGATATAGATAAATGTATTTATTGCAGATATATATTTTGAGTGAAGAAAAACATCGTGAAAACCCTATATTTGAGAATGCTCCATTTTTTTTAATTATATTTTTGTTACTTGTCAGGTCCTGGCAGCGTCTGGGCTAAACATCATCAGCTACACTGCACCAAGACGTGCGGAGAATCATGAAGAATAATAAATATAAAAGTATAGTTTAAGATATTTTTTTTATACATTAAAGCTTAACATCCCCAAAATACATCTTTAAAGGCGGCTTTTGAAACTTGTGTATTTTCAATTCCTTGTTTTGCCAGATGTATCAAATATAATACAATTGTGTCAAAATTATTTTACGAAATGTACATAAATATGTAAATACTGACAAACGGAGTGAATATGAACGTTGAGTGCAGTCCAATCGTCTTGTTTTAAGACTTTGTGGAATGTAAATAAAACAAATGTAAGATTTCCAATGTAAAAATATAATATCTTATTTTATAATTTAAAAACCGTATCATTTTTGCCCTATCCACCTAGTTTAAATAAATAAATTGCGCCTTTTACTTACTAAATAAATAAACTTCGTTTTAAAAATTACGTTATTTTGAATCTTATTATTTACTGTGATTTTGTTTTATTTATTTATGTAATTAAATTATTCCCTGAAATAAAAATGTTTTTATTGAAATAAAAACAATATGTTTCCTTAAATCGCATCTATATTAGAACCGGCGATAATAAAACGAATAAGAAAATTATCAGATGTTTTATTTTATATAAATTGGTAAAATGACAATTACAAAATATTTGAACTTATTAGCACGGCTAAAAGTTCAAATATTTTTATATCGTGATATAAAGTATGAATTTGTATGAATGACAATTCCCAAAGACATTGTCATTGCAAGAGCTGTGAGGAGACCTTAGCCCAACATCGAATTAAATCAATATTAATTACTATTCGACCCTCTTTATATTTTTAATCAGGCACTTGTAGTCTACTGCTAAAATGTTCCCCATACCAACTATTGCAACCCAAAAATATATATTGGAATCCCCTTGGTACGGGCCGAGATAGTCAAAACTGACTCAAGGAGCTCACTCCTTGTTACACCCCCACCTCGTAAGAAAGATTCTTTTGTTTAAAAATTACGCTGAAATATGCAGCGAAAGCGATCATTCACAATTTAACTTTTTCTTAAATTGGAGGATTTATGAATAAATACATTTATTAAATAATTTAGTAACGGTTGGCACCGATCAGGGCACCCCGTTTTAAAACACCATATAGGTAGTTATAAAAATATTCGATTTGGAGTTTCTGATTAAATATAGTGAAGGTTCAATAACGACCATGCAATTATGTAGTTAAATAATTACCAACTTCCTTAACATTAAGGAACACTAATGAAAAAAGAGATTTTGTTACGTACATGTTTTTTTAAAGCAAAATTATATCTTATAGCAAGAGTCTTATCAACTTAAACACCACATTGCGAGTAAGTTTACGATAGTTTAAGGAGAGATTTGCCATCGATAGCTACTTTTTCTTTCCATAAATCCTCTGAAGGCTCAGGCTTGCCTTACCTGTAAAGCAAGCCCACTGCTGAACAAAAGCGTCGCTCAAGGACATACACAGCGACCTGTTGAAAGCGGCCCGCATCCAGCGACATCCTCCATCGCAATTCCCTAATAGAAAAACTTGAAATAATTATAGTTGATCATTGACATAAATCAATGTAGTCGATACAAATGAAACAATTAATGCTTCGCATAATAGAGAGCAATGTAATCTTGAAAGCTTAGTTGATACTTCTTGTTTTACTCTTAATAAAGAAGAATAATTGTCCGCTTGATTCTCATTGCGTCGACGAAGTTAATTTTACTAGTGACGCCACCTATTGTGGAATAACTAAAACTTGTTGTCATAAAAGTAGGCTAGATGTCGGTAGAGATACGTTTCAGTGTTGCCAGAAAAGAAAAATAATAAAATCTAATAGCGCTGCTGTGCCGGGTGTTGGTTTTTATAAATTGTTTCATTTCTATTTGACTTCATTTAATAAACGATGAAATATAGCTAATTTTAAGAAATTGCGTTGTGGAAAAATATGATTAATAGTCGATTCACATACCATGCGCTACATCTCTATTCTCTCTTGTTACTAACTTCACATCATGACTGCAACTTCACTCAATGACAGCGATTACAAAGCTGTTTTGACTTTTGTGATTTGTCAAATTCACGGTAAAAATGGCGACGGTAAAGTTCGCTGTGATCGATGTTAACGATTTCCTGACAAAGAAACAATCCACCGAGCCAGACTTGGCGGCGGATTGGGCCAAACTAGAAGAACTTTACAATAAAAAGTAAGTTTCTCATATACTTCGAGTTGTTTGTCTTAAAAATGAGTAAACAATAACCTCTCCGTTTTTGTTTTTTAGATTATGGCATCAACTAACGCTGAAACTGCAAGAGTTCGTGAAACATCCGTCGCTTCAGTCGGGCGACAACCTCATCCAACTATACAACAACTTTTTGAGCACATTTGAAAACAAGTAAGGGTTTTGTATATCGTTGCAATAGTTGTATCATCTATGTAAAGTCCGCCAACCCGCAGTAGGCCAGCGTTGAGGTTTGAACCCTAAATTCTCTTAATCGTTAAGAAGGCTCGTGCCCTGCAGTTGGAAGTATGTGAGTAGATTTGTTAGTAGGCTGCTGTCCTACAAACTAACAGTAAAAATAACCATCATGTCTAACATTGAATTAGATTTAGCATATGTAAATTATCACACTAGCTTTAACACCTACATTCATATCCCAATTCAAAAGTCTAATATACGAAACCACTAAAATGACAAAAACTTAGCATGCGGATAGTCAAGAGTGAATAAAGTGAATGTCATTCATAGTTAATTCTATCCAGAGTTCTAGACAACAATATAACATTAGCCAAATCGATTTGTGACTGGTAGAAAAATTGCTGAGTCATAAGTTGTTCAATCTATCCTACTATGTAAATTATGCTAATAGTAGTGTAAGTCCACATAATCTTAACATTCCCTACATCACTTTTCTTGCTCCCATTCAAATAACTAGTCAAAGTCATTGCAACATATTTTTTGTGTCAGCCAGAAAACATTTTTTGTTCAGGACTTTTAATACTACACAAACATTTATATAACAACAATATGATACAAAACTACCCCCTAATT
This sequence comes from Theretra japonica, assembly GCA_033459515.1. Taxonomy (NCBI): domain Eukaryota; kingdom Metazoa; phylum Arthropoda; class Insecta; order Lepidoptera; family Sphingidae; genus Theretra; species Theretra japonica. The sequence continues at coordinate 383,855 of CM065952.1, forward strand.
ATTCACTATAATATTTAACATTATTGTTGATGTTTCCAGGATAAACCCTCTCTCCCTGGTGGAGATCATAGCTCATGTGGTGGAACAATACACCAACAAGAAGGACGCCATCGCATTCCTCGAGAAGGTTGAAGCCAAAGTCAAGATTAATGACGAGGCTCTTGCATTGTGCAAGGTGAGGTTTTTACTTTTTATATGATATTTGTCATGTTTGATTCCCACTGTTGGGCATGGATGTGAAGCTAGCCCAATAGTCCTATACTTGTTTACCATTAAATATTTGATTGGGAGATGGCTGTGAAACAAGAGGCTGTGGGTTTGATCCCCATACTGCACAAAGTTTTGCTGCATTAGTTTGAGGACATTAGTTTGGTGTGAGGTTTGAACCTTTAGTTTTTCTGTTTCACACACAGCTCTCAACCAACTACACCATCAGGGCTCTCTTTTATCCAATTGTACTGTACTGTATCAGCCCATACACGACCCACTGCAGGGCACGAGCCTCCTCTACAATGGATAGTACGATTGAGAGTGGTTAGGTCATATAGTCCATTACATTGGCCCAGTGCGGGTTGGCAGACTTTTACATACCATAGAAATTTATACAAATTGTTATGGTATGCAGGTTTCCTCACAATGTTTTCCTTCACCATTATAGTGCGTGGTGATTGACTATCCAATTGCTGGGGTATTAAAATCGAAAATTTGTATTCTCTCTGTATTTCAATAATAACAATGTAGGGCACCACTAACAGGAAAAATATGAGCTATACTGATTGTTGACCATGATGTTCTGAGGCTAATACTCCCCAAATATATTTGCAGGTGCTCCAAGGTCAGATATATCTGGAGCAGCTGAATGACCTGGACTCCACTGAGAAGATCATTGAGCAGCTGGAGGGAACACTGGAGGATGCCGACGGAGTGACCCCGGTGCATGGGCGTTTCTACAAACTTGCTTCAGAGTATTACAGGTATTATGTCTCATTCTTACTCAATCTTATAGATGTATGTTAGTCTTTTCTGTATGTCACTTTTTCATTTCATCAATAATCTAATTACAATTAATTACGACACTAAAGAAGTTTTTAATTCATAAATTTTCAATGGGTTAAGTTTAAGCTCTCTGTTGAGAGGTCCTTGTAATATTCTTAATCATAATCATCACACACTATAATGGTAAAGGAAAATATCCTGTAGAAACCTGCACAGTATAGCGATTTTAAAGAATTTCTACAGTATGTAAAGTCCGTCAACCAGCACCAAGCCAGTCTGGTAGATTATACAGGCTAACCCCTCTTAATCGTATTCTCGATTGTAGAAGAGGCCCGTGATTGTTGACCCGTTGTATCAGAAACTAAAAAAGACTTTTCAATCTCACAAACATCCAGACCCGAAATGCTGAGGATCACGCAAACATTTGTCTCTCTATGAAGTGGCTTCTTGTTCCACAACCAGCGTCTAACCAACTATGCCACGAAGCCTGTATAACATTGTTTGATGTATGTAATGTGTTGTGTGCAGGGTGCGCGGCCCCATGTCCCGCTACTACCGCGCGACGCTGCGGCACGTGGGGTGCGCGGGGGGCGGCGCCGCGCTGGCGGGCCCGGAGCGTCGCGCCACCGCGCTGCGCCTCGCCATCGCCGCCGTCGCCGCGCCTGATGTCTACGATCTGGGAGAATTGGTGCGTTCATACACATACATACACAATACATATACACATCGAACGCTCCTTATTTTTGCCTCATATACAAGGTTATATTAAGCTGAAAGAGGAATGTCAAAAATCAGCTATTCCATACATTTTGTAGAGTCAAAAGATTATTCTCGGATGGAACAGCTGATTATTATTAGCGATTTTAGGATTACCCCTATCTCACTCATCGAACGAAACGTATCAAGCAAAGCAAAGTTATCGCTTCTCGTTGGTCTGCTGTGAGACAGTGGTACCACACCGGACGAGCCTGCCCATTCATGCTGAATCGTGACTGCAATCATGACAAGTGATAAATAAAATGTGTCGTTTCCAGCTGGCGCACCCGATCCTGGAGTGTCTGTCGGGCACGCGCGACGCGTGGGCGCGCGAGCTGGTGCGCGCGGCGGCGGCGGGGGACGCGCAGGCCTTCGACGCCGCGCGCCAGCACGCCGCCGTGCCCGAGCTGCAGCACCCCGACAACAAACTGCGACAGAAGATCGCGCTGCTGTGTCTCATGGAGGTAGCACGCACGCACGCATACATACATACATACACAACGTGCGACAGAAGATCGCACTACTGTGCTTAATGGAAATAATGTATCTAACACAATATCCTGGAAAATACACACGCACACAAATCTACGAACTAACCACACGCACATTCACACGCAAGCTTCGGAAGAATATATCTTCTGTATAGAAGGTACCATTACTATGAGGCTGTAGATGTGTTTTTAAATCATTGAGATTTGATCAATATAATGCAGAGTTAATTTATTTTCGTTGATCTATTACTTCTCTGATTACTTATTAATTGCGTTTGTAAGGTACCTATAGAGCATATTTATATATTCCAGATGGCGTTCAACCGCACATCAGCTCAGCGCAAGCTCACCTTCGCGGAGATCGCTCGCGAGGCGCGCATCCCCATCGACGAGGTGGAGTTGCTCGTCATGAAGGCGCTCGCAGAGAAACTCATTCGGGGACACATCGACCAGGTCAATATTCACATAAGGCTAATTAGCCGATTGACCATAACTTTGACTTTAAACATGTCTATGCTAGAGAGAAGCCAAATGTATTGTTGACATGGTCAAAGTTAGTTTCAAAGTTACAAATACCCTCAAAACTATGGATATGGACAAGTTATTGTTTAAATAATCGTAATTATTGTTAGATCTGTATAAACAAAACAATTCAAATGTAGTTTAATAGTAAATATTGGTGTTATTTAACGACACAGCATTTGTCAGTTTTCTCTCATAAAGAAAAGACTGTTTTATTTTGTAACCCATTCCCATATAATATTTGCTGGAGTTGTATATAATCCCTTGACCTGGTCTCCTTGCAGAACATTGTTGCCACTTAGGGGTCTGTGTTTATTTAAGTTTTATACATTACTATAAACACAGGATACTAGTTGTTAGTACAAAAAAAAAATTCTGACCTCCACACCATTTTTACTCCTTTTTCTTGCCCTACTCAGACATGGGCAATGTGGACACTGATGGAGCCATATTTAAAAAAGTCTTACCAGCTAAAGTACACAAAGCGTTCCTAATTTATTTAAACAATGAAGTATAGAATATGTTGTGACAATGTGATGGATGTGTATGTGGTTGCAGGTGACGCAGACGGTGGCGGTGAGCTGGGTGCGCGCGCGGGCGCTGTGCGGCGCGGGGGCGGCGCAGCTGGCGGCGCGCCTCGCCACCTGGGCCGGCGCCGTGGAGCACGCCGCCGCGCTGCTGCACCACCACGCGCCCGACCTGCTCACCGCCTAGGTACACTGCACCTGCACACTACATGTGGAGCAACAAGCTCACTACATAGGCATACCTAGTAGGGACTATACATGTGGTACTACAAGCTCACCGCTTAAATACCAAACTGCACCTTTCTCATATCGTTTTCCTCATTGCTGAGTCATGATTCCCTGAACATGGAGTAATCTTTGTTTTGTTAGGTACAGCTGATTGTGCACTGCACAAACTACACCTCTCTCTCCCTTTCACTCTCTCTCACTCACTCTCTCTCTCTCCCTCTCATTTAGCCATTGTAGCCAAAGTAACTGCTGGTCATATTTAAATTAATATGTCCAGTATACAAAATTTATAATAATTTAAATATCAGGATGGCAAGTGCAGTGGAATGCCTAGCATTGCTTTGTAATTCATGATGTTTGGTTTTATTTCTATCCATGAGCGGTCGTATTGCCTACTATCAAGCTATAGGCATGCTCGTCTCACCATTCATGGCAATAAAAAAATATATACACTGCTGCTTTATAAATAAATAATATTAAATGTTGTATTTTCCAGAGCGGCGCGGATTCCTTGCTGAAAACAACTGCACAGTAATTTGTAATTGCTAACATACCCTGTAATTGTCTTGTTAATAAATACATACATTTATGTGTAGTTTTATTTTACTGGGGTTTTGTGAGAGCGAAGTCTCGTAATTTCTGATACACGACACAAGACTCAATCTTAGTGTGGGTCGGGACTGTGTATGTGACTGTTGGGTGTATTTATTATTTACTGTCATTTTTTATATTTTGAAAACTGCGTGGTGGCTTGTTGGTGGCGAGCGCGATTGCTGAGACAGTGGTCGCGGGGTCCCATCCCAGGACACACCTGACTTTTCGGAGTTATGTGTGTATTGATAGTCAAGCCCCACGCACTATAACGGTGAAGGAAAACATCGCGAGGAAACCTGCATACCAGTTGGTCCAAGCAGACTATCTTTACTGTGACATCATTTTGATTTAACGGTCGTCATTTTGCGGTAAAAATCAGCTGAAAGGGTCAACGACCTCTGCTATGATTTTTTGTACTTACTGTACTTTATCTTGTGGACTATCAAATAAAACATAGCTAGATAGACCTACAAACTGGCAAAAGAGGGGCAGGAAGAACTCCAAGTCACGATATCGTCAGTGGCGTAGTTGGTTAGGTTACCAGTGAAAACTGGCGGGTTCGATTCCCGTACCGATGTATCTTTATGTGATTGCAAATGTACGTATATTTGTTTCGGCAGTGATTTATAAATTTTGTGAAAGCAATAAATACAGACTTGTGTCACATACATAATTGAAAACGTAGCTTTAATTTCAAGATTAGACAGTGCTAAAGTCTATATTTTGCAAGTTGAGACACCAAAAGATGAAAAATCTGTTGTTAAATTATAATTCCATCCATACCATATGTGGCCAGCTCAACGTAATTATTACGCATTTTGCTGAAAGATAAATTGATGTGATTTTAACACAAACCGCTTGATGTCAACCCTTACGGAAATACCAAGATAAAACTGGAAGTACCGAAAATAACTTGCGACAAACTGTGATAATCTATTAAGAGACTAGGTCATGAAGAAACAAGGCGTAATGAGTAAGTTCCATCTATTCTGGAAATGTCTATCCAAAGATGGCAAAGAGGTGGCGTTGCTGAGCGGAAGAGGTAATTTTAAAGAACGTCAAAAGTAATACGACTTCGACAACTTTTCGAAAAATAATCTTTCCCACGTCTTTTCTATACTTAAATTGTTTTTAAATGTTTTATTTTGCGACAAACACCTTCAAATTCCTTAAACTTTATCAAAAGTTCCGAAAGCCATAAAAAATCAGTACTTTTGTTGCAATTGCACTTAAAAGGGAGATGGAAAGTTTTGTAAGAGTTTCCGTGTTATATACAGTCTGCCAACTCGCATTTTTCCAGCGTGGTGGCCTAAACCCTTCAATCGCAGGTATTCCCGATTGTAGAAGAGGTCCGTGCCCTGCAATAAGACGTATATGGGCTGATACAGCACAGTTCCTACACCTGCGGTATTTCGACTAGTTTTTAAACTTAAGTTTTCCCCATACGCTCACTTTGTATTTGTGACGGAACTCCTTAATCCTTAACACTATTCTCTCTGTATCAGGACGTAGTACATTTAGTGAATAAAATCGTAGGTTACTGAAATAAGAACAATATTGAAGAATAAAATTGCCAAAGCCGGAGATATACAGGTTAAATTCGAAACGCATTTAAAAAACTTAAGTGAGTTCCTGTGACGAGTCTTTGACCTTCGTTAATGTACGATCCGCGCTATTCGGATAGGAATAATTTACAATAATAAGAGCTCGAGTAAACTCATTTACTGCACAGAACATAACAAAAAAGCTGGTAATTTACGTCAGTTTTCTGTGAGACAATAGAACTCTGACTGCATAAGGTTTTTACCACATGTTCTTACAGCGTCAGCAACGCGCAAGTGACACGTCTGATGTTGCAGACGCTCATAGGCTTCGGTAATTCATTATCATCAGGCGACCCGTAGGCTAGTTTGCCTCTTTTATAATTTAAAAAAATGTAGAGCCAGGTTCTATCAATTGTTAACAGTTGTACGTTGAAATCTGTTAAACACAGACGTACTATCAAGATATATAAAATGAGTTACAAATGTCTAAATAATTTTATTTGTCGTAGTTCTTTTGGCCGTTGAAGGAAGTAGCTTCGTGTTTTAACTATCAAAAACATTTTGCAGCCAAGTTGGTCTGTGAGCCAAGCCAGCGCAAATTCAAAAACTCCCGCCACTTTAACAATGTTACCACATCTAAATTAATCCTCGCGTAGCGGCCAAGCGGCTCATCAATCGATAAAAAAGTGCACTTCTGTCAAGCAATAGTTTTTTTCAGGCCGCCATATTTTCACAATGGCAACTGAAAACCATGAAACACCTAGCGAGTCTAGTTCACGCTTTTGCAAATGGCGTCCGCGTGACGGCTGTTGGCTGCCCGTAAAATGCATTCAAAACGTTTAAAATACGTGTAATACGCCGTAAACCGTCGCTTTAACGTCAGCGTGTACTGTCGCTCGGTAAGATGTCCAATAAAACAGTTTTAATAAGTGTATATTACGTAATGCAATGTTTTGCCGTAAATTTTGGGTGAATAGCGCCGTCCCTGTCTATTGTTATGATTGCTCGGTGCCTTTATTTACCAACGTCTGTGTATATCCATCCCTCTCTCTCCGTTTCCTTGCAATACATTTTTCATTTTTTAAGTGGCTGTGTGAGTGAGGTGGAAAACGGGGCCCCGCGGAAAAATATGGGCAAAAAATTACGCTCTCAAAAATTATTGATTTTTCGTCGCATAGTTAAAAAATGCGGGGACATTCGTGAACAGTGCGCCTCGTCGGCCGTCGGTGATACGTAAGTCGGTTTTTCCACAATAAATGGATGTTTTCCTAAGGCCATAACAACTACGTTTTTGACTTTGTAAGTCTAAACATAGAATTTGGTGATTTAAATATTGATTTATTTAGTTTGAGCGCGTGTGAGTCAGTGGGCGAGTGCGGATGGGGTCCGGGGGTCTATTTTGGGCGCGGGGCAAGTGTTATTCAAGTAACGCTGCTCGTGGCTTCTCTCTGAGGACACGGCGGAGCTTGAGTCTCTAATTGAGTTTAGATGCACGCTGGAAATGCATCGGAGTGTGAAGTAGTACATTACGTCGCGTTTTTGGTGTGTTTCATATAATAGTGTTATGGTGTAAACAGTATGGTGAGTTCCGCGACTAATGGTTATCGGTCACCAAACATTCGGTTTAATATTCTGATAAGATACACCCGTGAGTTTCAAACTATTTTTTTCATACGTTTATATGTTAAATATTTACGCTAGTTGAATTTGTTTTTTTTTTATTGCCTATTGTGACTTTTTTTTATTATTTTTTTTAAAACAATTTTAATTTATTCGTTGATAACTGTTAAGTTAATATGCCATTAAGAATCATGTTTTTTTTCGCAATTTAAGCAAAGCTCATCGTTTTTAATTTTTATTTGTGTTAATTCCGTTAAGAATAATATATTTTTTATGAATGTGTAACGCAATGGCCATTGTTATAATTTCTATGAATATAAATGGTCTTCGCTGGAGTCTTGTGCCATATGTACCGACCACGGGGGGTCAATACAAGGTCGAATTGCAACAGGGAAAAGATAATTCTAGAACCAATGCACTGTTATTTTTTTAAAATTTAGCCACTTTAATATCCAGTAGTTAAACTATAGACTATACATGTACTTAAGATCTACTTATGTTTTTTAAAGTATGTACGTCCCACTGCAGGGCACAGGCCTTCTCCACAACCGAGAGTTACATTGAGGGGGATAGGCCGTGTTCACCACGCTGGCCTAGTGCGCGCTGGCTTACTGCACACTCTGTACAAATTATATCGACTTTAGTATTCAGTTTTAGCGAAGAAGACAAAACATTTTATAACTAAAATCGTTTTTAAATTTGTCTATGAAGGCCGAAAATGTCTATGATACAGAGCATCTACCATAAGTTGTGTGAAAAAATTATCTAAGTACAAATAAAAGTAACAAAATATCTGTTTAACGCATTGTTTGTCATATGCTTTGTTATATAAACAACGGGCATTTATAGTTTTAATCTAATAGTAATAGCATGTCCTATGTAATAAAATGTGAAGAGAAAAAAAACTAGTTTTCAATACTTTGCACATCACAACAGCGCTTTTGTGCGACAGAATATAGTAGACGATCTATACGCAGGTTTCCAATGTCCTCGCGATGTTTCCCTTCCACTTTAAAGTATGAATCAATTTACTGGTTAGGCCATATAGACCACCACGCTGGCCTAGTGCGGGTTGGCGGTCTTACATACCATAGAAATTCTTGATAAGCGCTATTTGATCTAGGTTTCTTCACTATATTTTCCTTCACCGCAATTGAGTGTGATTGACTATCAATACACATGACCCTAAAAGTCAGAGGTGTGCTCTGGGTTTTGAACCGGCGACTGTCGTGAACATGTAGGCAGCCGCGTCTGGGGTATACTCTATGATCCGAAACGAAACTTGAATGTTCGGACGTTCCACGTCTGCAGTACGTTTCTAATTTTCCACTTCTAAAAATCAACACTATTCTCTATGATACTTATTGTTCACCCCGAACTTAGTCTATAGTTAGGACGTACGATAGAGGATTCGTACATTTTGTGGAGTACCTAGGCACATTCGTATAGTTTTACGTGTGACGCCCGAAGTTTCTAGTTTCGTTTCAGATCATAGAGTAACCCCCCCTAATTCGTTTGCCAGCAGGCCACCAAGCACTTAATTTTATAAAATAACATCGCTATATTGCTGTACGTATGAGCTCTAAATTGGAAAGTTCACTTCAAATTAGCTTTTTATACGATGATCATTTTTTGCAGGGTTAATATGACAGACGGTTGTAAAATTAAAAGTCAGTTCTTTCTACCACTGCAATGAAAGCTATGTAACAACCCCACATATGGGACAGTAGAAAATGTATCATGACGATGTCTTGTCACGGATGCTGTTGCATTTCATTTTCATTGTTAAGAATGCGAATTAGCTTTTTGTAATACGGACTGCTTCAGGAACGCAGTTGTTCTACGGCACGATTACAACCCTGAGGTTTCGAGTTCGAATCCCGGGTCGGGCAGTCATATTAAATTTTTTCTATCATTATCAGCCCGTAGTCAGGAATTTGTCCCCGATATGGCGATAGGCTCGTCCTCTATCATACCAAGGAATGAAAACAGAAGGCGACGTGGGTGTTCTACTAGTACCTCTGCCTACCCCTTCTGGGCAGGCGTGAGTTTACGTATGTGTAAATATGTGAGGAGAACTAATAAACGAGGCATGTAAATGTTTCATATGATTTTTTACTTTTTGTAAGTAATACATCCAATGGTGCCACATAGTCTTGACCGCATATTACAATCTTAGTCTTGTGTCAAGGATCCCAGAAACTACGAGACTTGTTTAATTTCACGAAAAAAAAAAGAATATTTATATAAATATAGACAGTCTCCGTGGCGTAGTTGGTTAGACGCCGACTGTGAAACGAGAGGCCGCGGGTCCGATCCCCGCACCAACACAAATGATTGTGTCGCCCACAAATATTTGTGTCGGGTCTGGGTGTTTGTGAGACGGAAAAGTCTCTCGTAGCTTCTGATACCCACAACACAAGACTCGATCTTAGTGTGCGGTCAGGACTATGTATGTGACTGTTGGGTGTATTTATTTATTATTTGTGAATATCGAACCCACGGCCTCATGGTATACATGCGTCTATACCAGCTACTCCTCGGCGGCCGTCCCATGATTCACGTCAACGTTTGGCGTGGCATGAATCCAATGTGACGAATTCGTCATAGGCTCCTCCCTCAGTGAGATCCCGTGACTGGTGTCACAGAGACCAAAAATATTTTAAATCACGCCTTTATCGCGTATTTATAATATTAGTAGGCATTAGTTTAAAGGGGCTTTGTTTACAAGCCGAATACAGTAAATTAATAATATAGTTAACAAGCCTTGACCAACATATCCAGAAGCTCTCTATTGGTCGTTGGGTCAAGAGCCAGATTCAAAAGGCTGTATTGCTAGACACGGTACGCATAGTGAGGAGGTTCCCCACTTTCGATCCCTAACCACCGGTGGCTTGGGTCTTAAGCCTCGCCACTGAAGGATTAATCCTTTTTTTAATATTTTTATATGTATATTGTTTTTTTTATTTTTATGTATAAAAATTAAAAAATAATTGAACAACAAAATAAAGAGAAATGTAATAGTTAACAATATCTGTAAACCTATGACATCACAAGCGTATTGTCATGTAAACACTTATAAAATGATTACTATCTGTCTTATATCTGGAGAGCCATTAGTCCGAAATATATTGTATTATCGGCCCAAATGTCGAGACGAGCAGGTCGTGACGGAGCGCGTCCCGTCTGCACAGAAACAGCAACATTGTTTCGGGTCTGCCGGGTTTCGTAGTTTCTGATACGATATTAGACTAGATCTTACTGTGGACTCAGGGTACTCTACGATCCGAAACGAAACTCGAATGTTCGGACGTTCGACGTCTGAAGTTATAAGTTTTCTACTTGTAAAAATCAACACTATTCTCTATGATACTTATGATTCACTCCGAACTAAGTCTTTAGTCTATAGTTAGGACGTACGATAGCGGATTCGCACAATTTATGGAGTACCTAGGCACATTCGTACAATTTTACGTGCGACGTCCGAAGTTTCTAGTTTCGTTTCAGATCATAGAGTAACCCCCCAGGACTATGTATGTAACTTTTTTTTTTGCTTTCTGTCGAAACCTAATTTAGGTAAAAAAAATACCACTGTTGGATATCAACCTACGATAATATTATGGTTAGTTATGACAAATACAGTGACGATCGAATCATCGAAATCTGCCCATGCGTTTGGTATCTAGAGTGCCTTTGTGGCAACATACATAGATAAATACATCACCCTCCTTTGAGACGCGCAGTCGGGTAATAAAAAAGGTGAAGTGTTTCGGAGAATCCCGGGGCTAAAAGCTTGTCTTGTGTCGAGTAAAAAAATTAAGACGATTCAAGAGTTACTCTATGATCCGAAACGAAACTCGAAACTTCGGACGTCGCACGTAAAACTGTACGAATGTGCCTAGGCCCACCACAAAATGTTCGAATCCTCTATCGTACGTCCTAACTATAGACTTAGTTCCGAGTGAATCACAAGTATCATAGAGAATAGTGTTGATTTATAAGTGGAAAATTAAAAATGTACTGCGGACGTCGAGTGTCCGAATATACGATTTCCGTTTCGGATCATAGAGTAACCCCCCCAGACCCGAAGCAGAGTGACCTTCAAGGTAAATGTTCAAATTGAAAGAAATTTAAACGTCATCGTCTACGGTCTTCTGTCGTCGAAGGCGCTGTTGTGCAAAAAATAATAGTTATCTCTCCACATTTTATTATATTGGACATGTTAATATTATTAGATTACGAGTATAAAAGCTCGTTGTTTATATCATTAAAACAGAATATCTCAAACAACGCGTTAAGCTATTATTTTTTTAATTTTATCTGTAGTTCCTAATTTCGCCGCACGCTCAACTTAAGGTGACTTTATAAGTCAAAGCGATGAGGCCCTTAAATCAATACAGAAATAAACAAATACTTTGTAGCAAATAAAATTATAAAAATTATGAACTTTTATATAAGTTAATTTATGATGTAAGTTTTTTTTATTCCTAAGCAATCTTGCATTGAAAAATCTTAAGTAGGATCCGGTAGCTTATTCTGAACGTACTACGCCGGGAGTATGAATGTTTCAGAGTATATCGGCCCCAAAAACTCCAAATATCTATAAAAAAGTACGACAATTACCCAGGCCCGAGGCAAACAGTCTAGAATTGAGTGCACAGTACAGGCAGCGTGTTCAAATGCGGCCCCAAAGCCGAATTTAGCCGCGCAGGTGGAGAGACCCCCGCGCGGGCTATTTCGGGAGCCCTAGGGTCGACGCCCCCACGGACCCCGAGCGGCAGACACCACGCATCGACGCGGGATGGTTTTGTTTATTTCGTGTCTGTGTTGGATTTTTAAAGGGTACTGTGTGATGTTGGCCCTGCTTCGCTCGGGTGTCATTATTTTTTAGGTATAGGTCTAATTTTAATTTTAAGATTACTTTGTGTGGAATAACTTTGAAATTTTGACCGATTTTCTATAGAAAATAAGCTAAAATTGCGTTATTTGTCGTATGATATTGAAAAATTTGCCCCTAAATGTTTAATATAATTCCTTGTGTTTAATAAAAATATGCGTGCGGTTTTAGGAGGCAGAGGTTCTTAATATGCGCAAAAAATATATTTTAATGTTTAGGGACATTTACTAGTAAAATTATATATTTTAAATGTAAAATGGACAAAGCTAAATGCCATAACTTAAGGCGTCATATAAATATATTGAACATTGTTAAGGTGGAATCATTTGAGAAAGTTTATATGTAATTAAAAATGCATGCATATCGTCTCTCTAACTTTTCGGAGTCATGTGTGTATTGATAGTCAATCACCACGCACTATAACGGTGAAGGAAAACATCGTGAGAGAACCTGCATACCATAGCGATTTTTAAGAATTTCTATGGTATGTGAAATTCGCTATACCGCAATACGCCAGCGTGGTGGAGTATGGCCTAAACCATCTCAATCGTAGAGGTGGCGCGTGCCCTTCACTTGGACGTATATGGGCAACTATTTTTGCATATTTTAGAGTTTTATTTAAAGAATTTTGTTGTTTACTAAAACGTCTGTCATAATATTATGATACATTTCGAACCTAAAACTCACACAAATGCCTGACCGGGAACCGAATACCTTACAATTCACAACACGAGGCCACGAAACTATAAAGCGAAAAAAAACATTATAATTTTTGGATTTGAACCTTTCGGATCGATTTCCGCGTATCACGTTATCTTATCACGGGCCCTTATCACTGATAAGCAATGCTATCATGTCTGCGCCAGACGCGCTTAGTTCAAATTGCTTAATTTGTACTCCTAGTGGTTTAGTGGGAGCATGGGTCGGGTAACTTGTGGTGCAAAGTTCAGTTTCGAAGTAGGAAAAAAATGTTGTCCTTTTAAAATTAATTATTTTTGGAGATTTTTTAAGTTTGTGTGAAAGAAGCGTGGGATCGGAACTGTGGGGTCCCAAGTTCGATTCTGAGATGGATAATTCTTGTTGAGGTTATTTTTAGCAGCTTGACAAATAAAGTACTTTACAAAATTCGTGTGTATTCACCTAACTTTAAGCGTCGTTTACACGGGGAGAGTTTCTCGCCTCGAAGACACGATTATCGTAAGGATATAAAAAAGTCGCATCGTGTAAACGTTTGTCAGAACACGATAATCTATGACGGTTATGTCATGCGATAATCGCATACGATTCTCGCCGCGAGAAAATCTCCCCGTGTAAATGGAGCTTTAGTGTTTATTGATCGATTTTTGTATTAATTTTTGTGTATATTTAAATTTTTACTTCAGTTTGGTTCAATAATCAATTTTAATTTCATTGTTATTGTACCATGGTCTTTCTAACTGAACTTTGTAAATTCAAATTAGAAAACTACGATTCTTTTATGATGCGAAAAACATAATAATAATATGTTTTCATAAATTTTATTTATATATAGTCTCATTTTTTACGTATAGAGGCAATTTGTAGGGCCTAAGGGCCCGCACTAGACCAGCGTGGTGGACGGCCTAAGTACTCTCAGTTGAACTCATCAGTAGGAGAGTCATTTTTTCAGCAGACGCTTATTTTCTGCTAAAATAAAATAGTTTGTTTTTAGTTTTGGGGGGTCAAGTCCCCCCCATCTTGCCTCAATCAGGCCCTGCACACACACGTAACCTCAACCGATCTACTCTAGATAAGCGGATAAAGTATGAGTAAGGTCTGACTAATATGATAATTGATAACATATCGGCGTGCCAGACGATCCGAAATATGTCGTGACAAACGGCTTTTTATCGAAGAAACAAAACAAATGTTTTGGCGATGTTTAGCGAGTCATTACCGATTAATTTTAAATTAAAAATGAGGTGTGTTTAATACATAAACATAACGCCTTTTCCCTAGAAGGCGTAGGCAGAGGTGCAACCAGGGCACCCACGTTTCGCCTTATGTGTTCCGTCCCATGAGAACGAGTCCATCGCCATATCGGGCACAAATTCCTGACCCCGGGCTGATAATGAATAGAAAAATTTAATATCATTTTCCGATACGGGATTCGAACCAGAGACCTCAGCTTTGTAATTGTACTGTAGGACAACTACCTCACCGAGGCAGTCTAATTAATATCGGTGTATTAGCATATATGTATTTTGTATTCCGTGTCATCGTATTTCCTAAACGGCTAAACCGATTTTGATGCAGCTTTATTTGTTTGAAAGATAAATCAGCTAATTGGAGTTTTATCAAATTGGTCTGGAAGGTTACGAAAATAATTATTTTAGAATCCAAAAATAAAATAAGCTAATTTGCCATATATTTCAAATTTAAGTGGAAAATCCGCCAGAAACGGATACCATATCAATTTGTTGTTATGGCCGGAGATAACTTAAATCATAATAAAAAATAAATTACCCGAAACTAAGATTCTAATGTTGTGTTGTGTATCACAATTCGTAAACTGCGAGAGACTTTCGCTCTCACAAACACATCCCGGAATAAATACCTGTGGATCACAAACATTTGTCTCGGAGCGGGGAACGAACCCGCGGCCTCTTGTTTCACAGCCGGCGTCTAACCAACTACGCTACGGAGGCTAAAAATACTAAAATTAAAAATAATAATATGTGTTTCCATGTGACGGTCGAACCTGTGACCTATCGTTTTACAGTCTAACTTACAGCGCTTAGGAGGCTTTGAAATATCCTATACTTTATTATCTATTGTACATATTTAGGCCTGTAGAATAAGGAAGCCAATGCAATGCGACAGCAACCCGCACCAACTAGGGACTATGGCTGAATGTTTTTAGAATTCTGTACCAAAAAATGTAATAATGAACCCTTATGGGATTGTTGCGGATTGTTGATTGTTGTTCCCAGACGCGGCTGCCTAGGTGTTCACGGTGGTCGCGGGTTCAAATCCCAGGGCACACCTCTGACTTTTCGGAGTCATGTGTGTATTGATAGTCAATCACCACGCACTATAACGGTGAAGGAAAACATCGTGAGGAAACCTGCATACCATAGCGATTTGTATAAATTTCTATGGTATGTAAAAGTCCGCCAACCCGCACTGGGCCAGCGTGGTGGACTATATTGCCTAACCACTCTCAATCGTACTCTCGATTGTAGAGGAGGCTCGTGCCCTGCAGTGGGTCGTGTATGGGCTGATACACTACAGTACAGTACAGTATGGGATTGTTTAGCTGTCTAAATGAAAATATAAGGTGGGGTTCTTATTGACTGTATTATTTTTGGAAAGATTCAAGGTGTCATAGTATAATAATAGAAAATTCGAATAATCTATACTGATGTGTTAAGTTGGAGAGTCTGTTTGTACGCGCTAATGTCAGGAAGTACTTGTCCGAATTAAAAAAATCTTTTAGTGTTGGATAGACAATTTATCGAGGAAGGCTTTAAAGGAGGATTTTATCCCTTAAAAATTATAGCACAGCGCATCTAGAATGAAAATAAGTTCGACAAATTGTCGATAAGAGGCACCTCGGCCCATCCCATAAGGATCATATCGTTATGTTACACATTTCTTATGAAGAACTAGTTAGTGATTCTGATTTCACATCCGTACCAAATATTTTAGACGTAACGCGAACATTGTCGGGAATCGAAGCCGTGACCTCTGGGCTTACCTGGCGCGCTGCCAAGGAGGTTGTCAAATATTTAGAATTACTGGAACATTCTCTTGTAGACATTTTGAGAATACAGTATTTCAACAATTTCGACTCCCAAATGGATCAATTCAAATTATGAGTATTTTCTTTCAAAATTTTCATTACTTTTTCGGAACTTATACATACATAAACACACGCCTTTTTCCCAGAAGGGGTAGGCAGAGGTGCTACCAGAACACCCACGTTTCGCCTTGTATATTCCGTCCCACGATGTGATAGGGGGCGAGCCTATCGCCATATCGGGCACAAATTCCTGACACCAGGCTGATAATAAATAGAAAAATCCAATATCACTTTGCCCGACCCGGGATTCGAACCCGAGACCTCAGCTTTGCAATCGTACCGTAGTACCACTACGCCACCGAGGCAGTTTATTGTATATATTTCTATACAATACATTATTTTTTCATTTAGTTTGTCTATTTTATAAAACCACTAAAACATACAACTAATACAAAGTTTATTCAATGTATAAAAATATCGGAATATTTTTCGTCGCCAGTCTATTAATTGAATCGCGGCGGGCAGACTATGCTATTGATTTTCATGTTTCCACCGCGTTTTTCTGTTTCGGGGGTGACTGCCCCTCGCAGGGCTACAGGGGGTGATATTTGAGGGTTGTCTAATTGGATGTGTCGCGTGTAATTATATTTTTTACGTCGATAGTGCGTTGGGGTTGTGAAGAGGGTTTTATTTTTTTTAATAGCGAAGTTGTGTGAAATAATTTACGCAACAATTACATATGTATGAGCAAATAAATGCACCCAATAGTTTGTAGTTGAACGCAGTAATAAGACTAGTATGAAATACTTCTTGGCCTTATAACATCTATAGACCAAACAGACAAGCATCTGTCTCGGTGCAGAGATCGTAGGTGCCTGTCGTTTCACAGCCGACGTCTATCCAACGAGCCGCGCAGACTGTCTATTATTTATCATTAAGTTGTCAGCCCTGATTTCGTGAGAAAGGGACGTCACAGCGAAAAAGTCGTTTTTAAGAGGCTCTTTTTCCCCTATAAAAATTACAGTTAAAAGTAATGCAAATTGAATCTTATTTCTGAATGTTTATCGAAGCGTTGTGATTTGAAAATCTATGAAATGCAAAAGAGACAAACTTCAATAGGATTTAGCGTGCGAGGGAAAGAAATAGAATACATGGGCGCATTTGTCAGCGTCTTCAATTAAAGTCACAATCAGAATTTACAAATTATAGATATTAATAAGTTGTAATATTAATTCATGTTTTTTCTCTGTTCCAGGCATATGAAAACTGTTCCAGTATTGAAAAAAGAAAATATTATATATTATTAAAAAATAATAATAACTTCTAGTCTGAAAGTTTCTACTTAAAACCTATATATCAATATTGTACTTAATATTTTTTACAATTAAACTAGATTTAAGAAAGAACTGTGATAAATTTCAAAGTGTAACTATTTAGAGGACTGTGCAATCAAATTTTATACAAACGTGCAATCTGCTGAATTGGCCAAAGATACCTTAGTTAAGATGTATTGTTGATCGTTCGCGGCAAGAATAAGAGATGGCGCTGCAACCGCAACAGTTCTGCGTTCGATGGAACTCCTACCATACCAATTTGCAGGTAAATATTTTTATAACTATTCAATATGGTACGTCAATTATTATAATCTATAAAGGCACATAAAAGAGGAACCTGACTAACTAAACGATGAATGCACAAAAATACATACATACACTCACGCCTTTTTCCCAGAACGGGTAGGCAGAGATGCTACCAGAACACCCAATTTCGCTTTGTGTGGTCCTTCCGTGGTATAGGGGGGGCAGCATATCACCATATCGGCCACAAATTCCAGACTCCGGGCTAATAATGAATAAAAAAATTCAGTATCATTTTACCCGACCTGGGATTCGAACCTGAGACCGACACTGCGCGATCGAGACAAATTACTGGAACTAGAAGCGTATTTTTACTCGGGTTCCTTAAATTTATGATATAGCATAGAATTAATGTAATAAAAAATGTTTATTTTATCAAAATAAGTCTATTCAGGGGTAGATATCTATCAAATCTCACCGGGGAGGGGTCTAAATTAACATAAAAACTGGTTAGATAATTAAATAATGACGTCACCTCTACATTATTGATTTTACTAATTAGACACTGTAAGGCCGCAATGTACAACACTAATCTTCATAACAGTGAAGGTCATTGACCGCCAACCTCAGCTGATTTATTTGTATTACATTCCATTCATCCATCCATCAGCCAAAGGAAGTCCACTGCTGAACATAGGCCTCTCCTAATGATTTCCACAGTGAGCTGTTGGAGGCAGCCTGCATCCAGCGACGTCCCGCGACCTTCACCAGGTCGTGTGACCATCTATTGTATTACATTAGACTGTTAAAACATGATACGGCGTCCTTCGTAATTTGTCATATTTATTTCGTCAAGTTTTATATTCCAGATATCAGTATCTTGTTATGATACGTTATTATCGGAGTATAAGGTACTCTATTTAAAAAAAAAAACGTCAAATTCGTAGTCCAACACCGCACTGCAAAATCTGATGACCGAGGATTAATGTATTTTGAATATTGTAATTGACTATTAATAAACACATGGCTCTGAAAAGTCAGAACTCAGAGGTGTGCCGTGGGATTTGGACCCACGATCACCGTGAACATGGCAATCGAGTCTGGTCGTTTATCAATGGTCCACCACGCACTTACACTCCGAAACAAAAACCAGTGTACACAGAGATTTGTTTGTCACCAGGCGGTGTTCCCGCGCCTGCTGCTGACGGAGCAGTTCGCGGACGTGACGCTGGCGTGCGAGTCGCGCCAGCTGCGCTGCCACAAGCTGGTGCTGTCGGCGTGCTCGGCGTACCTGGAGCGGCTGCTGCTGCAGAACCCCTGCGACCACCCCATCGTGCTCATGAGGGACATGAGGTACTGTGCATGATGCATCATTACTGTAGATTTTCCCGCCCACACAAGCATTGCAACTCCTGAGCCGGCATCAACAGCAAACAATTGACACCGTTGACTCGTTGGAAGTGGTAGAGCCACGCTGTTGTCAGTCATGACTCAGCATGAATGGGCAGGCTTATCCGGGGCGGTACCACTGTTTCAGGGAAATCGACGTGAAGTGACAGCTCAGCTGTCGCGTTTCGTTCGGTGAGAGATTGCTGGATGCCCAATACCCCACTTCCCATCCTTTTTCCTTCCCGTTCCCCTAACAATTGGGCCGCCAACACATCCATGATCCAGCTTTGTGGATGCTGATGGGCGACAGTGAACACTTACCATCAGGTGACCTGTTGGTCGTTTGCTGGACCTAAAAAAAAATGTCCGGATCTCGGCGCGTCGCCTACTATATACTAGCTTGCATTTAGCCCACCAGGTCCGTATTTTATTCTATACTAATTAAACTAAGACTGTAACCTGGTGTTTGTCGGCAGGTTCAGCGAGATGCAAGCACTGGTGGACTTCATGTACAAGGGCGAGGTGAACGTCACGCAGGAGGAGCTGCCCAGCCTGCTCAAGAGCGCCGAGGCGCTGCAGATCAGGGGTGAGTGTCCCTGTCACTCCTACGTGGTAGCACTATCTTCCATCTCATTCTTTTAGGTACCCACGAGCGCTGTTTTTGTATCTCTGTCACTATTACACGGTCTTGGTGTAGTACGTATTGTACTGCTGTATATTTTGTCTCTGTCATTCTTACGCTGTCGCCTATTTCCCTTCGCGCTGCATTGAGTTCACTAAGTTTTAAAGATATGTTGATTTTTTCACTGGGATCGATGTTTTTATCTGGTGTAGTTTTCGAGAACTTTTTCCAAATATTTTCCTTCCTTTTTTTTTTGACAGCCTCCGTGGCGCAGTTGGTTACACGCCGGCTGTGAAACGAGAGGCCGCGGGTTCGATCTCGCACCGAGACAAATGTTTGTGAGGCCCACGAGTATTTGTCTCGGGTCTGGGTGTTTGTGAGACAGAAAAGTCTCGAAGTTCCTGATATCCACGGCACAAGATTCGATCTTAGTATGGGGTCAGGACTATGTATGTGACTGTTGGGTGTATTTATTTATTTATTAACGTCCATACAATTTGTCCCCAGGGTTATGTTCGAGCGAGACGTCAGGCCTCAGCTCGGAGGGCGGCAAGCCCGAGAGCAAGGACTTCACGGTCGCCAGCGACGCGCTCGTCGCGCACGCGCACAGAGACAACGCCGCTGTTAATGGTACGTATTATATCATATACAGGGTGAATTTTTCAAATAGAGTGGAGGGCCAAATGTGAATCTATGAGGAATATCGAAAAACGCTGAAAGGAGTTACGAGCTGGATTTTAATGAAAATTTAAAAAGTATAATTACATTTTTGATAAATTAATATGTCTAGCTAGAAATCGATACCGATGATTTTGAAAATAAGCACACGCTGTATTATCACACTATTCGATAATGTTGCTAATAAGAACCATAGTAATGTAATATTATATGATAAACTAAAGAAAAGCGGTCATTTTAGGCATAACAATATTTTTTCTACCCTCTCCTTAACACAAAGGCTCCTTACTAACAGAAAAGTATTTACAAACACGTACGTATATTCTTTCTATATCAATATTGAGTGTATCGACTGCCCTTCGTACCAGTAAAGCGCATATGTTTGGCATTAAGTACGCCAGTCTGCACTCGACCAGGGTGGTCACTGATGACCAATAACCCAAACTCTCACAATCGAATGTTACAGTAATCAATATGCTGTAGGTATGAGACTGCCGTAGGAGAACTAAAGTAACCGACATAGCCCAGCGGATTAGCAAGTTGAAGTGGCAATGGGCGGGGCACACAGCACGGAGAACTGATGGCCGATGGGGACAAAAAGTTGTCGAATGGAGGCCACGAAGCGGAAAGCGCAGCGTGGGACGTCCACCCACTAGCTGGTCAGACGACCTGGTAAAGGTCGCGGGACGCCGCTGGATGCATGCTACCTCCAACAGGTCACTGTGGAAATCATTGGGAGAGGCCTATGTTCGATTAGGTTGGATGAGATTGCTGTCTGATGCCATTCGATACTCTGCCTAGACGGCATTAGCACTTACCAGGTGCAAAGCAGTCACTGTGCCTTGCCAAAATAAAAAATTGTCTCCAGGTCCAACGAGCCAACCACCGAAGTCCGCCCCGGCGCCGGCCGCCAAGAAGCGCAAGTCGGAGGAGAGGGCCGACGTGAAGGAGGAAACCGTGGAGGAGGACGGCCTGTACTATGGAGAGCTGGACCACGACAACCTCGAGTACAACGAGGTGAGGGGATCACTAAATATATTTGTACACGTGATATTGACATATTATGGTCATCAATTTGACAGCCTCCGTGGCGCAATTGGTTAGACGCCGGCTATGTGTATATATCTTTATATATACAAGGTTAGGCAGGATGTACTAAGCCGAAAGAGGAATGGCATAACCGTCTTAATAAACAACATTAAAAAATCGAAATAAAATCAGCGGAACTATACAAATATTTCGGAGTGAACAGAAGGGTTTAGGATAGGTGAAGGCGGTCGGTCGTTATGTAAGTCTCCGTCTTGACTCATCTTATGGGGTCCGTAATCAAACGCAGTCTTCACAGATAAACACAATTTATTGGTACCTTCATCCATCATCCATCCATCCATCAGCCAAAGGAAGTCCACTGCTGAACATAGCAGTGGCGAAAGCTCCATATAACTCGATTCCCTGCGGCTTACCTTTTGTAATTTATCATTACACTATAAACAAGCAAATTTTTCAAAATTATTTATGTAATATCTAAACTCATTTTATTCAACGACATCTGTCGGCCACATAGGTAAATATTACTGGGGAGGCGCATAGCAAATTCGTAATTAGATTGCGCCGCGTTGTGACCTCTGGCGAATTACTGCCAAAATTGTTCGGCTTATTGAATAACAATGGCGCGGCCCGTGCGCCGACCGCCCGCGTCGGCTGCATGTTACGCATTGGTGTGACATGGTTGTGTATTTTGCAACAAATCACGCAAAATTGTACCTTAAACTTATATTAATTTAAGGTTCAATTTCCGTTAAAAAAGCAGGAGGCATGCTGCGAATCTTCAGCATTTTGTGTGTTTATGTGTGTATTTGTGTAGATATCACTGCATTTGTAAGTGTTGTATTAACATTTTGACAGTATACGAGTATTAGCTGGTTCACGCATTTAGTTTTTAATGTTTTAAATTACAAAATGTACATAAATATTAATAGTATTATTATGTTGGAAATTAATAATCGTGAGGGACGTACATGTTTAGATTGTCAATTTCGGAAATAACGTTACTGTTTAGATTTTAGGAAGCGCTCGACTACTAATAATACAACTAATAAAAGCGCGGCTAACGTACTTGTTAACATTGAATCTAGATCATTAATTTTTCTTTATTAATCTTATATTCACGTGCGGTTTAAAAATATACTTTTTTACTTTTCTCATGATGACATTGCAACTTTTGTATATTGGAAATATTAAAATATAATTGACAACCGCAGTACGTAGATGCCATCATACGAAACGCAATCGTTTCGTTTGGTGAGTGAGATTGTCGGAGAAATAATTTGCTGGCGGTTGGATATTCACAAACGTCCGGATATAAGGATACACGTACAAATTATGTAAATGTGTCGCGTTTCGGGCTAATTCTGTGAAGCATCTCACGATAAGTTGATCTACTCAATGTGGACTGCACTATGTTTACTATCAAGTATCAGTCGCATTGTCTTCCCTATGTAGGGCCAGTAGGTATAAACAAAATAAACACACTTATTTCGCGTATTGAGCTTCGGCTTCCCTTTTTAAAAAAATCACCCTTCGCCACTGGAACATAGGCCTCTCCTAATGATTTCCACAGTGACCTATTGGAGGCAGCCTGCATCCAGCGACGTCCCGCGACCTTTACCAGGTCGTCTGACCACCTAGTGGGTGGACGTCCCACGCTGCGCTTTCCGCTTCGTGGCCTCCATTCGAGAACTTTTTGCGACGTCTTCTCGTCCAAAATACCTCAGTGCCTCAAATCGAAAGTCTTCGATAGTTGTGTGTTACCAGTGATGACATACGGCACCGAGACGTGGCCTCTTACTATGGGCCTTATTAGGAGGCTCAAAGTCACTCAACGAGCTATGGAGAGGGCTATGCTCGGGGTTTCCCTACGAGATCGAATCAGAAATGAGGAGATCCGTAGGAGAACTAAAGTAACCGACATAGCCCAGCGGATTAGCAAGTTGAAGTGGCAATGGGCGGGGCACATAGCACGGAGAACTGATGGCCGATGGGGCCAAAAAGTTCTCGAATTGGTACCTTGTTACTGCACAATTATGACGTAACTACTGTAGAGCTTGCCGACGATACTTCGAATGCCCTGTAGTGCGTCTGCGCGCTCCTTATATTATTACGCTCCCCTCTACATTATTTCTAACTACCCAACTTACTAAAAATCAATATAATCAAATCAACAACTTATTTTGCATAATTTGAAAATCTATAATTTATGTTTACAATAAGAAGCTTAAATCATAATTAAATAATCATTACAATTCTTAAATTTTCAATCACTCCGACAAATATGTTTTGACTCTTCAAAAACTATGGAACATGGATGCGAGGTATAATGTAGTTATTTTCTTTTTTAAGGATGAAGAGCCAGGAAAACCGGGCAGCAGTCTTGGACAACCTTCCGGTGAGTTTCTATATATTTTGTTATTTATTTTATGTTTTTGTAAATCAATGTTTATTTGCAATGTGACTTCTCACTCGTCACTTGCTTTTTTGTTTTGATTTTTTTGAAAAAAAAAAAAGATTTTTCTTTTTTTGTTTTTTTTTTCTACGTGTTTTCGAACGTCGCGGTTGCTTATTTAACGCAAGGGTAAAATTTAAATGCGGATTATTTGGTTTTAACCCATTCGAGTTTATAATTTATGACTGTACAATGTATAATGTAGATACTTTTTGACACAAAATTGACAAACATTGACAGCCTCCGTGGCGCAGTTGGTTAGACGCAGGCTGTGAGACGAGAGGCCGTGGGTTCGATCCCTGCACCGAAACAAATAATTGTGTGGTATTACAGGTATTTGTTTCTGGTCTGGGTGTTTGTGAGACCGATAAGTCTCTCGTAGTTTCTGGTACACATCACAAGCCTCGATCTTAGTGTGGGGTCAGGACTATATATGTGACTTTTGGGTGTATGTATTTTTTTTTGTACACGAAACGTTAAATTTCTGTTAATCAGTTATATTCATAATCTAGAGTCGTGCGAAGTTGATCATGTACAGACTGATATAAACATACACAAGAGTCAAATAAATGTATAAAAACGGTATCTATTGTGAGAAAAACCTTTTTGTATTTACGAGTACGCAAGTACCGAAAGGGGTGTATTGAGAGGGTATCTTAATCTGAGCTGCTTCGGTTAGTCGACAAAAATTTTAACATAATTTTGCATAACAAAGTTTGTCTCGAATGGGTTAAAAATGGTGGTGATTCCAGGTAAATTGCGTCAAAAAACCATAAACGATAATAGACAAGTGTGTGATAGAGCGAAGATCATATTGTGAATGGATATTGTTGAAAAAATATATAAAAAAATAAAATGTCTGTAAGGTAGGCCCGTTTTCATATTATATTCAAATTGGTAGATTTTTTTTCTATTTTGAATTTTATTTTTTGAACCATGAATGTCAAAATAGTAGATTATGATTTTAGTCCTGTCCTTGTTTAGTCGTACAGGACTATCTTACAGACATTTTTAAGTAAAATATTATTTTACCCCAAAAAATCACATTCATGGTTCAAAATGGTAGTTTTGGGAGGTTTTTTTGTACCTGGCAACATTTTTTTTCAGGTCGCCGCCCGCCGTACATACGCGTTAAGCCGGAGAGCGAACTGTTTTTCCAAAATAAACTTCAAAATCTGGCGAAAGCTAACTCTGAGTACATCAGCAGACTTTCCAAAATGAACGCTGCGGAAATCAAAAACGAATTTTCTAAATACGGCTTGAACACTCACACAGAAGATTATTTACAGCAGAAAAACATCGAAAAGGCCGAAAATGATTACTACAAGTCATGGTTGGAACAAAACGGCGAGCTGGAAGTGTCCCTACTTAAGGCCGGGCAGGTGAAAAAGGCCAAAAACGACGCCAAATCGCAAAAGTCCGAGGTGGAGTTGATACCCAAAAGTGTTGCCAGTAAGGACAATTTCCCTAAAGTCGGGGAAAAAACTCAGATCCGCCGACGCGGCCGCCCGCCCATTTTCAAAGACAAGAACATAGACATAGGAGACACAGTGCTTAAGTCTGATCTGGACCAGTTTCTGGAGGGCAAAGAGGTCAGTTCCTCAGGGTTGTCGCGCAAGGATCTGGAGCGCGTGATGATGGGGAAGTTCAACCCTAATAGACGGTATTCTAATGAGGCAATGTGGGCGGCTCTGATGGACGTAAAGAAGGGAGGGAGCATTTATAGGTGAGTTGTTTTAATATTTTTTTATACAGCAAACGAGTAAACGACTCACCTGATGGCAGCCTTCGTGGCACAGTTGGTTAGATGCTGGTTGTGAAAAGGGGTGCGGGTTCAATTCCCGCATCGAGACAAATGTTTGTGTGGACCACAATTAGTATTTGTTTCGGGTCTGGGTGTATGCGAGACCGAAAAGGCTCTCGTAGTTCCTGATACCCACGCCGCAAGATTCGATTTAAGTGTGGGATCAGGACTATTATGTGAATAGGTGTATGTATTTATATTGCATAGGTCCGCCAAAGAGAAAACGGCTGATCTGATGGTAAGTACCGGAATTCATGAACATCTACACTTGGATAGTAATGCGTTGGCAGCTGGATGGAAATGAGTATTGAGTCACGAAATCGCATTTATTAAGCCAAACACGCCGGTGATAAGTCCGGTCGAATTGACCCATTGCTACAGTAGCTTAAAGTGATTACAGTGTGCCACTACGCCTGTAAAATCATTTTAGAATTCTCTCTCCCGCCACAGGAAGCCCACTGCTGATCATAGGCCTCCTCCATGGATGCAATTTTCTGATTTCACAATTCACAAATTCAGCACGTCATTATGAATCTTTATAATCGAATACACATCATGTCTTTGAAACGCACGATATTTTGTATGTCTGGTTTATTAAAAACTTTACTTCTTCCTTGCAGAGCTGCCCAGACCCACAAAGTGCCCCGCAAGTCGCTCAGGAACTGGATGAAGCGCTGTCACATCAAGTCCTCGTTCCCGATGCCTCAACAACTGAAACAGTTCGTCGAGAACAGTAAAAAGCAAAAGGAATACAAAAACTTCGAATATCAGAACGCCGAAACTCAGAACTGCGAGAGAAGCGGGCCCGAGACCGAAAGCTACGAAACCGAACTGGATTTCGGCAAACATTTTCTGTCTTTCGCCAACTCTACGATGTCTAGTGAGGACGAAATCGCGAAACATGACGAAAAGTCCTCCGATAATAGGGAGATTGCTGAAGATGGCAACACCGCTCTCAACATGTCAGTTCACGAATGAACTGTCAGGTAAACGTCACTTTGACAGCGCAAGGTAACTCGATTCAACAGGTTATCTGTCGGTGGCTATTGTCAAAATGTTATTGGAAATAATTGTGGTGGATAAATTCTGTCAGAATTGTCGAATAATCTTGAATTCCCCTTTGATTAGGGTTTAAAAGAGCGGTGTTGCCAACTAATTTAAAATGACCGCGATTTATGACAAAATATGCAATTATGATAAACATTGTAAATCTAAGATTTAAAGCAACGCGGATTTTTACTAACTTTTTATGGCGAAGATATAAATATGTTTTTTGAAGTCGGCACGTGCAGTTCTAAAATACGGCTATAATTGATCACTATATAGATCTTTCAACGAAGTGAAATTATTGAAACTGTCGAATGTTTTCTATGTGTATAACCCGCGACAGCGACCCACGCAAGTGATATATGTACCAGGTCTTGACAGACCGACATAATTATTTCGATCAGTGAGAGATAAGTATCTAGTTATCTATCAGTTCTCCCCTAAAACTAATATTTGTATAAATAAATACCCCCAACAGACACTAACATTAGACCCAAAATAATTGACTGGGATTCACACAAACATGAGTTTGTGCTTGAATCGTAGCGACCTCTCGTTTACAGCCAGCGTCTAACCAACCAACCGCGGAGGGTTCGAATTCGTGTTGTCTTTCGCTTTGCTACGGAGGGAAGTAGAAAATAATTTATTTCTCATTTTAGTACTTGATGTATTTGTAGGTTAAAAACGTTATAGACACGACACAAGTTTGCAAAGGACTTGCTAAGAGATTAATCTAGAATCTAAATTATTCCTTCGACAAGCTTCAAAAATTCCACTTCGCAATATCAGTCGTATTTGAATTGTAATAATTTCCTACTGCCAAAGATAAAGCAAAGAATCGCTAAAAATCTATTTAAAAAAATTAAATTAAGTTGAAAAGTAATTAGAAAATTATTTAAACGTTAGCTTGTCCAAAGATTGAGGATTTAAAAAAGAATATATATTTTCATTTTGTTTACGCAATTATTAATCCAAAGAGTATTTTATTTAAGAAATTGCACGCCTTGGACGTTGAATTTGCCCGCGCGGGGGCCAAATGGCGAATATTTAATGTTAAGTGTTGCCAACAACCAAAAATTACCCCAACAACGGGGTAAAATATTGAGGTGTTTATTTAAATTTGTCACTTTTTAATATTATATTTATAAATTTATCGTAAGTAATGATAAAAACGATTGGCCTTCGATATAACAAACATGAGTGCTTGTACGGACTTCGTCCAGTTATAATATAAATGAAAAGACTTGAAAAATGAAATTTTTTAGCTTTTAAAAATTCTAACTTAAGATGCGATGTTGGTTATTTTTAGTTATGATTTATAATTGTCTTATTTCTAAAAAGTATATAAAATACTTATCGGGAGATTAAAACCTCGGAATAGGGTGGAACTACGATGAAATATATTTTAGGCGAGTTTTGGGGTAGTATACACTAAAGGGTAAAAGAGATTTTATAGGGTAGTTTTCTGAGATCCTGAATATTGTTTGCAAAAATTTTAACGACATTTAAAAACAATTATTATAAAAAATATTACTAAATCAGGCAAACGTTAAGTAGTATTTATGTGTCTTTTGAAATTCTAAAAATAACCAACATCGCAAAATATTTCAATGGCTTGAGAACTTATTGAGAAAGGTATTAATTTATTTATATGTTTATAATGATGTACTTAACGCTACTTCTGTTGTCCACCATCGAATTGTTGATTGTAATTAATTTGTTTTCTACATGTAGACGTTCCCAGAACTGAGGCGGATACTGCTTTCAAGGCATGTGTCATATTGAGGCTTACAATCTTACTCTGTTCCATTATTCGTTTGAAAATAACCCGTCATTCACAGAAAACCTATGTGAAACGACAGTTTTGCTTTGTTTCCTTCGGAGAGTGAAATTGCCGGATTCCCAATACCCTTCTTCTCTTCCCATCCTTTTACTTTCCCGCTCTCCCCCGATTTAACAGTCTGGCAACACATACATGATACAAGTGTTGTGGATGTTCATGCGGCAGTGATGACTTGCCATCAGGTGACCTGTTTGCTGATTGCAGGACCTAGGTAATGAAAAAAAACGTAAATTGATTGAAAAATCCTGTATTAATGCGAGCGAAACCGGGAGCTAAACCTAGTATATTTTAAAGAGGAATTATACAGAAGTAATAATTGACGCAATATACAAGATGATATTGACATATGGTATTTGATTAAACCACATGTTCCTAACCACCCCAGGTAACGTTATACCAAGTTTGAAAAGAACTGCCTTTGTCAAACATCGCGATTTTACGAGTCTTTTTACAGCTCAGGTGAATTTCCAAATCGAACTAAATTTAGCTAAGCGGTAATAGTACTCGTATCTATACGGGGTGGCCAAAAATCGTGAAAATTAAAATCACGTTTTCGGGCAAAAAATCATCTTTTTTTTTCAAATTTTGTACAATGTCACCTGGGGTGATGGGAACTGTACTGTACTGAATCAGCCCATATGCGTCCCACTGCAGGGCACGAGCCTCTTCTGCAATCGAGAGGATGATTAAGAGTAGTTAGGCCATATAGTCCACCACGCTGGCCTAGTGCGAGATGGGATGAGCTGGTGCTGGGAACCATGTGGGTTAAATTGAATACTATAATATCAGCCTGTATAACTTTGTGTACTTGAAGCTGACAGTTCTGGGAGCCGGATGACAACGGCCTAGATATTATTTGTATGTTCCTAAGCGTATAGCTGTTACTGGTTTAATCGTATGGGTTTCTTAGATATTTTCTCTTTCGTCATTTCGATTGGGGCGTACGTGTATTGCTGTCATGCGATTTTACACTTTATTAATTTTCTTATAAGATAGGTAATTGCTTACCGCAAAATACGGTTGTTTTTTTAATGAGTAAAATTACCCCGATTTTATATTTTACGCCCGTGTTCGAGTCGGGTAGGCAAAATATTTTTTTTTTTCGTCTTAATATTTTTTAACTTAATGTAATTTTACCATAATTTATACATTGCGACATTTTATTGATTTATTATAGATACAGTTGTTTGTTAATTTTTTAGGCAAAAATATGTTTTAATTCTATGTCGAATGACAGAATACACGGGACGCTTATTTCGCATCCGTCAAGTGCCTACTAGTATATAAATGAGTATATATTATAATGTTGTGTGTCGAATGTTTCAAAATTACCACAATTATCACTTGAATTATTACTCAGTACATTTTAATGTTGCCGGTGTTGCTATATTAAAAAAATACCCATTTTTTAGTAGTTTTAGGTACGATTGTGTCGAATTTTTGTCCATCGACACTTTATTTTGACGGCATTGAGCTTACCATCAGGTGCAGTGTAGCCACGGGATCAAAATAATAATTATTTAATACATTAAAAATGAAGAAACATACTTTTTGCGTCCAACTTTCGTTTTTTGACTATGTTATCAAAGCACAGACCAATGGACCAAAATTGTTAATAAATTACCCCAAAAAATGTGCAATACTGTTAAATGTAGTTAATTGGGACAACAATCCGTCTTGTTTACAAACTATACAATTATGTCCCGAGTCCTCATTCTCTTCTAGATCCCTATTCACCCCGCTAAGTGGAAACAGTAATTAATATTTGTAATCTATGTAAATTCTGAAACATTCGGCATGAGTTTTTTTGTACTATCCATCGTGTTGCGTCGCGTCAATTGATTCAAAGCGTTTGGTTGAAGGAATAGCGATTTGAATGTTATTACCCCGATTTTGGGGTAAAATTACTGTAGTGTGTAAAATGATTGGCTAGATTTATTTCAAAATTAGACTTTGACGTACAAAGTCTAACTGCGAGACGAACAATTGTTTTTCTTTATTTTTAAATACTAAAAACGCTCTTGATTTTAACAATGTTTATAAAATGTATTTTCCGTTAACTAATAAAGGAGTATCGAGGGGTTTTTACCGAAAATAAATTATGTATTTGGATTACGGCTCAGCACGTCAAAATACAAGAATAAATTAAAAGATTAATGTTTGAAATGACCTTGTCCTATTGCATCCTCTATAGTTGAAAGGGATTTAGGCATCTTAACCTCGTATGTATTTACCATAATCCATTATAAGCAATTTTTGCACCTAAAAGATGGAGTTTTAAATTTTTAGCTGGCTTTTGGGGGACTTATGTTCAGTTTAAAATGCGTTATAATTAGTGCTTTATCAATGTTGTGTGCCAAAGATTTTGTTACAACGACCGGCTTTAGCCAAAGATTTTTGCTTTTCAGCCCTTTACACTAAGTGTCCTTACTAAGGGTTTACGAGAGCCCTTGATAAGGGTTATACTGCAAGTGCCCTAACAAACGGCCATACATAAAGATGCATCGACTTATGCTAATGATGATTTATTAATCTTCTTGTTAAAGATAGATAGGTTGTATAGACTGGCCGTAAGGGTTAAACTACGAGTGCTCTTACTAAGGGCCCTACTGAAAGTGCCCTTACTAAGGGCCCTACTGAAAGTGCCCGTACTAGGGGCCCTACTGAAAGTGCCCGTACTAGGGGCCCTACTGAAAGTGTCCGTACTAGGGGCCCTACTGAAAGTGCCCTTACTAAGGGCCCTACTGAAAGTGCCCTTACTAGGGGCCCTACTGAAAGTGCCCTTACTAAGGGCACTACTGAAAGTGCCCGTACTAGGGGCCCTACTGAAAGTGCCCTTATTTGTGCCCCTTCGTATCCTAATGTTGGAAGTGTGTTGAATCAATTGCCGCGTCGCCACGATGTTTTGTAAGTGGCTATTATTATTGTAGATATATTATTATATTATAAAATTAAATGTTGTACCGCAGTATTACGTTACATTGTGTTTTCTTTATCCCGTTTTTAGGTGTTATATCCAGTGGAAGCCACGCGATGAGCGAGGATAAAATCACAAAGAGGAGTAAATATAATATGTCCAATATATGAGTTTTCTGATTGTTTTTTAATTGGATTATTTGTACTATTGAACTAATTACGTAGCTGATGTGTTACCTTACATTATTGAAAATTACGCGTTACACAGGAAAACTGCATTATATCAATTTCAATCATATGTATGTTTTTAGAAATATAAAAAAATATCTTGTGCGAAAATATTGGCGTTTGTCACTATAGCGTCGAAATCCTACAAAGAATTAAATTACTTACATAATATACTAATAATCCAGCCAGTACAATTGTAGCATGGGCCACCTCGACAATTGAGAAGGGTTAGGCCGTAGTCCACCCGGCCTAGTGCGGGTTGGCGCACTTCACGTATCACAGAAATTCATACAAATCGCTACGGTATGCAGGTGCCTCACGATGTTTTTCTTCACCGTCATAATGCGTGGTGATTGATTGTCGATAAACACATGACAAGGTCAGAGGTGTGCCCTGGATTTCGAACCCGCGACCACCGTGAACATGTTGGCAGCCGCGTCTGTTTCATCACTAACAGACCACCATAAACACAAAGAGTTGCTAATAATGGTATTAAAGATGCTGGGCCCCAACACAATGAACAGAATCTTCTGCCTGGAGTTAAAAAATTGTACCCGATATGGCGATAGGCTCGCCCCCTATCACATCGTGGGACGGAACATACAAGCGTAATGTGGGTGTCCTGGTGGCACTTCTGCTTACCCCTTTGGGGAAAAAGGCGTGAATGTATACATATGCATGTGAACAGGATCTAAGAACAGACTTGCGAATTGCTGTATTTTGATATATATCTCATAAGGAATTTACGATAAGGAAACATGTTGATGTAAATTACTTAGTACCATAAAACACAGAAAACCTATATCGCACGCTCAGTATTAAATTATATTATTAAAATGAGTGTAATTCTAGGTTTTAGACATATCTGCTATTTTCTTTACGTCACTGTGATATTTAATTTCATTGTTTTTATATTTAAAAAAATCAAATAACTAAGACATCTTGTATTTTATTTGCAAATGTACAGCTAAAGTACAAATAGAAGAAAGAAGATTCTTCTTCAAGTTTTAATTTTATTCATAGACAGTTGAAAGGTATTTTATGTATCGAATGTTTTGTCTTCCTCGCTCAAACTGAATTCAAAAGTCGTTTTATAATTTTTTTTTTAATTTTATAATTTTAAAACTGCCTACAAATCAGGCTGTAAAATTCATTTAATACTAAGCGTGCGACATATTTAGATATAAAATTGTATTATAATAATATAAAAGTGCGACTTTTCCTCGCTTTTTACAAATGCTCGCCCTCCCACCTGTAGGAAGCCAGGAAAAGAAGCGCCCCCATCGTTTAAGAATATTATCTGTAACTTCACCCCACTAATGGGCGTCTCTTCTCCTCGCTTGTTGCAGGTGTTAGGACTTCCACGGAGATCGTCACCAGGCATTTCATAGACATGGACCACGGGATACCCTTAAACATTCACGCGAGGCCGCGAGTGGTCGGCCGGAGACCCAACGCAATAGTCAACATCGAAACAGACGTGTTCCAAGAGAAGTCATACAAGCAATATTCTTCACAGCATCTCAGAGACGCCCTTATCGCGGTCAAGAAAGGCTACAGCGTATACGCAGCGTCAAACAAATACGGAGTTCCTAGAAAAACCCTTCGGAATTGGATGGAAAAATACGACATAAAAAGCCAGTTCTCTAAAGGTAGGAGGGGGGCGCGCTCCTCGCAGATACTGGACCCCTTGGACTTGATGGTGGAGACACGGTCCGAACGGTACGAGGATACGCTGTAAACTACGCTGCAGTACGCTGAATTTACCAGAGTACGACAGATATGCCACTACGCAGTTTATGCCAGGGCAATTAGTTAATGTTTCTTCTATTGACGTTGGTCAATACGTATGGCCATTTTGTAGAAGGGTTGTCAGATAAACATAAAATTGTCGTATACGTTGGCTCAAAACATTTCGATTTAAAATTTTAAGGAGATCTTGGACCAAATATTGGCCAACGTTAATAGGAGTTTTTCATATGAAGTAACAAACATTCACAGCAAGGAAACTGTTAGGTTATAATGTACAGATGGTTAAGGGGGGTTACTCTATGATCCGAAACGAAACTTCGGACGTCGCACGTAAAACTGTACGAATGTGCCTAGGTACTCGACAAAATGTTCGAATCCTCTATCGTACGTCCTAACTATAGACTTAGTTTGGAGTGAATGATAAGTATCATAGCGATTACTGTTGATTTTTAGAAGTGGAAAATTAAAAAACGTACTGCAGACGTCCAACGTCCGAACATTCGAGTTTCGTTTCGGATCATAGAGTAACCACCCAGGTCATCGTACTATGGTACTATGTCGATGATACTGACACTTATTCAGCTCAATTTAGCTCTCATTGAAGACACTTTGCATTTATAGAAGTTTTTTTAAACATTTATTTACACTTAGATACAGTAAGAGAGTAGCTAATTCTATGAATAGGGTACTTGATCATGATGGATTTTTTGTATTATTTTACCATTAAAATAAAACATTTCTGACAAAACAATATTTAAGTATCTGGTAATATGAAGTTAATATTATTACTTTAAAGCAAGAGTGGGGGCGTAGTGACATGTTGCCGTCTCTTTCACACGCGCACATCGTAATGCATGTTAAGACTAGTGACGTCACTAGTTTTGGTTTCGTCTCTTTTCTTGTACTCCCACGCCAAATTTAAAACGTTTCTAACTTTAATAGTTGAATGGATTTACAAAATTCTTTGTTTGCTAGATTTTGGGAATGGATGCCTTTTGATAAATACATTAATTTTAGATAGCCTCCGTGGCGCAGTTGGTTAGACGCCGGCTGTGAAACGAGAGGCCGCGGGGTCGATCCCCGCACCGAGACAAATGTTTGTAGAACCCCTCGGGTGTTTGTGAGACCGAAAAGTCTTTCGTAGTTTCCGATATACGACATAAGACTTAATTCATCTTAGTGTGGGGTCAGGACCATGTATGTTGCTGTTGGGAGTATTTGGATATTTATTTTAAAAAGTAGAGTCAAGTACCCTATTTGTCTTAGATGTTACGCCACTGTGTCAAGTGTAATCAAAATAGAAACTCGATTGGAGCTGAATGTAAGTTACTCTACCACAATACGCCATGATTACCATAGTACGCGGTGCCTGCCATACACTAGCGTATTATAAGAAATGCGTTTTGCAACGTTAACCAATAAGGCCTATCGTAACAATAATTTATTATCGATTTATTTTAAGGAATATGGCAATTTTGGCGTATCCATTTGTTTTTATTTATCGTAATTTTGTATAGATTGAAATAATATTATCTACGTATTGGTAAAATGACATCTACGTAAAGTGCCGATGGCAAATCCCAAGTGGGACAATTTTATTTAAAATTTATTAGTCGTGAATTCAACATTTTTGTTTCATTTACACGGAGAGAGTTTCTCACGGCGAGTATCGTATGCGATTATCGCATGACATAACCGTCATAGATTATTGTGTTGTGACAAACGTTTACACGATGCGACTTTTTTATATCCTTACGATAATCGTATCTTTGAGGCGAGAAACTCTCCTCGTTTAAATGGGTATTAAGATTTGTCAATAGGAGATGATATGAAATATTCAATTTTATATTGATACAGCCTAATTTAAAATATGTAAATATAAATTTTATTAAGCCTCCAATGAATGCCGGTAATCCACAATTGTCATATTTTTTAGGTTAAGCCCAGTCTTCAAAGGGCTTTAGGACGTCTAAAAAGCCCTTTAAGCCGAGGACTCAAGTTTAAGTCAATGTAAATCTTGCCAAATAGAGCATTTCCTATAGTTTCGGTGTTTAAGGCAGATTAAGTTACTAAGTAATGGAGTTTAGTTTCTTGTCATGAATGTAGGCGTATAGTAATTGTGAAGTACTCGTGTCGATTCTCGGGTAAGGCAATTTTTTAGTTTTTTGCTGCAAGAAACACGATATTATATAAAGTAAAAATATATATGAAATCTCTTCTAATCTATTCTTTAAATAATGAAAAAAAAAAAGTTTTTTTACTACTACGAAACACAAATTATCTCCCTGTCTTGTATTATTTCCATAAAATGTTATATTGGTTCTAGAACTCTTTTCTTTGTTATTTAACCACCAGGTTCAGAAGTCAAACTGCGCCCGAGAAGAACGGGCAAGAAACTCCAGCGTTGCTATTTTCAAAATAGTTTACAATACATACATGAACACACGCCTTTTTCCCAGAAGGGGTAGGCAGAGGTGCTAACAGAACACCCACGATTCGCCTTGTATATTCCGTCCCACGATGTGATAGGGGGCGCGGCTATCGCCATATCGGGCACAAATTCCTGACCCCGGGCTGATAATGAATGGAAAAATCCAATATCGATTAGTCCGACACGGGATTCGAACCCGAGACCTCAGCTTTGCAATCGTACCGTAGTACCACTACGCCACCGAGGCAGTCGTAATAGTTTACAATAAAGTGGTTATACAAAAGCCGCAACTTGGTTTAATGCAGAGCAGCTCATTAATTATAAATTAACCATCTATAGTCATTTATGTTTTTTTTTTGTATTGTATCAGCCCATATACGACCCACTGCAGGGCACGGGCCTCCTCTACAATCGAGAGTACGATCGAGAGTGGTTAGGCCATATAGTCCACCACGCTGGCCTAATGCGGGTTGGCGGACTTTTACATAATTATGTTTAATTAATTTATGTTTAAATTTAATTAAACAAAAATTTGCAGTAATATATCAAGACATGACGCGAAAACTTAACCCCCATTACTTAAGCCATTAGAAAATTATAGTATTTACAGGGAAATAACTATAAAATACGAACAGCCAAAGATGTAAAAATAAAAATAATAGAAATAAGGATAGGTATAGGTGTGCTCTTGCCTAAAAAATTTACAATAGCCATGGAAACTGCTACTTTATCGTCACTGTGAAATTATTTTTCACAGTGAAATCACATGTGAAATGTTTTTTTTTTCATTTATAAAGGTTATAT
Source organism: Theretra japonica (assembly GCA_033459515.1). Lineage (NCBI taxonomy): Eukaryota > Metazoa > Arthropoda > Insecta > Lepidoptera > Sphingidae > Theretra > Theretra japonica. The sequence goes on from CM065952.1 coordinate 420,386, forward strand.
CAAGACTGCTACCGAAACGAAGCTAGGTGGTAGTTTTAGTGACTACAGACGTGATGCAACTAAAAAAAAAAGGCAACGATATTTTTGCAATGTTTTAAATATCATTGTATTTAGTTTTTGCTTAAATTATAATTTAAATCCTTGCGTACTATAGCGTCTGTAAAAATAAAAGGGTGTACATACTTATTTTTTTAGGAAAATGTATCTATTTACCACTAAAATTACAAAAAATATCGTCGCTTTTTTTTGTAAAAAAATTAGTTGCAATGTGTCTAAAGTCACTAAAACTACCACCTGGCTTCGTTTTCGGTAGCAGTCTTGATATACTGTGTATGGTAATGTCATTCTATTACAAAATATTGTGACAAGTGAAAATTAAAAGTAGCAATAAAAGATTAATAGAATTTTACAAACATCAATTTGAATTTGGAAATAAGAGCATATCTTATATGAATGTATGTGTAACAAATCTGTACCATAGAGATATTATACGTTAACCGAAAACGAATGAAGGCAATTTTGTCTGTAGTTTTAAAGTGCTCCGGGGTACCATTGTCTCACGAGAAACGCAATTTAAAGTACTAGTACTGTTTTCACATATTTATGAGATTGCAACTTAATGTATTCTAGTCGGTTTAGGGTACTTCTGACTCGACCGTAGCTCAGGGTATCATCGATTTGATTGAGTTAGGTTCGATCCATACGAATTCTTCCATTCATGCTTGCGACACAATGTGTTTCGTAAATGTCCTTTTATCCATCCTCTCTACACGACCAGCAGGACTTATTTTATTTTAATTAGTTTATTAGTTGGCGATAAGGTTGCCCCTTACTTGAAATAAGCTCGGCGAATAGTATGTGGCATAATGGTACTTATCACCTTCAAAATATATACCATCTATCAGCGAAAGGAAGTCCACTGCTGAACATAGGCTTTCCTAATGGTTTCCACAGTGAGCTGTTCGAGGCCGCCTGCATCCAGCGACGTCTCGCGACCTTTGCCAGGTCGTCTGACCACCTTGTGGGTAGACGTCCCTCTGCGCTGCATATTAATTTGTCTTTATTTGATTATGTTGTATGCTCTTACGTGTCTCTTGCTGTCTTATGTCTCTTACTTAACAACATGAAAAGGAACGTTAAAATTAGTTATTTAAGTTTACACTACCATCCATAGATTATCGACAATCATGGACCTTTTTTGTTTGTTATATCTCTATGGTGCAGATTTTTTTTAGATTTTAAATGATAGGTAGTCGGGAAAGGCCATGTTTTAACGGATTTATTTTAATTATTTATTACAGAAAATGTCTTCGATATATTTTTATTTTGTTTTCTGGTTTTACATTAGTCTAAGTCGTCAATTAGTTTCAACAATGTTTGGAAGCAACAGTGACAAAGAAAATAGTGTGCTATTACTATTTAAAAATAAATAGGCAAAGTTTAGTCGAATTAATTGTCAAGATGCAAAAATTAGTCAGAGTCAAGAAGTTATAATTAGTCAAATTTAGTCAAGGTGGATTTGCCTTTCAATTATGCACTATTTCCAATGTTTACAATGCTTCCAAACTAACCAATTATATTTGTTTCATAAAAAAAATGTATATACATTTTAGCAATATGTTGTGCACCTTAATATAAAATTATAATTGAAATCAATTGTAATCATCTTGAAAAAAAATAGACTTAAAATTTAACTCCACACCAGTCAAATAGATTACAAAATAGAATTAAATTTATGAAACAACTAAGACTGAGTTGATAAAAGTAAATTTACTTCTTTGATTATTTCATTTTTAATTTGAGGTTGAGTGCCTAAATAATAAAACAAGTGCAATATTATTTTATTTACTGAAATTTCTTTTTTAACAGTTATTTTATATGTGAAAATCACATATTGCTTCTTGCGATTTCACAAGTATGAATTTATTCTATTCTTAAGTGTGTTTGATAGGAGGTATGAAATCAACATTCATTAAGAATTTTTCATTTGTAATTTGTAACACGTCTTATACCTTGAGAATGGACTGCTCAATGTAGCCTGAAAATGGTCTATTTTTGAAAACGAATAGCAAAAACTTACCAATAGATCCTTTGGAATGTGTGACTCGCGATCACAATTTTCGAGAGCGACATCTATTGATCCAAATTGGCATTTTTTTTTATTTGAAAGCTCTATAATGTACAATAAATTCTTTGTTTATGTATTGTTTACCCCGTGGAGGAGAGGTATTATAACTATGTACTTAAATTGTCTAGTCTATGGTATAGCATCTTCGTATATTTTGGAATTTTAATATAACGACATCTAGCGGAATATGTTGGTATTACTTCTAAATTAATCCGAAAATTTGTGTTAAATATTGAGAGAATAGTTGAAAACTGCCCTGCACTTATTAGCATATGTAGGAATCAGGTGCAGTTCAGATAAAAATGATGATTTACGACTACATGTTGTGGTAAAATTAAATTAATATTTGTACTTAAAATCCAGATTAAGGAAAGAATAAGGAGGTACTTATAATAATAGTTTAAGTATATTTTTATTATATTTAGTTTGTCTGAGAGGTTATAAATTCCAAAGAATATTATTTGCGGGTAAATATGTAACAGTTTGAACATATCATGAAATGACTGAAATATATAAATAAATAATAAATACACCCAACAGCCACATACATAGTCCTCACCCCACACTAAGATCAATTAAGTCTTGTGTCGTGTATCAGAAACTACGACAGACTTTTCGGTCTCACAAACACCCAGACCGGAAACAAATACTTGTGGGCCTCACAAACATTTGTCTCTGTCCGGGTATCGAACCCGCGGTCTCTCGGTTCACGGCCGGAGTCTAAGCAACTACGCCGCAGATGCCTTCATTGTATATACTTATGCTTACACCCGGATCCGTGAAGGAGTAGGCAGAAGTGTCTAGTGGCACTCACAATTTGCCAAGACTATTTCCATCTCAAATAATGATATACTTCGTTATGCCGGCCGTGGTTAAGAAGTCATAGTAATTCTGTGTATTTACTGAACTGTATCAGCCCATATACGTCCCACTGCAGCGCACGGGCCTACTCTACAATCGAGAGTACGATTGAGAGTGGTTAGATATAGTCCACCACGCTGGCCTAGTGCGGGTTGGCGGACTTTACATACCATAGAAATTCTTACAAAAAGCTATGGTATAAAGGTTTTTTCACGATATTTTCCTTCACCGTTACAGTGCGTGGTGATTGACTATCAATACACACATGACTCATACAAGTCAGGGGCGTGCCTTGGGGTTTGAACCCGCGACCACTGCGAACATGTTGGCAGCCAAATTGAATACAATCAGGCTGGCATAATTGTTTTGACGTCTAGTCGTACACTGCACTTCAGGTGTATTGCCAGTATAAAAAAATGTTTTAGTCATTCCGTGATGTGTCATACACATAAATAAAGAAGTATATTTTTAATAAATGAATTTGTTTCGCATCCATCGGTTGCAGATGTTCGAGCGTTATGTCTTAAGTTCCTAGCGAAGCCAAACTAGCGTAAGATGTAATATTTTTGTTTCATTTCCGTTATATTTTTGTTAATCGTCTGCGGTGAATTATTTTCTAAATAAATGTTTTTAGCATAATGTAATTATATTTTTATTTATAGCGTAGTTTTGTGAGGGTAGATATTAGATATGTATGTTTATATGCGGAATATTCGCGTCTTTCGCAGCACCCATTCTAGATGAACAATCTTTTTCATTACAATAAAATCTATTAGGTATATTTAAAATGTAAATTGTGTCCAAAACTATGGAAGATCGGAAAAAAAGTCATATCCGTACTTAATCATAACTGTAAAGTTATTCAAAGTATTGTAAAATAACACATCAGTAAATAATATGTAACTGTATCTGTATCAGCCCATATACGTCCCACTGCAGGGCACGAGCCTCCTCTACAATCGAGAGTGTTTAGACCATATAGTCCACCACGCTGGCCTAGTGCGGGTTGGCGGACTTTTACATATCATAGAAATTTGTACAAATCGCTATGGTATGCAGGTTTCCTCACGATGTTTTCCTTCACTATTATAGTGCGTGGTGATTGACTATCAATACACACATGACTCCGAACAGTCAGAGTTGGTCAGTCAGTACATAATACTCGGTATAAGTGTCTTTATTAACGACTGATTTATTAAGAAAACCGGGACGGAATGACAAGGGATTTAATTTTTTACTGAAGGATATTCAAGCTTATCGGGTAGAATTACGACATAAATTGAAAAATATCGAAAAAGAGCTTTCCATGCCGCGGCAACCATTTAAAACATTGGAATTGATGTCGTATTCCTACCAGATAAGTTTTAAAATTCTTTGGTAAAAAATATATCCCTGGCCATTCCGTACCGGTCTGTGTAGGCCTTCACTCGTCACATTACATACTTCACACATACATACATGTACCACGCTAATCTGATACATACAGGTAAACTTCAATGTAGGTGCCTGCAATGGTTTCTAGTCAAAAAATCTTGGTTCGTTATCATATCGTGAAGATTGAGAAGTGTTCTTGGCATCTAAGTCTTGATTTTAATAAATACACAGGTGTTGCAAACAACTTCGTTTGTTTTTTTACCTGCTGAAAGGGAATAATGTCGCCCAATAACTTCTATACTTACTTGGATAGTAAGCGGTACCACCTCGGGAAACCTCGGGAAAGAGAAAGGGGTGGAGGACAGTTTTGTGTTGTGGTATCAGAAACTGGGATACTTTGCTCTCACAACACAACACATATTGATAGGCCGCACGAACGCTTGATCCAGTAGGGGTCTCTCTTCAGGGCGCTCCACCCACTTGCTTCTATTAGCATATCAAAAACTTATGTTTGTACCTACATTTCATGCTAATAAATTATAAATGTAATGACCTCATACTAAGGATACTCAGTCCTGTAGGTATCACAAATTAAGAGAGACTTTCCGGTCTCACAAAACTTTATCTTTTTGCAGACATTATGAACGCGTGTTGGTATTAAATAGTATATAATTGTGCAGTATATGTGTCGTAGACTTCGCGATCGCCAACGTGCAGTGTCAGTACGACAGTCTGTCCGAGTCGGAGGGCGAAGCCCCGCGCCGCGTGTCCGTCACCGACGACCACACGTACGGCGCGCGCGACGAGCCGCCCGCCTTCATCATACAACACGTGTCTTCCGTGAGTACATACTAGGATAGCATACACTTTAGATCAATCATCAACTGTATGTCTTGGTATTACTATATTCGTTTCATAAAATCCGAATACAATAAGCGCTCTTGAACATCATACAAACATCGAAAACATTCTGTTAAATTCTATCAACATCTCTGTTATTTGTAAATAGGTCCCTTGCTTTCGCTAGAGGGGAACTACAAAAATATGATTTTGGGGGACTAGGTCCTTGCAGGGGTTCAGACCCCAAGGAGCCTTCTTTAAATGAGCGTTAAATATTTCGCGGTCAGGTAAAATATTGTCACTGGTTAATTGGTTTGTATATGACAGACGGCGCGGACGGTGCCCAACCCTCCGTTCCCGGACATCAGGCCGAAGATAATGACGATAGGGCCGGGCTACGCGCAGTCCGTCAACGTCATACACGTCGGCGACCGGCCGCAGGTCAGTACCACGCACCGTGTACATTACTACAACGCATGCAGAGCGAGGATTGTAAACCTGACGCGAGAGCTAGTACCTAGTGCGTGTGTAGACTGATTCGTAAGAGTTACCGCTGCTTTGTTGCAATTATTTTGTTCGCGGTATCCGGTGCCTCTTTAGCGCTCGGCGCGAGCCTCTATTAAACTTTAAAAATGTGTAATTTTATTAATTTTGTACCTGGCATAAAAGTAACCATAGTGCATTTTATAACAAACAGAGTGGAAACAGTACACTCTACAAAATCCCGTCATTCTGGTTTAAATCATACACAAGCTGAATCCTAATCTTGCATCACGTAATTAATAGTGTCGGGTTTTCTAACGTCATTTTACTTATGTCTCTATAAAAAGCGGACAAAACGTTCAATAACAAAAAAAGAGTTTAAAACTGTCTATGAATAAGGCTTTTGCAAATTGCAATATTTTTTAGATATTCAAGAACCATCACTTCATTTGCTCTCATAGCAGCTAGATGTCGCTTCTCAGTAGTTAGCTATCACTGCCGCTAGATGACGTCTATTGGCAGTCGGAGCTATTCGCCACTAGGTGTCGCTTTACACGTATTTGCTCTTCTGGGCACTAGATGTCGCCCATTAGTACTTTGCGCTATCTACAGGTAGATGTCGCTTAACGCATGTTTATTTTCGCCACTAGATGGCGCTTAACATTTCATAACCCTATTCACCGTTAGATGTCGTTTAATTGGAGTTGTGGTAACCCGCCGATAGATGTCATGAGTTAGTGTTATACGCTTCGTACCGCTAGATGACGCTAAACACATTTTTAGCGCTTCCGTTGCTAGATGGCGTATTATATTTTGAGGTTGATTTGAAAGGTGTCGCAGTCGTCACAACCGGCGGAACTAGGACTAAACAAGCGTATCAGACGCAGCGAGCAGGTGTTGCGGCAGGCGGCCGATTGCGTGTCGCGCGGACTCACCTTCCAAACAGTCTCCGAGCAGTTCAACATACCTATATCCACCATACGGTCAGTGCATTCATTAATTAAATATAACAAATTTAAAGCGAGAGAGATAACCACGTAAGATTTTTTTGGTTTTTCAAAGCAACATTTCTGATACACATATTGTTACAGTGCGTGGAATGAACCCGCGGCCTCTCGTTTCACAGATTCTCAATTGTTTTGTCTATGAAAGCTGTACACAAGTTTAAGTGGACTACTGAATGCATAGACTTGTCCTGGGTGCTACCATAGCAACAGACAACCGCATACGAATCCACAACTTTACTCTCGTGTTTCGTTTTATGTGTCATCATAAACATAATTATTTTGTTTCTAAATTCAATATAATATTTGATGTTTTCCAGGTTCTTCATGGCGCGCAAGGGCATCTTGCCGCGACGACGGCGCGGCCGCACCACTCATGTTGGTAATTCGTTCATCTATTTATATAAATACATACGTCAACACTCATACGCATAGTCCTCTATAGTAACACACACACACACACACACACACTAATAATTATTGTGTCGGTTCTGAAATCAAACATCATTCTTTTCGCAAACTGTTCCTAGGACTATTATTATGACTTATAATAAATTAATGTACTACTCAGTTTTTGCAAAATAATATGGTTCGTCAAACTAATCTTTTGAGGTCGTGAGATGATCATTTGAATTTAATTTTTAAAAACCTTGCATTGACAGCATTGTGGAATGAAATGGTGCTTTTATTTTGCCGTTATGCCAAGCTAGGATTAACTATTTTGACATTAGAGACTTTCATGAACATAGGCTCCCCCAAGGATCTCCATTCTCGGCGAGTCTCTTGTTCACTAGCTTGGCTTCATCCACTTGATATTTCGACAATAGTTTTAACAATATACGTGAGTAGCAGTGAAAATCATGAAGTAATGTTTGCCTGCAGGTGACACAGCCGTACAGTAGCCCGGAGCCGCCATTCCACATGCAACACTTCAAACTGCCCGATATGGTGGCTCTAAAGACGGACGACGATGAGCCCGCGACTTAGACACTTGTGAACTCTGTACAGTTACAGCTAGCGGTGAATAGGTGAAACTGTTGTGTGATTGCGCGGGCTTTTTGTGTCACGTGTAAATATTAGTCGGGAATGTAGAATCTCAATGAAATCATGTATAAAATACGCGTAAATTATAAATATAGACTGCATCAGTGTTTAGACTACACGAATTATTCAAGTTTATTGTTACGACATATTTATAAGTAGTTTTAGTTGGCAAACATGATAATAGCCGTGGCCTTGAGTGGACGATTTAAACGATATTTTTACATGTAATAGTAACCATAGGCCGCCTTTATAATAAAGGTTTGGGGGCTTAACTCAATATGTAGTCACTGTGATACAGTATTCTTTACGCATTTTTAATACAAAGTAGCCATCTGCCGTCGGATAGTTAAATTGATGATGTCCTTACGTGACACGAGATGGCGTTGGTAATAATTTTTATACATAGCAGCTATTTATTGCTTGTTCACGACAGTATTATTTGGACAAATGTTAGTTTTTACTGGTTTATTCGTGTTTAGAGTCATGTTGTGGATATTTTTTGATGGATACATCGTCTAGTGCCATGTGAAGCAGTATTAGTGTCTATAGCAAATGGTTGAAGCTACAAAACAAATAGAATATAGTTTTGCAAATGTATACAGTAGTTGTGACAGTGTGTAGCTATCTATACAAGTGTAATAAACATATTTTTGTGAATCTGATCTTTTTATTAAAGTCGTCTGCAAAAAATAAATAGAAACTCCTACACTCTTGTACCCTGGCACTTTTGTAATGTTACGGACGGTGTGGAAACATAAAAATCTGTAACATTTTTAAAATCATTGTCACTATCGTATCATATGCGCCTACCATGCTTTCTCTCTGCACCACCCAAAGGTTGACTGGCAGAGAATGCCTCAGGCATTAAGTTATAATGAAACACTGTTCTCAAGTAAAATACGGAAGCGAATGAATATATTTTATAATAAAGTGACATAGGAATAGACAATTAGTGGCGTTAGTATCTATTTTGATATTTACAACACTCCCACTCAAAATAGATATTGCCTACATAAAACAAACATATTTAAACAAATAAACTACATTTTACTATTCCTAAAACATTCAAATACTTATAATGTTTAACTGCACCTAAGCTCTTGGTGAACAAATCTGCAGGCATATCTGATGTACACAAATAATCAACACTAACAATGTTTTCATTTATCAGATCTCTACAATAGTGGTATCTCACGTCTATGTGCTTAGTTTTACAATGAAATACTGGATTTTTCAATAGATTTTGTGCACTCATACTATCATTATATAATGTAATTTTATACAATTTATTAGTAACTTCATATTGCAGATTTCTTAAATATACTGCCTCTTTGCAAGCCTCAGAAATAGATACATATTCGGCTTCAGTACTAGAAAGTGCAATACATTTTTGTTTCTTACAGCTCCAAGAAATAACACATCCTGACAGTGTATAACAATATCCAGAATATGACTTTCTATCATTGACATCATTACCCCAGTCTGCATCTACATAGCCTTTAATATTAACATTTTTGCCTTTACTATATTTCAAGCCTAAATCTTTTGTTTTCTTTAAGTATTTTAATATTCTCTTTGCATAAAGCCACTGCTCTTGAGAATTGCATTTATTAAATTGACTCAAATATGACACTGCATAAGCTATATCAGGTCGAGTAAGCACAGCTAAGTACATTAAACTCCCAATAAGCTGCTGATAGGGATTCTGATTATTACAATTATTTTCCCTTTTACTTTTTAAATTAATCTCCATAGGAGTATTCATCGTCTTACAATCAGTCATATTGAACTTAGTCAATAATTTTTCAATATACTTAATTTGGCTTAATGTAACAGTACCATTTTGCTTATCAAAATCAACTGACATGCCAAGACATTCCTTTACTATGCCTAAGTCCTTTATATCAAAACTCTTACTTAACATGTTTTTAAGATAACTGCTTTCCGTTTTGTCATTTGAAAAAACGAAAAAATCATCAACATAAAGACATACAAAAGTTTTACTACTACCAACACTTTTTATATATAAACATGGCTCTATTTTTGATTTAACATAACCATCCGCTAACATACAACAATCTACTTTTTTGTGCCATGCTCTGGATGACTGTTTGAGCCCATATATAGCCTTCTTTAACTTTAGAATCTTTTTATCATCTGAACAGACATAACCTTCAGGCTTTTGCATATATATAGTCTCAGACAGATCTCCGTTCAAAAAAGCTGTTTTCACATCGAAATGAGTTACATCTAGATTCAATTGCACTGACAAAGCAAACAATAGCCTAAGCGTTGTATGACGAACTACGGGAGAAAATGTTTCACTGTAGTCCACACCATACTTTTGAGAACAACCTTTAGCTACCAGCCTTGCTCGATAACGGACATTGTTTTCAGAATCATATTTCTTTTTAAGAACCCATTTGCATTTCACAATATTTCCACTTAAAGGAATATCAACAATGTCCCAAGCATTATTGTCTTCAAAACTTTTCAGTTCTTCTTTAACAGCTTTTTCCCAATGCTCCTTCTCTGGTCCCTGTAGGGCTTCTTCTAATGTCAATTCAGCATTAAGAGAACTATTATATTCTTCCGCACAAATAAATCCATACCTGTCAGGCTTTTTTCTCTGCCTTATTGGTAAACTCTTTATCATAATATCTGACTGTATCTCTTCTTCTGATGTCAGGGTCTCCTCATCAGGTTGATAGGTATCATCCATTTCATTATTACTTTCCATAGAAATAAATGAATTATCTCTGCTTGTGTCTAATGATTCTCCCACTGAAGATTGAGATCGTTCGCTTTCTTTTGGTTTCTCATCTGTCATATTTATGTCAATCATGTTCTCTTCTTTGTTGCCTTCTGTTATAATGATGACATCTCGACTTGTTGTTATTGCCCGTGTTGAAGGATTATATAGTCTATAGCCTTTAACATCGTCAGGGTAACCGACAAGTAGACATTGTTCCGACTTTTTGTCCCATTTTCTTCTTTTTTCTTTGGGTATATGTTTCATGACAACGCTGCCAAAAATTCTTATATGACTAATGTTTGGTTTGGTACCTGTCCATAACTCATATGGTGTACGGTTATTCAATCTAGTTTTCACAATTCTATTCTGTAAATAAACCGCAGTGTTAATTGCTTCTGCCCAGAACTCCTTCTCGAGCTTAGCATCAAATAAGAGACATTTGGCCTTTTCTATGATAGTTCTATTCATTCGTTCGCAAAGCCCATTTTGTTCAGGTGTATAGGGATTTGATTTCTGATGAATAATACCAACTTTCTTTAAATAACTATCAAATTCTTTATTACAAAATTCTCCACCATTATCACTTCTCAAAATCTTAATTCTCTTTGATGTAGAATTCTCAACTCTTGCTTTATACTCTTTAAAAAACTGCAAACTCTCATCTTTACTTTTTAAGAAATAAACATGTGTCATGCTACTGTAATCGTCAACAAAAATGAGGAAATACCTGGATCCTCCTAGGGATACGTTCTCCATCGGACCACATATGTCACAATGTACTAAATCCAATAACTCAGTTCTCCTGGTCGCTTCATGAGCAAAAGGCAATCTGCTTTGCTTTCCTTCGCAGCACACTATGCATGACGACTTTGAGGTATCTGTCTTTCTGTCAAGCATAAGGCCTTCCACAGCATTTTGCATTTTGTTCAAATAGTTGCTGTTCACATGGCCAAGTCTACGATGCCAAATATCGCTTGACACCATGACTGCAGCCAAACTTTCAGGCATTCTCAATTTATAAACACCGTTAATCAAACTTGCTGTAGCAACTAGCTCACCTTTTCTGTTGAAAATTTCACAACCATTACTTATAAACTGCACTCTATTTCCTTTTGCAATTAGTTGACTAACTGAAAGTAAATTCGTCGTTAGATTTGGAACACACAATGCGTCTTCAACAACTACTTCATACTTGTAATTATCTGTCAATGTTGTTATCAATACATCACCAGAACATACAACGGGAACATTTTCTCTATTTGCAACAACAATTTCTTTGATCGGAGGTTCATATAACGCATTTCTAATCCAATGCTGGTTCACGGTCAAATGTGCACTTGCTCCTGAATCAACATACCAATCATTCTTGGAAAAATTACCATTTAAGAACACCGCACTAAATGCGTTTGTTTGTTTACGTTCGGTTGACTTCACATTTGGTATATCTTTATCAAGAATCTTGCATTGATTACGATAGTGACCAGTTTGTTTACATCTGTAGCATTGTATTGTTTTTTGCTTTGACATTGACTTTGACTTTTGCCTATAGTCTCTGCTACAATTGCCAACAGTATTATTGTAACTTTTATTTTTTCTGAAGCTGACAAATGCACCGCTGACGTCACCTCCGTTTCCTTCTAAGTCCATTAATTTGGTTTTAATGGCGTCTGCTGTTATGTCTATACCCGAATGCTCAATTGCCATAATCATCGGCGAATATTTTTCAGACAATCCTGCCAAAAGTAGTGATCCTATCCATTCATCATTGATATGGAAGCCTGATCCACTCAATTTCTGGCTCGTTTCAATAATTTGCGTCACGTAGGAAGTCATTGATCCACAGTTTACCAAACGGATAGATATAAGAGTCCTTAACAAACTGATTCTTCTCGTGAATCCTGAATCGTCGAATAGTTGTTTCAGTTTATTCCACAACTCTTTTGTACTTCTCACATCTTTAATATGTACGTATAGCGACGGATCAATTGTCAAGATCAGTTTGGCCTTGGTTTTAGCATCGGTAACAGCTTCTTCTGGCTTCGTTTCAACAATGTAGTCAGAAGTTCCCTCCAGAATTAGAAAATTCTCTGCACCGAAAGCCCACTCATGATAATTCTCGCGTCCTTTCAATTTCGGCACGCTCACAAGATAGTTCGAACCGGTCGCCATGACTGTCACACACAGTTAGCCTTTTACAAGAAAAACGGCACTAGTCTTCTCTGTTTACTGAACGCGCAGTCTGCTTGTAAACCACAATTATTGTTCATCAAATTGATAATTCTAACAATAACTGACTAGCAAGGTATATGGGTCTGGGCCCATAACCTATAATGAAACACTGTTCTCAAGTAAAATACGGAAGCGAATGAATATATTTTATAATAAAGTGACATAGGAATAGACAATTAGTGGCGTTAGTATCTATTTTGATATTTACAACATAAGTCCGCCTTTATACAATATATAAAGCATTTAATAAATAAATAAATAAATTTTTGAAGCGATGAAACTAAAAAGCCACACCAAAGTTAGATAGAAAAAGTACTTATGACACCAACGAAAGGAAAGAGGTCTCATTCAACGTTTTAAAATTGAGAACAGTAAAAATAATGTCACGCGATATAATAAAATATTTTATTCCCAAATCTTTGAAAACAAGGTGAAATAAAACTTAACACATCCAATAAAAATATTAAATTTATTGATAAAATACATTTTGTACATTATATACACCATCACACACAAACAAATGCCATAGTCCTTGCATCATGCACACAGAGAACACACTGTTCTACTAAAACGTCATGATATAATGAAAGAAAGAGACAATGCGATATTGTGGCCCGGTGTCTAGAATTCTGATTGGTCAACACAGACAACAGATGAATAAAATGAAATATCAAAAAAAGAGAGAGATATAGGCCGTGCCATCGCATTGTCCTACTCTATAGGGATCCCTGATTATATATTGTTTTAAAGTATGTACATTCTCTATGTGTATGATTTTGATCTCCTACTGTCAAATTGCATTTGATAATTTTAAATGCATTAAACATATATTTGACGTCGAAAAATAAACATTAGTATTGAAATAAAGGCGTTCAAACATAATATGTTTGATTATAAGGTCAAACGCACAGGCAGTTAAAAATTATAACGTCAGAATCAATGTGATAAATATATTTTTATAAATTTATATTTAATGGGTCATGGCTATTGGGCCAATATTTATTGAAATACCCACTTAATTTGAATTAAAATGCACTTTGACAGTGTGAGACAGTCAATAAAATATTTAATTTAACTACAGGCAGTACTGAAAATGCTTTAAACCCCAGTTTATGAATATCCACATTCTTAGACCAATAAAACTAGACATTTGAATAATTTCGAAGGGCCGTCGTTATAATAACAATTAACAATACAAATGTTTTATGGGATTTCTCGTTTATTTAAGACACCAAGTATTTATCAAAGTAATGTTAAGTTTCAAGCAATCGCATTTTCAGTACCGCCACAATACTGTTGCGGCCACTACCAGGGCCGCAGAACACCGAGGGGGGTCAGACCCCCCAAAAAAATTAACTTATAATACTTTAATGTCAATTAGGAGAACAATACACAATGTTTAAAAACTTCGGCACTTTAATTTTAGCATGAATTTATGTAAAAAAGATTGAAGTCACAGGAACTGACACGAACAGAATGACTACACCACAAAACAATGTACATTACCTTGAAATTAGCCAGTCAAAAAAAAAATTAGTAAACACGCAATTTAAGCAAAACTTCAAAAGGTCGGTGACCTCGACGATCAGCTGATTCTTTAATTATGTTACATTGCGCTATCACAAGAAGATCTGTGATTTATATATGAATTCTCGTTTTTATCTATCCAAAGATTTTGTGAAGAAATTCAATACTGGTGCAGTCATTCTTAAAAATCTGGTTTTAATTCACTGTTTCATTTCCCGTACATTTCAAAACGTCGGGAATCACAAAAATGCATTCTGTTATGGAATGGACATTGTAAATTGCTTTGTTAAATGAAAAATAAAATAAATATGTCAATTTACCCTGATCTTGTAGCCTGAGTACGCAATTGATATTATTTTATACTGTTACAAGATTACTACAATGCTTAAGCGCCATTTACACTCTTGTCTCGCCTTGAAGATACGATTATCGTAAAGATATAAAAAAGTTGCATTGTGTAAAGGTTTGTCAGAGATAATCTATGGCGGTTATATCTTCAATAATCGCACACAATTCTCGCCGCGAGAAACTCTCCCCGTGTAAATAGTGCTTTATTGATAAGAGCAATGCAGCCAAAATAGAGAGACATAATAGGGATGTTTCCAATGTTTAATTTTTAACAGTATTTAATTATCACTTCAAAATATGAAAGAGAGTGGGGACACTCGCTTTCTCTTTCTCACCTACGCGCCTTATGGGAGATGACGTCACTGGACGATAGTTGCATCCTTTTCTGATCCTTCTATCGTTAAATTTGAAAGAATTCTAACTTTTTTAATGAACGGATTTCTTTAAGTGTTTGCATGACTTAACCTTTCGATGTAAATGAAGTATACGCTTTGAAATAAAAATAATTATCCAAATCAGTTCAGGCGTCATCGAGTAATCAGTGAACATACGTAAAAAACAAAGATTCCAACGAATTGATAAACCTCATCTTATTTTAAAGTCGGTTAATAATGAAAATTGAGTCAACATCCCTATTACGCCGTCCTAAAAATGCCAATAGATGTAGTTGTTTAGACGCATAGAGTTCTTAGCATTACATGGGTTCCAAATTACTTTTCTTCGTTTTAACACCTTATAATAAAGAAATGGCAGTAAATGTTACATTTCAAAACCCAGTGTATCTAAAGCCGCGGCTACAGGAACAGTATCAATAGGGTTAGGTAGAAAGGGCATATCAATTGAAAGGGGAAGTCTATATTCATCATAATTAATAACTTTTAGTATGGAGCCAACCGCGAAAGTGCGAAAAAATCAGCTGTTTTATACATTTTGTAGTCAAAGTAATCTTTTTGTTTTTTTTTTTTGCATAGGTTCGTCAAACGAGTAAGCAGGTCGCCTGATGGTAAGTGATCACTGCACATGAATACCCACAAATCTAGATCATGGATGTGTTACCGGCCCAATCAGGAGGGGAGCTGGAAGGAAACAGGATGGGAAGAGGAAAGGGGTATTGGGCATCCGGCAATCTCACTCACCGAACGAAACGCGACAGCTGAGCTGTCACTTGACGTCGAT
This sequence comes from Theretra japonica, assembly GCA_033459515.1. Lineage (NCBI taxonomy): Eukaryota > Metazoa > Arthropoda > Insecta > Lepidoptera > Sphingidae > Theretra > Theretra japonica. The sequence goes on from CM065952.1 coordinate 436,155, forward strand.
CTCTATGAGACAGTAGTACCGCCCTGGACGAGCCTACCATTCATGCTGAGTCATGACTGACAACAGCGTGGCTCTAGCACTATTGTATGGAACAGCTTTTGTCTCGCGATTTCCGTGTTGGGCCCAGAGTAAAACTTCATGATGAGTACAGCATTCCTTTTTCGGCTTAAATACCTTTTCACCCCACCTTGTACACTACGACTCAGGCACATGTTGTCATATTTTCGTTTGGTTAATAAAATGAAAGCAGATCCGTCCGCGGCGGTATGGTCTACTCCACCCGCACTCGAGGCGGCGTGGAGATGCGCCGCTGCTGCCTCCACTTCGCCACCTCTGACTTCGATATCCTGGGAATATGATAAATACATTCAACAGTCTATAAGTGCATGGTGGCCTGTTGGTAACGGACCAGACGCGACTGCCGTGAACATGTTTCACGGTGGTCCCGAGTTCAAATCCCAGGGCACATGCTAACTTCTCGGAGTCATGTGTGTATTGATAGTCAATCAATGTAGTAGTTTGTGATACAAGACTCGATCTTAGTGTGGGGTCAGGACTATGTATGTGACTGTTGGGTGTATATTTGGAGCATGTGTTTTGGGATCTATACAGGGTGGTATTTAGATATGTTACTTAATTTAACCCACATGCTTCTCATCACCCCAGGTGACTTTATACTAATAAAAAAAAAAAGATTATTTGTTAAATTTTCACGTTTTTAGGCCACCACGTATAGATACGAGTATTTTTACCGCTTAGCTGAACCTCTGTTCGGTTCGGGAACTCACTTGAGCCGTAAAAATCAACGTACCGATACGGGTTGATCAAAGGCCTTGAAACTAAAATCGCGGTTGACAAAACTACCAGGCAGTTTTCTTTCAAACTTGGTACAATGTTACCTGGGTTGGTAATGAACATGTGGTTTACCATGAAATACCAGTTAGGACCCTCACCTGAGCAGTAGGAACAGCGCCATGTAGTTGCAGGCGATGAGCATGTAGAACACGTGGGACCAGGAGCCCGAGCTGGACACCACGCCGGCCAGCATGGGACCCAGCGCCGCGCCTACCGACAACGATACATCATGCTCTCTCTTTCTCTCTTCAGGCACAGGAAGTACCCTGGACATAGGCCTCCAAGTATATTTTTTTAGTGTCCGACCGAAACTAGTTTTTCAGCCGAAACTGAAACCGAAACTTATTAAAATTATTTAGTAAATATTTAAAATTACGACTACTTACTAAAATTCACTATTTTTTTACATTTATTTAATAGATTTATTTAATAAATATAAAAAAAAAGTGAATTTTATTAAATATTCGTAATTTTTCAAAAATCTTAATAGTGTCCGACCGAAACTAGTTTTTCAGCCGAAACTGAAACCGAAACTTATTAAAATTATTTAAAATTACGATTATTTACTAAAATTCACTATTTTTTTACATTTATTTAATAAATTTCTTTAGTAAATATAAAAAATACAGTGAATTTTATTAAATAATCGTAATTTTTCAATAATTTTAATAGTGTCCGACCGAAACTAGTTTTTCAGCCGAAACTGAAACCGAAACTTATTAAAATTATTTAAAATTACGATTATTTACTAAAATTCACTATTATTTTACATTTATTTAATAAATTTCTTTAGTAAATATAAAAAAAAACCAGTGAATTTTATTAAATAATCGTAATTTTTCAAAAATCTTAATAGTGTCCGACCGAAACTAGTTTTTCAGCCGAAACTGAAACCGAAACTTATAAAAAATTATTTAAAATTACGATTATTTACTAAAATTCACTATTTTTTTTACATTTATTTAATAAATTATTTAGTAATTATTTAAAATTACGATTATTTACTAAAATTCACTATTTTTTACATTTATTTAATAAATTTATTTAGTAATTATTTAAAATTACGATTATTTACTAAAATTCACTATTTTTTTTACATTTATTTAATAAATTTCTTTAGTAAATATAAAAAAAAACCAGTGAATTTTATTAAATAATCGTAATTTTTCAAAAATCTTAATAGTGTCCGACCGAAACTAGTTTTTCAGCCGAAACTGAAACCGAAACTTATAAAAAATTATTTAAAATTACGATTATTTACTAAAATTCACTATTTTTTTTACATTTATTTAATAAATTATTTAGTAATTATTTAAAATTACGATTATTTACTAAAATTCACTATTTTTTACATTTATTTAATAAATTTATTTAGTAATTATTTAAAATTACGATTATTTACTAAAATTCACTATTTTTTTTACATTTATTTAATAGATTTATTTAGTAAATATAAAAAAAACAGTGAATATTATTAAATAATCGTGTTTTTTCAAAAATCTTAATAGTGTCCGACCGAAACTAGTTTTTCAGCCGAAACTGAACCGAAACTTATTAAAATTATTTAAAATTACGATAAGATAAAACAGTAAATTTTAGTAAATAACCGTAATTAAAAATAAATTTTCGGTTTCGGTTTCGACTGAAAAACTAGTTTCGGTCGGACACATTTTTTTTTTATTTACACAGGTCCGGCAAACAGGTCACCTGATGGTAAGTGATCACTGATGCCCATCCATAATCACGCTATCGTAATTATGGATGTGTTGCCGGACCATCAGATCGGGAGGGGAGCGGGGAGGAAAAAGGATGGGAAAAGGTATTGGGCATCTCTACAGAGATTTTTTGGAGCATGCATACAGGGACTTCCTGCAACCTTAACCAGGTCGTCCGTCCATCTTATCATACATGCATGAACATCACGCCTTTTTCCAGAAAAGGTAGGTAGAAGTCCTTGAAAACACTCACGTTTCGCATTGTATGTTTTATCTCATATTATGTTAGGGAACGAGCCTATCGCCATATTGGGTACACATTCAAGATAAGGCTGGTAATGAATAGAAAAATCCAATACAACTTTACCAGACCCGAGATTCGAACCTGAGGTCTAAGCGTTGTGATCGTACCGTAGTACAATTGCACGTCCGAGGCAGTGAATAAGTTTAAAATATGTATATAGTTTGTGATGTATATGACGCTACGCATGCTATGTACCAGTGGTAGGTATCTCCCTATGTGAGATACCGTCTGGGTAGGTACCACCGCAATATCTATTATTTCTTCCGCCAAACAGCAGTGTACATGCACTGTTGTGTTCCGGTTTGAAGGACCAGACTAGACTGGCTAGAGTAATTATTGGACATAATGAAACTTAACACCTTATGTCTCAGGATGGCGAGCGCAGTGGAATGCCAAGCGTTGCTTTGTAATTCATGGTGTTTGGTTTTGCTACTGTCCATGAGCGCTCGTATCGCTTACCATCAGGCGAATGGCATGCTCGTTTCGCCATTAATTGCAATAAAATTGAAAAAAAAAAGTATGACTCACCTACGCTTCCAGTGCCGTCTATAATCGCAGTGACGGTCGCCAACGCTTGCGAGTTACCAGCCAAGCTACTGTGGGTACCTGCGACAATTCATAAAACAGTGAATGGCCACTTATATGGTGGTAGGAGATTGTCCCGCCCTCACAAGCGTCACTGCAACTCCTGTGTCGCAGGATCAACAGCACGCATTGTAATGACACCGAGCATTGAAGCTCAGAGTCTCCGGGAATGTCTAACTTGTCTTTAACCCGCTCGAAATCAATCAAAGTTAAATTATTAGGAGTTGGAAATATTTTATCACCAACATCACCATCTATATGTGGTAGAGCCACGCTGTTGTCAGCCATGACTCAGCATGGATGGGCAGGCTCGTCCGGAGTACCACTGTTTCACAGGAGATCGACGTGAAGCGACTGCTCAGCTGTCGCGTTTCGTTCAGTGAGTGAGATTGCCAGCTGCTCAATACCCATTTCCTCTTCCCATCCTTTTTCCTTCCCGCTCCCTCCCGATCTGATGGGCCGGGAACACACGTAGGATCGAAGCGTTGTGGATGTTCATGTGCAGTGATCACTTACCATCAGGTGACCTGCTTGCTCATTTGCCGGATCTATGCTATAAAAAAAGGACAATATTAAAAACACGACTATCCTAAAACACATAATTATACTTAGAAAACCTTCAGTCACAGCCAGAACAACTCCCCTCTTGTTTCATGACCATCACTCACCCAGCTCAGCGCTGACGGCGGTGGTGATGAGCGCGTACGGTCCGTTGACCAGCACCCCGCTTACCAGCAGCAGGCACACGTTCACCACGTACGAGCTCGCGCCCCACGTCTGGTACGCTAGCAACTGGGGATGATACGAGGTCGATAGTAGCTCAGAAACGATCATGTGAAATATCGAGAGTAGCTCATGGACAAATATCGAGACTGTGATCGTAGCTCATTAACAAATGCTTAGAGTAGCCTGCAATAGTAGTAACTGCAACAACAGTAGATCATGGACAGCCAGAGCAGTGAAGTAACAGAGATTGAGTAGCTCATAAAATAATATTGAGAATAGAGCTATCAATGACTCAGTAGGTCAACAAATAACATGAATAGAGGATAAACAGGTTGAGTAGCTTATTAATATATATTCAGTAAATTTCGATATTTGTTAACGGAAAACATGGAGAACATTGTATAAAAATATTGATAGTAGATAATGAACCAATATGAATAGTAGCTTATGAACAAATATTGTTGGTAGCTCACGAACATATATTGATAGTAGCTCATGTTCAAACATCGATAGCGCGTTTTGAAGATACGATCTGGTGCGGACATGGTGACACCAGAACAGCGACAGGGAACATAGCGTGACTACGAGGCAAGAAGACTCGCATTTTTTTTATCAGCCCATATACGTCCCACTGCTGGGCACGGGCCTACTCTACAATCGAGAGAATCGATTGAGAGTGGTTAGGCCATATAGTCCACCACGCTGGCCTAGTGTGGGTTGGCGGAAGTTCTTTAAAATCGCTACGGTATGCATGTTTTTTTACGATGTTTTCCTTCACCGTTAAAGACTCGCATGTAGTGTAGTGTAGTGTAGTGTAGTGTGCACTCACGGCGGGCGCGCAGAGCGTGTAGAAGGCGACGCAGACGAGCGCGGGGCAGCCGGCGCAGTCCGCCAGCAGGCCGGCCAGGATGGCGCCCGCCGCGCCGCCCGCGTCGAACACCGTGCTCAGCTCGCCGGACTCGCGCGCGCTCAGGTGCGCTGCGGGACCACACCTCATCTCATCACCACATCTTCAGGAAGCCCACTGATGGACATAAGCCTTCAAGGATATCCGCAGATCCGTGAAATCGAACGTCCAGCTAATTCTTTCTAACTAGTAGGATGTCTCCCAAAATCTCCTTTCGATGCTTCGCAAGAAGTAGGAAAGAGTAGATCGAGCTCTTTGTCCTTCCAGCCAGACGCAACCCAACGTTTCCAGCATCTTTCATAAAGCCCTCGGTCCTTGGGGGTACACATTCGCAACCTGCCAACTTAGTTCTCGAGGATAAAACCGACAAACGATTCTAATCCTTAAACTATAGACTATAGAGTCAATAATACGCTACATATATTGCAGTCATTTACGACACTCACTGGAAGTATTGATGTACAGCGGCAACCAGTACAGGAAGGTGTAGCTGACGAGCTTGGCGAAGAACAGGGACAGAGAGAACTCCATCACGCCAGGGATAGCCAGCGCCCGCGAGAGGGACACCGCGCCCCCCGACCCCCCGGACGAGCGCCGCAACAGCGCCGTGCTCTCAGACACCTCCTCCTGTGAGGTGCGTAATAATGAGCGCGGAATTACGCGGCAGCAGGCAGTTATGCGTAGAAGCGTAAATAACGATTGCGTAATTTCGTGAAAAACATAAATTTTGATGCGAAAATCCGCGAGTAATGTAAGCAATTATAATTGTAGAAGCGGAGAGAAGGATAATGTTTGCGTAATTAAAAAAAAAAAAAGTTGAAGCGATATATAAAAAAATAACAATTGAAATATGTGGCGTGTTTTCTTTTTTTTTATTATAGAATAAACGTATTACAATTATAAATGTGAAATAAATTAGTGTAAATAAACAAATTAATAGACATATAGTAATTAAAATATAAAAAATGCGTAAGACACATAAACATATCTTATTATGTTAGAGTGCGAAATTAGCATAACCATGGCACAAAGTTAATGCGTAAAAGTGATAACGTGTGCGTAATAGACATAATGGGTGCGTAAATGCGTATAATGAGTGCGTAACAGAGACTTACCTGCGGCGCGTTGGCGGAATGCCTGTTGGGCCGTAAGCTGGCCCCCTGGAATGCACACCATGCGATTATGGCCACTTGTGGGGTCAGTGGAAACAACATGCGTATTAGAACATCTAGAAAACGACAAATATGTCGTCGTGTTTCGTTCGGTGAGATTGCCGGAGACCTCCGCCTAATATCCTGTCCGCCCTTTACCTTTGTTTATCACATTCTGTAGTGAAGCCATCAGATTTTTTTTTTTATTGTGACAACTTTAATAAGGTAACCTATGGTCAAAAGTTTAATTAGTGACGGTTTTCATGCTTTTAGAACAGTTAATTAACGTGGGTTATTATCAAATCCATTGACTTTCCGTGCGGGTGAAAAGACTTGTTTTATTAAAAACACTCCAAATATTGTAACTTAGCTATCTACATGAGGTGATATTACTTGCAATGTGAATTCAAATCTAAACTATATGTGGGTGAAAATACTTGATGTCAAGCTCCGTCGTATGTGGTGTGGGTGAAATGACTTGCTTCATTAAAAACCAATTAATTTTTTTATTAGCCTTGACAGGCAGACGAGCACACGGCCTGCCTGATGCCGCTTACCATCATAAGCGGTCAGCGTCGTTCATGGACCTTCGCAGTACCAGGGGTAGCACAACGAGGTCTCTGCCTACCGTGATTTTTTTATCTAAATGGGGTGAAATTCCTCGCAATTTAATCTTCTAGCATGTGGACTCTACGAGAGTAAAGATAATTGATGAAATAAAAATAAATTTATGATTTTAGGCTATCTTAGCTATCTACAAGGGGTGAATTTACTTGTTGTGGGTGAAATGACTTGTTGTGGGTGAAACGACTTGTATTTCCACGTACCTGGTCTCCCACAATCACTTGTGCGCTCTCGTCCTCTTCAACTTCGTCTTCTTCATCAGATTTCGTGGATTGTCGGCTCGGCTGCCAATTTCACACTTTTATATGACTTAATATAATATGTTATAGCTTCTACTCGCCGTCAAATAACGAAACAACGTGAATATCGAAATCTATGGTGGCTCAACGCACCATCAAATAATGACCATTAATATTACAAAAACAGAAGATTTATAATGACTTTTTGTCTAAAGTTTTCGGGATAAAAACTATGCCTATGTGATAATCCAGTGCCTTAACTACCTCCACACCCAGAGTTTTCGGGATAAAAACTAGCCTATGTATTAATCACGGGTGTCAGCTACCTCCATGCCAAATTTCATCAAATTTGGTCCAGCCATTTGAAGGTATTGAAGTAACAAATATATTCACAAACTTTCGCCATTATTATATTAGTATGATAAGGCGCGCTTCCAACAGATCGATGTGTAGATCTTGGGAGGTCTGTATTCAGCAGTGGACTTCCTGAGGCTGAAGAGACAGAGAGAGAAGGTGACTCACCGAGCTCCTCTCCCCGGGAGCTAAGCCCACGCACCGCGGCTCGGGCACCAGCAGCAGCCACACCACGCAGCCCACCACGCCCATCACCAGCCCGGGGTAGATGAATGACAACCCCCAGTCGGTGTCCACGAACTCAGACGCCATTATCGTGCCTAGGGTAGATACAATAACATAAAAAAAAAACTAGTCTTAAGTGCTTGGTGGTCTTAAGACTGCCTCGGTGGCGTAGTGGTACTACGGTATGATTGCAAAGCTGAGGTCTCGGGTTCGAATCCCGGGTCGGGTAAAGTGATATTGGATTTTTCTATTCATTACCAGCCCGGAGTCAGGAATTTGTGCCCGATATGGCGATAGGCTCGCCCCCTATCACATCGTGGGACGGAATATACAAGGCGAAACGTGGGTGTTCTGGTAGCACCTCTGCCTACCCCTTCTGGGAAAAAGGCGTGTGTTTATGTATGTATGTATGTATGTATGTTAGTGCTTGGTGGCCTGTTGGTACCGGACCAGACATGGCCATATTCACGGTGCGGAGTTCAAACCCCAGGTCACACCCCCGATTTTTCAGTCATGTGTGTATTGATAATCACCACGCGCTACAACGGTGAAGGAAACCATAGGGATTTGTAAGAATTTCTATGGTATGTAAAGTCCGCCAACCCGCACTACGCCAGCGTGGTGGACTATATAGCCTAACCACTGCAAATCGTACTCTCGATTGTGGAGGAGGCCTTTGCCCCGCAGTGGGACGTAATTAGGCTGCTATAGTGAAATTTCCACTCACCCAGTATGTTCCCGAGGGATGTGTGAGAGTTCCAGATGCCGAATATGAGTCCCTTCTTGGAGTTGCCGAACCACTTGCCCACTGTCGCCACGGTGCCGGGCCAGCCCGTGGTCTGCGCGACGCCAGCGCCCGCCTGCACACGTGGCAATAGACAAATAAATACACAAACAGTTTCACGCATCCCGGCCATACACTGTCCATGTTTTAGTATTGCATAGGTCTGGCAAACGAGGAAACAGGTTACCTGATGGTTTGCCCTGTGGTATGGGGGCGTTTCGAGAATTCCGCCACGGTATCCCCCTGCCTGTCGTAAGAGGCGACTAATGGGGATGTGGGGGTCGCGGGCACGCAGTGGGGGACTGTCATAGTGCCATTTGTACACAGATACAATGCGACCCCGAGATGTTCAGCAGCATAGAGTAAGAGCCGCAAAGTAAGCGGCAGTGTGCAGGAACGGATCAGATAGAAGCTGACGCGCTTTTGCTTCGGGTCCCCGGGGCCGTTCCAATTGTGCCGAAGAAGGCCACGCGGGGCTTTGGTTGGTATTCCGTAGACCGGTGAATCCAACATAATCGCTCCACTTTCCCCAAAGGTGGGACGATAGCGGTAGCTCAGTTTACCCGCAACAAAAAAAAAAAGCCCACCTGATGGTGAGTGATCACTGCACATGAACATCCACAACGCTGGATCACGGATGTGTTGTAAACGTACCTGTACTATGAGGTAGTACGATATATTGTGGATGCTGTAGGTCCTGCCGATGCCGAAGAGATAGCAGAATATAGCAGACAACAGCATGCCCACTGACAGGAAGTATCGCAAGTCCACGCGCTCTGCTATCATGCCTGCGAACAACACCGATTGTCTTCATCATGTCCAGGGGGTTATGATAAGAAACGAAGGTCGAAATACTACAGCTGAAGAAATAGATAGTGACAGTATTGCTAATCAATTACCATGCACTGTAAGTGGAACACACGGTAGGCTAGCGTGATGGATTATCTAAAGTCTAAGCCAAGTCTGTGGTAGATGAAAACCAGCGTGCAATAAGCCAGAATGTCGTATGTGCTAAGGCAGTGAAACAGCCTTTAGTAAAGGAGTTCCGTGGTCAGCACTAATAGCAGTACAAAAAAATAACATTGTGGATGCTACATTACCTGACACAAACATGGCGCCCGCATACGAGAACAGGAACGCGGAGTCCAGGGCTCCCAGCAGCGTGTTCGCGTCGTTCGTGTCTGCAACAAGCACATCATTATACATACACTGGCGGCCCGGCATTACCCAGGTGCAAATATTTTTGGTAAAGTATTAATATTATTTATTAATAGTAAAGGTCGCGCGACGTCGCTGGATGCAGGCTGCCTCCAACAGCTCACTGTGGAAATCATTGGGGGAGGCCTATGTTCAGCAGTGGAGTTCCTTTGGCTGATGGATGATGATGATGACGAAATATTTTTGACGGGGAAGCCGTTTGTGTAACACTTTTCATTAATGCTCCGCTCCTATTGGTCATAGCGTGATGTTATATAGCCCCAAAGCCTTCCTCGATAATTGGGCTATACAAAATCAAAAGAAATGTTCAATTCGAACCAGTAGTTTCTAAGATTATCGCGTTCAAACAAACAAACCCTTCAGCTTTATATATTACTATTGGTTATTGAGAATTGACTCTCTTAACTTTGTCTTGTCTTTAACTGCCTCGGTGGCGTAGTTGTATTACGGTATGATTACAAAGCCGACGTCTCGGGTTCGAATCCCGGGTCGGGCAAAGTGATATTGGATTTTTTCTAATCATTATCAGACCGGAGTCAGGAATTTGTGCCCGATATGGCGATGATAGGCTTTGCCCCCAATTACAAGATGAGACGGAACACACAAGGCGAAACGTGGGTGTCCTGGTTGCACCTCTGCCTACCCCTTCTGGGAAAAAGTCGTGATGTTTATGTATGTATTGATTCTCTTACTGAATGGCGGCCAGTTGCACCACTGCGGGTCGCTGGGGTCCACGTCGGGCGGCGGCGTCAGGTTGGAGCAGTTCTGATGCAGCACGCTCTTCACCACCGAGATGGGCTTGCGAGTCAGGTGGTACGTCATGTATGTGAAGTACGTCAGCACTAGAACGCTGGCTTGGTACCTGGGGACAAGAAAATACAGACAACAGTCTTATATCCTGACACCACACTAAAATCAGGTCTTGTGGCATGGCTATCGACAAGCAATTAACATACACAAATATGTAAACTTGTTTTTTTTTTAGTATCAGCCCATATACGACCCACTGCAGGGCACGCGCCTCCTCTACAATCGAGAGTACGATTGAGAGTGGTTAAGCCATATAGTCCACCACGCTGGCCTAATGCGGGTTGGCGGACTTTCACATACCATAGAAATTTATACAAATCGCTATGGTATGCAGGTTTCCTCACGATGTTTTCCTTCACCGTTATAGTGCGTGGTGATTGACTATCAATACACACATGACTCCGAAAAGTCAGAGGTGTGCCCTGGGATTTGAACCCGCGACCACCGTGGACATGTAGGCAGCCGCGTCTGGTCCGTTTACCAACAGGCCACCACGCACTAGCTGAACTGACAAGAAATGAACATACACAAATATGTAAACTTGGATATTGTGTTAAGCTGCTGCTGCATTACAAGCATAGCTTAGCGCAGGGCAGTTGAATAACAGATGAATGGTAAATAAATATGAAGTGCGTGGTGGCCTGTTGGTAAACGGACCAAACGCGGCTGCCTAGATGTTCACGGCAGGGCACGGGTCTCCTCTACAATCGAGAGTACGATTGTGAGGGGTTAGGCCATATAGTCCACCACGCTGGCCTAGTGCGGGTTGGCGGACTTTACATAACGTACAATTTTTTTAAAATCGACCATAGATATTCTTACAAATTACTACGGTATGCAGGATTCCTCACGATGTTTTCCTTCACCGTTATAGTGCATGGTGATTTACTATCAATACACATCTAACTCCGAAAATTCAGCGGTGTGCCCTGGGATTTGAATCCGCGACCACCATGAACATGTTGGCAGTTGACGTCTGCTCCGTCACCTACTATATTATGCATATCTGAAATAAGATTATAGTTTGTTAACGTAAATTTCCTGAATGATAAATATCTTGTAAGTGACCTCATGTTATCGCACTAATTAAGTTTCCATGTTTCAATTAGTTAGTGATATCTTTTATGTCTGCAACAAGTCTATCTTTTCCTTAATCTTTTCACTATGTGTTGTAGTGATAGGTGCTTTATTATTAAAAACATACAATTGTAATAGTAATTGTAATAAGTGCGTGGTGGCCTGTTGGTAAACGAACCAGACGCGACTGCCTACATGTTCACGGTGGTCGCGGGTTCAAATCCCAGGGCACACCTCTGACTTTTCGGAGCCATGTGTGTATTGATAGTCAATCACATCGCACTATAACGGTGAAGGAAAACATTGTGAGGAAACCTGCATACCATAGCGATTTGTATAAATTTCTATGGTATGTAAAAGTCCGCCAACCCGCATTAGGCCAGCGTGGTGGACTATATGGCCTAACCACTCTCAATCGTACTCTCGATTGTAGAGGAGGCCCGTGCCCTGCAGTGGGTCGTTTTGGGCTGATACAATACAAAAAAAAATTGTAATAGTCATGCTTGCATACATACATTTACTATGTCGTGTATCATTAACTACAAGACACTTTCATCATAAACTAAATAAATAAATAATAAATACGCCCAACAGTCACACATAGTCCTGACCCCACTAAATTCGAGTCTTTGGTCTGGCGTATAAAAAACCTACGAGACTTTTCAGTCTCAAACACCCAGACTCGAAACGAATGCATGTGGATCACACAACCATTTGTCTCGATGCGGGGACGGTGGCGACCTCTCGTTTCACAGCCGACGTCTAACCAACTGCGCCACGGAAGCTGTCTTCAATGCCCTCATCGAACGAATTGCCAATAAAGAAAGTTATACACATACATACATAAACTCACGCCTTTTTCTCGGAAGGGGAAGAGGTTCCGTTGGAAGCAAGCAAGACTCCCACATTTCGCCTTGTGTGTTCCCACAATGTGATAGGGGGCGAGCCTATCGCCATATCGGGCACAAATTCCTGACTCCGAGCTGATAATGAATAGAAAAATCCAATATCACTCAGCCCGACCTGGGATACGAACCCGAGACCCGACCGAGGCAGTCAAGTTATATAATATAAATTAAGACGAATGTTACTGAAGCAATTAACACACATTCAAATGCCTTCACGCAAACATATTAATCTTAATTGTTATTTTCTTTACGTAACAATCTTGGAGTATTAATCATAGAGGGAGTGTTGGTACTTCGAAAACGTATTCATTATCAACCCGGGGTCAGGAATTTGCGCCCGATATGGCGATAGGCTCGCCCCCTATCACGTCGTGGGATGGAAAATACTAGGCGAATAGTGGATGTCCTGGTAGCGCCTCTATCTTACCCCTTCTGAGTACAATGCGTGTGTTTATTATGTTAAATTCTTACTTACAGGAGTTGCTGTAAGTGTGTGGAATAGTTTAGGATATTACTGTAGCACGGAACGCAAAATACAAGAGTCCAACTCGCATTAGGCCGGTATTTTTACTAAAAAAACGCAGATTCATGCATAAATTTCTGGTAGTAGGTCTACCATATGTGGGAGGCCGCCTGTGTACCACCGCAATGTCTATTTCTCCCACCAAGCAGTGTAAATGCACTGTTGTGTTCCTGTTTGGTTGACATTCTAGCCAGAGTAACCATTGGACATATTGAGGCTTAACAAATAACATGTTATGTCTCAGGATGGCGAGCGCAGTGGAATGCCAAGCTATGCTTTGTAATTCACGGTGTTTGGTTTTGCTACTGTCCGTGAGCGGTCGTATCGCTTACCATCAGGGGAACGGCATGCTCGTCTCTCCATTCATTGCAATATAAAAAAAATAATATCAAGTAGGTAATATTATACTCAATAAAAACAGCTGAGTACAATCGTACCGATTGACCTCTCACTAGTAGGTACATAGCATCACACTTGAGGTCAACTTTACGCCGATTAACTCGTAAAAATAATAAAATTATCAAACAATGACGTCAAAGTTCATTTGAAGTTTGAACTTCATTAATATGAGATGCGTTGAGTCAACATCCGAGCTACACTGAGTCATTTATTTTGTTACTAACTTGCTCTACTGCCCCATTGTTTAGTGTCGTGTATGCACTGTGTGAGGTCTTGGGTTCAATTCCCAGATCAGGATTTTTACATATAGTAGATACCAGGCATTCTAGTATTCGTGATTCCAAGTTCAAATTAAAATTTTCGTACAAAATTCCATCCGCAATTCCGCTTTTAAAAATTCAAAATTTCAAAAAAATCCTTTCATTATAAATTTTATAAATATCCATAGATTGTCCTCCGAGTTACACGAAATTTACATAGGCGGTTGGCTCCTTTTGTCGCATATTTTAAAGCATTATTTATTTCTATATTATATATTTACTTTTATTATTTTCATCTCTGCATCAACCGAGATTCGACTGGTAGATAATGCCTCAGGAATTAAGTCCATCTATACACAATTGTGAGGTTTTTTATGGCTTCCCCCAACAGGTCACTGTGGAAATCATTGGGAGAGGCCTATGTTCAGCAGTGGACTTCCTTTGGCTGATGGATGGATAGATGGATAGATGGATATACAATTTGAAAAGTTAAATAGTAAACTAAAATAAATAAAGTATTGTAAAACGTATATATATAATTTATAATTACACCGTTAGTTAAAACTAGTATCTGGTAACTCATTGAAGGTATATTTTTTGTACATTCGAGTAGTTTTTACGCTCGAGCAGAACCGTGTCAAGGGAAACAGCTAGCGTATCGCACATAAAAAAATTAGCACAAAATATACGATTAATATTAACTAAGAAGCTATTTAACTGCGTGGTGGCCTCTTAGTAAAGGACCAGAGGCGGCTGCCAACATGTTCACGGCGCAATGGGTTCAAATCTCAGGGCACACCTCTAACTTTTCGGAGTCATGTGTGTATTGATAGTCAATCACCATGCACTATAATGGCGAAGGAAAATATAGCGTACATACATAAACATCACACTAACCCAAAAGGGATAGGCAGAGGTGCAACCAGGACACCCAAGTTTCGCCTTGTGTGTTCTGTGCCACGATATGATAGGGGGCGAGCCTATCGCCATATCGGGCACAAATTTCTGACTCAAAAATGTAGTATTCCCGTGGGATGAAGGAAGAATTCCAATTTATTTGTTACTTTTTTGTACTCAAATGGATGGGATAGGACTAGATTATAGATCTTGAGTAAGAATGAGGGGACAAGGCGGGATATAACGGGACGGGACGGGATGGGATTTTCTTTATAAAGATAACCACGCAAACGGAATTGCAGGCAGAAGCTAGTAATTAATATTGCTGAACTAAAATAATGGCGTTGATTGACGTGACCTGAATTTTTCGCTGCACGATGTAAAAATGTGTTGCGATGAGTCACATTATTTACACAGCATTATCTGTATTGGCTGCGGGCGGGAAACCATTTAGCTTTAACAATTAGTGCCAACTGCGATTAAACAATTAATTACAATTAACATTACAGTCATAAAAATATAATTATTGTAATTTGTAATAAATTGTTTACAGTAAATAGTTGACTGCCTCGGTGGCGTAGTGGTACTACGGTATGATTGCAAGACCTCAGTCTCGGGTTCGAATCCCGGGTCGGGCAAAGTGATATTGGATTTTTCTATTTATTATTAGCCCGGAGTCAGGAATTTGTGCCCGATATGGCGATAGGCTCGCCCCCTATCACATCGTGGGACGGAATATACAAGGCGAAACGTGGGTGTTCTAGTAGCACCACTGCCTACCCGTTCTAGGAAAAAGGCGTGTGGTTATGTATGTATGTATGTTGTTTACAGTAAATAGCTGACGCCTCTCAATCGCACTCTCGATTGTAGAGGAGGCCCGTGCCCTGCAGTGGGACGTATATATGTCTTGATGTATGTATATGTCACAAGATGAGCCAGCATTAAGCAAACTGTTCCATATCTGTTTACTGTTGGTAAGTATCTCATATGTGAGAGGCCGCCTAGGTAGGTAGTAGGTGTCTATTACCCCCGCCAACCAGCAGTGTAAATGCACTGTTGTGTTCCGGTTTGAAGGGTATTATAGCCAGAGTAATTACTGGACATAATGAGACTTAACATCTTTTGTCTCAGGATGGCGAGCGCAGGTGGAATGCCAGGCATTGCTTTGTAATTCATGGTGTTTGGTTTGCTACTGTCCATGAGCGGTCGTATCGCTTACCATCAGGCGAATGGCATGCTCGTCTCGCCATTCATTGCAATAATAAAAAATAAAAATCTTAATGGTGCGGCTACAAATATAAGTCAGCGAACCTTTTGGTTCTTGGCGAGGTGTTGACATAAACTTTAGCTTCCTAAGCACATATATAGTATTGACAGCCTTCGTGGCGCAGTTGGTTAGACGCCGACTGTGAAACAAGAGGCCGCGGGTTCAATCCCCGCACTGAGACAAATGTTTATGTGAACCACAGACATTTATTTCGTGTCTGGGTGTTTGTGAGACGGAAAAGTCTCTCGTAGTTACTGATACCCACGACACAAGACTTCATTGACCGTAATATGAGGGCAGGAGTATGTATGTGACTGTTGGGTGTATTTATTATTAATGTCCGACCGAAACTAGTTTTTCAGCCGAAACCGAAAGTGAAATTGATTTAAAATTACGATTATTTACTAAAATTCACTGTTTTTTTTTACATTTACTAAATAAATTTATTAAATAAATGTAAAAAAAATAGTGAATTTTAGAAAATAATCGTAATTTTAAATAAATTGCGGTTTCGGTTTCGGCTGAAAAAATAGTTTCGGTCGGAAACTATTTATTATATTATAGTTCTCTAACGAGAAGTACAAAGTATAACACAAATAAATAAAAAAAAACACAGCTGATGTTATGTCCTAGCCCTAATTACGAAGTGGGATGGCAAATAGCAGATAACGACTATTTAATGCCAAATTACTGGTGCCAGTGCAGTACAAAGTTTACTGCCAGATAACTGATAAGCGACGTGTGATCACATTCACAAAGTATGCATATTGATGTACAAATATATCCTTTGTTAGTATTTAATCAATCTTCGTTTTTTTTTGTATACTAGAATGAAATGAAATGAAATTGAAATTCAGGCAATTAAATAGATCTTATGACAATTCAATAAAATACTTTATTACAAAAACCACCGGTTAGACGACCTGATAAAGGTCGCGGGACGTCGCTGGATGCAGGCTGCCTCCAACAGCTCACTGTGGAAATCATTGGGAGAGGCCTATGTTCAGCAGTGGACTTCCTTTGGCTGATGGATTACATAATACATCTTATTGTAAGTGTGATGTAGATCAGATCTGTATTAGCCCATATTTGTTGGGATGTTTAAGGGGTGATACAGATCTGGTACTATTGGGAGGGGTTCGTGCTGGTCTAGTGTGAGTTGGCAGACTTTACATACTATAGTAATTCTTACAAATTGCTATAGTATGGATATGAATATCCTAATGCCAATATGTTGTTAATATAATAACGAATAGTGTTGCTTGCACCATCAGTCCTTTGAATAATTTTAAGCTTCCAATCCAATCCATCAGCCAAAGGAAGTCCACTGCTGAACATAGGCCTCTTCTAATGATTTCCACAGTGATCTGTTGGAGGCAATTTTAAGCTTGCTATATACATATTTTCCCAGGATAAAAACAGCCTACAGCCTCTGGATAAACGGACTATCAAAAACGAAAAAAAATGTTCAATTCAGATAAGTACTTCCTGAGATTAGCTCATTCAAACAAACAAACTTTTCAGCTATATGCCATACTTATTATAGATTCTATTTTGTGCAGTACCTTGTTAGTTTAGTTGTACTATGGTATGACTACAACACTGACATCTTGGGTTCGAATGCCGGGTCGGGCAAAATGACATTGGATTTTTTAATTCCTTATCAGTGATCTAGGGATAGGCTCGCACCCTATCACATTGCGCGATGGAACACCTGCTTACCCCTTTTGAGAACAAGGTGTCAGTTTATGTATGTATATATTCGATTGTACACATTGTATGTTACTGTCGCTCCGTTAATGCAAAATTTACATACATACATACCTACATAAACACACGCCTTTTTCCCAGAAGGGGTAGGCAGAGGTGCTACCAGTAAACCCACGTTTCGCCTTGTATATTGCGTCCCACGCTATGATAGGGGGCGAGCCTATCGCCATATCGGGCACAAATTCTTGACTCCGAGCTGATAATGAATAGAAAAATCCAATATCACTTTGCTCGACCCGGGATTCGAACCCGAGACCTCAGCTTTGCAATCGTACCGTAGTACCACTATGCCACCGAGGCAGTCAAATTTACATGTCTATTAAAGATACACCTTTAATAGACACATGCATTTCGGATGGTAATTAATATTTGTAATGCATATGTTGTATTTCAAAGAAATAATATATGCAATATTATTACAGATGATATGCGCATATTGTAGAATAATTAAGTATTAATGACATTGTTTTAGTAGAGACAGCAAGCTGACTTGTCTTTGTAAATAATATTCTTACTGAAAATTCTGTGTGGAGCAATTTTTATCCATATTTTAATATTTACAAAACTTTTTATAACATGAATAATAGTGAGGTGTCTGTGGAGATTCTCAGGGGAGGCCAGTGTTCAGCAGTGGGCTTCCTGTGGCTGAAGAGAGAGAGAGAGGAGAAAGAAAAGAGTTGTGTATTTTGTGTTTAGTTTTAGTCATTTAACTGTTAATTCAGTAAAAACTATAGTATGGTTGCTGTAGTAATCCATCTTTCATAATATCTTTAGTTTATCTGTGTATGCATCTGCTTTTTGTTGACCTTGTTTATTGGCAATTTCTATTTCTATTCTTTTCATCATACCAGCCAAGTGCTTTTAAAATTCTCCTGCAGATTTCTGAGGTATTGTTATTTGAACAATGTTTTCACCATCACATTGAGTTGTAATTAACTATAAAACTACCTCTAACACTAGAGTGTTTACAATACACCTGGTAGTACGAGCAGTGCAGATGAAGTAGATGATCTACCCATCATTTTCAGGCAGTTATCAATCTCAGGTCATAACGAGTTCGTAGGATTGGTTGCATCAATATGTGTATACTGTTTAAACAGGCCCAATGTATTACTGCAGCTTTATTAAAATTCTGGTCACGGTTACTATCAAACCCGCGAAATTAATTAAACACCGGACGTCAATCGTCATTTCAAGACTGATAAAATTAATTAAAATATTAACCACCAAAGATTCCATTTTCAAATTCAATTCTTATTTTCCCGCCAAACTTACAAGATTTTTTTATATATATTTTTTAAACTCACCATCTTAGCCTGTTGATCCTTAAGCGAGGGCAAAGTTTGCTGCTAAGGCGCTGGATGCACTGGATGCCCAGCGGCGCGTCCCTGCTTACCCCGCTCATGGTGCAGCGCAGTTGTCGGCTAATAACAGAGCAGAACCTTCGCGCGGCGCCCCTCATTCACCCGCGCCGAGTCACCAGCACATTGTTTTAAACAATCCAGTCTTTGTTTACATCACGGCTGTACTTCACGATAAATTCTCAATTTATACACAAACAACAGGCGCCGACTTAACTATGAACACTTTTACGTAACTCACACTAAATTAAACTATTTATTTGTGTAAAATATTGTTTAATTAGAATTTTTCGTAAAAATATTTTGTTTAAAATTCCGACACGTCCTTACAAGTGCCGCGTTCCAAATGCTCTGACGTTGATTGCGAAACGTCAAAACGTGGCCGATTACGCTCCCCCTCTAATTACGTTAATCAAAATGTATAAAACAATAGATTTACGCTAAAAATATCAGCTTTGTTTAGACTGGAATGTCAAGGTGACTGTTTTGTGTCAAAGTCAGCGTTTTGTTAGTGCATGTTCTGACACTTTAAACACCAAAGTTTGATTTATTTTATTTTCTAAACAAAAAAAGTAAAACACGAATAATGCACAGACCGCTCGTACACGTGCAGTACACACCCGCACTCACACTAATCCAAAAATGCAACATGTCCAATGTTAACATAAATAAAACAAACTTAGGTACTTTCTGCTGCTTGTTTATATTTGTCGTTATTTTATTACTCACATCTCAGAACAACGATTGTTCTTAGACTTATACTGAGTACAGACTACAGTACGGCCGACGAATCATGGCCGCCGTGAACATAGCCACGAAACAATGTTTGCGCACGTACACTCAGAAAGAAAATATTTAAATACAAAAATTTACGAATAAAAATATACTTGCTTAAATGAACCAAATATGGTAAATGTTATCTTATGATACTAAATTATAATAGCGACAACGAAATAAAAGGAAATCTATTTGCGCGAATTTCAGGCCGGCCATGACTCGTCGGCTGTATCTAACTCGTTGTCTGCATTTATTTTATAATAACTAGCGGCCCGACCCGGCTTCGTCCGGGTGCAGACACTTTCTGAGTCCAGTGCAGATCAGTCACATAATATTTCGTGTACTAACTGTTTTATATTTAACTCAACGTGACTGCCGTCCTTTATACTGCTTTTCTCGTTCCGTCGCGTCCTGTTCCATGAGTCAAGGCACGTACACAATCCCGTCCTCTTATATGCCATTTCATTTACCCTTTATTCTATCTGAAACCATCCCTTTGAGTTTGAAAGAGTACCAAATTTAGAATTATTTGAATTCCTTACCACGGGAAAAATAAATTTTCGGAATAAAAAATAGCCTAATGCATAGCGCAATGTATTTTTTATTTAGGTAGGATTAATATCCAAGTTATCAGCTACATCTATACTAAATTTGATAACAATTGGTTCAGCCGTCTGAGCGGGAACTTCCCGCCGGGAAGACGTCTTGATCATCCCACGGGAACATTGCATTTTGTCGAGATAAAAAGTCTAAAAGCCTATGTGTTAATCCAGTTATTAGCTACCTCCACACCAATTTTTATCCAAATTCATCAAGCCGTTTGAGCTTGACGAAGTTACAAACACTGAAAATTTGGCCTTTATAAATAAAAATGCGCAAGCGACGATGGTCAAGTCTACTTTAAAACCTTACTGTATTTTAACCCATAATCGCCCTCTACGGAGCAAAGGATTCCCATACAATCGAGGGTAATATTGGGAGGGTCATAGACCACATATATATACTTAAGTACATAAATATTTATATAACATATTAATTCGACATGTAAAGACCTTTATGATAGGCACTATTTATCGCAATGTTTTCCTTCACTTTTAATATGTGGTAACCCGTAATTGACTATCAAAACACATTTGCTTCATGATTATGAAGACACAAAGTTCCCCCTAGGCATAGAGGTTATCGCTATGGCCTTGGGATTCAATTCCTCGACCACGCACTCTATTACTGCAAACTAATTATAACAGTAAATACTCGTAGATACACAATTATCTCTATTTAAAATAAATCTAATTCCGAGAATGAGTAGGTCAGTAGCAATCATTTTAGTAATTAATAGATAATCAAGTACCTAACTATGTACTTATAATACTCAGATTTATAATTATTAAAGGTATTTTTATTAACCAATAATGTAAAGTAATTACGATTTAGTGAAGTGTGAAATTTAATTAACCTCTCACACATTAAAATGTTCTCCTAACTGGCTAAACATGATTGTGACAAATGTAAGTTCGATTTTTAGTTCTTAAATATAATTTAATACTTCCTCTCTTCACTTCCTCTATATGACAACATCTGGGATGTGGCTGTCAACAATGAGAACCTAGGTAGAGTAGTGTACGTTGTTTATTATATATATATATATTATAACGATTCAATTTCAAACAATACAAGCATATTTAATGCTTACTAGAAGATCCCAACCTTATCTTGTGTTCTGTATTTTGTAAAACGAATTAAACATTTTTCATTTTCATTTTCAATTGGACTTTCATAGAGCAATTAATCTTTTTACTGCAGGTTGATAGTCGGCTAGGTAGCTGGACTCAACCGCGGTAATGGCACCACTGCCTTAGTCGATAGGGACCCGGCGCGGTCACGTTATCTAAAAACGTGCTGGGTCGGAAGGCCACTGCCACCAGGATTCCTCTTCCAGCCTTTCTTTGAGGTATCGAAAAAGGAGCGTAACAACTTTCCTCTTGACGCAAATAGAAGTGAGAGTCTCCGTGGCTGCTTGGTTAGACGCGGGCTATGACGAGAAGCTGTTATGATTCTGCACCGAGACAAATATTTGTGTGATCCACAAGTATTTGTCTCGGGTCTGAGTGTTTGTGAGAGCGAAAAGACTCTCGTAGTTTCTAATACACACAAGACTCGATCTTAGTGTCGGGTCAGGACTATGCATGTGACTGGTGGGTATATTTATTTGTTTGTGTACCAGTGGTGTGGTGTAGTGCTGTGCGCGGCGGCGGCGTGCAGTATCCAGCGCAGCGGCTGGCTGGACCGCGTGGCGCAGTACCACAAGGAGAAGTTTTACGACGACCTGCTCGACTTGGCCTCGATTGATATTGACGGTATGTTTAATAGATCTAACATTGATGGTTTGTTTTTTGTGTTATTCCCATTTCACAATGCTGAAAGAGCCGTCATAGTGATAAACTATAAGATAAGACCAGCTTAATTGTGTCGATTGGCGTGAAATAACCATCCTGTGTCGGTGGACACTTTATTTGGTCTGCAATGCCCTGCATCCAGTATCAGACAAGGATAAAAAATGCTGTATTGATATTCAAAGCTCCGAGGAAACACAAGCATTTAACGCAAGGAAGCCATAGAGAATGTCAGCATTATATGCCTGAACTTTAATATAGCTGGACAATGCCCCGAAGTTAACCAATAAAGCGCTTGCCATCAAGGGAGACATGAGTCAACGGTCTTGTCATTAAGCTGCTGACGACCGGCCGAAAAAGAAGCAGATGAGCTAGCAGCCTGCCTGATGGTAAATAGTAATTACAAATAATTGGTTTACGCCGCTCATGAAATTCTGCAATGCCAGGGGCACAGCCAAGTCGCTGCCTACGGTGTTATATAGTAGACCATGCACGCAGGATCCACCGACCCAAATAGCATGGTGGGCTCTAGCCAAGCACTATTGATGGATGGATTGAACTCTCCATTGTGTTCTCGCAGCCCGGGTGGAGCGTGCGCCCCCAGGGTACCGCGACAGCCCGGCATGGACGCGCCCGGCGGTGCTGCAGCTGTTGATCCTGCTGGGCCGCAGCACCCGGGCGGGCCCGGCGCGCCGCGCGCTTCGCTCCTTGCTACTGCCTAGTAGGAGATTGCTAATGGACAAGCAGAAGAGCTACAGGATCTTCCCTAGTCTGAGCAAGGTACAGCGCTACATCACCCACCGATAATTAGATGGAGAGGGCTTAGGCCCTAATCCACCATGGTGAGCTGATGTTATCGTCTTAATTTAACGATTCCAATTGTATTGTATCAGCCCATATACGTCCCATTGCAGGGCAGGTTAGGCCATATACTTCACCACTGTGGCCTAGTGCGGGTTGGCAAAGATTCCAATGGTATAGAGGTTTCTACACGACGTACTCTTTCACCGTAAAAGCTGTTGTTAGTTCGATTTTAGTGTATCTTTACTACCTACTATAATTTGGACCCTCGCTTTGATACAAAGGAACTTAAGTTTGAATGCTAGCTGTAGATACCAATTGATCCTTACAGCCGTTGCGGTGATGGCTGTGTCAGCTGACTGTTTCTAGTCTCCATCTGCTATCATTCTTCACTGGTCGTGGGGGGCTGAGCTCAGTCTGTCTTCTACCCTTCATTTCGTTTCTTCGTCAGCACATCGAGAACTACCTGTACTACGACGCGGACACAGACACGGAGTACAGCGAGCAGCTCCCACCGCTGGGCGTGGCGCCCGACGACGCTGTGGTAGTGGTCACCAACCCTGTGGAGGCGCGGCTACCCAGCGCGCACATCAGCGTCAAGCTCATCAAGTAACACCACTACATACTCATGATAATCAGGCGGAACCACACTTTATATTTATTGCCTACGCAGACGAACATGCATCCTGCCTGATCACTGATGGTAAGCGAGGACGTCAGGGGTGTAGCACAAATGGGCTTACCATGAGAAAAGTACTCGTTAAACCCCACTTAAAGAAGGACGTGTCATACCTATGCCCAATACCCCTGTCCTCTTTCCATCCTTTTTTCTTTTCGCTCACCTCCCAAGTGAGCCGGCAACATATTTATGATCCAGCGTTGTGGATGTTAATGGGCGGCAGTGATGACTTACCATCGGGGACCTGTTTGCTCGTTTCTCGGACCTATGAAATAAAAAAAAAACATAGCGCCTGTGTTTGCCGGGCGGAGACCCAATAT
Organism: Theretra japonica; assembly: GCA_033459515.1. Classification (NCBI taxonomy): domain Eukaryota; kingdom Metazoa; phylum Arthropoda; class Insecta; order Lepidoptera; family Sphingidae; genus Theretra; species Theretra japonica. The sequence continues at coordinate 460,084 of CM065952.1, forward strand.
CTCTTCCCAAACTTTCCCTGCCTATTATAAAATCCCGGTAATTATATTATTCAAGAGTAATAGATTTTCGTGTGCGGTAACCGCTTATCAGGTGAAGGGTTTGCTCATTTGTCTACCTAGTTATAGAATAACAAAATTATCTTTACCTACTTACTTTACTAGCCTTAAAGATCCCACTGCTGGGCAAAGGCCTCCCCTAAATTTATCCATAAATCTCTGTTGAGAGCAATTTGCTTCCAGTCGTTGTTAAATTTATTGAGGTCGTCCCGCCATCGCTTTCGGGGTCTACCTCTTCGCCTATACCCGTCTTGCGGCATCCAATAAAATTATCTATTATTACAATCAAAGTATTGTAATTGTTTGAATTGCAGAGAGATATTGGAAGCGCGGGCGGAGGCGGCGAGGGTCATGCCGTCTACAACCAGGTCAACATTGTAAGTACATTCACAGCCACAGCAAAAATCCATGCATTATTTTCACAGAGCCATATTTATATAGGGTTGGGCGGAAAGGATATACTAAGGTCTAAGCCGAAAGGGGAATGCTGTAGGTACTCGTCATAATTAAGTTTTTACTATGAGGCCAACCCGGAAATCGCGAAAAATGAAATCAGCTATTTAATGCAAAATATATAGATCTATTTTTTTATTGCTATGAAAATGTACCTATTTTTAAAAACTATGAATGGCGAGACTAGCATGCCATTCACCTGATGGTAAGTGGTACGACCGCTTATACACAGTGGCAAAACCAAACAACACTATGAATTGAAACGTAATGCCTGGCATTCCACTGCGCTCGCCATCCTGACACATAAGATGTTAAGTCTCACTATGCCCAGTAGTTACGTTGGCTACAATGTCCTTCAAACCAACACAACAATGCGTTTATATTGCTGTTTGGCGGGAGAAATAGACATTGCGGTGGTACCTACCCAGGCGGCTTCAAAGAGACCTACCACTAGTAGATTATCTATGTTATACAGAGTATATCCAGATTACTACCTAAAACGAAGTCAGGTTGTAGTATTAGCGACTTCAGACACAATGCAACTAAAAATTTGGCCAAAAAAAAGCGTAATTTTTTTTACTTATCGTCGTATTTGGGTTGTACCTAACGTCGTTTTAACAAAATAAAAATGTACACCGTTTCACTTATAAAGACAATGTTGCGTAAGAGTTTAAATCATAATTCTAGCAATAACTACGGATTTACCATTAAAACACGGTGATATTTATGAAAAAAAAAAATCCTGTCGCTTTTTTTGAGAAATTTTTAGTTGCATTGTGTTTGTAATCACTTGTTTGAGTGATTTTAGCCAGATGGTAGTTTTACCATCTGGCTTCGTTTTCAGTCGCAGTCTTGATACACCCTGTATATTTTTTCGCAGCGGCTGGAAGGCGATGAACACGACGCAAGCAGCTGGTGCCAGCGCCACTACTGTTGGCAACGGTAAGCCTTCTCATGAAACTAAACGATATACTCCCGCATCAAAATATAATGTCTTTATTGTATATTTCCGTTAATTACTCACACTGATAGTAAGCGATAATCGATTACCGCACATAAACATGAACACTTGGATCGTAGGTGTATGAAAAAAAATGAGAGGGGAAGGAGAGGAAAAATGATTGAAAGAGTAAACGGAGAACTGACGAAGGTGTTGAAATGTTCTCGAATGGAGGTTAAAAGGTGGAAGGATGAACTAGTAGAGTAATGCATAACTTTATGTTTAGCGATGGACTGTAGACGAGGACACTGCTCCCACAAGACATTAGGGACCTTATTAATAAATTCGGATGAGCGAAGGATTAACTTTAGTCCAAGGCTTTAGAATTGAGTCGATTATTTTGACTATACGTATAATATTGAATAATGCAACTACAATACGAAGGTTCTATAGCCCTCTATGCAATTCCGAGTTTATCAAGAAAGTAGTGAATACCTCGCTATTCAAAATAATCGAGTCCAAAGCCTTGTACTAAAGTTAATCCTTCGCTCATACGAGTTTATTAATAAGACCCTAAATACTGGACGCAGGCTGCGTCCAACAGGTCACTGTGGAAATCATTGGGTGAGGCCTATCTTCAGCAGTGGACTTCCTTTGGCTGATGGATGGATGGATGAAATGCTGGTGTTTGTTTTATTAAGCTACTGTTGAACTGTGCATGTTTGCAGAGGGCGCGACAGGCGATGCAGGCGGCGCGGCCAACACCACGGTGGCGGCGGCGGCCAACGGCACCGCGGCTGCCGGCTAGCAGCAGCGAGGAGACAGCTCAATACAACCGTTCAACCTGGCCCTTGTTTCATTACTAGACTACGCCCTGTAAATAGCCTACTAGATTGATATACAACTCTATCATACATACATGTAGGGATGTGGGGGCGAATGAAAGTCCACGGCACTTTTTAATGTTTCTATATTTTACAAATTACCACTTTAATTAACATTGCGTACACCCTTCCCAGAATCACCACTTTCTCGCCATCTTCCTTGAACAAAAAAAATGCTTAGCATTCTTACCATCAGTTGAAATACAGTCACTTCTCATGGCTTTATAAAAGTGAACTAGACGAAAAGAATTATTTTTTATACAATAGGTCCGGAAAACGAACAAACAGGTCACCTGATGGTAAGCGATCACTGCACATGAACATCCACAACGCTTGGATAGATGTGTTGCCGGACCATCAAATCAGGAGGGGAGCGGGAAAGAAAAAGGAAGGGAAAAGGAAAGGGATATTGCCCAATACCCTTCCGCATCCGGCATCTTAATCATCGAACGAAATGCAACAACAAAGCTGTCGCTTCCAACAGCGTAGCTGTGACTTCATGTCGATCTCCTGTGAGACAGTGGTATTCCTGACGAGCCTGTCCATTCATGCTGAGTCGTGGCTGACAACAGCGTGGCTCTACCACAGCTAAAGGTATTATGAGGGCATCAGTGTAAACTAACACCATTTTGCTATAAAAATATACATACATACATAAACACACGCCTTTTTCCCAGAAGGGGTAGGCAGAGGTGCAGAACACCCATATATCGCCTTGTATATTCCGTCCCACGATGTGATAGAGGGCGAGCCTATCGTCATATCGAGCACAAATTCGTGACTCCGGGCTGATAATGAATTGAAAAATCCAATACCACTTTGCTCGACCCGGGATTCGAACCCAAGACCTCAGCTTTGCAATCGTACCGTAGTACCACCACGCCACCGAACCAGTATATTGCTATAAAAAACTTGACCAAAAAGGATGAGGTTCATGAAATAAAACGCACCATCAAGGAAAATTACCTTTTATTTAAATTTCATTGTGCATACTTCGGTATATATAAAAAAATATGGCAAAATAAACGTTAAAAGAGCGTGCATCAGATAAAGAAGCGACCGCCGGTGGAGCCCGCGCGGCAGCCGCGAGCCTCGAGAGATCCAAAACGATATTCGACATGTCGTACGATTACTCGTATTAAAATCCACTCCTGTTTTCTTTTTCACTCATATCGATGATAGAATTAACAGGGTCGAGATATATCACGTAGACACACCATGCGATAGTAAAAACTAAGTCATTAGTAGGTTTTAATGCGAGGAATTGCACGATATATCGAATATCGTTTTTAGTAGTAGGCCCCCTGGACCGTACCAATATTGACTACTGTACTGCCAATGTGTATACATTGCATCGAAATTAATAAAATACAACGCGACATTTTATACAGTAAATGTTAAACTACCTTCCTTGATTTACCATTGCTTCAAATTATGTCATTTTGGCTCTGATTTTGTCTTCCTTATTTATCAGGGCATTTGTAAAAATAAATACACCCAACAGTCACATACATAGTCCTGACCCCACACCAAGATCAATTAAGTCTTGTGTCGTAGGTATCTGAAACTACAAGAGACTTTTCGGTCTCACAAACACCCAAACCGAGACAAATACTTGTGGGCCTCACAAATATTTGTCTACGTGCGGGGATCGAACCTGCGATATAGCTGCGAATATTTCAAAATGGCGTCCAAAACGCAGACTTAGCTGACCACGTCCAGGCCAAATAATATTCGTCACTACACCTACACCATAAAAAAGCTATTATTTGAAATCTTTAATTTACTAATTGTTCTATTTATTGCGCAAGATGGCGACACCGCGGCCGCATTAAACTTATACTCTGCGTTACGCGCCTAGGCTAATATAAATGCTTCGAGATAAAACCTAGACGATGGGAAAGCTAAACCTTCCTTTTAAAGCCATTTTGCAAATATTTTTGTCGCAAATTATGAGACATATGACTGAACCTAAGGTTCTAAACTGACAAATTAGCTTGACGTATCTCTGATACATGTACAACGATGTTTCATTGATGTCAAAAAGTTACTAAACTAATGAAGGGATCCAAAAAACATATTTATTCCTAATTCCATAACTTAGATAACTAAAATAGGTTTTTAAAGTATATAAGACTGTATGTGGTGTTTGGAGTGGCATTTCTCTCCCTCTTCATTATTAAATACATCTATCTATATTCAATAACTCATTATATAAATTTTAGAATCATCAAGATTGATATTTTTCAGTGTTTATTAATTAAAATGTAACAGCCTTATTCATAGACAGTTTTAAAACCTATTTTAGTTATAGAATGTTTTATCTTCTTCGCTCAAACTGAATTCAAAAGTCGTTCGAGAGGGACAAAACACTCGATAACCAAAATAGGTTTATACACAGTCTAGGAATAAGGTAGTTAGTATGCTCTTGAAATATTGTAAACTTGCATTTGGCTTGCAATATAGCACAGTCGGTGGTTTGGTCCGGGCTCGCGGCTGACGCGACGCGGCGGCGGCGCAGGGGCGAGGGCGCGGGGACAGTGTGTAGATACGTACGTAGACACACTACGAGAATACTCGTATATACCGAGTACAAGGGGCTCCTACGAAACACGATATTCGACATATCGTGCGATTTTCATCTTAAACCTTCTAGTGCCTACATTTTCACTCAGACTGTTGAACGAGTCATTAGTGTCGACAAATATCGTAAAGAGTATTTAACGATACGATAGTAAATCCGAAATTACTAGGAGTAGATTCCGATACGAAAAATCGCACGATATATCGAATATCGTTGTTCGTAGTAGCCCCCCTGTGCTCTCCATGTACATGTCTACGAGTTCCATATAGGCTTGTGATATAGATTCCTATATAATCGGATTCGTCATTAATGTACTTTACATATTCATTGTAATGTTAAATGCGTGATGACGTCACTATATACCGCTAAAAGCAATCAAACTAGTAATAATTAAGTTTATAAATATATTTTAATCTGATTTCAAATGCATTAGCGGTTGAATCTATGTTGTGACGTCACGTTCATCAAGTATTCAATTTTGGGGTAGTTAACTTAGAATATAGTATTAACTTAGGGGTATCTACCCCATATTGAGCCAGAAAGCCACCCCCGCCCCGCGCCCCGCTCGTAGCCTCAAAGTAATATATACATACAAACAGCCAGACAAAAATAATTATATCATCTTACTTTAAACAACTAATATAACGGCATTTTTGTTGTAAAGCTATATGTCTGAGATTTGCACCCCCTCCCCCCGCCCCGCGCCGACACACCCCGGCGGCGCGCGACCCACACGTCGCTGTCACTGTGACAGGCCGACGTGAGTGTCAATTACTAATGTCATGTGTTTACATCGTTGTCAGATCAACATTGGCAGTAAAGGATCAAGATTTTATTCTTGGTAATTCTTACCCCACATTTTGGGGTACTTCAACCCAATAAGGTAAACTTATGGGACACTTAAAGGGGTGAATAGGACCAAGGCAATTTGGACTTGAAGTCCTGGGCATTTGTAATAAAACTAAGCTTTAACTTATAGATAAATGACAGCTTTCCGAGCGTCATATGACAATTACTACATTATAACATGATCAGATTGTCCGATATTCTTAATTATCCAGCATAATGCTAGCGAGTGAAGCTAGCAACATGATTGCAATCGCTATGCCGGCCTACGCATGGAGAAATGTATGTACGGGGAGGGGGTTGCGATGTGTCCGTAGATAATGATAATGACTAGGCGATGAGGCGCGGAAGACGTCCCACTGCTGGGCCCTGAGCGCCTGCGGGCGAGGGGAGAAGACATATGGCTCGAGTTCAACAATCAAACGACTAGACGAGAGACATGCGACGTCACGGCGGTGACGTCAGCGCCGCGCCCGCGCTCGCCTCGCTACACCGCCTGGAAGCACACGCACTGTTTATTAAACAAATATTATTATTACAATAATCATAGCACCGACTGTGATGTATGAATTTGAAACACTTTTAATATATAGACAATGGACTCTTTGAGGATCAATTTATACTAGCGCAGAGTCGAAGCGCATCGGAATTAATTTGAAACTTAACATAGCAAATACACCTTTATGTCCACATGCGCGTGTAATGCACATGTATATTTTCTAAGTTTAATTAAAGTTTAAAGTATTAATTTCTGAGTTTATAGTAAAGCTGATTAAATTCAAGCATCTATTGCACACCAACACATCCGTTACTCGTCAATTGAAATCGGATATCGACTCGTAGTGTAATTGCGTGCGAATGCGTGCAACTTCGCTTTAATTGATGTTTGATGTGCTTCACCTTTTCGCTAATATCAATTGATTTGTGTTGATTCAAGTGTTTTTTTTAGATAAACAATGTAATACAGCACACCTTGCTGCCCCAGCACCAGTGTGTTCTGTACAAGTACAAGAAGTATAGTGGTACCTATGGCGCGATGGAGAGCGGTCGGAAGCGGCGCGCGCGCGCGGCGTTGTGCGCGGGCGTGTGCGCGGGCGGCGGGGGCGCGGCGGCGGGGGCGGGCGCGGGGGCGGGGGCGGGGGGCGCGGGGGGCGGCGACCCCGACGACGACGAGCCGCCCGACGCCGGCGGCGACGCCATCAGCAGCGCCGGCACGCCGCGCGCCGCGCTCCTGCACACACACACACACACACTCTCACTGACATTGTCTCGCTGCGGGGATCGAACCCGCGAAAAACCTGCCAATATTTCAAAATGGCGTCCAAAACGCAGGATTAGCTGACCACGTCCAGGCCAAATTATATTCATCACTGCACCTACACCATAAAAAAGCTATTCATAATGTTTAATTTACTATGCGCTAAATCCACGCTTTAAATCACTACGTTTTACGCGACCTCTCGTTTCCCAGCCGACTAGAGGCTGTCTTATTCAATATATTGTGTGATGCCTCGTAATAAAATCTACTAGGGATTTACGTTTTCATTCATATCGTTAATCAAAGAGTTAACAACTATTAATCGATACGATAGTTAAAACGAAGTCACTAGTATAGCCTGTCGATTAAATGTGTTTATATAGATAGCATTTGATAGTATTTTTTTAAAATCGGGTGCTGGCAACTCACTTATCTGTAGTACTTACCCGATTTATAAACAGATTTTGATACTTACACTTTTTTATATTTTTAATGTATAATATATTTAATAATAAATGAATAAATAAATATATTTTAGGTCTGTCTCGTATAGTCAGAATCAAGTCATGTCAATTGTTAAATATTTATATGGTGATTTTGATTATTCATAATAATTCACAGGTTGTGGCATGATTTCCAAATATTCAATATAATTTTAGATCAAGTATTAAGATTTGTCAGTGGTACTATACACTTTTGATGGTGTTGCCAAGAGGGTTTTTTAAAACTCCTTACTATTTTCCCATGTAAACACATTTAATCGACAGTCTATAGATTTCAACACGAGTAATCGCACGATATATCGAATATCGTTTTTGGCACTAACAACCCAGGCTTAATGTGTTGAGCATACCATCATTACGATCAGGGCATTGGTTAATAATTTGTAGTATACTTTTTACTAAACTATTGACCCAGTTATTTGGGTCTTCGTCATAAATGGATAATGTAATGAAGGTGATTTGTATTATAAAGTTATATTTGGTATCTGTATCAGCCTCCTCTACAATCGAGAGTCCGATTGAGAGTTGATAGAGCATATAGTCCACCATGCTGGCCTAATTGACATGCATAATATAGCAAGTGGGATAATATTTGGTATATAATATTATATGTTTGTTATTTTTGTTTTCATAATTGTTTCGTGGCTGTGGTAGTACTACAATACCCGGTATCAATACATCGTCTCATGGCGATACCACAAGGAAGGGAAGTACCTTACAAATTGTAGATATTAAGTTATCTGAAAAAAGACATAATTTTTATTTTGAATACAATTCAAACTGCATTCAAAGATATTTGAATAACCGCGATTCTGAAGCGGGATTCCAACCAGCTATGAGGTAAAATAAACTACCCATCATTTTACGATACTAATTGAAAGGCTCGATCATAATATTCGTTGTAAATTGTAATTGTAATGTCGGCTACCTGGAGTGGTGCTGCGGCGGTTGCCGGTGGCGCGGGCGGGCGAAGCGCAGGTTCAGCTCCCGCGTCGGGTCCACCGCGTACTTTTCGTTGGCGTTCTGCCGCCGCCGCCTAAGCGCTGCGCACAAACACAAATTGTTGTAGTAAAAAAATATATCTATACACAGGGTGTCACAAAGCTCAGCGCTAATACGGCAACGGAAAATGGATCAAATTATGTCAGTACGCTAACAAGAAATCAGAACAATATATTATTTTATGTATTTATATTTGATGGCTTTACAGCTTTCGTGGTCACAGAAAGTGGGCAAGTTCAAAAATCGTCTATAAAATTTGTGTAATTAATTTTATAAAAAATTTAAATCTGTTTTGATTGAATCGTAATGGCAGTGTGTGTTATATGACGATGTTTCCACTACTCTGTATAATGATAATATGTGTGCGTGCTTGTCTGTTTGTGCGTGTGCGTTGCGTGTGCGTGTGCGTTGCGTGTGCGTGAGTGCGTTCGTGTATGTGCGTGTGTTGGTACGTGCACGTGTGCGTGTGTGTGCGTGTACCTGGCGTGAGGTCTGCGCAGAGCGGTGGGTCGCCGCTCCAGGAGGCGCACTTGGCGAGGCGGTGCTCGGCGCACGTCGCGATCGGGATGCGGGACGTACTGGCGCTGCCCGACGAACGCTACACACACACGTGAATAACATCGTTAAATATACACGACATTAAAATAAATCAGTCAAAACAAATCGTGTATTTACTAAAAGTATAGGGTTACAATTGGCAGATTTACAGCACTGGGCGAACCTGAGGGGGTTACTCTATGATCAGAAACGAAACTCGAATGTTCGGACGTTCGACGGGTGCAGTACGTTTTTAATTTTCCACTTAAAATCAACACTCCAAACCAAGTGTATAGTTAGGACGTACGAAAGAGGATTCGAGTATTTTGTGGAGTAGACACATTCGTACAGTTTTACGTACGAAGTCCGAAGTCTTTAATTTCGTTTCGGAGCATAGAGTAACACAGAGTCCTGTTCGATGAACGCTAACCGCATGAGGCGTAATATGTTTCTACTGTCGCACAGGGCTGCACTAGCGGGGTAGGGGGCACGCGCCCCCCACTGCACGCACCCTGCCCCCACTCAGCCATCGAACACGGTGACGACCGCACACCTTATACATAGTCCTGACCCCACACTAAGATCCAGTCTTGTCGTGGACCAAAAACTAGAGACTGCTGTCACAAACACACAGAACTCAGAGCTAATACAAATTTTAGTGTATACAAACACTCGTCAGTTTGTATTGTAGCGGCCTCTCACAGCCGACGACTAACAACCAGCCACGGAGACTGTCGAGTATTGAATAGTAAAGTGTATGAACTCACGTCTCTGAGGCTCTGTGACCCGTCGCCGGCCGCGTGCGCCATCTCCTTCACTTCCCGCTTCATCGACATGCTGCTCCTGTAAATTAATAATATTTATTTAATAACTAGGTGGTCAGACGACCTGGTAAAGGTCGCGGGACGTCGCTGGATGCAGGCTGCCTCCAACAGCTCACTGTGGAAATCATTGGGAGAGGCCTATGTTCAGCAGTGGACTTCATTTGGCTGATGGATGATGATTTAACAACTATAACTATGATTGGGCAGACCATGTGGCTCGAATGCAACCGGATCGGTGGGCTAATATGGATACCTGACGGCCGAAGACGTCGCGGAAGTCCAATAAAACACTGACGTGAAGACCTGGATGCTTTCGATCCCTTGTGGCCTGAAACTGCTGGGGAGGCAGACCTTTGCCCAGCAGTGGGATTATAAGGGTAAAAATGTGCGTATTTCAATGCGACCATAAATAGGGGACACAGTGACTAAAATGTTTTTAGCAAAAACAGCGGTACTTGTGCCGCTCTTTCTGTCTCTGTCCCTCATACTAAGTACCGCTATCTTTTCTCTCGCTCTAGTATCCTGTGAAGCTGGTACGCCAGCAAAGATTTGATTCGCGAAGTGCGTCTCAGCGTATTGTCTCTATTAAAATATATTTATTTTTTTAACATACACAAATAATTTAAATAACCCGGTACAAGGACCCCAAAACGGTAATTAAATTGATTATGTGGGTATGTATTACTTTGAAGAAGCCTATGCCCAGCTGTGGTCATCCAGAGGCTAAAGAGAGAAAAGGGACAATTATTGAAGTTTCTAAATAATAAAGTCCTTTTCTCCCGAGTGGACTGCCTCGGTGGCGCAGTTGTACTACGGTATGATTGCAAAGCTGAGGTCTCGGGGTCGAATCCCGGGTCGGGCAAAGTGATATTGGAATTTCCAATTCACTATCAGCCTGGAGTCAGGAATTTGTGCCCGATATGGCGATAGGCTCGCTCCCTATCACATCGTGGGACGGAAAATACAAGGCGAAACATGGGTGTCCTGGTTACACTTCTGCCTACCCCTTCTGGGAAAAAGGCGTGAGTTTATGTATATATGTATGAAAGGAACATACATGTGATGTAACTTTACCTGTCTGGTATAGCATCGAGTCTTGTCCTCTCCACAGCGGGACTCTGACTTTTGTCTCCGCTGCGCGTTGATGACCTTAACATAAATAAACTTTATTATATTTTAACCAACCCGTATTAGGCCTGCGTGGTGGACTATACGGCCTAACCCCACTCAATCGTACTGCAGTCGGAGGTATATGGACTGATACAGATATTTTAGCCAATCACAACACGTATAAAACTTCGTGTAATTTTAGCCAATCACAACGCGTTCCTTCATGGGCGGTACGAACGTGCGTACGCGTTCGTCTTCATCGTTCGTGCACGTATAGGTGAAGTCAGTGCGTCCATTACGTGACAATTTCTATTGGTTATTCAGTTACTATGGTTTGTAATAAATTGACAGTGAGTTTCGTATTTTGTATTTTTGTGTTGTATTTTGTGAAACACGACATGTACGGGCCAACCGTACATTTTGCAGCGTAAACAAATCGCGCGCTTATTGCCAATTTATATAAATTTTGTTTAGTGCGTAAATTGACCCGATTGAAGGCGATCGCGTACTCATATAATTAATCATTAACATTTAAGAACTTTTATCAAATATATATCCATCAAGACTATCAAGTGTATTTACTTATCACTAAAAGGTGTACCGAACACGACACAAAGTTTGTTTGTTAGCGTGGTGTCAAGCGCACTACACACCAAAGCCGCCGGCACATGTCGGCAACATTTTGTCGGCGGGCTAGCCGGCGGCTTCAGTCATTGCAAGTCGATAAACTATGACGGCGATATGGCAGCTGCTCGACAGAATAAGGAACATTTTATGACGTTGACTAGCAGTGCGCTTGCGTTGTAGATATCTCATGTCGGCGAGCAACACGTGCGGAGCTTGCCGCCGACATGTTGCTTTGCTTATAGACCGCTGAATTGTGTCGCCAGGCCGGCGGGTTTGGTAAGTACAGCGCATTAGGGTTATTCATAAACATATGACTATGCTCGTACTCTCGATTGTAGAGGAGGCCTTTGCCGCGCAGTGGGACGTATATGAGCTGATACATGGTTGCTATGTATGGTTTATATATATGTATGTGTTACCGTTTGTCGCGGTGGTGCTCGGTGGCGTCGTAGTAGACGGAGGTCTCGTCGTGGTTGAGTCGCACGGGCTCGCCGCCGCTCACCACCGAGTGGATTTTAACTGCGACATGCAATATTATACCGTTATATTTGGGGAATGCAATACCGTGATCTCAATATGCATTGTTTCGAATTAGTTTTGGTCGTATTGACAAATCCCCGCGCGATATTGGCGATAAGTGAATTTTTTAGCATATAACACCATCAGTTATTGTGAATTAAATCTTGATGAAAGTACACGAAGCGAAAGTAGTATATCAAGATTGAGCAAACTGGAGATCCATAGTCTCTACCTACCCCTATGGGATACAGGCGCGGTGTTATGTATGTATCATGACCAAAAAACATTTTAAACATGCTTTTGAACCCAGACTCGATCAAACAGCTTTCTGCATTATTTACAAGTTTTGAACCAAAATTAAAATTTAAGCGGAAAGCGCAGCGTGGGACGTCCACCCACTAAGTGGTCAGACGACCTGGTAAAGGGCGCGGGACGTCGCTGCATGCATGCTGCCTCCGACAGGTCACTGTGGAAATCATTGGGAGAGGCCTATGTTCAGCAGTGGATTACCTTTGACTTATGGATTGGATATGAAAATTGAGATATTTTTTGAAGTAATAAAACGTATAGTGGTGTTGTGAGTGCATTACCGGAGTGTCCTGGCGAGGCGGCGTCGGGCGGGCGCACGCGGATCTCCAGGCGCGACGACACCGTGGCGCCCTCGGGAGCCGCGCGCGCGCCCCCGCCCTCCGCGACCCCGCCACTCGCGCCCCCGACACTCGCGGCCCCGCCGCTCGCGCCCCCGCCACTCGCGCCGCTGCCGCTCGACGCACACGACAGGCTCTGTACCACATATGATGCACATTTATATTGAATTCCAATTTCCGTGTATAAATTTGAAAAAAGTATATTTATTTTTATATTTATGTATATGTATGTATAACTATGTAATCTAAACCACTGTCCAACATAAATCAATTCATCATATTCTCTTCAACTATACCATAAAATAAGACACCAAAACTACAGCATTTATTCCACAATGATATACGTCATAAAGTGAAGTGGCGTACAGACCGGCAAGCTGTGCGCGCGCGCGGGGCGGGGCGGCGCGTGGTCTGCGCACGCGCGCGTGGCCACGCCCCGCACCACGTCCATACTGTAGCGCACGCAGCCCGCGCCGCCCGCGCCCCCCGCGCCCCCCGCGCCCCCCGCGCCGCCCTCGAACGACGCCTGCTGCAGCAGCGGCGGCTGCAGCGCGCGCAGGTGCGAGCCTGGGACACGCCACCGAGATACTACATGCATACACATACAGGCCCATCATGTGATAGGAGGCGAGCCTATCGCCATATCGGGCACAAATTCCTGACTCCGGGCTGGTGATGAATAGAAAATCCAAGAACACTTTGCCTGGTATTCGAACGCGAAACCTCAGCTTTGTAACCATACCGTAGTACAACTACGCCACCGAGGCAGACAAAATTGAACATGAGTTATTTCGATGATATAAAAAATCTAATAAATTTAATAACAAAATAACTTCAACATTTGTAACTAAGACAAAATAGTTTATTCACAAATTATCATGAAACTGCCACAAATTATGCATACGCCTATTTGATACTTTAGCTGTCATGTCAGAATTCTCCAATTTAAAAATACTTATAACTTGGCAAAAAAGAGTCTGGTGCGACGAAAATGGTAATTAAAAAAAAGTAATTGTGGCAACACTATTTTAAATGTCATTGCTGCCAAATAGCCGGTACTGTGGCCGGTACTTTCTATGTCATCGTTGTGTGCGCTGCGCAATTATTTACCGATTTCGACAAATTCTCGTGTATTTGTTGCTTGTTTTGTGATTCAAAATGAACAAAACGATTCGTAGTAGTGGTAGAGCCATAATTTATATTTTTTTGCGGTGTTTGGCTGAATCTGAAGCGGGACAAATTTTGTCTCAAATTGACAATGTTTATCAGAGAACAGCCGATATGACAGGTATTTATGCAAATTATTTACGTCCTACAAGTTGAATTATTCATTTTGCACTAGAATACATTACCTGGAACATATAATTTGCGAGATTTTTGTTAGTTCAGAAAAGAGCTATTAAGGTTATGTTTACGTGTTATGTATACACTGAATTAGAATTTTAGATCCTTTCAATACTTTAAATTATCTCATACATTGATATTTTTGTATGCTTATATAGGTTTGGTATTTATTTTAGGTAAATCTGTCACTACCATAAGAAAATTTGTTGCAGAAGGTGAAAAAAATAATGGCGTTTTTTCTACACCTGGTAAAAATAGGAAAGGTCGCCCAAAGAAAGACCTCGATAATTTTGACCTATGCGCAGTTAGACAAAAGGTTCATTTCTTTTACACTGTAAAAAAACAGGTATGTATTATATTTTACATTGTTTCTACGTTTTCTTTAAAAAAAACAGTATGTATTATATAAATTTATTTTTTTTAGATGCCTACTCTAAGAAATTTATTACCAGTAGTTAGAGAAGAATTAGGATTTAACGGAAGCCGTGAACATCTAAGAAAGATATTGCATTCTCTGGGTTTTTCATACAAGAAATGTAAAACAGATAGAACGGCACTTATGGAGAAACCTAACATAGCAGCAAAGAGGGAGAAATATTTAAAAATTATAATACAAAATAGGAATTTACCTGAAGAACTCCAAAGGCAAATCATTTATTTGGATGAGAGCTACATACATGCGTCTTACAAGCTCAAAAAATGTTGGCAATCAGTTGAGATTAGTGGAGTGCGGCACAATACATCTAAAGGAAAAAGATATATTATTGTGCACGCTGGGAGTGAAAAGGGCTTTGTACCAAATGCATTATTAATTTTTAGTGGCATAAACAAGAACGAGGGTTACCATTCAGAAATGAACAGAGAACATTTTAGAAAATGGGTTACATAAAAATTAATTCCCAATTTAACAGAGCCTTCCATTATTGTTATGGACAATGCTCCTTACCATTCAGTAGTAACCAATAAGGCCCCAACCAGTGCAACAAAAATCGCTGATATAAAACTCTGGTTAATTCAAAATAATATACCATTTGATGAGACAATGCGCAAACCTGAGTTATTGATGCTGGTAAAACGCCACAAACCAGAGGCTATATACGAAATTGACCAAATTTTGGGGGACCATGGTCACACTGTGGTAAGGCTGCCACCTTATCACTGTGATCTCAACTCCATTGAATTGATATGGGGCATTGCAAAACATAAACATACATACATAACATACCGTAGCGATTTTAAAGAATTTCTACGGTATGTAAGTCCGCCAACCCGCACTAGGCCAGCGTGGTGGACTATATGGCCTAACCATTCTCAATCGTACTCTCGATTGTAGAGGAGGCCCGTGCCCTGCAGTGGGTCGTATATGGGCTGATACAAAAAAAAAAAAAAATTGCAAAATATAAAATTGCCTCTGTCAACATTGGATCCATTGACATAAAGGTTGATATCTAATTATATCTTGTTATATTTTGTACATAGTTTAATTTTTTTAATATTCAGCTGAACATATAATTAATGATATTTTATTCCAACAGATAGCAGCTGAACAAGCATTCCGGGCGATTACTGTTGAAGACGAAAAATTCATGCCAGCATGTAATGAAAATTGAAAAGGAGTATTATGAAAGGGGTATGACCATGTATGACGTCATCGAAAAATTGATTATTAACCTCAAAGATGACAGCAGTAGCGACACAGATAAAAATTTAGATGATTCAGATGATGATGTGATTGCAGGAACGTCTAATCAAGACCCAACAGACTTTTCTGGGGTAGAATATTTAGACGAAAGTATTTTAAAATCAGATTGATTTAAATAAAAAAAAAACTTAATTTGTTTTATGTGAATAAATTGTAAAAGTATAATATAAACATTCCATTTTCCCCTTTATTTTATTAATACTACAACAGTGCTTTATTGGAGTTTTAAATCGGCTCAAATCCACCCTGAGTAAGGAGTGTTATTTTTTAAATAATTCTGTGAGAGATCACATTTTGTATGTGATTATTTATTTACTTATTTGAATAGTAGGCTTATATAAAATCAGTAACACTAACCATTGAAGTTGTAATTATACAATATG
Source organism: Theretra japonica (assembly GCA_033459515.1). NCBI lineage: Eukaryota > Metazoa > Arthropoda > Insecta > Lepidoptera > Sphingidae > Theretra > Theretra japonica. Next base: position 476,304 of record CM065952.1, read on the forward strand.
TTACCACTCCAGATGCCCTCCGCCTTATCTAAGTGACAAAAAACCTAAGTGAATTGATCATATAAAATTATATTTCACTTTGATGCAATATGCCTGTGTTTATAAAAAAGTTATATATATATTCTTGTTCTTTTTTCGTTATATTACTAGTTATTATTTGCGGTTCCGCTAGTGTAAAATTCTTATTTCGGGATAAAAGTTACGAACAATTTTTTTTCCTCTTTAATATTAATTTAAAATAGACAAATCTATACTCTTTTCTGCAAATATATTTTTTCCTACTTATTATTTTATTCTTCAAATAGTTTCCTTTTAAGTCATTGATTAATATTATAAAATTAACAAGTATCTAAACATTTTACGTCATAGTATATCAGGTTGCTATATCAAAAAAATATATTCGATCGTGGCGCCCTCAATAAAAACCGACTCTTTTTTGCCATGCTATATATATATTGCTGATATAAGACAGCGCCATCTGTCATAAAATTACTGTATTAAAACACCATACATTTACGTAGATATGGCGTCAATAAAGTGTAGTTAGTTGTTGAACTGACCGATGGCAGGCAGCGACCAGCAGCGAGGCAGCACGTGATGTAGATTTGAGTAGTCCTCTATGCCGGGGATCTGCACGCAAGTCCTGCGCGGCGTGCGCCGGGGCTCGCCCGCCCGCGCGGGGGGCGAGGGCCGCGCCGGGGGGAGCTTCTCTGGCGCCTGGGGGTTCAATAACACATCCAGTGTCAACACCAGCATTTCCCAATACCATTATATTCTATCCAAAACCATCCCTCTGAGTTTGAAAAAGTAGCAGTGTATTTATATATTCTTTGCTCCTCTCACGATAACACTTTTTTCGGGATAAAAAGCAGCCTGTGTTAATCCAAGATATCAGCTACTTCCATACCAAATTTCATCAAAATTGGTCGAGCAGTTTAAGTGTGAAGAAGTAACAAACACAAACTTTTTTGTTTATAATATTAGTAGGATATAAAACAGACGGAGTTTGTTTGTTCGCGCTAATCTCAGGAACTACTAACTCGAATTGAAAAATTATTTTAGTGTTGGATAGTCCATCTATCCAGGAAGGCTATAGGGTACTTTTTATCCCGGTAAAATATATAGCGGCACAATTTATACTAGAAAACTTTTTTTATATATTAGTACATATAAAGTTTTTGTCAATATTAATATTAGTGTAATTGCTGGAAGTCCAATACTCCTTCCCTCTTTTCAACCTTTTTCCTTCTCGCTTCCACCCGATCTGATGGTCCTAACACATACATAATCCAAGCGTAGTGGATGTTCATGCGCAGTGATCACTTACCACCAGGTGAGTGGTTTGCTCGTCTACCGGCCCTACTGAGTAAAGTATCAAGACACATACCGTTGGCTGTGCGGGCGGCACGTGGTGCGCGGTGTGTTGTGAGGGCGTGGGCTGCGTGTGTTGTGTTTGTTGCGTGTGTTGCGTGTGTTGCGTGTGTTGTGTGTGTTGTGTGTGTTGTGTGTGATGCGCGGAGTGTGCGGAGTTGTGCAGCTGCGTGCGCGCGTGCGAGGCGCTGGACACGGCGCTGGCGCCGCGGCCGCGGTGCTCCGGGGACTGCAGATCAACAATAAATAACTATATTGCTTGGTTATGTTACAAAAATACATACAAGGCGGTTGTGTCAGTAGACACATAATTCGTCGATTAATGCTTTATCAAACAGCATACAAATCTAAATCGTTTATAAATCAAAGTTAAAAAGTAATTCAGGGACATATTTATTATCTCCTAACACAAGGTAATCAATACAGTAATTTTACAAATAACATATTTTATCATTACTAAAGAGTCTAGTCGAATTGTTGCCAAAATAGTATTTTATTACATCGCCCATATTTTTTGATCCTTCGAGCCCGATACTAGGAAGATAAAACAGCAAACACCATAGTTTAAATAAACCATTCTATGTTTTCCCAGAAACGGGTAAAATTGAACAGAACGACAGATTTCATCATAGGCGATACACGTGTCAACTTATGGCACCATACACCGTGCCTACACAACAATACCGACCTGCAATTGCTCCTGTTTCCATTCGTTGTCCGTGGTCTCTTCAGAGTCGTCGAACTGTGACTTCCACAGCGACACTAGGGTCAGCGCGCCGCCTTTCGTCACCTGAAGGAAACATATTTTTATTACTAAAACAGGAAAACAAAAAAAGAGAAAAAAAAAACATTCACAATTTTTGGAAGGAAAATGGAGGTAAAGACCTATATTTTATGACTAAATTTGTAACCAATAATAGTATTTAATATTAGGACATTTTTATATTAATTTGATGCAGTGGTAGTTTCATTTTCAGTTGTATTGGTCCATTTTTTTTTTCGATTTTTTCGTTCACTGCGGCTCAAACGATTTTAAATTGCTAAAAATATATTATCTGAGACGAGTTCTTGCTAGTCTCATATGATGTTTTTCAAATCTCCATTCTATTAAAGCGAATTCTCATGTTAACTTTAATCTGCACATCATAAAGTCTAAAATGTACACTATAAAAAGTTTTATTATGGTAGAGCCACGCTATTGTCAGTCATGACTGAGCATGAATCAGCGGGCTACCACTCTCACAGAAGATCGCGGTGACGCGACAGCTCAACTGTCGCATTTCGTTCAGTGAGTGAGCTTGCCGGATGTCCTATACCCATTTCCTCTTCCCATCCTTTTTCCTTTCAGCTCCTTTCCAATTGGGCCGGCAACACATCCATGATCCAGCGTTGTGGATGCTCATGGGCGGCAGTGATCACTTACCATCAGGTGACCTGATTGCTCGTTTGTCCGTACTTATGGCACTATGCTATAAAAAAGGACCCATTACAGTACATGCGGCTCTTTGTATATACTAAAATACATAATATTCGTAAACAACAGTACAATGAAGTACACAGTAAGTAAGTTGTTCCGACCTGTTGCAACGCAGACACGTTCTCGTCGTCCATGACGGCGAACTGCGTGTAGCTCTGGTCCGCACGCGCACGCGCCGCGCGACGACCGCCTGGAACAGGGGGGCGGGGGGGTTAGTATTCACCCTTATTTGTAGAGTGGACTGAGCGTAGAGGGACATGTGGTTTGTTAATAGTTACTAATTTGGATATCTATGTTTTCTTCACTTTTTTAAATATTTTCTTAAGTAATAATATTATGTTATGGGAGGAGACACACTTAGAGAAATCCGTCTATTCAATACAGATGCAATACTATCGTCATAAGCCAAAAAAGACATTACATTTTTTTTTTCTAGGATTTCATTATGCTGCTATTTCTACAAAATACATTATTGGACCAAATCTCGATCGTCTCGAAACACATTTAATGAGAGTGAGATACCGATTGTTGGCATATGACAATATACAAACTGTATAGAATGTCAAAATCATAACTGTGCTAATCGTCAGCCTGTCATGCCTATAGAGAACTATGAAAATAATTTGTGACCGCACGATCATTTCATCTCTCTCACACTTTTCTAATTAAATTACTGACACAGCTCAATCACTATTTCATTTTTCAGGATTTTTTTACGGTTAGAGAAAGCTCAGTCCGTTCTTTGTCTATGACAACACAACTTTACAATAGCGCCATCTATCGAATAGCGGTAACACATGTATTTACGTGAAGCTGAATTCAACAGTTTTTTTTCCATTTTGCCAACTGCATTCGATGGTAAGTGTAATAGTCCAGATGAAGTCTTAAATGGGGTCAAATGATTGCCACTCGACATTAATATGACGGCCCACTTGTTCACGCTTTTTAAAGGCACAGAAGGACAAGATGTCCGGGAAAAATATACAACTTAGAGACGAAAACTAGTGGCCTTATATTCGAGCGAGTGACCATAATGGTGCATCCACATCGCATTTATCTTTTATGAAGCAAAATTGTGCAACAATATTATCAATTGTTACATGTTACTTAACATATACTAACACGTCAAAATGTACTAAAATAAACGACATTTTGCTATCAGACATTGCTGAGTAACACAAAAAAGTTGCTCCTCAAAAATTAACTACAGTGTGGATGCACCATTAGACTCAAATCTTAATTAGTCATAATTTCTGGACTATTTAATTACCATCAGGCACAGCGCATCTGATGATGTTGTTAAAGCTCTGATGGTAAGCTTTAGTAAGGAAACGCGAGACTAACCCCTCTTACCTCTCTTGAAATGAGTGTCGGAGTGCACGCTGTCCACGTCAGCAACTATTCTAGGGCTTATCGCTTCACCTGAAACACGAAGACTGTAGTACACTAGACATCACATATACAGGGTATATCAACACTGCGACCGATAACGAAGCCAAGTGGTGGTTTTAGTGATTACAGACACGATTCAATTAAACATTTCAGAAAAAAAGCAAAAAGCAACAGGTGTTTTATTTTTTTTGCATTTTTTTAAATATCATCGTGTTTGGATGGTAAATCCCTATATTTTGCTAAAAATTAAAATTCAAATCCTTGTGTATCATCGTGCTAATAAAAATAAAAATATGTACATTATTATTTTAGGATAACAATGTATTTAACTACACAAATACGACGATAAGTAAAATATTACAACAAAAATTTGGTCGCTTGTTTTTTTTTTCCAAATGTTTAGTTGCATTGTGTCTTAAGTCACTGATACTACCACCTGGCTTCGTTTTCGGTCGCATTCTGGATATACCTGTATATCCTGTATCTGTATCAGCCCATATACATATGTACATACATCCTTCTGCAGGGCACGGGCCTCCTCTACAATCGAGAGTACGATTGAGAGTGGTTAGACATAGTTCACCACGCTGGCCTAGTGCCACGCGGACTTTACAAACCATCGAAATTCCTACAAATCGCTACGGTATGCAGGTTTCCTCACGATGTTTTCCTTCACCGTTATAGTGTGTTGTGATTGACTATCAATACACACATGACTCCGAAAAATCAGAGGTGTGTCGGTTGAACATGCTACTACTGATAACATGTTGGCAGCTGCGTCTGGTCCGTTACCAACATCCTGTATAAAGTGCATGGTGGCCACGCACTTTATACAGGATGATATTGACATATGGTATTTAATTTAACCTAAATGTTTCTCATCACCCCAGGTGACATTGTACAAAACTTGAAAAAAAAAGCTGAGACGATTTTTTTAGTATTCACGATTTTGGCCACCCCGTGTAGGTACGAGTATTTTTACCGCTTAACAGCACTTCGGTTCGGTTCAGAAACTTACCTGAGCCGTTAAAGGCGTACCTGTACGGATAATTAAAATCGCGATCTTTGACAAAACATACAGTATTTTTTTCAAACTTGGTACAATGTTTCCCGGGATAGTTAGGAACATGTGGTTAAAATTAAATATTATATGTCAATATTCTAAACCTACCTAAGATCTGTCCACCGTACTGTGTGAGGCAATACCATAATATTTCAATAACCTAAAACTACCTAATACCTGGCTACGGTACTTTTGATTGTGTCGGAGGCAGAGACAATGGGACGTACATGGGCTGACACAGAGACAGGCAGATAAGTCTGGTAGCGAGTGCGACATACCCGGCGTGGGCGGCGAGGCGTGCGCGGCCAGGTCCTGCACGCACGTGGGCGGCGCCGTCACCACGCGCAGCCGCGCCAGCGTGGGGCCGCCTGCGACACCACCACGTACTTACATACAACCACTATGCCACACACTCTGCTCGCACAGTATGACCATACCAGAAACTAATATTAATAATAAATAATCATTTAAATTATTATTTCTAGGGCCTCGTTCACCATCTTCAATTAAACTGTTGATTAACGTTAATTGCCAAATAAAAGTGTCGAGTATCTTCCGTAGATTTCACAAGTCAAAATAAACTATCGAGTACCAACGTGTTGCTAAGTGAATGACATAAGAAATTGAACGAATAATTCGTTCAATATTACGTCAAATGTCCCCCGTCCTGATTTCCGCAAACTATTTTTTTCTTAAAAAATAAAAAAGGAGGTTGAGATTTGAACTGTATTTTAACCACCAATTAAATACGCTAATTAGCAGACGATGTGGCCAGTAAAATACAGATTAGTGTAATCATAGGATTAGTGTTACTGGAGCGTCGTGAAATCGACACGTGATGTTACGGGTAACTAACCGATGACTAGCCTACTTGACGCTTTACTTGAGGGTGGTGAACTAGGCCCTTAGACGAACATTTCTCATACACAGAAGATATCTCTTAGCTCTATTTTCTATGAGTGCGATGTAAATGAAAAGTTAAATAATTTATTGAATCCATAAAAATGTAAACATAATTTTTATATCCAGTCATGATTTTTAGTCTACTACAAGAGCATGCAATTAAGATTTTTTTTACGCCCGGTCCGAACTTTCATAACTGCGTCTCAATTTTGGGTCTGTTCGTTTCAGGGACCATGCCTTTTGTCCGGGCTACGCTAATATCGCCCTCGTTACGGTGCTGTGTATACGGGACTATTACTAGTGTAGTGTAGTCTAGTGATGTTGTAGTGTAGTGTAGTGTAGTGATGTTGTAGTGTATTGTAGTGTAGTGTAGTTTAGTGATGTTGTAGTGTAGTGTAGTGATGTTGTAGTGTAGTGTAGTGATGTTGTAGTGTAGTGTAGTGTAGTTTAGTGATGTTGTAATGTAGTGTAGTGATGTTGTAGTGTAGTGTAGTGTAGTGATGTTGTAGTGTAGTGTAGTGTAGTGATGTTGTAGTGTAGTGTAGTGATGTTGTAGTGTAGTGTAGTGATGTTGTAGTGTAGTGTAGCGTGGTGTACCTGGCGCGGGTGCCCGCGGCTTGCAGGGCGGCACGCTCTGTCGCTCGGGTCTCGCGGCCGTGGGGCCCGTCACCGCAGAGTTACTCGTCTCCTGCGAACAATATCATTAGTGTAAGGATAACCACCAATTATATTACGATTAACACATACATCACCGTCACGCGTATCCCGTAGGGGTAGGCAGAGACTAGACAGACACTTTGCTCGATCCTGACATACTACTTTCGGTCTTCCACTTTTGATTAATTATAACAAATTAACATGACTGAACCCTTTAAACAAAAAAAAAGATTTTTTACAAATCGGTTCAGGCGTCTTTTAATAATCGGTGAACTAATACAAAAAAAAAATACAAAGATTCCGACGATTTGAGAACCTTCCATTTTTTTTTTAATCGGTTAAAAATAGAATGACAAAATAATAAAAACCTGTTATACGCACAAAAATCTCCCAACATATGCTATATCCAAATAGTCATGTCTCCTATAATGGACACGATATTTATTTTATACAAACATTATATTCACCTTGGCGTGTCTGTCAGGCGACGGCGCAGGCGTGGTCCTGGTCTCCGGCTCTTTTTCCGGAGTTGGTTTCTCCGCAGTTGACTGTACAAGAAAAAATATAATAGTAGAAGCTCAGATATAAATAAATCATTTTATGTGTAAACTGTCACTGCAGTATTATAACAGCGCCATCTATCGTCACAAGAGCGAACCACTTGTGACAGGCAGCTCGTTGTTCATTTACGGATATCAGCATACGGACGGATTTTAGCATCCTGCCCTGTTACAAGTACTTACGTATCCATTGATGTGGTGCGTACACGCCAGCGTCACAATTAAACATGCCATTTCATTATAGCGCCATCTATCCTCCCACGTGCATACTATCTACCTACATATCCATTTATGGAACTCGAGAACGTCACAATTCCATGGGTCTTTGTAACGGGCCCTTATTTATATAAATAAATAAACAAATACACCCAACAGTCACATACATAGTCCTGATGCCACATTAAGATCAATTAAATCTTATGTCGTGGGTATCAGAAGCTACGAGAGACTTTTTGGTCTCACAAACACTCAGACCCGAGAGAAATACTCGTGAGTCTCACAAACATTTGTCTCGGTGCGGGGATCGAACCCGCGGCCTCTCGTTTCACATGCGGCGTCTAACCAACTGCGCCACGAAGGCTGCATATTTATACGCGGCAGTGGGTATCCGGGCGGAAGCTGCCCCCTACAGTACTCACGTATCCGTTGACGTGGTGCGCGTGTCGCGGCGAGGCGGGCTGCGCCCTCTTCTCCAGCGCCTTGTCTTTCTGCGCGTTGGTCTGCGTGTCCGTCGCCACGGCCGTGGTCGCCTCCGTCTCCAACCGCCGCCGGGGCTGTTGCTGCGGATCGAAAGGGTTTTTTTTGGTTTTTGGGTCATCAAGTCCGACACAAGGGGTAGGCAGATGTACTATCAGAACACTGGTATTTCGTCTAGAATGTTCTGTCCCATGATGTGATAGGTGATCTATCGGTTCCATCTAGTACACAAGTATAAAATCTTAAGTGAACTCTTTATATTCCAGTCTCTCACATCCGACATTTTTTTTGGGCGACGGGAAAGCTGTTATCTTAAGCGAGACCAGAAGATGTACGTCAGTGTTAGAACTTTAACTAGCTCGGTCACAGTAACTCCTAGCGAGTACATATTGTGGTCGGGCTGGTTCTTTTATAAACCCTGCACCAGTATCCCGACTACGCCTCCTTGGTGACCTTCACACGCATCATACTGGTGTTAGAGATCCTTTCACTGCAACTCCAGCCAACCAGGATCAGCAGCACACAATTGGCACTGAGCTTCGAAGCTCGGTGAGTCCTTATACTAGTGCTAAACCGCATCGAAATGAATCAGAAAGAAACACTTGGATGGAGTAGTATAAAATTTTCAATTATTTTGTGTAGTAATGCAAGATATACAGGGTATATCAAAACTACTACCGAAAACGAGCCAGGTGGTAGTTTTAGCTACTACAGACACGATGCAACTAAAAATTTTGCACGAAAACGCGACGATTTTTTTGTAATGTTTTTATTTTTAAATATCATTGTGTTTCGGTGGTAAATCCATAGTTTTTGCTGAAATTGTAATTTAAAACTTTGCGTATTATAGCGTCAGATGTACATTATTGTTTTACGAAAATATATTTACCACCCAAATACAACAGAAAAAAAAAATCAGTCGCTGTTTTTTGCAAAATTTAAATAGCATTGTGTGTGACGTCACTAAAAGTATCCCCAGGCATGGTATTCGGCGCAGTGTAGATACACGCTGTAGTGGACATAGCGTGTATATGTGCTCACGTGTTCGTGCGGCGGCGCGTCGGCGGGCGCGGGCTCGGGCGCCGCCAGCAGCGCCGCGCGCGCGCGCCCCGCGCACACCGCCTGCACCACACACAGTATACATACTTATAACATCGTCAAAGGACCGCAAACTACGGCTAGGCAATATCTTCCAGCCACTCATATGTAAATAGAACATACTACACACTTCATAACTTATAACGATCTCATATTTTTGTATCACATTATTTTAAGTAGTATTAAGTCTTTATTTTTAATAAACAATTTTTCATTTTCATTTTCATTTCATGTCATATCAAACACGCGAAAAAAACAATTACGAGGAATATAAAAACATCTCACTATATCACCAGCTCTCAAATAATGACGTCATAATTCATGTTTTTTTTTTATTATTTCTGCTATTATGTCACAATATAATGACAATTGATTAATGCCATAAAACAGTAAGAAAGAAAAAGCAATTATGAGTTGAGGCTTAAAAATAATATTGTTCGATAACATTTTTTATTGTATTCTATGTATCTTGTCATAGGAGGACAATAGAACTTTAATAAATAAATAAATAGACTTCAAAAAAATAATGGCATATTTTTGAGACATATTCAACTGCACACTGCAAACGGACGGACCAACAAACCCAATTTACATACATCGTTTATTATTTGACAACTCCCATGTATATTACCACGAATGTTTCATTAATCAGTCTATTTTATAACAACACTAATGAATTTAATGACAAAAATGTTTGTATGAAAACTGTATATAGTGTGAATTTATTAATTTATCTTCAAATTATATATTTTTTTCAATAATAACTCAATATTTTTTTAATTGAGCTTAATTTTAGTCAATCTACGGCCGAAATTATCAAACGATCCTGATATTTATTTAAGAAAAAATAGACCAATTAGATCAAGGAATCGTGTCGACACGCCCACATTTGACATGTTTTGTTTGGTCTATTTTCAGGGCCGATCTTAAGGTATGGATTTTGGGAAAGTTTATTAATTTTGTTCGTTAGAGATTTTTGAGTATAACGGTGGCTGTTTGGGGTTTTTGAAAACTATTAACGATTTTGAAGTAAAATTAATAATTTCACACTATCATATCAAAATATTTGTACTATAATATAATATGCTAAACCTAAAACTAAATTCCTCTCAAATTATTACTATAATATGTGAACAATGCATTTTGAACATTCATACAAAACCTCCCAACATATAATTCTCACCGAAATCCATCGATTCTTTTAAAACAAATAGGCCTGCAAAAGATTCGTACCGTTTACTTATGGCATAAATTCCTTTGATATTTTTTCGGATATCCGACGGTTAACGTTCGGATATTTGAAAAAACCGTTTGCAACATTTCTAATTGAAATATCCGGCAATTTAATTTCTGATATTCATTTTTTTCGGATATTTTGAGATATTCGAGGATTTTTGATATTTCCATGTATTGAATAGTTTCGGATGTGCCCGGCAGTCCCCCCCCCCCCCAGCGTCACTCACGTCCTTCTCCCAGTCGTAGGGGTCGGTGTCGCGGATGCCGCGGCGCTTGCAGCAGCGCTCCAGCAGCGAGGTGAGCATGGCGTAGTCGGGCGTGTCGGCGTACTCCAGCTGCTGCACGTGCTCCAGGAACTGGCGCAGCTCCGACGGCAGGTGCTTCAGCAGCAGCCGGTGGTCGTACTTCTCCTTCATCAGCCCCACCTGCACACATACATACATAAACACGCCTTTTTCCCAGAAGGGGTAAGCAGAGGTGCTACCAGAACACCCACGTTTCGCCTTGCATATTCCGTTCCACGATGTGATAGGGGGCGAGCCATCGCCATATCGGGCACAAATTCTTGACTCCGGGCTGATAATGAATACAAAACTCCAATATCACTTTGCCCGACCCGAGATTCGAACCCGAGACTTCAGTTCTGCAATCATACCGTAGAACCACTACGCCACCGAGGCAGTCATACAAAGCGAGAGTAAAGACATACAAACACGTGCAAGCGCTTGTTGCCGACATAATTTTTTTTTTATACACCACCAAGTTTTGTCACCGGGCCAGCGGCTTGGGAGTGTAGTGCACTTTATATCAAGATTATGTACTGACGATATGTATTTGTAAGTGACCGCACCTGTTCCTTATCCTTGATCTTCCTCCACGGCAGTTGTCCGTTAACAAACTCGACCAGCATGTAGAAGAGCGACCACAGGTCGTCGTGGCGGCCCATCTCCTTGTTCTTGTGAGCATTTATCGACGCGTATCGGACCGTGCCTGCAAGGAATCGTGAAAAAACATTATTACATACATAAACTCACGCTTTTTTTCCAGAAGGGGTAGGCAGAGGTGCTACGAGGACACCCACATTTCGGCTTGTATGTTCCGACCCACAATGAGATAGGGGGCGAGCCTATCGCCATATAGGGTACAAATTCCTGACTCCAGACCGATTGTGAACAGAAAAATCCAATATCACTTTGCCCGACCCGGGATTCGAACCCGAGACCTCAGCGTTGTAATCGTATCGTAGTACAACTACGTCACCGAGGCATAATTATTGTTGTAAATCACGCGAAATGACGATTGAGGAAGAAACCGGACGCACTAGCCGGGATGGCGACACGGAGAAAAAAACAAATGTGAGTAATCGTGTAAATTATTTTTTATTGTCGTATCATTAAGTGGTGGCCTGTTGGTAACGGACCAGACGCAGCTGCTTACGTGTTCACGTTAGTCGCGGGTTCAAATTCCAGGGCACACCTCTGACTTTTCGGAGTCATGTGTGTATTGATAGTCAATCACCACGCACTATAACGGTGAAGGAAAACATCGTGAGGAAACCTGCATAGCATGGCGGTTTGTATAATTTTCTATGGTATGTAAAAGTCCGCCATCCCGCACTAGGCCAGCGTGGTGGACTGTACTAAACCCTCTCAATCGTACTCTCGATTGTAGAGGAGGCTCGTGCCCTGCAGTGGGACGTATCTGGGCTGATACAGTACAGTACTTTAAGTAGTAGTGAGAAGAACGTCGATTTCTAGACTGTACTCTATCCTACGGAACCACTACGACATGTAATGGAGGGTATTTGGATATATGAATGTTTGTGTGGAGGTCGCTCACCTCTGAAGCCGGCAGCGGCCCTGGGCGGGCGCACCTGTCCGTTGCTGGTGGTGTACTGGCGCGCCAGCCCGAAGTCCAGCATGTACACCTTGCGGCAGTTGGACGGGTGCCGCCCGATGCTGAAGTTGCTCTGCAATCATCAGCCTTGTTCACGCACACTATTATAGCATCTTGTTTCATATCTTTACGTCTTGAAATAAAACGAATTCTTACGGATTTTATCGCGAATTTGGTTAATTTTTACATTTTTTAAATTTCCCGACGTTTCGATCACTTTACAGTTTTCGTGGTCACGGGGCAATTGACATGTTTACATCTTGATTAAAGAATATATTTTTTATGATTATATTGATGCTCCTATGTCCTTCTTTAACTGACGTAATAGTACATTGCGTGATTACATAACAGAAATAAAGTAAATACATCATAAAATTAAGAAACTATTGAAAAGTCTCTTCTCGTAATGCTGGTATGAGATTTTTGTTTTTTTTTTATTTGGTTCACAAACTGAATGTTCCTTTAAACATGCATATTTAAAAACACTACTTATAACAAAATAAGGACACTCTTAACTAGCGAACACAGCATGCGCACATTACAAACATACAGCATAATACATAATTATGCTTACAACACTACCAAAAAAATCTTATCTTAGAATATTATTTTTATTAAAAAAATGCTATATCATAATAAATAAAAAAAAAACAAAAGGATATAAAAACAACTAACTAAAAACTACTCAAAATGGCTCCGAAAACTGTTTATAATACAATTTTTTGAATGTTGGAAAAGGTCAGAGGGCGAATGTGCTGTTAGTACCCAACAATGGGGTGAATAGGTACAAACGAGTACTTACAGGTTTAATATCTCTATGCAGGAATCCCACTGAGTGTATTGAGTCTATAGCTTTGAGTATTTGTAGTCCCAGTCTGAAACACAACAATAAATAAATAAATAAATAATAAATACACCCAACAGTCACATACATAGTCCTAACCCCACACTAAGATCGAGTCTTGAGTCGTATCAGAAACTACGAGAGACTTTTCGCTCTCACAAACACCCAGACCCGAAACAAATACTTGTGGTTCACAAAAATATTTGTTTCGATGCGGGGATCGAACCCGCGGCCTCTCGTTTCACAGTCGGCGTCTAAACAACTACGCCACGGAGGCTGTCAATGTCAAAAACATCATCATTAAATAATAGTTCGTCAACCCGCACTAAGCCTGCGTGGTGGACGATGGCCTAACCCCACTCAGTTCAACCCTCGGTTGTAGAGTAATAAAAATACCTTTGCTAGTATTTGCAGGTATTTTCAATCCTACATTGCACATTTCTCAGGACACCCTGTAGTTTTTTGTAGTATAAATGAAATTCCACGTGTTTGTATATTACATTCTTCCGGTAGTATTTTATAAGCTGGTACCGTCCCTGTTTGGGCTGTACCTGATGGTACTAGAACAAGTAACTAGATGCTACCTGATCAGTCATATGCGCCATAGGCTGGTACCATGATGGTAGCATAAGTTACTAGTGGTACTCGAGACTACCACGAATCAATAGGTACTCGAAGGTAATGGCATAAGCTGGTGTGTGATGATAGTTCTCTGGCTGGTACCCAAGAGTACCATGAGTTACTAAGTGTACTGGTATACCTGAGCGTGGTGGAGAGCGAGAAGGCGCCCCTGGGCTGTGCTCTGCGCAGTTCAGCCAGGTTCCTGCCCTGCAGCTGCATCACCACGTAGTTGAAGCGCGCGTTGCGCCCGCACCCGATGAACCGGCACACGTGCTCCTTGCCTGGAATAACCCAGTGCTGTTAGTGGTAGAGCTGCGCTGTAGTAAGGACTGTAGTTCGAATGGTTCGCATCGACTAAGGTGGTACCACTGTCTCAAACTCTATCAATCTATTACATTTCGTTGAGCAAGATTGTAGGGGTGGTAGAATATTTATATCTACCCAAATGTAGATCATGCCATTCACCTCATGATAAGCGATACGACCGCTCATGGACAGAAGCGAAACCAAACAACACCATGAATTACAAAACAATGCTTGGCATTCCACTGCGCTCGCCATCCTGAGACATAAGGTGTTAAGTATTATGGCCAGTAATTATGCTGTATACAATGTCCTCAAACCGAAACACAACAATGCATTCATTCTAGAAGAGCATACCTTGCAGCTTTTTGAGCACGGCCACCTCCATCTTCAGCACCTGTTTGGGCTGGCGCGCCGACTCCACCTTCAGCGCCACCTGCTCCTGCGTCACCAGGTCTAGACCCTCGTAGATCTCGCCGAACCCGCCGCCGCCTATCTTCTTCACCACCTGGAACCAATGGTAAGGTAATTAGAAGTCGTCCAGAAATTGAGAGAAATAATTAAGCCGGTCTAGTTAATTCAACACCTGGAATTAATGATATAGGTTTTAGAAGTTGTCTGGAAATTGGAAGAAACTAGAGAGCTGGCCTATCTTAATAAATAAATAAATACACACAACAGTCACATACATAGCCCTGACCCCACATTAAGATCAATTAAGTCTTGTGTCGTGGGTATCAGAAGCTACGAGAGACTTTTCCGCCTCCCAAACACCCAGACCCGAGACAAAAACTTGTGGGCCACACAAACATTTGTCTCGGTGCGGGGATCGAACCCGCGGCCTCTCGTTTCACAGTCGATCTCTAACCAACTGCCTCACGGAGGCTGTCAATCTTATTCATTACCTACAGTGATCGTGGATGGTCCAGAAGTTGTCCAGAATTAAATGGCGATTCTAGCTTGATATGTCCATGGAATATGATATGAGGCCACAGTGTACCTTCCATCTCTCCTTGACCACGTGTCCGGGCTGCAGCAGGTCCTCGGACGCCATGGTGATGTGGTGCGCGCGCCGGGAAGTGTCCCGCGACGCCGAGCGGGACGCGCGCCCGCCGAAATTCGGGAGCGTGCGGGACCTGCACACGTACATCAAATGATGACGTCAGTGCAGCAGTGGCCTAACGCTATGAGAAATCCTACACCCAAGCCAGTTTTACATTGACAGCCATTAGAATTTTAAACAGTAAATAATTTTTACATTCACATTTTACATAATCCCCCCTACTAATAATTACTAATAATTCAATTCACGTCATTGATACAGTCAATGTCTTATTCATAAACTGTTTTAAAACCTGTTTCAGTTAACGAATGTTCTGTCTTCTTCGTTCAAACTGAATTCAAAAGTCTTTCGAAAGGGACAAAACTTTTGTTTACTAAAATAGGTTTTAAAACTGTCTATGTATAAGCCCGCATGTCTTTAACGGTGTAGCAAAACATGGCGAGTACAGCTGTACGCCAGAGATATTTACAACAATTTTATGGCATGTGAAGTCCGCCAACCCGCAATGGGCTAGCGTAATACACTTTTAACCCTCTCGACCTGTCGATTGTAAAATAATTCGACTGAAATGCGGCTTGCTAGTAATATAAACAACCTTTCCGGCCTTATTCATATACAGCTTTAAAACCTATTTTAGTTAAAGAACGTTTTGTCCCTTTCTAACGACTTCTGAATTCATTTTGAGGGAAGAAGACAAAACATTCGATAACTTATATGGGTTTTAAAATTGTCTATGAATAAGGTTGTACGTGTTTCTATTATTTTTTAATAAACTCTATTATGTGATTCTTCGACCGTGACAAATTGAAGGAAGGGAGGGCGGCCTTTGCCCAGCAGTTGCACTTAAAGGACTTATAAAAAAAATGTGATTACCTCAATAGCGGGTTAGGTTGTACCCTCGGAGTGCCGGCGGCTTGCTCTCGCCGCTCTTCCCTCTGGAACAAACAAACATACAATGTATATCTAAATACATCAAAAGAGTTGTGGTTCGATTCCAGAACGAGTGTCGATGTTTGTGTCATAAAATTTCGTTACATATTAGTTTAGGTGTTGTTAAATGCAAAAGAAAATAATTTATTAAATGCATTAAAATGTTCATCATAAATTAGATTCAGTAATTTTTTGTTTTACCATCCCGTTCGAAAAGCGGTTTTCACTAGAGAAGAACTTCAATGTTTCATTTACACGGGGAGAGTTTCTCATCTCGAAGATATGATTATCGTAAGGATATAAAAAAGTTGCATTGTGTAAACGGTTATTAGAACACGATAATCTATGGCGGTTATGTCTTGCGATAATCGCATACGATTCTCGCCACGAGAAACTCTCCCCTTGTAAATGGCGCTTAAGTAAAGATTTATTTTTCTCGAAACTACATATGTTGCAAGCCTGGCCTAGTCTCTCATACGTCCGATTGGAGCTTCTGTACCTATCTGCGTCTTAATCCATCAAATCTTGGTCAGGTCATCATTTCTGTGCCCCATTAAGATCTGCGCCCCGGGCCTGGGCCCTTGGAAGACCCTATTTTGGTCACTCCTTTCGTTAGACGCAGTACAGCAAAAGGGTTTTTAAGTCAAAATGTGGCCTCGTTATAACCAACACGGGGTGGAAACCAAAGCCAGGACTTAACAGCATACCATCATCATCATCCATCATCCATCAGCCAAAGCAAGTCCACTGCTGAACATAGGCCTCCCCCAATGATTACCACAGTGACCAGTTGGAGGCAGCCTGCATCCAGCGACAATACCATACCATCACAATTTTTTATAGTGGCCAAACGAGCGTACGTTTCACCTGATGGTAAGTGATCACCGCCGCCATGAACATCTGCGACACCATAGCATAGATATGTTTTATAGACACTGCTCACCCTAATCACACGCTGCATAACGTGTATCACACTTTGCTCCATAGATTTCATATTCAAGGCTTTACAACTTTACACTTTGAAACATTAAAACTTTACAAAAATTCTAGACTATATTGGCATAATGAAAATGTCATTTACTAATGAAAGGATATAGACATCCGCCCGGACTCATTTTAAGGCTGTTGCAATCACTTTATCGTACCAGTATTAACAACTGCGTTATATAACTTAAAATAATCGAAAGGTTCAATTGAAAATTAACTGCGATGTTTTATTAATAATTTTGCAATATGTAATTGAGTTCGACGCAATCGGTCGGTTCCGCGAAACACACTTTACAAAGCGGCCAATAGATAACGAATTATAAACTCGACTGCCTCGGGAGCGCATTTGAACTACGGTACGATTACACCGCTGAGGTCTCGGGTTCGAATCCCGGGTCGAGCAAAGCGATATTGGATTTTTCTTTTCATTATGAGCCCGGAGTAAGGAATGTGTGCCTGTTATGGCGATAGGCTCGCCCCCTATCACATCGTGGGACGGTTCACATGATCCTGGGTCTTGGTAGCACCTCTGCCTAATCCATCTGGGAAAAAGGCGTGAGTTTATGTATGTATGTACTATGTTTTTGTGCTGGCTTGTCAATGTGACTTTTGACTATATTGCACCTAATGACCAATTGACTTAACTTCTTAAAACTACCTACGAGAATAAACTATACTAATATGTAACTAACTGAAGAGTTTGAACGCGCTAATCTCAGGAACTACTGCTTCGAATTGAAAAATATTTTAGTGTTGGATAGCCTATTTATCGCGGAAGGCTATAGGCTATATAACATCACGCTATGACTAATAAGAGCCGAGCATCGACGAAAAATGTTGCAGAAATGGATTCCACGTCAAAAGTATTTGCACCCGGACGAAGCCGGGCCAGGCCTCTATTTGGATATATAATTATAAGATTTTTTCGGCGATTGGAAAATCTGCTTTTTTTAAATTACACTATAGATGTGTCAGCGGGAAAGTAGTATTTAGTAAAACACAGATAAAACAATTCTCATTACGTATACAGCGATAATAAAATTAGCAACGGACAAACAACTTTACGATTCACATTACGTATGCACAGTCTGATAGGAAGTGATGTTGTTTTAAAAATAACATATTGATAAGTTTAATTCCACTTATTTAAAGTTTAATATACGTATTAGATCATGTCTATCAGCCATTGGTGGTAAACATTAACAACTCCTGTTATTTCTTTTTTTCTTTCTGATCAATTTCGATGCGGGTAAAAGACAAGCGCGTGCGACAAGTGCGTGGTGGCCTGTTGGTAACGGACCAGTCGCGGTTGCCTACATATTCACGGTGGTCACGGGTTCAAATCCCACATCTCTGACTTTTTAGAGTCATGTGTGCATTGATAGTCAAACAACACGCACTATAACAGTGAAGGAAAACATCGTGAGGAAACCTGCATAGCATGGCGATTTGTATAATTTTCTATGGTATGTAAAAGTCCGCCAACCTGCACTAGGCCAGCGTGGTGGACTATATGGCCTAACCACTCTCAATCGTCCTCTCGATTGTAGGGGAGGCTCGTGCCCTGCAGTGGGACGTATATGGGTTGATACAGTGCAGTACAGTACAGTAAAGATAAGCTAGTGTCTCGAAGAGACTCGCCGAGCTCTGGAGCTCGGTGCCAATTCATTGCGTGCTGTTGATCCTGGCTGACAGGAGTTGCAGTGGTGGGTGTGTGGACGGGAACGTCTCTAGCAGTTGGTAGTGACTCTTTACTTTGGGAGTGGTAGAGCCACGCTGTTGTCAGTCATGACTCAGCATGAATGGGCAGGCAGCAGTCAGAACCATGTATGTGTCTGTTGGGTGTATGTAATGTGTCGAGCATCAAACCCGCATACCTGTGGTTCATGTCGCCGCGGCCGCTGCGCCGGCGCTGCCGAGCCGGAGCCCTGCGACGCTGTGTCCGCCGACGATGACGATGATTCTGCAAAACACACCATGAAATATGAGCCGAGTTATTTACTGTCAGGTTCGTAACAAAGCGAGCTAGTACCACAAAATTATAGCCTTTATTTAAAGAATTTTTTTTTATCAGACCTTATACGTCCCACTTCTGGGCACGGGCCTACTCTACAATCGAGAGAATCGATTGAGAGTGGTTAGGCCATATAGTCCACCACGCTGGCCAAGTGCGGGTTGGCGGACTTACATATTTAAAGATTATTACTTCCAAATTATCTTCTTATTATTTCCATCCATTCATCAGCCAAAGGAAGTCCACTGCTGAAGATAGGCCTCTCCCAATGATTTGCACAGTGAGCTGTTGGAGGCAGCCTGCATCCAGCGACGTCCCGCGACCTTTACATTTACCTTTCTCTTATTATTACCTCTCTTCTCCTATCTCTTCTCTTTCCTATGTCTTGTTCGTTTTTTATTGCAATGAATGGCGAGACGAGCATGCCATTGCCCGATGGCAAGCGATACGACCGCTCATGAACAGTAGCAAAACCAAACATCTTGAATTACGAAACAATGCTTGGCATTCCACTGCGCTCGCCATCCTGACATAAGATGTTATGTGGCAATATGTGCAGTAGTTCCTACTCGATGTTTCTCTTCGGCCACAGGAAGTCCTCTGCTGAACAAGGCATGTCCTAAAGATCTTCACAGCGACAATTGTAATACTTTTATCCATCCTTCAACCTTTTAAACCTTCGCTCACATCTGTACTCTAAGGAGGTGTCAAAAGCCCAAGCTCGTTACTAAACCAATGGGCCTTGTAGGAACGCTGTAGACTGTGTAAGAATAGGTCCTCGATTTGATTCCTAGTTCGGAAATCCCCCTTCTCTCTCACTCCCTTCAGCCACAGGAAGTCCACTGCTGAACATAGGCCTCCCCCATGGATCGCCACATAGACCTGTTGGAAGCGGCCTGCATCCAGCGACTTCCGACTTGCGACCTTAACCAGGTCGTCCGTCCACCTTGAGGTTCCCCTTAGTTTTTCATATTCGAAATGGCGTTTCCGCCAATTTTCATTATGATTTTCGTGTTTAAGTTAAAATACATTATTATGCCAAATTTCATATCGATCGGAGTTATGCGCTTTTCGGAAGTTCACTCGTTACCTCTATCTACCCCTTCAATCAAACAGTCGTGAAGAAGACAAAGATTATATACAGGGTATATCAAGACTGCTGCCGAAAACGAAGCTAGGTGGTAGTTTAGTGACATTAGACACAACGCAACTAAAATTTTTGCAAAAAAAAGCGATGATTTTTTTTGTAATTTTATTCCTATCATCGTATTTGGGTGGTAAATACATAAATTTTCCTAAAAACAATCATGTACATCCTTTTGTTTTTAAAGGCACTATAGTACGCAAGGTTAAAATTATAATTTTAGAAAAAAACACCCAAACACAATGATGTTTAAAACATTGCAAAAAATAATCGTCGCGTTTTTTTGCAAAATGTTTAGTTGCATCGTGTCTGTAGTCACTAAAACTACCACCTGGCTTTCGTTTTCGGTAGCAGTCTTGATATACCCTGTATACTCGTAATACCTGATCTGTTGGACTGATGCGGCGCTTGCTGCTTGAACGAGCTGTCACGCTCGCACGTCGGCTCCTGTTCCCTGAAACAAAATAAATGGAAATTAAATCAAATTGCAGCATAGATTCTTTAACATACCTCAATCTAATCTAATTTTTTGTATTGCCGTTATAGGCAGACGAGCTAGCGGCCCGCCTGATGGAAAGCGGCCACCGCTACCCATAGACCTTCGCAGTGCCAGGCGTCCAGCACGAAAGTCACTGCCTGTTTTTATTTCATTTTCAAACATACAATATTTTTACTCTTATAAACTAGGTAACATAACTTAATAATACATAAATCATTACAATTTCCACTTACAAGAGTATAAAGCTATTTTCCAGTAACAGTAGATGACAAAGGACATTAATAATTAGCATAAACATTTTAATTAAAAAAATAACAACTAAAAAATCGATTTAATAATTATCATTTATACATAGAAGATAGACAAAAGAATTGGTAATTAATAAGAGACATTATGTAAATTATGTGACAATGGGCGGGGCACATAGCACGGAGAACTGATGGCCGATGGGGCCAAAAAGTTTTCGAATGGAGGCCACGAAGCGGAAAGCGCAGCGTGGGACGTCCACACACTAGGTGGTCAGACGACCTGGTAAAGGTCGCGGGACGTCGCTGGATGCAGGCTGCCTCCAACAGATCACTGTGGAAATCATTGGGAGAGGCCTATGTTCAGCAGTGGACTTCCTTTGGCTGATGGATGGATTATGTAAATACTCAACTTAATTGCGTATTCATAATTTCCCTTAACTTAGTTAGTACGCAAAGTTTGTGACTAAATTATGTAAACAATATTTAGTATATGGCTTCCTTACATATAAAACAGGCATCACGCGTTATCGGATGGACATAAAACACCGGTATCTAACTGGAGCGAGTTAATTGTTTGTATATCGACAATTATCGTTGAACCGAGAGAGAGTCGCTCGCAAACATTATCAGTTGCCAACAGACACTATATTAAAAACATAAATACACCAGTCAGCTCTGACCCCACGGAAAGATAAATCTTTATCTCTCTACGGCCTTATTCATAGACAGATTTAAAACCTATTTTATTTATCGAATGTTTTGTCCTCTTCGCTCACACTGAATTCAAACGTCTCTCGCGTCGTTTGACAGGGATAAAACGTTTTTTTTCCTAGCCTTTACTGTCCCACTGCAGGGCAAAGGCCTCCCTTTCCTTCTTCCACCCTTCTCTATCCAAGGCTTTCTTCCAGTTGGTATCAAAATGGTCCAAGTCATCTCTGCACCTTCTGCGTGGCGAACGTTTATAAAACGATAACTAAAATAGGTTTTAAATCCCTAATAAGGCTGACAGTTTTGTGTATAAGAAAGTAAGAGACATTTCGGTCTCACAAATATTGTACTGCTTATATAAACTCACGCCTTTTCCCAGAGGGAGTAGGCAAAGGTACTACAAGGACACCCAAGTTTCGCCTTGTGTTTAGTTCCAAGATGTGACAGGGGGCGAGCGTTTCGCCATATCGGGCACTAATTCCTGACTCCCGCTGATAATGTATAGAAAAATCAAAAATCACTTTGCCTGCCCCAAGTGTCGAACCCGAGACCTCAGCGTGTAATCGTACCATAGTGCAACTGCGCCACCGACGCAGTTGATACAATAAAAAATATATATTTCATATATTACAAAATCGTTTCAATCTTTCCGTAAGATTCATCGTTCCGATATGACAGTAAGGGGAATTCCGATTTCTAATCGCCCCTCTGAATCTTGTTATTTTATCGATACTGTGCGTAGCTAATGTAACAGTAGACGTGTATTAACATAATTTTATTACGCATAGATGATATATTGTTTCCGGTTGAAATTGTAGTTGGGGAAATATTTCTTGATAAAAGATTTTCAGGATTAAAAGTAGGAGAACTAAAGTAACCGACAAAGCCCAGCGGATTAGCAAGTTGAAGTGGCAATGGGTGGGGCACATAGCACGGAGAACTGATGGCCGATGGGGCAAAAAGTTCTCGAATGAAGAACACGTAGCGAAAAGCGTAGCGTAGCACGTCCACCCACAAGGTGGTCAGACGACCTGGTAAACGTCGCGGGACGTCGCTGGATGCAGGCTGCCTCTAACAGGTCACCGTGGAAATCATTGGGAGAGGCCTATGTTCAGCAGTGGACTTCCTTTGGCTGATGGATGGATGAATGTAAAAGATTTTTGTAACTGGGTAAAATGTACCAACAACAAATAACAGTTTATAGATTTAGTACGAACTTCTGTCGCCAGAAAGCGCTGTTGTCAAAATGATAACAGTTTTTCTCTCCTCACATTTTATTACATTAGACAAGTTTTTATAATAAGACCACGAGTATAATTGCTCGTTGTTTATATTTATAAAAGCATAATATGTCAAACAATGCATTGAACAGATATTTTTTTACTTTTATTCATAGTTCCAAATTTTGCCACGCGCCGACTTATGGGAGAAGCGCTGTACTTAATAATCTCTACATCAGTGTTCTGTAATTTTGTTGCATATACCCGGCAAACAATCAGATGGCAAATTATTACTCCCATGACCATCTACAACACTAGATCGTTGGTGCTTTGTCTCTTAAGACATACACACGTATACAAAAATATCACGCCATTTCCCAGAAGGGGTAGGCAAAGGTGCAACCAGAATACCAACGTTTCGCCTTGTATATTCCGCCCCGTGATGTGATAGAGGGCGAGCCTAACGCCATATGGGGCACAAATTCCTGACTTCGGGCAGATAAATGAATAGAAAAATCCCAGATCCCTTTGACCGAATGATATTTAAAACATTACAAAAAGAATTGTCGAGTTTTTTCCAAAATATTTAGTTGCATCGTGTCTGTAGTCACTATAACTACCACCTGGCTTCGTTTTCGGTAGCAGTCTTGATATATCCTGTATATTTACTTTTAATATTATTATATTCTTTAGCGAAGTGCGTGGTGGCCTGTTGGTAACGGACCAGACTCGGCTGCCTACATGTTCACGGTGGTCGCGGGTTCAAATCCCAGGGCACACCTCTGACTTTTCGGAGTCATGTGTGTATTGATAGTCAATCACCACGCACTATAACCGTGAAGGAAAACATCGTGAGGAAACCTGCATACCATAGCGATTTGTATAAATTTCTATGGTATGTAAAAGTCCGCCAACCCGCAGTGGTGGACTATATGGCCTAACCACTCTCAATCGTACTCTCGATTGTAGAGGAGGCCCGTGCTCTGCAGTGGGTCGTATATGGGCTGATACAATACAAAAAAAAACGAAATAAAACGTTTTCATATCATATTTGAAACGAACATTTTGCGAGGCATCTTGCTTACCATAGTGAAGTTTCTAGGAATTTCTACAGCATGTGAAGTGTGCCAACCCGCACTAGGCTAGTGTGACTATGGTCTAACCCTTCTCAATGGAACTCTCATAAGCATACCGGCCTGGTTGAATCGCACACGCGTTATACACAGGCTGATCTCGAAGCCCGATACGCTTATATGGGTCACTATAAGGTTGCGCCCACCATGGCAGCCAGGTGGAAGCATCGAGCGGGAAGGTCGGTAGACAGGACGGTCGACGCCTGAGGACCACTCCCCCCGACCCACGCTGCGCTGCCGTCCCGCTCGCCGCTCGTGTCTTGCTACCATCGTGGGCGCGGCCTAATTACTGTTCCGACTATAATATCAAACTTTCCTAACAACCACGCGTGCTGGCATGCGAAGCCATTGCTTGATGGCCCAAACCATCTCGGCGCGTAGTGAAAGATCCGCCAATTCTTTCTGTGCCGCACGGTCAAGCTGTGGAATGATTGCCATCACACATTTTCCCTCCTGCCAAAAATCCAGGGTCCTTCTGTAGCATGAAGAAGCATCTGTGCAGGCCAGCATTTGAGGAATGGCATGGACAGCCGTCTGATGCCATTCGACACTGTCTGTACGGCGTTGCGCCTACCACCAGGTGCAGTGCAGTCACTATGCCGCGCCGTATGAATAAAAAAAACTATACATCTCGGACTGCCTAGGTGGCGCAGTTGGACTACGGTATGACTACGAAGCTGTCTCGGGTTCGAATCCCAGATCGGGCAAAGTGATATTGGACTTTTCTATTCTTTATCACGCCGGAGTCAGGAATTTGTGCCCGATATGGCGATAGGCTCATCCCCTATTACACCGTGTGACGGAAAATACAAGGCGAAACGTGGGTGTTCTGGTTAACCCTGCCTACACCTGCTGGGAAAAAGACGTGAGTTTATGTAAGTATGTATACATCTTAGACCCGAAACAAAACGTAAAAACATTTATCTCAAGTTTCGACACACATCAAACCCGCACCGTCTCGTTCGAAACCAGCTCCTAACTATACCATAAGTAGATAATCTATAAATCTGAATCACTGTATATAACTACAGCAATTACATTAGGTATAATGCATATACTGATATCAGCGCTGATAACCCAGCTATTGGTCATATCAATAAAACTAATGACAAATTACTAATAACTACTGGTATCATATCTATTCAGGAATATTAAATTATTATTGATTGGCTCGGTGGCGCTGTTGTACTACGGTACGATTGCGACGCTGAGATCTCGGGTTCGATTCCCGGGTCAAAGTGATATTGCATTTATTTCTTCATTATCAGGCTAGACTCGGGAATATATGCCCGATGCAGCGATAGGCTCGCCCCCTATCACATCGTGGGACGGAACACACAAGGCGAAACGTGGGTGTTCTGGTTGCACCTCTGCCTACACCCTTCTGGGATAAAGACGTGACATTTAATTTTTACGTATGTAAATTGAATGTGGTTTTATCTTAAACAAAGAAATCTATCAAAAACATCCTCCGCTAATGTTAATGACACGAGCGAACCCTCGATCAAAGGTATATCATAGAGTCTTACAACACCACCGACTGGAACAACCCCCTCCCCCGTATCTATGTATAAGCGAGATGTGCCGGCTCAGTATGTCAAGGTCTCGGGTCAGAAGCCTCGCGTGCCGCCTCGCTGTGTCGATTTCATCCGACACGACGCCACAGGTTACAAACCCCGTGCTGGTCTATCATGAACTTGATTTAATGGGTTTATTCTAGATCAAAATGACTGCACTGCACTCGATCGTAAGTCCAAGTCAGATAGCGCAGAATTGCGACAGACCAGGTCTTCAGAAGATCTACGGAATTTGGACCGTAGATGCATTGAAGGCTTCTTAAAATGGGGTTTGTTTAAAAGTGCGTGGTGGCCTGTTGGTAACGGACCAGACTCGGCTGCCTACATGTTCACGGTGGTCGCGGGTTCAAATCCCAGGGCACATGTCTGACTTTTCGGAGTTATGTGTGTATTGATAGTCAATCACCACGCACTTTAACGGTGAAGGAAAACATCGTGAGGAAACCTGCATACCGTAACGATTTTAAATAATTTCTACGGTATGTAAGTCCGCCAACCCGCACTAGGCCAGCGTGGTGGACTATATGGCCTAACCACTCTCAATCGATTCTCTCGATTGTAGAGTAGGCCCGTGCCCAGCAGTGGGACGTATATGGGCTGATAAAAAAAAATAAGTGGTAGAGCCACGCTGTTTGTCATGACTCAGCATGAATGGGCAGGCTCATTCGGGGCGGTACTACTATCTCAAAGGACGTAAAGCGACAACTTCCCTGTCGCGTTTCATTCGGTGAGTGAGATTAGCGGATGCCCAATACCCCATTCCTCTTCCCATCCTTTTTAGTTTTTCCTTCCCGCTCCCTTGCCAATTGGGCCGGCAACACATCCATGATCCAGCGTTGTGGGTATTCATGGGCGGCAGTGATCACTCACCATCAGGTGACCTGTTTGCTCGTTTGCCGGACCCATGCAATAAAAAAATACCTACAAAAGGTGAAAAAATATCCTTTTGCTCTCGACTCGCCATTCAACGCAATAAAGAAAAATAATTCAAGAACCCTACTCGACAAATCCACAATTGCAAGCATTCATCGGCACTTAAGCCATCATGCGACAATTCGCGAGGATTCGAACCAATAACCGCGTAATGGGCTGGCGAACGACCTTGTCTGGCCACGACTGCGCTGCGGTCAATAACTCACGACACGAAAAACTGTCAAGTGGGGGTTGGACTCGAGGGCGTAGGGTTCCGTTCAATAAACAGTATTAGAATATGCAGTCGAAATAACGCATTGCAATTCCTGTAAGTGGCTATAGAATAATTAAGACAAAATATTAAAAATATTTATGTTAAATTTATTATTAAATATACTTATTATTTATTTATTTATTATTATGTTAAATTTGTGGGTTGAAAATATTTTCCCTATAAATCATGGGACCTCTGCCTACCCCTTCTGGGAAAATGGCGTGAGTTTATGTATGTATCATTACACTTATGTTAAAAGTCGTGGCTTCTTGCCAGATTTCGTCGTTTTATGCAATAAAAAAGTAAGTTATCTTAGAGCCAGACGGACATAAGGGCAATGAAAATATCACATACAGGTCCCTATTTCAGTACGGAACCCTAAAAATGTACATTAAACGCTCGTACAGGAATTTAATCACCTTTTACGATCTCCGCGGTATGTCCGATAGGTGAAGAATTTGAGCGAATTTCGTCAAAGGGAAATACCAAATTTCCATACGTGGGCTTGAGCTTACTAAAATGAAATTAGTATAATTATTTAGATAACATTACAAGGTTTAAGTATGCTCAATTTGATATTAATAGGCAATTGCGTTCTTGACATATACGGGCTTAAAGTCGAACAAATTTATTAGTTTTTCTAAGTGAATATTTGCCATTTTGGCATAATACTGTACTGTACTGTATCAGCCCATATACGACCCACTGCAGGACACGGGCCTCCTCTACAATCGAGAGTACGATTGAGAGTGATTCTGCCAGTTTGGCACTATGCAATTTACAAATGTATGTCAGATAGTATTGGAGTTAAAACTTTAGGATATTTTATTTTGCAGTATTAATAAAATGATTAACGTTTAGTCTCGTCATTACGGTCTTTTGGTGGGAAATACTCGAATTCGCTATGATAGCGATTGCCATACACATTGGTGGAAACCTCATCACTCATAATAATGATCCACGCAAATTTCGCGTTCTGGATTCAACTTGTATAGGACTGTCCCGCCCTCACATCCACCACTGCAACTCCTGTGTCGCAGGATCAACAGCACGCATTGTAATGACACCGAGCATTGAAGCTCAGCGCGGCCCCGGAATGTCTAACTTGTCTTTAACCCACAACGAAATCAATCAGAAAGTTAAATTAATAGGGAAATATTTATTTCATCACCAATGTCATCTATAAGTGGGACAGCCACGCTGTTGTCAGCCATGACAGCGTGAATGAGCAGGCTCGTCCGGAGTACCACTGTCTCACAGGAGATCGACGTGAAGCGACTGCTCAGCTGTCGCGTTTCGTTCGGTGAGTGAGATTGCCGGATGCCCAATACCCCTTTCCTTCCCGCTCCCCTCCCAATAGGGCGGCAACACATCCATAATCCAGCGTTGTGGATGTTTATGGGCGGCAGTGATCACTTACCATCAGGTGATCTGTTTGCTCGTTTGCCGGACCTATGCCATAAACAAAAAACCTTTAAAAAGGCGACAAAAAGCCTTAAAAATCGGAAATATTCATATCCATTTCAAATACACACGCAATCTAAATAAAATCTGCAATACAGCACGAAAGGCCTTCCTAATTTGACGTCACTCGGTCAAAGTCGGCCACAAGTATGTCATAACCGAGGGGCCGGCATAACAGGCAATTAGGGAAAATGAACTACGTCTACTAAGTTCGTATATTGGCGACTACAGACATGCATCTACATCAGCGTTCCACATTTACCGGATCGCGGTACCGGGCCATAATAATGCACAAAGAACCAATTGTATTGTATCAGCCCACAGCGCATATACGTCCCACTGCTGGGCACGGGCCTACTCTACAATCGAGAGAATCGATTGAGACTGGTTAGGCCATATAGTCCACCACGCTGACCTAGTGCGGTTTGGCGGACTTACATACCGTAGAAATTCTTTAAAATCGCTACGGTATGCAGGTTTCCTCACGATGTTTTCCTTCACCGTTAAAGAATTAGAATTCTATTGGTTCTTGAGTAGACTCAATCTTGAGGAGTTTTACTCTCCAGGTTCGAAGATATTCGTCAGATCTTGACCAATTTTTTATGGGACCACCTCTGAAGTATAAGCATTGATACAAGAAAAGAATTTTCCAAATCGGTTCAGGCGTCTTCGAGTAATCGGTGAACATACAGAAAAAAAAAGATTCCGACGAATTGTGAACCTCCTCTTTTTTTTTAAGTTGGTTAAAAAATACCGGATCCCAACATTCCCTTAGGATAAGATTCGTCATTTTCCGCGAATCTTAGATTCTTTAGTAAATTATTTCGTCACTAAAATTTGTGCCCCATATGCACATAGCGTGGAGAACTGATGGCCGATGGGGCCAAAAAGTTTTCGAATGGAGGCCACGAAGCGGAAAGCGCAGCGTGGGACGTCCACCCACTAGGTGGTCAGACGACCTGGTAAAGGTCGCGGGACGTCGCTGGATGTAGGCTGCCTCCAACAGGTCACTGTGGAAATCATTGGGGGAGGCCTATGTTCAGCAGTGGACTTCCTTTGGCTGATGGATGGATGGACTTAAATTTAGTAACTAAATAAATGTAGTACTTATAAAACCTTTTTAAACTATGAATAAATGTGTAATATTTTATCAAATGGAACCAGCTTTGGTTTAAAAGTAATTAAGTGGGTCACGAAGGGGCAGCGGGAAATTACCGGGCCATGGCAGATCAATGTTTGGGAGGCACTGGTCTAGATGACGCATATCCATAATGTTGTCTTGGTTTTACGCGAATGTTACACATTGAAATAAAACGAATTCTTAAGGATTTTATCGCGAATTTAATTTAGTTTTTACATTTTTTAATTTCCCGACGTTTCGATCACTTTACAGTTTTCGTGGTCTCGGGGCGGATTGAAAAAATAAAAAACTAAAATTAAATTCGCGATAAAATCCGTAAGAATTCGTTTTATTTCAATGACGCATATCCCTTTATATGTATGAAAACTAATACTTTTTGCCATGTATTGTGACGTCACCGTACTGGTTTTGTGACGAAATTCTTTGTTTTCGGGAAACTGATTAAAAGTATAATTATATCTTTTGAAAAGTTGTATGTAGGTATGTTTTACTGGTGGTAGGTCTCTCATATGTGAGAGGCCGCCTGGGTAGGTACCACCGCAATGTCTATTTCTTCTACCAAACAGCAGTGTAAAGAAACTGTTGTGTTTCGGTCTGAAGGATATTGTTGACAGAGTAACTGAACATAATGAGACTTAACACCTTATGTCTAAGGACGGCGAGCGCAGTGAAATGCAAGCATTGCTTTGTAACTCATGGTGTTTGGTTTTGCTACTGTCCATGAGCGCTCGTATCGCTTACCATCAGGCGAATGGCATGCTCGTTTCGTCATTCGGTGCAATATATAATGTCTGATAATCACATAACTATAGAGTAAATGATACTTTAAAAAACTAACAAATACTGTTTAGTAAAAGAGACAAATAAAATGAAAAATCGTTGAATTAAACCAAGCTTAGTTTCGACACGAAGCGTATAAACATGAATTATTCAAGTGGGCGTGGATAGCTAAATCCGAAAGTATGAGGAATAGCGAAAACTCGCCAAAGTAGTCACGACTTCGATTTTGACGAAAAGTAAAACTGCATACTTCAATTTTTGTAAAATCCAATATCCCTAGCGAGGAATCGAACACGAGAACTTAAAAACACACACGCTGTATTATTACACCAATCGAAAATATTGTTAATAAATAAATAAATACACCCAACAGTCACATACATAGTTCTAACCCTACATTAAGATCAATTAAGTCTTGTGTCGTGGGTATCAGAAGCTAGAGACTTTTCGGTCTCACAAACACCCAGACCCAACACAAATATTTGTGGGCCACACAAACATTTGTGTTGGTGCGGAGATCGACCGCGCGGCCTCTCGTTTCACAGTCGGCGTCTAACCAACTACGCCACGGAGGCTGTCAATACGGATCAAAGTCTGAGAAGTAATTATATACGACCAACTTTGTCTTAAGATTTCTAATACCAGAGTATGCGTAAATAATGTATTTATATATCAGCCTATATACATTTCACTACTGGGCACGGGCCTACTCTACAATCGAGAGTACGATTGGGAGTGGTTAGGCCATATAGTCCACCACGCTGGCCTAGTGCGGGTAGGCGGACTTACACACCGTAGAAATTCTTTAAAATCGCAACGGTATGCAGGTTTCCTCACGATGTTTTCAGTCACCATTAAAGTGCGTGGTGATTGACTATCAATACACACATGACTCCGAAAAGTCAGAGGTGTGCCCTGGGATTTGAACCTGCGACCACCGTGAACATATAGGCAGCCGCGTCTGGTCTGTTACCAACAGGCCACCACGCACTATATAAATCATGTATACAGTATGATATAATATGAGAAAAACATTCGACCTGCAAAAACTCCAATAAGTGCCGAGCGACAAAGTCATTAGTAACTGCCATAGTTTTTGTCCGCGCAAAAATAATGTAGGTAACGGCACTGCAGTGGTTATGTGATTCCTTGAACATCATTAAACACTACGCTGTGACCGACTTATCAAATGACAAGGTGTAGCGCAAACATTATCAACCATTGCTTACGGTCAATTTCTATATCCTATCTATCTTTAACTGGCTCGGTGGCGTAGTGGTACTACGGTATGATTTCAAAGCTGAGGTCTCGGGTTCGAATCCCGGGTCGGGCAAAGTGATTTGGATTTTTCTATTCATTATCAGCCGGGAGTCAGGAATTTGTGCCCGATATGGCGATAGGCTCGCCCCCTATCACATCGTGGGACGGAATATACAAGGCGAAACGTGGGTGTTCTGGTAGCACCTCTGCCTACCCCTTCTGGGAAAAAGGCGTGTGTTTATGTATGTATGTATCTATCTTTAACAAGAGGTTAAGATAGCTACCATTACTATGTCGATACAATTCTACACTACAATAAACAAAGATAGACATACATATTTATCTTACTTAGGTATGTATAAGTATATACACCACATCTATATCTCTCTACCCTTGTTTACTGAAACATAAAATGCATCGAAATGTCTTACGAAATCTCTAGTTAAA
Organism: Theretra japonica; assembly: GCA_033459515.1. Classification (NCBI taxonomy): domain Eukaryota; kingdom Metazoa; phylum Arthropoda; class Insecta; order Lepidoptera; family Sphingidae; genus Theretra; species Theretra japonica. The sequence goes on from CM065952.1 coordinate 508,222, forward strand.
GATAGATTGGTTATAGAGACCAGCCGTTAGTTAATACACTCGGCCACTTCCCTGCAACATGGTTGAGGAAGCCGATGTCTATACAAGCGTCATACTCGGGAACGGGGGCTGCTGTTGTAGACTGGTCTGAGCGATTTACTTACAAAGTACTGTATTGTACTGCACTGTATCAGCTCAAATACGTCCCACTGCAGGGCACGAGCCACCTCTACAATAGAGTGTACGATTGGGAGGGGTGGGGGGTAAATAACTGATGATTATTTAAAGTTTCCACAATTATTAATCGGCTAGCTTCTGCCCGTAACTCCGTTGCGTGGTTATCTTTATAAAAAATATCCCATTCCGACCCGTCCCGTTATATCCCGCCTTGTCCCGTCTCATTCTCACTCAAGATATGTAATCCAGTCCCATGTCATCCATTTGAGTACCAAAAAGAAACAAATTTATCGGAATTCCTCCCTCATCCCACGGGAACACTACATTTTTCGGGATAAAGTAGCCTAAGTGTTAATCCAGGGTGTCAGCTATCTCCATACTAAATTTCATCGAAATCCATTAAGCCGTTTCTGAGTTCATCGCGCACAACCGCACAGACAAACAGACAAAAACTCTAAAAATCATTGTTTTGAGTTCTATTGCGTGAATATCGTCCCCCCATATCGGTTTTTCTCATTTATCTTCCATGTACAGACATCGATCGGTTACAAATGTATTATATGTATAGATTTGGCGAAACAGATTATACTGATTCTTTGATTATGACGACTTTGCATCACTCAGCCGTATGAAATCACGAAACCATAATACAGTACAAAAAATAACGTCATATTTTTTAATACACAAATTATAGACCATTATAAGGCCATTGATGACTACACAAACACACACATACACGCACGCGCGCGTCTTTGCATGAAAATGACCGGCGACCATGCTTGAAGCAGATGTTGTGTATAATTTGAACATTAATTGGGATATTATGAAATGGAAATAAATTACTTATTACGTGTAAATTAGAATACATTCCACCATGTGCTAATTACTATTATTCTGAGTTCAATAAAAAAATTTGCTCACACCGAAAAATAAGTCTGTTTAAAAGAGGATCATGTCCGAACTCTCAGATGAAGAGTAAACACCATTACACCGGCGCATGCACTCCCCATTTGTATTACGAACCGACCATTACTAGTTCTAAGAGATACAGCATTGCGTGGGCGATGTGTGGGAGACGGTCACGACGCTACGGATTCAATTAACTACGTTTATCTTCGGTCCAGACTGATAGAACATGGAGACCGTCCCGCCCTCACACCCGCCACTGCAACTCCTGTAAGCCAGGATCAACAGTATTGTAATGACACCGACAATTGAAGCTCAGCGCGTCTCCGGGAATGCCTAACGTGTCATGAATCCGCAACGAAATCAATCACAAAGTTAAATTAATATGAGTTGGAAATATTTTTGTCCACTTCCCTCCGTAGCAAAGCGGGTGACAAAACAATAGACAGGTAGATAGTTACACCCAACAGTCACATACATAGTCCTGACCCCACACTAAGATCGAGTCTTGTGTCGTATATCAGAAGCTACAAGAGACTTACCGGTCTCACAAACACCCAGACCCGACACCCGACTTTGGTTTCACAACCTGCGTTATCCAACTGTACCTCGAAGACTGTTCAGATACAGTAATCACCGATAGATGGTTCAGTCGCTAGTCGACACAATTATACCGGCTTAATGTTATCCGAATATGCGCACGATGAACCCAAACTTGCACAAGAGCCGGCAGCGACTGAATGCATAAAGCAGCAGACCGGGCTCTGTGACGTACCTTGGGAGATGCCTATGTCCAGCAATGATCTGCAACAGGCTAATGAACAAAAATCGCGACTCACCTAGATGACTCACCATGTTTACGACAGCTTCCGTGGCGTAGTTGGTTAGATGCCCCGGCTATGCAACGAGATACCCGCACCTAGACAAATATTTGTGAGGCCCACAAGTATTTGTCTCGGGTCTGGGTGTTTGTGAGACAGAAAAGTCTCTCGTAGTTTCTGATACCCACGACACAAGACTTAAATAATCTTAATGCGGGGTCAAGACTATGTATGTGACTGTTAGGTGTATTTATTTATCAGTATTTATTATTTTCGCTACCCTGGCATCTGCCAGTGGGGGGTACCCTGTGGGGGTAGGGTGTAGGTATCTACCTACACCCTACCCCCACAAACAATACGGCAAAGATATTAATTAACGAACCAATAAAAGCCATATTTTTATTGGTCTGACGAACGTACATGTCATACCAATCCTACGATATCGACCGTCTACGATCTCGTGTTGCCGAAAGCTGTTGTCAAAATAATACGATTCTCTCTTCACTTTTTATTACATTGGACAAGTTAATACTATTGGATTACGAGTATACATGCTAGCTGCATTATTGTAACTCAATTTATAAACCAATTTTATCTATCGAATGTTTTGTCCCTTTCGAACGACTTTTGAATTCAGTTTGAGCGAAGAAGACAAAACATTGACCACTAAAATATGTTTAAATCTTCCCATGACTAAGGTGGTTAATGTTTATATCATGAAAACATAAATATCAAACAATGCGTTAAATAGATATTTTTTAATCTATTTGTATTTCCAAATGTTAACACAAATATACGAGATATGACATATATCTTAATCTTGTGTCAATGCGGTACACACTTACATTTTTATAGCCCTGTTACATCCCAAACGTCTGGGCCTGAAAATCGTTACCCTGTCTAGGTCAGTGTTTCTCAAAGCGATCGATAATGCCCCTCTGAGCGCCAGAGGTTTTCAGATAGGATGGGGAAATAGGGGGCGTTGATATTTTGTAGTAAGAAACAGGTGCATGTTTAAATAAAATATGAAATAATTAAATTATATTTTACTATGTAGTTGTTCTTATAGTAGCATGTAAGAAAGCTTATGTTTTGTGAATACGGCGGTTTTGGGTTCCCTGGTCAATTATTACGTTCATTTAGCTTTTTATATTGGGAGAAAGTGATTGCAATGCACTTGATAAACGCACAGCAGTCCACACAGAGTATTCATTAACATGAGATAATTTCTCGCCGGTCGACACAGTTATGCTGGCCGGATTGTATCCAAATATACTCAGGACGAACCCGAAATGCGACACACGTATGTGAGTCAATATTACGATTGACGAGTCGTAATCGCATTTACGATGGTCACCATCATGAGTCAATATGACGAGTCCTTAGCCACTACGTATTGTAGTCGTGGGCGAATAGTACCAATATACCTAGCATTAGCATAAATATATTGTTATCTATTTTGGCCAAAGCTGTGTACGCCTATCATGGGCATTTACATTTAAATACAGTCATATATATATATTATAAAGTAAGCGATCTAATGTATTATGCTGTTGGTGTACCATTTTAAATAAATAAATATATAGACATCAAATAATTTATCGTTAAAGGGGGCGCTGATCAATAACTTTGAGAACCTCTGGTCCAAATCGCTGTAGGCACAAAGACGTCCTAACCCGAGGTCGCTCCATTCCAGATTAAATTCGCTACACTATTGTTTTCCTCGTGTTTCACGCTGATTAAACTTTTTCTAGCCTTAAAAACGAGAAATAGGTGTATTTGGCGACTATTTTGAAGTCTGTAGACTGTTTGATGAGTATCTTGGTAAAGGCTATCGCTGATTAAAGCTTTTGATGGAGGCTCTGCAATAGGGTACTTTACTATGATCGTTTTTTTAAAGAATTTTATAGAGTTTGCGTACAAACAAAAAAAAATCATTGAAATAAGGCATTTCTGTCAAAACAGTATTAAAGTAGCTCGAAACATGAGGCAAATATTAGTATTTTAAACTCAAGAGTTGGGAGTGTAATGCGGACATCTTACCGTCTCTTTCACACGCGCACATCGTAATGCATGTTAAGCGTAGTGACGTCACTAGTCTTTGTTGTGCATCTCTTTTCGTTTGCTCCCACTACAAGACTTTAAACGTTTGTAACTTGTGTAATTCTGAATGTATTTATAAAATTATTTAGTTTGTTAGATTTTGGATAAATACGATAAAAAATAGAGTGAAATACCCTACCCTAGATAGTCTTGTGTTATCTGCCTCTGAATTCTTATATTGGTTCAAAGTGACTCCATTCCACCTGATGGTAAGCAATTAAGCATAGTGGTATATAACTAGAGTATCATAAGTGACACAATTTTGCTCGCCAGAATCGAAACCGAATGTTGACAATTTGAACCCGAAAAGCGACGAGGGTAGCGTGGCGTTACGTGGATCACTGTTAAATGAATAAATACACCCAACAGTCACATACATAGTCCTGACCCCACACTATACAATTCTTGTGTCGTATAAGAAACTACGAGAGACTTTCCGATCTCATAAACACCACAATAATTTTTCTTGACGCGGGGACCGAACCCGCGGCCTCTTGTTTCACAGCCGCTAGTGTCTAATCAACCAGCCACGGAGGCTGTCGTGTTGGGTCCTTAATGCTAAGTAGAATCTTACCACCAGCCAAAACAATATGAAGTCACGTTGCGCCGACCCCACAAAAACATTAGATAAGGAAAAAACATATTACTGATAATTTTTGTTTAATTTTACAAAGCAGTGTTAATTAACACAACATTAGTTACTTAATTACTGTGTAAATACTCGTAATACTCGTAATACTTCGATAAGCGATGGACTGCACCCTCAACTTAACATAATTATTGCATTAATTACTCGTAATAATATGAAGATGCACCCATAAGGTTCACAACCAAATAAACGTTGCAAGATATAGCTGGATGCAGACTGCCTCCAACTGATAGAATAAATAATCTCTCTCTCTCTCTCTTCAGCCACAGGAGGTCCACTGCTGAACATAGGTCTCCCCCAAGGATCTCCACATAGACCTGTTGGAAGCATGCATCCAGCGACTTCCTGCAACCTTAACTAAACCTTTACAGCTGGCTTGTCTGGCTGTAAAAGTCTGCGAGGGTATTTACCTCTTTAGTTCATTGTTTTTGTCACCCGCTTTACGGAGAGAAATGGACAATAATTTATTTCCAACTCCTCCTATTAATTTAACTTTATGATTGATTTCGTTGCGGGTTAAAGACAAGTTGGACATTCCCGGAGACGCGCTGAGCTTCAATGCTCGGTATCATTACAATGCGTGCTGTTGATCGTGAAGGAGTTGCAGTGGTGGGTGTGAGGGCGGAACAGTCTCCATGTTTTATCAGTCTGAACCGAAGATAAACGTGGTTAACTAAACATTATGACAGTTTTGGGATAATTGTGTCAACTGGAATAACAGACAATCTCTACCCAATGGATACTCTAGCTAGATGCATTTACAATCAGTCGTAGTCACTTTGTCGTGCTAGTATTAAATAAGCTTTCACAAAATCAAGTATAAAAAATTTTTTTTTCTCCCGGTAATGCCCCGGTAATAGAACTTAAAACACCACAATTCAGAGCCCATATTCAATTCAATTACACACATATCTACATACATAAACTCACGCCTTTTTCCCAGAAGGGGTAGGCAGTGGTGCTACCAGGACGTTCGCCGATCGTCCGGACGTGGATCCGACGGATCCACGTTTCGCCTTGTGTGTCCTGTCCGAAGATGATAGGGAGTGAGCCTATCGCCATATCTGACTCAAATTCTTCACTCCGTACTGATAATAAATAGAAAATTCCAATATAACTTTGGCCGATCCGGGATTCGAACCCGAAACCTCAGCGTTGTAATCGTCCCATAGTACAACAGCGCCACCGAGGCAGTCAATGCAATTGCACGAAAATCACTGTTATAAAACAAAAAAAAAATTTGAACACTTAGCAACAAGTTTAAAAGTCGATCGAGGGCAAACGCTAAAAACACGCAGACCACTGAGCCATGAAAATCCTAATTAAGGCCGACAAAACTCGGAGAAATCGTTAATTTATTTATTCTTTGCACTAAGGACACGACAGTTTGAAACTGACAACGATTTGAATCATAGAACATTGTTGTAAGTTAAAACTACCGTGCAAATGTGACGGCAAACATGACTTGTATCAGCCACTACTGATTTATGGCCTAACCCCTCTCAATCATACCGTCGATTGTAGAGGAGCCCAGTGCCCTGCAGTGGAACGTACATGGGCTGATACAGATACAGATCAGCCTCAGCTGAGCGCGGGCCCCCACAATCGAGTCCCTTTGAGAAATTGTTTCAAATCGCTATGGTATGAAAACCTCACGATGTTTTCCTTCACCGTTATAGTGCGTGGCGACTGACTATCAATACACACATGACTCCGAAAAGTCAGAGGTGTGCCCTGGGATTTCAACCTGTGATCACCGTAAACATGTTGGCAGCCTCGTTCAACTGCACAGAACCTATCAGATTTTACCATACCACTTTGTAGACACTCTGTTTTGCCAATATTTATATCTGTATGACCCTATGTATGTCCCACTGCAGGGCACGGGAATTGAGAGAAAGATTGAGAGGGGTCAGGGTTGCAGTATAAGCAATATTAATAATTGCAAACCACCAAAACTGTATCAAATAAAAAACTTACATAATGGATTCTTTTATCTGGATATTACAGCTAGTAGCCACTACTATCTGTGGAATGTGTGATCTACCTATTTTTAGCATGACCAATACTTTTTGAGCCTTTAATGTGTCCTATTTTTGGGCACAGGTCTGCCTATTTTACTGCCAACAGCCCCTATATTTAGTAAACTTTAGCCATTAAGACTTCAATGCATTTAAGTCATCTATCAATCGCATCATCAGTCTTGTGCTTTACTGCAACAATTCACTGGAAACCAGCCTGCCCGTCTTGGTCCAACACATATTTACAGTTAAGTTGCATTCAAAGTGCTTCTCAATAAAATATACTCAAGACAATTAATTTTATTCATTTAAAACCTTGGATAGAGAAGGGTGGAAGAAGGAAAGGGAGGCCTTTGCCCTGCAGTGGGGTAGAGTAGGCTAAAAAAAAAATTACAGTTACAACATTATTATTTAGCCAATAATAATTATCTATGATTAAATGCATCCCTAATGACAAAACTTTTATAATTTCACAAACAAATTAGTCAGATGCTTTTTTAAAGCATCCTACGCAAAATGACATGTCACAATTTTAATTATAGCATATGAGAAATTTTTAAATGACGATGTCTGGCTGGAATATTACTATGCTGATAAAAATGCAGGGATATTTATATGCAATTAATTATAAAAACAGGGTGATGATAAAAATAGACTGACTTAATGACAATGCATGATGAGAGTGATAAAAGTGGATGAAGCGAAAATGATTTGCTAATTCCTATGGTATGTAAGAAAATTAATAAGAAAAAATAAGCTTCTCCTGCATAAGGCTCTTCTATCTTTCTCTTTTCCTTAGAGAAATTGTTGTGAAAAAGAAAATTCCTAACGCAATAATAATAAAAAGTGCATGGTGGCCTGATGGTAACGGACCAGACACGCCTGCCTAGATATTCATGGTGGTGGCGGGTTCAAATCCCAGGGCACACCTCTGACTTTTTTGAGTTATGAGTGTATTCACTTTAATCGTGAAGAAAAACATTGTGAGGAAACCTGCATACCATAGCGATTTTAAAGAATTTCTAGAGTATGTAAGTCTGCCAACCCGCACTAGTCCAGCATGGTGAACTATATGGCCTAACCAATCTCAATCAATTCTCTATTGTAAAGTAGGCCAGTGCCCAGCAGTGGGTCAAATATGGGCTGATACATACATACAATAAAAATACAATTTTTATTCCTTTTAAGTAAATTTTATTGTAGTATTCTTCAGTACACCAAGAGTAAATCAAAATACGACAATTATAATATTGTCAATAGAAAGTTTAAGTGCTTAAAAGTTATAACATAGCAGATGGATAGAGCAAAAATAGGATTTAGACGAAACAACATTTATAAAATATATTATTGTGTTATAGGATCAAAGGTATGTCAATAATATAATTTAATATTCTAATTCTTTTGATTCTAATTGATATATTTCAAATATCACAGTTTTGTGACACACTAATTACATTTTCTACAATCAATAAGTGTAACAATTTGTGGTCTTATCTGTGAAATAAAGATTTCTATCACACATAAAGATATTATATTAACTTAAATTATGAAAGGAATAGGTAGCCATGTAAGATAAAATAAGCTTTCTAGAGAATAATTATATATGTAGCTCTTGAAACTAAGCTTGCATGAAGAGATTAAAAATCTATAATTAAGCAAGACACTTCGTTTAGCAGTTTATACGCGATATAATAAAAGTTATTTTTAATGGTATTTAAAAAAAAAACAATGTTTATGAAAAAAATTAACATAGATTATTAACATGTATAATTCTTATTAGAAAAATTCTAATAGGAATAAATGTTATACTAATCTTGGCTATTGACTATTTTGCAATGTTGGCGCATTTTACGATGGTCAATCTATATATTGTCGGAAAGTTGTGGTCTATAAAAAAAGACGCACATAATTTTACCTAAGCACTAATGGTCAGTGTGAAAATTAGCAGAATTTTCTAATTTATATATTTCCTTTCATTAATATTCATTAGCTATGCTTAAAAAAGCGATTTTTTCAACCAATTTTGGCACATAATTGGCACCCTTGAGCTACGGATGTCTACAAATATAAACGTTCGACTTCGAGTGACATTTTATGGTAAAAAATCTACGCTATTTTAGCCACTACGTGTATACAATAAAGGTCAGAATTGCTTGATAACTTCTTCGCATAATCGGCTCCCGAATATATGGGCAGGAATTATTGATTTTTAATCATAAATTAATTTCATAATTACCTTTAAAGTTTCACTTTTGGCAACACAATATCATCACAAACACCTCGGTAATAACACAAAACCAGTTTTTATTTAGAAAAAATAGAAATATAGTGAAAAAAAACAACTAAAATTAAACGACATTACGCTAAAAAGAAATGAAGATAATAATCCGACCGAATTGGATTTTCTTTGTCGCGTTACAACACCGCATTGTTACGTCACTTTCACTTGCGGTCGGGTTATAATTCGAGCGAGACGAACATATAAATGGTAACCCACCCACTAATAATCGATTTTTACCCTAACACGACGGTATTAATTCGAAATAAATATGTTTTCAGCCGACAATACACTAAAAATCACCCCATCAACACATCTCCCACGTAAATATGTGTAAAATCTGAAATAACTTACCGAAGAAAATTTTTCGGTGTCGTCCCGTTTGACAAGGAACAAAATTAGAATCGTTCAAAATTCACACATTAAACACTTTACAACAGAGCTGTTGTGACAAACGCGATGATTAAACGTTACAAAACGCGCGGGCGACGCTCCCCGTTGTTGTTCGCGACATATTTTTTATATTTTCCCGTGGTTTTAGACGAGAACCATCATCGATCGCGAAGCCATGACAGATACATTTTTCACTGAGTGAAGTGTGTTGCGCTCGCTCAGCTGACGGACGAGTTTTTTTTCGGAACCTTGCAGTGAAGTTAGTTGCAGGACCAGTTGTCAGGTCGGTGACCTCTGCGACACAATTTTAGTAACTTGCAAATACAATTCAGGTTCCATTTAAATATTTGCATCCCGGAAAACGTGTAAAACTCCCACGGACAAAATTAAATTGTTTGTCAGAAATGTTAATTGCGATTGTAAAATGAAAAGACAGAAATTGCGCATGATTCACATAACGCCACCTATGAATTTTCTGCAGAACTGTTTATAGTCGCGGTGAAAGGTGTTATGTGGGAAAAAGCGATAATGCCTATTTTTGTGAAATTTGCTGACATAAAATTATGTTTATTGGTACAAATATCTCGCTTAATAAGTAATACTGTCTGAACGACAAATTTTCTTCTTCAGATGTTGTTTTTGTATTATATTTTGCGTATTTTATTATTGTTTCTGATTGCCAAAACTCGCACACAATCGCTGCTTCGAGTCATATGAATTATATTAAACCTTGGAAATGAGATGTAGCAGATTCTTGGCTATTGGAATTACGAGAAATAAATAAACAACAACCTCATGCGATGCAGAACTAAGTCGACGCAAATCGTATCAATTTGCACTTGTATGAATACACTTGCAAGACCGTTTTCTCAGCTATTATTTTTCTTATAGCTATTACAAATTAACCTACGGTGCGTTTTAAAATAACTACACATTACAAATACTGTGCAACTTCTAATTTAATAAGTATTTCTTACGTGCCGCTAGATGGCGCTGTGCGGTTATAATGCTCATACAAATATTGTGATGAACTTTAGATCTGTTAGTCTATATTTGACTTGCTGCTAGGGACTGGGCTCTCTAACTATAAAGTAGGTTTTAAGTTTAGACTAGGATATAATTACCATAAGCTCGCATACACACATTTAAAATTTAATCGACTTCCAAAAAGGAGACTATTATAGCGAGAAATATCTGACAGCCTCCGTGGCGCAGTTGGTTAGACGCCGCGCCGGGTGTGAAATGAGAGCCCGCGAGTTCTTCTGCGCACCTAGAATGATCTATTGTCCATTAACCAAGTTTTTAGATCAACAGTATCCAAAGATAAGGGTGTGTTTTATGAGTGTCTCGTAGTACCTGACATAAGATTTGTATGTCATTGTGAAGTCAAGATGTGTGACTGTTGGGTGTATTTATCTTTTTGGCTACTTTGACATCCCTCGTCGCTGGTTAGACGCCAGCTGTGAAACGAGAGGCCGCTATGATCCCCACACCGAGACGAATGGTATGTAAAGGTTTAAATCGGAGGGCACATCTCTAACTTTTCGGAGTCATGTGTGTATTGATAGTCAATCACCACGCACTATAACGGTGAAGGAAAACATCATGAGGAAACCTGCATATCATAGCGGTTCGGAAGAAACTCCATGGTATGTTAAAGTCCGCCAACCCGCACTAGGCAAGCGCGGTGGACTATATGACCTAACCCCTCTCGATCTTACTCTCGATTGTAGAGGAGGCCCTAGCCCTGCAGTGGTACGTTTATGGGCTAATACAGAATAACCACCGTTAACTTTTCGTTATTTCTACTTATCCTGTACACTTTTCCGCCAATAACTTTCCAGGTAGGTAAACAAATGTTAGTCATTTATATTATAGGTATGGACCTCTACTGTGATAATTCGATCAAAACAGAAGTTTTATCATCTTGACCTTGCACATCTCTTCATCACATCTCACATCTTGTACTTTCAATCGTACTTTCTTGTAGAGGAGGCCCGTGCCCTGCAGTGGGACGTATATGGGCTGATACAGGTAAAGATAAATATCTGTGTGATCCGTAGGTATTTGTTTCGGCTCTGAGTGTTTGTGAGACAAGTCTTCCGTAGTTTATATTCACACAAGACTCGATCTTAGAGTGGGGTCAGGACTATGTATGTGACTGTTGGGTGTAATTCCTTACTTACCAAGGTATGTTGTGAGCCCAATCCAGCTGGACCCGTCTGGGAGCCACCAGCGACATCTTCAGGCTATTTGAATCTCGTATATATCTTCGTTATTCCTCGGCCATTTATTCAACTAAGCATTTTCATGGCGACAATACTTAAGTAATCTCTTTATTAGACCGCGACGAGAGGCTTGATTTTCGTTGGTGCTGTTTTACCTGCAACAAAAATGTCTCTTTAAGAAGGAAATTATTGTGAGGAATTATCTAAAAAATATCCAAGAGAATTTCACGAGTATGAAGTCCTTCAACTCCCTTTAGACAAGGTGGTGGACCCACTCCTCTCTATACAGGGTATATCAAGACTGCTACAGAAAACGAAGCCAGGTGCTAGTTTTAATCACTTTAGACACAATGCAACTAAAATTGTAGTAAGAAAAAGCTACGATTTTTTGTATTTTTGGTAAATACATATATTTTCCAAAAAAATAATCTTTCGGTGAGTATAATTGCCCAGTACCCCTTTCCTTTTCCCATCCTTTTTCCTTCCCACTTCCGTCCCGATTTGATGGGCTGGCAACGCATCTATGACCCAATAATTCATGGGCGGCAGAGATCACTTATCAAGTGATCTGTTTGCTTGTTTGTTGGACTTATGGAAGAAATAAACATATATAGACTTCTCCCAAGGATTTTCATCGCTCTATTGGAAGCGGTCTGCATCCAGCGAATTTCTTCATCTTTATTTTGTAGACGCCTTTATTGTGGCGTAGCTGTGCTACGGTACGATTACAAAGCTGAGGTCTCGGGTTCGAAACCCGGGACAGGCAAAGTGATATTAATTTTTTCTATTCATTATCAGCCCGGAGTCAGGAATTTGTGCCCGATATGGCGATAGGTTCGCCCCCTATCACATCGTGAGACGGGACACACAATGAGAAACGTGGGTGTCCTATTAGCACCTCTACCTACCTCTTCTGGGTTAAAGGCGTGATGTTCGTGATGTGAGGGATAAAGAAGGCGTAGGCAGAGGTGCAACCAGGACACCCACGTTTCGCCGTATGTATTTACGGTCCCACGATGTGATAGGGGGCGAGCCCATCGCGATATCGGTCAAAATTCATGAGTCCGGGCTGATAATGAATAGAAAAATCCAATATCACTTTGCCCGACCCCGACCCGGGATTCGAAGCCGAGACCTCAGCTTTGTAATCATACCGTAGTATAACTAAGCCACCTAGGCAGTCGTTTCTCTTACCCACGATATAATTTGAACTTAATCCGTGGCAAGGACTATGAGTATTTTTCACGTGTATTTATCTAACACACTTGCATTTTTCCCAATAGTTGTCACATTTACGACAGGGAGTAAACCTGTCTAGAATGATCGAGAGTGCGTATTTCGAGCCGCGTCGGGTCAAGGCCAGATATGTCGGGACGCCACCTGGGCTGCACGCCTGACCTACATTCAAGCACTAGGTGCACTGCAGACCGAGTGTAGTTTTTATGAGGGAAATTAGAGGAGAGTTAGCTTTTTTAAGTGCTGTGCTGTCGAGATAGAGTGTCTTCTGAAGAGATGTGATTATCCGGTGGATACAATTCCGTGGATAGAATAATGTTGGCCGGATGGTATCCGGATAGACACAGGAGTAGGAAGAATACACAACGTGAAACAATTGTATTCTTGATTCAAACCTGCACTCCTAAACCTGAGTAATGCCATCAAAATGCGTCACAAATCTTCAAACCCTTTACGTATAACAATCAAAATCTAATTAAATAAAGATAAATAAATAAATACACCCTACAGTCATATACATAGTCCAGATATAATACATAACATACATCCATACATAATTCCGTCAAATACAGCAAAAAAGAAAGATTTTTGAAATTACGCAAAAATATATTCCCTTCCGCGTATGTGCAATTCTGGCGAAAACTTTGCGCCAATTAGTGTCAACTCCAGCCATAAAGAAGCATCCATTACAAAAATTACCAGGAAACGCAACAAAAGACCCCAAAAACACTCAATAAACTTAAATATATACACGGAAATCGTCGCGAAACCAAAGTTCGTCCACCTCGCACAAATATACTTAAACTCACGCCTTTGTCCCAGAAGGGGTAGGCAGAGATGCAACCAGGACACTCACGTTTCACCTTGTGTATTGCGCCCACGATGTGATAGGGGACGACCCTATCGCCATATCGGGCACAAATTCCTGACTCTGGGCTGATAATGAATAGAAAAATCCAATATCGCTTAATCAGACCAGAGATTCGAAGCCGAGACCTCAATCGTACCGTAGTACAACTGCGCCACCAAGATGCCTTGCACAAAAAAAATCTGTAAATAAATGAATTGTCTATTCTTTCGTCTGTGACCAGCTGTTACATATCTCTACGTGCTAACAAATCATGTTTTAAATGCATTGCAATAGTTTTGAGCTTTTGTGTTTTTATTATCGATTGTCAAATGATTCAGTTTTATTTTAAAAATGTGTAAATCATGCAGTGAATGAACTTTAGTATGCTATAGTGTTTTAAAGATGCGAACACTATAAACGAAATATTCACTAGTCATCAATTATTGTACATTGGAATAGTTTATTTCTAGTATGAATATATTTATGTATTTTATTAAGGGTATATCAAGACTGCTACCGAAATCGAAGCCAGGTGGTAGTTTTAGTGTCTACAGTCACGATTAAAGTAAAAAACGCGACGATTTTTTTTGTAATGTTTTAAATATCATTGTGTTTGGGTGGTTAATTCATAGTTTTTGCTAAAAAGCTTTAAATTATATTTTTTATATGAAGCTCTGCGTATTATAGCGTCTTTAAAAATGAAAGGGTGTTAATTTTTTTTATTTGGAAAATGTATGTATTTTGTATTTACCACCCAAATACGATCATAAGAAAAAAACTATAAAGAATCATAGTTTTTTTTCGAAACATTTTAGTTGTATTGAGTCTGTAGTCACTAAAACTACCACCTGGCTTCGTTTTCAGTAGCAGTCTCGATATACCATGTATGAAAGAGTTCGGACATTTGCTCAATTACGTTAATAACTAAATGCCAATTTTTCGGCTTAACGAACTGAAATGAAAACTTAACCACGACGCTTACATTGTGATGTATGGATGGTCTAACCATTCTTCCTTCAACTCTATTAAGATATATAAGATCAACTAGATCTTGTGTCGTGGGAATCAGAAACTACGAAAGACTTTTCAGTCTCACACCCAGACCCGACACAAATATTTGTGGGCCACACAAGCATTTGTGTTGGTGCGGGGATCGAACCCGCGGCCTCTCGTTTCACAGTCGGCGTCTAACCAACTACGCCACGGTGGCTGTCAAAATGTCAAATGATAGTTAGGTATGGCAAAAATACCGGAAAGAACGAAACCTCCTAGATTCCTAAACTACTTATTAAAAGTCAAAAGAATTTAAACCCATAAAAACGGCATAGTTTCTGTCCATATGTCAGGAAGTGTCCATATTGTGCCAAGAAGCGAAAATTTTAATACAAATACATCTTTATTATTTTCAAAACATCGCCACTGCCAAAACCGTTTATCGTACTTTCAAAGAATATCGCGATAAAATTATACGAGTGATTTTTAACATATTTCGAGACGATAAACTTTGGAATTTATTAGAGACGGATAATCCCATACGTAGATGAAATTAAAGCAGTTTAGTGTTATAGTTCAGTGGGTAAATATGACAATCTATATAATTTCAGCTGTTTTTATCTGTATCAGCCCATATACGTCTCACTGCAGAGCACGGGCCTCCTCTACAATCGAGAGTACGATTGAGAAGGGTTAGATATAGTCCACCACGCTGTCCTAGTGCTGATTGGCAGACTTTACATACCATAGGAATTTTTACAAATCGCTAAAGTATGAAGCTTCCTCACGATATTTTCCTTCACCGTTATAGTGCGTGGTGATTGACTATCAATAAACACATTACTCTGAAAACTCATAGGTGTGCTCTGGGATTTAAACACGCGACCACCGTGAGCATGTTGGTGGCTCGTATCTGGGGGGTTACTCTATAATCCGAAACTCGAAACTTCGGACGTCGCAAGTAAAACTGTACGAATGTGTCTAGGTACTCCACAAAATGTTCGAATCCTCTATCGTACGTCCTAACTATAGACATAGTATGGAGTGAATCATGAATATCATAGAGAATAGTGTTGATTTTTAGAAGTGGAAAATTAAAAACGTACTGCAGACATGGAAAGTCCGGCCATTCGAGTTTCTTTTCGGATTATAGAGTAACCTCCGTCACCAAGAGTCCATCAATTTGAAAAAAATACTTAACAGTGATGATCGATCTCGTTTGTGTCTAGAGTCGTCAATTTTATGATGCCAACCCTGTATTCTTTTGTCTTCTTTCCTCCTTTTTTTAATGGGGGTCTAATAAGAAACGAGAGACCTCACAATCGTTTCATCTCTCTCACGTCTTCCAGTTTTTACTAGGGAATACCCAGTATTGTGCATTAATTTAAATTATTATTTTTGAATGCACAGATGTGTACCAAAACGGATAAAATCCAAAGGAGGTTGTACAGATATACAACCTTCTTGTTTAGTTTAGAAATATGTTACATCATAGATAAAGTGTTGACGAAAAATCTCACCCACAAATATTTCGAAAGTAAACATATTTTAAAATCGTCAGCGGGACTGTGTTTTGCAGTTGATGTATAGTTATTTTCGTTTTGCGTGGGCTTCACCTGCCGACTCGCTAGAATATCAGAAATAATCGCACACGTCCCAAATATTCTGTCCCAGTTACATTGACTCCTGATTGTTCTGTGATCCGTCAATTCTTATTTTTGTCTATGCATTAATGGCGGCATGATTGGCGCGCGCTTTTATTATTTTTTAATCCGAATTAATCGGTTCGGAGAAATGTGTTTTTGGCGATGTATTGTGTTTTTTAAATTCTTTACTGTGTATTCATTGATGGCACATGCTTATTTTATTTTTTTATATTGAATTACAAAAATGATGATTAAAAATAATGTTCATGGATTACTGGTAGACAATAGGCGTTTCTCATTCAAACTTTTTGTAAAAATAGCAATTAATTTCGGTGTGCAAAAACTGATTCTGCCAAGAAACTGTCTTAATAATTTTCCTTATTTTTTTCGTGTGGCAAAACTACCTAAGACTCATAAAATAACTACATCTTAGTAATTATAGAATTCCCCTTAAAGAGTAAAGGACAGAAAAGATTAAGGAGATATTTGTGTTTTATTAGTGCTAGAGTAACAAAACACTAAACTTTTGGAAATTGTAGAGCCTCGCTGTTGTTAGTCATGACTCAGCATGAATGGGTAGGCTTATCCGGGGCGGTACCACTGTCTCACAGGAAATCGACGTGAAGGAACAGCTTAGCTGTCGCGTCTCGTTCGGTGAGTGAGATTACCGGATGCCCAATACTCCTTTCCTCTTCCCATCCTTTTTCCTTCCCGCTCTCCTCCCAATGTGGCTGGCAACACATCCATGATCCAGCGTTGTGGATGTTCATGTGCAGTGATCACTTACCATCAGGTGACCTGTTTGCCCGTTTACCGGACCTATGCAATAAAAAATCAAAATGTCTCAGAAAAGCAATTCACGTCAGCTTTCCGTAGAACTATAATACTAATCAAATTATCCCATCCATTTCTAAATAAAAAAGAAAAAATACACCCAACAATCACATACACGATTCGCTGACCTTATATTAACATAGCTTGTATAATGTTTATATTGGATCACTAATAAAACACCCAAACAATGTACAATATTTTATTCCCTTATTCTTGGGGAGTTCCACCATTTTTATTTCTTTATTGCAACTCTTTTTACGCTGGCAAGACATACTGGATGGATGCAGGTTGCCTCCAACAGGTCACTGTGTAAATCATTGGGAGAGGCCTATGTTCAGCAGTTGACTTCCTTTGGCTGATGGATGAAGACATACTGACTACAATGCGCCTGCCGCCTGATGGTAAATACGTATGTAGTGTCTTATTTGTCTGTGTGGTAAGCACAGTGCAGATAGAGTATCCACTGACGTGACATAGTAATGTCGGAAAGGCACTGGTTGATACCGAAACACGTATCACTATGAAGGGCTTTTATTATTATTTATTTATGATTAAACAAGAAAAGTCAGCTTACAGTAAACCAGTACACAAAACGCTAACTATGTTCCACAAATTATGGCTTAAAAATAGTTTAATATAACTGAAAATGTTCCCTCAATCATCATAAAATATGTTTCCACCATCGTGTATGATAATTTGGATAGATAACAAAGTAAAGTATGCAAAAGTCCGCCAACCCGCACTAGGCCAGCGGGGTGGACTATGTGGCCTCACTCTTCTAAATCGTAGTCTCTTGTAGAGGAGGCCCGTACCCTGCAGTGGGACGTACATGGGCTGATAAAATAACTATCATCAGTTTTTCGTTCTGTAGATTTTTTCTGTTCAGTTTTCCGCCAATAACTTCCCAATTCTTTAGTCTTGTCTATTCCATAATACGTCTACAGTGATACTTCGATCAAAACAGAAGTTTTACTATCTTGACCTTGCATATAGTTCGTGATATCCGCAATAATAAACGAAAGAAGTCAGGGGCGAAAGTGTGTTAAAAATAAAATCGTATTTTTACATCGCGAAAACGTATTGGCAAATGAAAAAACAATGTATGTTTTGGCGAGAGCCGCGGTCCAGTTGGCTGCACGGTTTAATTGTCCTTATACTGTATCGTTTTATTAAAGTATTGTGTATTTAAACACACAATTGTCCTTTCTGCCAACAAACTTTAACCCACAATTGAAAGAGGTCGGTTGTCACAAAAAAACTTAAATCTTACAACAAAAAATCATCTCATACCTACCGATCTTTTCTGTAAAACATTTATTTATATTTAAAAAAACATCTATTTTGGTTATGATTTTGGTACACGTGGAATGTATACTCTATTATTCTATCAATCTTCATTTCAACCAGATACCAAAATTAAATAATGTAAGGTTATAGTGGAATAAAACAATCGAACATACGTTCTTAACCCTAAAAATTACTCTCTTTTTGGGCAGTCGTGTTAATATACACATAATGCCGAATAGCCTGAGGCAGTGTTTCCCAAAGTTGACTAGGTTGTGATCCACCTAACACAATCTATCTTTAGGGCTCACCTTTTGGCTGTAAAGAGGAAACAAAGGTATAGGTAAAACAACATTTACTTAGAATAAAATGGCTAAATACATAAATATGAACAAAAACTGTAATCTTAATATGAAATCTTTGTTTTTATTATTTGTCATTACAGCTTTAGCATCAACGTCAATTTTAGTTACTTTTGAACGCAGTGAGTTTAATTCGTCCAATTTATTTGGGTGCTTCAGTTTTAATGCTGATCATAGCCGACAGTCCGGCCTCACATCAGGTATTAAGGGAAGAAGTATTTTTATCTATATCTATTTAGAGCCCACTTGACCACTTATTCATTCGCAATCCACCAGTGACTCGCGGCCCATAATTTGGGAAACGGTGGTCTGAGGTGTGCATTAGGATTTGAACCCGCGATCATCGTCTTGCAGTTTATAACTGGTTCGCCATCACCAAACTACCACGCACTATTTCAAAATTAAATATGCATAAATTCACGGCTTTTTCCCCGGAAGGGGTAGGCAGAGGTTCTCCTGGTTACTACCAGGAGCACCTACGTTTGGCCTTGTCTTGTTCCGTCCCAGGATGTGACGCTACCGCCATATCGGGTACAAATTCCTGACTCCGGGCTGACAATGAATAGAAAAATCCAATATCACTTTTTCCGACCCGGGATTCGAACCCGAGACCTCAGCGTTGTAACCGTAGTACAACGAAGCCACCGAGACAGTCAGTATTTTAAAAATGCTCCAAAATATTGTTAAGAAAATATCACGCGGTGAGGTATTTACATCAAATATAACGAATTGAAAACAATGAGTACAGTGACGTCACCGTGCCATTTCTGTATCAAATCTTTCACGTCCATCCTTAACCCAGGTGTTGATGTACTAATAAAGATAAACATCGCTCTCCTCCCGATTTCATGGGCTGGCAACACACCTAGGATCCAGGGCTCATGATTATCATGAGCGCTAGTGATTACTTACCACCAGGTGACTTGGTTGCATTTTTTTTTTACACTTGCACGGTATAATGACTGCACTGCACCTGGTGGTAAGCGCAAATGCCGTCCAGACAGAGTATCGAATGGCATCAGACGGCGGTCCCATGCCGTCAACGTGTACGTTTGCCTATTGTATGAAACAAAAACCGATCGACACTTGGACCGCCCAGCACTCACCACCAAGAGTCAGGGCGGTCACTTCGCCCGTTAAAACTGAGAAGGGCATTGATGTCAGACATTCTATAAGTACTCCATAGATTTATTATGTAAAGATAAAAACTGTTCTGTATTAATAGAATAATGTTTACAAGACCGCCGGCGGAAACAGCCGAGCATTCCCGAGCGGTCACGAAGTTGTTACTACGTGGCGTATGATTTACGTTTTGTTGTCTAGTAGAGTGTTTGCTAAATCTGTACCAGACCATGCGTCGGTGGCCGGGGTGTATAGGTATGCAGGGTGAATAAGACCAAACAGGTTGAGGAAATAACTATAAAATAACACAAAAAGCTAACACATCATTTCTAATGTACTGAAGTGACGAATGCAGTTAATCACGTTGAAAGAAAACATCGAGAGGAAACCTACAAATTTTATAATTCTACATAAGATTTTTAAAGGTTTTTTTTTTATTGCAATGAATGGCGAGACGAGCATGCCATTCGCCTGATGGTAAGCGATACGACCGCACATGGACAGTAGTATAACCAAACAACACCATGAATTACAAAGCAATGTTTCGCATTCCACTGCGTTCGCCATCCTGAGACATAAGATTTTAAGTCTCATTATGTCCAGCAGTTACTCTGTAGTTAATCTATCAATCAGGTTGGCAATGTAAATCTTACGAAGAATAATTCACAAATTAGATTTTAAAAATACTGCCTCGGTGGGGTAGTTGTACCACGGTACGATTGCAAAGAGTTCGAATCTCGAGTCGGGAAAATTGCTAATAGATTTTTTAATTCATTGTCAGCCCGGAGTCAGGAATTTGTGCCCGATATGGCGATAAGCTTGCCCCTATCACATCGAGGGACGGAACATACGAGGCGAAATGTAGGTGGGTGTGGCGTGAGTTTATATATGTGTAGATTTTAAAAATATCGTTAGTAAGCACTTCTAAAAAAGTCGCGTGGACAATAATTTATTCACAAATGTTAATTTATAAATTGTACTGAGCCAAAAAGCGACGTAGTATCTTTGACCGCACGTGGCACATGTCGTGATTAAAAGCTATTCGAGTGTATAGTTTGAAAACTTTTTAATTCGGCAAATGACCAAACGAGTCACGTGATAGTAAGTGATTACCGCATATGATTGTACTGGTAGGTCTTTTATACTCGTATGTGAGAGGCCACCTGAGTAGGTTCCGCTGCAATGTCTATTTCTCCTGCCAAATGCACTGTTGTGTTCCGGTTTGAAGGACATTGTGGCCAGCGTAACTACTAGACATAATGAGACTTAACACCTTATGTCTCAGGATGGCGAGCGCAGTGGAATGCCAAGCATTACTTTGTAATTCATGGTGTTGTTTGGTTTTGCTACTGTCCATGAGCGGTCGTATCACTTACCATCAGGAGAATTCATCGCAATAAAAAAATGAACATCTACTAGGCTATGTTCAGCAGTGGACTCCCTGTGGCTGATGAGAGACAAAGAGAGATGTTGCATAAAGGCGAGCTTAATGCCATAACCATTCTTAATTGAATCGATGGTCTAAACGTTTACACGTGTATCTTGACAGAACAATTGTCGCATGTGCAATCTACACGTTTTGAGATGTTAAATGGCGCCCGCGAGGCGAACTTCCAGACATTAGGTGTTACAAGCCATTCTTTATGCACAAGGCAATAATTTCTATCAAAGAATGTAAGAACAGAGCTATAAATTTTATATTTAATCACAGAATTCTTTGGCGCGTGTTCCGCCATCTATTAATCTCGAAATGCGTACAGAGTTTGATGTAAAAACGGGAATTGCTGTGCAATTAAACGTACAAGACTTTACGTACGTTCATTGTTGACAAACATATAATTTTATAAGTAATTTCCGTGTGCGCGACTGGATTTCTTAGCAGAATTATTTTTCACTAGCAGTCCGGCTCAGCTTCAACGGGATGCAGATGCTTTTTGAAGAAGAAACTGTTTATGAAACATTGTTCATGAAAGCCCCGCTTCTATTGGTCATAGCGTGATGTCGTGTTACCTAGATCTTCCTCAATAAATAGGCTCTCAAAAACCAAAATACGTTTTCAATTCGGATCAGTAATTCCTGAGATTAGCGCCTTCAAACGAACATATCTGTATCTGTCCGTATACGTCCCACTGCAGGGCACGGGTCTCCTCTACAATCGAGAGTACGACTGAGAGAGGTAAGGCCAGAGTCCACTACGTTATCCTAGTGCGGGTTGGCAGACCAACAAACACTTTAGCTGTATATATTACTATAGATCTGGAGGCAAATGCAAGGAAATCCAAATAGAATAATCAGATAATAATGGCTTACTGGAAATTGAATAAACAACATATTTGCGTGAGTCACTATGGCGAAGTTTCCACAGTCGTAGTCGATGCTCGCCATCCGGGATGTTACGGATCACATAATTTCAGCTAATTGGTACTTCTAGTTTTCAATTGTGACAGTTATTCAGGCTCTATTGAACTCCCCTAATAGCCAGGGGTGAATCATCAAAAATCACTTTTTAAAAGTCACCTACGGTGTCTCACAGATTTGTGGGCAATGTTTTATTTTGTTAGAACTATCGAAACTGGGTGTTGTCGATCAGTACGGACAGATAGTTATTTTTTTGATAATTTCTGTCGGGTCTCTATACATAACTACATGTACATGTTTTAGTAGAGCTATTTTTATTTATTTATTTATTATTTTAATACTTAGCTGTTGAATGAGGGACTTAAAACGGCCGCCGTTTAACAATTATAGAGTACACACGGGCAATAAAATATAATAATAACACATTCATAGTACATTTGTAACGTAATAGCAATTTATCTAAATGGCCAATAATAACGCACTTTTGACATCTGACGAATAAATTATGAAGTAAAGCGCGCGTACCGCTCGCCATTTTGTCGTGTTGGCGTCCGTCCAAGATGGCCGCCTGTAAACTTTAAGCGCACTCGCAGATCATCAAAACTAGTTAATATTTCTGTATATTACTGATATATTTATAATAGTTGCAATTTCTTACGTGTCAATATTGGTGATGTGTGCTTTTGACCCGATTTTTGACCGTGGGTTGTAGAATTTCGATATATTAAAACCCACCTGTATATTGTAAATGTTGAAAGTTGCAGTAAAATACTTTGTTTACTGTGGTTGCATTTGAACTGATGACATAAAATGCACTTTAATGTCCAATAATTGCATTGTTGTTGAGATTTTCGTATCTGTTCTGATAGTAAACAACTTGAGGTAAATCACTATTGTTAAACAGCCTCACTCAAACACCAACCTCTGCAACTCTTGTGAGCCAGAATCAGTTCCAAACAGCACTAAAGCAAGGAGTCTCATAGCGACGCAAACTTTTCATTATTGTATTGTATTATATCAGCCCATATACGACCCACTGCAGGGCACGGGCCTCCTCTACAATCGAGAGTACGATTGAGAGTGGTTAGGCCATATAGTCCACCACGCTGGCCTAATGCGGGTTGGCGGACTTTTACATACCATAGAAATTTATATAAATCGCTATGGTATGCAGGTTTCCTCACGATGTTTTCCTTCACCGTTATAGTGCGTGGTGATTGACTATCAATACACACATTACTCCGAAAAGTCAGAGGTGTGCCCTGGGATTTGAACCCGCGACCACCGTGAACATATTGTAGGCAGCCGCGTCTGGTCCGTTACCAACAGGCCACTTTTCATTAACCGTAACAAAATTAACCAGAAAGAAAAGAACAGCCTCCGTGGCCACAGTTGGTTAGACACCGGCTGTGAAACAAGAGGCTGCGGGTTCGATCCCCGCACCAAGACAAATATTTGTGAAGCCCACAAGTATTTGTTTCGGGTCTGGGTGTTTGTGAGACCGAAAACTCTCGTAGTTTCTGGAACCCACGACACAAGACTTAATTGATCTGAATGTGAGGTTAGGACTATGTATGTGACTGTTAGGTTTATTTGATTTTATTTAATTCACGTAACTTTTTTGGTTGAGGGCGCGCGCGCCCGTCATAATAAAATATTCTATTTTTTTTTCCAAATGTACCAAAAGAAGTATAACTTAAAAACAAATAGGTGTTGGAAACGAATTATTGTTCATTTCTCTATGAGTACCATATTAAGTATGATGTGTTAAGGGATTGTCAGTTTTCCTCATCCATCTGTCAGCTGATTTGCCAAGATTGTTGCTCCACTCGCCAAAGAGCGTCCCATATTATATTTGTCAACTTCGGTTTCTATATCAGACAAATCTGCCTTAGTGTACTCCGTTTTACAATTCATGCGTTCTTAATTCTTATCATCATATCTTATCTTAATATATATAAATCTCGTGTCACAATGTTTGTCCTCAATGGACTCCTAAACTACTTAACCGATTATAATAAAATTTGCACACCATGTGCAGTTCGATCCAACTTGAGAGATAGGATAGTTTAAATCTCAAATTATAGTCGCAATTTTAATTTATTGCTAATTATTTGTCTGTTATTATTTGACAGTCACAATCATCTGTTAACTCCAAATGATTCTAACAGATGTCGATACCTTTCGACTGGGTTGAGTAAGTAATCAATAGATGGCGCTGCTATGGTAAATCTACGAACGTGTCATATAAGCTACATTTTAACAGTATAATTACCACGTGTTGTTGACGCTATAAAATTAATTAAATTTATTTTAAAGTTTTAGCAGGAATTTTGCAAAGTATTTGTGTTTGCGTATTTTTTTAATGATATTCGTCGTAGTTTCGTGTTTATATAAGGCCTATCTACAAAATAAAAGCAATTCCAAAAAATTGTCAACATGCCTATTTAGGCATTAAGGGATGAAATGGGATAAAGTGGGACGAACGCGATGAGACCGGTAGATGGGAAATAATGGGACGGGATGTAACAGAAAGAAAAGGAGCCAGATGAGATGGGATGGGATACGATAGGAAAAGGGATAGTAGGTACTTAGGTTGAGTTCAGGAGTACAAAAGTTTGAACGGGAATAAGATATTTCTGGTGTGGAGTGGAGTCTAAACATCTTAGCACCCAGGCGAAGCTGGGCCGGGCCGCTAGTATACTATATGGACTTCTAGGAATTTAAGAAAACAATCCATTATTACAGCCTGTTCAACATACCTAACTCTGGGACCAAACTTATCAGCTCGCAATGACTATGTAGATATTTATCTGTTTAGCTTTATAACTTCCTACATACTTACATAAATAAACTCACGCCTTTTTCCCAGGAGGGGTAGACAGAGGTTCCCCTGTTAGTAACCAGGTCACCCGCGTTTCGCCTTGTTTGTTCCGTCCCACGATGTGATAGCGGGCGAGCCTATCGCTATATCTTGCACAAATTCCTGACTCTGGACTGATAATGAATAGAAAAATCCAATACCCTGCAGTCCAGTGCCCTGCAGTGAGACATATATGGGCTGATACAGAGTACAGTGATCCTGTTTCCAAAAGTCCCATCAGTGATGCCAGGGCAGTTGATACTCTATGCTACGCGTCATAAAATCTGTTTGTTGAAGTGACATCTCGTGTTGAGCGTCACGTCACGGCACGTCTCGTCCACCCCGAGCCAACTCACACGTGCAGTATATTACGAGCTCAGATAAATTGCATGGATAAACACTAGCGTTCTGATGCCAAATTAGCATGCAAATGTCGTCTAGCTGCCTTTGTGTTGGAACTTTTGATTTCTGTGGCAATTGCATATTTTTTACAGTGATTTAATCTAGCTGATAGTAGAAAAGTTAATCCTGGCACCTATAGCCCATAGGTAAAACTAGATGGAACGAAAGGCACTTGACATCAGTTATTGAAGTAAAATGGAATATGAGGCCCCACAATAAATAAATAAATAAATAAATACACCCAACAGTCACATACATAGTCCTGACCCAACATTTTTTTTATTGTATTGTATCAGCCCATATACGACCCACTGCAGGGCACGGGCCTCCTCTACAATCGAGAGTACGATTGAGAGTGGTTAGGCCATATAGTCCACCACGCTGGCCTAGTGCGGGTTGGCGGACTTACGCACCGTAGAATTTTTTTTAAAATCGATACGGTATGCAGGTTTCCTCACGATGTTTTCCTTCACCGTTAAAGTGCGTGGTGATTGACTATCAATACACACATAACTCCGAAAAGTCAGAGGTGTGCCCTGGGATTTGAACCCGCGACCACCGTGAACATGTAGGCAGCCGAGTCTGGTCCGATACCACGAGGCCACCACGCACTTAAGATCACCCAACATTAAGATCAATTAAGTCTTGTGTCGTGGGTATCAGGAACTACGAGAGACTTTTCGGTCTCACAAATACCCATACGGGAAACGATTACTTGTGGTACCACACAAATATTTTTGCGGTGCAGGGATCGAACCCGCAACCTCACGTTTCACAGCCGTCCAACCAAATGCGCCACGGAGGCTGTCACAATTGATTACAATGCGCTTAATGGTAAATTCAGTATACCTACAATACACATAGGTCATAGAGTATTCATTCCCAACAGCGAGGGATACATATGAGTAGCAATACTATTAATTTACATTAACTGCTGTAGTAAGAGGGAATTAATGCCAAAGTAGCTAAAATTCACGTCCGCCGCATAGAGATGCTGAGATGAGACTGAAAATTGTACTTGTATATAAATACTAGCGTGCTCTACTATAGCAGGTACTACGCCTTATTTTCCATGATCGTTATCCAAGTGGATACTTTTAATATACCTTCACGAACATCTCCAATCTTCGAAACACAGGAAAATCAAAACCAAAAAATAACCAGTGCTGAACAGAGGCATCCCAAAGGATATTCACAGTGACCTATTGGAAGCATTCAGGCAATTCCTTCATATTTATTTACTTTATTTTACTTATTATTGCCTCTTACTATGGGCCTCATCAGGAGGCTCAAAGTCAATCAACGAGCTATGGAGAGGGCTATGCTCGGGGTTTCCCTACGAGATCGAATCAGAAATAAGGAGATCCGTAGGAGAACTAAAGTAACCGACATAGCCCAGCGGATTAGCAAGTTGAAGTGGCAATGGGCGGGGCACATAGCACGGAGAACTGATGGCCGATCGGGCCGAAAAGTTCTCGAATGGAGGCCACGAAGCGGAAAGCGCAGCGTGGGACGTCCATCCACTAGGTGGTCAGACGACCTGGTAAAGGTCGCGGGACGTCGCTGGATGCAGGCTGCCTCCAACAGGTCACCGTGGAAATCATTGGGAGAGGCCTATGTTCAGCAGTGGACTTCCTTTGGCTGATGGATGGATGATGGTTGACTTATTATTCTTTATTGTACACACACCAAGGAAGGAAAAAAATGTATATAATTATATTAAAATTAAGTACAATCAGCGGCCTTACTGCTTTAGGCAATTTCTTACAGACAACATTTGGGTGGAGATAAGGGAAAGGAGAGAGAAAAGTCAGGTTTTATTACTTCGTCTATCCTTGTGGATCTGACGTCCCATTTGCAACTACTTTTGCAATCTTACCATCCTTAGAATATGCAGCAATATACACAAGTGATATGGTTATTTTAGTTGAGCTGTATTTATAGCACCGTACCTTTAGTGAAACAAAAACGGCTGCCAAAGATATATGAAAAGCTTTCATCAGTTGCCAGTTACTTAGGAGTCTGCTGAGTGTTTGTGAAGGTAAAATGCTAGATAAGTATAAGTGGATAATATGAGTAGTATTAAGATTTTTTAATTCAATACGTCAACTGGAAGGGGAGCGGGAAAGAAAAAGGATGGGAAGAGGAAAGGGGTATTGGGCTTCCGGTAATCTCACTCACCGGACGAAACGCAAGCTGTCGCTTCACGTCGATATCCTGTGAGACAGTGGTACCGCCCGGAACGAGCCTGCCCATTCATGCTGAGTCATGATAAACAACAGCGTGGCTCTACAACTTCCAATGCAGAAAGGACTACAAATCAATTCTCACCGTACCATGGTGAATAGAAATTGACACAGTACGCATAGCGTCAATCTATGCTCACATCTATCTAAAGCAAATATATCATTGTATATAATATTTAATATGATATATGAACACTCAAATAGATCAAAGGTGAAAGAAACGTTGAAGAATTTGGCTCGTCCCTCGCTTATAACACTTATTATACTACAGCACACACTACAGACTACAGCACTGGGCGATCGATCTCTCTAATAAGCATTGTCGACGCATTGTCCGTTCTGTGTCGCATGACGTTTGTGACGTCTTGATGTATGGCTTTGTTAGCTGCGTATTTTAAGTAGTATCCCGACGAGCTTTTGTCATATTGCCCTTGCAATTATCAAGGGTTAGCAAGTTGAAATGGCAGTGGGCCGGGCAGGGGCACATAACGTGATGTAATGGCTGTTGGGGCTGAATCGTTCTGGAGTGGAAGCCACGTACCAGCAAGCGAAGTGTCGGATGCCCACCCACAAGGTGGACGGACGACCTGGTTAAGGTTGCAGGAGGTTGCTGGATGCTGGCCGCTTTCAACAGGTCGATGTTCAGCAGTGGACTTCGGGGGACTTAGGAGAGAGAGAGATAAAATAGTGAAGACATACATATTTGTATTAAAACACAATCTGTACTGTTCTTATCAGTCCATAATCGGCCAAAGCTGAGCAAAGAACTGTTTTGTTACTAAGGATTCCATTGAGAGGGGTTAGATTATACAACGCTGGCCTAGGGCAGATTGGAGGGCTGCTCTTACCATAGAAATTATTTTTAACAGCTCTTTGATATGCAGGTTTCGTCACGACGTTTCTTTCTGATACAGAAAATAAGATGTGATCTTGGTGTGAAGTCAGGGCTATACATATGTAAATCTTGGGCGAGTTTATTTATTAACTAGCGGTTCAGCCCGGCATCGTCTGGATGCAGATACTTTTTGAGTTCAGTCCACATCAGCAACATATCATTTCGCGTACTGTTTTATTTATAACCTGACTGCCTCGGTGGCGTAGTGGTACTACGATACGATTGCAAAGCTGAGGTCTCAGGTTCAAATCCCGGGTCGGGCAAAGTTAAAATTGGATTTTCTATTCATTATCAGCCCGGAGTCAGGAATTTGTGCCCGATATGGCGATAGGTTCGCCCCCTATCACATCATGGGACGGAACACACAGGGCGAAATGTGGGTGTCCTGGTAGCACCTCTACCTACCCCTTCTGGGAAAAAAGGCGTGAGTTTATGTATGCATACATAAACTTTATCTATGTATGTATGTTTTATTTATATTTGAGCTCAATGTGCCTGAAATATCTTCCATGTACCGACATCGATCAGTCGCAAATTGATTTACGTACTTATATACAGGGTATATCCAGACTGCGACCGAAAACGAAGCCAGGTGGTAGTATTAGTGACTTCAGATACAATAAAATTAAAACTTTCGTAAAATAAAGCGAGTATTTTTTTGTTTTATTATTTTACTTATCGTCGTATTTCGGTAGTAAATACATCGTTTTCCCAAAATAATAATGTATATCTTTTTATTTTTAGACACAATGGTACGCAAGGGTTTAAATTCCAATTTTAGCAAAAACTAGGGATTTACCATCCACGTATGATATTTAAAAAATTGCAAAAATAAGCCTGTCGCTTGTTATTAAAAATGTTTAGCTGCCTCGTGTCTGTAATCACTAAATTACCACCTGGCTTCGTTTTCGGTCGCAGTCTTGATATAACCAGTATATAATTGTTTTTGGTATGACAGCGAAACGAGTCCCATAACTTAACAGCCTCCGTGGCGCAGTTGGTTAGACGCCCCTGTGAAACGAGAGTCCGCGGGTTCGATCCCCGCATCGAAACAAATATTTGTGTGAACGATAGGTCAGGACTATGTATGTGACTGTTGGGTGTATTTATTTATTATTTATTTATTTAAAATGCACGGCTTGAACTTCCAAGGCATCGGAATGAGCACATGTTCACATCACATCTCCAAAATATTCGCAACACTAGAGTTTATTTAACAGCCTCATTTATCACAGAGTACTGAACGAGCGAAAACATGCTTTCTGCCATGTAATTATAGATTGTGACGTCGAGAGTATTTTATGCGATAGCCTTCGTAGCGCAGTGAGTAAATACTGAAGCGAGAGGGTGCGGGTTCGAAGTACGGTTAGACACAATATTTGTGCAATAATCGTGTGTGATCCACGGGTATTTGTTTCGGGTCTGAGTGTTTATGAGACCAAAAAATCTCTTGTAGTTTCTGTTACACGACACAAGACTCGATCTTAGTGTGGGGTCAGGACTATGTATGTGACTGTTAGGACTTGGGTGTATTTATGAAGTTTTTATTTATTTATTAATAGCAAAAAAAGAAACTTATGAGCTACTAAAATGTCCTGCAAAACTGTACAAACAGTTTGACTGCAGGATCAAGTTGTACATTTAATCATACATTAGGGTAAGTTGGCTAATAGTGCTTTTTAAGTTTCGACTTAAATAATATTTTATCAGATTCTTGTCTTATGGCCTCGGGCAAACTGTTGAGAGTATACGGATTTATTAAATTTTGAACCCACATCACAACCAAAGTACAGGAACGTTCCACCCAACCGCGATACCTAAGGAACCTTCATTGATAATATTAGTTAATACAAAAATAAACTGAATGTTTCCACGAAATTCTGCCAAACCGCAGCGAGATTAACACGCGCAAAAGTAATGGAGGAAAAATTAAATTTATGGTATTTTTTAATGCAACTACACCTGATACGTGCAATACTGCACATAGACTAGATTGGCAATAGACAACTTTCTAAACATTTGTTATTTTTCTTGCATGTTTTATTTATTTTTATTTTTCTTTGCAAAAAAAAAACAATGTTTTCCCGAAAATTGATTGTTTTCAGATAAACCTATTCTACTATTATTATGGATTTAGACGCAAATAATAGACCACACAGTAAAAGACACCGTCACCCGTGAATACAGAGACACCATAGCAATCGGTGTATGGGTTCAATTCCCGAACTTACACAATTTTTGTCTCAACAATTATATTGTTTCAAATCAGTTGTCAGTTTTGGGATCGATGTCTGTAAATTGTAGAGCCTTAAGACATGCTCAATACGCATCATCGCACATTAAACAAATCAATTTAATAGTTTATTAGAAGTAGAAAATAAAATATAACGGAGTCTGTAACTACTAATAAATGATTGCAGATTAATGATGTAAACACATCGCCCGTACACCCGATAACTCAGTGACTCAACTATCTGTTGGGAATCATCGATTACTAAGCCCACGGCTCGTGTATTT
The DNA here is from genome assembly GCA_033459515.1 of Theretra japonica. Classification (NCBI taxonomy): domain Eukaryota; kingdom Metazoa; phylum Arthropoda; class Insecta; order Lepidoptera; family Sphingidae; genus Theretra; species Theretra japonica. The sequence goes on from CM065952.1 coordinate 539,385, forward strand.
TCAGTTGAAAGTCCATAAATATGCGTTACTTTATTATTAAGACGAATAATACGACGATTGTGTAATCATAATTCCTCTATTTTCCAACATCATGTACATTTATACCAGGGCTCTCTACACATACAACTCGCATATTAAAACTGTGTAAAACGTTTCAACTTGAATAATCGTGGCGTGATGATGTTCCGACTCGGCCATCCTTCACATCAGCCGTTGACAACTCCGTTCTGTATTCAAATCCATATTCTATTCTTCTTAATATAACTGCCAGCAACATCATGCTAAAATAGGTTGCTTTACTCATCTGTTATAAAAATCACCCTTTACATTATCATTACAGAGGTTTGGTAAAAAGCAGATCACTATGGTAAGTGATTACCGCACATGATGCTATCATACTCGTACAAAACTGGGATCAAAGATGTGTTATCGATGTCTCGATATGGAAGATGAAAATAGAATAGGCGGAAGATATTTCATCATCATCATCAGCCTTTTATTGTCCACTGCTGGACATAGGCTTGTCGCATCCACCATCTGCCAGCGACCTTTCGCAAATCGTCACTCCACCTGGCTAGAGGGCGACACTCCGCTTTTTATTATTTTACACTGGCACGGCATAATGACTGCACTGCACCTGATGGTAAGCGCAAATACCGTCCAAGCAGAGTATCGCATATCATCAGACGGCGGTCCCATGCCATTCGACACAATTATGCCGGCCTGCTGAGACGCTTTTCACACTACGGCGGAAGGACCCAGGATTATAGGAAGGAGGGAACGCGTGTGACGGCAAACAATTCCACAGCTTGACAGTGCGACACAAAAAATAATTTGCGATCATTTTGCGAACGCTTGCCAAGTCGCGGTCTCCATTCAAGAACACGTTTACTCCAGCGGTTATCAGTTCTTCGACAGATGTGGCCAGCCCATTGGCACTTCAGCTTGCTAATCCTATGTGCTATTGTGAAGATGTTAAGCCTCCAGTAGTCTACTTCATCAGATGAAATTTGAAAAGTGGTAGAGCCACGCTATCAGTCATGACACAGCATGAATGGTTAGCAAGTCCGTGGCGGTACCACTGTCTCATAGGAAATCGACGTGAAGCGATAGCTTTGCTCTTGTGTTTCGTTTGGGAGTGGGATTACCGGATACCTAACCCTTTCTCTCTACCCATTGGTTTTCCTTCCCGCTCCCCTTCTATCTTAAAGATATCTATGGTTTAAAGGTTGTGGATGTTCATGGGCGGCAGTGATCACTTACCATCAGGAGCCTATTTGCTCGTTTCCCGGACCGGTATATAAAAAAATGAAAAGCGGTAAAGCTGTCACTTCGCAATGATTTAGTGTGAAACAGCGGTGTTAGCAACCAGGTCGAACTCATGCTTACTGTCTTCTGGTAATGTGGGTAATCATGAGTGGCGACTCACCAGGTAGGGCTAGCTGGTTGGGCAACCAAATGCCTATGCGACAACCTCCATGGCCGGTTGGTTAGGCGCCGGCTGCCACGAGAGGTCGCTACGATCCAAACACAGACGAGTGTTTGTGTACAGTGTTTATTTTTTTTTCAGCCCATATACGTCCCACTGCTGGGCACGGGCCTACTCTACAATAGAGAGAATCGATTGAGAGTGGTTAGGCCATATAGTCCACCACGCTGGCCTAGTGCGGGTTGGCGGACTTACATACCGTAGAAATTCTTTAAAATCGCTATGGTATGCAGGTTTCCTCACGATGTTTTCCTTCACCTTTAAAGTGCGTGGTGATTGACTATCAATACATACTTACTTGTTGACACGTTAAACTTTATTGTTTATTAATGTATTTTGAAACTGAAGTCTTTCATAAATTATCTTAGTGAGGGTCCGGACAATAAAACAGTTGGGTGTGTATATCTACGATTATTATTTACAACAGGCCAACGCCTCCAAGTTGACATTTAGACAAGAACTAATCTATTTCGAAGGCGACAGGTGGTCATGTGTTAGGAAGCACAGACACGAACTAGACGATATTGCATAACGTCATATTTATAGCGAATTATCTTTAATTTTATTATATGAGTTATCATTATTAGACAAGACGTGATGACGTACATCATACTACAATTCTAATTTCCAAGAAAGATAATTAAAAGTAATAAATAAACATAAACACACGTCTTTTTCCCAGAAGGGGTGGGCAGAGGTGCTACCAGAACACCCACGTTTCGCCTTGTATATTCCTTCCCACGATGTGATAGGGGGCGAGCCTATCGCCATATCGGGCACAAACTCCTGACTCCGGGCTGATAATGAATAGAAAAATCCAATATCACTGTGCCCGACCCGGGATTCGATCCCGAGACCTCAGCTTCGCAATCGTACCATAGTACCACTACGCCACCGAGGCAGGCAAAAGTAATAAATGATTACACCTAACAGTCACATACATAATCCTGACTCCACAATAAAATCGAGGTTTGTGTAATATCAAACTGCGAGAAAATGTAAGACCTCACAAACACCCAGACTGGAAACAAATACCAGTGGATCACACAAATATTTGTCTCGGTGCATCGAACCCGCGGCCTCACGTTCACAGCCGGTGTTCAATTTTCTACCACGATAATGTAATTACAATACATCCCTTATATTTTAACGCAATACATTTTACTGGTGGTAGGGATCTACCACCAGTCTAACCCGCCGAGAGAGGCCGCCTGGGTAGGTACCACCGTAATGTCTATTTCTCCCGCCAAACAGCAGTGTAAACGCATTGTTGTGTTCCACTTTGAAGGATATTGTAGCCAGCGTAACTACTGGACATGCAGTGGAACCCTAAGAATTGCTTTGTAATTCATGGTGTTGTTTGGTTTTGCTACTGTCCATGAGCGGACGCATCTTATACCATCGACGAATGGCATGTTCTTCTCGCCATTCATTCTAATAAAAAGAAGAAAACATCCGATGATAAATGCATATATTATATACCAATATAATTGGCAAGAATTGGTAATATTTCGTCGATCAACAAAATTATGTTTCAAAAACCTAATGTTTAGACTGAATTGATATTTAAAACAATACACTTGCAAGGTTAATACAAAGCTTTTTCCACCTGCGATGGTTGCTATCAAGACGAATATCAATATCTAAGAACCAGCAATTACACTATAATATTTTGTTTACGAAATAGTACTGTATCAGCCCATATGCGTCCCACTGGAGGGCACGGGGCTCCTCTACAATCGAGGGTACGATTGAGAGTGGTTAGGCCTTATAGAATTGGCAATATAGAATGTGTCTTCTCGAACGTACATAGGTACGAAAGAGGTACGAAATAGTGTGTCTTCTCAATTCACGTCCACACAAAATGACAGCTTAAGTTATCACACATAGCTGCTGCATAGCTCTGACACGTGTTACTATTTGTCTGTTTTAAAATAGTTTCAGTTTTTCGTAGGATTACTTGATTTTACCATCATTTCCAAACATATTAACCTCTAGAACAAATCAACTTCGAAAATCTTTCATGGTTTTAACAGACAGCAGCGTCTATCAAAGAATTTTAAAAATATGCCAAAAACGCAATTAACACACCTGTTTAAAACAAATAAAGTTTGATAAAGCAGTTAAAACAGAAAAACATGTAACGGAGCTGTACAGGATCTATTTCTGTCTCAAACACTCCAACATTTGCAACAATGAGAATTGGCACCGAGCTCCACTTGCGAGCTGCGCCGGACGCGAATCACACATTTTATTAAACTTTTACGCGATTTAATTGTATATTTATTCTAATTTTGTCTTGTTTTGATGTAATTTTCTAATGTTATGAGTCTCCCAGAATTGGCACCTGTAGAATGAGATAACGTTGCTGGGTAAAACTGTCTCACTTTCAAAGGTTTGGTACATTCATTGGATCTTGCAAGCTTGTGGACCAACAAATTTAAGAAAGAGGCAACTATTAATCGAATTATCTCTTTGCTTTTCTGCCGCTTGTCCAACTATAATACTCTTAACAGTCGGAAAAAGAATGTCAATTTGATGACCTTAGGATGTAACTAGACTTTTCCGCCCAGACACCCACTGCAACTCCTGTCAGCCAGGATCAACAGCACGCAAAGATTTGGCACCGAGCTCCGGAGCTCGGCGAGTCTCTTAGGGACACTAGCTTGTCTTTAACCCGCATAGAAATTAATCAGAAAGAAAAAAACAAATAGGAGGAGTTGGAAAGGATATAAACAATATTGATTTTTAGTCTGGTAAGGTAATGCAGAGATCTGATTACTATGGAGTCAAAAGAATGCGGAATGGAGATCATATACCAGCTAACACAATGTTCGATATTCAGTTAGAAGCTTGACAATCAACCTAATGGTAATTAAAGGATGTCGCTGGACGCAAACCACTTTGAACAAATTAATGTGTGGATCTTTAAGGTAAAGATTTGTTTAGGAATGGACGTGTTGTGGTTGAGAAAATTTAGAGTACGGGAAAGTAGACTTTCACCATAAATATGTGTAATATCAACCCATAATAATCATTGACTCCTGATCTCGTAACCCCCATGAGGCGGAGTTTGATTAAGAGGACATATAGTTCAGTCCAACACGTTGGGCTAACGCAGTTATAAACCCATTCTCCATAATGCAAGCCATTGCTTGCGCACACTGGGATGGGAAGGCAAGGGATTTTGTTTTATACAAGGGATCTTCAAACTTATCTGTTAGGAATAGTACACAAATTCCAATGTTTTAATTTGACGCCGTGGACTACGCCACGCTGAAGGACGCCGTGGCACACCGCGGGACGAGGCAATCCAAGCGGTGGTACATGCAGGTGTTGCTGATGCCTTAGGCGTCGCGTCGTGAGAAGCCTTGGTAGGCGAATGCCATAGTATGTAAGCAGCTAGCCGGTGGCAAAATCCACTGCGATAACGTCCCAGTCTGCGCTGGCCATAAAGCGATAACATTACTACCATTTTACGTCAGAATTCTCATAACACGTCAATCTACACGACATTCGCATTACAGTCTTTACTGACGACAGTACGGGTACAATTGTCGTCTATATGTGGATTTTAGGACTTAACCTTAAATTATTTCGGAACGTCATCGACCTAAATCTGAGCTCGTGTCGTTTTCGCCTGTTTGTTGTTTTCGTAGCATTGACGTCAGGAGACATTGTTTACAAAGCCGACAATTAACAAGGCGATTAAATTGACAAAAAAGCTTTATGTTTTAGATTTTTATAATCCTGACAGTGGGTGCAGTGGGTCGTGTATGGGCTGATACAATACAATCTTCTGAATAGACAATAGATCACATAGGTTCAATAACTCGTAACTCAATATTTTGATATTAATTCTATCAGTAACAGTAAGAACCCACGACGAAGACCTACGTGTGTCGTGTTTCGGGCCCACCTGTTTATGCATATACGGAATTATGGATACAATCAGGCATAACAGTGTCGACTAGCGAGAACTAACCATCTTGATGTGTCTGTATCTACCCATATACGCCCCCATGCAGGGCACGGACCTCCTCTACAATCGAGAGTAAGATTTAGAGAGGTGAAGCCATATAATCCACCACGCTGGCCTAGTGCGTGTTGGCTGACTTTACACACCATAGATTTTGTTACAAAGAGGTGAGGCCATACAGTCCACCACGCTGGCCTAGTGTGGGTTGGCGGACTTTACACACCATAGATCTTGTTACAAAGAGGTAAGGCCATACAGTCCACCACGCTGGCCTACTGCGGGTTGGCGGACTTTATACACCGTAGAAATTCTTTAAAATCGCTATGGTATGCAGGTTTCCTCACGATGTTTTCCTTCACCGTTATAATGTGTGTTGAATCTCGATGTATACTCAATTTCTTTTGTATTTCAGGAGCATTGCACTTTGCCGTGCCAAAAAACTTAAGAGAAACCGTCCCAATTTCTTTTCCACGTTTGAGATTTCAAAACAATGAAATCCAATTGCAAATATGCTAAATCATTGCTCATTGAACGAGATCCAAACCCGTCTCGAGTTAAACGTGTCAGTGTGCCGTCAGGAAGTCCAGAGCAAGCCCAGGTGCCAACGAACTCTTTTTAGGTGTATTTAATACGAGAATTAGTCATTACTCATTTGTTTTTCGTTTCCTTTCTTTGAACTAAGACCCAAAACTAGGATTTTTTTTTCATGAATGGTCTTGTACCACTTATCAGTGCGTGGTGGGCTGTTGGTAACGAGCCAGACGCGGGTTCCTATATGTTCACGGTGGTCGCGGGTTCAAATCCCGGGGACCATGTGACTTTTCGCAGTCATGTGTATTAATAGTCAATCATCACTGTAACTGAAGGAAAACATCGTAAGAAAACCCGCATAAACATTTCTATAGTATGTAAAAGCCCGCCAACCCGCACTAGGTCAGCGTGGTGGATTCTGGCCTAACCTCAATCGTATTCTGGATTGTAGAAGAGGCTAGTGCCCTGCAGTGGGACGTATATGGGCTGATACAGCACAGTAAATTCATTTGTTTATATGTTGGAAATCGCTGGAGAACCTGAAGCTCGTATTCGTATAGATAGCCAAAAAAGATACCTACAATAGGTACGGGCAAACGAGCAAACAGGTCACCTGATGGTAAGTGATCACTGCCGCCCATAAACATCCACAAAAAAGGGATTATAGATGTGTTGGACCGTCAAACCGCGAGGGGAGCGGGAAGGACAAAGGATGGGAAGAGAAAAGGGGTATTGAGCATCCGGCAATCTCACTCACCGAATGAAACGCGGCAGAAAAGCTGTCGTTTCACGTCGACATCCTGTGAGGCAGTGGTACCGCCCCGGACGAGCTCCCCCATTGAAGCTAAGTCATGGCTCATGACTGACAACAGCGTGGCTCTACCACCTCCTCCATCCATCCAACGGGGCCCGCGGTTGTAATACGGAATATCCTCTATCCGAGTCGCTATCCGAGCGGATATGAATATCCTATTCCAGCTAAAAGTATTCCACGTGCAAAATTAGTGCGAACTGTTGATTTAAGTTTCTTATTCATTTGTTTAATGCGATTTCTTCTGAAAGTGTTACAGCGTTAGCAATTTGTTTCCGTAATTTTTAGCAGTTCTGAAATATTTAGCACTTCACGTGTTTCTTGGTAATTGCGAAAGTGTTTTCTTGGAGTGTGATTTCATCGGGTGTAGCATATTTGCGAAATAACATAGCCACATAAAAAAATCTGGTCTTAATACCAGACCTATAATTTCTTCGGATGAACCAAATCCGAGGCCAAAAAGGCATTCCATCAAGCTATATTTTAGTGTCCAAAAATCTCGCTCACACCTCGCCACCGAGGCAGTCAGTTTAAATTTTCACTATACAAAAAACTAAATCTATATTCGTCTTTGCATAATCGGTGTTCCCCCGTCACGGTGCATGATGCTCAATTGACATAATATTTGGCATGTATCCTACATCAATCAATAGGTCGTCGGCCTCGCCAAAATAGCACATCGTAGGTCGTTACTAGACCAGTGTCTTTACTCTTAGTATCGTACTATATTTATATGTTTCCTGCTCAAAAGCATGTGCACGCTAGTAGCTACATTGTTGATGATTCACATTCAAATAAATAAATACGCCCAAAAGTCACTTACATACTCCGGACCCAACACTAAGATCGAGTCTTGTCGTATCAGAAACTACGAGAGACTTTTCGGTCTCACTTCACCCAGAAACCGATCAAAGACCCGAAACAAACACCTGTGGACCACACAAATATTTGGTTGGGTGGGAATCGAAGCCTCTGCTTGTCGTTTTAAAGGCGGCGTTTAACCAACTGCGCCATGGAGGCTGTCAGATACTCCCTAATTATGTTCTTGGAACTCTATTGCTCAAGATAGACCTATCTCTGAGGATGTCCATCCATCCATCCATCCATCAGCCAAAGGAAGTCCACTGCTGAACATAGGCCTCCTCCAATGATTTCCACAGTGACCTGTTGGAGGCAGGACCCCCTGCGACCTTTACCAGTTGTCCATAGCTATCTGTAAATTGAGTCTTCAATCTAATTAGTTCTACCTGCAGAAAGTAGATACTAACCATTGTCTTCCCACAAGCAACCTATAGTTAGCGTTCAGCTTCAGACTTCCTCCAGTCTTTATAAAGTTTATGTTGATGGACGTCCGACGCTTGCCGATATCTGATTTCACTCGAGAACATTTCAGCCCATTTTGCCATCAGTTTTCTGTGTGTCCTGCCCACTGCCACTTTACCTAATCCACAGAGTTAATCGGTAGCTACTGATTTTCTTTAGATTTTATCATACACGATTCGATCTCGTAGGGTAATATTAAATGTAGCCCACGCCACTCCAAAAACTATACTTTGAGCGACCATTGTTGTGATTGTGATTTAATAAATAAGTAAATGAAATATTGTTTTCTGTGACTTGTATGTGTGTTTGTGTAGGACTACAACTTTTGCGGATAAAATGCATTCAATAAGAGATTGTATTACTCGTAAATCGATCCTAGATACATATGTAGGTAATTTAACAGCCAAGAGCACCACACATCACTTTCTTCCGAAATAGTTTATTACTATACTTCTATCATCTACAAATCTAGAAGTATACACTCGACTGTACAGATAAACCCTATCGAGAACCAAACCTAACCCCACTAAGGCCATACGCAATGCTAAGGGCGTCACGTCTGGCAAGCCCCAAGGCGCCGGCAGCAGCCGACGATGGATGAACTGGCACCTGGCACTTGGCTAAATATAGACCATCCGTCCGCGAGATAAAAAAACAACGCTAAAATATTACTTCAGTAAAACTAAACTTATGACGAGTATTTGACACAAATGAAATAGAGTAGCACAGGCATAATTATGTCGGCCTACTTGATATAGAATGTACACACTCTGAATCCGAATTGCAAGACTCCTGTGCCACTATACTGGGCTATCCATCATCGTGTACAATACTAACCAGGCGAATACGAATGTTTTACCACCAAACTCGTTTATAACTCGACTGCATCGGTGGCGTAGTGGCACTACGGTATGATTGCAAAGCTGAGGTCTCGGGTTCGAATCCCGGGTCGGGCAAAATGATATTGGATTTTTCTATTCATTATCAGCCCGGAGTCAGGAATTTGTGCCCGATATGGCGATAGGCTCGACCCTATCACATCGTGGGACGGAATATACAAGGCGAAACGTGGGTGTTCTGATAGCACCTCTGCCTACCCCTTCTGGGAAAAGGCTTGTGTTTATGTATGTATGTATGTACTCGTTGATAATTACGAATAATGCATGTTTTTCAATTGTATATTTTTATTACACACGTCCAAAATGCGGAAAAGGCTTGCCTGATGGTAAGTAAATTATTTCTGCTTGAGAACATCTACAATACTTGCACCGTAAATATGTTCAAGGCATAACAAAATAGAAACGTAAAAGGAAAGAAATAAGGTGCCTCCAGCAATCTCACTCACCGAACAAAACACGACAGCGTGCGTCGCTGCATTATGGTTCAGTTTGTGACAGTGTTTCCCTGGTTGAATCCATTCCCACAATCCAAGATGATTACAGTATGGCCACTCCTTGAATCATCCCACAATTCACTTGGTTAGACTCCGGCTAGACCTTGTTAAGATCACAGGAAGTCGTTGAATGCATGCTTCTAACAGGTCTATGTGGCGATCCATGGGGTAGGCCTACGTTCAGCAGAGGATTTCCTGTGGCTGAAGAGAGAGAGAGAGAGAGAGAGAGAGAGACCCGGCTGGGAAATGAGAGGTCGCTACGATCCAAACAAAGACAATGTTCCAAGTGTTTGTTTCAGTTATGAGTGTTTGTGAAACCGAAAAGTCTCTTGTAGACTCACGACACAAGACTTAGTTTAGGGTCAGGACTACATGTATGTTAGTTATATTTATTAAGACAACCTTCGTAGCGCAGTTGGTTACACGCCGGCTGTGAATCGTGAGGCCGCGGGTTCGATCCCTTTGGTCGATCGAAACATTTGTGAGGTGCACAAGTATTTGTCCCGGGTCTGGCTGTTTGTGAGATCGAAAAGTCTTTCATAGTTTCTGATACACGACAAAAGACTTAATTGATCCTTAAGTGGTGTCAGGACTATATATGTAACTGTTGGGTGTATTTATATATTTGTATTTACCTCAAAGATCCCTCTAGGTCGCCGTTCCGTCTGCATAATGTTTCGTCTTGTTTACAAACATGATTGCGCAAGTGGATTCCAGTTGTATTAACATTATAACAAACGCCTCGCGCCATTACTGAGGTGAAACACGCTTGCATTTTTGCAATCTGTTTATTTTACTTCTTAAAATATAGCTACAAATTTGGCTTGGTGGCAGAGTGTGTTGCATACAAAATGTCAGGTCCTAGGCTCGGGTTTTCGGTAAGGCACTTCAGTTTAAGTAATTTAAAGTAAATATAACTTCATACGAAGGGTTTAGGATGTTATACCACTGCGAATGGCCACACTGTATGTTTTCCAGGCCCAGAAATCGAGAGCACTCCATTTGTATTTTCCGAAATGAACAAACCAACAACTGTCTTAAGATACGCTTAAACCGAGAAAAATGGATGCAGATACGAACACCTTTCAAAGACACGACCTTCTGTGATGAAGAAGAAGACTAGAATAAAGAAGAATTACTTACTGGGACTAGTAAAAGTGTGAACTGAAGAGTCCTAGGTGCGATCCCCAAGTAGAGCACTTCATTTTAAATTTGAAGGTAATTTATCCGAGACTTGAATGTGTATGGCGATATCTCCATTTTTACATATCAGAATAACAATAAACTCGCCGAACCTTTAAAAATCGCATCGACCAGCTAAAGATACCCCAAAGATACTTTATTTGCACTGCGCTTGCCATCAGAGCTATGGTAATGAACTGTCCCGCCCTCACACCCGCCACTGCAAGTCCTGTAAGCCAGAGTCAACAGCACGCATTGTAATGACACCGAGCATTGAAGCTCAGCGCGTCTCCAGGAATGTCTAACTTGTCTTTAACCCGCAACGAAATCAATCATAAAGTTGAATTAAAAGGAGAAGTTGGAAATATTTTTGTCCCTTTCAAAACAATGAACTAAAGAGGAGAGATCTAACAATGGTAGTTTACTTTTTAATGCCAATGTAAAAATAACCTAATGAGCTCTTTAAATTAATTAAATTAGGTATTTTGTGAGCAATAATAAAGCGTCCATTCGACGTGGAACGTAAATAAAAATTGCGATTTGGAGACGCGCAATACATCTCATGATTTGGCAAAAACATATACGTCCGACTCCAAAGTGATGTGCAGTATATAATGTACTAATCTTATTTACTAAACACGAAGTAAGTATCGGACAATCGGTTGATGCACCTTCTGAAAGGCCACTGACTCAACATAAATAAATAAATACACCCAACCCTCACGTACATTGTCCACACACTAAGATCGCGTCTTGTATGCTGTATCAGAAACTACGAGAGACTTCTTGATTTCACAAATATCTGTGGTGCACACAAACATTTATCAAGGGCGAGAATTGAACCCGCAACCTCTGTTTCCCAGCCGGGGTCTAACCAACTGCGCCACGGAGGCTGTCGATCCACGGATGTGTTGGCTATCTATCAACATATATACATAAACTCACGCCTTTTTCGCAGAAAGGGTAGGCAGAGGTGCAACCAGGGCACCCACATTTTGCCTTTTATATTCCGTCCCACAATGTGATGGGGGGCGAGCCTATCGCTATATTGGGCATAAACTCCTGACTCCAGGCTGATAATGAATAGAATATATGTACGTCCCACTGCAGGGTACGAGCCTCTTCTACAATCAAAAGTACGATTGAGAGTGTTTAGGCCGTATAGTCCACCACGCTGGCCCAGTGCGGGTTGGCGGACTTTACATAACATAGAAATGATTACAAATCAAAATTTTCAGTACAATGGAGTACCTATTGATTTTATTGCTAGTTAATATTTAGTGTAGATTATCTACCCGTCAAAAAACAGCAATTACAACATTCCAATACCCAAGGAAGTTATTGATAGCGCTCCAATCGTTTCTAACATCGATTTTATCAACAAAATCAATGTTGAAATCAGTCGTCAGGAGATCAAATGATAAATGATCACCGCCGTTCATCACCTACGTAATTGCATTGAGAATATTTTGAATTATTCATCTTCAACCATTACTGAAGCCTATACTAAACAACCTTCAAGGATTTCCACAGTAAATTGGACCAACCTGCATCCATTGACTTTCTAAAACTTTTATAAAAATGTCCGTCCACTTTTATACGGGAGTGAAAGAAAGGCGAAGTAATGACTTTCCGAAACTTAATTATTAAACGAAACGAGACACCAAAACTATATTTTCCGTCGTATTTATAAACGTTAACGGCTTAAATGAGCCAGCACAGTCATTACAACTTTATCCTAACAATTCCATTTGGTGTTTACACTAGCCGATTTATCCAAGGTAGTTAAGGACACCTGTGATTAACACAACAGTTAATAAACAATACTTACTTACCAATTCAATAACATTGCACACAACACAACACAGTCACTAAGGTTTTGTAAAATAAGTTGAACGAACTTCACAAAGTTTGGTTATTTTTGGCGCGCGACATGCGCACCCGACGACGCGCAGACGCACTGTGCGCGAATCTCACTGAAATGTAATTTTACACACGGCGCGTGGGGATTGCCGGTGTCGATGTCGCTTTTTTTTGTTATCGATGATTAAGGTACGGGATGGAAATAAGGAAAAGACTGAATTTATACAAACATGACCCTACAGACAAGTCTTATGTTCTGAATGATCATAATTTAAGAAAGTAAACTTTACTATCATCAATTTACAATACAGTACGAATGTAAAGGCTTGGTCAGGATGTTATATTTCTTCACTAGGTAAAGGCAGGAGTAGATTGTCAACTAAGTTGACAAGGAAAAGGGATAGCATGGCAAGCAATGAGAAGTATTCTTTTGCGTATCAATTACCTATTATCCTTCGTTATTTGATATTCAGCTATAGATAAGTCCACTGCTGAACAAGGGCCTCTTTTAAACTATTCTTGGACTGTTGGCAATTGTCATGACGCTTGGCAGGCGGACTGTCTCACAGGGCGTCGTTTGTCTTGCTGATAACGCTTCTGCCTGTCATCAACTTGGCATTTTTATTACGTCTACCCAATGGTTATTCCGCTTATGTCTCGCCAGTCGCCAGAGATTTGTCCATTGGGTAGCAGGGTGCACCAAGCGCAAGTAAGTAACGTGAGTTCCAGAATTTCTTAATTAAGAGCTACTACTCGATATAAATACTCTCCTCGTAAGACTAAGAGTACTTTCCTTAAGGTAGGCAGTGACTTTGTTGTGCTGGGCCCCTGGCACTGCGGAGGTCTATGGGCAGCGGTAGCCGCTTTCCATCAGGCGGGCCGCTAGCTCGTCTGCCTATAATGGCTTAAAAAAAAAAAAAAAAAAACTATAAGATAGATGAAGACCTAGTTAAGGTTGCAGGAAGATACTGCAAGGAGGCCGCATCCATCAGCTCGCTGTGGACATCCTTGGGAGGTCTAAGTTCAGCAATGGACTTCTGGCTTCGGTGTGGCTGAAAAGAGACAAACTTGAGTGAAACCTTTCACTGCGGAAAATGGCGAACGGCTGGTAAATGATAAAAATATTTAATCGACAAGGAAAACGATTCTTTCGCATCCCATCCATCCCCGCCCTACTCGCCACCTGCCCACAACGCGTGCCTTCTCAGAATCTATTGTTTATTTTCGTTCGTTTATACTCGGGTATGTACATGGTTTGTTTTCCAATTTTTATTTAGTGCAAACATCATTCCGATACATTTTCGACTTTCTGAGGTAACGCTAACCTTAACTTTTTTATAGTATAGGTCCGGCAAACGAGCAAGCAAGTTACCTGATGGTAAGTGATCACTGCCGCCCATAAAGATCCACTACGCTTTCTGGTTTCTTATGAAACATGTGAAAATTCATGCAAAATGAACTTTAACCGCCGCCGGCGCAAAAAAGGGTGTTATACATTTCACTGTGTCGGCGTATCATTGTCTATAAATTTGCAGCTCCTAAAAGTTTGTCAGTTTCTCTGTGTATTTGTACGTGTGTCTAAAGTTGTAGTTCGGGAACAGATGAGCTGATTTTCATTTTGTTTAGTAGCCTAAGTATTAGGTCCGACCGTTTGTTTAAACGGTTCATTTGATATTTATTACAAACGTCTATAATTGTAGATGTATTCCCAAAATGGAGGAGAAACGAAAAGAAAAAAGACAGCTGGTGAAAAGTGTTTATTAAATACTAAATTATACTTTCCCGGAGTCTCGTCTCTCTTCAATGCTCGGTGTTATTATAATACTGTTAATCCTGTGACACAGAAATTGCAATGGCGGGGGTGAGGGCGGTCCGTCTCCAAAAAACCTTCAATATAAATGTCAGGGAAACTAAAGTTGAATTGGTGAAGAGAAGTGAAATGTATCATAAAGTAGTAAGTAATTATGTTTGGAAATAGCTACAGCAAAGTTCTTCAGACTTCAGCGTCAACTTCATCTTCAGAAATCTTTCCAAATCTTCATCGAGTGTTGCTAATAATTACGATGTACGTAAAAATGGTCAAGAGTTATTTAAACTCAGCATTTTGTTTCGTTTGATGTTGGATCGCAAAACGCAATAAGCGACGAGAGTGGGTCAATTATTTATTGATCTCAATGAAACATCAATAAAGTTCGATCGCGCTGTCAGACAAACAGCCGGGGAATCATTTAATGTACGTAGATAACTTTGAATGCTGGTTTAATGAACATATAATAAAACGTGAGTGGTGGCCCCCAGGCCATAGGGTAACCTCCCAAGGTTACTCTATGATCCGGAAAGAAACTTGAATGTTCGGTCGTCGCACGTAAAACTGTACGAATGTGCCTAGGCACTCCACAAAATGTTCGAATCCTCTATCGTACGTCCTAACTAACTTAGTTCGGAGTGAATGATAAGTATCAAAGAGAATAGTGTTGATTTTTAGAAGTGGAAAACTTGTAACTTACTTCAGACGTCATACGTCCGAACATTCGAGTTTCGTTTGGGACCATAGAGTAACCCCCGTGTTACGAACCGAACGCGGTTGCCAAGACGGTGAACGGTTTCAAGCCCAAAGCAAAGCTCCGACTTTTCGGAGTCACGTGTGTATTGATAGTCAATCACCACGCACTATAACGGTGAAGGAAAACATCGTGAGGAAACCTGCATACCGTAGCGATTTGTCAGAATATCTATTTTATGTAAAATCCGCCAACACGCATTAGGCCAGCGTGGACTACATGGGCTAACCACTCTCAATCCTCCTCTCGAATATAGAGGAGGCCCGTGCTCTGCAGTGGGACGTACATAAATAGGCTGATACAGTTTAAGACACCCAACAGTCACATACACAGTCTTGTGTCGTGTATCAGAAACTACGAGAGGCTTTTCGGTCTCACAAACAACCAGAATCGAAACAAATACTTGTGGTTCACGCAAAATTTGTCTCGGTGCGGGGATCGCACCTGTTGCCTCTCGCTTCCCACCCGGCGTCTAACCAACTGCGCCACGGACGCTACCAAACAATAAAAAGTATATTGTTAAAAATACTCCTCAAATAATTCAAATAATTTAACGGTGAAGGAAAACATCGTGAGGATTTGAGGAAACCTGCATACCGTAGCGATTTTAAAGAATTTCTACGGCATGTAAGTCCGCCAACCCACACTAGGCCAGCGTGGTGGACGATATGGCCTAACCACTCTCAATCGATTTTCTCTACTGTAGAGTAGGCCCGTGCCTAGCAGTGGGACGTATATGGGCTGATAAAAAAAAAATCAATGTGATAAATAAAGTTTAACTAATCGATAGCACGTCAGTCGATTAAATAATAATCGACTACGATATGATCTAAGCGGAGTATCGAAATGCGCATGACGTCACGCGGCAGCGACAACTTGTAGTGACGCTTCAGCTAATCCACCATGTTCATTATCACACGATAAATACACTTTATCTTACTCACGTCACGACAAATTAGCTAACATTATAAAATAAATAAATAAACACCAAACATTCGCATACGTAATCCTGACCTTACACTAAGTTCAAGTTTTGACAGCATTTGTGACGGCAGTCGGGAAAACGCCTGCTGTGAAACGTGAAGCCGTAGGATCGATCCCACCGAAACAAATATTTGTGTGATCCACAGGTATTTGTATCAGGTCTGTGTATGCGACCGAAAAATCTCTTGTGGTTCCTGAGACCCACGACACAAGACTCGATCTTAGTGTGGGGTCAGGACTATGTATGTGACTGTTGGGTGTATGTATGTATGTACCTATGGGACATAGAGAAAGTCGATTGTGTCGTGAGTATCAGAAACTGCGAGATGCTTTACGGTTTCCTAAACACCTAGACACAAAACAATGACCTGTAGATCGCATCTATATTTGACTTGATGCGTGGATAGAATAGAACCTGTTGCCTCTCTTTTCACAGTCAACGTCTAAACAGCTGCGCTACAGAGGCTATCTATCGCTGTAATTTTTAAACAGGAACAGTAAAAAAGTTACTGGCATAGCTGATGGTAAGTGAACCAATTTGTTCATTGACACTTACATGTTCAAAATCAGTAAGAGGTCAGGAGGAGGGTCAGGAATATCAGGCTATATAAAAGTTGGTTCTACTTTTTTATAACATCGTCTACCGGACGATCAAACAGGTCACCTAATGCTAAGTGATCACTGCCGCTCATTTATAACCACAACGCTTGGATCATAGATGTGTTGCCGGACTATCAATTGGAGTAGAACAGGAAAGAAAAAGGGTGGGAAATGAACAGGGTATTGAGTTTCCGGTAATCTCACTAACCAGACGAAACGCGACAGCATAGCTGTCGCTTCACGTCGATCTATACTTCTTTACTCCACTTCTAATTTCTTAAGTACAATAAAGCCACATATAAGCTTTTTGAATTCAGTTATTTCTATGATTAATAAGTTTCTATTTTTTTTTATCAGCCCATACACGTCCCACTGCTGGGCACGGGCCTACTCTACAATCGAGAGAATCGATTGAGAGTAGTTAGGCCATATAGTCCACCACGCTGGCCTAGTGCGGGTTGGCGGACTTACAAACCGTAGAAATTCTTTAAAATCGCTACAGTATGCAGGTTTCCTCACGATGTTTTCCTTCACCGTTAAAGTGCGTGGTGAGTGACTATTAATACACACATAACTCCGAAAAGTCAGAGGTGTGCCCTGGGATTTGAACCCTCGACCACCGTGAACATGTAGGCAGCCGAGTCTGGTCCGTTACCAACAGGCCACCACGCACTTTTTCTATTAGAGGTGTTGACACCTATTTGTTTTATGAAATAAATCCGGCACTAGGTTAACTTCACCAAAAAAAGATATCAGTGTAAATACGTCGAATGGCGATAATTTACTGCCGTCAGCCAATACTTATCAGAGCGAAATTCGCTCTTCTGAGCCAAAAATATGAATAAAGTATGCATACGTCACCAGACGCTCCCATATCACATTCTGTGTGTTACAATGGAGACGCACACGACTCACACATAGACACAAGCATGTTTTACTAATAATAAAACAAATACTATTACGGCATAACTTATAGCCGTATCACCTACACCATAAAGACTATTTTGGATAAATTTAATTCAATACGATTGGCCATACGATAAATTGTTTGCCTCACTCACGTGCTCGCTGAGGACAAGTGAACATCGTTTTGTGTTTAAAAGGAATTTAAAATTGTGAGTAAACATAACCATTTTTATAACAGTTATGCGAACTTTTTTGTCAAGCTTTACGTGCTAGGCTGTATAGTGTGACCTTTGCCTTTTATCATTCATGACTCACATTAAAAATGTTTTGTACCAAAGTCGGAATTTATAAAACAAATATTTTTGATTTCTTGTACTGAAATTATAACGAATTCTCTGGTTATTGTATTAGTAAAGCTATTTAATTTAAATAATTGTGTTTTAAGTGATTTTTCCTATAAATAAACCCATCTATCTTAATCCGGTTGATTGCCGCTCTTTTATAAATAGTACTGAAGTGATAATAACATAATTCGTTTGATGGAGCAGATGTTTTTAATGATTATTGCTTATTATCTAGAAGCCGAGCAAAATATTGAGATATAATTTAACGCGTTGAGGCCTGCTTAAGCTAAACATGCGCAAAAACCATGGCACGCCATACATATGCATGTTACATATTTATGCACTAGATACTAAGCTTAGAGTACTCGTATTTATAATATACAGGGAGTGCTGCTTTTTGTGCTTGCTGCTTTGTCTTAAAAAACGTAGATATTTTTTTGTTCGTAATTTAGTAGCACTGCTATATTATTAAAACATATTTATAATTAATTAACAACAAACTCCGATTTCCGACCCAGGATTCGTACCCAAGACCACATTGTTGTTGTCATACAACTGCACCACGAGTCTGTCTGCTACAACAAAATACTTAGAAAATAACTAACAGCGTGTAGGAAGGATTTCCCAACAGTACTGTCTCAGAAAAGTAATCATAATATTGGAATTTACGTGTTACTATGTGACTAGCTCGGTGGCACAATTGTACTAGGGTTCAGACGCTGAGGTGTTGGGGCTCGGATCCCAGGTCGGGAAAAGTGATAGTGAATTTGCTTTTTTTTTATTATTATTAAAATTACATAATTGTAAATTAGGGGTAGATAAATTGTAACAGTCACTAAGCGGATGACTAATACCTCAGTCCGCCCCGTCACCACGAAAACTGTAAAGTGATCGAAACATCGGGAAATTAAAATATGTAAAAATTAAATCAAATACGCGATAAAGTCCGTAAGAATTCCTTTTATTTTATGTGTAACATTCGTGTAAATCCAAGACACCATTAATTTATTTAATGCTTCATATCCATCCATCCATTCATCAGCCAAAGGAAGTCCACTGCTGAGCATAGCCTTCAATGATTTCCACAGTGACCTGTTGGAGGCAGCCTGTAGTCTGTAATGCTTTATATACTAAAACATTATATAGACGGATTTCATGGCCGTGGCATTCTCTTACATTATTTGGGTTATGCAGAATTGATGAGAAACAGGTTTTGATTCACATTGAAATATAATTAAATAGATAATTAGTTTTAATTCATGTACTCATAAAGAAAAAAAATACAGATAGTTATAGTGATTACAGACACAATGCAGCTAAACATTTTCCAATCAAAGCGACAGGTTGTTTTTTTTAAATGGCGTGTTTGGGTGGTAAATATCCAGATTTTGCTACAATTATAATTTAACCTCTTACGTACCATTGTGTCTTTAAAAATAAAAAGGTGTACATTATTATTTTAAGAAAACGATGTATTTACTACCTAAATACGACGATAAGTAAAAAATTACAATCAATATCGCTTTTTTTTTGCGAAATTTTTAGTTGCATTGTGTCTGAAGTCACTTTTACTACTTACTTACACTTGCTTCGTATTTAGTTTAGTACTTCAAAATACCAAGTATCTACATCTAGGCAATAAATACTGATTTCATTGTTATTTACAATAATTTTGAAAAAATAGGCTACATTCACTACACTGAAATTTTATATAAAAAATCTTCCGGCACGCAGATGTGACGTAACAATCTAATCCAAGCGATTCCGCGGGCTATTTGTAGAAACTATTTTTGCAGAGCTTCATCGCTATTGGTTTAGGAATGCAGTGATCTGTTCGCGCTATTTTCCTACGAGATGGCAAAAAAAATCATTCCCTGAAGTGGTATTGCAAATCCAACCAAGCTTTCCAATGACCGGCCGATATTGCGATATTGATCAGGAGATTGGACTTTACCAAACCCCAAATATCTCTAGGTAGAAAGACATAAAAACACACGTAGTAGAGCCACGCTGTTGTCAGTCATGACTCAACATAAATTGACAGGCTCGTCCGGGTGGTAACACTGTCTCACAGGAGATCGACGTGAAGTGACAGCTTTACTGTCGCGTATCGTTCGGTGAGTGAGATTGCCAGATGCCCAACACCCCTTTCCTCTTCCCATCCTTTTTCCTCACCGCTCCCCTCCTAATTTTAAGGGCCTGCAACACATCTATGAAGCAAGTGTTGTGGATGTTCATATGCAGAGATCACTTACCATCAGGTAACCTGGTTACTCGTTTGCCGGGCCTATGCAAAAGAAGTGTCTTGCAAAAAAAATTATATCAAGCAGGTGGCTGGTCGTAAAGTTGTAATCTCTGCTGCCGCAATTTTTTCAATGACTGAAACTTCCTAAGTTCCAAAAACCGTTGTACTTGTTATCTTCCTCTATTTCTCAATTTATTCTTAAATGCTAGTTATTTATGTATCTGCTAAGATAGTGTCACCATGCGATATTGGAAAACACGAAATAATAATCCACAAAATTAACACTTTTCGTGTTTAACTTGCGTGTATCCAGTTCCGTGCAGGCTAACAAAGAACCTTTGGGTTACTCTATGCTCCGAACCGACGACGAATGTTCGTACGTCGTATGTAAAACTGTACGAATGTGCCTAAATACTCTACAAAATGATGGAATCCTCTATCGTACGTCGTAACCATAGACTAAGTACGGAATGAATGATAAGTTTCATAGAGAATAGTATTGACTTTTAGAAGTGAAAAACTTTTAACTTATACGTGGACTTCGAGCATTCGAAATCCTTGTCGTAGAATAGAATAACCCCCTGAGACGCCATGGCTTACGTTAGCCTCATTGATTGGTTCTTAAGTTCACACCATTAGCATGTATCTTCAGATTGGGCCGTCGTGAAAATTAAATTCAAATTAACATTCATATTTTATTTTAGATTACCCCAGGATGCCTTGGGAGCGGCCGGCGAGTGTTCCTGTGGGACAAGTCTGGAGCAGATTCAAAGGGAGGGAACGGGAAGGAAAACCTACACATATGTAAGATATTTTTTTATTTAATTAATTACAACGGCATAAACCAATTACAGGAATTAAAAAAAAGACTATATAAACACAAGTACAAATAAAACACAAATATTTACAATCATAAAGAAAATTATAATATTAGCGTAGGGGTAACTTTATTCTCCAACACGACGACGAAAGTTCGTACGTCGTACGTAAAACTCTAATTCTTTAATCATTGGTAAAACTATACTTGAATGTGCCTAAATACTCAACAAAATTTTAGAATTCTCTATTCCACGTCCTAACCATAGACTAAGTTCGGAATGAATTATAAATTTCATTGAGAAAAGTTTTTGAATAAGTTTTATACGTGAATTCCTATAACTCCTACTCGAGAGTACGAGTGAGAGGGTTTAGGCCGTACGCCATGTTGGTCTAGTGCGGGTTGGTGGTCATATAACAGAATTTGGGTAGAGATCTACACGATATACCGGTTTCCTGCTGAAGTTTTGCTTCACTGTAAAATTTACGACCACAGTTGACTATTAAAGCCTCATTTACACAGGGAGTTTCTCGCCTCCAAGATACGATTATCGTAAGGATATAAAAAAGTTGTGTCCGACCGAAACTAGTTTTTCAGCTGAAACCGAAACTTATTAAAATTATTTAAAATTACGATTATTTACTAAAATTCACAAATTTTTTTTTACATTTACTGAATAAATTTATTAAATAAATGTGAAAAAAATAGTGAATTTTAGTAAACGATCGTAATTTTAAATAAATTTCGGTTTCGGTTTCGGCTATAAAAAAGTTGCATAGCGTAAACATTTGCCAGAACACGATAATCTATGACGGTTATATCATGCGATAATCGCATACGATTCTCGCCGCGAGAAACTCTTCCCGTGTAAATGGAGCTTTAGTTCGTACATGACTTTCAATTTTGAAACGTCATAGGTGCTTCGTAGGATCTCCACAGTGTCCTGTTGGAACCGGCCTGCATCCAGGGAGTTCCCAAATTTTTGATTACGTAAAAAACCCATTGACTGCCTCGGTGGCGCAGCTGTACTGCGGTACGATTGCAAAGCTGAGGTCTCGGCTTCGAATCCCGGGTCGGGAAAAGTGATATTTGTCTATTCATTATCAGCCCGGTGTCAGGAATTTGTGCCCGATAGGGCGATAGGCTCGCCCCCTATCGGGGGACGGAATATACAACGCAAAACGTGTGTCCTCGTAGCACGTCTGCTTATTTATTTTATTTTACACTTAAAAAAAAGCAAATAAAGTACATGTCGCGGCTTTATTGCTCAAAGCAATTTCTGCCAGACAGCCATGGGATGGATATACGGTAAAGAACTAAACTTGCAGCTGCTTCAAGCGTACGAATAATATAACATATTCATTACCCCCTCTGCTTACCCCTTCTCGAAAAAGGCGTGAGTTTGAGTATTACGTTATCTATTGTATTTGTTTCGTCAGGTATCAAATCAGAGATATGGATGTGACGACGAGACAACGATGCCTGGACCTCATGCAGGAAACCTTCTTAAGGGACGAGCCCCTCTGTGATTTATTAGGTGAGGTGTACACAATAATTTACCTGAAAAATATACAATGTGATATAGACACATGTTAATTAATTTAACCCACATGTTTCTCATCACCCCAGGTGACATTGTACAAAATTTGAAAAAAATCGGAGATGATTTTTTGTCAAAAATCGTTTTCTTCTCACCATGACCCAATCAATCCCGCTCTGTCCCGTTACTTCCCGCTTCGTCCTGTCCTATCCCGTCCGGTACCGTCTCGTCCCATCTCGTCCCGTCACTTCTCATCCCTTCCCTTCCCGTCTCGTCCTCTCTCGTCGCATCCTATCCGCTCTCAACCCGTGCCTTTACATTTCATCATTCTTGAGTTATGCGCTTACCAACATTCATTTTTATTCATATAGATAGTCATCAACTATCTAAGATATTAATTGATTAACTCTCGACCCCAGAGAAAATCTTGAGATGGGAATAAAAAGAATTTAATGGATCTTCATATTCTGGTGGTAGGTCTCTTATATGTGCGAGGCCTCATAGGTAGGTACCACTACAATGTCTATTTCTACCGTCTAAAAGCAATGTAATTGCACTGTTGTGTTTCGGTTTGAAGGACTACGACTTAACATCTTATGTCTCAGGATGGCGAGCGCAGTGGAATGCCAAGCATTAGTTTGCAATTCATGGTGCTGTTGGGCGTATTTTTTATTCCAGGCATCACCAAAGACCCGGTGTCCATAGCAACGATCAGATCGAACTGGGAGAGCTACGTATCGCAGAACGTGAGCCTGGCCTGCTTCACCGAGGTAGACGGCGAACCCGACGAGCTGGTGGGGTTCAACATAGTCCTGGTCAAGTCTAGGGACGATGAAGACGAGGACTTCGATCAGGTCCGTTGGGGTTTGAAAATGATGGCTTCCAGACCGCTTTCTACGGTGCAAAGAATAGTTGGGGGAGGCAGGATGTCTAGTAATACCAATAGTTTTCCGTAGTCGATCCATCCATCAGCCAAAGGAACTCCACTGCTGAACATAGGCCTCCAATGATTTCCACAGCGACCTGTTGGAGGCAGCCTTCGTCCAGCGACGTCCCGCGACCTTTACCAGGTCGTCTGACCACCTAGTGGGTGGAAGTCCCACGCTGCGCTTCTGTAGTCCACAGTAAATATACCGCGCTACCACTCCAAACTTTGACTTGAAAACCTCAACAAGTATATGAAGTAAACAATATTATTGACTATCAGTACATAAGATTTGAAGTGTTTATAGTTATTATTGGCAATTTTATCTTTATTTATCGTGGCGGGGTTGATTAGCTTATCAATGGATCTAAATATTGTTTCTGATAAGATATTAAATGTCTGTAGTATCAATATTTATATAATAAATCATTACTGATTGCGCTGTAAATGCAACCAGTTTTGAAAATCATGATTCCAAGGTCAATGTCCAAAGTTTTAGTGAATTTTGCGCGCTTACGTCATCGTTATCTCTTAGTGTGCGAAAAAGATAGAAACACTTTTGCATCACACTTCCCCTTATTTACTTTAGTTACTTTTAAAATACAAATTGCTGGTTTGCTTTGCAATTTGCAAGCTATTTCATTAAATTTATTAATATTATAATTTATTTCCAAATCCTCCTGTTAATTTAACTTTATGATTGATTTCGTTGCGGGTTAAAGACAAGTTAGACATTCCCGGAGACGCGCTGAGCTTCAATGCTCGGTGTCATTACAATGCGTGCTGTTGATCCTGCGGTACAGGAGTTGCAGTGTTGGCTGTGAGAGCGAGACAGTCTCCAGAAGCTGTTTCATTGCTGTTTCAAAAGGAAAAATATTATATCCGAATCTAACATTGAACAAAAATAACACGGGCAATCTAAACAAGAAACTAATATTCGTTAGAAATGGGTTCGTCATTCAAAATATTTTCTATGGAAAGAAAGACATGTATTTGTGTAAGCTCATATGCGTCCCGCTGAAGGGCACAGGGCTCCTCTACAATAAAGAGGACGATTGGGAGGGGATTAAGCCAAAGTGCAGTTAGGCGGATTTTACATTCCATAGAAATTGTTCCCAATCGCTATGGTATGCAGGTTTCCTCATGATGTTTTCCTTCATTATAGTGCATGGTGATAGGCTATCAATCGACACGAAAAGTCAGGTGTGCCCTGGTATTTGAACCCCAGCCTACCGTGAACATGTAAGCAGACGCGACTGGTCCGTTACCAACAGGCCGCCACGCATTTCAAGACAACACAAGTATAATGTCATATTTAGTTAATTTTAAATTCTGCAGGTCAAAGGAGAACCCTGGAAGAAGCTCCTAAAAACACTAATAGCAGCGGAGAGCCTAGTGGACGTGTTCAAGCACTATTCAGTGGACAAGTACCTGACGTCAAGCGGGCTGACAGTTCTGCCTGAACACAGAGGACAGAATATCGGTGCTAGATTATTTAAAGCTAGGTGAACTGTTTTCCTTAACTTTTTTTTTTTATTGCTGTAAACGGCGAGACGAGCATGTCATTCGCCTGATGGTAAGCGATACGACCGCTCATGGACAGTAGCAAAACCAAACAACATGAATTACAAACCAACGCTTGGCATTCCACTGCGCTCGCCATCCTGAGACATAAGTTGTCAAGTCTCATTATGTCCAGTAGTTATGCTGGCTACAATGTCCTTGTAACCGGAACACAATAATGCGTTTACATTGCTGTTTGGCGGGAGAAATAGACATTGCGGTGGTACCTACCCAGGCGGCCTCTCACATATGAGAGACCTACTAGTATATCTATGTTTTTTTTCACATTCTGGGTGGACAAAATTATTTAATAATACTTGATGGTAAGTATATAAAAATTGTCTGTAAACAGGGACAACATAATTGGAATATATTAATAATTTTAACTGAATAATCGTCGCCTGGAGACTTTAGTGAGACTTTAGAGATTAGTGAAGACTTTTAAAGTCCTGTAATCATTGGCTACGATTTCCTTTGAACCAGAACAAAGCAGTTCAAACTGCTGCTTGGCTAGAATCGATAAAACAGTCCGAACCTGTGTTCCAAACGGATCGAGACAAATTAAGTGTGATGAAGAAGTTCATTACTGATCTGGGTATTTTTGAGACCAAAAGTCTTTCATAGTTTTTGATACACAAGGCTTGTACCATAGTGTCAGGACTATGTATGTTCATAGTACATATATACATAAACGTCACGCCTTTATCCAAGATGGGGTAGGCAAAGGTGCAACCAGGATATCGTAGGATATCAGGGGGGGCGAGCATATCGCCATATCGGGCACAAATTCCTGACTCCGGACTGATAATGAATCGAAAAATCCAATATCACTTTGCCCGAGCCGGGATTCGAACCCGAGATCTCAGCTTTACGATCATACCGTAGCACAACTGCGCCACCAAGGCAGTCTATGTATGCAGACTATGTATGTAGCATTATTTTTTTTATTTCTCAGAGAACCACTATGCAAAGCGCTGGGTATCCACGCCACTGCGACAGTATTCACAGCCACCACTTCACAAGTACTAGCGGCGAAGTGTGGGTACGAGGTGTTAGCCGAATTGAGCTACAAGGACATGATGGAGTTCGACATCGACCTGGCTGGCTGCAAGACACACAGCGCCAAGGTCATGGGGACCAAGTTTAAATGGACTTAGAGTGTAGCATCGGCCTTAGGGTTGGCTCTTAGAGTATTTAATACAGGGTATATCAAGACTGCTACCGAAAACGAAGCTAGGTGGTAGTTTTAGTGACTACAAACATTATGCAACTAAAAACTGCAAAAAAACCGCGACGATTTTTTGCAATGTTTTAAAAGTCATTGTGTTTGGGTGGTAAATCCATAGTTTTTTGCTCAAATTATAATTGAAATCCTTGCGTACTATAGCGTCTTTAAAAATAAAATGGTGCATATTATTTTTCTAGGAAAATGTATGTATTTACCACTCAAATACGATGATATGAAAAAAAATACAAAAATAACCGTCCCTTTATTTTGCAAAATATTTAGTTGCACTATGTTTAAAGTCACTAAAACTACCACCTAGCTTCGTTTTCGGTAGCAGTCTTGATATACCCTGTATAAAGAGGGAGCGCAGTCGTATATTTGAGTCTTCAAAAACGTAGAAATTTTTCTTGTTCGTGATGTTGGTATCACTGTTATATTTGTGAATTTGAGAGAATTTTTGACAAAAAAGTAACTCCGTAACCGAAAGTATATTTATTTGTTATGCGCCCAAAACAATTTTGAATGGCATTCAATAGCCTTAAACTATATTGTTGTATTTTTCTTTTTAAATAATTCATGCGTATTCCAGCACTGCGAAATGTCAGCCAATAGGAGGGCAGAAGACGATGGCCCAGCGCCTCCATTTTAATCTATGTTTTTGAAGTTCGACTTTCGAACGCTCCTTTTATATATTCAATACCCTAAGATTTGGGGTAAAATTGGTCATATAGTAATTATGATTATACTATTGTAAATAAAAGGTTTTCTTTGCAAAGATCAATTGAACAAATAGTTTGGGTGAGGGATCAGGATTTTGAGTTGGTTTGCATTCTCGTTGTGTTAAAGGAATTATCAACCTTAAGCCCCATTTACACGGGGAAAGTTTCTCGCCTCAAAGATACGATTATCGTAAGGATATAAAAAAGTTGCATCGTGTAAACATTTGTCAGAACACGATAATCTATGGCGGTTATGTCATGCGATAATCGCATACGATTCTCGCCGCGAGAAACTCTCCGTGTAAATGAGGCTTTAGGCATTAGGATTAAAAATAGTTTTAATTGTTCTGTTATGTGAAGATTTCATAGTTTTTTTTAGAGACGTTATTGTTACATTTCTCCACTGTTTATATCATAATAATACGGGGGCGGGCCAACAGGGTATTTCAGCTATGTGGCAATGTTGTCTGATATCAACTCTTTAAATAAATACACCCAACAGTCACATACATAGTCCTAACCTCACAGTAAGATCGATTCTTGTGTCGTGGGTGTCAGGAACTACGAGAGACTTTTCGGTCTCAAAACACCCAGACCCGAAACAAATACTTGTGGTTCACACAAATATTTGTCTCGGTGCGGGATTCGAACCCGCTGCCTCTCGTTTCACAGCCGGCGTCTAACCAACTGCGCTACGGAGGCTGTAATATAATCGGAGGCTTTCGAAGGTAGATTTCTTATTCAATTACCTATAAATAACAAAAATATGACTACACTTTTGTTATTTTTATTTATGCATGCTTTTCTACGATGTTTTCTTAAGCGTTAATGTAAGTTAATACATAATTAGTAAAATGTTACGGCTATTCATATGAGGAGGATGCAAACCATAATACACCTTAGGGTATTTATAATAAGGAGAGCGCGTTGGTACTCGAAAAACGTAGATAAAAATCCACCATTTTTACCACCTTTTTCTGCCCTCCTATTGGCTGACATTTGACAGGTTGTCCAACATCTACGAATTATTTGCAAATCAAAAATTTTAAAAAATAGCTTAGGGCTACATTAAAATTCAAGTTCGTTTAGACGGATAATAATTAAATGAAATTCGGTTACCAACGAGAGTTTGAGAAATAACAAATTTCTAAAACTCTAAAACTATCTCTTAAATAATAAGTTAAATTTTCACTAATATAGGAGTGCTACCAACATTACGAACAAAAAATATGTGCGTTTTTGAAGACGCAAATGTATGACAGCGCTCCCTTTATAATATTATACAGTCTAAGTAATACACAAAGAATCAACTTAAGATTTTATTACATAAATAGCTATTTTTCATTGTTGTTATTGCCTATATCTGTGAAGTTTATCGTACAATGTCACAAGTTCAGGTGCAATTTATATCACAAAATATATTTTTTAGATTTTTTATGTCTTAAAAGTATTGACGTGGAACTAAGTTAAGGTGTAGTTATAACTAGACCTACTAAATATAAGATTTACATACATAAACTCACGCCTCTCTCGCAGAAGGAGTGGGCAGAGATGCCTCCATGACACCCACATGTCGCCTTGCGTGTTCCGTCCCACGATGTGATAGGGGGCGCGCCTATCGCCATTATCGGGCACAAATTTCTGACTCCACTGATAATGTTTTCGAAAATCCATTATCACTTTACCAGACCCGGGTGAACCCGAGACCTCAGCTTTGCGATCGTACCGTAGTACATCTACGCCATCGAGATAGTCATAAGATTTAGATACAACTATCAGGGCTTTAGAATTACAGCTGATATACCGACTAGAACCTTCCTTAAGGTCTTAGGCAAAATCCAACTTTTCTGTTACTAAGTGACGGTCTCTTCAACATGCGTAAATGCGTTTCGTCTGTCAATATTTTTATGAACTTGTTAGTTTGTTTCTGCTGATGAAATGAACAAGTATTTTTATACCCTCGCTTATTATTAAATAGTTTTATAAACTAACGCATAGGTGTTACTGAAAGTGGTACAAATTATTGTACCGATAGGTCAACTTACTAAAGTGTAGTTTGACGTGAAGTAAATGTAGTTTTTTTTTAATCAATGGCGCAAGCCCCAAATATGGTAAGGTTAGTCTATTTTGGGTGGGTAACTAAATCGAGTCAATTAGCCTTAATAGGCTTAGGGAATACATTATTTTGCGAGATCCTGTTATGTTTTATTTTTTATTTTTGTGCTAAACAAGAAGCCTGGTCTGGCTTCGCCCGAATGCAGATAATTATGTTTTGACGGGGAAACCGTTTTTGCAATATTTTACATTTATATCCCGCTCGTATTATTCATAGCGTGATGATATAGCCTTTTTTGATAAATGGCCTATCCAACACAAAAACAAATTTGAATTTAAACCAGTAACTCAAACTCAAAGAAATAACTATATTCAAACAAACAAACTCTTTTGCTTTATATGTTAATATTTTTATTTGACCGGTTTAGTCCCGATTCACCCCTGCCATCTGTTCCCAATGCTGCCTAGTACCGTAATATTTGAAATTGTACCGTTTTTTGTAGCACCCAACATGCATTTGTCTAAGTACAAAAGACTGCAGAGGCGCCTTAAGCCTCATTTACACAGGGAGTTTCTCGCCCCGAAGATACGATTATCGTAAGGATATAAAAAAGTTGCATCGTGTAAACATTTGTCAGAACACGATAGTCTACAGCGGTTATGTCATGCGATAATCGCATACGATTCTCGCCGCGAGAAACTCTCCTCGTGTAAATGGCGCTTTTGCAAATGTTTTACTGACTTAATTTTACGTGCTTGTGAAATAAAATATTTTTCTAATACAGTCTTTGATTTTACATACCTTTATTGTAAATGTACACAATAATCCAGATAAAGTGGATTCAACTCGCTGGCACGGATGTCTAAGATTCGAAACCGGGTAAGCACTATACGTAGACGCCACTGACTTTGCAAGTTTATTCTGATTTATCATTTAACATTCTAGAAAAACATCGTCAGGTAACCTATACACCTAAAACTTTTCAATGAAAAATAGTGGGTAGTTAGCAGAATAAAATTTGAATAAATATTAAACCTTCTCAATCGTAGTTCTATAAATTGACACTAGATGGCGTTAGTAGTATTTTGACCACAAAGTAGCAAAAAAGTTAGTGTACTTAATTAAGAGTTTTTTATGGGTAATCTTATCTCAACATAGGGACAATTTAAGCTATACTATAATAGTAAATTCTGGCATCAAACTTAAAAATAACTTAATCGAAAGGGGAATAAAACAAATCGTTATTATGCATTTTATATATTAATATTTTTCAAAATAAATTAAGATAGTTGCGATCCCCTCGCTGTCTTACAAAAGGTATAAATAACTAAACATTTCACAAGGAAAGTATTACAAACTCTTTCAATTTAGAAAATAAATACAAAATTATTTTTCTGAACACTTTACACAAAGGTTTTTTTCAATGCAATATCACACTATTATATTGACATTCATATCTACCCTTCGTGGTATCTTTAGCCAAAACTTTTTTATTCTGGCACGACAGAGTGACCACAATCCGCCTGATGGTAAGCGCTGCGCAGATGGAGTATACACTCAAGATTATCTGTGGCCGGTCGACAGAATTATGCCGGCCTGGTCATCAAGTTCTGCAGGCCATATACAGACTGCGAGCGAAGACGAAGCCAAGTGGTAGTATTATTGATTTCAGTTACAAAGCAAATAAAAATTTTGTAACATTGTGACAATTTTTGTTGCTATTTTTTATTTGTCGTATTTGTGTGGTAAATACATCGTTTTCCAAAAATAAAAATGTATACCTTTTTATTTTTAAAAACACTACAGCACGCAAGGGTTTAAATTATAATTATAGCAAAAACTAGGGATGTACCATTCAAACACAATAATATTTAAAAAAATGCAAAAAATATCTGTCGCTTTTTTTGAGAAATGCTTAGTTGCATCGTGTATGTAATCACTAAAACTGCCACCTGGCTTCGTTTTCCGTCTCAGTCTTGATACACCCTGTATAAGATTGTTCAAATATTCTTTAATAATTTTGCCAGCCTTCATATTGAGATAAAGAAATAGTATAACTACTCCGTCAACTAGACCAGCGTGGACTATATGGCCTAACCCCTCTTAATAATACTCTCGATTGCAGAGGCCCATGCCAAACGTACAAGGGTTGATACTAATAATTATATTTGGATTTATATAATATTAATCTCAATACAAAACTACATTATAGAGCCACCAAGTTATCTGTTCAGTCAGAAGTTCGGAATCGTCGCTAGTGAGGAATTGAGTATTGCCACTTTAAAAATGTCTTGAATTAGATTAGAGTAAATTAGAGAATTATATACACAGTTATGTATCTTATAAAATACGGTAGAAACGACACGGTAATATAACATTACCGTTGGCAGTGTTCTGGTAAAAAAAAAAATGTGCATCTGCAGTAATTACCGTATATCTGATAACACTGGTTTAGTTCCAATTATGGCCACCTGAACAGATAAGTTGGTGGCTCTGTACACACTCGAGTACATGTAAGTATTCTAATTCATAAGTTAAGTTTTTCAGTCCCCTGTCTGACTATACGATACTCTGATACTTGATAGTCGATACTACACACTATAACGGTGAAGGAAAACATCGTGAGGATTTATCGTAGCTATTTTAAAAATCTACGGCATATAAAGTCCACCAACCCGCACTAGGCCAGCGTGGTGGACTATATGACCTAACCCCTCTCAATCGTACTCTCGATTGTAGAGGAGGCCCGTGCTCTACAGTAGGACGCATATGGGCTAGGCATTGTCGTTTCTACACGCTGAAACAGATACAAATTATAATTATATGAACTTACGGTACTTTGTCGTTCCCGCAAAAAAATATAGCCCTTATAGTTAGTTTCATAGGATTTTTTTTTATTATTGCAATGAACGGCGAGACGAGCATGCCATTCGCCTGATGGTAAGCGATACGACCGCTCATGGACAGTAGCAAAACCAAACACCATGAATTACAAAGCTATGCTGGGCATTCCACTGCCCTCGCCAGAGACATAAGGTGTTAAGTCTCATTATGTCTAGTTACGCTGGCTTCAAAGTCCTTCAAACCGGAACACAACAATGCGTTTACACTGCTGTTTGGCGGAAGGAATAGATATTGCGGTGGTACCTACCCAGGCGGCCTCTCATATTTGAGAGATCTACCAATAAATTCCTTAATAACTCAAAAAACTTGTTATAAAAATTTACTTAAGTTTAATAGCATATAAAACAAAATAAGGTTTTAAACATCCCATCGCAGTGAAAGAGAAAATGAAAACATAATATCATGAATTTAAAAATATTTTTTTTTAGTATTAAAAAATAAAATCACAAGAAATTTCGATGACAAGTATCAATACTTTTTTATAGGATATGGCAGGAGTCACAGACAAGAAGTCTCAAGTAGTTTCTGATATATCCATCCTAAAACAGATCTTCCCATGAAGCTATAATTTTATTTGATCATCGAAAAAATATATTTATATATTAGACAGAGGACTGATCTAGATAAAATTATGCATTAAAACTAAACACTAAATATGGCAAAGGACCAATAACGTGGCAAGACTTGTCATGACACTAAATAAATGCATCGTGTGGAATATTGTATAGAAATTTGCATATCACCACTTACCAACAACTTTATTGCAATGAACTTTATTGCGATGATTATAAAATTCAAAATTGCTTGAAAAAAAGTGACATCTGCATATCTGCTTGCAAATATCAACTTTGTTTCCGCTGCAATTAAGTCTAATTTTAAATTGACTGCTCGAGTATTTTTTTGGTTGGTCTGCCCTGGCTTAAATTAATATACTGTAGTTAAAAGTAAAAAAAAAACATTGTCTTTTTTAATTATTTTGACTAAAGTCATATTTCTAGTAATTTATATGACTAGCAGTCGTCATATCGAGACATGAGGGTGTAAAGAGGCCAAAAAGTTTAGGTATTTGTGCTGTGAATTAAGGGTTGATACACCCCTATTTTATAAAATGTGCTTGGGTGTAAAACATTGCTTGATTATTACAAAAGATTTGTCTATTTATTTTTGTTGATCGATTGATAGTATCGATTCTATGGGTTATAAAATCGATTTCACAAATAGAATTTATTTGTCTATACGACTTTTTTTTAATTCATTGTATATCAGGACACCAAAGAATCAGGCATAGACCTACTTTCCAGTACTCCTGCAATTTTTTTGTTACTTCAAACACCGATTATATCAAGTAATCGATTTTACAATCTATGTATTTTTAGATCAGTCCAATTCAACGATTAATTAACCCACAAAAACAAATCGATTTTCACCACATCGCTACCACTAACAAATCGATATAAAAAGGATGAACTACCAATCGATTCTCCCACAGAATCGATTCACAAACATCTATCCTTCTGTCCTCACCCTGTGTCATAAGTCTATCTTCTGAGTTTCTCGTTGAGCCATTCTGATGTAAGTTCATCGATTTCTCTCACTTCTAGAAGCCGGGGCGCGCCTACAGCGGCCGCTAGGGCGCGCTGCGTGCCTGCGTACATCACCTGGGGATAATGAAGTATTTTTATGTATTATTGTAAGTAAGCGTAGTGTTTCGTATTTGGTCCAGACCACTCAACCGTTTTTTACTGTCTATATCGCTGCAGTGCGTTTTACGATTTGCCACAGCTTTTAAAAAAGATACAATTTGACAGCCTCCATGTCGCAGTTGATTGGACGCCGGCTGTGAAACGAGAGGCCGCGGGTTTGATCCCCGCACCGAAACAAATGTTTGTGTAAACAAGTATTTGTGTCAGGTCTAAGTGTTTGTGAGACCGAAAAGTCTCTCGTAGTTTCTGATAAACAACACAAGACTCCATCTTAGTGTGTGGTCAAGACTATGTATGTGACTGTTGAGTGTATTAATTTATTTAATAAACATTTAAAATTTGGTAGGAGTAATAGAAAAGGATGCAACATGCACGAAGTGACGTCATCCCTCCACAGGTGCAGCGTGCGAAAGAGAAAACGAGTGTCCCCACCGCACTACTAAAAATATTAATATCTCAGTCATTTTACAACCAAATTTTAATCTGTTTTCAAATTTATTATTTTTAAAAGCGACATTTTTCAATAATCATTAAATACGGTTCATAATCAAACCTTGGACACAACCCTATTACGCTACGATAATTTCATCGTGAATACAAAGTATATCAGGACGCTTATCGGTCTGGGATGTCCGGTGTCGAGTGAGTGTGACGGTCACCATAAAATACGTGAACTATACTTCAACTGAGGCCTTAAAGTTCTATGGTGGAGTCCACATACAAGCAAGCGAAGTGTCGGACCACCCACAAGGTAGACGACCTGGTTAAGGTCGCAGGAAAACGCTGGATGCAGGCCACTTCCAACAGGTCTATGTGGCGATCCATGGGGGACGGCTATGTCCAGTAGTGGACTTCCTGTGGCTGAAGAGAGAGAGATACTTCAACTTACCTGCAGCTCCATGTGCGCGTCCCTGGGCGTGTAGAATATAAAACACATTGGAAATGATGTTCTGCCGTCACTGTGCTCCATTTTATAACTGAAAAAACGAGTCATTTTTTTGTTTAAAGTGATGCAATATAGTGACTGCATAGAGCCTGAAGATAAGTGTAGAACAATCCAAATTAAAGATTGAACATTGAAAAAGTTATGCCTTGACGTAATAGGGTATTTGACAAATATTAAAATATAACATTTCTGTAAAAACAGTATTAAATTATCTCGTAAATGAGACAAATATTAATATTTAAAAAAAAAGAGTGGGACCGTGGTTGAGACATATTACCATCTCTTTCACACGCGCACACTGTAATGGATATTAAGACTAGAGACGTCACTAGTTTTGATTTCCCTTTTCTTTTATTCTCACTATAAAATTAAAAACGTTTCTAATTTGTTTAATTCTAAATGGATTTAGAAACTTCTTTGTTTGCTAGATATTGTATATACCTTTTGATAAATACAATTAAAAAATAGAGTCAAATACCCTATTGTACCAGCTTGATGATGTTCAGCCTTAACTAAAAGTACGAATGTCGCGCTTTGGGCGAAAACTATGCGATTAAAATTTTAACTTCAAATTTCCCCAAACATGAGAGTATTACCCACCTGTACACAATAAACCGGGGCTGGTGTGACGGCAGGATGTCCTGCAACTCCTCCAGCTCCACATTGTCCAACTCCTCGTCCACCTCCAGCACTTGTTTCTCTCTGTTCACCTGGAAATATCATCATGATCATGAGAGACCAGAATTTTTTATGTATATGTTTATTGCACATATATGTATGATATTATGTATATATATATATATATAATATAAGTATGTTTATATATTAAATACAATAAAAGATTGTTGCATTATTTGGTAAGCCTGAAGCTGCCCCAACTATAATTCTTTCTCGTATATCGGATATCCATCCCATGGTGGAATGACAGAAATTACTCTCAGCAGTAAGACCTCCACTTGTAGTCTTTTTTGATGTTGTCTACTTATAATTTAATTTGTGTACAATAAAGTGTCAAACAAATAAATAAAATTAAAATACACTTGTAATAAGGTGTGCTCGCAATCAATTTCTCACGAGGACCATGCTCAGTAGTGGCAACTATCCCTAAAAATCCAAGGTGATTTTTATGCTGAATTATGGGGAATGCCTAATATACACATTCACAAAATTTCCCAATTAATAATTACTGTCTGACAGCCTACGTAGCGCAGTTAGTTGGACGCCGGCTGTGAAACGAGAGGCCTCGGGTTCGATTCCCGCACCGAAACAAATGTGTGTGTGAACCACAACTATTTGTTTCGGGTCTGGGTGTTTGTGAGACCGAAAAGTCTCTCGTAGTTCCTGATACCCACGACACAAAACTCGATCTTAGTGTGGGGTCAGGAGTATGTATGTGACTGTTGGGTGTATTTATTTGTATTTTGTTTGTTTTGTCTGTGTGGCAAAATTTGGCGAAATACTCTTCAACTGCAATTTGTTATGTCCAATACCATAATTATGTAAGAATCATATTTTATGGTAATGTTAAGGAAAGTTTTTATAAATATTTAACAGTGAATTTACAATGTTAATGCACAAATGCATGAGGATCAATAATAAACAGGAAATTATTGCATTTAGGGCTGTTGTACTCTCAGGGATATATTTTTTCCTTGTATGCAAAGATAACAAACGGTTACTACAATGGTACATGTTTTTGTTAATATTGGATAATATGAATGAATTCTAAGAATAAGAATGAAGCCTAAGGAAAACAGATTATATTTATACATCTAAATTAACAGGAATATAATTGTAGGGGTTCCATTATTTCTAACATTTGGTAAAAACTATTCCATGAATAATTTATTCATAATTGATTTAGTAATTATAAAAATTCAAGAAACATTTTCTCTAACAATGGCATTCAGGCTCATTGTGGCTTAAAAAAATATAATCTGGGAGCTTGTAACAGTAGTCTGGCATAGCCCCAATCGCACTTACTCAGAGTGTTGTATGTATCAGTCAATAATCCTAAGTTAATAAGTCAATTTCAGTTTATTTATACACAAATTTTCAGTATCAGGGCCACATGTTTACTTAGGGAAAAAGTTGTTAATGAAGAATTAAAAAAAAGAATCATTTTTTTCTTAATTTATTTAGTTACTTGGTAGTAGTACTTATAAATAGATATTACACTAATATTCAAACACTAAGGTATAGGTGCCTTATTAGTTTCTTGTTAATATACATTCTGTGAACCATGAAGACCTCGATTCAATTTCCATGCAGGCTAATCACTTTTCATAAACTTTTTTAAAATGAACAGTTTTCAATTACTGGCCTGAGGCTGGAATTTGTGCCCTACATTGGTTCAGGCTCACTTCCCTTTTACAGCTTGGCAGTATGCCTTTGAACTTCAGTCAGTGTACATCAATTTCGAAGTTCAACCAGGCTGGTTCAATTGTATTAATCAGCAAGAAATATCCTTCTCTTAAAGATGAATATTGTATTTGCATTGCACGGTGCTTACCATCAGGTGTATCGTCGTTACTTTGCCGTCCCAACCTAGAATATATAAAATACTTACAAGGATATAAGTGTGTAAGTATGTATAAATGTTTTTATTGGTAATCCAAGAAGTGTAGCGTATTTTTATATATCTGACCACAATAGTCAAGGGCGTAGCTACCGTACTGCCTAGTGACCGCTATTAAATGTTTTGTGCCTTTATTGGGTGACGCATGCACTGATTATCGCGATATGCATGACTAACTCACAAAGGAGCGGTTTCCGCCAATTTTATCTCGCCACTACCCATTATAAAACAATTAAAAACATAGAAATAGCTTTTAAAAACTACTGTTAGAAGAGTATTAAGAAAAATAATTAAAAAGTTAAAATAGAACCTTTAAAATAAGCGCCGAATTCGTGGTGTGTTTTTGGAAACGGAACTTTTTCAAAACCTCCTTCACGTCGTCGCCGATGTCGCACACTTGTCCAGACATATTCTTTGTTGTTATTTAATTCACGAAAATAAATAAAATAAGGGCAAAATCGCGAGATTGTTTACGTCGACACAAAGTTGTGATCAGTGATCAGATGTGACAAGTGACGTTAACGCCCTTGGGATTGGACCAGATTGGACACAACCCCATCCTCCTCTGATAAAAAACTTTGAAACTATGGCAGCTAGTAGCGACATCTAGTAGTCGCAGCCTTCAGTTTTCAGAGGCTAAAGATTAAAATTATGATAATGGAATAT
Organism: Theretra japonica; assembly: GCA_033459515.1. Classification (NCBI taxonomy): domain Eukaryota; kingdom Metazoa; phylum Arthropoda; class Insecta; order Lepidoptera; family Sphingidae; genus Theretra; species Theretra japonica. The sequence goes on from CM065952.1 coordinate 577,241, forward strand.
GACGTTGTATAAAAGAACTGGAATGCTGAAAACAGTATACAAAAAAGATTTCTTATTTAGCGATTTGCTTTTCTTCTGCTAATTGAGTATTGTAGCAAACCGTTCGCATTACCCGGGGATGGCTACCCAGGCGATACGCCATATAATGAACGCAGCCGTGTGCGCTTCCGTCCCCGCTCCCGCACCTCACCTCACCTCTTCCTTCTTCCGTTCCTTCCGACCGACGCCGCGCCACGCTCTTACGCACTTTTAATAGTCATAGTCATAGATAATACTGAATAGTCATAGTTCATAGCCGAATGCACCTACGAAACTGGCGCTCAACGTGTGTTGTGTAATAAATGGCACCCACGAAAGTATAATAATTATACGACCAACATTTAAAAACTTATAAAAATACGGTTTCTGAATTTTATAGACATAGGTACTAAGTAGTTGTAACAAAAAAAAAAACAAATCATTAAAATACCGTCGAGACTCGGTGAGTATGATTAGTAAATTTTCCTAAAGTTTAGTTGTTTGTGAAAGCGTCATCTGTTGATCGGGGTAACGAACTTGAAGTGATACGACTAACGAGCAAAGTTAATAAATTTCACTGTCCAGTGTTAACGAAAATATTATTTACAAATATTTAAACTATTCTTAGTAGCATTTTTTTATTGCAATATATTTTATTCAATTTTTAAACAAATATATTTTTTTAAATTACACATGTTTACAAAATTTGTTAAGCAAGTTTTTAAACGCACCGTGAATCTACACATGTCTCACTGACATAAGACATTGACAGTTCACAAAAATGAAAAGTGAATTTTCCTTGTTCTCGCAAAAATCGAAAACAAATTGTGTAACAAATTAAACTATGATGCCAAGAAGCATTTTTAATAACATTAAATTACTGTGAAATTGACTTTAAAGTTTACGTTAAGGTTTTGTGAGTTTAGAACTGTAGAACACACTTAGATTTTCGGAATAATCGGTGAAAGTTGTTTTGATGTGTGGTGACTAGGATTATCGCGTTTCTGCAATAGTTTACACGTTTGGATGCCCTGAATTAAGGTCAACAGCTTTGTCGAACGCACTCCGAAGTCTGTAAGTGTTTTCAATGACATAAACAGTAGTTTTGTTTATATTCTAATTTTAAATTTGTGGTCCTTGCATGTTTTACTTGAACTAACTTTTTCTGAAAAGCCCAATGCTGTCTAAAGACATTGTATTATTAAGTTTTATTAACAGTAATTTTTTTTGTTACCAAATTCTAATTAAAAATTACTTAAAACAACTACCTATAGGTTTTTTCGTAAATTACAGTCATTATATTGGCTTTCATACATATTTTATTAATAAAAGGTGGAATTTATAAAGCCATGACATTTCTGTTTATCCAAGACAATGAAAATTCCAAGATGAGACAATAAAAATGCTCGCACATAATCTAAAAATATAAGTATGACTTACTTTCAATGATCTGTACTCATTTAACATTAAAATAATTTTCTTTGCAATACTTTTCATGCAGCTGTAAAATCGTTACTCTCATTTTGGTTTCAAAGTGGTGTGGTATCTTTTTAGAGTAGACAAAATCACATTTAGTTTTGCTGTGTACTTGTTCATCTTGATTTTTTATGACTTTATGCTAATTGTAAAAGTAAATTACAATTATTTGTAAAACAAACAAGAGTTGGTCTTTTATATGGTCTTTTACACCTATCATGTGCATTTATATTTAAATATTTACAGGTATAATATATAATAAAAAATAAGCAATCTAATGTATTATGCTGTTGGTGTACCATTTAAAATAAATAAATAAATATTGATTCTATGTAGAATTAGAAATAGTCAGTATTTTTGTCTATACTGCGACAACAAAATAAATACCCCATTGTTTATGGTAAGTGAAATTGTATTTTTATATTCAAATATTAATCCTAATTTTCGAGACAGGCCTGAATAACATCTAACAATACCAATTTGACTCTTATCAATTGAAAACTGTTATTTGATATAAAAATGTGTAAACAAAATATTTTGTTATAATTTAATCCTTTCCTATTATTTCCATGTCTTTGATTAATAAGTAAAATATGAAAAAAAAAACAAAAATAAATGCAACAATTGCAATTCGAATGAAAGAGGACAACATTTTATTATTATCACGATATTTAATCAGCCCAGTTTTATTATTTATTGCACTATATCTAACATCCAAATACCATTAGAGATAGGCAGAGATTGTACTAGTGTATACACAATTTTCTGAGCTTATTTATACCCCTAAAGGTGTTAGAGACCAAGTCAATTGCAATACCAGACACAATTCATAGTTATGGGCAAGTAATTTAAGAATTTTTAAACACAAGACTTCCAGAAAGTGGATTGGTTAGCCTTGGATCTAAATCAGGACCTAAAAGTTCACAGCGATGTTATCATTAGACCCTAGAGGATTTATAATATAGGGTTTTCAAAAACGTAGATATAATCTTGTTGGTAATTTTGGTAGCACTGCTTTATTAGTGAAAATTGAACTAATTATTTTACAAAATATTTCCACAAATTCCATTGGTAACCGAAATTAAGTAAATTAAATTAGTATCCGTCTAAAACTACGTTTTGAGTGGTATTTAATAGCCCTAAACAATTTTTTTTTCATTTTTATTTTCAAATAATTCAGCCAACAGGAGGGCAGAGGCCCGTGTCCAGTAGTAGAAAGTACATGTTATATGGACTGATAAAGATACAGTCGAGGTACGATGTAGTTACCATGGACTGCAATAGACATGTGCTCAACCAGGGTACTATGGCATACCCCCTCTCAATCGTACTCTCGATTGTACAGGAGGCTTGTGCCCTCCAGTGGGACGTATGTGGGCTCATACAGATACAAGATGCTATCACTGTATCACGAAACCGTAGCGACGCGACGTGACATTTTTTGTTTTTATTTTTCCTTATATTTTGACAGCCTGCGTGGGGCAATTGGATAGACGCCAGTTGTGAAAAATTTCCCTGTTACGATTCGATTTCAAAAAAAATTGTGAACCGTGATCCATAGGTCTTTGTTTCGGGTCTGGGTGTTTGTGAGACCGAAAAGTCTCTCGTAGTTTGTGATACAACATAAGTCCTGTATAGCGTGGGATCAGGACTATGTATGTGACTGTTGGGTGTATTTATTTTCGCATTTCGATAAGCCAGCAAAACATCTATGATATTATCATTGATTTCCATTTGCTATCTGCAGTAAAAATTTACCACCAGTTAAACAGTCATTTAATTAAATAAATACACCCAACAGTCACATACATAGTCCTGTTCCCACGCTAAGATCGAGTCTTGTGTCGTGTATCAGGAACTACGAGAGACTTTTCGCTCTCACGAACGCAAAATTGCCAAATCTATACAATAAAAATGGCGATGCATCTATTAAAATTATCAAACAAAGAAGTAAATGGATCGTTAGAATGTCATATTATATTGCCAAACTGATAAAACTACAATTTTACGCGTAGCGCAGTGGCTGCGAATGTACAATAAAATATTAAGTTATCAGCTCATATACGCCCATTGTATGCGTCATTCCACCAATATAGTTCGATTGAGTGGGGTTAGGCCGCACCACACTAGTCTATTGCCAAGGACTTGCCTTACCAAAGACATTTTTATATATCGATACATACATTAACTCACGCCTTTTTCCCAGAAGGGGTAGGTAGAGGTGCTACCAGGACACCCACATTTCGCCCTGTGTGTTCCGTCCCACGATGTGATAGGGGGCGAGCCTATCGCCATATCGGGCACAAATTCCTGACTCCGGTCTGATAAAGAATAGAAAAATCCAAAATCACTTTGCCCGACCCGGAATTCGAACCCGAGACCTCAGCATTGCAATCATACCGTAGTACAATACGCCACCGAGGCAGTATATCGATGGTATGAAGATTTCCTTTTAATTTCAATTATTAGTCTTGTGGCGTAGTTAGTTAAGAAGCGATCAGTGAAATCAGAGGTCCAGAGTTCGATCCACGAATCGAAACAGATGTAAGTGTGATCTATTCATATTTGATTCGGATATGGATGTTGTAAGATCGAAAAACATTTCTTAATTACGTGATTAAATTGCTCAATTGACTTAACTTACAATGATTTGGAAAAACCAGATATGTACTCTAGGATTTGAATCCACGACCACCGTCTTGGCAATTCGCAAGGTCCCTAACAACAGATCTTTGTATAGTCTATATTAGTAAGTAAATAAATACATACATACATAAACACACGCCTTTTTCCCAGAAGGGGTAGGCAGAGGTGCTACCAGAACACCCACGTTTCGCCTTGTATATTCCGTCCCACGATGTGATAGGGGGCGAGCCTATCGCCATATCGGGCACAAATTCCTGACTCCGGGTAAATAAAGTAAATAAATAAATAATAAATACACCCAACAGTCACATACATAGTCCTGACCCCACACTAAGATCGAGTCTTGTGTCGTATCAGAAACTACGAGACTTTACGCTCTCACAAACTCCCAGTATATACGCGGTTTAGTACATAAACCGTGTGCGTTGGCTTTCTGTTACTATGTAGATATGTCTAAATTTTATCACGTGCAATAAAATATTTTATTGGCCCGTACTAAAAATATTTTTTTGGGCGCGGGTGCTGTGATAACCAACTATTTAGTAAGTGATGCAAGAAGGAAGATTTATTTTTATTAGGGCACGGTGGTACTTCATCGGTGTCGTCAGATTGAGGGGTGTGTTGATACTCGTTACGATTGGCAGGCGGGTTGGCGGGCAGGACATAGCGTCTCGCGCAGATCACGCTGCTGCCTGTCACCAGCCTGTTTATTAAGATAGCTATCCCGCCATATGTCGGTCAAGCGAGTGCAAGCAAGCGAAGTGTAGGACTCGCAGGGTAAACGGATGACCAGGTTAAGGTGGCAGGGACGCTGGATGCAGGCCGCTTAAGTCCAGCAAAAGACCAAACAGGTCATTTGATGTCAAGTGGTCACTGCTCATGAACATCCACAAAGCTGGATCATGGATGTGTTGCCAGCTCAATTGGGAGGGCAGCGGGAAGGAAAAAGGATGGGAAGAGAAAAAGTGCATTAGGCATCCGGCAATCTCACTCACCGAACGAAACGCGACAGCAAAGCTGTCGCTTCACGTCGATTTCCTGGGAGACAGTGGTACCGCCCCGGATGTGCCTATTCATGCTGAGTCTTGACTAACAACAGCGTGGGTCTACCACTTCCTTGCTGTCGTGTTTCTGTAAGTGTTGTTGCTAAACGTCCAACATTTTCCTCCCTTCGCTTTTTCCTCCCCCTCCTACAACAGCTGTAATAATTAACTGTTATGTAATAATTAAAAATGCATAGATATGCAGATAATTGATATCTAATCTCGTTTGTTTCAGGTTCACGTGTTTGACACGATGCCCGTGTTATACTCGTAACTTATCGAAGATAATTTGGCGGTCCGGCGTGATATGAAATGGCGTCCGGTAAGTTACCTCATCTGGAACCAAACCCGCGACTTCACGGTTCATAACATGAAACAACAGACAATGTTTATTTATTTATAAATTTATTTATTTTATTTTATTTATAAATGCTTTATTGCACACCAAAATACAACAATAGAAAAAAAATAATTGGATAACTTATTAAATAAAGGTGACAATCGGCGGTCTTATCGCTTTCCGCGATTTCTTCCAGACAATGTTTTTGCTACTTTCTATGGTATGTATAGTCCGCCAAACCGCACTAGGCCAGCGTGGTGGACTACATGGACTCTTCAATCGTACTCTCGATTGTAGAGGAGGCTCGTGCCCTGCAGTGGGACGTATATGGGCTGGTACAGTACGGACCTACATTGCCAATTGCCTATATAAATCATATATTATATAACTATTATGTTCGGATTATAAAACACTATCTTATTAAATACTTACATTAATAAGCTTTACATGATTGTGTGATTAAACTTAATCTGGTCTGTAAAATTGTGCATTAACACGAGTATATTCTATTTTACCTACAACCTTGCATAGACACGTAATCTCGCGCCTTTTCTCCAGAAGGGGTAGGCAGACGTGCTAACAGAACACCCACGTTTTGACTTCTGTCCCCCGATGTGATTGGGGCCGAGCCAATCGCCATATCGGGCACAAATTCCTGACTTCGGGCTATTAATGAATAGATAAATGCAATACCACTTTGCCCGACCCGGGGGTCGTATACGAGACCTCACAACAGCGCCACTGAGGCAGTCAACATTGTTCATAAACACGCTTTAAATATTATTTTATGCATGCACAGAATCATTGTAACATTGGATGGTTAAAAATCTGTTTAGAGACCTTAAACTTGACGCCCTTCATGGCGCAGTTGGTTAAGTAAGCTGTGTAATAGAAGCTACGGGTTCGATCCCCGCAAAGAGACAAATGTTGTGTTCCGGTTTAAAGGACATTGTAGCCAGAGTAACTACTGGACATAATCACACTTAACACCTTATGTCTAAGCATGGCGAGCGCAGTGGAACGACAAACATTGCTTTGTAATTCATGAGATTTTGTTTTGATACTGTCTATGAGTATAGTTATCAGGCGAATGGCATGCTCGTTTCGCCATTCATAACAATAAAGAAACGTTTGAATGATCTACAAGTACTTATAGATGAAGATAATGATCTACAAGTGTATTTGGGTGTGTGTTTGTGAGAACGAAGTGTCTCGTAGTTTTTGATACACGACACAAGACTCGATCTTAATGTGGGGTCAGGACTATGTGTGTGACTGTTGGGTGTGTTTATTTATTGTGTACCTAGTGATACTCGCCCTGTGGTCCGGGGGTGTAAGAATTCTGCCACGGTATCCCCTGCCCGTCGTAAGAGGCGACCTAAAGGGGCCATCAGAGTCACTGGGAACACTGCGGGGGCGGTGCGCCCTGACCTGTAACGGCTCTGAGGCGAACGACAGTGCCTAGTCTCTGTCATGGACGCCCATAAGACCTAAAAGGGCGTCCAAAATAGTCGAAAGTGGGGTTCATCCGGGCCCCACATCAAAGAAGGACCAGAAATGGTTATGCGCGGGGCGGTTACGCGGACGTAAATCGGGGTGCCTTTCACCCTGGGATGTCCGGTACCGCCCACAATGCGTGTGACGGTTTTCAAGAGGTTTTTAGTCAGTATGCTGGCGTAGGCTTGGTAGGGACCCAACTTGGCCACAAATCCGCATTGTGCCAGGCTGGAAGGCCAGAGACACTGACATACCCCTTTCCACCTCCCCCGGGGCAACGAAAGGGGAGCTTAATAGCTTTTCCTCTTGAACAAAAAAAAAAAAAGCCTTGTGATACAGGATACAAGTTTGTCTACAATGTCTATCGGATCAAAAATATTGCACATTACTTCTTGACAGATGTAGACAAAACAGTGATGCCTTGTGTAAGAATCTATGTAAATGTAAAATTCTGTATTAGCCTATATACGTCCCACTGCAGGGCACGGGCCTTCTCTACAATCGAGTGTACGATTGAGAGGGGTTAGGCTATATAGTCCACCACGCTGGTCTAGTGCGCGTTGGCGGATATTACATACCGTAGAAATTATTTAAAATCGCAACGGTGTGCAGGTTTCCTCACGATGTTTTCCTTCACCGGTATAGTGCGTGGTGATTGACTATCAAGACACACATTACTCCGAAAAGTCAGAGGTGTGCCCTGGGATTAGAACACGCGACCATCGTGAACATGTTGGTAATCGCGTCTGGTCCGATACCGACAGGCCACCGCGCACTTCAAATTTGTAAAATTTGTATTGATTTTATTTTCATTTGTTACAGTGGAAAGCACAGAAATGCTGGAGAAAGGAGTGACGTAAGTACCTACTAATGAAATAAGTTTTTAAGTTACGTAATGTCACAAGTTATTGATGGTATGGTATTATGGTGTTTGATCCCGTGTTTGACAGCTCTCGCGGCTGTGTGGTTCGACGCCGGCAGTACTAGACGTCCCTACTATCCCAACACAGACGAGTGCTTGTGTACACACACATTTGTTTCGGGTACAGATGTGAAAAGTCTCTCGTAGTTTTTAAAATATACTCATTTAAGATTTGAATAAAAAAAAAGAAAAAAAAAAAAAAAAAAAAAAAAGAATAAGCCAATTCCAATGGATCGTTTAGATATTTTTTTCACACTGGCACAGCATAATGACTGCACTGCAACTGATGGTAAGCGCAAATGCCGTCCAGATTATCGAATGGCATCAGACGGCGGTCCCATGCTATTCGATACATTTATGCCGACCTGCTGAGATGCTTCTTCACACTACGGCGGAAGGACCCAGGATTATAGGAAGGAGGGAACACGTGTGACGGCAAACAATTCAGCATGACAGTGCGGCACAAAAAAGAATTTGCGAACTTTTTGGTTCGCGCCGAGATGGTTTGGACCATCAAGCTGTGTCTCGTTTGGACCATAGCAGTTTCTCACTGCACAGACGGCGTGTAGAGAACCCGGGGGGTTACTCTATGATCCGATTCGAAACTCGAATGTTCGGACGTTCGACGTCTGAAATAAGTTATGAGCTTTTCACTTCTAAAAATCAACACAATTCTCTATGAATCTTATCATTACTCCGAAATAAGTCTATGGTTAAGACGTACGATAGAAAATTCGAACATTTGTGGAGTACCTAGGCACATTCGTACAGTTTTACGTGCGACGTCCGGACATTTGAGTTTCGTTTTGGATTGTAGAGTTATCTTGCAGCTACGGAGGCTTTTGAAAGCGCCTAACAAAAATTTAATAGCAAATTCACATATCTTAAGTATTTAATTGCATACGCTCATTTGCTTACAACATTCTATAAGGCGGTAATGTGATGCAACATTAGTCATTTAAGTAACTTTAAAAGCAGTGGTTTACGGTGGAGGACTTTTCCCTATATTTAAATGGAGGGGGTTGTCAAACAGTAGAATATAGTGACATTAGATAGCAAAGATCAGGAGATCTAAAGTGTTACAGAATATCGGAAGTGTCGAACCTTGGACCTCACAATACAATTCCACGGAACCTCAAAGCGCATTCTGTTCAAATGGCCTTTTAAACGGCTCAATAATGTACTGTAATTCATATACAGTTGATACTCAACCTTATTCTAATTACTTTACAGTTGACATTGCACTGTAAAGGTGCGTTTAAGAGTACTATAATAAATATACAATTGAAAAGGAACCTTATTTTAATATAAATATAGTAGGAATTGGTTTGTACAGGTGCGTTCAAGAAATGACCAGGCGCGCAAGTGATCTCAAGTTGAATGATTGTTTAGTGATGTGCCGTTTAAGAATTGGAAATATCGATAAGGTTATCGATATAATTTATTGATTTTCTAAATTACTCACTTAATTTATGAAGTGAATTTTTAATGGTATATTTACTGTATTTTTTTAGTAATTAATGAATTTATATAGAGTTTATATAGATATGATGTAATGTGTTGTTGTTAATTTTTGCTAACATGTACTTGGAAAATATTGATTTTGTTGACTCTGTTGCTGTTTACTTGAATTAATCTGCGAATTTATCCATCTATACGGATCAGAAAAAAATACTCACGAAATGACTAATTTCCTTACGGCACACGTGTTCCCTACTTATTTTCTCGTGTCTTTCCACCGTAGCGCGAAGAAGCCGCTGTGGCGAATGATAAGAGGATATATGACTCGGTAAACGGTTATCTATTTTGACGGCATGAGCTTGCGACCATTTATGGTCACTTTGACGAGACAGAAAAAAAAAACGAATCGGCAGAGATATTATACTAGAGGAGATACTACGTTCTTAATGTATGTAACAACAAAAATAAATGTTCTTTTTATATCTATTTCCTATTCACTCTTACGCAGTCGCAATCCCCCTCCTAAGTCTAGGGTGTTCCTGTAATGCTAATATATGCGTTGTGCGCACATATTCTGTTCGCGGTGACTATATCTTAATTTGTAGGACGTATTTATTATCGATATATCGATAGTATTAAGACGCCTTGGCGCATCACCATTATCATTGAGCACTTACTCAATTGGCGCGCTCAGTGTCCGCGATCACGCCACAGACGTCGCGCGTCCGGCGGGCGAAAGTTGCCGCCAAAATTTCGAAAATCGAACGCTGTCAATATTTTGACAATACGCTTTGACAGTGAAATTAAAAGAATAAAATTTAAAAATAGAATAAAGTTCGAACCAGTGTTGGACGTTACATAATCTGTGCTTGTGTTTAGTAATAAAAGGATTACTTTCTTCGCTTTCCAAATTCGAAATGATCTAATTCGTATTCTGAACGGTGAAGTTTTGTTTAATAAGTTTTTTTTTAAATTAATTTTGTTTAAATGTGTTTGTTTATTATTTAGCTAGAAGCAGTGTTTTTTTATTGAGATAGAACATGGATTGAGCGATGTTTTTACAAAGTTTATCATTTTATAAAAAGACAACTACTCGTACTAGCAACATTAACTATGTCATTAACGTTTGCGATAGTTTAGAAACGAAAAACCAAGAGTCGGAGGTAGTCCTCCTGTATATTTTTTAATGAATAAAATAGAATAAAAAAAAATCTTTCTTCCACAGACATTAAACAAATACAAATTCATGTTCTTAAATTATTTTGAAGGCAAAGGAATAACCTTTAAAAAATAACTAAAGTACAAACTATTACAATTTACAACGGACAAATAATTGAGAGAAAAAAAAGAAACAAATTGAAAGAAAACGTGCAGACGTGCCTAACTATTTGTTGACAAAAGTTTAGTACTTGTTTAAGTTGATTTTATTTTATCATCATTACGAAGATACGGCAAGAAAATACTAATTTAAGTAACATAAAATACAAATTTAAGCTCAACCCATGTTCTAAATCTATGAAAACTAGAGTTTGTGCTTTGGATTTATTTATTTTTAATTTATAGTCTTTATACAGCCAGTACTTTGCGTTCCTAATTCGTAATATGAAAAACTTTTTTAACATTTTAAACGGGTAAAGGAAAAAGGACTGTAGAGCCTTCTAGACTTTTCTATTTGAGCGCGCCAGCATAATTGTGTCGAATTTTGGAAATACAGTGATCCATCGTCATTTGATACTGTATTAGAACATGCACGTAGTGATTTTGACGAGTATTGAGTAAGAATTATAAAAGCTTTATTTATTTAATCGCTCGCCAACCCGCATTCATCTAGAGTCTAGACTGTTGCGTGTTAAATTAGGGTCTGATCTTTCCCAATCGTAAAGATCTTTGCTTAGGGTAAGATCTGTAAGGGCTAATATCATCATTAGATTTTTTTTGTTTTTTTTTATTTCGTCAAATATAGTGGTCGTAGAAAGTCGTACATTCAGCCTATTTCTAAATAGATTTTATAGTTCTCAGTTGATTTATAAGTTTTAGTTTTATCGTTTTTTTTCCTCGAGCGGATCGATAAATTAATGGAAGATGACAAATACAATGTTAATTGATTCTTGAAAACGAAGCATCTGTATTTATTTATGACGTATTTTTATTTCCCTCGTTAAATTGGCAGTGCAGAATGTAAATGATAATAATTTATTGAATCCATAAAAATATGTTATACGTCGTATAGATTCAGACATTTAATTATCTTCTACTCGGTTCGAAAGGCAGTTTTTACTAGGGAAGAACGTGCAAGAAACTCAAGCGTTGCTCTTTTCGAAACCAGTTTACAATACAGTGATACAGGAGCAGCTTGGTTTAATTCAGAGCAGTTCATTAATCATTTGCAACCTATACGAGTAATTCATTTTTTCCTATAAAAATGTGATGTTTATTTAATACTAGTATTGCTCACGGCTTCGGTCGCGTGAAAAGGTTTTTCCGGGATCAAAGTCCCGCTATAAGGGTGATATTAACTTATGGTATTTCTCATCACCCCAGGTGACAATGCATACCTACAATTTGCAAAAAAAAAACAAGATGATTTTTTTTCTCAAAAATCGTGGTTTTAGTTTTCACGATTTCTGGACACCCCGTATAGATACGAGTAGTGCTTGTTTTTAATGCTTGGCTGAACTTCAGTTCGGTTCGGGAACTTACCTGTGCCGTAAAAAAGACTCGTACCTAAACGGGTTCATCAAAATCCTTGTAAATTAAAATAGCAATTTTTAACAAAACTACCAGGCAGTTTTTTTTCAAACTTGGTACAATGTTACCCGGAGTGGATAGGATGATGTGGTTTCAATTAAATACCACATGTCTACCACCTTGTATATTTATCCGGGATAAAAATTACCCTATAGCCTTCCACTATAAATGGGCTATGCATTACTAAAACAATTTTTCAATTAGGACCAGTAATTCCTGAGATTAGTGCGTACAAACAAACTCTTCAGCTTTATTTATTAGTATAGATGTTATATGTTTGTCCTTCACCGTTAAAGTGCGTGGTGATTGATTATCAATACACACATAACTCCGAAAAGTCAGAGGTGTGCCCTGGGATTTGAACCCGCGACCACCGTGAACATGTAGGCAGCGGAGTCTGGTCCGATACCACGAGGCCACCACGCACTTTAACGGTGAAGGAAAACATCGTGAGGAAACCTGCATACCGTAGCGGTTTTTAAAGAATTTCTACGGTATGTAAGTCCGCCAACCCGCACTAGGCCAGCGTGGTGGACTATATGGCCTAACCACTCTCAATCGTACTCTCGATTGTAGAGGAGGCCCGTGCCCTGCAGTGGGTTGTATATGGGCTGATACAATACAATACAATATATGTTTGTCATTTTTATGTAATCGGGGGCAAACGAGCATACGGTTCACCTGATGGTAAGTGATCACCGCCGCCCATGAAGTCTGCAATACCACAGGGTATAGAGATTCGTTTTTCTTTGTCCTTCATCATTAATGATGGTCCATGCATATTATTTTTTATCGATTCCTCAGTATTAAGATGCATTTTGCTGTGATTGCACACTGATTGTATATTAACGACTTTGCAACAGATTACTTTTGAAAGTTACCGTTTTTACACTTTGCGCGGGAAATTATTTTCTAAAGACAAGATGGCGGAGTTATTTACTTTGTCTTTAATTATCTAGAGTCATCGTTATGTAGCTATTTATCTTATTATTGGTTTAATGATTATATTATCTGTATCAGCCCATACGTCCCACTGCAGGGCACGAGCCTCCTCTACAATTGAGGGGTAAAACCATATAGTTGCATGCTTACAAAATTATTTGCTTAGAATTTAATTCAGTTAAAAGAATTTTATAGTCGTATAATGTCTAATCGATAAGGCGTTATCTAAATGTTTATCTGACAGTAGATAAGGGCTTATCAACCCATGCGCAGGCTTCAGATGGTCAGATATGTCCCATTCACAAGTGGCTTTTCTGTGATGCATGTCTAGAATCTAGACATCTCAGGTGTAAGCTCATTGCTGAGGAAGGGAATCCTTTAAAATCGATTTCCATTGAGAAAACCTTAGGCATAGTCCATCTACGTTAGCATATACTTCCCATTGCAGGACGAGCCTTCTCTACAATCGAGAGTACGATTGAGAGCGGTTAGAACTTAAAATACTGCCCACGACGCTGGCCTAGTGCGGGCGAACATTACATACCGTAGAAATTGCTTACAACTACGATAACACGACTCCGTAAAGTCAGATGTGCCTTGGGATTTGAACCCTGATAAAACATCTACTTTCAAAATGATTTTGGAGTGACAAGTATGCAGGTTGCCTCGCGATATTTACCTTCACTACAAAGCAAGCGGCAATACAATTTGATTAGCTCTTAAGTTATATTTAGTAATGGTTTTATACATTTACAACTATATCGAAATTATCCGAATTTATGTCGAACATTTTATCTTTATTGGACGCGCTGTTATCAGTGATAAGGTCGGCCCTTATCACTGATAACAGTGTTTATTTGTATTAATGTTACCACATCGTCCCTTAGCCCTTTGAGTGTGCGTCGATATGTATGTTCTATGTAAAATTTGGGCAAAAATTGCCACAAATAATTGTTAGTGAAAATTTTAACTACCTCGATCAAAATACTTTATATTGGTCAAATTATATGTCAGAATTTCTTTGTGTGTACTGATTTGAATTATAATAAAAATAAAATACAATACACCCAACAGTCACATACATAGTCCTGACCCCACACTAAGATTGAGTCTTGTGTCGTGGGTATCAGGTACTACGAGAGACTTTTCGGTCTCACAAACACCCAGACCCGACACCAATACTTGTGGTTCATACAAACATTTGTTTCGATGCGGGGATCGAACCCGCGGCCTATCGTTTTACTACCAATGTCCAACCAATTGCGCCACGGAGGCTGTCAAAATTGAATTTAATAAATAAATGCACGCAACAGTCACACGCGTAGTTCTGAACCCACAGGGAGATTCTAGGTCTTGTGTTGCATCAGGAACTACAAGACTCGGTTCCACTATTACTAGTGCCGAAATAAATATTTGGGGCCCATTTGTATCGACATTAAACCATATACGTCCCACTGTAGGGCACGAGCCTCCTCTATAATAGAAAGAACGATTTAGGACATGTAGTTCATCACGCTGGCCTAGTGCGGGTTGGCGGACTTTACATACCGTAGAAATACTTTACAAATCGTATATGCAGGTTTCCTAACGATGTTTTCTTTCACCGTTATAGTGCGTGGTGATTGACTATCAATACACACATCATTCCGAAAAGTCAGAGGTGTGCCTTAAGATTTGAACCCGCGACCACCGTGAACATGTTGGCAGGCGCGTCTGGCCCTTATCAACAGGCCACCACGCAATGTGGCCATGAACCCATAAAAACATTTATTTTTATGGGAATCGAACCCGCAGCCTCTTGTTCCTCGACCGACCAAACATATAGCCATAATATCCTTGAACCGGAGTATGAAAGTACATACAGCTGCTTGACAAATAGACAAAGCGGTGGCACCTACAGACACTCGCAAACAAGGGACGCAGCGATTAAAACTGTCTTTTGTTCAAAATACGTTATCATTTAACATTATTTGTTCGACTAATGATTTCCTCCAATTAATTGTAAAACATTAGACTTCTGTTTGTGTTGATAAGCTTGTATTTGTGTCAAGTATTGGCAACAGTGTCTGAGACGAAGTAAATGGTAGTTAAAAAATTAAAACATGTCCTTTAGTAAAATTGACAACTAAAAAGTAAATAATTAGTTGTTATTGGGTGTAAGATTGCAAAATGGAATTAATTACGTTAATTTATTGTGTATATACATAAAAAAGTCACATACATACCTGGCCCCACGATAATTATCAACATATCTTACGTCGTGTATCAGAAACAACGAGAGACTTGCAGAACATGCAGAACCGAAACAAATACTTGTCTACACAAACATTTGTCTCGGTGCGGGGATCGAACCCGCGACCTTTTGTTTCAGACCCAGGGTCGCCCTAACCAGCCACGGAAGCTCTCAAAGATATAAATAAATCAATTAAAATCACATTGTAACAGATCTCATTTTAAACTGGGTCAGCCTTGTCATTTGATTAATATTTTATTGATCGCAGAATGAAAGACTCTGCCTCGGTGGCGTAGTTTTAATACGGTACGATTAAAGCTGGGGTTTCGGGTTCGAGTCCCGGGTCGGGCAACGTGATGTTGGATTTTTCATTATCAATCTGGAGTCAGGAATTTGTGCCCAATATGGCGATAGGCTCGCCGCCTATCACATCGTGGGACAAACAAGGCGAAACGCGCGTGACATAATTACTACCGGGAGAACCTCGGCCTACCCCTTCTGTGAAAAAGGTGTGAGTTTGTGTATGTATGTATTAATGAGCGTTCGCGTAACGTCATAATACGACTTGTAAACCAATGGTTGTGTGTGGTCATAGGATCCATCCTTTCGCTGTATAGATATTTTACGATCTTCTGTCGCAGAGAACGCTATTGTGCAGATAAAAAGTTATTTTTTTCTCTCTCCACGTCGTCGTCTATTCGTCTTATTTATAGACAGATTTTAAACCTATTTTAGTTATCGAACGACCTTTCGAACCACTTTTGAATTCAGTTTGAGCGATGAGGACAAAACATTTGATTACTAAATTAGGTTTTAAATGTGTCTATGAATAAGGTCGTATAAGGTGACGAGAATAATAGCTTATTGTTATTACGATTAAAGGATTTTTTTATTGCGATTAATGCAGAGAGCATGCCATTCGCTTGATGGTAAGCGATACGACCGCTCATGGACAGTAGCAAAACCAAACAACACCATGAATTACAAAGCAATGGCATTCCACTGCGCTTAACATCCTGAGACATAAGATGTTAAGTCTCATTACGTCCAGTAGTTACTCTGGCTACAATGTCCTTCAAACTGAAACACAACAGTGCATTTACACTGCTGTTTTGCGGGAGAAATAGACCTCAAACAAATCGTTAATTTTTTTTTATTTATTTGTAGTTCCAAATTTCTCCGCACGTCAACTTAAGACAGATGAGTTATAATATCGAGAACCCAATACTAAATCTGTGATTGTCAGATGACCCACATGTTTTTAACAATGTACAATAGATCGAAAAACAAAAGATGTTAAAAACAATACATGTTGTTGTTCATACGCGATACAGAACGGTTGGAAATAATAATACACGTACATAACAGATGAATGTTATTTTAATAGGAGAACGGAACGAGAGGGCAAACGACCGAAGTCTATAAACGATCTTTAACACTGTCTAAGTCATAAGGATTAACCAATCAAAATAAGTAAAGTGTGGGCGTGTCAGTAAATCTTTAACCCGATTGGTCTATTTTTCAGATCGAACTTTAACAGGCACTGGTAAGCCTCCATTGTTTGTTTCGCCTGGTATTCTTTTAATTCTCTTTTACATCTGATGGTATCTGCATGAATGGGCAGGTTCGTCTGAAATGAAAAAATAAAAAAAGGCCGCGTTAAATCCGGCAGTGTGCCTACAGTTACGTGATGTTTCGGAAATAAGCATGGTCGTTATTTAATCAATTAAAATAAATAAATAAACCCAACAGACACATACATAGTCCTGACCCCACATTAAGATCAATGAAGTCTTGTGTCGTGGGTATCAGAAGCTACGAGAAACTGACGAAACTTTCGGTCTTACAAACACCAAGACCCGAGACAAATACTTGTGGGCCTCACAAATATTTGTCTCGGTGCGGGGATCGAACCCGTGGCCTTTCGTTTCACAGGCGGCGTCTAACCAACTCCGCCACGGAGGCTGTCGAATCAATTGGACCTAAAATAAGCCAACTGAATTTGACTCGCTGTTAAAGTAAGCCCGCTGAGTTTGTTTCGCCGGGTCTTCTCACTCAGAACCCCGTTTGATCCGGTTGTAACTGGTAACTATAAAATACTGCATGACGAATCGGAAATACCCATAGTCCACACAAACGTTTACCTCATTTAATAATAAATGTAGATATAGGTATTTCCTTGAATAAAAATAAATTAATTGGAACTGAAGTTTTAAGTTGTTTAATATAATAAAGTTGACCTAATATTCCGACTAATTACGATACATACATAAGCTCACGCCTTTTTCCCAGATGGGGTAGGCAGAGGTTTTCCTGGTAGTAACCAGGACACCCACGGTTCGCCGTGTCTGTACCGTCCCTCGATGTGATAAGGTGCGAGCCTATCGCCATATCGCCCGCAAATTTGTTAATTACGATACTTGTAGGTATTATACATCTATAGCTGATCCCGCTGGCGTCCCGATCACCCAAAAAGACGACGCGGTAGACCTAGGCGTAGGTGGAGAGACGAAATCGACAGATTTCTTCAGGATTGGCCCCAAATCGCACAAGACCGCCAAATCTGGAAGGAAAAGGAGGAGGCCTTTGCCCAGCAGTTGGGACATTAACGGCTGATAATAATAATAATAGCTGATCCATGTTTTGATATTTTTGTTAATGTATTGACTTGTTAGAAACTCTCTGTAATTGCTTATATGGCCTAACCTCTCTTTAATTGTTAAGGAGACTCGTGCCCAACATTAAATTACTTATTTTTTTATTTGCCACCGGTTTAATAAAACGTAATACCAATACTGTCTCACGTCTGTTGATCGTGGGACAATGGTACCAAATCAAGCTGTAAATTTTATATACATCATAATATGTACAAAATAGTTTTATTCTGAGAATCGTAGATAGGAGAAATCGTAAAATTTTATCTATTTGATATAATTATAAACAATAAACATAAAAAAGTATTATATACGTGTCGTTGGTGTGTAATAAATACATATGCATTTATATATTGTAGAATATTAGTCTCCGCCCGGATGTCGACCGTACACAGCGGTTAAGGAGGCTTCATAGTGAGCCACGTGTGTCGTGTCGGGTTGTGTATATCCGGATACAATCAGGCGTCAGTGTGTCGAGAGATGAACATCTCACGTGGATACTCTATCTGCACTGCGCTTACCATCAGCGCATTGTTGTGCTAGTATTAAAATTACATAAATTCACGCCTTTTTCCCAGAAGGGGTAGGCAGAGTTGCTACCAGGACACCCTCATTCCGCCTTGTATGTTCCGTCCCACGATGTGATAGGGGGCGAGCCTATCGCCATATCGGGCACACATTCCTGACTCCGGGCTGATTATGAATAGAAAAATCCAACATCACTTTGCCCGACCCGAGATTCGAACCCGAGACCTCAGCTTTGCAATCATACCGTAGTACAACTACGCCACCGAGGCAGTCATTAAAATTAACATGAATATTTACGTACAACAAGCATGATATTCGTCCGAGACAATTTTAGCCTCATAAGTACACATTCCAAGGACCTTAATAAAATAAATACTTTTTGCCAATACGATTAAACTCCAGTAAAAATATTGCGGCCAACAAACTCAGATTCAACGATTTTGCACCCATTCACGTGACGCCGGACAGCTTATGAACTGGTTTGGTTGAGGTAGTCACACATTATATTGTAGCTTCGCATCGCTGAGTGTAGCTTTTGGTGTGAAGATATTATTTCTTGATATTTTTAAATAATTATGAAACACTGTAAAGTGCAAGTGGTAGATCTTTGTAGGTCGTTAAACCTACAATAAATAGATTATTTGGAAAGGTGCTACCATTGTCATCAAAATCGACGTGTAACAGTCTTGCTGTTGCATTTGGTTCAGTGAGTGAAATACTTACAAGATGCATAATAACCTGTCGGTAACGAACCTGAAGTGTGCCGAGTCGATAATCGGTGATTCATTTCCCAAAGCGCACCTCGGGCTTCGCGAAGTAATGAGTATTGTTAGTGAATTACAACACACATTAATGAACTTAAAGAAAAATATAGCAAGGAAACTTGCATAACAAAGAGATTTTTATAGTTAAATCTGGGAACACAGTCGATATAATTGTGTTGACATATACATGTCTCTTGTGCAAGACGTCCCGCCATGTGGTACTTGCATAACAAAAAGATTTTTATAAGAACTTTTATAGTTAAATCTAGGAACAAAGTCGATATAATTGTGATGACATAAACATGTCTCTTGTGCAAGACGTCACACGCAGGGACAAGATATTAAGATTATCTATGTCCCAGACCGGCAGCGACTGGATGCATAAAGCAGCAGACCTGGCTCTGTGGCGTATCTTGGGAGAGGCCTATGCCCAGCAATGGACTGCAACGGACTGATGATGATGAAACATCTCTCACATGTACAAATATTAAATACTAAGTCATGCCAAAGCTATCAAAGCGATGTCCATCGTTTTACTGTGCGCTTCACTTAATTTCCGTTGCGTCAGTGCTCAGAGCGGTGCGGCCGGCACTTTCACTCGCAACCCAAGGTTCGCATCGGGAAGTTGCATTATATAAACATTACGCTGCTGTTATGAATCTGTTGGGGTAACCGGTGTAATGGTCAGTACTTGATAGTTGGTTGCGATCTGTTGGCTTCTGCGTATGTGAGTGACTGATAATTAATGATTCTGACACAGTAGTCTGAGGTGGTAGAAGTGGTAAGGTAGCCATGTATGTCCGTAAATTGACCACCCTTAACAGTGTATAAAATATACTTATAAAACCAATGTCATCGATAGGGACAACAAAAAACGTACTTCTTGTGTTTGGGGATCCCAAGTGTGGTACTATACTGAACTGTATCAGCACATATGTATACGTCCCACTGCAGGGCACGACCCTCCTCTATGATCGAGAGCACGATTCAGAGTGGTTAGGCCATATAGTCCACCACGCTGGCCTAGTGCGGGTTGGCGGACTTACACACCGTAGAAATTCTTTAAAATCGCTACGGTATGCAGGTTTCCTCACGATGTTTTCCTTTACCATTATAGTGCGTAGTGATTGACTATCAATACACACATGACTTCGATAAAGTCAGAGGTGTGCCCTGGGATCTGAACCCGCGACCACCGTGAACATGTAGGCAGCCGCGTCTGGTCCGTTACCAACAGGCCACGAAGATAAAATAAAAATGCAATTATTATTTTATTTATTAGTTCGTATTTTTTTATTTATTAGTGTGTTGTGCGTATTACTTGTTTTATTACAAGAAAGTGCACAATGACACACGATGAGGGAAAGAACATTTATTTTGTATCTCTTTCATTTACTTGCGTTTACGCTTTTTTTTATCTCGTTCTTGTGTGAATGCGAAAGATAGTATTCAGCAGTCTATTAGATTCTTAAGGCCTTAATCATCGACAGTTTTAAAACCTATTTTAAGTATCGAATGTTTTGTCCCTTTCGAACAACTTTTGAATTCAGTTTGAGCGAAGAAGACAAAACATTTGATAACTAA
The DNA here is from genome assembly GCA_033459515.1 of Theretra japonica. Taxonomy (NCBI): domain Eukaryota; kingdom Metazoa; phylum Arthropoda; class Insecta; order Lepidoptera; family Sphingidae; genus Theretra; species Theretra japonica. The sequence continues at coordinate 598,097 of CM065952.1, forward strand.
AATAGGTTTTAAAACTGTCTATGAATAAGGCTAACCCGCACTAGGCCAGCGTGGTGGACTATATGGCCTCACCACTCTCAATCGATTCTCTCGATTGTGGAGTAGGCCCGTGCCCAGCCGTGGGACGAATATGGGCTGATACATACATACATAAATAAGGCGGTTAGTCTATGGCGACCACCGTACACGGTGGAAAACCCGTCACAATGACGCAAGTGTCGGTTAATATCCGGTTTCTCGCGGGCCTACGTAATTCTTTCGACCAGCAACAGATAGCTTTATCGGTGGATACTATACTTTAATCCGAGAGCTGGCAACAATTTTTGAGTTGGTATTTGAGGCAAGCTGAAAACTTGTCCCATACCACTCCTATTATACCCCAACTCGGAGCCGTAGACCTGGCTGGTGAGTAGCGGGGATAAATCTTAAGGTGTATATTAAAAAAAAGTCCAAAAATATGTTTTGAGGCAATGTGCAATTTTTATATGCTTAATGAGAGTAAAATATTTTTAAATTTTAAAATAATATTTTTAAAACTACCCCTAAAGATTTAGCCTCGATACTCATATGTACGACAATGCTTTTTGACGTGATACTTATTACTGTGGAACAAATTCAAACTAAGCAACATTAAAAAATGACCAGCACTGCCCAGTGCTGGCCCCAGCATGGTGGATTATATGGCCTAACCCCTTCTAATCGTACTCACGATTGTAGAGGAAGCCTGTGCCTTGCAGTGGGACATATATAATGACAGGTACATACAATATACAGATAATTACAGTCGAATTTCGACCGCTAGGCGACCCCTAGTGACTACAATCGGGTGATAATGTCGTCGAACTTTCCTTGTTTGTTTCATGAACCGAATTATAAAAGTCGATGGAAGTATTTTATTTGATATGGAGAAAGCAAATAGAGTAACGTCGAATAATCAGAAAAAAAGAAAGCGTAACCAGTGATAATTTTTTGTGAGTTTTTGCCGGCTTCAAACGCGACGAGGTGATTCAAAACAGTGGGGTCTATTGGAACGAAACGCCCTCGGTCCTACGACAACCGTAATGTCTATTATCTTATATCTTTAAATGAGCAATTCTTGTATATATATATATAAATATATAATTGGAATCTCGGAATCGGCTCCAACGATTTTCATGAAATTTTGTATATAGGGGGTTTCGGGGGCGATAAATCGATCTAGCTAGGAATCATTTTTAGAAAATGTCATTTTATTCGTGTTTTATCGATCGTTTTGAAACTGAAAAATATGACTCTTCCTGACATCTATTGGCGAATAATAATACTATTTTTTGTGAGCAATAAAGTCATTTTAGAAAATGTCATTTTATTGGTGTTTTATCGATCGTTTTTAAACTGAAAAATATGACTCTTCCTGACATCTATTGGCGAATAATAATACTATTTTTTGTGAGCAATAAAGTTATTCCAGCAGATGGCGTTGTTAAGTAACACGAAGTCAATGAGTGTTTGCTTTGAGGTTAGACTAAGAAAATCAATTGTTTATTTATATTATTTGTGTCTTCTTAATGCACGTGTTCACTTAAAAATGCCTAAACGATCTTGGAAAAAAACGCTTATAAACAATTAACTTCACGAAGCCGCAACTCGTCTCAAGAACACCTAGAAGAGCATCGTCATCAAACTGATCAGGATTCTCAAACTTCTCACAGTGAAGACTCATTTCAAGGAGACCGTCATGAAAATCAGGTTTCTGCTCGTCCCACACGTGCTGCTAAAATAAGATGCTTGCAAAATTTGACTGACATTACACGAGCAGAAAGGTCTTATGATTTAGATGTTTCACGAGAGCGTGCGGCCCAACGTGTAGCTAATGAAAATAAAGATAATTTCCAAAAAACAAAATTTGTAAAAAAAATAAAATAATACCGAGCAAAGCTCGGTCATCCAGGTACTTGTTAATTATACGACAGCCTTCGTGGCGCGGTTGGTTAGACACCGGCTGTGAAACGAGAGGCTGCGCGTTCGATCCCCGCACCGAGACAAATGTTTGTGTGGCCCACAAGTATTTGTCTCGGGTCTGGGTGTTTGTGAGATCGAAAAGTCTCTTGTAAACACACAAGAATTGTCACAACACAAGACTTCATTGATCTTAATGTGGGGTCAGGACTATGTATGTGACTCTTGGGTGTATTTATTTATTTTAATCGATTAAATATGTATAGGTATATATGTTCATAGATAGCCATCACACGTCCGTGGATCGACAGCCTCCGTGACGCAGATGGTTAGACGCCGGCTGTGAAACGAGAGGCCGCGGGTTCGATCCCCGCACCGAGAAAAATGTTTGTGTGGCCCACAAGTATTTGTCTCGGGTCCGGGTGTTTGTGAGTTCGAAAAGTCTCTCGTAGTTTCTGATACACGACACAAGATTCGATCTTAGTGTGGTGTCAGGACTATGTATGTGACTGTTGGGTGTATTTATTTATTTATTTTATTTATTTACCTGTGCCATCGCAATGTCTATTTCACCCGCCAAAGAGCACTGTAAACTGTTCTGCTCTGGTTTGAAGGACATTGTAGCCAGCGTAACTACTGGACATAAAGACTTAACAACTTATGTCTCAGGATGGCGAGCGCAGTGGAATGCCAAGCATTTCTTTCTAATTCATGGTGTTTGGTTTTGCTACTGTCCACGAGCGGTCGTATCGCTTACCATCAGACGAATGGCATGCTCGTCTCGCCATTCATTGCAATAAAAAACCAGTAGACGTGTGTTTGCACACCTCTCGATTGCACACGGCCGGCGCTACAATGTTTTGCACGACACTATCTTATCTAAACGAGTGTGTAAAACTTGCTGCCCACTACAAAGATATGTTATAGCCACTGCATGGACATAACATCTGGTGTTGCATACTATACGAACCACGTGGTATTGTGTTGTATCAGCCCATACACGACCCACTGCAGGGCACGGGCCTCCTCTACAATCGAGAGTACGATTGAGAGTGGTTAGGCCCTATAGTCCACCACGCTGGCCTAGTGCGTGTTGGCGGACTTTCACATACCGTAGAAATTTATACAAATCGCTATGGTATGCAGGTTTCCTCGCGATGTTTTCCTTCACCGTTATAGTGCGTGGTGATTGACTATCAATACACACATGACTCCGAAAAGTCAGAGGTGCTGGGATTTGAACCCGCGACCACCGTGAACATGTAGGCAGCCGCGTCTGGTCCGTTACCAACAGGCCACCACGCACTTCCACGTGGTATCTAGAAAGAATTACCGCGCTTTCTGACGCTTTTGCCATAACTATTTCGGTCTCAAATTTAGCAGCTGCCACTATAGGACCCATGTAACTGTTTAGCCCGCGGTGCTTAACATCTTTCTTCTCCAGTTGTATATATTTATATCGATGGATAATACCTCTCATCTCAATGTTTTATCACCCGCTTGCTGGGGAGGGAAGTGGACAATCATTTGTTTTCAACTCCTATTTGCTTTTTCTTTCTCATTAAATTCTATGCGGGCACACAAGCTACTATCCATAAGAGACTCGTCGAGCTACAGAGCTCGGTGCCAATTCATTGCGTGCTGTTGATCCTGGCTGACAGGAGTTGCAGTGGTGGGTGTGTGAACGGGAAAGTCTCTAAGTGTCTAGCTGATACAAGGTCCTAGTGGGGACTGGGACGAATTTTCGTGCTTCCCGGCGTGTTTGCCATTCCTGTTACCAGAATCCAGTATAATGTACACACATACATCAGCTTCTACTGTCCCACTGCAGGGCAAAGGTCTCCCTACCCTCCTTCCGTTCGTCCCGGTTCAGGGCTCGATCTTGCCAGACTCTTTCCCACATGTCCAACTCGTCACGCCAACTTTTGGGCCTGCTGCGACGTTTCAGAGTCTTGGATGGTTTCCATTGAGTTGTTGTTTAGGCCCAGAGTTCATCGCACATGCGGCATACGTGACCAGCCCAGTCCACTCCAAGCGAGCTGATTTCTCCTCAACGTCTAGTATTTGAGTCTTAGAGTCAAATACTCGTATAATAGGCCCCTTTAAATATAGTTTTTTTTTTACACTGGTACGGCATAATGACTGCACTGCACCTGATGGTAAGCGCAAATGCCGTCCAGACAGAGTATCGAATGACATCAGACGGCGGTCCCATGCCATTCGGCACAATTATGCCGGCCTGCTGAGATGCTTCTTCACACTACGGCGGATCCAGGATCCGTATTGATCCGGATTTGATCCGTAATGCTTTACAGCTGGCTTCTCTGGCTGTAAAAGTCTTTATTCAAGGTTATTCACACATAGTTTATTGTTTTGTCACCCGCGTTGCTACGGAGGAAAATGGATAAAAATATTTCCAACCTATTTATTACTCGTATTGTAACTTTATGATTGATTTCGTTGCGGGTTAAAGACAAGTTCGACATTCCCGAGACCCGCAGAGCTTCAATGCTCGCTGTCATTACAATGCGTGCTGTTGATGCTGCGACACAGGGGTTGCAGGGGCGGGTGTGAGGGCGGGATAGTCTCCAAAAAAAAAAAGGGATTCAGGTGTTATCTCTCTTACGTTAATACTCTATTTTGACTACTGCATGATGAGACGTCTTGCTATAATAAACAAGTAGAAAAACCAGCTATTTAGTACGTATCTTTTCCCCCGATCGGTATAAAAATAGTGGCCCAATGCCAACGCGCACTAGGCCAGCGTGGTGGACTATATGGCCTAACTCTCAATCGTACTCTCGGTTGTAGAGGAGGCCCGTGACCTGCAGCGGGACGTATATGGGCTGATACAGACAGATAAAGGTATAATAGTATAGCATTGTATAGCATAGCTTCGCATACGCCATGCGATATGTTACGCGTAATACTTTCATTATCAGATAATTAAAACTGATAAGCAGTTTGAATGGGCTGATGTGCGCGTATCAACTGTTGTGTATAACAATTTAATTAATCTGTGTTTTTGATGGACTATATGGCCTAACCCTTCTCAATCGTACTCCTGATTGTAGAGGAGGCTCGTGCCGTGCTCGTGCTCGCCCCCAACGTGGGTGTACTGGTAGCACCTCTGCCTACCCCTTCAGGGATAAGGGCATAAGTTTTTGTATGTCTGTGCTATGTACAATAAATATACGTACAATGTTGTCTCTGGACTGACTTACTTGTGGACTTTATATATACCTACGCCATTGTTCTTACCGTCAGGGTCGGTGCAGTCAAATTTCCAAAAAAGAAAAACTATTCTAAAACATTAAAGTGCCAACGATATTTATATTTTAAATAATTTGCAGTTGAATAAAATCACAGCACAAACTCATGTATATGCGGTATATGTGAAGTGGAGTGTTAGAATGAGACAGTGATAAGTGTTGTGTACAGTGTGTGATAGAAAGAGACGCAAGATGCTGTCCCGAGGAGTGAAGTACCAGCGGCTGGAAGACCTGGAGATTGGGTAAGAATACTCATAAACTTTAAATTAATTCGACAGCCTCCGTGGCGCAGTTGGTTAGACGCCGGCTGTGAAACGAGAGGCCGCGCGTTCAATTCCCGCATCGAAACAAATTTTTGTGTGAACTACAAGTATTTGTTTCGAGTCTGGGTGTTGGTGAGACTGAAAAGTCTCTCGTACTTCCTGATACACTACACAAGACTCGATGTTAGTGTGGGGTCAGGACTATGTATGTGACTGTTGGGTGTATTTATTTATTTCGTTCATAGTTCGGGTCCTTAATTGATATGTATACTATTGGAGAAACATTATAAATAAATAAATAATATTTTATTTAATACTGTTGGGCTTTGTCGAGATTCGTCGTCAGATTGGGATTGTCGAGCATCAACAAAAGTCTTTATCTCAACAAATAACTTTTATTAATGTTTTGTAGTGATATTTCAGGGGAAAGTCGTCATTACCAGGCAACATAAGGTTTAAAATATCGTTCAAAAAAAAATTATTTCTTGCGAATTATAATGGTTGCGATAAATCGGCGGTTATGTCTCTATATTTAATCTAAATTAGATATAACGCTAGTAAATTGTTCACCATAAAAACCATTTTGGAAACTTTTGAACATATATTATTTTTAAATGATCTTGAAATGACGCAGAAGGACCAGAAAACATGGTAGGACGAAGTTAATTCCTATTAAATTTGTCCGGGTATTGAACAGGCAAGAACTGGTTATGACAAGCAGGTAGCGAGGTCTTTAGCCTGCAGCGGGTTTGTAATGACTGATAACATATTATGTGCTCCTACTAACATATAGTTAAATAAAACCTTATCAATGTCCTTACGTGTAGGGAACGGATTGCATTCAACATCGTAAATTTTTGGCGATTGTTATCTAAGCATGTTTTTGTAATTTCTGCATTAATAAAATAAATAAATAAAGTGATGTGCGTGGTGGCCTGTTAGTAATGGACCAGACGCGGCTACATGTTCACGGTGGTCGCGGGTTCAAATCGCAGGGCACACCTTTGACTTTTCGCAGTCATGTGTGTATTGATAGTCAATCATCAAGCGCTATAACGGCAAAGGAAAACATTGTGAGGAAACCTGCATGCCATAGCGATTTGTATAAATTTCTATGGTATGTAAAAGTCCGCCAACCCGCACTAGGCCAGCGTGGTGGACTGTATGGCTAAACCACTCTCAATCGTACTCTCGATTGTAGAGGAGGCCCGTGCCCTGCAGTGGGACGTATATGGGCTGATACAATAAAAAAGTTAAAAAAACAATGATATTCAGTCATAAAAAGAAGTAAAAATCTATTTTCATTTTCGGACAAATACCACTTGACCACTAAAAGGGCGTGTTCCCACCTTAAAGGACGCGATGCATCTTCCCGCCCTATGATGTGGATGTTCATGGGCGGCGGTGGTCACTTACCATCAGGTGAACAGTATGCTCGTTTGCCCCCAATATTTTAAATAACACCAGCTTTTGTACCATAAGCCTTATCAGTTATCAGTTTGACAGCCTCCGTGGGGAATAGGTTGGACGCCGGCTGTGAAAAAAGAGGCCGTGGGTTCGATACCCGCATAGAAACAAATGTTTGTGTGAACCACAAGTATTTGTTTCGGATCTGGGTGTTTGTGAGACAGAAAAGTCTCTCGTAGCTCCTGTTACACGACACAAGATTCGATCTTAGTGTGGGGTCAGGACTATGTATGTGACTGTTGGGTGTATTTATTTATTTATAGTGTTAAAAAAGGACCACAGATTCATTTCATAAGTTATCTTGTAATAAAAGTTTGGTACTGTATCAACCCACGTTCGTCCACTGACGAGGACGAGATGCGTCTACAACCTATATCATCCATCCATCAGCCAAAGGAAGTCCACTGCTGAACATAGGCCTCTCCTAATGATTTCCACAGTGATCTGTTGGAGGCAGCCTGCATCCAGCGACGTCCCGCGACCTTTACCAGGTCGTCTGACCACCTAGTGGGTGGACGTCCCAGGAGATCCGTAGGAGAACTAAAATAACCGACATAGCCCAGCGGATTAGCAAGTTGAAGTGGTAATGGGCGGGGCACATAGCACGGAGATCTGATGGCCGAAAAACTAGTACAAAGTGGATTACTCTACCCCGCAACCGAACCCTGGAACAAAGGTTTTGAAGCACATCCATGCTACTATTTGATTACTATCTGTAATTAATAATTATCTTCACGCTGGCAGCGATTTTCGATAACATCTATGTTACAAATATGATCGCAATCTAGATTGAGCGTGTTTTAAATGTCGATACACATATTGTTAACACTACAACTGATTAAATCTTGTGTCACATTAATTATATTCACGTATATATCATTATATATCAGCCCAGAGTCAGAAATTTGTGCCCGACATGGCGATAGGCTCGCCCCCTATCACATCGTGGGACGGAATATACAAGGCGAATCGTGGGTGTTCTGGTAGCACCTCTGCCTACCCCTTCTGGAAAAAGGCGTGTGTTTATGTATGTATATGTATGTATATCATTATACAGACATATATACAGGTATATACAGTATATACAGGTCACTGTGGAAATCATTGGGAGAGGCCTATGTTCAGCAGTGGACTTCCTTTGGCTGATGGATGGATGATGGATGGATATATCATTACGTTGTCAAGTGCGCGGTTTCTTGGTGGTAACGGTTCGGACGCGGCTACCAACATGTTCATGGTGATCGCGGGTTCAAATCACAGGGCACACCTCTGATTTTTTGGAGTCATGTGAGTTGATAGTCAATCATCACGCACTATAACGGTAAGTGAAAACATCGTGAGGTAAGGTGCATACCATAACGATGTGTAAGAATTTCTATGGTATGGTCAGACTGGCTCTAGGCCAGCGTGGTGGAGTATATGGCCTAACCCCTATCAATCGTGCTCTTGATCGAAGAGGAGGTAAATGGCTTTTTATGTGCAACATTCGTGTTAATTTAAAAACCATTTATACGGAATAACTTGTTTATAAAATATAAATCATGTTTACAGTGTGACGTCATTAGTAAGAGCGTATTAAATTGTTAAAGAATATAATAAAACTCATATTTAAATTTCCATATACACTTATGTACACAGATATTATCATAAAATGAAGGGAACTTGATATTAAAAACAACCTGATCGCTATAAGTCGATCAAATTTTGTATCTGTATCAGCCCATATACATCCCACTGCAGGGCACGGGCCTCCTCTACAATCAAGAGGACGATTGACAGTGGTTAGGCCATATAGTCCACCACGCTGGCTTAGAGCGGGTTGGTAGTAACTAAAGTCTCCAAAAAAAACATCAAATTCAATATGGATATGGACCAAGCATTCCATATCATACAAGAATGGCTTTATTAAAGAGAAATCCAGAGATACCGCTTTTATTGAATGCCGTCGCGATATTGCATTCTCGTGGGAGGCGTGGGTAGACACCAGACACCCCCACAATGACGTCACTACATTGTGACGTCATTAGTTAAAGAGGGTTAGTTGTGTTTGAGAATGTGGTGAGTGGAGACTTGTTCAGTTTAAAGGTTAGTATTATAAAAGTATTTGTTTAGTAGGGATGTTGGTAGGCTAGTCAGTGATTGCGTTGTGTGAGGTTCTGGGTTTGAGATCCAGGGTGGGTAACTGTATCAACAGTTTTTGTGACTTCATATTTAAAACCTATTTTACCTATTATCATATTCGTCATCATCAGCCCGTTGCAGTCCACTGCTGGACATAAGCCTCTCCGAAGGTACGCTCAGAGCCCGGTCTGCTGCTTTATGCATCCAGTCGCTGCCGGTCGTCTTGTGTGTTGGATTTTACCTATACCGCAATATAAAATAAAAATTTGCTATTGATGTGTGTAAATAAATAAAAGGAAAATTAAAATTTAAAACTCAACTTTATTTCGATATTTAAAAATTTTGAAATGTAATTTTGTGTTTGTTTGTGTCGACACTAAATATTATGATAATATAGTGGCGGAAATACTCGTACATGTTTATTTATTTATTGTTGCATAAGAACTCTTTGGCATACAGTTTCTAAATCGATATTTAAATTAATGAAAAAGAAATTGTAAATTTTTATCCTTGTCAGTTTTTAACTCACGTAGCAGTGTCGCTTGTATTTTATGTAATTTTTAATGTATATAGCAATGTATATTTTATAGTTGAATTAAAATAACGTCTAATTCCAGTTTTACTTCACATTATAATATAAAACATCGTCCATTTTTAAAAGCCAAACTACTGCGTGAAAAGGAACGTGTAAACGGTGTTTTCGCGCGCAAATGTAACAGCGTCATGCGTTTTCGCGCTCAAAAACAATGGCCGACGGTATTGTGTCAACATACGAATTAAAAGCGTTTCAATCGCGGAAATTGAGAAATAGTTTCCAAAGCGCAATTTGTGTTAACGACATTACTTTTGCTTAATAATAATGTTTATATTTAAAAATACAGCATGCTATTGTTTTTAAACGGTTTTATTGGCGTTTAATACAAAAATAATGATTAAAACTAAGTTATTGCTTATAGACAAAGTGAACTCATTGCATCTAAAGTTGATATGGAGTATCCATTGACAAGTATTCGGCTTTGCCTGTTGTTGTATCTAAATTTATTTTATTGTTTAAGATACCTATTTGCCTTCTAAAATCTGAGGGCCTTATTACTAAACTCGGACGAGCGAAGGATTAACTTTAGTCCAAGGCTTTAGAATTGACTCAATTATTTTGAATAGCCAAGTATTCACAACTTTGTAAATACACACGAATTGTATAGAGCCCCCTATACAATTCCGTGTTTATTATACTTTTCTATCTTGTAGTAAAATTAAGATTGTGTCATTGGGTTTTCCAAACTATTTAATTTAATTAATTTATTGCGCGTTGAAGTGGCGCTAGTGCGCTAAGAGAGCTCGTTTCAGAACGAATTGTTTGCTGTCGATCCTGTCAGGAGTTGCAGTGGTGAATGTGTGGTAAATAGTCTCTTAAAAATAATTAGTATGTTAAGGAAAACGTTGAAATATTATAAGTAAGAATTTTAATTTATCACCTGCACAAATACATACATATATGCGAAATGTTTTCCGACGAATCGACAGGTTACAGATAAGACGTGTAAATATTATAATATTTTCGCTCACATAAGATACCGTCGAAAAGTAGTGTTTGCAATATCGTATTTTTTTAATTGGAAGAAGAGTTTTTGCGAAAATATTAAACGTTAATTTGATATTGATGTGTGAATCTAATAACAGTACATTTATTCTCAAGTTGTTTTTTGGAATAAAAATTAAAATGAATTTAATGAACGTAATTTAATGTTTATTATTATTTTGAATAGGACTAGGTTCGGTTCCTATGATGGGAGGAAACGGTCTACGATCTGTGAATAGCCCTTGTCATATCTCTGCCTGTTTTTTGTACATTTAAAAAAATATTGAAAACAGTAAATATTTATGTCAAACAGACTGTATCTTGTTTGGTTTGTAACAACCGAATGATCTTGTGATAGACAATTCGTTTATTTTTTATTCAAAGTAATTTTCATTGACCTAGACGCATGAAATTTGACAACGACCTATAACTACAAGAATAAATATAACACACACGACAAAATCGAATACTTGAAAAATAAATCTACAACAAAAATATTTGTTGGTAGATACGTAGAGAGGAGAGACATAGGAGGCTCAAAGTCACTGGAGGCTCAAAGTCACTCAACGAGCCATGGAGAGGGCTATGCTCGGGGTTTCCCTACGAGATGTAATCAGAAATGAAGAGATCCGTAGGAGAACTAAAGTAACCGACATAGCCCAGCGGATTAGCAAGTTGAAGTGGAAATAGGGGGGGCACATAGCACGGAGAACTGATGGCCGATGGGGCCAAAAAGTTCTCGAATAGAGGCCACGAAGCGGAAAGCGCAGCGTGGGACGTCCACCCACTAGGTGGTCAGACGACCTGGTAAAGGTCGCGGGACGTCGCTGGATGCAGGCTGCCTCCAACAGGTCACTGTGGAAATCATTGAGAGAGGCCTATGTTCAGCAGTGGACTTCCTTTGGCTGATGGATGGATGGATAGATACATAGATGGCACGGTACCCTAGCTTCGCGAGTCTGATTCGTGCTAGACTCGTTTTTTATTCTGCAGTAGCAACCCTACACCGCAAGTACACCTCGCGACAACAAGGTTCTTTCTTTGCGTTTAACTGTTGGTTCAGGCTCCGTTCAATTATTATGTCGTCATGCTTGTTAACATTCGGCAATGGCGGCCGAGTTGTCCCAGACCTTGTGTCTTTGAAATGGTTACAAATATTAAACATACATACATAAACTCACGACTTTCCCAGAAGGAGTAGACAGAGGTGCTGACAGGACGCCCACGTTTCGCCTTGTGTTCCGTCCCACTTTTTGATAGAGGGCGAGCCTATCGCCATTTCGAGCACAAATTCCTGAATGATGAATAGTAAATTTCAATATTACTTTGTCCGACCCGGGATTCGAACCCGAGACCTCAGCGTTCTAACAACTGCACCACCAAGGCGGTATCGTACCGTAATGTAATGGGCCACTGCTGATCACGAGTCACGACACTCCTCTTCAACCAAGGTTTTCATTGAAAAGGGTTATACAGTCCACCACGCTGGCATATTGCTGGGTGGACTTCATACCCCATAGAAAGTCATGTTAAGGTCTATATCGTCTGCATGTCCCTCACGATGTTTTCCTTCACCGCAAAGTGGTTGGCAATTGACTATCAAGTATCAATAAACAATGGTGTATTTGACTCCATTTTAACGATAAAGATATTTATTTTACCGTATGAGAAACGGATCTTTTAAACAGAACACACCTTTATCGACCGGTAATTTTTTGCCACCTTGTATACACGTTGATATTGACATATAGTATTTAATTTAAACCACATGTTCATAGCCACTCCAGGTAACATTCCAATCCAATCCAATCCATCAGCCAAAGGAAGTCCACTGCTGGACATAGGCCTCTCCTAATGATTTCCACAGTGAGCTGTTGGAGGCAGCCTGCATCCAGCGACGTCCCGCGACCTTTACCATGTTGTCTGACCACCTAGTAGGTGGACGTCCCACGCTGCGCTTTCCGCTTCGTGGCCTGCATTCGAAAACTTTTTGTCCCTATAGGCCATCAGGTAACATTGTACCAAGTTTATCCGGATATAATCAGACCGGCAAAATACTGACAACTGGCGAAGGATAATTGACGGTCATCAGTGGATGCTCCATCTGCAGACTGCACTGCGCTTACCAACAAGCGCATTGTGGTCATATATAGTGCCAGTATAAAAGTGCCCCTTTTAATTAATCGGTGGATTATCTAAGTACTAGATTTGCTATTTTATTTGCACAGGCACTTTTTTTTTAAAGTTTATTTTGATAAGACTCGATCAGGTTTTTGAGACTCCCGTTAGTTTAGTGATTGCAATATAAATACGTGAAACTCATGTTAAGTTTTAGCATTTGGACTTCATTAAATTTATCTTTAATTTTTCACTGCATTTTTTTCTCTTTCTTTTATATCCATCCAAAGATTATCTGGTAGAGATCGCTTATATTATAAGAGATAAGACCGCCTTTTGAACTTTTATTATACTTTATTTCTTTACATTATTATGTTTTTGTTTGTGTACATTAAAGAATAAGTAAAATAGATAAATTTTCAATTTATAGGTATAGAAATCGTCAGGTAATTTTGAATGTGATAGAACAAGACTATAGACATCTTACATACACCCAACGGTCACATACATAGTCCTGACCCCACACTAAGATCGAGTCTTGTGACGTGTGTAACAGAAACTACGAGAGACTTTTCGCTCTCACAACACCCATCCCGAAACAAATACCTGTGGATCATACAAACATTCGTCTCGGGTATAGTAGCGGCCTCTCGTTTCACAGCCGGCGTCTAACCAACTACACCAGAAGCTGACAATATTAGACAACTGTATGGACGTACCGGGGTTGTCAGTTTCATATAAAAACCCACGTGCCGCAATCTTTGATGTGTTTCGTTCGATGAGTGAGACTCCTCGAGATCTAATGCCCTATTCGGTATGCCTATCCTTTTCTTTTTCTTTTCATTTTGAAAGCGTAGAGGCACCTATAATCCAAGCGATAAGATGTTAATTTGTGGTGATAATTACTTGCCATTAGATTTACCGTTTCGCAGACCTATGCTATTTCTGTGCCAGACAATATACGTCCCACTGCAGGGCACGGGCCTACTCTGCAATCGAGAGTACGATTGAGAGTGATAGGCCATATAGTCCACCACGCTGGCCTAGTGCGGGTTGGCGGACTTTTACATACCGTAGAAATTTATACAAATCGCTATGGTATGCAGGTTTCCTCACGATGTTTCCTTCACCGTTATAGTGCGTGGTGGTTGACTATCAATACACACATGACTCCGAAAAGTCAGAGGTGTGCCCTGGGATTTGAACCCGCAACCACGGTGAACATGTCTAGACATCTAGAAATCAAGTCTAGAATTTATTATACGCCTTTTTTGCTCCGAGATACATGTACTGTTGTACATTTACAGATAAGTACCTACATGTCTGTTTTAATTTACATTACAATATTTTGTACACTGATCCAAGTTTACAATGGCGGTTAATAAACAGTCCATTATGTGTGGCAAGGGCCACTATTATATTATTATCTAAGACACGCTTCGGTTTTTAATAACAATGTCTGTGCGGCCGCCATCTTGGTCGAGGTTCGCGCGCTCGTACGCCATTGGTCAGTTAGCTGTCATGGCGTAGTGTTCTATATTTAAAAAGGATCCGTTATTTTAATAAGGTAGGATATTACACAGTTACTATGAATTAGAAATAATTTATCACAATTAGAAACGTACTAAAATCGTAAAAAATGTTAGTTTAAATAGTTTTACTTGTTAATTTTATAAGGTTTTATATAGCGGCCGCATAAATTTTCCTTATATTTATATGTAATGTTATTAAACCTTCTTTTTGCCTAAATATTTCTATATTATATCTGTTTTTGTTTCACTAATAATATGTCTACATTTTACTTTGTTTTTGTGTAGTTATTAGTAATGTTATGTTAAGCTTATTATAAGTAGTTTTCCTGTCACTTTTTAGTAAATTTGACAACATTTATAATTTTTATGTTTAACAAAAAAAGAAAAAAAAAATATACCTAATATGCTTTGAACAATTGTAAGGTTAATGTTAATGTTGCATGTTAAATAAATATATCGATATCGGATAGTTTCTCGCGGCGAGAACCGTGTGCGGTAATCGCATGACATAACCGCCACGATATTATCGTGTTCTGACAATGTTTACACGATGCAACTTTTTTATATCGTTACGATAGTCGTATCTTCGAGACGAGAAACTCTCCCCGTGTAAATGGGGCTTAACAGACACAAAGCGGACGAGGCGAGGCGAGCGCACCGTCCTCACTCGCGCTCGCGATCCCTTGTGTAGCCTCGTGGAGTCTGGACCGGGCATTAAGTATTAGGGCCTTCTATATCCTATCCAATCCATCAGTCAAAGAAGTCCACTGCTGAACATAGGCCTCTCCCAATGATTTCCACAGTGACCTGTTGGAGGCAGCCTGCATCCAGCGACGTCTTGTCTTCTATAAACGTGTGCTGTACTGTGTCAACTCAAAATCCCTTATAGCTGGGCACAGGACTCGTCTACAACAGAGTACGATTACAAATCTGAGGTTTCGGGTTCGAATCCCGGGTAGGGCAAAGTGATATTAGTTTTTTCTGTGGAATTTGTCCCCGATATGGCGATAGGCTCGCCCCCTATCACATCGTGGCACAGAACATACAAGGCGAAATGTTGGTGTCCTGGTAGCACCTCTGTCTACCACTTCTGGAAAAAGGGTGGGAGTTTTTTATGTTTTCCATCATTGCAACATTGTGATTGTTTAATAAGTTGTTAGTTATGTGGACGGCATCAAGCTTACAATTTGGCGGATTGTAATCACTTTGATGAGCTAGAAAAAAGGTTTTCCTTTTAATTCTAACCCCCTACTACTGCTTCAGTTCTTACCAGTAAGCTTAAAGTATTATAAAATAGTTTTTGCGCACGGATCTGTATAAGTCGATTAATAAAATACAGGGTATATCAAGACTGCTACCGAAAACGAAGCCAGGCGGTAGTTTTAGTGACTACAGACACGATGCAACAAAAAAATTTGCAAAAATAACGCGACGATCTTTTTTTGTAATGTTTTAAATATCATTTACCACCCAAATACGATGATAGGAAAAAAATACAAAAAAACTCGTCGCTTTTTTTGCAAAAAATAAAGCCACGGAAACTACTACCTGGCTTCGTTTTCGGTGGCAGTCTTGATATACCCTGTATATGGCTATCATACAGGAGGGAGAAGGGGGGTATATAATGTTGTTTTGCCTTTTTATGAGCTTCGGTAAAACCCGACAGTCTAGTTGTTCAATCGATACGGTTCGCTTCGAAGGACTTTAATGCAAACATTTTCCTTATTCCCCTGCGCAGCGTATACTTTTGCAACTTGATAATTATGGTTAGTGTTTTTATGCACTTGTAAAGGTAAGTGCGTGGTGGCCTGTTGGTAACGGACCAGACGCGGCCGCCTACATGTTCACAGTGGTCGCGAGTTCAATACCACGGCACACCTCTGACTTTTCGGAGTCATGAGTGTATTGATAGTCAATCACCACACACTATAACGGTGAAGCAAAACATCGTGAGGAAACCTGCATACCATAGCGATTTGTATAAATTTCTATGGTATGTAAAATTCTGCCAACCCGCACTAGGCCAGCGTGGTGGACTATATGGCCTAACCACTCTCAATCGTACTCTCGATTGTAGAGGAGGCCCGTGCGCTGCAGTAGGACTATATGGGCTGATACGGTACAGTGCCGACTCTACCTTATTGTGGGATGAATCTACGATTATTCATAAGCAAGTATATGGCATAACATAGAAAATATTGTATATTATAATAACAATAATGACGAATACTTAGTTTATTAATAATTTATAGTTTATTTTCAATTATTAAAGCCATCATGAGAACTTCCATAGCAAGTTAATGGTATGTGCTAAAGCTAGTTCCCACGGGCGTACTCGCTGTATAAGTAATGTAGATAAAATATATGAACCGTATGACTAAGCGACACAATTACTGTGAGTTTCTTGTATTAATTTGCATTTCATTTGTTATTCCACGTTCACGCGAAAACACACGGCACTATGGCGGACTGTTTGCACCAAACAGCTGATTCAGCGCTTTGTAAAACACTCCATGCGACACAGCGTCTAATGCTAACCTGATTGAAGCGCTGAAAGTATTGTTTGTACTTGCAATTTTGAATAATCAAGCGGTGACAGCGCTTTGTTTTAATTCAACAATTAGACGCTATTTGCTTACAGCGGCTTCGAGCGCTGCAAGGTCATTGTTTTTGCACTCGGCTCGCGGTTCACGCAAGCGCACGACGCTACAGGACATTATGCCATTCGGTGCGAATGTTTGAAAATCGAACGTTGTTTTGCCGCGTAAAGTTTTGTTGATTTTTTTTTTAGTGTTGCCAGTTATTATTAGTTTCTACTATACGGATTTAAGGTTGGTAGATTTTTATACTTATATACGTTTCTTTCAATCTTTGTGGTATAGAAGGGTTAAGCCTTAGTTGGTCATGGTTGTAACTGGTACGAGTTAGTTTACGTTATGAGGCCTCGGACACTACATAGGTACTTTGCATTTCTCGTAAAGAACCCATTGTTTGCTTGTTTCCACACAATGTTTTCCTTTACCGTTTAAATGCCCGCTAATCAACAACGAATTTACGCGTAACTTTGGAATGTATGTGTGCTTTGGATTCAAGAGGTCACTGAGCACAGTCGCGAACGCACAAACAGACGGACGGAGGTGGGGAAATTATAAGGGTTTCTTCTTAGCTTTCGGGCTCTCAAAACTATTCTATTATCATATTTCATGTCATAGTTGACCTAATAGAACAATAAAGTCGTAGAATGGTTTTCATAGGGGTATTTTTTGTAGGTAATTAATTCAAATTACGTCTGGCACCAATTTTGCAGAAAAGTAATTTCTAATGACGTCATTGAGATCGTTATCAGACAATATTCCCGCAACACGACTACATATCAAATATATTGCGTCTACGTCACTATATTAATTAGCGTTCTTTATTTTCATTAGCGAGGATGACGACGAGCATGACGCTCGCATAACAGGAATGACGCTACAGCGAATAATTTACGTAAAGTGGGCCGATCCGGGAATCGAAAGCAGGTCCGCACGGTTCACAGCCACTACACTAATGACTTGTGAAATAAAAATAATCATATTCCTTAACACAATTTTCGTAATCGGATTTTTGCGCGATAATGAACTGCAAAAAAGAACCTAATACCTACTGAAAATTCAGAGGCTTTTCCTCTGTCCGACCCCACGACCTTCGTCTTAAGTCGGTCAGCTTCCTACTAGGCTATAACTGAGTTCACTTATTAGTCTTTTTAGTTTTGCCTATGCGAATCTTTGATACGGTCGCTTAACCGATTCGTTGCGACGCCCATTTTGGTGCACTTTTATGCGTGGCGACGAACAAATATTTCGTGACACGACAGTCGTGTCAAGCGCCATATCAGTTGATGACACGCCTATTGTGCCATCAGCCATGTACAGAATAAAATGCTCTTTTTTCTTGTTTAGCCTTGAATTGTATTCAGTCGACTTCCAAAATCGAAAGTAAACGGTCAGTTACTTTGTGTTAAGTGGTTTTGAACTGATTATATATGTGTTTCACTGAAAATGGATGGTAAGTGACTTTTTTATTCAGATGTTGTAAACCTTTTGTACTGTTTTATGATTTACATTATGTTTCACGCAAAAAGGAACCGTAAGACAACACAATATGGTATTTTCCAAAATCTTGCCGAGACGATCTAGCCGACTTAGGAAACTTGTTTACAAAATAAATTTTTAAGGGATCGGAACAAGATTTAGCAAATGTGAAATTCATTTATTATTTATATGTAATACCTACCTACTTATGTATGTATCTAGGTATCTAATAGCTACTTATATTTATATTAGCCCGATAAGCTAAATAAGATAAGAAAAATAGATGCAGCTATTAATAATAATTCGAGGTAAATAATGCATTTCATTAATACGTACCTAATCGCAGTAATCGTAATGCAACTTATCGAGGTTGTCAACCCCTGGAATTATCTGATTTGCATTATTTCCAGAAACGAAGTCTATAATAATGATCCGCATTCAAAAAGATTAATGTTTAGTTCAAGAAGCACCTCGAGAAATTTCGATTTGAGCGAGATAAAAGACATTTAAAAATGACACGAAACGCGTGTCATACGCCATATGTAAAAAAATTGGATGGCACGTCTGTCGTGCCATCCGCAACGAATCGGTTAAATTTCCAACAAAAAAAAATCATCAACAGAAGTATCGTAAAATATAGAGACATTGCAATTTAAATGTTACATCTATCAAGGTAAAGTTTCAATTCCAATGCAATTACTCTTAAAGAGATTTTAACAACTAAGCACAGTCAAGGTGTAATGAACTGTATAGATTAGGTATTAGAGTTCATATTACACTGTGCGAGTGTCAGGGTGACCACAATTTTTTGCCCACGTTTCACGGCCGCAGAGTTTTATCTTATCTACGTTCGGAGGTTTTTTAAACATTCTCGATTCTGCAGTTAGACTGTGGGAATTAAAAAAAAGATGTACTGCGGTGCCAAGTTAACAATAAATAACTGAAGTTGCATAGATAGTTCTCTTACGTTTTGAATTTCAGATATACTTTTTACTGTACTGTACTGTATCAGCCCATATACGTCCCACTGCAGGGCACGGGCCTCCTCTGCAATCGAAAGTGCGATTGGGAGAGGTTAGACCATATAGTCCACCACGCTGGCCTAGTGCAGGTTGGCGGACTTTTACATACCATAGAAATTTATACAAATCGCTATGGTGTGCAGGTTTCCTCACGATGTTTTCCTTCACCGTTATAGTGCGTGGTGATTGAATATCAATACACAAATGACTCCGAAAAGTCAGAGGTCTGCCCTCGGATTTGAACCCGCGACCACCGTGAACATGCAGGCGGCCGCGTCTGGTCTGTTACCAACAGGCCACCACGCACTTCAACCGACTTATACTTTTTAACCGACTTTTAAAAAGAAGGTTCGACGCGTTTGTATGTGTACAATTTTTTTAATAACTGCTGATACGTTTCTGATCGGGATTTCTTTATTAAAATGCTTAAATATCACTCTACGTAAAGAACATAGACATACATACATACATAAACTCACGCCTTTTTCCCATAAGGGGTAGGTAGAACCTCCTGGTAGTATAACAAGGCACACACTTTCGCCTTATCTGTTTCCTCCTAGGATGTGATAGGGGATAGCACACAGACGTTAAGTTTTAACCTTTTCAAATACTGCCTTTGAGCATTGAGACATGGCTTTAAGGAAACATTTAAAACACCACTTTCAGCAAACAACGTTATGTAGTTTCACGGTAATGAAAATGTATTTGGCACGTGTGGTGATGACATCACTGCGTCCTTGTGGTGATTGGAAGTGACATGTGACCACCTCCCGTTACTCTATAGTCTATAGTAAAATTTCGCGATAATAACACAATAAAATATAATTATAACAACAGATAAATTAACCAGTTACAAGATCTAATAGATAACAAGCCATATTATTTTACTATATACTGCCCGCAACTCCGTTTGCGTGGTATAAAAATAATCACATCCCGTCCCGTCCCGTTATATCCCGCCTTGTCCCGTCTCATTCTCACTCAGAATGTAATCCAGTCCCATCCCATCCATTTGAGTACAAAAAAGTAACAAATATATCCGAATTCCTCCCTCATCCCACGGGAACACTACAATTTTCGGGATAAAAAGTAGCCTAAATGTTAATCCACGGTGTCAGCTACCACCATATTAAATTTCATCGAAATCCATTAAACCGTTTCTGAGTTCATCGCGCACAGACAAACAGCCAAAAAAAATCTAAAAATCATTGTTTTGAGTTCTACTCGTATTACGGTAATATAGTGCCCCCCATATTAGCTTTTCTCATTTATCTTCCATGTACAGACATCGATCGGTTACAAAATTATTATATGTATAGATAAAAGCTGAAAGATTGTGCGCATACCTCTCACGTAATCAAGTAAGTCAACAACTATGAAGTTCACCGTACAGCGCGAGAAGGTCATTCACCCACATCAATCAGTTGTTTATCATGATCGAATATTTTACTGGTATACATTGTTGCTGGAAGCAGGCTGCCTCCAACAGCTCACTGTGGAAATCATTGGGAGAGGCCTATGTTCAGCAGTGGACTTCCTTTGGCTGATGGATGATACATTGTTCCAATAATAGGGATGGTAAAACGTCAGTATGCACGCAAATTCCCCCTAGCCTCTACAAGGCGCTACATCTTCATCATCATCAGCCCGTTGCAGTCCACTGCTGGACATAGCCTTCTCCCAAGGTACGCCACAATGTCCGGTTTGCTGCTTTATGCATCCAGTCTCTGCCGGCCCATGTACAGGGTACAAAAGTATGTTTTTCTGTTGTAATTTTTTACTTATCGTCTAATTTAGGTAAACCTGTCTCTTTTTTTGAGAAATTTTTAGTTGCGTTGTATTGAAGTCGCAAATCTACCACCTGGCTTCGTTTTCGGTCGCAGTCTGGATACACCCTGTATATCCCAGTAGGTATCGTGTATGTATGTTTAGAAATACCTGCACCACCTATAAATACTAGAGCTTCCTTCATTGTATTGACGAGTGTATTTCTCTTTGTCCCCAGGAGTTCCAGCCAGGACCTGGTGGCTGTACGGGTGCCCATCAATGGCATGACATGCCAGTCCTGCGTCAGGAGTATAGAGGGATCAGTCACTGAGCTTCCCGGCATCGAATACGTTAAGGTACTTTGTTTTTAAAATTATCAGTTCGAAGGAAAGTGCATAGAAAGGCCACTTGATGGTATTGGGTCACAGCCGTCCATAAACATCTACAACGCCAGAGGAATCTTTCATGTATTTCCGGTCTTTAAGGAGAGATAAGGCGATTTTCTTGATGGTTTTCTTTGGGTGTTTAAAAAACTGTTTCATGGGGAATCTGATGGAACACAGTCCTTATTTTATTATTAGCTTTGCTCCAGCAAACGAATAAGTAGGGCACCTGATGGTAAATGATCACTGCCGCCCTTGAACATCCACAACGCGAGAGATTTTTTTATGTCGGGAAAGGAGCAAACAGGTCACCTGATGGTAAGTGATCACTGCACAGAAACGTACAACGCTTGGATCACAGATGTGTTGCCGGCCCATCAGATCGGGAGGGGAGCGGGAAGGAAAAAGGATGGGAAAGGGAAAGGGGTATTGGGCATCCGGCAGTCTCTCTCTTATGCCTCAGGATGGCGAGCGCAGTGGAATGCCAAGCATTGCTTTGTAATTCATGGTGTTGTTTGGTTTTGCTACTGTCCATGAGCGGCCGTATCGCTTACCATCAGGCGAATGGCATGCTCATCTCGCCATTCGTGGCAATAAAAAAAATATCCTTCAGTAATCCAGTTCCTGATAGTCACTCCGTACGATATTCTTCAGAACCCATTGGTTTCCAGGTGGAGCTATCCGAGCACGCTGGCTACTTCAGGTATGACCCGCGGCTCTGCTCCGTGGAGGCGATCCGGTCTCACATAGAAGACATGGGTTTCGAGGCGCCCGCGGACACTGGAGACGACGAGACCAGGTCGGTAAAGTGAAAATGAAAAAGAATTTAATCCATTAAAATGTTCAACATCATATAGGGCTTTATCAATAAACTCGGATGAGCCAAGGATTATTTTTATTTATTTTTATAACTGACTGACTGATACAGAACCACAGATACAGAACGAATAGAGAAATTCTTGGAAAATATCTCTTTTTAGGATCTCCATGGAATGCAGATTCCCCTCACGGTGTTTTCCTTCACAACCTGCATGTGCCTTCTTGTTGTGCCTGCCTGCATGTTCTTTTGGTGCCAGTTGTCAATGAGTTGTCTCCTGTTCCAGGAATCTCCTCCCTAAAGACATCCCCACCGACTTGCTGATCGACATGACGGGCTCAGGAGCTGACTCCGAATTGCTGCTCAACGTCATCGGCATGACGTGTCAGTCGTGCGTCAACACTATTGAAGGTAATTTAATTCACTGGCTGCAAGCTTTTAACAAGCTGTGGATCCACTTTGCTACGAAGTTAAAGTGGTCAAACAAAATTTATAACTTTATTTTTATTGCCATTAATCTGTCTGTATCTGTATCAGCTCATATACGTCCCACTGCTGGGCACGGGCCTACTCTACAATCGAGAAAATCGATTCAGAGTGGTTAGGCCATATAGTCCACCACGCTGGCCTAGTGCGGGTTGGCGCACTTACATATCGTAGATTTTTTTTATAGCCATGAATGGGACCTATGCAATAAAAAAAATTACACAGCGACCGTTTTCGATGTCCCGGCTACATACCCGCCACTGCCACTCGTGTGTCACAGGATCGACAAAATTGTACACACCAAGCATAGAAGCTCAGCGATTTTCTGGGAGTGTCTAACTTGACTTGTTGCGGGTGACGCAACGATCTTAATTTTTTTATTTTATTTTATTGTTTAAGGACAATCTGTGGTAATTACATTACATTAAATTGACGTTACAAAAACACCAACAATACATTAAAAATTATTACCTTTAGTTGCCACAGCATGCATTGAAATTTAAGAAATAATAGAAGCTAGACATTAAAAAAAAAATTACATATTAAAAACTGATATAAATCTCTTAACATTAAATAATTTGGAATAACTTTTATATTTCTTAATATGAATGCTTGTGAAACTAAAAGGAACTTATTTGACTTCAACAGACAGTAAAAACGTTGGAACTGTTTGTTAAATTTAAAAAAAATAAAATAAAAATTAAGTCAATCAAATAGTAAGATGAATAGGAGTTTTATCGGTGGTAGGTCTCTTATATGTGAGAAGCCGCCTGGTTAGGTGCCACCGCTATGTCTATTTCTCTCACCAAACAGCAGTGTAAACGCATTGTTGTGTTCCGTTTCGGAAGACATTGTAGCCAGCGTAACTACTGGACATAATAAGACTTAACACCTTATATCTCAGGGTGTCGAGCGCAGTGGAATGCCAACCATTGCTTTGTAATTCATGGTGTTTGGTTTTGTTGTCCATGAGTGATCGAGTGACTGCCTCGGTGGCGTAGTGGTACTACGGTATGATTGCAAAGCTGAGGTCTCGGGTTCGAATCCCGGGTCGGGCAAAGTGATATTGGATTTTTCTATTCATTATCAGCCCGGAGTCAGGAAATTGTGCCCGATATGGCGATAGGCTCGCCCCCTATCACATCGTGGGACGGAATATACAAGGCGAAACGTGGGTGTTCTAGTAGCACCTCTGCCTACCCCTTCTGGGAAAAAGGCGTGTGGTTATGTATTATGTATGTATGAGTGATCGAGCTTACCATCAGGCGAATCATGGTCGTCTCGTCATGCATTGCTATAAAATGTCCCACATACCTTAATCCTTGACATGACTGCCTCGGTGGCGTAGTGGTACTACGGTATGATTGCAAAGCTTGGGGTCTTGGGTTCGAATCCCGGGTCGGGCAAAGTGATATTGGATTTTTCTACTCATTATCAGCCCGGAGTCAGGAATTTGTGCCCGATATGGCGATAGGCTCGCCCCCTATCACATCGTGGGACGGAATATACAAGGCGAAACGTGGGTGTTCTGTTAACACTACCCCTTCTGGGAAAAAGGCGTGTGTTTATGTATGTATGTATGTATGTATACCTTAGTCCTTGTCTCCAGGTACCCTGAAAGAAACCCCGGGAGTGCTGGAAGCGCGCGTGAACCTCTCGGAGGGCAGCGCGCGGATACGTCACACGGCAGACATCACCTCACAGCAGATCGCTGATGCTGTGTACTCTCTAGGGTTCGACGTTAACATCGTGTCTGTTAATGGACGGAGTTGTACAGGTAATGTCGTTATAGGACCAGTTAAGTCACTTGTTTTTACTCAGATTACTGTCTCGGTGGCGCTGAGGTCTCGGGTTGGAAACCCGGGTCGGGCAAAGTGTTATTGGATTTTTATATTATTAGCTCGGAGTCAAGAATTTGTGACCGATATGGCGGTAGGCTCGCCACCTATCACATTATGGGACGGAACACACAAGGCGAAACGTGTGTGTCTTGGTAGCACCTCTGCCTACCCCTTCTGGGAAAAAGGCGTGAGTTCATGCATGTTGCTATTAGATGTTGCTGAGTAACACATGGAAACATTGCGCCAAAAAAATTAATTGCTGTGTGGAAGTACCATTACAATGTGAAATGAAACGAAATATGATACAAAAATTAATAATTTTTCGTCGATTATGCGTTCCTTAACCATTAATCTGATAGAGATTGAACTTTGTTATTAGGATAACAGAAATGTTACTGTCATACTAACTGCGATCTACACCAGTGCTGCCATTTCGAAACGTAGTATTATTAATGTTTAATTTCCTTCTAGAATCTTCATCACACAGAAGCGATCAGGAAGGCTCGGGTGACAACGGTAAACCAGCTTCTCCGGTTAAGAGCAGAACACAGGCCAATGTAAGTCCAGTTTTATTTAAAAATACTTAAATTCCATTATATTACACCGTTTTTCTCAAGGAGCAAACTGTTCGGGGATTTTGTCTGACAGCGATTTGTAAGAATTTCTATTGTATGTAAGTCCGCCAACCCGCACTATGGACAGGCTATGCTGGGTATTCCTCTGAAGGACTAAATTCAGAACGAAGTAATCAGCCAGAGAACCACGGTGACCGACATAGCTCTGAAAGTTAGTAGGTTGAAGTGGCAATGGGCTGGCCACATGTCGCAGAACAGATAACCGCTGGAGTAAGCGTGTTCTGGAGTGGAGACCGCGTCTTGGTAAACGTAGCGTGGGACGGCCTCTGGTCAGGGCGGGACATTTTGTATAAGAGGGCCAGCAGCGACTGCATGCATCAAGCAGCAGACCAGGCTCTGTGGCGTACCGCTGGAGAGGCCTATGTCCAGCAGTGGACTGTAACTAGCTGATGATGATGATGAACCCGCACTAGGCGTGGTGGACTACATGGCCTAACGTCTCTCGATTTTGTCGGACGCCCGTGCCCTGCAGTGGGACATATACGGGCTAATACAGAAATGAAAAATAAGTTGTGCGTTGTCCCAGGGCGCCGCGTCGCCAGTTCACGACAGCGACATCTCTCGGTGTACATTGGAAGTGCGTGGTATGACGTGCGCCAGCTGCGTGGCCGCTATCGAGAAACATTGCGCTAAGTTATATGGTGAGTTGTAAAGAATATTATATTTTTGCATATGAATGTTGGTGTTTAATATTATTATAAACCAGCTTTTGCCCGCAAACTTCGCCTGCGTGATTAACTTTATTTGAAATTATTCGTACCGTCTCGTCCCGTTACATCCCGCCCTGTCCGTCTGATTCTCACTTAAGGCATGTAATTCAGTCCCATTCCATCCCTTTGAGTATAAAAAAGTTACAAATATATCTGAATTCCTGTCTCATCCCACGGGAACACGATTTTTTTCGGATTCAAAAGTAGCCTAAGTGTTAATCCAGGGTGTCAGCTACCTCCATACCAAATTTAATCGAAATTTGTCAAGCCGTTTTTGGATTCATCGAGCACAACCGCACAATCAGGCAAAAATTCGAAAAATCTGTTATAAATTTATTATATGTATACATGCATACATAGACATCACGCCTTTTTCCCGGAAGGGGTAGGCAGAGGTTCTTGGAGGTCCCGGATTCAAATCCCGGGTAAAATGATATTGGATTTGTCTATTCATTATCAGCCCAGAGACAGAAAGGGCACGATATGGTGATAGGCGCGCTCCCTATCACATCGTGGGACGGAACATACAAGGGGAAATGTGGGTGCCTTGGCCCTCTGCCTACCCCTTCTGGGAAAAAGGCGTGAGTTTATGTATGTATTTGAAAGTTTGTCCTTCCACCATCCATCCCAGGAGTGGAGTCGATACTGATAGCGCTGCTCGCTGCGAAGGCGGAAGTGCGGTACGAGCCGCGCAAGATATCCGCCGAGGACGTGGCGCACTCCATCACGGAACTCGGCTTCCCCACCGAAGTGATCAGCGACTGTGACGGAAGTGGGCAGAGGGAGATACAGGTCTACGTGAGTAAAACTTTCCCATCCATCCATCAGCCAAAGGAAGTCCACTGCTGAACATAGGCCTCTCCCAATGATTTCCAGTGACCTGTTGGAGGCAGCCTGCATCCAGCGACGTCCCTTCACATCATCTTAATTTTTGTTGCTATGAACAGCGAGACGAGCATGCCATTCGCCTGATGGTAAGCGATACGACCGCTCACGGACAGTAGCAAAACCAAACAACACCACACAAGGCAATGCTTGGCATTCCGCTGAAATCGACATCCTGAGACATAAGTTAAGTCTCATTATGTCCAGTAGTTACTCTGGCTACAATGTCCTTCAAACGGGAACATAACAGTGCACTTACACTGCTGTTTGGTGAAAGAAATAGCCACCACCACCAGCCAGTATCAGCGTATATATGTACGTCCCACTGCAGGGCAAGCTGCTCTAGTGTACATAGTTTTATTTAGAGGACTCCCAACGCAAGAAGGCTAGGTTTAAAGGCAACGGAAGAAAAATATTTTGCTAAAAATTACCACTTTGCCGTATGTCATTACTTCCCAGAATTTGATCCTTATTAACAACATTATCGAATGGTATAATAATTTAGCGTGTATATTTTTTCAAAATCATCGGATTCGATTCCTCGCGAGGAATATTGAAATTTCTAAAATACAAGTATACAGTATTAAGTTTTATCGAAATCGGGCCCGTGACTCCTTTAAGCGTTTTTCGCAAATCCTCGTAGTTTCGGTTTTGGCTATTCACACTATTTTGAAAAAAAAAAATCTATCTTTATAAATGTTGTTTCAGATCAAAGGCATGACGTGCGCGTCGTGTGTGAACAAGATCGAGAAGAGCGTGCTTAAACTCACTGGGGTGGTGTCCTGCGCAGTCGCACTCACCACCAGCAAGTAAGTGGTAGCCTAGGATTTACCACCAGTTGTCACTATCAAGGAGGTGCCACCTTGATGGTAAGCCCTGTATCTTTGTATCAGCCCATTTACGTCCCACTACAGGGCACGGGCCTCCTCTACAATCGAGAGTACGATTGAGAGGGGTTAGGCCATAATATAGTCCCTTACGATGGCCGAGTGCGGGTTGGCGGATTTTAAAAACAATAGATATTTTTACAAATAGCTATAGCATGCTAGATTCCTCACGACGATTTAATGGTAGGTCAGATACGTGCAAATTGGAAGACTGTAGAAGCATTTCCAGAGTAGGAAATGAAAGGAGGAAAAGAAAATGGAAGGTAATGATTTACGAAGAGATATGATGATGACAGAAAAGTATGTCACTTTTCTGTGGTTGACCTGCCATGAAGATATGTACCATTTTACTGTAATGTCGGGACTGTATAAAACTATGGAATGTACCATTTCAACCCCCACGTAAAGAGGGGGATCTTATTAATCACATATAAATTATTTATATGAGAGGAAAATAAAACATGCTACGTTTTGAGTTGTGAAAACGAAAGTAAAATATAATTTTAAAACAAGAGACAATTAATTACATAAATATAGACAATATACAATACCTACTGTTACTCTCATTTACTTTGAACTATTCTAGCACATAATCGTGAAAACCTGTAATTGGCTTCCTATTTCATACTTTTTTGTCACCTACGAGTATTGTGTTGTATGTAAACTGTTGGTTTTCCAATAAATATAAATAAATAAATAAGTAACTAATTTAGCCTCCGAGTAGGTACTTGAGCAATTACAACACTTATAAGTATCACCGCGCTGCTAAACGGCTGAACCGATTTTGATGAAGTTTCAATTTTCAGAGGTAAAATAAAATACAACGCGGAGCAGATAGGTCCGCGCACGATATGCGAGTCCATCAACAGCCTGGGATTCGAGGCGAGCGTGGCCAGCCCGCTGCACCGAGGCACTAACAACTATCTAGAACACAAGTGAGTACTAGAACCACCCAACAGACACATACAAAGACAGTCTCCGTGGCGCAGTTGGTTTGAC
This sequence comes from Theretra japonica, assembly GCA_033459515.1. Taxonomy (NCBI): domain Eukaryota; kingdom Metazoa; phylum Arthropoda; class Insecta; order Lepidoptera; family Sphingidae; genus Theretra; species Theretra japonica. The sequence continues at coordinate 626,892 of CM065952.1, forward strand.
GCCGGCTGTAAAACGAGAGGCCGCGGGTTCAATCCCCGCACTGAGACAAATATTTGAGGCCCACAAGTATTTGTCTCAGGTCTGGGTGTTTGTGAGCCCGAAAAGTCTCTCGTAGTTCCTGATACCCGCGACACAAGACTTAATTGATCTTAATATCGGGTCAGGACTATGCATGTGACTGTTGGGTGTATTTATTTGTTTATTTACATAATCCTAACCCCACACTAAGATCCATACAGGCCACTGCTGGAAATAGGCCTCTCCCAAGGTACGCCTGGTTTGCTGCTTTATGGATCTGAGGATTGTGTTGTAATTTGAATATTGGATGAAACGAAAACGCGACAACTAAAGGAGGCATACATATACATAAATATGGTGTTGCTTGCCAGAGAATGATATAATACAAATATGCAGTGGTTCCTAAAGTTTTTATCTACTTTCTTCTTTTCCCTCTTCCATCAAATGTAAAATTTTGTATTAAAATGTAAAATAATTAGTTTGGTAAAATTATTGTATAAATAATAAATCCTAAAATAATTATCATGATGTTCCATGTGCATCTCATCCTCTAGTAGGCTAATTTTCTGAAGTTTCACTTCTGCCTTGTATGAATTGCACATACACAAGTTTTTATAACCGCCATATTTTGACAACCTGCGTGGCGCAGTTGGTTGGACGTCGGCTGTGAAACATGAGGCGGCGGGTTCGATCTCCGCACCGAGACAAATGTTTGTGTGATTCACATATATTAGTCTCAGGTCTGGGTGTTTGTGAGACCGAAAAGTCTCTAGTAGTTTCTGATACCCACGACACAAACTTAAATCTTAATGTAGGGTCTATGTGACTGTTCCGTATATTTATTTATGAATATTATCGACTGCCTCGGTGGCGTAGTGGTACTACGGTATGATTGCAAAGCTGAGGTCTCGGGTTCGAATCCCGGGTCGGGCAAAGTGATATTGGATTTTTCAATTCATTATTAGCCCGGAGTCAGGAATTTGTGCCCAATATGGCGATAGGCTCGCCCCCTATCACATCGTGGGACGGAATATACAAGGCGAAACGTGGGTGTTCTAGTAGCATCTCTGCCTACCCCTTCTGGGAAAAAGGCGTGTGGTTATGTATGTATGTATTATCACTAGGGAGGAGATAAAGAAATGGCGGAACGCGTTCCTAATCTCCCTGATATTCGGGGCGCCCTGCATGGCGGCCATGGCGTACTTCATGACGATGATGTCGCACGGACACAGCGCCAAGGACATGTGCTGCGTGACCCCGGGTTTGAGTCTCGAGAATCTAATCATGATGCTGCTCGCTACTCCTGTGCAGGTGCGTGTTTGTTATGTATACATACAGACAGACATAGATACACACATTATATTATTATTATTATTATCAGCCGTTTATGTCCCACTGCTGGGCAAAGGCCTCCTCCTTTTCCTTCCAGATTTGGCGGTCTTGTGCGATTTGGGGCCAATCCTGAAGAAATCTGTCTATTTCGTCTCTCCACCTACGCCTAGGTCTACCGCGTCGTCTTGTGGGTGATCGGGACGCCATTCAATGGAGATTTAAAAAAAAAACATACACATTATAAATTTAGTAAATAATTCGGCATTATATTTATTTCAAGCTTACAGTACTTATATAAAAACCTTTTATTCTAATAAATAAACTGTATATGTATTATACATGTAAACTTTCCCCTTGAAGTACTCTATCTGTTAAAAAAACCGCATCAAAATCCGTTGCGTAGTTTTAAAGATCTAAGCATACATAGGGACAGACAGCGGGAAGCGCCTTTGTTTTATACTATTAAGTGATACTATTTTTTTTTTCCTGACGCTGAAAAACACCACCCTGTACATACATATTTTAGGGTAGATTTTCAAGTCCTGTAAGCCAGGATCAACAGTGGCACGCATTGTAATGACACCGAGCAAAGTTAAGAGAAATATTCCACGCAAAGTTTTATTATCTCAGTCATTAAATCAACAAGGTGATGAAGGTGGACGGACGACCTGGTTAAGGTCGCAGGAAGCCGCTGGATGCATTCTTCCAACAGGTCTATGTGGAGATCCATGGGGGAGGCCTATATTCAGCAGTGGACTTCCTGTGGCTGAAGAGAGAGAGAGAGTGTTGAAGGTGATTCAAATGTGTTTCAGTTTGTGGGCGGCTGGCACTTCTACAAGCAGGCGTACAAGGCGCTGCGACACGGCACCACCAACATGGACGTGCTCATCTCCATGACCACCACCATCAGGTAACACTTAACCTGTTACTAGCTCCCTGGTGGTGAAAGATATGGTCAAAGTTACACCTTCCCGTTGATTCTGAGCCAAGGATTAACTTTAGTCCAAGGCTTTAAAATTGATTTTATTATTTTGCCTAGTCATTTGACTATAATATTGAATAATGCCCTCTATACAATTCCATGTTTATTGATAAAGTCAACGTAAATTGCGTAAATTGCGTGGTGGCCTGTTGGTAACGGACCAGACGTGGCTGCCTACATGTTCACGGTGGTCGCGTGTTCAAATCCCAGGGCACACCTCTGACTTTTCGGAGTCATGTGTGTATTGAAAGTCAATCACCACGCCCTATAACGGTGAAGGAAAACATCGTGAGGAAACCTGCATACCATAGCGATTTGTATAAATTTCTATGGTATGTAAAAGTCTGCCAACCCGCACTGGGCCAGCGTGGTGGACTATATGGCCTAACCACTCTCAATCGTACTCTCGATTGTAGAGGAGGCTCGTGCCCTGCAGTGGGTCGTGTATGGGCTGATACAGTACAGTACAACGTAAATTTTCTCCTGTCACTCGCAAATGTATCATATTGAAGGTTCGCGTCCAGGAATCGATTTAGAATTGTGAGGGTATGTATGATTGTTTTAATACATAATTCAATACTAATGTATATTGTATGTTTGTGCTAGTTACATATACTCGCTGGGCGTGGTGGTAGCGGCGATGGTGGCGCAGCAGGACGCGAGTCCCGTCACATTCTTCGACACACCACCAATGTTGCTGGTGTTCGTCTCACTGGGCAGGTGGTTGGAGCATATCGCCAAGGTAACTTCATACATAAACACACGCCTTTTTCCCCAGAAGGGTAGGCAGAAGTGTAACCAGGACACCCACGATTCGCCTTGTATATTCCGTCCCACGATGTAATAGGGGGCGAGTCTATCGCCATATCGGGCACAAATTCCTGACTCCGGGCTGATAGTGAATTGATAAATCCATATCACTTTGCCCGACCCGGTATTCGAACTCGAGACCCCAACTTTGCAATCATACCGTAGTACAACTGCGCCACCGAGGCAGTCAGAAAGTAACTTCATGTAAGTTTCATACAAGTAATAGCTACGTTTTACATCGTTCGCGTAATACTGTGTGTATGATTACCACGCCTTTTGACGGTGATAGAAAACATCGTGAGGTTATCATCTTGTCTGTTTTAGCATTCAAAACTTGTCTTAAAGGAATTAAAAATAACTCATATAACGAAACCATGAAATTTCCAACGAAATGTTAAAATGAAACAAAATAATTAGTACCAAGAATTTCAAAAATATATTTATTCTCCAAATATCAACTAAAATAGCACATCTCATCAGTTCTTAACATATGATGTCCCTTCCAGGGTAAAACATCAGAAGCTCTATCGAAACTCCTGTCCCTGAAGGCGACAGAGGCAGTGCTAGTGAACCTGGACGAGCACGGGAACCTGGTCAGCGAGAAGAGCATCCCAGTGGACCTGGTGGAACGAGGAGACGTGCTCAAGGTAAGACATCACCTTCATCACCAAACAGATTGGACGTTGGGTCAAGTGACTGCAATGCGATTGATGGTAAGCTCAGTGCAGAGAGTGTCTAGTGACGGGAAATTATGAAATCATTGTGCCGGCCTGATGACGCATTTGTGGACGTGAAGGTGTGAAGTGACTAGTAACTGGAGGTAAAGTAAAGTGCGTGGTGGCCTGTTGGTAACAGACCAGACGCGGCTGCCTACATGTTCACGGTGGTCGCGGGTTCAAATCCTAGGGCACACCTCTGACTTTTCGGAGTCATGTGTGTATTGATAGTCAATCACCACGCATTATAACGGTGAAGGAAAACATCGTGAGGAAACCTGCATACCACAGCGATTTGTATGAATTTCTGTGGTATGTAAAAGTCCGCCAACCCGCACTAGGCCAGCGTGGTGAACTATATGGTCTAACCACTCTCAATCGTACTCTCGATTGTAGAGGAGGCCCGTGCCCTGCAGTGGGTCGTATATGGGCTTATACAATACAACTGGAGGTAAGTCTAGATACAGCATCTCTATGGCATTACTTATTTGAACAGGTGACAAAAAAGCTCCGACTGTTTGGGTAAAGATTGTTTCTATTCACTTTGCAAATATTGTGTTTAGCAGTGGACATACTGTGATTTTTTTATTGCGATGCGCCATTCATACACACTTAAACACACGCCTCTTTCCCAGAAGGGGTAGGCAGAGGTAGTACTAGAACACCCACGTTTCGCCTTGTATATTCCGTCCCACGATGTGATAGGGGGCGAGCCTGATGCCATATCGGGCACAAATTCCTAACTCCGGGCTGACAATGAATAGAAAAATCCAATATCACCTTGTCCGACCCGGGTCTCGAACCCGAGATCTCAGCTTTGCAATCGTACCGTAGTACCACTACGCCACCGAGGCAGTCATGATGAGGCGCCATTCGCTTGATGGTAAACGATGCGACCGCTCATGGACAGTAGCAAAACCAAACACCATGAATTATAAAGCAATGCTTGGCATTCCACTGCGCTCGTCATTCTCAGACATAAGATGTTAAGTCTCGTTATGTCCAGCAGTTACTCTGGCTACAATGTCCTTCAAACCGATGATGACTTATGATGTTGATGATAAATGACCACTCCACAGGTAGTACCAGGAGCCAAGATCCCGGTGGACGGCAAGGTGATATCTGGACAGAGCACGTGTGACGAATCTCTCATCACCGGTGAATCCATGCCGGTGGCCAAGACCAAAGGTACGTTGAGGAGACCATGTTGAGGAGCTTCAGGATGTATTGCGGAATAATCCATGAATTATCCACGTCACTGGGCACACAGCGGGGGCTGTGACCCTGAGATGGGCGGTTTCGTCTCGGACGCTCATCGAACTATAGCGTAAGAAGTAGGAGAATTAGAGGGGATCTGCGCCCTCCCAATTTGTGAGGAGCCATATTAGGCAGTCCGCCGGGTGACACAGACCTACCTAGAGGTTTTAGGGTTGTGTATGAGACTGTAGGGTTTTTTTTTATAGTCGTAATAGGCAGACGAGCTAGCTACACGACTGATGGAAAGCGGCCACCGCTGCCCATAGACCTTCGCAGTGCCAGGGGTCCAGCACAACAAAGTCGCTGCCTACATTAAGGAGAGAAAGAGAAAGGGGTATTTACTTATTTGTATTGGTTTTCCCAGACTCGATGGTGATAGGCGGCAGCATCAACCAGCACGGCGCCCTCCTCATGCGCGCCACACACACCGGCGAGGCCAGCACCCTGGCGCAGATAGTGAGGCTGGTGGAGGAGGCGCAGAGCAGCAAGGCGCCCGTGCAGAGACTCGCTGATACCATCGCGGGGTAGGTAGAGGCATACTCCACTACCGGACATTATGGCCGGCAATGCTAACGGAAGTGATACCACCTCCCCCCTACTCTGTATTAGCCCATATACGTCCCACTGCAGGGCACGGGCCTCCTCTACAATCGAAGTTACAATTGAATAGTATTAGGCCCCTTGACATTTATACGGGGAGGCCTGTGTTCTGCAGTGGTCTTCGTGAAGCTGAAGAGAGAAAGAGAGGCTCTTTGACGAACTACTTCCTTTTTATAAACCATACCCACCATAAAAACCATAGACTACTTCTAAAGGACTAAAGGACCGCTCGTTACTTGTAACGTATCGGTTAGTTTTAGTTGCAAGCGTCTGAGTTTCAGCTGATGGTAAATGATTATCCTTCCTCATGAACATCTATATTTATATCATAGATATTGTCCCAAAAATGGCAGGGGAATTAGAAAAAAGACGAATGGAGGAACCCTTTCCTCCCCTAGTCTCCTATCAACATCCCTATGTCTATCCCCGGAAATTTCGCCTTACGAAGCAGCAAAGCTATTATTTCACATAGGTTTGTCGATAGACTTTGATCTGAGACTTTCTACTGTAACCCAAGATATTCAGCACGGTTCTACAACTTACCAGTTTTATCAGGAAGTCTGTCCCACAGGTACTTCGTTCCCCTGGTGGTGTTCCTGTCATTATTGACCCTGGTGTGCTGGATCATCAGCGGCTCCTTGAATATCGACAGGATAAAAGCTATTACGCCTGTGAGTATTACAATTTAATATTAAATTATTTGGCAAAGGACTGGATTTGGCTCGTGGTATCGATTGCGTGCACGAAATAACTCGAGAACAATGTTGCTTCTGGATATCATGTCTCTATTTAAATTATTCAGATGTTAAATCACTGTTTATTAACCTTCGTGTGCTGCTTTTGTGTGGGAATACAATATGTTTTTAGAAAAACCGTTTTGTACTTATTCTTAACCGACTTCAAAAAAGGAGGTTCTCAATTCGTCGGAATCTTTTTCTATTCCTCGGGAACAAAAGTAGTTTTTTGGATAAAAGACTGTGCTGGAATTTTACATACCAATTTCGCTTGTTCCAATTTCGTCATTCTCACGATTTCGCGTCAGTTCAGGGTACATCTGATATGACGCTTACAAAAATACTTACTTTCACATTTACAATATGAATAAAGATTATGAAATAGTATGTACTCTCAACCTATATTATATACTACTTTGTCCCCAGGAAATCTACCTAAACGCAGGTTATTCAGACTGGGAGCTGATAGTGCAGACCGCCTTCCACTTCGCCCTCTCAGTGCTGGCCATCGCGTGCCCCTGCGCGCTGGGCCTGGCCACGCCCACGGCCGTGATGGTCGCCACGGGCGTGGGCGCTAAGATGGGCCTGCTCATTAAGGGCGCGGAACCCCTGGAGAACGCCCACAAGGTCAGAAACTAGGCCGTGTTTATGATACTGATAATTGTCGTGTTTATCACCGTCATTATATTATTCTTCAGCCGTAGAAAGTCCCGTAAATGAAGCTTTTATTAATCTATTGTTTTAAATGAAACAGATTACCCCTAAAATATTATTTAAACGACACTTAAACTTTTGACACAACATTCATCTTATTCTTGTGTGCATCTGACGTCGTCTTTAAACACATCGTTCACTTTTAAATATCCATAAATCTCCACCATATTCCACTACTGTATCAGCCTATATACGGCACGGGCCTCCTCTACAATTGAGAGTACGATTGAGAGTGGTTAGGCCATATAGTCCACCACGCTGGCCCAGTGCGGGTTGGCGGACTTTTACATGCCATAGAAATGTATACAAGTCGCTATGGTATGCAGGTTTCCTCACGATGTTTTCCTTCACTGTTATAGTCATATTTCACTACAAAATAAATAAATAAATTTACATCCCTCCAGGTGAAAACAGTGATATTCGACAAGACGGGCACCATCACACGCGGCTGCACGCGCGTCGGCAAGCTGTGCCTCCTCACGGGCGAGCCGGCGGGCCTGCCGCACGTCCTGGCGAGTCTGCTGGCCGCCGAGACCAACTCCGAACACCCTGTCGCCTCCGGTGAGTCATCACCTTCATCACTGTTAACTAACACGCTGCTGACTGCGAGCCGGCGGGCTTGCTGCACGTACTAACTAGTCTATAAGCCGTCGAGATCAACTCCGACCACCCTGTTGCCTCTAGTGAGTCATCACCTTCATCACTGTGAACTAACACCCTGCTGACTGCGAGCCGGCGGGCCTGCCGCACGTACTAACTAGTCTATAAGCCGTCGAGATCAACTCCGACCACCCTGTTGCCTCTAGTGAGTCCTCACCTTCATCACTGTGAACTAACACCCTGCTGACTGCGAGCCGGCGGGCCTGCCGCACGTACTAACTAGTCTATAAGCCGTCGAGATCAACTCCGACCACCTTGTTGCCTCTAGTGAGTCCTCACCTTCATCACTGTGAACTAACACCCTGTCTTTCGGTGAGCCACAAAAAAGTGTTTTTGAGACACCTGTAGCATTTCTGAAGAGATGTGAAAAACTTTTGGAACAGTACTAATATTGTGATTTTTCGTGACTATTATCTTTCTGGGCATATATATGTAATATTATGTATATTTATTCATTATAAATTACCCTAAAGTAGATATATAGAGGCAATTTCTATCTCTAAACCTTCCTGATTGATTATTGAAGTACTAGAACGAACATTTTGAGCGAAATCTGTGCACGTGTCTGTCACCAGGCAAATAATAGGGTGAAAAAGAAGATAGGGGCACCGCATTGGAGTGAATGAGATAGAAACAGAAACGGTGTTTTTGTTACAAAGATTTTGTTCGCGGTGTTCCCTCCAGTATAATGTCTATATGTTGAACTATGTGTATGTGTTGTATGTGTTATATCTAGTGTCCGACCGAAACTAGTTTTTCAGCCGAAACCGAAACTTATTGAAATTATTTAAAATTACGTATATTTACTAAAATGCACTGTTTTTTTTTACATTTAATAAATAAATTTATCAAATAAATGTATAGAAAAACAGTGAATTTTAGTAAACGATCGTAATTTTAAATTAATTGCGGTTTCGGCTGAAAAACTAGTTTCGGTGGGACACTAGTTGTATTTATTTAAACTTCTATCGCTGTGGACAGCTTTAGGACTGGTGATGATGGTGATGAATCAATTGTCATTTTAAATTATGTCTTTACAGCAATAGTCCAGTGGTGCAGCGCAGTGCTGGGGGGCGCGAACCCCCTGCAGTGTACAGGGTTCGTCGCCGCGCCGGGGTGCGGGCTGCGCGCCAAACTGAAAGCAACTGGCAACGCGGTGCCTCATATACCGGATCTCACCAATGTTATCAATCAGGCCAGGTCGGTGTTATAGTAATGCAGCTAATACAATACAGGGTATATCAAGTCTGCTACCGAAAACGAAGCCAGGTGGTAGTTTTAGTGACTACAGGAGGCAACTAAAAATTTTGCAAAAAAAGCGACGATTTTTTTTGTGATGTTTTAAATATCTTTGGGTTTGGGTGGTTAATCCATAGTTTTTGCAAAAAATATCATTTAAAGCCTTGCGTACTATAACGTCTTTAAAAATAAAAGGAGGTACAATTATTTTTTAGGAAAATGTATAACTTGGCAAAAAAGAGTCTGGTGCGACGAAAATGGTAATAAAAAAAAGTAATTGTGGCAACACTATTTTAAATGTCATTGCTGTCAAATAGCCGGTACTTTCTATGTCATCGTTGTGTGCGCTGCGCAATTATTTACAGATTCCGACAAATTCTCGTGTATTTGTTGCTTGTTTGTGATTCAAAATGAACAAAACGATTATTAAAATATTTCTATTATTTAAATACTTATTATTTTATTCTTCAAATAGTTTCCTTTTAAGTCATTGATTAATATAAAATTAACAAGTATCTAAACATTTTACGTCGTAGTATATCAGGTTGCTATATCAAAAAAATATATTCGATCGTGGCGCCCTCAATAAAAACAGACTCTTTTTTGCCAAGCTATATGTATTTACCTCCTAAATACGATGATAGGAAAAGTTACAAAAAAAATAATCGTCGCTTTATTTTGTAAAAATTTTAGTTGCATCGTGTCTGTAGTCACTAAAACTACCACCTGGCTTCGTTTTCGGTAGCAGTCTTGATATACCCTGTATAACTATATATTTTTATTAACATATTTGTTTTAAATTAATATAAAATGTATGTGCCTATTTTTTTTGGGTTTGCACCATCCAAAGTTTGCCTTTATACATTGTTTTGTATAAAGCGTAAATAAATAAATAATGAATAGTATATTAGAATTTAGCAAGACCTGTAGCTAGCTTGGTGTGTGTTAGAGCCACGCTGTTGTCAGTCATGACTCAGATGAATTGGCAGGCTCGTCCGGAGTACCACTGTCTCACAGGAAATCGACGTGAAGCAACAGCTTGGATGTCGCGTTTCGTTCGGTGAGTGAGATTGCCGGATGCCCAATACCCCTTTCCTCTTCCCATCCTTTTTCCTTCCCGCTCCCCTCCCAATTGGGCCGGCAACACATCCATGATCCAGTGTAGTGGATGTTCATGTGCAGTGATCACTTACCATCAGGTGACCTGCTTGCTCGTTTGACCTGGTTGCTCGTTTGCCGGACCTATGCACAAAAAAAAAAGCTCGAAGGTAGCTGTGAAACAGAAATTTGTTTTATACATATATATTTGTTGTAATTTCTTTTCTACGTCACAAGATATCTTAGCATGTGGTCAGGACTATGTACAAGACTGGTGTATTTGTCTCAGGGCGGGCAGCTCGTTCACCCTGCAGGGGGTGCAGGTGGAGGTGGTGTGTGGTGGGGGGGATGCGGCGCTCAGCTCCGCGCAGGCCGCCGCGCGCCTGCACCGGCTCATCAAGCCCGACGCTAATGGACAGGTTCGTTGATCACCTTCATCACCAATGCGAAAATAGTCATCACTTTCATCATCGTTGTCATATATAATACCATTATCTGTGTAAAAATCATATTATAATTATTATAATGAATATTTATTTATTTTTATAAATATGCCCGATATGGCGATAGGCTCGCCCCCTATCACATTGTGGGACGGAATATACAAGGCGAAACGTGGGTGTTCTGGTAGCACCTCTGCCTACCCCTTCTGGGAAAAAGGCGTGTGTTTGTGTATGTATGTATGTATTTATTTTTAAGGCTTATCACACTATCACTTATAAACTAACACAAAGTATGATACACAATTAAAGGTAAACACCACATACAATTACAACGACATGATCGAAACTCAGGTAGGTACATCAAAGAATCCCTGCTTTGCAATAGAGTAACTTAAACTAAGAATTTACCAAAAAATTACGAATGAGAGGAAAATTAAAATGTTTTTGTTCACGATGTTTTGCTTATGTGCATGGTGATTGACTATCAATACACACATTACTCCGTAAAGTCAGAGATGTGCCCTGGGATTTGAACCCGTGACCGCCGTGAACATGTAGGCAGCCGCGTCTGGTCCGTTACCAACAGGCCACCACGCACGTACACGTACGCGCACGTATACGTACCAAAACGTGCTGATCTTTCCTACAACTTTATGTGTACCCTGAAAAGCCCCGTAACTGTAATAAAGCGTAACACTGTGTTGAATTAATATTACAAATAAGCATAAGCAATGAAATAACCACTCTCAATCGATTCTCTCGATTGTAGAGTAGGCCCGTGACCAGCAGTGGGACGTATATGGGCTGATAAAAGAAAAATGTGTGTTGCAGGAAGCGGAACAAATAATCCTGATAGGCAACCGCGAGTGGATGGCGCGCAACGGCGTGAGTGTGCCGCGCCGCGTGCAGGAGGCGCTGCAGCAAGACGAGGACCTGGGCCGCACCGCCGTGCTCGCCGCCATCAACGGTAACCACTCGCCACCTACCATACTGTAGGGACTCAGGTGGTGGGAGTAATAAAATTAATACAGGTTTGATACAACTTGAGGGAGCTCTGCGTCTGTTTCTATGGTGTTTTCCTTCGCCGTGATAGTGCGTGGTGATTGACCATCAATACACATGACTCCGAAAAGTCAGGTGTGCCCTGGGATTTTAACTCGCGAATTCCGTGAAAATGTTGCCAATCGCATCTGGCGGGTTACTTTAATCAGAAAACGAAACCAGGTGGTATTATTAGTGACTTCAGACACGATGCAACTAAAATTTCCGCATAAAACAGCGACAAATTATTTGTTGTTTTTTTTTACTTATCGTCGTATTTGAGTAGTAAATAAATTTTTACCTAAAATAATAATGTACACATTTTTATTTTAAAGACACAATGATACGTAAGGGTTTAAATTATAATTTGGCAGAAACCAGGGATATACCAGCCAAACAAGATATTTAAAAAATTGCAAAAAAAATACATGTCGCTCTTTTTTAGAAATTTTTACTTGCATTGTGTCTTTAAACACTGAAACTAGCACCTGGCTTCGTTTTCGGTAGCAGTCGATATAGCCTGTATAACGAAATTTGTCTTGTGATCAGAACAACTGGTCTGCACGATCGGCGTGGCTGACGAGGTGAAGCCGGAGGCTCACCTGGCCGTGTACTGCTTGAAGAAGATGGGCCTGCAGGTGTGTCTGCTCACCGGAGACAACCGCAAGACCGCCGTCGCCATCGCACGACAGGTACCGCACTACATACACACATACACACATACACACATACATACATACATACATACATACATACAGACAGGCAGACAGGCAGACCGACAGACAAGCAGACAGGCAGACCGGCAGACAGGCAGACAATCAACTTTTTCAACAAAACTAACAATAAATCTAAATAACACGAATACTTACGGATTTTATCGCGAATTTGATGATCGTGACCAAGAAAATTGTAAAGTGATCGAAACGTCGGGAAAATAAAAAATGTAAAAATTATAAATAATAATAATATAATAAATACACCCAACAGAATAACACAATATAATAAACAACCCCACGATACATTAAATCAAATTCGCGATAAAATTCGTAAGAATTCGTTTTATTTCAATGTGTAACATTCGCGTGAATTCAAGAAACCATTAAACAATAAATTCATATCGAAGAAACGCACAGACGACAAATAACCGACTGCCTCGGTGGTTCAGTTGTACTACGGTATGATTGCAAAGCTGAGGTCTCGGGGTCGAATGCCGGGTCGTGCAAAGTGATATTGGATTTTTCTATTCATTATCAGGAATTTGTGCCCGATATGGCGATAGGCCCGCCCGTATCACATCATGGGACGGAAAATACAAGGCGAAACGTGGGTCCTAGTTACACCTCTGCCTACCCCTTCTGGGAAAAAGGCGTGAGTTTATCTATGTATGTATAGTTCCACTACATCTTTTTTTCATTTGTAGGTGGGAATTAACAAAGTATACGCAGAAGTGCTGCCATCACACAAAGTGGCCAAAATACAGAAACTACAAGATGCCGGACAGAAAGTCGCTATGGTGAGTTATTTAATATTCTATTCATCTTACATAATATCCCGCCAAACACCAGTGTAAATGCACTGTTGTGTTCTATGTGTTCACTTTTATCTGAACGGTATTGTTATTCGTGCGGTTCTATATACTCACGGTCTTATCAATACACAGTTTATAAAACCATTTTTAATTATCGAATGTTTTGTCCCTTTCGTACGACTTTTAAATTCAGTTTGAGCGAAGAAGACAGAATAAGTATAACACCACTATGCACTCGCAGATAAACCAACCAATTGGTTTCGCAAGACTATTTGTAATATTTTTTACTTTCATTTAAATACAGTAATAAATAGAAAAGAAACACTCGACAATCAAAATGGGGTTTAAAACAGTATGACTAAGGTTGTTAAAGTATAGGAAACATTGTAAATGTATGGTATCAGGTAGGTGACGGCGTGAACGACTCGCCAGCTCTGGCTCAAGCAGACGTGGGCATCGCCATCGCCAGCGGCACCGACGTGGCAGTGGAGGCCGCCGACCTCGTGCTCATGAGAGTAAGTGCCTATATATAATACTATTTACAGGATACAATAGAAAATGAAGCAAACGTCTTAACATCAAAATTCGTCTTTTTTAAGCCAAATTACCAAATAAAAAAATAATAATAAGAGAACTGATTACGAAATGTTTTTTTTAAACAAAACTCCAAAATAAGGATTTATCAAAATTCAAAAATAAGCAATCTTATCAAAATTCTAAAATAAGCAAACACATTAAAATTCAAAATAAGAAAACTTATTAAAATTCTAAATAAGCAAATTTATCAAAATTCAAAAATAAGCAAACTTATTAAAATTCAAAAATAAGCAACCTTATCAAAATTCAAAAATAAGAAATCTTATCAAAATTCTAAAATAAGGAAACTTATTATAATTCAAAACAAGCAAATTTATCAAAGCGCAGCGTGGGACGTCCACCCACTAGGGTATATTAAAATTCAAAAATAAGGAAAATTATCAAAACCCAAAAATAAGAAAACTTATCAAAATATAAATTAAGAAAACCTATTAAAATTCCAAAATAAGGAAATTCAAAAATAAGCAAACTTATCAAAATTCTAAAATAAGCAAACTTATCAAAATTCTAAAATAAGCAAACTTATCAAAATTCTAAAATAAGCAAACTAATTATAATTCCAATATAAGCAAACTTATCAAAATTCTAAAATAAGCAAACTAATTAAAATTCTAAAATAAGCAAACTTATCAAAATTCTAAAATAAGCAAACTAATTATAATTCCAAAATAAGCAAACTTATCAAAATTCTAAAATAAGCAAACTAATTAAAATTCAAAAATAAGCAAACTTATCAAAATTCTAAAATAAGCAAACTAATTAAAATTCTAAAATAAGCAAACTTATCAAAATTCTAAAATAAGCAACTAATTAAAATTCCAAAATAAGCAAACTTATCAAAATTCTAAAATAAGCAAACTAATTAAAATTCAAAAATAAGCAAACTTATCAAAATTCTAAAATAAGCAAACTTATCAAAATTCCAAAATAAGCAAACTAATTATAATTCCAAAATAAGCAAACTTATCAAAATTCTAAAATAAGCAAACTAATTAAAATTCAAAAATAAGCAAACTTATCAAAATTCTAAAATAAGCAAACTAATTAAAATTCAAAAATAAGCAAACTTATCAAAATTCTAAAATAAGCAAACTTATCAAAATTCTAAAATAAGCAAACTTATCAAAATTCTAAAATAAGCAAACTAATTATAATTCCAATATAAGCAAACTTATCAAAATTCTAAAATAAGCAAACTAATTAAAATTCTAAAATAAGCAAACTTATCAAAATTCTAAAATAAGCAACTAATTATAATTCCAAAATAAGCAAACTTATCAAAATTCTAAAATAAGCAAACTAATTAAAATTCAAAAATAAGCAAACTTATCAAAATTCTAAAATAAGCAAACTAATTATAATTCCAATATAAGCAAACTTATCAAAATTCTAAAATAAGCAAACTAATTAAAATTCTAAAATAAGCAAACTTATCAAAATTCTAAAATAAGCAACTAATTAAAATTCCAAAATAAGCAAACTTATCAAAATTCTAAAATAAGCAAACTAATTAAAATTCAAAAATAAGCAAACTTATCAAAATTCTAAAATAAGCAAACTTATCAAAATTCTAAAATAAGCAAACTTATCAAAATTCTAAAATAAGCAAACTTATCAAAATTCTAAAATAAGCAAACTAATTATAATTCCAAAATAAGCAAACTTATCAAAATTCTAAAATAAGCAACTAATTAAAATTCTAAAATAAGCAAACTTATCAAAATTCTAAAATAAGCAAACTAATTATAATTCCAATATAAGCAAACTTATCAAAATTCTAAAATAAGCAAACTTATCAAAATTCTAAAATAAGCAAACTTATCAAAATTCTAAAATAAGCAAACTAATTATAATTCCAAAATAAGCAAACTTATCAAAATTCTAAAATAAGCAAACTAATTAAAATTCAAAAATAAGCAAACTTATCAAAATTCTAAAATAAGCAAACTAATTAAAATTCAAAAATAAGCAAACTTATCAAAATTCTAAAATAAGCAAACTTATCAAAATTCTAAAATAAGCAAACTTATCAAAATTCTAAAATAAGCAAACTAATTATAATTCCAATATAAGCAAACTTATCAAAATTCTAAAATAAGCAAACTAATTAAAATTCTAAAATAAGCAAACTTATCAAAATTCTAAAATAAGCAACTAATTATAATTCCAAAATAAGCAAACTTATCAAAATTCTAAAATAAGCAAACTAATTAAAATTCCAAAATAAGCAAACTTATCAAAATTCTAAAATAAGCAAACTAATTATAATTCCAATATAAGCAAACTTATCAAAATTCTAAAATAAGCAAACTAATTAAAATTCTAAAATAAGCAAACTTATCAAAATTCTAAAATAAGCAACTAATTAAAATTCCAAAATAAGCAAACTTATCAAAATTCTAAAATAAGCAAACTAATTAAAATTCAAAAATAAGCAAACTTATCAAAATTCTAAAATAAGCAAACTTATCAAAATTCTAAAATAAGCAAACTAATTATAATTCCAATATAAGCAAACTTATCAAAATTCTAAAATAAGCAAACTAATTAAAATTCTAAAATAAGCAAACTTATCAAAATTCTAAAATAAGCAACTAATTATAATTCCAAAATAAGCAAACTTATCAAAATTCTAAAATAAGCAAACTAATTAAAATTCAAAAATAAGCAAACTTATCAAAATTCTAAAATAAGCAAACTAATTATAATTCCAATATAAGCAAACTTATCAAAATTCTAAAATAAGCAAACTTATCAAAATTCTAAAATAAGCAAACTTATCAAAATTCTAAAATAAGCAAACTAATTATAATTCCAAAATAAGCAAACTTATCAAAATTCTAAAATAAGCAAACTAATTAAAATTCAAAAATAAGCAAACTTATCAAAATTCTAAAATAAGCAAACTTATCAAAATTCTAAAATAAGCAAACTAATTAAAATTCCAAAATAAGCAAACTTATCAAAATTCTAAAATAAGCAACTAATTAAAATTCCAAAATAAGGAAATTCAAAAATAAACAAATTTATCAAAATTCTAAAATAAGCAAGCTTATTAAAATTCAAAAATAAGCAAACTTATAAAAATTCAAAAATAAGGAAATTTATCAAAATTCCAAAATAAGCAAACTTATCAAATTTAAATACAAGAAAACTTATTAAAATTGCAAAATAAACAAACTTTCAAATTCAATGTTAGAAAACTTATTAAACCTCAATAATAAGCAAACTTCTTAATTCGTCGGAATCTTTTCTTTTTTTTTTTAATTTCTCTACACTTCGTTCCAGAACGACCTTCTAGACGTGGTGGCGTGTCTAGACCTCTCTAGGACTACAGTGAGACGAGTGCGACTAAACTTCTTGTTCGCGTCGGTGTATAACTTACTGGGAATACCGCTCGCCAGCGGAGCCTTTGCTATGCTGGGGCTGCAGTTGCAAGTGAGTATAGCTTGTCTCTCTTTCTGTATGCTTTGTATATTCCCTCTCTCTCTCATAAACACGCTCTCCCTCGCTTTGTCTGTGCGTGCGTGCGCGTATGCGTGCTTACGTGGTCGTATGCATGCCTGCGTGTGTTATGCCACAATACAGTCTGATAATGAGAAACAATGTTTTACAGAAATGCAAAAAAAACTGTAATATTATTTTTATAGTAAATTGTTTTGTTCTATCTCCATTTAAACGTATATATTTTTTTGCACCTTACAACTATGTCGTCCGTTTGAAATCTGCACAAGTTGAATACGAAACGCGTTCCATTTATATGTCGCTATGACATGACGGTTCAATAACATTCCAGTGTCCACCATCTATCTATATGTATACATATAATAAATTGGATGTCTGTAAATGGAAGCTATGGAAAAAAAATTTTTTGAAACAAAAAAACAATTATGAGGGGACTGTATGAAAGTAATAGAACCCAAAATAGTGATTTGTTTGTCTGTGCAGTTGTGCGCGATTATCTCAGAAATGGCTTAATGGATTTCGATGAAATTTGGTATGGAGGTAGCTGAAACCCTGGATATAGGATATTTTTTATCCTGAAAATTTTAATGCTCCTGTGGGATTAAGGAATTCTGCTATATTTGTTACTTTTTTATACCCAAAGAGATGGGATGGGGTGGATTACATGCCTTGAGCCCTTAGTATTTTAATTATTTGTTGTATATACAGTCTGTTCACAACTTGTATGTTTGTATACAGCCGTGGATGGCGTCGGCTGCGATGGCGATGAGTTCCGTATCGGTGGTGTGCTCAAGTTTATTGCTCAAAACGTAAGTACCCCTAGGACCTAGGCTATAAGTTTTTGATTGCCACACCTGGGAGTCAAAACCTTGACCTCAGTGTTTACAGCCCATACACGCTATTATAATTATAGATTTTCGAAAATCTCCGTGGCGTGGTTGGGTATAAGCCGGCTGTTAAACTAGAGGCCGCGGGTTCGATTCTCCACCGAGACAAATGTCTGTGTGAACTTCAACTGTTTGTCTCGGGTCTGGATGTTTGTGAGACCGGAAAGTCTCTCGTAGTTTCTTTTACGATACAAGACTCGATGTTAGTGTGGGGTCGGGACTATGTATGTGACTGTTGAGTGTATTTTTTCAATTTTTTTTTGTTTCGTCAATAAATAATTTCTATAATAATTGAATTCCCAGCTTCAAGAAACCTACGATAGAACAGCTGCGAACGACAGAGTATCTACAATCAGTACATTTAGAAGACCTAGACTCGGTGTCAGTTCACAGAGGGCTGGACGAACGGATCGACCCCAGCGAGAGAGGGCAGTCGCCGCTCACCAAGTAAGTATGGGTTCGATTACAGGATAGAAAAATAAATTGGGCTCATGCGTGCAATGAAAAAAATGTAATACAAAACAATTCATTTCAAAATGCAGCAGAAAATTTCATATTCAGAATAGTTAATGTTGATAGTTAACGAAGAAAGAAATCCCAATTTTTTATTGTTGCATTTCATCCAAAATGTCCGTGGTGGTCTATTGGTAGCGGACCACAATGAGTTTTTTTGTATAAAAAAATATCGTAAGGAAGCCTGCATTCCATAGAATTGTCTATGGCCGTGATCGACAAAATTGGTAAATAATTTTGTCCCTTAAGATAAAGACTTTATTAACTTAGTAAGCTCAAATTTTATGGTGAAAGGTATCTTAACTATTCACTCTAATGTGATAATGTTATTAAATTCTATCGGCCTTATTCATAGTCAGTTTTTAAACCTATTTTAGTTAGCGAATGTTTTGTCTTTTTCGCACAAACTGAACTTAAAAGTCGTTTGAAAGGGACAGAACAATCGATAACTAAAATAGGTTTTAAAACTGTTTATGATAAAGGCCCTACATGTTAACCTTCATACTAATTTCTATGTCTAATATATTTTCGATGTTTTTCAACAATAGTGATATTTTATTCTAATCCACGCGTTTTTTTATTAATTTGTTACTGCAAAAAAACTTTAATGAAGTTTTTGTGTAAAATGTCACTGTTTTTTCAATAATTTTATATTTGTTGTATCTACTTTTATGTGTATCAGTTTAAGAGCAAAAGTATGTTCGAATTGTTTTAAATTATTTAATTAACAAATTAATAATACTTTTGCCTCTGCACTGACTGTATTCTATTTAATACGTATCAATACTAATTCAGAGGTTCTCAACATTTCACATGTCCGCATATCGCATTTTATTTTTAGTTGAATAACACTGAAGTTTAAAAATATTCTGAAAAATAAATATTTTTCATTGAAGTAACATATTAAAAAAAGGGCTTTAATGACTTTAAGAGACTTAAAAAAATCTAAAAAAGATAACTTTGATTACTATTTTTTAAATTATTGTTGTACAAGTTAGCGCCACATTTGCCAAGATCCATACACAAAATAAAGTAACCTATGCCCTAAACAAATGCTTTATGAAAAAATGTTGAGAACCTCACCCACACTACATCTATCCCTGTCTAACGCTGTTGTCTTTCTTCCGCACGCGTAGCAAGAAGAGCGAGTCGTGGCGGTCGGCTATACTAAAGGTGTAAAACTTATGGTGTGTAGCGCATTCCTTTATTTGTATGTTCGTGTGTTTGTCCTCATTCGGGAGTCATGAGGTATGGTGGCACACGGAGATTGTATCCATGGGACATACATCCCAGTGTTGGGATTATTTTATTGTGTCTCACTGCTGGGCAAAAACGTTCCTTTAATATTCCAGTTGGGTTCATTTGTGTATAGTGATTAAAGGAGCTGTTCTGAATTAAAGCAAATTGTGATTTGTTTTAATTAAAGCGTTTTCTGGTTGTGGGGACTTTCAATTGTGCCCTACTGCTAATAAATATCTTAATAAGTAATTAAAACAGCTGTTCTGAATCAAAGCAAGTTTTGTTCTGTTATAATTAATGCATTGTAAAGTGGTTTTGAAAAGAGCAACACTAGAGTTTCTTGCCCGTTTTTAGCAAGTAAACAGTGTTTTTACAACAAGTGGTTAAATAAAATATTGAAATAATGACAAAGTGTAATTATTAGGATTCTCTATATCGGAGTCTTTTAAGAAGTTCTCAATTATCTTTCTATGCATATTTAAAATTAAGTAAATGTTTATTATCAAGTTCTCTATTCAAAACGGGCTATATCAGCTTAGTTTTTGGAAGTCATATATGATGTGCAAATTAAAATGTTGTTTGTGTGTTGCCATATTTGCAAACATGATTTTTATTGAAAAAATATATTATACAAGGTATATCAAGACTGCTACCTAAAACGAAGCCAGGTGGTAGTTTAAGTGACTACAGACACGGTGCAACTAAAATTTTGTCTCCGTCTTTAAAAATAAAAGCGTGTACATAGTTTAGAAAAATGTGTGTATTTACCACCCAAATACGATAAAAGGAAAAAATAAAAAAAAAATCGTCCCGTTTATTTGCAAAATTTTTAATTACATTGTGGCTCAAGTCACTAAAACTACCGGCTTCGTTTTCGGTAGCAGTCTTTATGTACCCTGTATATCTGAAAATGATAAATATAAATGGATGTTGATAAACATCTCCGTGCGCCGCTGTGTTCAATCTGAATTGTTATTCATTCATGGCGTTTTTTTTTGGTTTTCTTGTTTTTTTCTTTTCTTTTTGTCGCTCTCGTGTTGTTACAATTATTTGTGTTGCGTGCTTTCTGTGTGGGTTTCAAAAACCTCTTTTTTCTCTATAAGGTTATCATTATTCCGGATTAACGAAACTGACATCTTTGCGTTTGATTATTTAAAATGAACTAGATAAACTGGGTTTTTGTGAGACGTTGCACGGTTCGTTTTTCATCCTAAGTTCCAAATTGTAATACTTTCTTCTACTTAATATATAAAGAAGTCAATCATCACGCACTATAACGATGAAGAATAACATCGTGAGGAAACCTGCTTAACGTAGCGATTTAAAAAAAAATCTACTCTATTTAAAGTCCGCTAACCCGTACTAGGCCATTGCAGCGTGATGGACTATATTGCCTAACCTCTCTCAATTGTGCTCTCGATTATAGCGGAGCCCCGTGCCCACCAGTGGGATGTATATGTACTGATACAGACAGATACAGAAATATATTTTTGTATTTGTCCCACTGCTGGACAAAATCTATTTAGGGCTAAGAGCATTACTTGTTTTTCTGCTAATTAAGAAAAGTTGTATTAATATAAAATATCAGTTGCGTGAGCTTTTTGTGGTTTTTGCATGGCTGTGTCGTTTTTGATAGTGTCAAAAAATTTACTCATTGAAAATTAACGTGAAAATTTTCAAATGCCTTCATTTATGATATTTGTTACAGAATATTGATGATAAATCTTTTAAGATACACTGATAATAACTCTATTTCTGTGGTTGATAAGAACGATCAATAATAATTAATTAATTAAACATTTTATATACTTTTGTAAACTTGTGTAAGCTCTAGTATAAACATTTGTTTTGATTTATATTTAAATTCCCGACTATCCGAAAGAAACTAGTCATCATAAATACCTAAAAATAATATAATATCAATCGATTTTTTTAATGCTATTAATTAGGAATTGTGTCCTATATTTTAATCAGTATATGTAATACATCTAGATTGATTATCAAGTCTATAGGGCCGCACTCAGATCATCGCTCATTCCCCAAAATAAACCAACATAATATTTCTGTGCAGATTTTTCAACCGAACCAAATCTAACGAGGGCTGCCTTCTTCAAGAAGACGATGACCTGATGACGGTCTCCTTCATTCCCAAGGCGAGGCAGGAGGGCAGCATCAACGGCTGAAGACTGACGTAGACTGGCCGGCATAGTGAATGCGACTGACGACAGTATGCACCGTACTTACAGCGTGCTTCGTGCCGAGTCTACTAGTTATAGGAGCTCAAAGAGTTTTGTACAGGTCGGGGGTTCGAGTCTCGGCGAGTACGTTTTATAGACATTTTTCGGAACGGCGTAGTGATCGGCGAGTGATTTTTTTTGAGTTTTTTTAGTATCCCAGTTACGCTGTATTTTATCCAGTTTTCTAAGCATTTATAAATATCTAATTTGTAATGTATAGATTTGTACGATGAGTGTATATACATAGTTTTTGTATTTGTTTTAATAATCTCTATTGATAGTTTTATAGCTTTTCATCGTGGGGGGTCAAGGCCCCGTAAGTTACCAATCTCCCTTTATCCGCCACTGTATTTTAGTAGCTTATATGTAACTATGTATCAAAATAAATAAAAAAAGTGTGATTTGGAATTATAAATATCAACACGAGGCTTTACATATGTATTTGATAATCGAGAAATATTAGAAATAAAAAATACCAAAAAATGTATTTTCAAATATAAGAAAATTATATAAATGATGTGTCTTTATTTAATAGTCAGTTCAGTACAATTTGGATTTTAAATTAAAATAAAGAATTACTTATAATCTGATGAGTAATGTGAAATTACGTTTTTCTATAAAAAAACAGTTATACTTACTCGTATAAGAGGAAGCTTAAATTGCTCAATGTAATTTTCAAGTTTCATATTAGAAGACTTTTAAAAAGTCCTTCAATATTAATGAAAAACTTTATAAAATTCGTAATAAAAATTCGTAAGAAACGTAACAAAATACTTGTATTTTATGATTTACTTTAAACAAATCTAGCATAAAAATAATTTAGTGAAACCATTCAGAAATCGAATCATTTCAACTGGGGGTACCAGAAAAAATATGCGCAAGTAATGGTGCGAGAAAGTTTATTGCTGTATCAAAAAAAAATTGCCTATAATATTTTCAAAAAATTCAGAATATCAAAAGAACCCAACTTTCAGTGCATTTAGTTTGTCCAAGCCAAATAATTACTTTAAAAAGTCATACGATTTTAGATCTAGTTTCCTTACTAGAAACACTTATTCAGCTTTTAATAAACAGAAAACGAATTAATGCTTCCCAATGGGGTAACCCACAAAATGAATATTATTTTGAAGTTAATTCTGAAAAATATCAATCGGTTATCTTATAACCATAGTTTTGATACAATGGCAAAAAGTGGGGTAACTCATAAACTATATTATAAACCACAGTACGTAAGATTTAAAATAATATATTTTTTTATATTTATAACTACTCGTATATTGTCTTCGCTTGTGTTCTGAAAGTACTTATCTCGAATCGTGATTGAATCAAACAAGTATATTTATAGTTAATTTGTACCAGTCACTAAGCGGATGACTAATACCTCAGTCCGCCCCGTGACCACGAAAACTGTAAAGTGATCGAAACGTCGGGAAATTAAAAATGTAATAATTAAATCAAATTCGCGGTAAAATCCGTTAGAATTCGTTTCATTTCAAAGTATATTTGACTTCATCCCAATCCTCTTTTTATAATCCTACTGATGTTTTAGTTGGAGTTTTAAGGCAGAAATAAGCTCTCCTAATAGGGTATTTGACTCCATTTTATATTGTATTTATCAAAAGGTATCCCTATCCAAAATGTAGCAAACAGTTTTGTAAATCCATTCAAAATTAAACAAGTTAGAAACGTTTTAAATCTTATAGTGGGAGTAAAAGAAAAGGGATGCAAACAAAACTAGTGACGTCACTAGTGTTAATATGCATTACAGTGTGCGCGTGTGAAAGAGACGGTAAGATGTCCGCACTACGCTCCCACTGTTTTTTTAAAATACGAATATTTGCCTCATTGTACAAGCGTCTTTAGTTCTGTTTTCACATAAATGTTTTATTTTATTGATATGTGTTTTCGAAGAAATATTATTTAAAAAATGTATCATAGTCAAATACTCTATTGTCTACGATTGACACATTTTCATTGAGTTATAGGTATCGATATAGTATAAATATGTTACTATATTTGTAATCTAAATACAAGGAAACAAGGCTTATATTTCATTGGCTTTTATATAATTTTAGTTGACCGGAGATCACTAACATTACCGAGTTAAAAGAATATTTTTAATAGACTTGTTTGATTATAATCAATTTCCTTATATGTAATAAGATGTAGGTTATCGTGACTACTGTGCCATAGCGAATTTAGTTAGCGAGTTACCCCGATGTAAAACTGATATAAATGTATACCGAAAGAAATAATATATATTTGCAAGTAATCTTGTGTTTTATTTAGACCAGGCGGAAAAAACCAAAGACAACAAAAGTATTTTATAACATTGCACTCGTTGAGTTTATCCCAGGTATATTGACATATGGTATTTCATTAAACCACATGTACCTAACCACCCCAGGTAACATTGTACCAAGTTTGAAAGAAAACTGCCTGGTAGTTTTGTCAAAAAGCGCAATTTTAGTTTTCAAGGCTTTTGATCAACCTGTATAGGCACGAGTCTTTTTACGGCTCAGGTACGTTCCCGAACCGAACCGAAGTACAGCTAAGCGGTAAAAATACTCGTATCTATACGGAAAACTAAATTCACGATTTTTGACAAAAAAACATCCCAGTTTTTTTAAACTTTTACAATGTCACATGGGGTAATGAGAAAATGTGTACCCTGTATACTGTACAAAATATAAAATATTATTTTAAATATATAGTATGAAGTAAAATTAATAACACATTATGAATATGATACATTTATTAACTGGTTCTACAGTTCAGTATAAAGTTTTAGCATTTACAGGCATTTCATTAAACACTATTTACTTTTAATTAGTAACTTAATTGTTCGAAATATCAAGCTTACGATCTCTTGGTGTTATATCTAATTTTACAGAATTAATCATTTTTTTAAATTCACAACTGTCCTTAGATTTTCCACACGATTAGGTATATTTTGTAATTGAAAATTAACAGCTTAGGTTCCATTCCATATTATCCTTAAAAACCAATACCTATTTTTATTTTAATTCAGATTTTCAATTAGGACGATTAAAAAACAATTCTTACACTAAATTCTATCTAGCTGCATAGACTAGCGTCTAAAAAAAACATAACATACAATCATGGCGGAGTAAAAACGCTGTTTCGAAAGCAGAGGTCACGGGTTCGAACCCGCATCGCGAATAATGTGTGACCTACAAGTATTTGTGTAGGCTCTGGGCATTGTGAGACCAAAAAAGTCTCTAATCTCTTGTAGCTTCTTATACCCAGGACACAAAACTAGTATTTTAAATTATGTACATATTTGACTTTGGAGTGCATATTACAGAGACTCAAAAAACATTACTACCAAAAAATTTGTAACTTAAATCATTACAGTAAAATTCCCGCCGCTAAAAGGGTCCCCTTCATTTTTTAATCTTCACTTCGGCTGACTTTTATAACCCTGTTAGCTTAGGCAGAATTCTGGTGTAGGATTTGTTATGAATCTACCCGCAATATCAGCATAGTAGAAGGCCAGCGTGGTGGACTATATGGCCTAACCCCCTCTCTATCTTACTCTCGATTGTAGAAACCCTTGGAGGGCAAGACCTGCAGTGGGACCTATCTGGGCTGATACGGAGGGCAAGTCACACCAGTTACCCTTTTCACCCTCCCCGGAGTATCGTAAGGGATGCTTAACACCTAATCTCTCGTCAAATTACACTGTCTTTCCTAAGCTATGTCAAAGCTTAGTCATATATTGCCAACACACTCCCGCGGTTCTCTTGGTTTAACCAACTTTATCTCATTCCCTTATTCACTATCACAATAAAACCATCATGTTTTCATCAGCATTCTGGTATTAAAACGTTTTCCATCCATCCCAGACTTATTTTCAAAAGCAATCCGTGCCACCATGATGTTTTCTGAAATGTATCGTCAGAAGTGAGTTCCTGACTGTCTGATAATCACATAATTTACACTTAAATGGCTTTTCTCCGGTGTGTATTGTTTCATGACACAAAACGCTCTCCTTCCTTCCCGATTTGAAATCACAAAACCTGCATTTTGTTCCACCATCGAGGTGCACTACATTAAAGTGCCGTTGTATCTCATGCCTGTTCCTCGAGGAGTAGCTGCATAGAGTACATTTATGGGCATTATGTTCTTTCTGATGCATAACTAAGGTACATTTGAATTGGGTTGAAAATGTGCAAGAATTGCAATCAAGAGGGGACTCTGATTTACTCCTTTTTGTGTGAAGTAGCAAATTATCTCTAGTTTTTGTGGAAAATTCGCAATTTGTGCACTTGTACGGTCGGTTGTGACTTGTGTGGTGTCTCCGGTAGTGTCTTTGAACTGGAGCTTTCAGTTTTGAAGAGTACGAACACTTACTGCACTGGAATGGCTTGTTACTGTCGCCTGATTGTAGTACTTTTATGCTCTTCGTGTCGAACACACCTT
This sequence comes from Theretra japonica, assembly GCA_033459515.1. NCBI lineage: Eukaryota > Metazoa > Arthropoda > Insecta > Lepidoptera > Sphingidae > Theretra > Theretra japonica. Next base: position 653,448 of record CM065952.1, read on the forward strand.
CAGAATCCGATACATTATCATTTGTGTCGTTTTCATCATTTAAATTGGGTATATCTGTGTTATCAGATGAATTTGTTTTTGTATCACACGCCACTTTATTTATAAGCTGTATTATGTCTGAGGTTAAATTAGCTATTTTTTCTGGGTCCATATTATTTTTAATCGGTTCAATAGGGTCCTCATTGACTTCAGTAACTTCGCTCTGGTTCTGCATCACTATAATTTTATTCACAACATTTTCCACAGTCAGTCCATAGGCTTTTTGATGTTCGCTTTTATGAATCCTACTTTGGCACATGTAGTATGTTTCAAAATCACATTGCCGACACTGTATCAACTTATCCTGCTTACTCCTTGCTATATGTTGGTTCAACCTCCATTTGAGCACAGTAGAAAAATCACAATATGAACAGGCTATAGCATCCCCAGTCACCAAACGGTGTATTTTAGCTCGATGCCTATAAATATGACCTGGATGCTTAGTTATGAACGGACACTTCTCACACTGGTACTCCTTCGGCTCATTTTTATGCATTTTCTGGTGTTTCACATAACTCCCTCGGTACGCCGTTGAATAGGTGCATTGGGAGCATTTGTACGTCTTTTCCAGACTGTGTTTCCGTTTGTGAGCTCTCAAACTGTATTTGAAATATGTGCTATATTCACAACTGTCACAGAAATATTCTATTGCTTGTTTGTCACCATTGTCTATTTGATGCTTTATGATGTGTCGCTGGAGCGCCCCCGGGTACATGGCTGCGTAGGGACACTGGCTACAGGCGTACGGCTTGATATTCAAATGACCCAGCGCGTGCCGCTTCATACACGTTTTGAATGAAGTTGAGTATTCGCATTGATCGCACTGAAACTTTTTGCAGTTTTGATCGCCAGAATTGTTTTGAGATCTGCAAAGTAGGAAAATTGATTATAAATTAATAGATCAAGCAAGGATCATGAAGGTAAATCGATGTGGATCGTACTACCCAACCAGTATTCTTAATTATACAGGGTGATATTGACATACGTTACTTAATTTAACCCACATGTTTCTTATCACCCCACGTGACATTGTACAATATTTGAAGAGAATCTGAGATAATTTTTTACCTATTTTTTTTTCAAACTTGGTACAATGTTACCTGGGGCGGCTAGGAACATGTGGTTTAAATTAAATACCATTTGGCAATAGCACCCTGTATATAGACTTGAAGAAAAACAAACACACAAACTTTGACCTTTATAATAGTAGTAGGATATTTATTAAATACAAAACGGTAAAGCAAACCAAGTGGGGAGAGAATCACAGTCGCTTTTACATGCACACCGTATTACATATTTTCATACTACACATTATGTAACATATACATACACACTATCATATATCGTGGCAATGGATGCTGTAGTGATGTACATGCACACATAACCATCACGCCGTTTTCCCGGAAGGGGTAGGCAGAAGTGCAACCAAGACACCCACTTTTGGTGTAAGTTTTCCGTCCCATGATGTGATAGGGGGCGAGCCTATCGCCATATTGAGTACAAATTCCTGACACCAGGCTGATAATGAATAGAAAAATCCAATATCACTTTGCCAACCCGGGATTCGAACCCGAGACCTTCTTTGCAATCATGTTGTAGTAGAACTATGCCACCGAGGCAGTACTATACATGTCTCACATAAAAAAAAATCAGTTGAATAGAAGATATTAACATGATATAAATGATCAGCTAAAAATGAAACTCACTCTTCCATTTCCTCATTATCAATGCCATGATGGTCAGACTCTTGTTCCGTGTCATCGTTCACCTCAACCTTGACCCATACGCTGGCGAACATGTTCTGAATGCCGTCACTGTCCTCACCGTCCGGCTCCATCTTGTCATCGCTGTCTTGGTCCATGGCAGGTGATTCTGAAGCACTGCCATGTATATCCATTGCTTATACTGCAAAAGGATGAAGGTATTTAACTTTGTTTATATGGATTGGTAATGTTATGGCTATGTTAGCCTTAAATTGAACTAAGTAATTGAAATAAAAATGAATAATCTGCATTCTACTTTCTTTGTATAGTGTCCAATTCTTCTGTGTACGTATCTATAGACTATATCCCACGATTCATCTTTCAATTTCAAATTATTACTATATTTGAGGCCAGATAGTAAATCTGCTGTTCAATTAAGCAATACATGATATCTAACAAACGCTGGACATGTTGAGAAATAAATAAAAAAAGGCAGATCGAATTGTGCACCGTTTTTTACTTTGTTTTGTTTTTTTTTTACTTCGTTGACTTGGGGCGATTACTTCGTAATCATTTGGCAAAGCACTGGGACTAATTAATGATACAATATTAGCTATAAGTGGAGTACTTACATAGGTACGTATTTTATAGTAAATACTTTTATTTTCTTGTTTATCACGTATCAATAGGTTTATGAAAATCCATGAACAATTTTGACAGATTGAAAATCAATTACAATTCCAGATCAATTGATAGAACGTTCGTAATACCTTTATCAATTTGACATTCTTTTAATAATAAAATAGCTTAAAAAAAAAATTCATATTAATTACAATCGAAATGTTGCGCTCTACAACTGAGCGCATAGTTTTTGATTAAAATATTTATGAATTAAGCTCTAATTAACAAAGAGTATTTTTAAAAATTAAAATAATTAGGTTTCGAAACGCACTTCCAGCGACTTGCATCTAACTTCATAATACTTTTTTGTGTTCGGATATCTACTGTATTGTACGTAATTTTACGCTAAAATATTTTGAAATAAGGCAACATCATAAATCAATATGTCATAATCGATAATACTGTAAGATTGTCAAAGTATCTACTCGGTTTCCTGGCTATTCGTCGATTTGTGTTTATTTTGGTAATAAAAATCGCGGAAATGTATACAGAAGTGGATGTATTCGTTAGTAATTACACGCTCATAGACCCAGAGATATACCAGCTATGGATAGAAGGGTGTTCCTGTAAGTATTGTCAATGAAACATGTAATTTATAATCATCCGATTAATATCAGCTGTTTTTAATATATTTAGATTGCAGCTGTTCGAGATAAAATTAATGTAAATTGCATAAAAATCTACCGTCATTCCTCTTCTGCAAAGTAAATATGGTTTATAATATGTAGTTATGTTAAAAATCCAATACGTAAAAGGTCACTTGTTTTAGGCAATCCCAATACGATAAACATTTATAAAAATAAAAGATATGCAATTGACAGTATAATATAATTAAATGAAGTCTGAATCCTTATTATTTGTTTAAAAATTATATTAAGACACAAAAATCATGTCAATTTCCCTAAACTATGTCATCCATCATCCATCCATCAGCCAAAGGATGTCCAGTGCTGAACATAGGCCTCTCCCAATGATTTCCACAGTGAACTGTTGGAGGCAGCCTGCATCCAGTGACGTCCCGCGACCTTTTCCAGGTCGTCTCGTTCGTGGCCTCCATTCGAGAACTTTTTGGCCCCATCGGCCATCAGTTCTCCTTGCTATGTGCCCCGCCCATATGTAAACAAAGTAAAATTAATGAGACTTAAAATTTCTTCTCAACACACTTAGTCTTTTTCCTTCCAAGTCATTTGTGTACATTTTTTAAAAATTATTGTAGCAAGCGAGGCAGTTTCCACTCTGCATCAGAGAGGTGCTGCCAAGCAGCTGGGAGCCTCCGTCGAACTCATCGCAAGTGATGTACTTGATCACTACAGGTAATACAAAGACCAGTGATGATTATTGTATAGTATTTATTAAAAAAAAAGGTAGTGTAAAATAATATTATTTGTCATGTAGCTGCATAGCTGAATAAATGTTTTTTTCTTATTTATTGAGACACAAACAGTTGAAAAATGCTATTTAGTGGAACAGAATAATATGAGCTAAATAAAGACAAATTATTGTACAATGCAAGTACATTAAGTTTGTTTTCTTAAACATAGTTGTGTTACACCATGTACCACTGTAATATCTGGTGCTGCTGTTAATAAATCTGATAAATCCCTTCATAAAGATATCTTTTACAGGACCTTTGCCCTCCTGGAGCGTCTTCTAACAGTGCCGTCCAAGCTGTCGGAGCAGATGATTTTCCAACTAGATGAGTCGACTAAACAGATGCTTATTGAAAAGTAAGATCTATGTATTAATTATTATGGATTATTGAAATGGTAAGAGTCAAGTTGATAGATATGTATTGTATCAGCCCAGATACTTCCCACTGCAGGGCACAAGCCTCCTCTACAATCGAGAGATATGTGGCAAAATAAATTTACATAATAGGATATTTGAGTATGATCGGTTCTTTTTATTATTTCGCGTAAGCTGATTCGTGTTGCCGGCCCATGAGATTGGGAGGGGAGCGGGATGGAAAATTATGGGAAGAGGGAAGGGGTATGGGGCATCAGGCAGTCTCACTCACCAAACGAAACGCGACAACAATGTGTAATGTGGGTCTCCTGTGAGACAGTGGTATCACCTCGGACGAGCCTGCCCATCACGCTGAGTCATGGCTGACAGCAGCGTGGCTCAACCACTAAATATCTGATTGAAAAGATTATAATGTTCCAGATATTACGATCTGGATGACGCTGTGATCCGCGAACTGCTTGGAAGGAAGTTGTCTTCGCGACATCGCAAGGATCTGGATGAGGTGAGGGGAAATAAGACTTGGATGGTTTTTATTCAAAACACTTGAAAGTGATTGTTATTAGACACATTTCGGGCCTTATTCATTTAAGTAAAAGTATTTTTAACCGACTTCAAAAAAAGGAGGAGGTTCTAAATTCGTCGGAATCTTTTTTTTTCTTTGTATGTTCATCGATTACTTGAAGACGCCTGAACCGATTTGGAATTTTTTTTTTGTTTCAATGCTTATACTTTACAGGTGATCCCATTAAAAATTGGTCAAGATTTGATGAATATCTCCAGACCTGGAGAGTAAAACTGCTAAAATTTTTATGGGATTCTAGTGGTTCTTTTTGCATTAGGTATAGTATAAGAGTTAAAATACAACGGGGGGAGAAGAAGAGGAGGGGGAGGTGGGGGGTGGGGGTTGTAAGAAAATTAACATACATGTATATATGCAATATCTTTGACAGCTTTGGACCGATTTCAGTGATTTCTTTTTCATCGGAAACAGAACATTGTTTTCCTTATGTGACCTTTATGAAATTTTCCATTTTCCCACTGACCCAACAGTACCCTGTATATCCGGCAGGTGGCGGAGCGGTCGGGCGCGCCGCTGCGTTGTTGTCGTCGTCAGTTCGACAACGTGCGTCGCGTGTTCAAAGCCGTGGAGGAGATGCCGGGCAACGTGGTGGCCAACATCAGGGCCACCTTCCTACTGTCTGAGCCACTTGCCAAGTAAGTAGGTGGGCGACTCACTTGCCCATGTAAATTGTTCAGAGTAGTTAGAAATTAACTTGAAATAAGATCGCTGTGGGTCAAAGAAAATTTAATGTTAAACTATTCGCCTTATTGGTCTAATCATTAGACTAAGGACCTTTAACTCGGATAAGCGAAGGATTAACTTTAGTCCAAGGCTTTAGAATTGACTTAATTAATTAATTTCACCCTTTTTAACCGACTTCAAAAGGAGGAGATTCTCAATTCGCCTGTATGTTTTTGTTACCATAAATATTTTTGTTTCAGAAAATACGCAGCGGTTGTGTTCATAGCGTGCATGAGATTTGAAACAACCAAGAGGAAGCTCCAGTACTTGTCATTCAACGACTTCTATCATTGCGCTCAGGTAAGAATGCACTAGCAGAGACCATAAAAATATGATTTACCGGCATTTCTAGTAACTACAATATCATCTTTTATATTGCAATGAATGGCGAGAAGAGCATGCCATTCGCCTGATGGTAAGCGATACGACCGCTCATGGACAGTAGCAAAACCAAACGCCATGAATTACAAAGCAATGCTTGGCATTCCACTGCGCTCGCCATCCTGAGACATAAGATGTTAAGTCTCATTATGTTCAGTAGTTACTCTGGCCACAATATCCTAAACACCTTGAGGCCCACACAAGTATTTGTCTCGGTTCTGGGTGTTTGTTAACCGAAAAGTCTCGTAGTTTCTGATACTACACAAGACTCGATCTTAGTGCGGGGTCAGGACTATGTATGTGACTGTTGGATGTATTTTTAGCTTTGCATACCATGGTCAATATTGTTTTAAAACTGTTCAAATTCAGTTAAGGTCTGATTTTCCCACCCCGTGCCGTCCCTAGGCCATAATGGGCAGCTGGACGTACAGCTGCACGGGCCCGGAGTACTACGACACGGAGATGGACCGCGAGTTCCTGCTGGAGCTGCGGGAACTGCGCATCCTGCTGGACAAGGAGAAGGAGCATAAGCAGTGAGTGACATTTTGGTTTAGCGCCATCTGTTGACGAGTTTTGGAACTGTGTATTTATTATTTTATATATTTTTTACACATTTTATTTAACAGGTTTACCAACAATTGCTTAATCTAATTCTTACATCAATACCGTATGGTAATTTAATAATTTTCGGAGTTATGTGTGTATTGATAGTCAATCACCACGCACTATAACAGTTAAGGAAAACATCGGGAGGAAACCTGCATACAATAGTGATTTGCATGAATTTCTAGGGTATATACAGTCCGCCTGGCACTAGGGCAGCGTGGTGGACTATATGGCCCAACCACTCTCAATCGATTCTCTCGATTGTAGAGTAGGCCCGTGCCCAGTAGTGGGACGTAGGTAGGCTGATAAAAAAAATTATCCATAAGAGCAACAATTATTTACAGGCAAACATCACATACCAATCAATTAAGAATAGACACCATGAACATCACAGTCTGAACAAATTAGCAGTATAATATAAAATCAATGTTAATAATAGTAGCATAGTAATTTGAATACAATAAAGAAATGCAATTAAAAACAATGATTAAGAAAAAAATAGCAATACAATAATAACTGCCTCGGTGGCGTAGTTGTACTACGGTATGAATGCAAAACTGAGGTCTCGGGTTCGAATCCCGGGTCGGGCAAAGTGATATTGGATTTTTCTATTCACCATCTGCCTGGAGTTAGGAATTTGTGCCTGATATGGCGATAGGCTCGCCCCCTATCACATCATGGGACGGAAAATACAAGACGAAACGAGGGTGTCTAGTTTGCAGCTCTGCCTACCTCTTCTGGGAAAAAGGCGTGTGTTTATGTATGTAATACAATAATAAAAAAACCATCGACACGTGATACATGTGTACACCATGTATGAGGGTAGGAATTGTACAATATAAAGGGCTTAAGTGATCAAATACCAAATGATGCTGAATTACAAATTATTATGCATTCTTTCAGTTTGATCTGCATGCGCCTGAAACCGAAATTATTGGAGAAATCCTATCAGGAGTTGGAGCTGAATTTCAGGTGATATAAACATACTGTTTCTCTCTCTCTCTTCAGCCACAGGAAGTCCACTGCTGAACGTAGGCCTCCTCCAAGGATCGCCACATTGAACTGTTGGAAGGGGCTCAAAAAACATATTATAAATATGAATATATTGGTTAATTTTGACCTCTTTTCCCGTTAAGTTGTATGACTAAACCGATTTTGATAAAATTTTGTTGAAAGATAATTTGATATCATTAGAAAGACAAAAACTGATTTATAATATAAAATTCAACTGCTAATGAGTGAACATGATTAGAAATGTTTATAAAAAACAGTAGAAATGTGAGCAATTTGTCCTATTTATTTGAAAGTGAAATGTTAAATTTTTATGATGAAATTTGCCACAAAAAATGGTTTTTTTTTTCAATAATACAGTTTGAAAAATTAATATACCAACTTTGAACTTTAGCTACCATCTTTCTAAGTATATTGTTTATTTTTGCTTGTTCATTGCAGAGCAAATTCAACTCTATTTAAAGGCATTAAACAGTATTTTCGTTTGGTAGACTATACTCGCGCAAGTTAAGCTTGTTAGATAATATTTTAATGAAATTCAACCCTATTCAAACGCAATAAACTATATTTTCGTTTGTCAGACTGTACACCTTCGCCCTTTAAGTTATTTATGCTATATTTTAATGTCATTCAACCTTATCCCAATGCAGTAAACAGTACTTTTGTTTAGCACACTGTATACCCACGTCCTTTAAGCTAGTTTAAACTATATTTTAATTAAATTCAACCTTATTCCAATGCAATACACTATATTTTGGTTTGTCAGGCTGTACACCCGTGCTTTGGTCGGTGTCGCTTGCAATCTGCACAGGGGCAGAGAGCTGAGGTCGCTGTTCATCGACCTCTTGGAAAGGTAATATATTTTGTTAGTTAAACATATAATTAAGCGGGTTTTAGGATGTCTGTATCCAGCCGGATAACGACCGGATAAGGAGGATTTCTCTATTTGATTCGACGTTCGGATTTTTGAACGTCCGACTTCCATCGCTATACTAATGTACCTACTCTAAAACTGTTCGATTTTATCGTACGTCGTGACCATAGACTAAGTTCGGAGTGAATGATAAAGCCCCATTTACACGGAGAGAGTTTCTCGCGGCGAGAATCGTATGCGATTATCGCATGACGTAACCACCATAGATTATCGTGTTCTGACAAATGTTTACACGATGCAACTTTTTCATATCCTTACGATAATCGTATCTTCGGGGAGAGAAATTCTCTCCGTGTAAATGGAGCTTTAGTGTCATAGAGAATATTATTGATTTTCAGATGTGGAAAAGTTATAACTTATACGAAGTCGAACATTAGAACGTCATATCGGATCATAGAGTTACATAAAGTAGATAAACCAATGTTTAATGATATAATTATAAATGTTTTGACTGCCTCGGTAGTGGTACTACGGTACGATTGCAAAGCTGAGGTCTCAGGTTCGAATCCCGGGTCGGGCAAAGTGATATTGGATTTTTCTATTAATTATCAGCCCGGAGTCAGGAATTTGTGCCCGATATGGCGATAGGCTCGCCCCCTATCACATCGTGGGACGGAATATACAAGGCGAAACGTGGGTGTTCTGGTAGCACACCTCTGCCTACCCCTTCCGGGAAAAAGGCGTGTGTTTATGTATGTATAAATGTTTTGTTTTCAGATGCATAGAGCCGCTGCGTCTGGGCGGCTGGCCCAAAACGGATCTAGCTCAGTTTCTCTGCGCTTACGAACAGTGCGCTCTTCAGATGGATGTGCTCAGGTAAACATTATCATCATATTAGTTTTCTGAATTAAATGTTTGCATATTTTTGAGCAATACGACTTCGACAATCGAGAATTTAAGTATGGGGTTTGTGAAAGCAAAATAAAATAAGAAAATGTTACTATTATCATTGTTTGTGAGTATTTATTAGTGATAGCCTCCGTGACGCAGTTGGTTGGACGCCGTCTGTGAAACGGGAGGCCGCGGGTTCGATCCCCGCATCGAAACAAATGTTTGTGTGATCTACAGGTATTTGTTTCGAGTCTGGGTGTTTGTGAGAGTGAAAAGTCTCTCATAGTTCCTGATACACAAGACTCGATCTTAGTGTGGGGTCAGGACTATCTATATAAGTGTTGGGTGTATTTATTTATTATTTATTTAGTTTTCTGAATTACATAATAGTATACTGTTGAGCAATGGGACTTTAACAATCGAGAATTTGATCGTGGCAACAAGACAAACATAAAATGTTATTTTTATCGTTATTTGTGACTGTTCATATTTATTTATTTCATTAAAATTAATTTTCTAATCCTTTCTTATCCCTTCTAATTTCTATTGTGTTTAAAACAAATTTAATATTAAATTGTATTTTGTGACATTTATAATTTTATTATTAATTTTGTTTTACAAAACTTTAATACCATAAAGATTTGTAAGAATATGTGTGAAGTCCTTCAATCCGCACTAGGTTAGCGTTTTGAACCATGGCCTAACCACTCTCAATCGTACTTTCGGTTTTAGAGGAGGTCCGTGCCTTGCAGTGGGACGTGTATAGATTGTATTCCTATTAATTTCTAAAATTCGATATGTATTTTTGTTTTAAATTAGTATTATTATTTTTTCTTCCAGAGAGGCGGATCTGAAGAGCGTGTGGGAGCGGTACATGCGAGTCATCAGCCAGTGTCTCCTCACTATGTACCACAACTAGACATATACCCACAAAAATACATAACTACGACTTTTCTCAACACATGTATTAGAGCCTTATTCATAGACATTTTTAAAACCTATTTTAGTTATCAAATGTTTTGTCTTCTTCGCTCAAACTGAATTCAAGTCGCTTGAAAGGGATATCCAATAATTAAAATATGTTTTAAAACTGTTTACTATTTTTTTTTGTCAGCCCATATGCGTCCCGCTGCTGGGCACGGGCCTACTCTACAATCGAGAGAATCGATTGAGAGTGGTTAGGCCATATAGTCCACCACGCTGGCCTAGTGCGGGTTGGCGGACTTACATACCGTAGAATTTCTTTAAAATCGCTACAGTATGCAGGTTTCCTCACGATGTTTTTCTTCACCGTTAAAGTGCGTGGTGATTGACTATCAATACACACATGACTCCGAAAAGTCAGAGGTGTGCCCTGGGATTTGAACCCGCGACCACCGTGAACATGTAGGCAGCCGAGTCTGGTCCGTTACCAACAGGCCACCACGCACTCGCACTTATGAATAATACTATACAAATACTGCGACTTTTCCCAAGACATATGACTTGGTTTAATTTTTTTAAACTTGTACACGAAAATCATAGATGTACTTGAAGATTACTCTACTCTTTTACAACATATGATAATGTTATTATGTGTATATTTATATGTTTATGTGCGTATTTGTTTTTTTTTTATTGTTGTAATAAATGATTTGTATTTGCTATACTTTTTCTTCTTAAGCCTCATTTACATGGGGAGAGATATAAAAATAATACGTAATTTTTTCCGAAGAAATAATATTGTTTTATTAATCCAAATATATTAAGGGATTTGAAACAAACAGCTGTACATTTTTCTGTATCACCCATAGATTTTTTTTAATGATTCTGACAAATGGAGGCATGGTTCCGCAGTGATTCCCGGCTTAACCGAATAAATATATTTGTCTTACTAGTTTTATATTCCAATTTCTAATGATCTATATATTACATAATGGTTATTTACCGGCAAATCCGAAGGGTTGCAATACAGGGAATACAAGGGAATGTTGATTTGCCGGCATATCCGAAGTTTTAGACATATATTCATATATTTATATTTCCTAGTCATATTAGCGTTGCCCAAAGGGCCATCCCACTAGTGGGATATAGGGAATTTTTATTGTTCTGTATGTTTACTGGAAAAATAAAAATCACGTTTTCAAACTAAACAAATGTTTTTTTTATTAATAATATTTGTTTCCTAACTACAGCATATACAAATAAAACGAATCAGTATCACAAATAAGTACTTAGAAACTATTTACATTGCGTCAAATTTGACAGCTCGCGGCGGCGACATATTTGACACATTCATATGTCAAAATTCCTTAACGAGAATATTAATGCGTCAATATTCCGTAACAGACACATTACTGTCTCAAAATTCCGCGACACAAATTCCGTAAATGACACATTAATATGTACAATTACGGAACACGCACAACGTGTCAAAATTCCGCAACAGACACGAAATTCCGTAAAAGACACATATGTATCAATTATTCCGTGAAAGACACATATGTATCAATTATTCCGTAAAAGACACATGCATGTGTATACGTAAAATCGCCGCCGTTTGCAAATAAAATATATCGCACAATAGCTGCATAATCACAACATATAACTTGCTATATACAATCGCTACCTAGTCTTAGGCGATTGCTTTTGAATTAAGTACTAAATGATTTCAATAACAACAACACCTATAGAAAAGTACCGGGTTGAAACGGGTGAAAATTTCAGTAAAGGGGGGTGAATGAGGACACAATCTAGATTTCATTTTTGAATATTTAACTTTGAAATTGAACGAATTAAGTTTCTTTTTCAAATCTCTGAAAGATAGTGTTGGAACTCAAAAACATAACTACGTTGGTATTTAAATATCTACATTTGTATAGCTTCTGTTAATTATTGTGTCAATTTTCACTCCCATTTAGAAAATAATTATAATTATTGCGTTTAAAAAAAAATTACAAATAGTAGTTATTATGTTACAAATAGTCATCATATTTTTTTTCATAGTTAAATATATTTTCACCCGATATACAGCGCACAAAATTGCAATCATATAAAAGTAGAAATTTCACTTCGAAGCGAGAATTAAATTATTTTCAATAAATTACATTAAATACAAAAAACGATTATATTAAAATTTTCATCAATAATTTAAATTTTTATCGTCAATTATATGCGACGTAAAGTTATCGAAAAAGCTTAAATTAAACGTTTGATTTTCACAAGCCCTATAATACATAGTATTTTTAGCTATTATATTTCACAAAGTCCGTCGTTTTTGGTTTCATGGTGCATCCACATCACAGTTACCTGTTGCAAGGCAACATTGCGCAACAATGTTATCAATTGTTACCACATGTTAGTAACCATTACTTAATTTAGTAACACGGCAACATTTACCAACAATAAATAACATTTTGTTATCAGATGTTGCTGAGTAACACATGGAAAGGTTGCTCAACAAAAACTTACTGCAGTGTGGACGCACCATTAGAATTGACAGGTTTAAATCGTCTACTATAAGTTGGCTGTACGTGACTGCTGGGTGTATTATGTATTATTATGTATATAAGATTTAGTTACCTAGCGTCGTTTATTTTGTACATCACAATTATTGTTACTATTATATAACTTTTTATGACAGAGCGGGATTTTCCGCTACAAGCATATTTAATGCTTACCAGAAAATCCCAACCTTACCTTGTGTTCTGTATTTTGTATTTTAATTTTTTCAGTTTCATTATTAATTTACTATTATTTATATCATAGACAAACGGACTTCGTGAAATAGAATATCTATACCTTATTCACTCATATTAAAATAACCTTTTTTTTTAATTTATCACAACTTCCTTTATCAAAATTAATGTTGAATAGAAAGCAATACAATCCTAAATTTTTTGGGTATTAATTCAATTGTATATAAGTACCTAAAAGCCTGACCTGGGAACCGAACTTACTAAACCCTAAAATCTAAGGTAGCGAAATTTGGATACACAACTATAGCTTATCGGTTATTTTGATTTGGATTCGAACCTTGGACAAAATATTTACAGTGGAATGTTATAGAGACCGGGTTGATTAAATGCTACGAAAATGCCTGTGATTTAATGTTACCCCCCTCTTTTATCCGACTTTAGGGGTAGGATATAGTAGGAAATATGTCACAGTGACCGACAAACGTGTCGCCTTTCGAGCATTTTCGACATAATTATGTCGGATGATGTATTTAACTCTATTTTCTAATCTTAATCTCATTAACAATTATTTTTACTTGACAGCCGCCGTCGCGCAGTTGCTTAGACGTCGGATGATAAACGAAAGGCCGCGGGTTCGATTCCCGCAATAAGACAAATGTTGGTGTGACCCGCAGGTATTTGTTTGTGGTCTGCGTGTTTGTGAGCCCGAAAAACCTCTGATACACGATGACTCAATGATGATAAATGGTTATTAATTGCTGGTCGACACAATTTTGCCGGCCCAACAGGACTCTGAACTAAAGACAATACTAATTTTGAAGTATTTTAGTGTTAAGAAACTAGGCATTAAGGCTACTTATATTTGAAAATGATAAGCCAATATTATTTTTTAAAAGCAGTTTTTACAATATGAAAAATATATATTTTTTATAAGTCCCGGTCTCTATTCTAATAAGGATAACTAGACGAAAAAATAACTATTTACAATACTTTGTGATATCTTCTCCAAAGCCCCGACCTCTGTAGAGGTTTGTCAATGTAATGTCAACTTAATGTCAGTTTAAACAGGGTACATTTTATCTGTCAATGTCAATGTAATGACAGCCTTAATGTTAAATAAAAAGGGTATACTTTAACTGTCAATGTCAATGTAATGACAGTCTTAATGTTAGTTTAAATAGGGTATATTTTAACTGTCAACGTCAATGTAATGACAGCCTTAATGCAAGTATTAATAGGGTATATTTTTAAAAAGCTGACGTCAGTTTGACACACTACTAGTCGGGACGTTCGTGTAGATATATTGCGGGAGGGCTATAGAAGGACCAGTTGTGGACAGTATGGTTAAAAAAATACAAAATAATTTGAAATATCATAAGAAACACATGAAAAATAATTGATGCAGTGTAATTTCGACCAAAAGGTGGAAAAATAAATACTTGAACCCACATGCAGGGTATATCAAGACTGCTACCAAAACAAAGCCAGGCTGTAGTTTCAGTGACTACAGACACGATGCAACTAAAAATTTTGCAAATAAACGCGACGATTTTTTTGTAATGTTTTAAATATCATTGTTTGGGTGGTAAATCCATAGTTTTTGCTACAATTATAATTTAAAACATTGCCTACTATAGTATCTTTAAAAATAAAAGAGTGTACATTTTTTTTTAGGAAATTGATGTATTTACCACCCAAATACGATGATACGAAAAAAATACAAAAAAATAATCGCTTTTTTTTTTCAAAAATTTTAGTTGCACTATGCCTAAGTCACTAAAACTACCACCTGGCTTCGTTTTCGGTAGCAGTCTTAATATTCTCTGTATAGATATCTCATTTAGTTAGAAAATATTGTGTTTTACATTTTTTTATACCTTTCAAATTTTTTAAAGTAATTTCATTTACACATACCGATCGATAGTTAAATGTCATATCTCCTTTACTGCATAATAATGTCGCTTAGTAATTTATTAATTATATTTAAAATAAAGCATTACGTTTAACACAAGTCTTCGGTATTTAGGGACGAAAGAGAAGGGTCAATAAAGACAATCTTGTTTATAAGCAATTCCAAAAAAATACTTTTTACCAACAAGCAAAGTACCTTGCACAAAACTAGACCTTATATATTTTTTTACCTAAAGCTTGCTTAGATAACAGTAAAATTTAAAATATACAGCCCTCCCTTGTACCGTTAAAAGGGGATGACTTCACCCCCACTACAACCTATTATCGTATCCGCAATAAACTTAATCTCATAATTATCAAAATTCACGTATTTTTTTGGTTAAGAGATCCTTATCACGAAAAAGCATAGTTTTGAACCGTACGGCTCATTTTGGGCGAAATAAGCTCGAAAAATTTGATTATGTTAAGTTTTTTTGGGCTTAGTATCTGATTTTATCACGTGTCATATATTTGGTCCCAAAATTTTTGATCTTTAAGAACCAAAAAATTGTAACAGATTGCTTTAACATTGAGTTCTTTGATAAAATATATTGATGGAAGATTGAGTCAATCATTTTTTAAGGACCAAAAATTTTGGGACCAAAGTAGCAAGAAGCATAATAAATATTTATTTATTCGAGTAGTATGATTGAAATAAATATAATAAGCATTTTAAGCTTACACGTGGTAAAATCAGTACTACCATTTTATACAATAAATAGTTTTATTTTCTTTGGTCCCACAGCATCAAATTAATTAAGCGGCACTGAATTGGGACCAAAGCTTTCTTACTTGTTAAAAAAAGCTCATTTCGCGTTCTGAAATATTTTAATATGGAAATATATTGTGTCGATTATGCTTTGAGAATTTGATTTTAATATTTTAGTATGATTTGATGTTTTAAAAATAATATTTTGCAGGAAAATAATTATTGATAAGATGTATAATTGAATGAAAATTGGTGTTACAACGAAAATTCGTTCATGTTATGTTTTTGTCACTTGATAGTAAGTGATTACCACAAAATATCTATAAAATCGAATGTATCATTACTTTAAAAATGACATAATTATTTGATGTCGGATTATTTCTTTTAAGCCTGTTGTCAAGATTTAAATTAACTAAGTATTATAGTTTGGGACCAAAAATATTAATTCATAATCTAAAACATCATTTCCCAATCGACACGATTATTAAAACATAAATGCTTAAGAACCCGCCATTCAAGAATTTTTGAGCAATTTCTAAGTCAAATGCAGCCAATGGAAAAAATACATCAATTCCTTTGAATATTGTCGCATAATTGACAAGTTATTTGCTCAGTCAGTTTAAGAGCGCGGAAAAAAAAAGATTTTGATACGAGTAGAAAATTTCGATTTTTTCTGTCTTAATTTGTAAGAGATATTTTTTATAACCTGAATTTATTAGTATAATTGCTCAATCTAATTTACAATTATTTTCAATATGTCATTAAATTAGTCTTGTTTTTTCAAGTCTAGTATCCAATAATGGACACTTTTTGAGCCAATTCCTACGATTCTTAGCATTTATATTTTCAATTACCCATTCCCATATACCTAGAAAAATAGCATTCCTTTTGTGACACATTAATAGAAAAGGCAGTTACAAATCACAAAATTAATCGATTTTAAATCATTGAACCGATTAACGATTAATCGATTCACATCACTTGCTGTTAACTGTCAAACAAATCGCAGCACATTCGATTCGACAATTAATTGAGTTGCCAAAATCGATGCAATGAATCGATTGCACAAAGAATCGATTGTACATATAATCGATTAAGTTGCTGTATATTTGTGCCACTGTAGAACGCTAAATAAGTCACAAACGTTTTAGAATTTTGTTAAGTCAGTCACTGTTTCACTGCCTAGGCGTTCTGACCCACTCATATGTCCACTTCGCATATTTTCCTTTTCTGGGGAAATCCGTATTTGTCCTTCTTGATCACTTCCTGTTTCAGCCTGAGATATGTGTCCAGCCTGGATAGGGCGTATTCCTGGAAAAGAAGGTTTTAGTTGAACGATTTTTCTAATCACACCTCAGCCTCACACAGCCTCCGTGGCGCAGTTGGGTAGACACCGACTATGAAACGAGAGGCCGCGGGTTCGATTCCCGCACCGAGACATATGTTTGTGTGAACCACAATTATTTGTTTCGGGTATTTGTGAGAGCGAAAAGTCTCTCGTAGTTTCTGATACGACACAAGACTCGATCTTAGTGTGGGGTCAGGACTATGTATGTGACTGTTGGGTGTATTTATTATTTATCAAGGGTCTACTCCATGATCCGATGCGACGACGAATGTTCGAACGTCGTAAGTAAAACTGTACCAATATGCTT
This sequence comes from Theretra japonica, assembly GCA_033459515.1. Taxonomy (NCBI): domain Eukaryota; kingdom Metazoa; phylum Arthropoda; class Insecta; order Lepidoptera; family Sphingidae; genus Theretra; species Theretra japonica. Next base: position 670,674 of record CM065952.1, read on the forward strand.
AAATAATCTACAAAATGTTCGAATTCTCTATCGTACGTCGTAGCCATAGACTAAGTCCGGCGTGAATGATAAGTATCATAGACATAGTATTGATATTTAGAAATCGAAAACGTATAACTTATAGATGAACGTCGAAAGTTCGAACATTCGAATTTCGTGTCGGAGAGAGTTACCACCGTGCTTGGATACATATACGAGACCATTGCCCAGCAGTGGGATGATATGAGACATTTAAAAAAGCGCGTGGTGGTCTGTAGGTAAGGGAACAGACACTGCCAACATGCTCACGACGGTCGCGGGTTTAATCCTACATTTTACTTTAAGCTTAATTGTTTTATCAAAACTTTTGTTCCTCTTGACCAAAAAGTGGGTCCTGAATTTACTAGGCCTTGTAATGTGGGTCAGCGTCCTTTCAACTTTAGGAACCACTAGGCTAGAGTATAATAAAAAATTATACAGTCGAATTAAGACCTCCTTTTTTTATGAAGTCGGTTAAAAAAGGTTTTAATACAGACACATACCCAATATCCGAAGGGTATCTGACTCTTGGACGCGTTGACAATGGACCACAGGCTCCAGAACAGGTGGCTCGCGAGGGCGAAGGCGTCCACCTCGCATAGCAGATGGTTCACGTCGTCGATGGAGGGGCCCAGGTCCTTGTCCTCGCAGAGGTTCGCTTGGTAGTGTTTCAGGTACTCCTTTATGAAGATCTCCTGGGGGTGAAACGGAACGAATTGAAATAAAATTACAAAAAATATTTTACCTGCTGCCTAGTGGTCTTTTTGCCAGTTAAAATTCATTGGATTTATGTCAATTTGTCAGGCTGTCCCCAACAGGTCACTGTGGAAATCATTGGAGGAGGCCTATGTTCAGCAGTAGACTTCCTTTGGCTGATGGATGGATGGATATCAATTTGTGGTTCTTAATCTGTTTTTTTTTGCTGTATAAGTAAAATAGTTATGTGGTACAAATTGAAGGATTATTTTACTATTTGCCACAAAGTACTAACACAGACAAATTATAGATGTAAAATTGGCTCTAATTGTTTGTATTATTCAAAATTGTAATTGCAAAAAAGGCAATTCAGATGTGAAAAAAAATACTTTATTCTATAACTGATTAAGCTCTAGAACTATGTGTATTTTTAACGAAAAAAAAAAGAAAGTTAATTAGTGCTTCAAAAATAATAATAGGGGGACACAACTTTCCCAGAAAAAAAAATGTAAATCGAATCTTGTATCAACGGCCATCATGGATTTACAATGATACAGAAGGTATTAAAGTAATTATGCTACCATAAGTGCATATTAAATACAAATATGTACACTTATTATAAATTTTAAGAATACAATATTCCAAATATGTCTAGATATCTATAAATAAAATGAACATTATGTCTTCCTCCTCTCTCCTAAATTGTTGCCGTGCCCAACAGGGTCCACATTGTACCTTTTTATAAAATTATAACATCTTTATAACATGTGGTGTGCAATAAAGATATTGAGTATTGAGTATTGAGGTATTAAATTATATTATCAATAAAACTAATTATGTACCAAACATCACATCAATCTGTCAACTGGAAGGGAGTCAAACTTGAATTACTAAATTTGACCGAAACAAATAAACAGGGCTGAATAAAACCGTTTAAACAGACACAAACATCTTCAAAAACATAATTTAAAACCAACCTTTTGCTCCAGCGTTGGACAATTCTCCTGATTTTCAAAATAGAAAGGATGCTCTGGGTTGGTATAATCATACGCCCACTCCTGAAAATGATTGGCTATATCGAACCCCCTGTAATTGTAGGCACAGTACTCAAAGTCGATGAGCACTAATTTAGGCTCTCCGCTGTCTGAAATGTGGCTGGACACAGAGTCCGAAGTGTTGGCATCCTCGTAGGTCATCAAGGGCTCCGAATACTGGGCCAGCTTCGTATGGTTGTTCTCTTTGCTGGACCTGGGTGTTTCCACGTCCAGGGATTGCACGTAGATGGAGGATACCTCGTCATCTGTGGGTGGGACCAGGTCTTCCAGGAGTAGGATGTTACCTGAAATATGTAAAGATTGATTGTATGTTTTGTGTGTATACTTTGAAGCAATTTCACACGGGATGGTGTTATTTTGTAATAGTAATTATTCAATTTCGGATTTAATTTTAAGTGCGTGGTGGGCTGTTGGTAACGGAGCAGACGCGGCTGCCTACATGTTTACGGTAGTCGCGGGTCCAAATCCTAGGGCACACCTTTGACTATTCGGAGTTACATGTGTATTGATACTCATTCACCACGCACTATAACAGTGAAGGAAAACATCGTGAGGAAACCTGCATACGGTAGCGATTTTAAAGAATTTCTACGGTATGTAAGTCCGCCAACCAACTAGGCCAGCGTGGTGGACTGGCCTAACTCCTTTCAATCGCACTCTTGTAGAGGGGGCCCGTGCCCTGCAGTGGGACGTAACTAAGCTGATACAGATACAACCTGGTGGGGGGGAAAGGGGAGTAGAATAAAAGTGGGGACGCTAAACTCACCTTCTTGCATATCATTGTGACAGAAGACGACTGGAGATTCCACTGTAGCGATGAACTTCTTGAGCCATTCTATTTCCTTCTCGTAGTCCACCGCCTTCAGCTGCTTGATCACGCGCTGTTCTACCTCGTTCTAGAAGATAATCAATACATTAATATTTTTGTTCTAGTAATTGTAATATTAATAAATGTAGCAAGCGAAGTATCGGACGCCCACCCATAAAGTGGACCGACGACCTGGTTAAGGTCACAGGAAGTCGCTGGATGCAGGCCGCTCCCAACAGGTGACTAACACCCCGTATAACTGTGTAATAAAACCAAAACATCCTATATAAATCTATTCCTTTGTATTCATCATCCTTTCTGACACATCCTGTATACACAATAAAACACCCTGTACACACAAAAAAACACCATGTATACACAAAAACAAATCACCCTGTACACCTCACCTTGCCATGCGTGTTGCCGCTCAGCCGCTCATCCCGAACAGTCTTCAGCCACTTGCCCATGGTCTTCCACAGCCAGTTGGGCTCCTTGGACAGCGGCACGTCCATGGAGTGGATGGCCGCCATCTTCTCCGCGATCTTCATTGACAGGGATGGGTCGGACAACTCCTTGGTGAGGAGGGGTCGGGCCTGAAGACGAGGGAAAATACTATAGTTATGTAAAAAAAACTAGGCATTGATTGTACTCGACTGCGTACAATCAGACTGCCTCGGCGGCGTAGTGGTACTACGGTATGACTGCAAAGCTGAGGTCTCGGGTTCCAATCTTGGGTCGGGCAAAGAGATATTGGATTTTTTTAATCATTATCACCCCGAAGTTAGCTTGTGCCCGATATGGCGATAGGCTCGCCCCCTACCACATCGTGGGTCGGAACATACAAGGCGTTGTGTACCTACGTGTGGTACCTACCCAGGCGGCCTCTCACATATGAGAGACCTACCACTAGTTATCATAGACCTTTATTTCTGATATTCAAACATTACTGTACTGTACTGTATCAGTCCATACACGACCCACTGCAGGGCACGAGCCTCCTCTACAATCGAGAGTACGATTGAGAGTGGTTAGGTCATATAGTCCACCACGCTGGCCCAGTGCGGGTTGGCAGACTTTTACATACCATAGAAATTTATACAAATCGCTATGGTATGCAGGTTTCCTCACGATGTTTTCCTTCACCGTTATAGTGCGTGGTGATTGACTATCAATACACACATGACTCCGAAAAGTCAGAGGTGTGCCCTGGGATTTGAACCCGCGACCAACGTGAACATGTAGGCAGCCACGTCTGGTCCGTTACCAACAGGCCACCAAGCACTTTAAAACATTAACTTGCAATATATTAGATCGAGATTTTAAGTCGGCCAAGCGTCCAATACTTATTTTCTATCCCTTAGGAAACCCACTTATTTCTGGATGAAAATTACCCTATAACCGTTTCCGTTTTCCTATTAATATGTATCCAAAATTTCACGATAATCGGTTGAGTAATTAAAGCGAGAAAACGTAATAAACAAATTCTAAGCGTTAAACAACAGAAAAGGACGCATGTGAATAGTGACGTCACCGCCATTACAGTGCACGCGTGTGAGAGAGATAGATTATTAAAATTGCAATTTTCTGTCCCATTCTACAAGCTATTTTCATAGGTTATTGAGATTTTTTTTTTCTTTTAATGGTATAAATTTTAAAAATAAATTACTTACAGGTATATACTCTTCAATCCTCCCTCCAGAGAATACGCCGTGAAGTTTCGGGCCGAGCCGCCTCTCCGACAGTAGCGTGAATATCACAGACTCGGTGACTATCGCGTCCATTGCGCGCTCGCCGTGCACCTGACCGTATATGCGTAGCAGAACCTGGGAACAAAACCAGCAATGTATTACAAATATTATGTTTGTCCTTCCCATGTTTTTTCTTTCCCGCTCCCTTCCCTTTTTGATTGTCCGGCAACACATCCATGATCCAGCGTTGTGGATGTTCATGTGCAGTGATCACTTACCATCAGGTGACCTGATTGCTCTTTCACCAGACTTATGCAATAAAAATATATCAACACACACCTTCTTCGGCTCCTCAATGGTGAAGGAGTTGGACCTGATGATGGACTTCTTCATGAGCCTGGTGGCCAGCGTCTCCGGGTCCATCTCGGGTGAGGTGTCCCGCACTGGGAGCCCAGTCAGCTTGGACGTATCGTCGGGAAGAGCCACGTAGTACAGGAAGTTTGATAGACCACCGCTGGGGACAAACAAAATATAATTAATTATCTGAATGTAATGTTTATGCGTGCGTGGTGAGTGGTGGCATGTTGGTAACGGACCAGACGGGGCTGCCGTATTCACCTTGACCACGGGTTCAAATCCCAGGGCACACTTCTGACTTTTCTGAATCATGTGTGTATTCATAATCAATCACCACGCACTATAACGATGAAGGAAAACATCGTGGGGAAACCTGCATACCATAGCAATTTGTAACAATTATTATGGTATGTAAAGTCTGCCAAGACACATAAGACCAGCGTGGTGGCTTACCTATATGGCTTAACCTCTCTCAATCGCACTCTCGATTGTAGAGGAGGCTCGTGCCCTATAAAGAAACGTGTTTGAAATTCTTGTACAAGGTAATCGGCTTATAGAGCCTTATTAATAAACTCGGATAAGCGAAGGATTAACAATAGTCCAAGGCTTTTGAATTGACTCGATTATATTGACTAGTAATTTGACTATAATATTGAATAATGCAACTACAATGCGATGGTTGCCTAGCCCTCTATGTAATTCCGTGTTTGTTAATAAAGTCGTGAATACCTCGCTATTCAAAATAATCGAGTCAATTGTAAAGCCTTGGACTAAAGTTAATCCTTCGCTCATCCGAGTTTATTAATAAAGCCCTTAGAGATTATGTTTTACAATATGTAGGTTATTAACAAGAAGCAACACTTGGTTTTAATTCATTAAATATTTATTAAACTAGCTTCTGTCCGCAAACTTCGTTTAATGATTAATTTTATTTGAAAATCCCATCCCGTCCCGTCCCATCCCGTTATATCCCACTCTGTCCCATCTCATTTTATCTCAAGGCATGTAATCCAGTCCCAACTCCCAGCCCATCCCTTTCAGTATAAAAAGGTAACAAATATATCAGAATTCCTTCCTCATCCCACGGGAACCCAAAATTTTTCTAATAAAAAGTAGCCAAGTGTTAATCCAGGATGTCAGCTACCTCCCTACCAAATTTCATCGAAATTCGTCAAGCCGCTTCTGAGCTCATTGCGCACAACAGACCAGACAAAATTTCTAAAAATCATTGTTTTGGGTTCTATTACGTTAATACAGTCCCCCCATATCAGTTTTTCTCATTTATCTTCCATGTACAGACATCGATCGGTTACAAAATTATATGTATACAATACATATAGATAAGCTACATATACCGGTTTTCGTCAGCTACAGACATCATAGGCCGTCGGAAAACTACTGCACAGATAAGACAAGCCATTAGGATTAAATTGTCATACATTTTTATAAGTTGTTTGAGTTCAAAGCAAACATTTGACTGTTCAACATTTTACAGGGTATGTCAAGACTGCTACCGTAATCGAAGCCAGATGGTAGTTTTAGTGACTACAGACACGATGCAACTATTGTGTTAACTAACGATTTTGTTTTTGTAATGTCCTAGTCCCTCTAGTCCGGGGTTCGAACCTGCTACCTAACAAATCTTCTTTTTCTAAAAATTCTTAACCGGGTAAATAACACCTCTGCCTACCTCTTCTGAGAAAAAGGCGTTATGTTTATGTATATATGTAATTAACCAACTGCATCAAAGCTCAAAACACAATGACAAACGGAGCAGAGTCAGGTGTATCAACTAGCTAGGTAAATGTAAACATAATATATAAGTACTGATATTTCCCACAATTTTACGTAACTCGTTTGCATGCATAGGTCATGACGTGAGTTGCCTAGGCTACCGATAGTAATGTTGCCGCGGTCTGGAATCTAGACTTATTTAAGATTATTTTAAAACTGATATGAAAACTAAAATTTCATTATGATATAAAAAAGTCGATTTTTCAATCTTTAAAGAAAAATTATCCATCAAATTAAAACATGACAGCCTTTGTGGCGCAGTGGGTTAGACGCCGACTGTAATACGAGAGGCCGCGGGTTTGTTCCCGCACCGAGACAAATGTTTGTGAGGCTCACAAGTATTTGTCTCGAGTCTGGGTGTTCGTGAGAGCGAAAAGCCTCCCGTAGTTTCTGATACACGACACAAGACTCGATCTTAGTGTTGGGCAGGACTATGTATGTGACTGTTGGGTGTATTTATTTATTTGTACAAAGAACATTATTTACGTCGGCAGGGAATTTAACCCTTCTTTATTTACTTCTATCGAGGCTATTACGTAGGGAGCCCAGTGAGTTTTGTGAGAGTAACTCAAGCGCGTCAGATGAATATAGAGGAGGAACCTCGCATTGAGTACCACCACAAATGGGCTCTTTATGTAAGAACGTGCGTCCAGGATAGTCAGATTGGTAAAAAAAAGTACTTTTCGACGCCATTTTTTCAATTCTAATACATTATTAATATTCCTCAAAATAAGATTTTAGGATATCATGACTGGAACATCAAGCTGAACCTTCTATATAAAAATCTGACGCGGTCGAGTAAGTACTCGACCGTATCAGAATCGCCATCTTGAAATCATGATGGCGATTTTTTTTGGCATTTCCAAACATTCGTTACGAGCTTGCGTCACTTCCAAAACATTTTTGATTTTGAATTAAGACATTTTTGGAGTTCAGTTTACGTCCCGTCTAAAAATCTATATAAAACTATAAAAAAACTATTTTCTATCCTTCCGTGTGGCCGGCTCCACCACGCAAATGGTCAAATAACATACTTTTTTTATCAGAGCGATGCTGGAGCATCGAAAATATTATTAAAAAAAAAAACAGCCATAATGAAATACTCGAGGTTAATCAATGCGACTGTTTTTTCGCATGTTTATCTGTAGACTGCCTCGGTGGCGTAGTGGTACTACGGTACGATTGCAAAGCTGAGGTCTCGGGTTCGAATCCCGGATCGGACAAAGAGATATTGGATTTTTCTATTCATTATCAGTCCGGAGTCAGGAATTTGTGCCCGATATGGCGATAGGTTCGCCCCCTATCACATCGTGGGACGGAATATACAAGGCGAAACGTGGGTGTTCTGGTAGCACCTCTGCCTACCCCTTCTGGGAGAAAGGCGTGTGTTTATGTTATGTTATGTTATCTGTAGACGCTTTCTTCATCACTGAATTGAAAAACTTCATAGAACCTTTTCTCTTTTTTATATTTTAAAGTACAAAATATCATCGTCCCGATGACGCTGGAGTGACTCCACGTTTAGCCTCACGGGCTCCCTAACTATACAGGGTGTGCAAACAAACGGCGCACTTGCTGGCATGGTTTTATTCCAAAAGGTTGGGGTAATTCTTCAAACTTTATAAGGTCATAACTCCAAAACGGATAAGTATTTTCCAAATATTATTTCTTTATTATCATATTAATATTATGCCCTTGTATCCAACTGAGCAAGTGCGCCATTTTCCTGCGCTCCCTGTATATTATTATACAAAAACTCAGATACAAAAAGCGGATTAAATTGTATGTGACGTAAAAAGTCGTGTTTTTTTCCTCGTGTACAAAACTACTTATTGCGGTGAAAATCGTTTGTTTTTTTCCTTTATCCGTTCTCAGACAGCACGATTACGGACATTGTTTACTGCAAGTCATAGACTTTGGCGGATATGTTTTTAAATTAGACAAAAAGATATTTATAGAACATTTTTTTTCAAAACTTTGCAAAAAAACCTTTTTTTGTTCTACTCACCGTAGTCATGTTAATTCAAAGTAAACATTTTATTTCAAAGAATTTCACCAGGTTTTTTTTTATTATAGGCGCAAACGAGCATACGGTTCAGCCGATGGTAAGAGATCACAGCCGTCCATGAACACCTGCAACACCATAGGGCATGGAGATGCATTGCCCGCCTTTAAGGTGGGAATACGCTCTTCTCAAGGTCATCACGTTGTATTTCTCCGGTTATGCTATTTTCAATTGGTTCCAGACATTTGTAGTACTTGTAAGTGTAGTGTAGACTGTAGAATAGTTAATAGTTATACGTGTAGTTAATAAGTGCGTGGTGGTCTGTTGGTAACGGACCAGACGCGACTGCCTACATGTACACGGTGGTCGCGGGTTCAAATCCCAGGGCACACCTCTGAATTTTCGGAGTCTTGTGTGTATTGATAGTCAATCACCACGCACTATAACGGTGAAGGAAGACATCGCGATGAAACCTACATACGATAGCGATTTGTATACATTTCTATGGTATGTAAAATCCGCCGACCCGCACTAGGTCAGCGTGGTAGGCTATATGACCTAACCCCTCTCAATCGTACTCTCGCTTGTAGAGGAGGCCCGTGCCCTGCAGTGGAACGTATATGGGCTGATACAATAAAATATTGTCTATTCCGCTATCGCTTATGTATCGCACCACGCGTCAAATACAAGCGTTTAGTTTGCAAGGTTATTATCGTATTTATTTACATTTTTTGCGCGTTAAAGTTGATATTGTACTGTTAGTTAATACAATGATTTTTCAGTTTCAATGTAAAATGGTCTACCGTTCTTAGTACACCATCGGAAAATCTTTAAGTCGCCTCTGAAAACCAGAATTTTGTGTTCTGGCTACACGAAAATGATTTTCTATTTCTTTTATATACATATACTTTTTAATCATGTATCATTGTAGCAATCATAATTTGTGATAAGAATAATTTAAGCAACTTTGAATTCCCCACCTGATAATCGAACCCTAGGTTATTCACATCACCCTTTGTCCTCACAATTTCAATCAGACGAAAACTATCCATAATAACAAAAATACACCCTACTATTCTTTCTAATAACACAAAATAATAATTCTTATTGCACATACATTTTCAGGCATTGAACCCGCTATCTCACGTTAACTAATCTTCACTAAGGCGCCAATACATAATTATGTAGGCAATCATTATTTATAAATCAACACGCACTTCATTTAAGTCGTAATAAAAGCGAGATATGATACGATAAACACATTGAAATATTCCATTCGGGTACGTCATAGTTGTGACGTCACCGACGGGCTTATGACGTCGAAGCATTTATGAGATCTCTCTACAAGGGAAAATTACTTGAGCGGTTTAATTTTATTTACTGGCACGACAAAGTAGCCCCTTTTTTAACATATATACTTCATATATACATAAACTCACGCCTTTTTCCCAGGTGGGGTAGGCAGGGGTGCCGGCAGGACACTCATATTTCAACTAGTGTGTTCCGTCCCACGATGTGATATGGGGCGAGCCTATCTCCATATCGGGCACAAATTCCCGACTCTGGGCTGATAATGAATAGAAAACATTCAATAACACTTTGCCCAACGCGGGATTCTAACCCAAGACCTCAGTGATGTAATCATACCGCGGTACAACTGCGCCATCGAGGCAGTTTAATATCATAACAATACTCAGGGTACTCGCATTACAATACATTACGTTTTAGTCAATCTAAATAAATAAATACACCCAACAGTCACATACATAGTCCTGACCCCACACTAAGGTCGAGTCTTGTATCGCATCAGATACTACGAGAGACTTTTCGGTCTCACAAACACCCAGACCCGAAACAAATACTTGTGGTACACAAAAACATTTGTCCCGTTGCGGGGATCGAACCCGCGGCCTCACGTTACACAGTCGGCGTTCAACCAAATGCGCCACGGAGGCTGTCAAACTTTGACTAATATAATCAGTCCTAAGCCGGTTTAACGTTACCCCCGCACGCTAAAGAGGTTTCGCTTCAAAGAAGGCTTGATACCTGATTCTCCTGAACTCCAAGTCCGACGGGTCCACACTCTTCCAGGCGCCGTGGAGGTAGTTCCTGCAGATCCTTCCGGCCACCTCGCGCATCTCCTCCTCAGTCCCGCACATCTGGAGTTTCTGCAAAGGGGGAAGACTTCAGTAAAAACCAACACAATTCAATGAAAAGTCTGTTTGTACGCGATAATGTCAGTAACTACTGGTCCGAATTGAAAAAATCTTTTAGTGTTGCATAGTCCATTTATCGAGGAAGGCTATAGGCTTTATAACATCACGCTACCACCAATAGGAGCGGAGCAGTATTGAAAATTTCAAAAACGGATAAATTGTGTGCTTTTTGAAAATTTCCGTTGCGTGCGATGTGTAAATGATTAGCAATGTTTTAGGTATTGTTGAATTATCAATGTTTTGTTTTGTATACATTAAAGGATTACACACGCACTGAATCGTTTCGTCACTAATCCGAATTTCGACACACGTTATCAGTGCGTTGATAACAACCTTTTATCAAAACCGAAGCTCTTGGCCTTGTGACAGTTGAAATTCCGGTTACTGTTGTCTCTTATTGTTAGTTTCAAACTGGATAATATTAGGTAAATAATGACAAACACACTCTGTAACGGTGAAGGAAAACATCGTGAGGAAAACTGCATACCACAGCGATTTGTTATAATTGCAATTTTTTTTTTATTGCATTGGTCCGGCAAACGAGCAAACAGGTCACCTGATGGTAAGTGATCACTGCACATGAGCATCCACAACGCTGGATCGTGGATGTGTTGCCGGCCCTATTGGGAGGGGAACGGGAAGGAAAAAGGATGGGAAGAGGAAAGGGGTATTGGGCATCCGGCAATCTCACTCACCGAACGAAACGCGCCAGCTGAGCTGTCACTTCACGTCGATTTCCTGTGAGACAGTGGTACCGCCCCGGACGAGCCTGCCCATTCATACTGAGCCATGACTGACAGCAGCGTGGCTCTACCACTTTCATAAATACATTACATTCTATATGTACATGGCCTATCTCGTCTCAATCGTACCCTCGATTGTAGAGGAGGCCCGTGCCCTGCAGTGGGACGTATATGGGCTGATATATCCAAAGGTTGTCTGTAAAAATCGTCTACAGCGATAATACCGCCATCTATACTCTTTTCTTAATCTGTATTAAATTTAATTTAAATGATTTTTTGTGTGCAGTTAAGAATAAATAAATAAAAAAGAAATAAATTTTCCGGTATTTCCAAAATTATTATTCAGAGATTCATCCTCAATGTCAAAGACATTGTTAGTTGATCATGAATCGCCGGAAATCCCCGTAATATGAGTTTTTCCGAGGTCAATCATCAGGAAATTAGTTCTTTATTTTGTATATCTACGACAAAACGATACGATAAATGATGGTAAAAAGTTATTTTAAATAAAGAATCCATCGATGAGAAATATTTGTCTTAATCTTTACACCATTATCCGTGAATTACTAGAGGCCGGATTATATGCAACATAATAGCTCAAAATATGCATACAAATAACGCTTCGCCTTTTAGCTATAACCCTCCTTCACAGTTGGGTAAAAAAAGAATGATTTTCGTTACAGCGACCTGCCTTCCAAACCTCAGTACGAACGCATAAGGCTCCTTATGTTCGCGAGCGTGTTCGCAACCACGCTCATGCAACTGCAACAAGAATTCCTAAACGAAGACGGACAGTGCGTTATTTATTTCAATGTCTTTTAAATGACTCTGAAGTCAGTGCTATTAATATTAATTCACGCAATAGCTGCAAGCGTACATTTTAATTAACCACGACGCAGGTGATTGGCTCAAATCAGTTTGTTTGTATGGAAATGTACGTAAGCGCAATAAACAGTCTAGACGAGAGGTTCCCAACGTTTTTCAGTCCGCGACGCACATACATGTTGACAATTTTGTCTCGGCGCTCTAAACTATCTGGCTGGTCGAAGTAGATAGATTCAGCCTCCGTGGCGCGGTAGGTTCAATTCCGGCTGTGAAACGAGAGGCCGCGGGTTCGATCCCCGCACCGGTACAAATATTTGTGTGGTCCACAAGTATTTGTTTCGTGTCTGGGTGTTTGAGACCGGAAAGTCTCTCGTAGATCTTACGTGAGGTAAGGTGAGGTGCCTCGGCGGCGTAGTTGTACTACGATATGATTACAAAGCTGAGGTCTCGGGTTCGAGTCCCGGGTCAGGCAGTGATGGGTGTATTTATTTATTCTTAATTATTATTATATAAATTGATTATATTTATTTATTAAACAAAGAATTAAGTATTACTACAATATCCGGGCCAATGCTTCTTCTAAAACAAAGTATGCTTTATTTATCTTGTTGATAACTTTTGACCTGCGTGCTAATTGCAATAGCGACCGGATACCGGTTTAAGGAGGTTAAATTTGAGATTATAGGAATTCGAATGAAAACCGCATCCAGTAGGTCCGCTGGAGATCTCTGGCCCATGTTCAGCAGTGGACTTCCTGTGGCTGAAGAGAGAGAGAGTACAACACTAATTACACTTACATTGAAAAATAACTACACCCAACAGTCACATACATAGTCCTGACCCCACACTAAGATCGAGTCTTGTGTCGTGTACCAGAATCTACGAGACTTTTCGCTCTCACAAACACCCAGACCAGAAACAAATACTTGTGGGCCTCACAAACATTTATGTCGGTACGGGAATCGAACCCGTGGCCTCTCGTTTCACAGACGTCGTCTAACCAACTGCGCCAAAAGGCTGCCTAAACTTACACGTCCTTATTCATAGACAGTTATAAAACCTATTTAAGTTATATAATGTTTTGTCTTCTTTGCTCAAACTGAATTGAAAGATGTTCGAAAGGGACAAAACATTCGATAATTTAAATAGGTTATAAAACTATCTATGAATAAGGCTATCACAATAACTACATACAGAATCCCTCTGAGAGAATCATGTGTCGCCGATTGAACCAGTTGATATAAGGTAGTTTGTTTTATCAGCCTTTATACGTCCCTCTGCTGGGCACGGGCCTACTGTACAATCGAGAGAATCGATTCAGAGTGGTTAGGCCATATAGTCCACCACGCTGGCCTATGGTATGTAGGTTTCCTCACGATGTTTTCCTTCGCCGTTATAGTGCGTGGTGATTAACTATCAATACACACATGACTCCGAAAAGTCAGTGTGAGGATTTGAACACGCGACGATCGTGAAAATTTTGGCAGCCGCATCTATTCTGTTACCAAGCGACAAAGTTCTAGATATTCAATCCAATCCATCAGCCAAAGGAAGTCCACTGCTGAACATAGGCCTCTCCCAAACGAAGCGGTAAGCGCAGCGTAGGATGCCCACCGACAAGGTGGTCAGACGACCTGGTAAAGGTCGCGGGACGTCGCTGGATGCAGGCTGCCTCTAACAGGTCACTGTGGAAATCATTGGGAGAGGCCTATGCACTAAATATATTATTATAGAATAAATAAATTTCTCATTTAGCTTGAAAATATTGGTTATAAATTTCAACGCGAAACCTAATTTAATTAAAACAACAATCGGAAGATTGGCTGCAGCGAGTGTTGTAGTTTAATATTGTTCTGTGGTTTTGATAAAGATACTATTTTTAGTGTTAATTAATGAGTGCGACCATTACAAAGATATTATATATCGACTTTGGCTTTGACGTGACGCATTTTATTCATATTTGGGATAATTAATATACGAGTATTCTTCTCTTAAATACTTTGGCAAAAAGTTTTGGTATGAAAAAGTAATTCATATACATAAACACACGCCTTTTTCCCAGAAGGGGTAGGCAAGTTTTTAAGTATCTAACTAAGTACAAGTGAAGGAGTATTTAATACGTTTGTATATTTACACATATATTCTCTGTTTAGGAATATATTTTTGTAACCCTTTATTTATAATAATAAATACACCCAACAGTCACATACATAGTCCTGACTTACTTTAAGATCAATTAAGTCTTGTGTCGTGGTTATCAAGATACCAGAGACTTCGGTCTCACAAACACCCAGACACGAGACAAATACTTGTAGTTCACACAAACATTTGTCTCGGTGCGGGGATCGAACCCGCGACCTCTCGTTTCGCAGCCGGTGTCTAACCAACTGCGCCACGGAGGCTGTCAATTTATAGTTTAGTTTTTTCCCAGTGAAGCTTATTCCAAAATACGTTTATAGTTAATGGAGATAAGTGCGTGGTGGCGTGTTGGTAACGGACCAGACGCGGCTGCCTACATGTTCATGGTGGTCGCGGGTTCAAATCCTCTGACTTTTCGGAGTCATGTGTGTATTGATAGTCAATCACCACGCACTATAACGGCGAAGAGGAAAACATCGTGAGGAAACCTGCATACCATAGCGATTTTAAGGAATTTCTACGGTATGTAAGTCCGTCAACCCGCACTAGGCCAGCGTGGTGGACTATATGGCCTAACCACTCTCAATCGTACTCTCGATTGTAGAGGAGGCCCGTGCCCTGCAGTGGGTCGTATATGGGCTGATACAATACAATACAATAATGGACATTAACTTCGACTACAACAAAGAACTTCTTGAAATGTAATATAATTTCAATGGCAAAACGTACTGGAATGACTTATGTATTATTTAAAACCTTATGATTGTACCTACATTTTGTGCAAATATATGATTTCTGGTTTCAATTATACTTTTTCTTTCGACTTAAGGAAACCAACTACACTCATCGTACGACTTAAAAATATCATTATTGTAATCTTAAAAAAAGACAAAAGGAAGTCCACTGCGAAAATATTTTAAACTAATACAACCGTAATTAAGTTGCAAACTTTAGCTACCATTCAAAATAATTTAAAATTCAAATTGACTACACGGTAACTCATTATATGACAAAAAGGAAAACTACTGGGAAAATCTATGAAAAAATACATAAGGAAATTGTTGTACATTGATCATGCTGTAGTGTAAGATTTATGATACATAGTTATTGTACTAGAAAAAAAACAAGTTTAAAAATAAATACACCCAACAGTCACATACATAGTCCTGATCCCACATTAAGATCAATTAAGTCTTGTGTCGTGGGTATCAGAAGCTACGAGAGACTTTTCGGTCTCACAAACACCCAGACCCGAGCCAAATACTTGGGCGCCTCACAAACATTTGTTTCGGTGCGGGGATCGAACCCGCGGCCTCTCGTTTCACAGCCGGCGTCTAACCAACTGCGCCACGGAGGCTGTCAAAAATGCCGAAATCTTTCCTTCTCCATGATATTCAAGGATACATATATACTTCCTTATAGCCAGTGATATTGAGTGCAAAGTTTTTTTTTTTAAATTTGCCCAATTTAGGCGAAAGTATCAAATATAGCCCATGGTCTGTCATTGTCCGTCAGTTGGTTCACAGTCATGCTTTAGTAAGGCGAAGGCAAAACCAGAACTTTTGATAGAGCTATGGGAAAAAATTGAATTAATCACATAAAACACTCTTGCTTAACCTCCACTTCACTTGTACACCTTTACAGAACTATATTGAATAAAACGCCTTCTTATGCAATAAAACTCTAAAATGCAGCAAATTAATGAAAATAAGTTAAGTTACTGTTAAGTGCATGGTGGCCTGTTGGTCGCGGGTTCAAATCCCAGGGCACACCTCTGACTTTTCGGAGTCATGTGTGTATTGATAGTCAATCACCACGCACTATAACGGTGAAGGAAAACATCGTGAGGAAACCTGCATACCATAGCGATTTGTATAAATTTCTATGGAATGTAAAAGTCTGCCAACCCGCACTGGGCCAGCGTGGTGGACTATATGGCCTAACCACTCTCAATCGTACTATCGATTGTAGAGGAGGCTCGTGCCTTGCAGTGGGTCGTGTATGGGCTGATACAGTACAGTACAGTAATGAAAATAAAACGAGAGCTATACGTCATTTCTACGATTTTCCTTTCATTTTCGATACGATTTTCCGATTCATTATCAGCCCGGAATTTATGCTTTAAATGGCGACAGGCTCCCCCCTATCACATTATGCGACGGACCAAGGCGAAACGTGGATTTCCTAGAAGCACTTCTGCCTACCCCTTTTGGGAAAAGGCGTGAGTTTACGTACGCATGTATGTGTGTATATTTGTCCGTATATCATAAAAAGTAAAAGTAAGTTTGCAAAATGTTTTTTACAAGATCTTTTTAATCATTAAAGAACACTACCAAAAATTCAAAATGCGTTGTAACTATGAAAAAAATCAAGCAAGACGCTCCCTTAACAAGTAACTGTTTTTTGATTAAACATATTAAAAGTAGAAACCGCCTTATTTATCACACTTCAAGAAGATTATTGTAAATTATTAGTTTATTTATTGCACATTGCATTTGCGATAACTTACTGTTCGGGGCAATGAACTTTACGTACATTATTTATTTAATCTTATTAATTATTTATGGAGGGTTGACTTTTCAAGGATAATCTAGAGGTAATCAAGGATAACCCTATTTTTTGCCATGACAAAGCAGTTGTAGGTATAATTGTGTCAGAGCAAAACATAATTATTGGCAATCATGTATCTAAATGCGTGGCGGTCTCTTGGTAACGAACTAGACGCGACTGCCTACATGTTCAAGGAGGTCGCGGGTTCGAATCCCAGGGCACACCTGACTTTTCCGAGTCAGGAAAAAATATCAGTAGGAAACCTGCATACCATGGCGATTTGTAAAAATTCAAACCAATATACAAGGCGAGGGTGAATGGAAGAGTCGGTAGAGGTCGACCTCACCGAACCTACACCATCCAAATCGGTGATACCCTCAACAAGGGTCAGGTCAGAAGTACCCTGAACCGACGAGCATGCGTGAAGAGATTGATGAATGTGGATGAAGCGAAAGTAGTATGTCAGGATCGAGCAAAGTGGCGATACATAGTCTCTGCCTACGCCTATGGGATACAGGCGTGACGATTATGTATGTATGTACTATGGTATGTAAAGTCCACCAACCCGCACTAGGCCAGTGGTGGACTATATGGCGTAAGCCCTCTCAATCGTGCTCTCGATTGTAGAGGAGGCCCGTGCCCTGCAGTGGGACGTATATGAGCTGATACAATCATATATTGAGAATACTTGTGCTATGCAGTAAATTTTCCAAGTGAGAATAAGAAATATTTCTTAGGCATTTGTATTAATTATTATTGTAAGGAAACTCCGCATTTGTGACAGGTTTAATGCCTAAAACATGGTTGTCCCTTACTGGTCTACGCTATTTTGTTAGTCTTCTTAAGAATTCATAACAGGCTGGACCCGAAACCTATGTTACTCGCCTGGAAGTTGGTAGACAATGGGAGGATTTCCACCATAGAGGTCAGTGGTTCACCATAGCACGGAGAACTGTTAGCCGATGGGGCCAAAAAGTTCTCGAATGGAGGCCACGAAGCGGAAAGTGCAGCGTGGGACGTCCACCCACTAGTTGGTCAGACGACCTGGTGAAGGTCGCGGGACGTTGCTGGATGCAGGCTGCCCCCAACAGGTCACTGTGGAAATCATTGGGAGAGGCCGATGTTCAGCAGTGGACTTGCTTTGGCTGATGGATGGTCAGTGGTTGCATTTATATATATTTATTGAGGAATATGTATAACCTACCTACAGCTATAATTCAATCACCACATGAAACGTCTCTCATAGTTTATGATACGACACAAAATTCGTTCTTAGTGTTGGGTCAGGGGGGTTACTTGATGATCCGAAACGAAACTCGATTGTCCTGACTTTGCACGTACAGCTGTGCGAATGTGCCAAGGTACTCCACAAATGGCGTGCCGACTTGCACAAGAGAGTCGGCAGCGACTGGATACATAAAGTAGCAGACCGGGCTTTGTGGCGTACCTTGGGAGAGGCCTGTGTCCAGCAGTGGACTGCAAGGGGTTGATGATATGATAGTACTCCAAAAATGTTCAAAATTCGGAGTGAATGATAAGTATCATAGAGAATAGTGTTGATTTTTAAAAGTGGAAAACTTATAAATTATTTCAAACGTAGAACGTCCCAACATTCGAGTTTCGTATCAGACCATAGGGTAACCCCCCAGGACTATGCAACTGTTGGAAAACAATAAAAAATATCCTTACACCACAGCATTACTTGAAATCAATTTTCTTTGTTAATAAACTGTTAAGTCGAATGTGTTGATTCATTAACATCAACGCATAATTATTCCGTTGTTAACAACAATTTACTATTTTATGGGTCATAAAACATTATTGTACACTGTTGTAAAATAGCAAACAATCACTGATAACTGATAAGGCATGTGGCATGTGAATAAGAGGAAATATAGATTAAATACAATGTACAATATAGTTCAAGGTAAATAAATGGGAAATGTACGTAAACATAACACTGACTGTGATTGTCTCGCTTGAATATTCAAACATAACTTAAATATGAACTTGCATTTAACTATACATAGTGCATGGTGGCCTTTTGGTAAACAGACCAGACACTGATGTCAAGATGTTTACGGTGGTCACAGGTTCAAACCCCAGGGCATACCAATGACTTTTCAGAGTCATGTGTATATTGATAGACAATTACCACACAGTATAATGGTGAAGGAAAACATAGTGAGAAAACCTGCACACCATAGAGAATTGCAAGAATTTCTATGGTATGTAAAGTCCGCCAACCAGCAATAGGCCAGTGTGGTGGACTATACAGCCTAACCACTCTCAATTGTACTCTCGATTGTAGACGAGGCTAGTGCCCTGCAGTGGGATGTATCTGGGCTGATACAGTACAGTACAGCATCTATACATGTCCTAATTACACAGTACTTAGTTGTGGTACTTTTGTTTTATTTTATTTAGTATGATGGCAACCATCATTAAATTAAAAACCCCTTTCATCCAACAAAGATGTGACATATTCTGGTTTTCCTCCGTATATTCCAAAATAATCATTTACATACATAAACTCACACCTTTTTCCCATTAGGGATAGGTACAGGTACTACCAGGACACTCAAGTTTCGCCTTGATTGTTCCATCCCACAATGTGATAGGACACAAGCTGATAATAAATAGAAAAATCCGATATCACTTTGCCTGACCCCGCATTCGAATCTGAGACCTCAGCTTTGCAATAATACCATAGTACTACTGCACCACCAAGGCAGTCCAAAATAATCATGTTAGTACAATTGTAATGACCAGTAGGAGACTGTCCCGCCCTCACACCCGCCACTGCAATTCCAGTGTCGCAGGATCAACAGAGGCACGCATTGTAATGACATCGAGCATTGAAGCTCAGCGCGTCTCAAGGAATGTCTAACTTGTCTTTAACCCGCAATGAAGTTAATCGTAAAGTTAAATTAATAGGAGTTGGAAATCTTTCCTGTAACGGCCAGTTATAGATTACCACCCACATCAATGGAAGTAGCACTCCATTCTACTCTGCACTGCGCTTACCATCAAGCGCATTGCCACTTAGTCCTGCTGGTATCCAGCCTTCCATAACCCTGTGAGGTTACCTATCTTTATCATGTACAAAATTGACTTACAACGGGTTGTTTTTGGTAATTTACCTTTATTGATTAATGAAAGTACACTAATAATGCCATAGTACCCTTCACTTAATTTCCTCTTCCGCCCTCAATAAAACATCCTACATCGACTTTCAATTAGTAAGACATAACCTAAGGTGTATCAGTTTACATAAATGATAAAACCGTTTTTATTGACGAAACACTACATTCAAACACATTGAAGGCTCGCACGAGGCCTCCAAACGAGATTAGACACATATTAATGTAGCAATAACATTGAAAACCTACGAAATCTGCGCCTTTGTTTCACCTAAGTTTTTAAACATATAATAAATAAAACGTACCCAATAACTGTTACGGTTCATCTCTATGAACCTCTTGTATGTGTTTCTCGCTTGCATCAACAAGTTTTTAATCTTATAAGACATTTAATTACAGTTTTTTTGCAGTATTAGAAATGTATGCACAATCACAACACCATACTGTCAAATGTCATAATGTGCAAAACTATTGATTTCCTCATTCCAACCCTTATGCAATGTTGCCGTGCTGAAAATAAATTTTCCTCATTCCGCATAGTTTTCTATGAAACACCAATAATTACCATCAATTAAATGCAACTTCTCATAAAAAGCAATGGAAAATATGTTTTGGCAAACTACTTAAATATTCATATGAATTAAACAGTTCGCATTAAAACTGGTTTATAATGAAACTTGTATTGTTTGGTGCGGAAAATATAATTATTATGTGAATTCACATGGGTAACGTGATGTTTTGAATTTACTCTAAACTTGTCATGATTTTAATGTCGTTTATTACAGAGAGTTGCACAGTTTTTTTAGAGTTTCACAAAACATCGGCCAATATTGTTTTTAATTATATAGCAAAACACGATTTTAAAAAAGGTTGGGTGTATTATTTTCCAGAAACTCCCGGTATTGATACTTTTAAAAAGCAGCAACCCTCAAATGCTAAGGAACTTTTGTTTATTTTTTAAAACGTTATAAAGGTGATACTGTATTAATCATTCATAATATATTTACAATGTAACTAATTTAACATTAGTTGATTAATATGTTTAGAATATGAGTAGAAGCACTTTATGGTTAAAGTTATCTAAAGAGATACGTCATCCCGGTCGTATGATGTTCGTACGATGCAAAAATGTATTTTTTTTAGATTTCCGCACAAAATTCGCGACGCACACCGACTTATGAACTACATAACAAATTACCTTCGCCATATTGCTGCAACAATCCCCTTTTGAGTCAAAGAGAAAATTTTATTTCTTCAATTGAATAAAAAAAAATCACCGATCCGCAAACACGCAAGGTACGTCTACACTGCACAGGCTATAAATATGTACTGAACAACGCGATCGAGTGAATTCGAGTGAGACGGTGGCCGTAGGAAATTCGATAAGGGTGTAACTATTGACATTTTCACTGGTGCGGGAGAGATGGACATATTATTGCACACGAGTGCGAGCGGAAACACACGATCGCAACCTTCGTTTTCGCGACGTGTAACAAAACGTCACTGCAACCCGACTCATTTTAGAAATCGCTTAGTTCCTAATCATTCGTTAACCAAACATAGCACCTTAATTATACATCATTATGTTTATGATTTTCTACGGTACTACGGATAAACATTTGAAAAAAGCAAATAGGCATAAACACAACGATTTATTATTTTGTGACTCATGTTTTTAGTAAATATGTTATTATTATGATACATTTCAATTATAATTACGTTATATTATCAAAATATTAACCACACTGGGTCGAGTCAAGGCAAATATTTGTAGGTAATGTTATAATTACATACATTTTTAGCAGGTAATTTATAGTGGCGAAAATAAAGTTTACATTAATTGTTGGTTAATGCGTAATAGTTACCTACGAAAAGGTAAACACACTGACATGACGTATTGTACATAATACGTCGCCATATGGAACAAAAACAACAATTAATTCGTTTTCATTAATTATTTATTCATATGTTTTCAAAATGATTCTTGGCAATGACGAAATTGCGTTAAAATGTCTTATTTTATGCTATTTTTAAATGTCGCCTAACCTGGTTTTGTTCATTACTATTATGAAATATAACTGAATAATATGGTTTTTGTAGCGCATTATACAAGATTCGGGCTACAAACGAGAGGTTATAGGTTCGGTGCTCGCACAAAGCCACGTTTAAAAACGGTAAATATTTGTTTCAAGTGTGTTATGGAACCGAGAAAGTTGCTAATTACAAAAAACACATTAAACTAACCCGAAAAAATGAGTAAAAATACAATGACTCAGGAGAATAATTATTATAATCATTAACGACCAATTACATAATTTATAGACTCCTTTATCATCTCCAGTGGTAGCTTTGTTGTGTGAAATGTAATGTACAAGCTCTTAAACGTCCTGCAGGGCAGGGGGGTCTCCATACCATAGCGATTTGCAAGAATTTCTACGGTAGATACATATTATGTTAAGTCCACCAACCCGTACTAGACCAGCGTGGTGGATTATACGGCTTAACTCCTCTCAATCGTACTCTCGATTGTAGAGGAGGCTCGTGCTCTGCACTGGGACGCATAAGGGCTAATACAGTACAGTACAGTTGGCGCTACGGCACCTCTGCCTGCCCTTTCCAGCATGCAGGCGTGAACTTAAAGCTTATAAAACACCCTGTGATATAATTTTGATAACGATCGTATATTAGAATCAATGTTATCTTAATATTGTAAACATGTTAAATATTTTATCTCGTGCGTATTTTGATGAAATGCAATATGGCGGCAATGTCATTACACTCGCGGCCATTTTGGAGTCAACCCAGCGAGTGCTGGGGGTTACTTTATGATCTGAAACGAAACTTGAATGTTCGGACGTTCGACGTCTGAAGTGAGTTATAAGTATCAATACCACTTCTAAAAATCAACACTATTCTCTATGATACTTATCATTCACTCCGAACTAAGTCTATAGTTATGACGTACGATAGAGGATTCGAATATTTTGTGGAGTACCTAGGCACACTCCTACAATTTTACGTGCGTCGTCCGAACATTCGAGTTTCGTTTCGGATCATAGAGTAACCCCCCTGATATGTTTTGCAATTTACGCGAGAGAATAAAATTACTTTGTTCCTAAACTGGAAATAATAAAATATGCAACTGTTTTTGTAAATATAAAATTGGATCTTATGTAAACTTTAAGTAAGTAAGTTATTGTTGTTTTCTAAACTGACATGATAATGTGATGAAATAAAATAAAATAAAATGTTTTATAATGACTAATGTGGTGACTATATGTTGGGTTGAAATTGATTACAAGACTACAGTCAACCTGGTGGTATGAAGAGGAATTCAGATAGAGTATCTCCTGCAAAATCTTTAAATCGGAACAACAGTTCATCTACACTGCTGTTTGGTGGGAGAAATAGACATTGCGGTGGTTCCTGCCCAGGCGGCTTCTCACATTTAAAAGACCTACCACAAATGATATACTTAGGTACACCACCTACACACAGTTGATAGTTAATCACCACGCACCATAACGGCGAAGGAAAACATAGTGAGGGAACCTGCATACCATAGCGATTTGCATAAATTTCTATAGTAGGTAAAAGTCCGCCAACCCGCACTTGACCAGCGTGGTGGACTATATGGCCTAACCACTCTTAATCGTACTCTCGATTGTAGAGGAGGCTCGTGCCCTGCAGTGGGTCGTATATAGGGCTGATACAGGACATACACACAAGTCGAACCCGAAACGCGACAAACTTGTGTGGGTGACTAAAACGCGCTCCATACCAACGTGTTTAATAAAATTCATGTCACTCGGATATTCGCATCGGTTCCGTGACAAATGCTAAAAATACAAACCGTATGCATTTGGATTAATGATAAGAATCGCTCATCGAAGGACTAAGGGAGGTTCGTTCAACCAGAGGACACATAAAGGACGTCAGTTCAACGACCCAGAGTATGCACGAAGTATTAACAAACTGTGAAATTAAAAATTATTAACTTTGCGACATAAACATTTGTAAAACAATAGCCGTAAGTGCAATCTACATATACACATAAACTCACGCCTTATTCCCAAAACAGGTAGGCAGATGTGTTACCACCCACTTTTCGCCTTGTATGTTCCGTTCCACGATGTGATAGGGCCGAGCCTATCGCCATATCGGGCACAAATTTCTGACTCCGGGCTGATAATGAAAAGAAAAATCCAATATCACTGCCCGACCTGGGATTCGAACCCGAGACCTGAACGTTGGTTGCAATCTAGATAGAGTATAGTGTTATATTAATCTAATTCTAGATTGGAACATTTATGACGGCCCGCTAGTAACAGGACATAACGAGCAGAGAAAAAATATTCTTATTTTACCAACAGTGTTTTTGGCGACAGAAAATTGTAGGCACGTACTCAAGAAATCGAAAGTACGTTTGCACGGATGGGTTAACCAAACTAGTCCGGTTTTACAAGTTTCCTATAAGGAAAGATGTGCAATTTTGAGTCGGTTGGGTTTTGCCAACGTCCTTTGGTTTACTTTTGCGCGCCGAGCATTTTTACAACAATATTGTTGACTTAATATCTTTGACAACATTGAAATTCACGCTTGTGTTCTTAATGGACAGGCAGAGACCATACCGTCGATGCTTAAAGTATTTACAATATAGGGAGGGCGCTGTCATACATTTGCTACTTCAAAAAGTAGATATTTTTTTGTTCGTAATGTTGGTAGAACTGACATATTTGTGAAAATTAAATTAATTATTTAAAATCAAATATCTACTAATCCCGTTGATAACGGAAAGTAAATTTAGTTATTATCCGTCTAAAACCTTGTTTGAGTGGAATGCAATAGCCTAAACAATTTATTTTATTTTATTTGTTTCAAATAATTTATGCATGTTGGACAACCTGTCAAATGTCAGCCAATAGAGCCCTATAGCCTCTGTGGCGCACTTGGTTGGACGCCGGCTGTGAAACGAGAGGCAGCGGGTTCGATTCCCGCACAGAAATAAATGTTTGTGTGAACCACAAGTATTTGTTGCGGGTCTAGGCTCTTAGTGGGACTGAAAAGTCTCTCGTAGCTTCTGATACCCACAAGACTAGATCTTAGTGTAGGGTCAGGACTATGTATGTGACTGTAGGGTGTATTTATTTATTTATTACATAGTTTCGACGCCACACTAAGAACGAGTCTTGTGTCGTGTACCAGAAACTACGAGAGACTCTCCAACCTCACAAACGCCCAAGTCCAAAACAAACATTTGTGTTTCATACATCGGTGCGGGGATCGAACCCGCTACCTCTTGTTTCACTTACCATTACAAGTCGTTTACCCTTCGGCCATTACAAGTCGTTTACCCTTCGGCCGAACTAATTCAATAATAAATAAGAAACGGCCTCAGCAACAAAATGTACCTATTTAAAAGATTAAACATTGATAAAATTAATTTCATCAATATAATTGACTTAGGCACGTTTAATTCTAAGTCTTTTATCAAGATTATAAAGTTAGGTAATAATAATACAATTAAATTGTTTTGATAATATTTTTCCTTTATCAATCAATAGTAGGCATGTTGAAAACAACATAATATTTCATACTTTGGACTTCTTCATTAAACTATTTTGATTTTGGCTTACGTACTTTTGCGTATGTAGCTGATTTGAGCAGTGAAATTGGGTTTTTCTATTCATTATCAGTCCGGAGTCAGGAATTTGTCTCAGATATGGCGATAGGCTCGCCCCCTATCACATCATGGGATGGGAAATACAAGGCGAAACGTGGGTGTTCTGGTAGCATTTCTGCCTACCCCTTATGGGAAAAAGGCGTGTGTTTATGTATGTATGTATTATTTATGTAATTTTCTAGTACCTGTATCTGTGATTTTAATACTGAAACTATTTCATAAGGCCTAGAATTTGAACCGTCGAATTCTAGCCTTTAATAGAAGATGAAATGTGTGAAGGCGAAACGTGGGTGTCTTGGTTGCTACCAAGAGGTGCAGAGGTGTTCCTCTGCCTACCCCTTCAGGGATAAAGGCGTGATGTGTATGTACATGTATGTTTCAATTGTTGTTGTTTAATGACTGACTCGGACGGAACCCTAGACCTCAGTTCGTACCCTTTTTTTTTTTTTTTTTTTTTCTCGCGGGGAAAATCCCTTTACGGACCATCCCACCCCCGAAGGGGCGAGGGTGTGTCGGACTCACCGGCGCCTTCCGTGCCCAGCGAGATGTTGTGCCGCCCGTGGATGTGGACGGGCGGCCGCTGGGTCGGGTCCCTGCCATAACGCGCCGAAATACCGACTAAAAACCCCGCGTCGGCCACCATCGGTGCACTTGAGAGACGGCCCCGGGATACCGATGAACGGACGCGCCAGGACCGCCTCTTTGTGCACCGCCGCTTTAGCGACGCGGCGAATGACGCGTGTAGCGTCACGTCTCGGGGGCCGCCAAGGTAGGGACGGCGGCCCCGCGTGGCCTCTGTGGCGCCGGGTTAGTTGTTGTCCCGGCGCCTCCTACGTCTCCTGTGGCGACGAGCGGGATCGGTCTGCTCCCGATCCCGCTCAGCGCTCTCCTTCTGCGACATGACACGTTCGCAGAAGGAGAGCATGGCTCGCCACGAACTCCGGCTGCCGACCATGGCGGCGACCACGGCCGGCAGCGATAGGTCGCTTCCTACGACCGCGATGAGAGCGCTGCGCTCCTCGTCCCAGGCTGGGCACTCCTCCAGCGTGTGCTGGCCCGTGTCCTCACGGCAGTTGCCACAATGGTGGCACACGGCGGACTCCTCCGCTCCGGCTATACGACACAGGTACGCACCGAAGCAGCCGTGCCCGGTGAGCACCTGCGTCAGCCGGTATGTCGGCGCACCGTGGCGCCTGTCCAGCCACTGTTCGAGGACAGGTCGCACTGCCGCGACGGTCCTCGCACCAGCACTAGGGTTCTCCAGCCTGGAACGCCACTCCTCCACAGCGGTCCTGCGGAGGGAGGCCAACATGGCCTCGACCTCTCTGGGGACCAACCTCTGCCCACGCCCGGACGCCTCCTTTCGCCGGAAGAAAGCCGACGAGAGGGTCTTAGCGTCCAACACCCAGGGCAGAGTTCCCGCCAATACGCAGGCCGCCTCGTGCGAGACCGTGCGGTAGCCCCTGATTATTCGCTGCGCCACCATGCGCTGCGGACGTTGCAGCAGGCGGACGCATCAGTTCGTACCCTAATACAACTACGCCACCGAGGTAGTCAAAACAATTATTGATTCTTTAAAAATAACTAAAACATTGAGGTGTTCGTAACTAAAACATCAACGGCCTAATTCATAGTCAGTTTTAAACCAATTTTAGTCATCGAATGTTTTGTCTTCTTCACGCAAACTGAATTCAAAAGCCGTGCGAAAGGGACAAAACATTCGACAACCAAAATACATTTTAAAACTGTCTATGATTAAGGCCGTGAAAATTCTGTAAAAACATAATCAAAGGCCGCACACTATCGAAACATTTTTCCAGGAAAAGCTTCAATATTACACTCTTTTTACAAACCAATACAAATCGCTCACAATTCATAGTTTCTTATAGGATCACAACACAAAAGAAGCAATTTATTATTCTTGTAAGGGAGAAAAAACATAAACAGACACTCAAGGACGATGTAAATACATTTAACATTCACCTCTAGATAATTTTGTAGGCTTTTTGTGTTGTATTTCATGCTTCTGGAACGTTCTGAAACAGGGACTATACCCAGCGACGAGCACGTTGTAAAATGACAGCGAAAAATCTATATCTATTTTATACATGTAATAAATTTGAAACCGATCGATGTCTGTACATGGAAGATAAATGAGAAAAATGTATATGGGGACTATATTAACGTAATAGAACCCAAAACAATTATTTTTAGAATTTTTGTCTGTTTATCTGTTTGTCTGGGCGGTTGTGCGCGATGATCTCAGACACGTCTAGATGGATTTCGATGAAATTTGGCATGGAGGTAGTTGAAACCCTGGATTAACACTTAGGGCTACTTTTCATCCCGAAAAATAGTGTTCCCGTGGGATGAGTGAGGATTTCTGATATATGTGTTACTTTTTGTACTTAAATGTATGGGATGAAACTGGATTACATATCTTGAGTGAGAATAAGACGGGACAAGGCGGGATATACCGGGGCGGAATGGGCTGGAATTTTTTGAAATAAATGTTTAACACACAGTAATGTTGCACGAATCGTCAAATTAGGTAGGTAACAATCATAAACACACCCAACAGTCACATACATAGTCCTGACCCCACATTACAATCAAATTTTGTGTCGTGTATAAGAAACTACGAGAGACTTTTCGGTCTCACAAACACCCAGACCCGAGACAAATACCCGTGGACCACACAAACATTTGTCTCGGTGCGGGGATCGAACCCGCAGCTTCTAGTTTCACAGGCGGCGTTTAACCAACTGCGCCATGAAGGCTATCAATGTTTTTTTTAATGCAATGAATGGCGAGACGAGCATGCCAATCCCCTGATGGCAAGCGATACGACCGCTCATGGACAGTAGCAAAACCAAACAACACCATGAATTACAAAGCAACGCTTGGCATTCTACTGCACTCACCATCATAAGATGTTAAGTCTCATTATGTCCAGTAATTACTCTGGCTACAATGTCCTTCAAACCGGAACACAACAGTGCGTTTACACTGCTGCTTGGCTGGAGAAATAGACATTGCGGTGGTACTTACCCAGGCGGCCTCTCACATATGAGAGACCTACCACCAGTAAATTACATTAATTGTAACTGTTGCTTGAGAAAAA
Source organism: Theretra japonica (assembly GCA_033459515.1). Lineage (NCBI taxonomy): Eukaryota > Metazoa > Arthropoda > Insecta > Lepidoptera > Sphingidae > Theretra > Theretra japonica. The sequence continues at coordinate 699,518 of CM065952.1, forward strand.
AGTTAAATATATTTTTATACATAAACTGTGTGTATAAGTGGTTTGTGTAAGTATATAAAAGTAATTCTCATTTTCACAGCCAGTGTATGTACATAAATACAGTTATGTACTAATCAATAACTGTAAAAATATTGCGGGACCTCACGTAAATATATTTAGAAGGTCACATTGGGCTCCAGCGACCTTAATTTAAAGGACAGGGGTCACGGAGTGACCAACACGATCAAGTTTAAATCAGATAAGGATACAAGGGTCGTAGTCACGCAATAACTGACCCTTAGAGGTTTTAGATATAAGGCTGAGAATTTCCAACACAAATATTAGGTTAAAATGTTTTTCTTGTTATCTTATACCTACATATAATAATTTATAACCGATCGATGTCTGTACATGAAAGATATTTGAGAACATCTCCGATGTGAGCAACTGAACCCAAAACAGTGATTTTTAAAAATGTTGTCTGTTTGTCTGTGAGGTGCGCGATGATTGTAGAAACGGCGAATTTCGATTAAATTTGGCTTGGAGGTAGCTGACACACTGAATCCACACATAGGCTGCTTTTTATCCCGAAAATGTAGTGTTCCCGTGGGATGAGCAAGGAATTCAAATATATTTGTTACTTTTTTAGACTTGAAAGAGGTGGGATGAGGCAGGAATACATGCCTTGAGTGAGAATGAGACGGGATGCAACGGGACAGGATGGGAAAAGCAGAACAAAGTACGGCATTGATTTTGAATATAAATAAAACCTTACGAGAAATAACATATTGCTGATGTGAACTAGATTCAAAAAGTCTCTGCAGCCGGGCGAAGCCGGGCCCGGTTGATTGTACCATGTAATTAGGATAAAAGATACTTTATGACGTTTTAATAGTACCTAGACCTCTCTTTATTAATCCGAGGCGGAATAAAAACCTTTAATCTACACTTACCTTGGCCTCCTGTTGAGTTTTGTGAGATAGTCTTTTGTTCTTCTGTATTATTGCCGAGTAGTTGCTTTCACTCTGAAAGAAATATAGAGAGTGGTAAATACTTGGCCATATCAAACTACATTACTTTAAACGAATGAAAATATTAAATCAGATGTTCTATTGACATCCGACATGAGAACATTAACTGCACGCGGCCTGCATTCAGCGACTTCCTGCCACCTTAAACAGTGCGTCCGTCCTCCTTGTGGGTGGGCGTTCGACACTTCGCTTGCTTGAGGCCTCCACTCCAGAACTTTTCTGCCCCAACGGCCATCAGTCATATTCATCATCCATCCATCCATCAGCCAAAGGAAGTCCACTGCTGAACATAGGCCTCTCCCAATGATTTCCACAGTGACCTATTGGAGGCAGCCTGCATCCAGCGATGTCCCGCGACCTTTACCAGGTCGTCTGACCACCTAGTGGGTGGACGTCCCACGCTGCACTTTCCGCTTCGTGGCCTCCATTCGAGAACTTTTTGGCCCCATCGGCAATCAGTTATCAGTCATATTATACAGGTTGAATTAAGATCCCAATTTTAGAAGACAATGACGTCGTTTATCAATCGCCACGCAGACATCGCCGAGTTATTTACAATTACAACATAAATTTTACGACATTAATTTTACAACACGCGACACGAGGACAATGTCAAGATAATGCTCAAACAAAACGTAATAAGCTTCGTAAAGTGTCAGGATTAGGATTAACCTGATGCGTAAATTTTCCATCAGCTTTACAGAATTTTAGCACCGCGTACTGCGGTTGCTATCCGAGCGTAAAGGAATGTACAGCTTTTGAATCTTAAAAATAACAAAACCTGCTTATTTCTACAACACATTTTAATGCTATTTTGACAGAATGTGTATGAAATCAAACAATTATGGCTCTCTGCTCAAAACCCAACAAACCAGGGGTTCCATTGACTTATAAAAAAAAAACATTTATTTCTGAACCAACAAAGAATGAATCAATACAATTTTGCCATATTAACTGCATTAGTTATTTACTTAAGTAAATTAGGGCACATATACATGTTTACTATTTTGTCTCAGCGCTTTAACCTAACTGGTCGAATTAAATATCTACAATAATTCTATTTAGGTAGATACGCACAAAAATTAAAATTGAGAGGAAAAGAATGCCTTCACGGCGCCTATTTCACTTTCCACGACGCAGGACGCCGCAGCGCACACTTTGAAAACCCCGTTATAGAACAGGCACTTAGGCAGTATCTATTCGATCTTGGACCGTGTTTTTTTTTTATTTATTTAATCTTTATTGTACACAAAAAAAAATATAAACTCATAACATAAAAAAGTACAAAAGGCGGTCTTATCGCTTATAAGCGATCTCTACCAGACAACCTTTGGATGGATATAATAGAAGGAGAAAGAGAGGGCCGTGTAAAAATAAAGATAAAATAAAATAGTCTCCAATAGATCCATCCATCCATCCATCAGCCAAAGGAAGTCCACTGCTGAACATAGGCCTCTCCCAATGATTTCCACAGTGACCTGTTGGAGGCAGCCTGCATCCAGCGACGTCCCGCGACCTTTACCAATAGATATATATAAGTAATTAAATAGATAATAGGTGATGAGTAGGTAGGTGATGTTATTTAATAGATAACTATAGCAGATTTTACGCTCCATAATAACAGCAGGTTGGATACCAACAGCCCACTTAAAAGTAGATAATTGTGAATATCTGTTTATCAAAAACAATGCTTATATCTCGTCGCAAAACATTCGCATTTATCAAAGAATGTTACAACAACAATCATAAATAATAATAAGACTATTATACCTAAGGAAATGATTCCTGTAATCGGATTATCACCCCTAATATGTGAGTAAATTATTTTTTAATGGAGGATAATGAGTATTATAGTGATGGAGATTTTGCAATTGAAACCACATGCACGGTGTCGCGTCATCATTTCATATTTAATTCTCCAAATAATATGAAATAGCTATGTATGTATTTACGATTTTTTTACAGTCATTCTTTTTTATTGTAAAGCATGCCATTCGCCTGATGGTAAGCGATACGACCGCCCATGGACAGCAGCAAACACCATGATTTACAAAGCAATGCTTGACATTCCTCTGCGCTCGTCATCCTGAGCTAAAAAAAGTTATTTGTTAAGTCAGTTGCTCTGGCTACAATGTCCTTCAAACCGGCACACAACAATTTACACTGTTGTTTGGCGAAGAAAACAAACATTGCGGTGGTACCCACCCAGGCGGACTCTCACATATGAGAGACCTAGCACGAGTAAAATTTCACGAGCAACCACCTCAAGAGCCTTTTATTGTTTTCATAATTTGTAATAATGAATTATGGAATTTGATTAGTACCTACAACTTACCCTGGTCAAGTACTGCCTCTTCTCGAGCGTCTCCAGCCGTTTCTCCATGTAAGTGAGCTTGTTCTTGAAGTCGTCGGCGATGCACCGGCAGAGACTCAGCGACTCGCCGAATATTCGCATCTTGCACTTCAGCTCGTCGAAGTCGTTGCGGAATCTGAAACGTAAATGATTTGGTTCAGCGACATCTATCGACATATTTATTAGCTATAAAAGAGTGGGTTAGGGCGACATCTAGTGTCTATTTTACCAGCTAGATAAAATGAGTATAGCGACATCTATTGGCATGTTTGTAAAAATAAGTACAGCGACATCTGTTTTCTACGTTGCTAACTAAAGTGAATAGGAGACAGTTACATCTATTGGCAGTATGCTAAAACAAACTGAATTGTGATACAGTGACATCTATTGGCATTTTTATAACATATTGCAATCAGAAAGCAAAATTCTAATTATAAAACTTTCCAATAGATGGCGCTACTAAACTTATTTTGCCATTTATTGCCAAAATTCGCAAGAGCTTTAAAAACTCGATATTTATGTTATTCACGTGCTGTCTAGACAGAGTATCGATTGAATATTCTCTAAAGAATCGAAACAATTGTAGTGGCCTTTTGATTCTTTTATTTCTGATACATAGACTGTGCTACGGACTGTTATTAATCAAAAGTAAATAAAGCCGATTCCTCACCTTGATATAGAAGAAGAAAGCGATGGGTTAGACGTGGAAGTAGACACGTCTGAAGTGGAGACCCTGGGCGACATGAAGGTGATCTCATTGGGTGGTTTAGGAGTCGCTCTCGCATGTTCCTGGCTGACCCGTCCGCTGCTACACGAAGATTCTTCATCGTCCTCCCTAATGCCTAGTTTCTTATAGCCTATCTTTCTCATCACTTACAATTTTGATCTTGAAATTTTTGACAGGAATTTTGAGTGACAGAATTCTTTTTAGCATGTTGGTAGACGATTTAAGAGTATTTGGAGAAGGTTGGGGGTATTGCCTCCCATGGGGATAAAAGGAGGTAGGTAACGATAGTTATATATGTTAATATTATTTTTTAGTTGATTTTGTATAATTATTAAAATACAATAATGTAATTGAAAGACATGCTTTTGTTGTTATCGAGTTATAAAATCTTCGCACGTGGTCTCATTTTCAGCCATATGACGTCGTTCAACAATGGCTCAAGGTCTCCCCACAAGCTATACAGCTATCCTCGGTGTTCTGTTGACTCTATGGGTTGGCGAGTTGAAGTGGCAATGGGCAGGACAAAGTGCAGAGATGAGAGAACCAAAGGATAAAATACTAAAACTGCTTGAAAACCATATTATGGAGTGTTGAATGTTCATATAGAGGCTGTTGTGTTTTTAATTAACAGTTTTACATTTATTATTTATTTCCCATTTATATTCCGAGTCTAGGGTATCCATATACCCTTTATTAGGAAAGTACAGGGTTCAGTATCATTTGCAGCATTACATTGAGCAACAGGAACCGCAAAGAAAAACAGTTTGAAGGAAGTAAATAGAAAAACATATTTGTGAAAGATCGATTTATTTCAATTATTTAAATCCTAATTATTGTGATAATTAGAAAAAAATACGTGATACATACATTTACTTATTGTATTTATAAAAAATCTTATATTTATGTAATACATATTAAAATACCAATTAAATTAGAAAGTCGACCATTTCGGAAACATTAAATCCAAAATGGTCAAATGTCTAATCGCAGTTTTTCTTATATAAAAACAATTATTCTTAATACAAGCGAGAGAAAAACAGAATAAAAAAATAATACTTCAAATTGTGGCAGTATGTTTCGTGTCCTTTAGCGAACTTAAAAAAATACATAAAAAAAACCTGTTTAATTAAATCTACCTATTTACAGATAACAAAAGAAAAAGTTCGTTGATAAAAAAATAATAAAAAATTCGTTTTTTTTCGGTAACTTAGGAACAGGAGCTATTTTTGTACTGTTCTTTTTTAATTTTTTTATGGCACGACAACTCCATACAATGTTACCAGTTAAAAATACGTAAATTACTTTTTGCCCTCCAAGCATTTGCAGTTGGCGTTATGTTTGTGCTTCCCTACTACATCAGTGAAGGAGGGGTTGAAGGAGACCTCAGGGGCTACAACCTGGGGGCTGGTAATGGTATCCGAAGTTTGGTAAGTGATGTACTGGGGCTTAGTGGTGTAAGTCACCAATTTCGGCTTCGTCGTGAAAGTGAAATACTCTGGTTTTGTCGTAAAAGTCACTATCTCAGGCTTGGTTGTGTAAGTAAAGTACTCAGGTTTTGTCGTAAAAGTGACAATCTCTGGTTTCGTGGTGAAAGTGACGATTTCGGGCTTGGTGGTGTAGGTGACGATCTTGGGCTCGGTCTGGAAGACTTTCTTCTCGGAGTAGGTCGCGCTGAATGTGTTTGTGATGGGTTTGATGTCTGTGCCGAAGTTCAGGCCGACTTGGGACTGTCCAGAGCCGCCGGCGAGCTGGGAGAATTGACCAAAGCCTTTAGAGACTCCCTCTCCAAGAACACCGTTGACGGCGCCCTTGATTCCGCTGGTAAAGCCTCCAGTGGCGAACTGGCCGAATTGCTTGGATCCTCCGCCACTGACTTGGGTGAATTGTCCGAAACCGTTGGCCAGACCTTCTCCAGATCCTGTTTGGGTGGCTCCAGCCTTACCCCCTGAGTATTGGCTCGTGTTGGACGTGTAGGTCGTGGTGACAGTCTTAGGTTTGGTTTCGGTTCCAAAGCTGAGGCTACCTTCAGATAATTTTCCAGTTCCGAATTGACTAACTCCTTGTCCAGAGATCTGACTCAGTCCTTGTCCGGTAATTTGACCAACACCTTGTCCAATGATTTGTCCAATACCTTGGCCAAATTTGACAGCTTCGCCAGCGAGTTGTCCGAAGCCGAGACCTTCGCCTCCACTAACCTGGGCTCCAGAGCCCTTGCTTCCGAACTGGCTGTTGGATGTGTAGGTTGTCGTAACAGTGTTGGTCACAGGGGCCTTGGTTTCCGTGGTGAATTTTCCAGTTCCAATAGCTCCGATCTGACCAGTTTGACCGAACTTGGTGGATCCCCCGCTGACTGTGAACTGACCAAAGTTGGCTCCGCCACCGCTGGTCACCTCCTTGACTCCAGTGCTCTTGATGCCGCTGTACTGGGTGGTCTTGGTTGATGTGACTTGGGTAACCTTGCCCTGGGTGACTTTGGTGTATTTGGCGAAGCGCACGCTCTCGATGAGACCAATGGCCCATTCGTACCATTCGAGGTCGAATTTGTAGAAGCCGGCGATCTGGTTGCCGATCTGGCAGCCTGGAATGGGAAAATACGGGATTTTGAGTATAATTATTTTGAATAACGCAATAGTATTAAAAATATATGTCACTTGTAAATTATAACAAATTATCTATGAACTGCTCTGATTTAGACCAACTTGTAACTTTTGTAATAATCACGATATTGTAAACTGGTTTTGAAAAGAGCAACACTAGAGTTTCTCGCCCGTTCGTCTCTAGTGAAATCCGCTTTCGGAACCGGGTGGTAGACAAAAACGAAAATGACTGAATCTAAATGATGACGTTGAACATTTTAATGGATTCAATAAATTATTTTCATTTTCATTTCATATTGAGATTTATGTATCAATTGAAGGTATATGAAAGCAGCTAACAACAGATTTATCTGAACTAGCTTGTGCCCGCAAACTTCGTCTACGTTATTAAGCTTATCCCGTCTCTTCTTTACTCGAGGCATGTAATCCAGTCCCATCCTATATAAGAAAACAAATCAGTCAAGACTGTGTGGCTGTAATGTTTAGTTATTAATAAACCCACCGGAGTCCCAGGAGTAGACACCGCGGAGGACGAAGTGAGAGTCACCAGTCGTGCAGGCAAGGGCGCTTCCGATATCCACCTGTGGAAAGAATATTAATTATTAATAGTAAAGGAGTCATGTGTGTATTGATCGTCAATCACCACGCACTATAACGGTGAAGGAAAACATCGTGAGGAAACCTGCATACCATAGCGATTTGTATAAATTTCTATGGTATGTGAAAGTCCGCCAACCCGCACTAGGCCAGCGTGGTGGACTATATGGCCTAACCACTCTCAATCGTACTCTCGATTGTAGTGGAGGCCCGTGCCCTGCAGTGGGTCGTATATGGGCTGATACAATACAATACAATACAATAGTAAAGGTCGCGGGACGTCCCTGGATGCAGGCTGCCTCCAACAGGTCACTGTGGAAATCATTGGGAGAGGCCTATGTTCAGCAGTGGACTTCCTTTGGCTGATGAATTGGATTGGATAATTGGATGGTAAATGATTTATGTTGCAAGCTTTTGGAATGGCATGTAACTTTTATATGTTTGTTATAAAGTCCCAGAAGTAAAAGTGCAAATTGACCCAAATGTGAGGTTTTTAGCCAGTGACAATTCAGTATGCTGTATTAAAGTCGAGATTCCAAAAAGATTTTCAGGTGGAAAGCAGACTGTGATATCAGTTTTTAAGGGACATGTCGTAATATTGTTAGTTGTTATTAATTCTATATAATATCTGTCATAGCTCTTAATGCACAGGATTCTAGAAAATTCCTAGAAACCTGAATTTAAGAAATTATAAATATCAAATATATTTTTGACTGCTTCGGTGGTGTAGTTGTACTACGGTACGCATGCAAAGCTTAGGTCGCGGTTTCTAATCCCAGGTCGGGCAAAGTGACAATGGATTTTTCAATTAATTATCAGCCCTGAGTTACAAATTTGTGCCCGACATGGCGATAGGCTCGCTCCCTCACATCGTGGGACGGAACATACAAGGCGAAATGTGGTTGTCATGGTGGCACCTCTGCCTAACCCTTCCGGGAACAGGCGTGAGTTTATGTATGTATGTAAAAATATTTTTATAATACAAATACATAAGCAATATTTACATATTTATGGGTGTCGTGTTATTTACGATTAGACAAATGGTCAGCACGTCGTATTGGATAAAAAAACTTACCTTGCAGATGTTATTCAGCGGGTTGGTAGGCTGTCCGCAGACGCAGCTGTCCTGGTCGTAGTCCTCTAGAAGGTGAGGGTAGTCGGAGCTCAGCTTGGCCTGGCACTCTCCCGGGTTGATTAGGGACACGTTCAGCGCGTGCATGATGCTGCCGGAGAGATGGGCTGTGGAGGAACCAGGAGTTAGCAACTGATCACGTAAAATCTTTTGGCGCGTGGCAAAATTTGGAACTACAAAACAAACCGTTTAAAAATCTATTTAACGCATTGTTTCAGATATTGTATTAGCCTATATACGTCCCACTGCAGGGCATGGATCGTCAATGAAAGTCACCTGTAATTCTATACGGCAATTTCACCATGTTCGAGTAACACTAATCCAATATTTAAACTAATTAGTAAATTACTTTCTACAACCTCTGCCAATTAGTGTTTGTTTCACGATGGAACTTCAAATTTCTCATCACTTCATTTTTATTTGCATTTTTTATATAACAAAAACGGATTTATTGGACTTGTTCGATTATCACTTAGATGAATTATAATATTTTTCACTAAAATTATTCAAAATTACTAAAATTCACTGTGTTTTTTTACATTTACTAAACAAATTTATTAAATAAATGTGAAAAAAAAACATTAAATTTTAGTAAATAATCAAAATTTTAATTAAATTTCGGTTTCGGCTGAAAAACTAGTATCGGTCGGAGACTACTTTTCAGTGCCACCAACACCGAGGAATCGAGTGTGTGAGGAGTCAGAAGAGTCATTAGTTTTGTGTGTGTTTAGTCCAAACCATAGTGAATAGAGTGCCCGACCTGGGAATCAAATGATTTCACGCCTCACATCAGATTCTGCTACCAAAAACAGCTTTTGAAAAACAATATGTCCCCATCACTGATCCATATACAACTACACATCATGTCGTAAGCCTAACTATATTATCAATAAGCGTTGCAACATCGTTGCGGCAATTTTTTGCAAGACATTTGGATTCCTGCGGTCACTTCGCACTGAGCTAACAAACACGAAATTCTGACAAGGTCGGCCGTTTTCACACCGTGCCGAGCAAAGTGACAGATGCTTACTTATTACCATTCATCTTTTTGTGATAAAAAAAAAAAACAAAGTTTCCGACGAATTCAGAGAATCTCCTCCTTTTTTTGAAGTCGGTTAAAATGTGTAAAGCCCCATTTACACGGGGAGAGTTTCTCGCCCCGAAGATACGATTGTCGCAAGGATATAAAAAAATTGCATCGTGTAAACATTTGTCAGAACACGATAATCTATGGCGGTTATGTCATGCGATAATCGCATACGATTCTCGCCACGAGAAACTCTTCCCATGTAAATGGCGCGTTATGATCTTGACGATAAGAGCAATTCAGTTATGGTATTGACTGATGTGAATTAACTCTCATTCGGGACATCTACGCTGGTCTGATTGTTACTGCATTGCCACCCTTTAAATACTCGATATTTTGCGAAATTATTTGCCGCAATAACAAAGTTGTGTATGGCCAATGCATCTCCTTGTAATTTTAATAACAAGGTCTCTCGCCAATAAGTGTTAAGCGTTTCATGAACAGCAGCAACACTATATAATGTGTTAATCTAAGGTATCAGCTACCTCCATAACAAATTTCATCAAAATTGGTCCAGCAGTTTGGGCGCGAAGTAATAAACTCAAACGCTTTTATAACATTAGTAAGATTACTATACCAGTGTAATTGGGCGCAATGGCGACGTCAATTAAATATATTTTGTCTATAATAATCATTTTTATATTAGTTCTAGAAGTGAAGACTTGTTATTGGCTGTTTGTTACTTTACTACGAGTATTTACCTATTGGATTTTATTCAGCTGTAAGTTTTCCATGTAAATATAAATAAAATAAAATAAACCTAGATTATTGCAATATCCAATGTAAATAAGAGCATTATTAACTACTAGTCTCCTTACTTTAAAGGTGAAGGAAAACATCGTGAGGAAACCTGCATAACGTAGCGATTTAAAGAATTTCTAAGGTATGTAAGTCCGCCAACTCGCACTAGGCCGGCGTGGAGGACTATACGGCCTAACCACTCTCAATCGATTCTCTCGATTGTAGAGTAGGACCGTGCTCAGCAGTGGGACGTATTTGGGCTGATACAGATACAGACAGTCTCCTTAAGTCAAATTCAACATGTACTGAAACGCTCGGCAAAACATCTAAATATTACACGTCGGTGTGAGTGTCGGTCTATAAGGTCGTCAATTCTTAAATCAATACAATTGGGAATTTATAATGAGTGACTGAGCAGAGACCTCGGAATCTAATACAATACATTAGAATAACACGCGACAGAAAGCGGCAAACAACTGAAATATCAAAATTTACGAGCGTTAAAATTAATAAAATTCAACTTTTAATCTCGGAATTTTTATTATTTAAAGTTATATTTGAATATTTGAATTTGGAACGCACATTTTGATGGAATAATTATTTGTAAACAGTATTTAATAAGTAATTCATCTAAGTTGAGTTTAAAAGTTGTTTTTTATGTTATCGCGGCTCGTAAAATCTTATAGTTAATGAATAAAGTAACAATTATAATACGGTAATTTAATATAATTGTTATTATTAATTTTACCGTAATATTTTATCGATGTGCAATAACTATTAATAATTTTTACTTCGTCTATATCACAGTAAAGAATAGTTGTATTATTTATCCACATTAATTAATAAAAATATTGTATTAAGGCAGTTCTCTATAAGATTTTCGAAGTTACCTTCAACTATCTGATAACCAGTAGACATATTTTTATGATAATAAGTCATCTAAATTATATTGGCATGTGTCGAAATATGGAACTACAAATGAAATTTAAAAAATATCTATTTAAGTTATAGTTTGAGATATATTTTCATAATATAAACAACGAGCATATACGCAACCTAGTATTAACATGTCCAATGTAATAAAATGTGAAGAGAGAAAAATTATTTTTATTATTTTGACAAAAACGCATTCGGCGAAAAATCGTAGCCAACTTGTAGATGCGATGTATACTTCCACGATCTTTTGACGTCCGAATGCGTTGTTGTCATGCTGTTGTCAAAATATTATGAACAGTTTTTCTCTCTTTACATTTTATTATATTGGACAAGTTAATACTATTAGCGCACTTTAATGGTGAAGAAAAACATCGTGAGGAAACCTGCATACCGTAGCGATTTTAAAGAATTTCTACGGTATGTAAGTCCGCCAACCCGCACTTAGGCCAGCGTGGTGGACTATATGGCCTAACCACTCCCAATCGATTCTCTCGATTGTAGAGTAGGCCCGGGCCCAACAGTGGGACGTATATGGGCTGATAAAAAAAAAGAAATAAATACTATTAGATTTCGACAGCCTCCGTGTTGGTTAGACGCCGGCTGTGAAACGAGAGGCCGCGGTTTCGATCCCCGCACTGAGACAAATGTTTGTGAGGCTCACAAATCTCGGGTCTGGGTGTTTGTGAGACCGAAAAGGCTCTCGTAGTTTCTGATACCCACGACACAAGACTTAATTGATCTTAATGTGGGGTTAGGACTATGTATGTGACTGTTGGGTGTATTTATTATTTATTTGATTAGGAGTATAGATGCTCGTTATTTATATTATGAAAGCAAATCTCAAACATTGCGTTAAAAAGATATTTTTTTATTATAATTTTAGTTCCTAATTTCGCCACCTGCCAACTAGATGCTGACGCGCTGTATCTTGATTACGCATATAATGACAGACATGTCGTGATATCATCCGCATGTCATCAAAATTCCACAACAAGACGCCAGTATGTTAATTTTCACATAAACGTTTCTTAAGGACGAGTTTATTAACTGCGGGGTCGTTTTACGTTTCCTGTTTATTTTTTTATTATAATGACTTGAGTTCTGAGAGGTACTGGGTTCGATTAATAAATTTTCAAAAATGTTTGAGTTGGTTGTGGTACTTCAGGACGGTATGGTGATAAGCTCGCCTTATGAAATTAAATGAAAATATATATAGAACCCATAAAATGTCATACATTATTTAGATTTAGTCCCTTTTTTTCACTACCACCCGGTTCACAAGGCTGTTTCACCACAGAACGGGCAAGAAACTCTAGCGTTGCTCTTTTCAAAACAAGTTTACAATAGTGGTTACACAGGAGTCGCAGCTTAGTTGAATTATACTTTACAACGAGAATTTTGACAAATTTTGGTGGTGTTCAGTACTTCAATATCTTGAGGTATACCATCGACACAATAATGTCGGCCTGCTCGGTACCCAATACTGTTAGGCTTAACCCGAAACACTAAATGCTTGAATGTGCCATTAAAACTAGCTCCAATGGTCCAGCGACCTAAAGTGGGTCTTCGCCTCTGAGAGTTTTCTAGCTATATACAGGGTATATCAAGACTCCTACCGAAAACGAAGCCAGGTGGTCGTTTTAGTGACTTTAGACATAATACAACTAAATTTTTTGGCAAAAGAGCGAGGAGTTTTTATTTTTTTTTCTATGATTTTTTAAAATTTATTTCCTAGCATCGTATTTGTGTGATAAATACATACATTTTCCTATAAAAATAATGTTCACCCTTTTATTTTTATAGACGCTATAGTACGCAAGGCTTTTAATTATATTTTTAGCAAAAACTTTGGATTTACCTCCCAAACACAATGATATTTAAAACATTACAAAAAAAATCGTTGCATTTTTAGCAATTTTTTTAATTGCATCGTGTCTGTAGTCACTAAAACTACGTGCCTTCGTTTTCGGTCGCAGTCTTGATATACCGTGTAAAGAATTGTTCTAGCAGACAAAGCCAGGATAAACTGCCAATCTTAAGCTTTCTTAACCGTACGTAAGGCGTTAATATTATGCAATATTATTGTATACATAATGTTATGCGTGTAGTGAGAATCTGCCAGAAACGCGGCAGACCGGTCGTACTGTTAGCAACGAAAGTTAATATCTTGAATATTTCTTTACAAAGCCTTATTATTACAAGTTTTATATCTTTTATTTCGATGAATGATGAGTCGAGCATGCCATTCGCTTGATGGTAAGCGATAAGCTCATGGACAGTAGCAAAACCAACACCATGATTTACAAAGGTGATTGTACAAGACTGCGTGGCGGCGTAGTGGTACTACGGTACGATTGCAAAGCCGAGGTCTCGGGTTCGAATCCCGGGTCGGGCAAAGTGATATTTTTCTATTCATTATTAGCCCGGAGTCAGGAATTTGTGCCCGATATGGCGATAGGCGCGCCCCCTATCACATCGTGGGACGGAACATACAAGGTGAAATGTGGGTGTCCTGGTTGCACCTCTGCCTACCCCTTCTGGGAAAAAGGCGTGAGTTTATGTATGTATCTACATACATACATACTGGGTATATCCAAACTGCGACCGAAAACGAAGCCAAGTGGTAGTATTAGTGAATACACACAAGATGCAACTAAAAAAATCGTAAAAAAGCGACAATATTTTTGTTGTACTTTTTTACTTATCGTATTTGGGCAGCAAATACATCGTTTTCCTAAAATAATAATGTACACCCTTTCTTATTTTTAAAGACACAATGGTACGCAAGGGTTTTAAATTATAATTTTAGCAAAAACTACGAATAAACCATCCAAACACGTTGATATTTTAAAAAATGCAAAAGAAAACTCGCTTTTTTTGAGAAATGTTTAGTTGCATCGTGTCTGTAGTCACTAAAACTACCACCTGGCTTTGTTTTCGGTAGCAGTCTTGATATACCCTGTATGTTTGCGTGTTTAATATTCTTAACCTGAATATTAAACATTTAAGTTGATTATCTTTTAATTTTATTATTGTTATGTTGAATTAATTTATTGTACAATAATTTTTTATTATGAATGTTGTTTCACGCCTATAATTGGCAAGTAGACCAGGTCTAAAATTGTATAAGTTTAATGTGCATGTTTTGTCTATTCTGCTGTTGGTGTCTTATGATAATAAATAAATAACCGCTGTACAGTTGTCGCTATCCGGGCGAACACGAGGCAAATGTACACCTATATTAGTGAAATAATAGCGAATTAAAGGATAATAAAAACCCATATGAATGGACGTTATTCTTGCTGTTTTGTATGCAAATTGACATAGAGCTGAGCGCGCGGCCTTCGCTATGGTACAGGTTTTTAATAGCAATTTTATGTTTCAACGTTTTAGGGGAATTTCATATTGATATTGTGTTTCTGTGAGAGAGTAAAAAAATGACTGCCTCGGTGGCGTAGTGGTACTACGGTATGATTGCAAAGCTGAGGTCTCGGGTTCGAATCCCGGGTCGGGCAAAGTGATATTGGATTTTTCTATTCATTATTAGCCCGGAGTCAGGAATTTGTGCCTGATATGGCGATAGGCTCGCCCCCTATCACATCGTGGGACGGAATATACAAGGCGAAACGTGGGTGTTCTAGTAGCACCTCTGCCTACCCCTTCTGGGAAAAAGGCGTGTGGTTATGTATGTAGTAAAAAATGTTATAACTTAAGTGACAGCCTTCGTCGCGTTGGTTAGACGCTGGCTGTGAAACGAGGGTCGCGGGTTCGATCCCCGCACAGAGGCAAGTATTTGTGTGATCCACAGGTATTTGCCTCGAGTCTGGGTGTTTGTGAGATCGAAAAGTCTCTCGTAGTTTCTGACACGTCACAAGACTCGATCTTAGTGTGGGGTCAGGACTATGTATGTGACTGTTGGGTGTATTTTATTTATTTATTATTTAAGTGACGTTTCATAAAGCTTAGGTTAGAACTGTGGGTTAGAAGCAAGAAATTCAACAATTTTCTTGTAATTTTTTTTTTATTATCTTCCTTTTGTTTTTTTTTTATCAGCGTGCTCTATATATTATTTTGTTGTATATAATGTGACGTACGAGTATCATTATTATTAGGGATCTACGTGTATTGGACCACAATGTTTCTGGTCGTTATTGATACACGACGAAAGATTTATATATTAATGAGTATTTGCAACAATTGAGTGTATTTATTTGCTGTACTTCAATACATAACATGGACAATTAGTAGAGTTACATACATACATACATAAACTCACGTCTTTTTCCCAGAAGGGGTAGGCAGAGGCGCCACCATGACACCCACATTTCGCCTTGTATCTTCCGTCCCAGGATGTGATAGGGGCGAGTCATTAGTCAAGTTAGCGTAAAAAATCTCCGTTATTAATATATTTGTTGTCCAAAACTTATTTTGCGTGCAGTACATTCGACAATGACCTACAAAGATCGAGATTCAAGACGAATATACGCTTTCTTTCCAACCGATTGTCCAGTTCTCACTGCAGCTCCAAAACTACGCGTTATGTAATGCGCATGCGTCTTCAATTAGCGACTACAGCGGGAGAAATTGGGGTTCCATTCTTGTATGCTTACATATTTGTACAAAGGCAATCAGCGTTATGAAGTTAAAGCAATGTACGCGAAACCTACTTAACAACAGATAACCGAGAATTTAAATTCTACGAGCAGAACACACTTGGTTTTTCGGAGTCATCGAGTGAACTTCCGAAAGGCGTGTATCTCCGATGGCTAGGAAATTTCGTATAATAACGTATTTTGATCTCCTAATCACGAATATCAGCAAAAATAAGCGCAAATTACATTTTGAATATGAAAAACGAAGAAAGACTGCCTCGGTGGCGTAGTTGCACTACAGTATGATTACAAAGCTGAGGTCTCAGGCTCGAATCCCGGGTCGGGCAAAGTGATATTGGATTTTTCTACTCATTATTAGCCCGGAGTCAGGAATTTGTGCCCAATATGGCGACAGGCTCGCCCCCTATCACATCGTGGGACGGGCTACACAAGCCGAAAAGTGTCCTGGTTGCACCTCTGCCTACCCCTTCTGGGAAAAAGACGTGATGTTTACGTATGTATGTAAAAACGAAGTTGTAAACTTCAACCTCGGCTGGACTTTAGAATCGTTTGGCACGAGGAGAGGGGTAAAAGTGATCAAGGGTGGTAGGCATTGGGTCCCTGATTATAACGTTATCACTTTTACTGCAAAGTAATGCATAGTTTTCGAGAAATTAACAATAATAATTTCTAACCTCAAATCACATATTAGGTAAAACGGAACGTTATTATGGGCGTTTGACAAACAAATCGTTATACATATGTCAAGTTATGGTTAAAATAGGTCGAATATGTCCCAAAACCGATTCAAGGCACCCTGGCTTCATGTAGTCTTTTGGCTACCGCCCCTAGAGTGTATATAAAAGCCGGTGGCGCGGAGGGAGAGCAGCCCTAGCCCACTGTAACAAAGTATAGGCCACCGTGCGAGTTGTAGTGGCTGAGGCTGGTCAAGGAGATGAGCATGGGTGCCTATTCTTTGTCACGAAAGGGCGATGGGGCTGCCGTAGCGTCGGAGACGTTGCAGAAGCATCAAGCAAGTTTGTTTTGACAAGTGTTTTGAGGTTAGGTTTCTCAAATTGGGTTTTATCAAGAATGACGCATTACCTTTTCATGGCAGTGGTACCAGGGAGGATGGGACACTCCCCCCTCCCATCCCAATCACCTTTTCGTGTCAAATGATTCTAAATGTGAGAATGCGTGATTATGCAAAATGAACGAAACGAGGTTCCTTTAGATTTTCATATTCGTAATCGCGTTTGCGCCAATTTTCATTATGATATTCTTGATTAAGAGGTTGGTTTAATTGGTGAAAAAAGTTGGTCAGCATAATTATGCCGGAATGGTCAAAATCGCGACACACGTGTATGTCTCTATGACAAATTTTGCACCGTCATGCTCGGTGGTCAAAATAAAAAAACCGATTTGTTTTTTTCCTATAGAATTTCACATAGTTTGACCTCATGTTTTATAACTTGTTTTGCAAAATCCATACGTAAATAAATAAAGAAATATTTTTGCATAAATACGACCAACGGCTGTATGTAATAGTGAAATCTTTCGAGACGTTTTGCCAAGCAATTGTCGACCTTAATGCGACGCGGTAATGTTAGCAATTTGGGATGTGACAATTAATTTAGCAAGCAAATATCAACTCTATTTGCGTTGTGTAAGATTGTGTTTTCATTATATTAAATGTTGAAGACGGTATAAGCTATACTGACCCTTAAAGAGAAAAAATTTAGAGCCCCAAATTCTTCAGTCCTACAAAAATATAAAAAGCCTAATCATTATGTACTTAAAATTGACTAAGTTTAACTAAGAGATGATTATCTCTCATTGGTTGACGTAATTATTTTTGTTTTGTGTATACAGGGTATATCAAGACTGCTACCGAAAACGAAGCCAGGTGGTAATTTTAGTGATTACAGATACAATGCAACTAAACATTTTCTCAAAATAAGCGACACGTTTTTTTGCTATTTTTTAATTTGGGTAGTAAATACCTAGTTTTTGGTAGAATTATAATTTAAACTCGTACGTACCATTGTGTCTTTGGAAATAAAAAGGAGTACTTTATTGTTTTAGGAAAACGATGTATTTACACTATCCATTACCAAAATACGACGATTATTAAAAAATTGCAACAAAAAAATGCGCTTTTTTTTTTGCGAAATTTTAGTTGCATTGTGTCTGAAGTCACTAATACTACCACCTGGCTTCGTTTTCGGTAGCAGTCTTGATATACCCTGTATACTAGACAACAATTCTCTAGTTTCGGGTTTCCATGAGACCGAAAGGTCTCTCTTAGTTTATAACGATGCAGCAATTTGTCTTTCTCCTACAATAATAGTACGTGGTGGCCTGTTCGTAACGGACCAGACGCGGCTGCCAACATGTTCACGGTTTGTCGCGGGTTCAAATCCCAGGGCACACCTCTGACTTTTCGGAGTCATGTGTGTATTAATAGTCAATCACCACACAAGAACGGTGAAGGAAAACATCGCGAGGAAACCTGCATACCATAGCGATTTGTGTAAATTTCTATGATATGTAAAGTCCACCAACCCGCACTAGGCCAGCGTGGTGGACTATATGGCCCCTCTCAATCGTACTCTCGATTGTAGAGGAGGCCCGTGCCCTGCAGTGGGATGTATATGGGCTGATACAGATACAAAAAAAGCACTCACCTTGCAGCACAGATTTTCCCCATCCAGTAACGACACATTCTCCAGCTCCATTGTAGAAGGCGTCTAAGGTGTCAGTGGAGCTGGGCAGGCAAATAGGCTGGATGTTCTTCGCGAATCGAAGGTTCTCGTTCAGCACCAGGATCGCGACGTCGTATTTGAGGCTTCCCCTTCTGTATTCAGGGTGGCGGATGATGGTCTTCACCTGGACAATCTGGAAGGGCAGGGGTTCGTCGTCGATTCCCAGCTTCCATTCACCGCCCTTGATCAGGACGTTCTTGGCGTCGAGTCTGCGGGGAAAAAGGGGTTATAGTATGTTTGGTAAAGATATTTCGTTGGACAAGGTTGGTTGACAGTTGGTTACACACCGTCTGTGAAACGAGAGGCCGCGGGTTCGATTCCTGCTCCGAGACAAATGTTTGTGTGAACCACAAGGTATTTCTTTCGGGTCTGGGTGTTTCTGAGATCGAAAAGTCGCTCGTAGTTCCTGATACCCACGACACAAGACTTAAATGATCTTAATGTGGGGTCAGGACTTTGTATATGAATGTTGGGTGTATTTATTTACAAATATAAGTTCTCGCTAAAATGTCTGTAAATTTTGCGCCGAAGCCATTAAAAACCACGGAAGCCACCCATTACTCTTGTCAATAAAACAGCCAGTAGAAAGCTACAATTTCATTTATACATGTTGTATAACAATTTTTGTAAATGTTACGCCTCCTAGATTTTATTAAACAGGTATTTAATAACCAAGGGCTTACATCAGACACAACCTTCAAGCCCTTTGCTTCAAACCTCACAATCCAAATCAATGCTTATGAAGTCAACTCACCCATCAACGCACGACGCAGACGTGATCACCACCTCAGGCCTGGTAATGACTCCTCCACACAGCAGGCTCTTGTTGGTCTGCAGCAACACCATCGCTTGCCAGGGGATCTCGGCGAAGTCCACTTCCAACTCGTTGCGGTTGCCGTAGGGCTTTTGTGGCTACGGGAAAAAGGTTGGAATTTATTGACGTCTCTTTTACTCTCGTGATATGTTAATGGATTGATATATCTCTTTCTTTCTTCAGGCACAAGGAATCCGTAATAAAACCTATATAGCTCATAGCTATAGATCTATAGCTTGGTTAAGGTTGCAGAAAGTTGCTGGATGCTCCCAATCAATGTACAGATCCTTAGAGGAGGCCTATGTTCAGCAATGGACTTTCTATGGCTGAAGAGAGAGGAGAAAAGTCTCTCGTAGTGTCTGATGCCCACGACACCAGATTTAACTGATCTTAATGGGTGTCAGGACTATGTATGTGACTGTTGGGTGATATGATAAATATCCAATTTCTAAATTGCCGGCATAATTATGACAACCTTCGAGATCACCTCTCCAACCCATACATACCATTGGGCATACGGCAACCTTTTTGTCGTAACTTTTAAAAATGAAATGATACCAAAATTGATTAATGTCCATTGTCGCCCATTAGGCCAACGTGGTTTAGCCTGATTTAGAATTTCGTATTAATTTACGAATACTAATGAATATATTTTCTATTAATTAATTCCGTCTTGTTCAGTTTTAATGGCGCCAATGATTTACGTGTTTGAGTAGTTTTCACAACTTTGTTAATTGATGATTTATTTATGGTTTACAAATGTTTTGGGATATCGAAATATTATGTAAACACTGTCAACACATTTGGTAAAGTTGAACTTAAGTCGAAAACGAGAGGCCGCGGGTTCAAACTCATAGATAATGTTTTATATTTTTAACTGTTTTTTTATGTTGCATGAAAAATAATCAATTTTTCAGGTAATAAAACATGGTTTTATTTTTATTAACTTCATGACGTTTCAGAATTTCATAGTTTTCATAATATTTTATTTCATAGGGCCGGCAAACGAGCAAACAGGTCACCTAACGGTAAGTGATCACTGCACATGAACATCCACAGCGCTTGGATCGTGGATGTGTGGCCGGCCTATCAAATTAGCAAGGGAGTGGGAAGGAAAAAAGACGGACTGAAGTAGTCATTATATACTACCTACTTTTAAGGATTATCTAGAAATCTAGAATTTTAAAATACGGTTCTATTTAGCCAAGGTTCTCTAGGATTAATTCTATTTAAATGTGAACAATTACATCGGAATTCAGACCTTGGATGAATTTTGAAATGTTTTAGGATAAACATGTTTTGTAAAAACCAATTTAATGTTTCGAAATTATCGTTGATTTATGGTGATGTCATCTTTAGGGTTAATATCTTTAGAGAGGCCGCCACGACCCCGCGCCGAGACTAATCGTACACAAGTAGTTTTTCTGTTTGTGAGACCGAAAATTCTCATAACATAAGATACTTATTATTTTTTTCTACACTGGCACGGCATAATAACAGCACTGCACCTGATGGTAAGCGCAAATGCCGTCCAGACAGAGTATCGAATGGCATCAGACGGCGGTCCCATGCCACTCGATACAATTATGCCGGCCTGCTGAGGTGCTTCTTCACACTACGGCGGAAGGACCCAGGATTATAGGAAGGAGGGAACACGTGTGACGGCAAACAATTCCACAGCTTGACGTTGCGGCACAAAAAAGAATTTGCGAACTTTTTGGTTCGCACCGAAATGGTTTGGACCAAGCTATGGCTTCGCAAGCCAGCACGCACGTACATGTACTTTGTGGGACCGGAACTTATCACTTATATCTTCTGGATCTGGACTACGTATGCGACTAGTAGTAACAATACTTACGTTCAAAATACCACACTGTCCAGCCCCAGAATAGCGTTGCAAGAACACCCTGTGCGTTGACGCGCTGTACTCATTCTCGACTCCATAACCACCACCCTGGGAGACAGAGTAACCCCCTCCGTTCTTGATGCCGTAGCCGCTGCCTTCAATCACACCCTGGCCTTCTCCTTGGATAATGGCTTGACCACGTCCAGACACCAGCTTCTGACCAGTACCGTACTTAACTCCCGTTCCGAAACCTAGAAGATAAAAATGGTTCAAGACTTTGTTTGTGGGTGATTTGTCACCAGTTCAATCAGGTAGGGGATTGGAATACTGATTCCAACTCCTCCCATTTTCTGTCTGCTTATACGTCAGCCAATAATGGCACATAGCTACTTAGCTTAGTTTTCCTACTTAGGATATTTCTACAATCAATAGGTTTCATTGAGAACTTAGCCAGAGTAGCCAGAGTAACTACTGGACATAATGCGACATCTTATATCTCAAGATGCAACGCATTGCTTTGTAGTTCATGGTATTGTTTGGTTTTGCTACTGTCCATCAGGCGATTGGCATGCTCGTCTCACCATTCATTGCCATAAAAAACAGATCATAGTGCAACGTTGGCCTAGTTCGGGTAGGTGGACTTCACATACCATAGATTGGTAGTTTGATCAGAATTTTTGGTCTTCAACATATTAAGAGAAGTTAGCATTGTTATCACCAGTTCGTGACTAGTTAAATTTATTTCTTCTTAAAGAGTAATTTCTTATTAAAACAAGTGAAAGATTTCAATTACATTCGTTGGATAGTTCATAGTTCTGATATAACATGTTATTAAACAATTGCACTTCAACAATAGTAAGATTTTCTCTTTTAAGATTACGGGCATATTAAATTCTTATTGCTATAAGGAGATATTATTAAATAAGCTTTGATATTAACATAAAAAGTTAAAATATTTTAGAAAACCTGTTGGTCATTGTATTTATTTTCAATCGATTATTTTCCGTTAATTACTATTGCAAAACATAACAAATTTTACGAAAAATGTTGTGCACATTTTAACAATAAACATTTAAAAAAGGATAGAACCGTTTGACATTTGAAATAGTGTCTTTATGTCTGTATGTATGAGCGTGACAGTGTATCGTGCTATCTTATTCTAACTGTGCGTCATAGCTTTTTGCAGGGGTAATAAATCAATGTAATTACCAATTATTTTGAATATTTTATGGCGGTTTTCGAGTGTGATTGAGAATCGGTTCTATTAATTCAGTTTACAATACCAACAGGTTTTTCTTATTTAGTAACAAATAGAGTAAATTTGAAGTGTGAAAGTATAAGTAAAGTCAGTAAAGTTTATGTAGAAATTGTAAAAGTATACATGTAGGTATTCACTGTTGTAGCCAAACATCCACTATAGAAGGACCTTCAGCTGCTACATTAGCTTTTGGTTGAATAGGTCTTTCTTTTCTGGTGAATGTGTGACCAGTGGCTGACCCCTCCGTCGGTGTACTTACGTGTGGTGGCAAGTCCAAGTATGTTGGTGACCGTGGAGAATTTTGTATGTACTTATCTGTGTATTGTTCTGTGGTTCTGGTGACGAGTGACGAGTGCCGTGTGTGTGGGCTGATGACTTAGCCTAACTACGTACCTTGGACTACTCCAAAGCCCTGGTCGGCCCCGAAGCCTCCTTGGCCTGCACCGATACCACCTCCCTGACTTGTTCCGAAGCCGGCGCCTTGGTTAAAGCCCTGTCCTCCAGCCTGGCCCCCTCCTACTCCTTGCCCACCGAAGCCTGCTTGCCCCCCTCCTACTCCTAACCCTGCTCCTTGGGACCCAAATCCACCCTGTCCAGCTTGGCCGAAGCCCCCTTGGGCTCCGAAGCCAGCGCCTTGCCCACCGCCGAATCCGGCGCCCTGATTAACTCCTGCCCCCTGACCCCCAAATCCTGCACCTTGAGATCCTACGGCTCCTACACCCCCTTGTGCTCCGAAGCCGGCACCTTGGTTTACGCTTGCTCCTTGACCCCCGAATCCAGCTCCCTGAGTTCCTACAGCTCCTTGACCCCCTTGTGCTCCGAAACCGGCACCTTGGCTGACTCCTGCTCCCTGACCCCCAAATCCAGCCCCTTGAGTTCCTACGGCGCCTAGCCCCCCTTGTGCTCCGAAGCCGGCTCCTTGGTTTCCAATGGCTCCTTGGGCGCCAAATCCTTGGCCCCCAAGACCACCCTGAGATCCAATGCCTGCGCCGCGTTGAGCACCAATGCCTGCTCCCTGGCCGCCAAATCCTACGCCCTGGGCTCCAATACTTCCTCCCTGACCTGCGATGCCGGCGCCCTGGCCGCCAAAGCCTTGACTCCCGATGCCGCCTTGCGCACCGAATCCAGCCCCTTGAGTACCTATGCCGGCTCCCTGTCCAGCAAAGCCTTGTGCCCCGTTGCCACCCTGAGCTCCGAATCCTGCCCCCTGGGTACCTATGCCGGCGCCCTGAGCTCCAAAACCGGCTCCTTGAGTTCCTACGCCCGCGCCCTGTGCCCCGAATCCTGCCCCTTG
This sequence comes from Theretra japonica, assembly GCA_033459515.1. Classification (NCBI taxonomy): domain Eukaryota; kingdom Metazoa; phylum Arthropoda; class Insecta; order Lepidoptera; family Sphingidae; genus Theretra; species Theretra japonica. The sequence continues at coordinate 723,267 of CM065952.1, forward strand.
GGTCCCAATGCCTGCCCCTTGGCCTCCGAAACTGCCTTGTCCCCGACCAGCTCCTTGTCCAAAGCCACTACCTTGCCTTACTCCGACGCCAGCGCCTTGATTTACTCCTAGGCCAGCGCCCTGGGTAACGCCGATCCCTGCTCCTTGGGCAACGCCTAGACCAGATCCTTGGGTGGTACCGAATCCAGCGCCTTGCCTAACTCCAAGTCCGCTGCCTTGCCTGCCGCGACCCCCTTGGGCTCCGAAACCTGCGCCTTGGGTACCAACTACTCCAGTGCCTCGGTTGACTCCGAGGCCACTTCCCTGATTGACACCCAGTCCACCGCCCTGTCTTGCTCCCAGACCCGCGCCTTGGTTGACGCCGAAGCCTTGGCCTAAGCCGCTACCCTGGGTTACGCCTATACCTCCTTGCCCGGCCCTGATACCAGTGCCTTGGGTCGTGCCAAAGCCTCCGGCTTGGCTACCACCGAGACCGCCGCCTCTCCTCACTCCAAGACCGGACTGGGTAACTCCGAGGCCAGATTGGGTTACTCCGAGTCCACCACCTTGTCTTCCGCCGAGTCCGCCTTGTCTCACGCCGAGGCCGCCCTGGTTGAGACCAAAACCGCCCTGGCTGGCGAGACCACTACCTTGCGACACACCGACGCCGGAACCTTGACTGAGTCCAAAACCAGTGCCAGTCTGTACTCCAACTCCTTGGCTGGTCTGTACGCCTTGTTGAACGCTCTGTCCAAATCCTTGGTCGTAAGCTCCTTGAGTCACGCCGATACCAACGCCGCCATTTTGAACCTGTTGAGTATTAAAGTACAGGTAATTTCAGAATTTTGTCACTTTTTTTGAAAAGCAAATGCCAGTAGACTTGAGTGAAATGGGTTGTATTTTGTGTTTCGTGCTGAGTGAAATAAAATTACATTTGAATAACAATTTATAAGCCAAAAACAATAGTGAAGTCTGTTAAAATATGTCTCCAAAAATTTAACTCATAACTCTTTTTGGATTAAAACCAAAACATAATTATTTAATAATAAACCCGTTTAATGATTAAGATAAATAAAATAAATAATATAATATGGACACTAGTGTATTTTTTGCTGTAAAAACATTTCTTAGCACCATTATCAGCATTAGCACCCTAATCTTGGACTTACCTGTCCACCACCCTGGCTGACGACTGCTCCGGCGCCTTGACCGCGGCCGAATCCAACACCCTCAGATCCAACTTGACCGACTCCAAGGCTGCCGTATCCGGGAGTTGAGCTCTGGCCCACACCCTGGAACCTGTTTTGGCCGCGTCCACCTGTGAGAGGGGGTAAATTAGTCTAAATTGTACTTTTTTTATTAATTTGGACAGCTTCCGTGGCGCACTTGGTTAGACGCCAGCTGTGAAGCGCGGCAGCAAAGCTGTCGCTTCACGTCGATTTCCTGTGAGACAGTGGTACCGCCCCGGACGAGCCTGTCCATTCATGCCGAGTCATGACTGACAACAGCGTGGCTCTACCACATATAAAAAGAATGCGGTTTGGTAAATTTTTTGGATCAAAAATAGAAATGTGGTCAATTTATAGGGCACGACAAAGCGGGACTCACCTGATGGTAATTGGAGTTCAGATAAAGTAACCACAAACGTGAGATTGTCTGATTGCATCTGGCCAAAATATTAGTAAACTTGTAAATTAAATTTTGGTTTGATATATCGGGATATTTACTTATTTTTGATTTGATTTTACTCATAAAAGTATTTAAGTGGTAGCCTGTTGCTGTATGTTACTTAAAGGTACTTTATTGCAGAAAACCGATGCTAACTACGAGAAGTAACATCTTTGCTGTAGCGTCTCGTTCGGTGACAAGAGCTGATTTTAGTATCTATGTTTTCGGGCTTAGCTTTTATGAATCATTTTTTTATAAGCTACGTGGGACAAACAGTTGCCAAGTTAAAATGGAACTGGGCTGGCCACATCTACCGCATGTCCGACGACCATTGGGCGAAAGCCACCACACATTGGCTCCCCAGCAGCCGAAATCGACTACGCGGTAGGCCCAGAAGGAGATGGCGGGACGAACTCGACTCCTATCTTCCGAACTGGTGGCAAGTCACATCCGACCGCGACAAATGGAAGGAAGGGAGGGAGGCCTTTGCCCAGCAGTGGGACTTAAAGGGCTTATAATAATAATAGATTTTTTTATAAGGCCGGCATTATTATCTCAAATTATTTATCATCGGTGTCATCACATTAACGGTGAAAGAAAACATCGTGAGGGAACCTGCATACCGTAGCGATTTTAAAGAATTTCTACAGTATTTAAGTCCGCCAACCCGCACTAGGCCAGCGTGGTGGACTATATGGCCTAACCACTCTCAATCGATTCTCTCGATTGTAGAGTAGGCCCGTGCACAGCAGTGGGACGTGTATGGGCTAATGAAACAAAAAATTCATCAGTCGATATGGTCTCTTGGATTTACGCGAATGTTACACATTGAAATAAAACGAATTCTTAAGAATTTTATCGCGAATTCGATTTAATTCAGTCCGCCCCGTGACCACGAAAGCTGTGAAGCCGATACGTCGGGAAGTTAAATAAAACTTAAATCGAATTCGCTATAAAATCGGTAATAATTCGTTTTATGTCAATCAGTCGATAGTCAATCTTGACTTTTGCTCTCATCTGCGAAGTACTTTTCTGTAGATGCACAAATTAAGACGAGATCCGTTCGTTAAAATTCAAGTTTTTTCACACAAGGGTATGCGTATTTAGGTCACTGTTATTAAAATCGATGTAATTTGTATGCTGATAGATTCATTGTCCGCGAATTGCATCTGAATAGTCCATTTTCGCGACAATAAATAAGACTTGCGAAAGAAAAATTTCAATTTCAAATCGTCTATAAATATGTCAATCGTGATTTGATTTCGAAATGTTGAAATTTATAGTGGGGCCATAAAATATATCAAATTAGTCGAACATGATGGATTGGCTTACGAAAAATCAATCATATTTTTTTCCGTTATATATTATATCGTTTTATTTATAGCAGCCAAAAACCCGATTTTGGTTTGATTAGAATCAGTTTTAACATATAAATATTGTACTTTTTAAACGCAAGCTCCAGCAATGCTAAAGTCGAATTCGCTTTATCTGTAGTCTGTAAATATAAAATTAATTTAGTTTTATGGTTCATAATACATTTATACCAATTTCCTCTATCCCGCACTTTAATAAAATACAGACAAAATTGTTTTAGTCATCCCAAATTTTCTCACTTTGGAGACCCCTGGTCATTAGAGTTTTGCCCAAACATTTGGTCCAACCTACCTGTACCGATCTGGCCAACGCCAACAACGCCGACTTGTCCAACTCCTTGGCTGCCGTATTGACCCTGGCCGGTATAGACTCCTGGGGAGACGGTGGTGGCTGGGAACGATGGAGTCACCCTGCTGGGACTAAATCCTGGGACAGTTGGCTTCTGGGTAGTCCTGTTGGGAGAGAATTGACTTATACATGGGATGTAAAGGAGACAAGGAACATACGAAATGCCGCTCTTGATGATTTTAAGAGGATGTAGGTTATATTTTGCTTTAAAAATTTAAAGTATGGTCTTTGAGGATAATAGTGTGATGAACTTGAGCTTTTAGATAAAATTTGTAGGGAGTTAAACAGAAATATTTGGCATAAAAATAATTTATTGTGGCGTATAATATAGGCTGAGAATCATTAGGTTCTAGGTTTGAAACCTTTAAGCAATTAACTTAATCACTTTGAATTTTTCAATCTGACAAATCTTATATGTTTTGTTTCGATCAATATTATTATACCCGCAATGAATATTAAAGTAATATGGAAAAATTCTTTTTATATTCCACAACAGCATTTTACCTTCTAAAAACTAATTTATATCCTTCTCTATACGCTTGAAAACACATCTACAAAATTTCATAACAATCAGTTAAGTAGCTACGCCATCAAAGCGAAACAAACTCAAAATATTTGACAGCCTCCGTGGCTTAGTTGGTTAGACTGACTGTGAAACGAGAGGCCGCGGGTTCGACCCCCGCACCAACACAAACGTTTGTGTGGCCCACAAATATTTGTGTCGAGTCTGGGTGTTTGTGAGAGCGAAAAGTCTCCCGTAGTTTCTGATACCCACTACACAACACTTAATTGATCTTAGTGTGGGGTCAGAACTATGTATGTGACTGTTGGGTGAATTTAAATAACATTCACCTGAAATTAGGGAACTGGACCTCTCCAGTGGTGGGTGGCCTGGCGGTCACCGAGGGTCGTGAGTTAGTTGAAGGGCTTCCCCTGCTGTCGGGGACGTATCTGCCGTCGTTTCCACCGAAGACTCCAGGCACCCATCTTCCGATCTGATTGGCTGGCCAGGGGTCGGTGTAGAAGGGATCGCGGCAGCACTTGCCGATGCGTCCTGATGCGATGTCTTTGCAGTCCTGTAGGAAAGGTCAGGATTAGGAGAACATCATAAATGATTAGGTGAAAAGCTGAATAGTTCAGTCGTAGATGCTAGATGATATAAAAATATTATGTCGTTTGATGGGCCTATGCAAAAGATCCTCTTCAAATCAGCAGGATCTTATGATTTCTCTATTTACTGTCTAAGAAAGTCAGCATCTAGTCTCCCAAGAGACGTAATTGCCGCACCCTCCTCGAAACTGCACAAGCTGATTCTAATGGCCTTATTCATAGACACTTTTGAAGCCTATTTTAGTTATCAAATGTTTTGTCTTCTTCGCTCAAACTAAATTCAAAAGTCGTTGGAACGAGACAAATCCTTTGATAACCAAAATAGGTTTTAAAACTGTCTATGGAGAAGGCCGTAAGTATTTATCTGTATAACAATGTCATCTTTTATTAGAATAAAATGTATTTATTTCTTTATTGTACATAATAAACACGAAAAACATATCAATGACATAATCAAACAACAAAGTACAAATGACAGTCTTATCGGTAAATTTGTCGTTATACCACCAGATACGAACTACCATCCATAGTAATGAATGTTTCCTTTACCATCAAATCCTGTCGATACCACCTGCTACCACTGTCTTTTATCTTAATAAAGTGGAACTTACCGTCAAAGGCACTCTGTAAGACTCTTGCTCCCTGGTCAAGATCACCGTCGTGTTGGAGATGATGCCTTCAGCAGTACAGAATTCGATGGGGGTACATTTCAGAGCAGCAGCGCAGCCCGCGGGGATCTCACCTAGTTACAAAAAAGAAGGTCATTACGAGGTACCAAGGTATGGCGAAGTTAAGTGTAGTATCAATTCAGTAGACAGCGAGGGGTTGTCAATAATAGATACAAAAAAAAAACACATTTTTAAGGAAGAAGATTCTAGAGTTGTAATAAACTTTAGTAACATCGAAAATTAGTTTTAGGAGAATTGTAATTTTCGAAATTATAACATACATACATACAGAAACTCACGCCTTTTTCCCAGAAGGGCTAGGCAGAGGTGCTACCAGGACACCCAAATTTCGCCTTGTAAGTTCCGTCCCACGATGTGATAGGGGGCGAGTCTATCGCTATATCGGGCACAAATTCCTGACTCCGGGCTTATAATGAATAGAAAAATTCAATATCACTTTGCCCGACCCGGGATTCGAACCCGAGATCTCAGCTTTGCAATCATACCGTAGTACAACTATGCCACCGAGGCAGTCTTAGAACTTATAAAATCTTGCTTTATCTAAGTGGATAGTATCAATGAGCAGGCTTGTTCAATGTTATCATTATACCACAAAAAAGTTACCTAAAGTAACAAAGCTGTAACGAATTAACCGCAAAACTAAGTTAAGTGTAATTATTCCAAAACAATACTTACTTGGAGCTTGGATAGGAACGAAAGGCCTAGGCGTTGTTGGTCTTGGCAAGGGCGGTCTGTTTTGGTCCAAGATCAACTCTCCTTCAGAGTAGGGTGGCTGGACCACAGTCTCCCTAGGGATAGACGACTCAGCAACGGGAGGAAGGTATCCTGGCGCAGATGTGGACGGGACTGGGGGTAGGTAAGTGGATTGAGGGGTGTAAGGACGGGGGGTAATTGGCCTTGGTGTGGTGAACGGCCTAGGGGTAGTAACGAAGGAAGTAGGATAAACAGTGCTAGGGACAACATTGCTAGGGCTGTTAGAGCTGTCCACAGGTGGTAGGTAAGGAATACCAGGCTTCAATCCAGTTGCACCAGGTCGGAACACATTCTCGCTACCAGCGGCAAAAGCATCAGCATCGAAGGTCGACTGGCTTGATCCAAACGCTGGGGATGCTGGAGCCAAGGTACTTCCAACACTGGATCCATACCCCGAACCACTGTTCACGGATGCACCAGATCCGAAAGAGTTGGCAGAGAATCCTGATCCGGTAGAGCTTCCGAAGCCAGATGCGAAGTTGCCTTGGCTTGCTCCTGAACCGAAGAGGCTTGATCCTTGGCTGGAGCCGGAGAAGGTGGCAGAGTCCACGCCCAGAGACCCTTGGAGTCCGCTGGAGCCTGAGAGAGACGAGACTTCGATCCTGCAGCAGATTTCTGAGCGGAGGTTGCAGTATTGCTTCTGTAACAAGAACGTTCAGGTTACCAAACGATTGAAGGTATTTCTAGACTTCTATCAGCCTCCGTGGCGCAGTTGGTAAAGCTCTAGACAGACGGACTGCATTTCAACTGCAATCCAACTGCAAATTTGCAGTTCGGATGCAGTTTGATTGCAGTCGGTGTGCAGTTCACACGACTGCACGCCGACTGCAATTGGACCGCACGGTTGGTTTGCAGTTCTATTGCAGTCGTGTCAACTGCATTCAAACTGCATCCGAACTGCAAATTTGCAGTTGAAATGCAGTCCGTCTGTCTAGAGCCTAAGACGCCGGCTGTGAAACGTGTGGCCGTGGGTTCGATCCCCGCAACGGCATAAATGTTTATGATCCACAAATATTTGTGTCAGGTCTGGGTGTTTGTGACACCGAAAAGTCTCTCGTAGTTTCTGATTTAATTCATTGTTTAATGTATGTATTATTATTTATTAGTCTTATTTATTTATTTTTATATTTTCTTCGATTGTTAGTATGCTTGTTATTAAAATTGAAAAAGTTATTTTCCTAGATATTTTGTTTATATTTTCTTAGTCTGTTAAAACTTGATTTTGTTCATTTCTGTATACAATAATATTATTTTAATTAACATAATGAGTAGTTTTATAGAACAACATAGATGACCTGTTTAATTAATATATTAATACCTTGCAAGCAAATAAAAACCTTGTTTGACGACTTTCTGACTTTATATACTTTAACAACCATAGGTATATATATGCCTTTGATAGATTTGTACGCATATAAAGAAGAAGTAAATAAATACACCCAATAGTCACATACATAGTCCTGACACCACACTAAGATCGAGTCTTGTGTCGTGTGTATCAGGAACTACGAGAGACGTTTCGGTCACACTAACATTCAGACCAGAAATAAATACTCGTGAATCACCCAAAAAAGTATCTAAGCGGGGATCGAACCCGCGGCCTTTAGTTTCACATCCATCGTCTAACTCCGCCACGAAGGTTCTCAGACACCCCATTTTTTAAATTTATGTAATTGGACAGGATTCGAACCCTCCAAATTCAAATTATTAAAACCCATTAAACCATAACGCAGTTATTAAATCATATTAGAAAGGACAGCAACCTTCAAACGTTTAATTATTAATATATCATATTGACAAGCCCATGTTTTTACGCACCGCCATTTGTTCAACTCAAAATGTCAACATCTGTTTAGAAATTTGGCGTGCGACCTTTGACTTCTTGTTAGTAAAGTTCCTATGTACATATATACATTATTTGTATGTATGTTCGGTTATAACTCGAGAAATAATAATCCTATTTACATGGTTATTTTTTTAACATGAAGGTATTGTATCTGGTCAGGTTTTAACGCTTTGCGAAACGCGAATGGAGTATATACACACGCTCACGCCTTATCCCAGAACTGGTAGGCAGAGGTATAGCCTAGACACCCACGTTTCGCCTTGTGTTTTCCGTCCCATGATGTGGGGCGAGCCTGTCGCCACATCGGGCACAAATTTGACCCCGAGTCGATAATGAATAGAAAAATCAAATATCACTTTGTCCGACCCGGGATTCGAACCCGTGACCTCAAGGTTGTAATCATACAAGTACAACTGCGCCACCGAGGCAGTCACACTTTTTAATAATTTTTTTTCTATCTCTTGTGTATGCGACAGTACTTACTGCAAATAAAGTGCAATGTTAAGACAAGATGTATGTCATAATTGACTTCAGGGCATATTGAACTTTAAAATAAAATTTCGACCTTAGCACTTCAAGATAGAGTTTAAATTCAATTGAAATCTTTACAAATGTCAACTTATTGTCTAGTATTTACAATGGGAATTCGATCTTATCGAATCAAAAATAGAACTTAAATTTAATTGTTGATGGAGATGCGTAAATGATTTGTGATGTGTCATATTGTTTAGTTTGAATGTAGGTTATTGCTGAGGCGTCTGGGTTCGACTCCCGACAGTAATTTAGTTGTAATGGGACGAGACGGTAAATTTTAATTAAATATAACCACGCAGACGAAGTTTGCGGGCAGAAGCTAGTTAATAATTTAATTGGAATTCCTACAAAATTCCTGACTTAGAATTGAATCATCTATTACAAATCATAGAATCGCTTTAATACTTTGATAACATTCAGATAATCCATCAATCATTTACTGTTATGAAATCTACAAGGTTGAAGTTTGTTAATAGCAGATCTACCGGATGTTCTTAGCTAACACTCTTTTATGGTGGAGTTGGTTAGGGGAGAAAAAAAATATCAGCCCATATACGTCCCACTGCAGGGCACGGGCCTCCTCTACAATCGAGAGTACGATAAAAAAACACTTGCATTAACATTACAATGTTGACTGCGTCGGTGGCGTAGTGCTACTACGGTATGATTGCAAAGCTGAGGTCTCGGGTTCGAATCCCGGGTCGGGCAAAGTGATATTGGATTTTTCTATTCATTATCAGCCCGGAGTCAGGAATTTGTGAACGATATGGTGGTAGGCTCCCCCCTACCACATCGTGGGACGGAATATACAAGGCGAAACGTGGGTGTTCTAGTAGCACCTCTGCCTACCCCTTCTGGGAAAAAGGCGTGTGTTTATGTAATGCACTACAATGTTATTCACGACCAAAACTCCTAGATATTCATTCATAATTATAGATTTCACACCTCTATATTAAACTATCAAAATGGCGTGAAATAACCGCTTAATAATGTTTAAAATTAATTTCTTTATCCTTTGCAAACTGGTTGAGATAATACTTAGCATTTTGACAAGAATAACAAAAGAACCAAGGAATGAATTATTAATAAATACACCCAACAGTCACATACATAGTCCTGACCCCACATTAAGATCAATTAAGTCTTGTATCAAAAACTACGAGGCTTTTCGGTTTCAAAACATCCAGACCCGAGACAAATACTTGTGAGCCTCACAAACATTTGTCACGGTATGGGGATCACACCCTCGATCTCTCGTTTCACATTCGTCTAACCAACTGCGCCACGGATGCTGTTATATAAAGATTAGATATATCCTGAAGTCTTTATATAATATACAGGGTAAATCCAGATTGCGACCGAAAACGAAGCCAGGTGGTAGTATTAGTGGCTTCAGACACAATGCAACGATTGTCTTAAAAATCGTGTCGGACGCCCACGCACAAGGACGGACGATCTGGTTAAGGTCGCAGGAAGTCGCTGGATCCAGACCGTTTCCAACAGGTCTATGTGGCGATCTATGGAGGAGGCCTATGCTCAGTGGACTTCCTCTGGCTGAAGAGACAAAGAGGTCTGGCAGACGAGCAAACAGGTCGCCTGATAGTAAGTGATCACTGCCCATGAACATCCACAACGCTTGGATCATGATGTGATGAAATCGGGAGGGGAGTGGTAGGGAAGAAGGATGGGGAGAGGAAATGGGTATTGGGTATGCGACTGTTGTATTTATTTATTGATAAAGTATAGCTTTATTGTGGATTCTGTTGTGTGACTGCCTCGGTGGCGTAGTTGTATTAAGGTATGATTGCAAAACTGAGGTCTCGGGTTCGAATCCCGGGGCGGGCAAAGTGATATTGGATTTTTCTATTCATTATCATCCCGGGCTCAGGAATTTGTGCCCGATATGGCGATAGGCTCGTCCCCCATCACATCATGGGACGGAAAATACAAGGCGAAACGAGGGTGTCTAGTTTGCACCTCTGCCTACCCCTTCTGGGAAAAAGGCGTGTGTTTATGTATGTATGTTTATCGTGGATATATTTTAATTTTGTTCTTTCACCAGTAGTTATTTAAATTTCGGTTGTTTTTGACTCAAGGTCGCTTAGTTGTTTATAACGTGTTTTACAAATCTTGTGTTTATGCTAATTCTAACCGCCATTGAAGATGTCACATTAAACTGTTACGCGTTCGATTCTCAGGTGAAACCAACATAATATAGGTGTATACATATCACGCCTGATATACTCAAAGGGGTAGGTAGAGGCCAATAGTGTCTTTCAGAGATTGCAAATTTTTTTCCGTTCCAATATGTGAAGGGGGCGAGCCTATCACCATGTTAGACGCGAATTCCAGTTCCACGTCATAAAGCGAAATGCCCAACCTGGGTACCGAACCTAAGACCGCATTATTCTCATTGCACAAACTTGACTATTACAACTAACAAACTTATATTACTCAGTAAAATTAACAAAAAAGTGTGAACCGATTTCTTATAAGGATTACTATATTTTTATAACAGTATAGTTAATTACTGTAAGTAAAAAACGTAATACAATAGTCAGTTACACTTACAGGACAATAGACAAGAAAAAACAGGATTATTAAGATAATCGCTTCTTCGTAGTTACGGCATTGGGAAATAGTGACGTGTGCCATAGACAAGAAAAAAATCTTACTCAGAACCGTGAGTAAAGCATAGTAGGAATTTAAAACACACTCATATATTTATCCTATTTTCAAATAGGTCTAAATCTGGTATTTTCCTACCAAATTACGAGTTTTGATACATACATAAACTCACGCCTTTTTCCCAGAAGGGGTAGGCAGATGTGCTACGCGGACACCCACATTTCGCCTTGTATGTTCCGTCCCACGATGTGATAGGGGGCGAGCCTATCGCCATATCGGGCACAAATTCCTGGCTTCGGGCTGATAATGAATAGAAAAATCCAATATCACTTTGCCCGAACTTTACAAGTTTTGATACCTTTTATTTTAGTATGCCTACGATTTTGGTATCAACAAAGATCAGATGTCGATAGACGGTCAGAAGGGATCACAGCACAATTCTTTGTTGACACAATTTCTTGTTGTCTATGACCTTTGCCTTTCCGATGGGATCAATGGGAAAACAACTTGTCTATGTGACGTTTATGTGAGTGAACGCGATGATTTAACATTACTTCTATGCTTTAGTAATTGTTCTGAGAAATCTTATACAGGCTATATCAAGACTGCTACCGAAAACGAAGCCAGGTGGTGGTATTAGTGACTTCAGATACAATGCAACTAAAAATTTATCACAAGAAAGCGCAATTTTTGTTGTTGTAATTTTTTACTTATCGTATTTGAGTAGTAAATACATCGTTTTCCCAAAATAATAATGTAGAACTTTTTATTTTTTTGAGCCAGAATGGGGCGTAAGGGTTTAAATTATAATTATACCAAAAACTAGGGATTTACCACAGATATTTAAAATATGCAATAAAAGCCTGTCGCTCTTTTTGAGAAATTGTGAGTTGCATTGTCTGTAATCACTAAAACTACCACCTGGCTTCGGTTTCGGTCGCAGTGTTAGTATACCCTGTATAGTCCAAGATATTTCGACGTTCGAATGCGTTGTTGTCATGCTGTTGTCAAAATATTACAGTTTTACTCTCTTCACATTTAATTATGTTGGACATGTTAATATTAGATTGTGTATATATTCGTATGAAAGTGCGTGGTGGCCTGTTGGTAACGGACCAGACAAGGCTGCCTACATGTTCATGGTGGTCGCGGGTTCAAATCCCAGGGCACACCTCTGACTTTACGGAGTTATGTGTGTATTGGTAGTCAATCACCACGCACTTTAACGGTGAAGGAAAACATCGTGAGGAAACCTGCATACCATAGCGATTTGTATAAATTTCTATGGTATGTAAAAGTCCGCCAACCCGCACTAGGCCAGCGTGGTGGACTATATGGCCTAACCACTCTCAATCGATTCTCTTGTTTGTAGAGTAGGCCCGTGCCCAGCAGTGGGATGTATATGGGCTGATACAGTATATATGCTTGTTGTTTATAATGAACACATATATCAAACTACGCGTTAAATAGATATTTTTTAAATTTCATTTGTAGTTCCATATTTCGCCACATAGGAAATACATTTAGATGACATAATATATCCCTGCCGAGAGCTTTATAAGACCAATCATTCTAACAGGCGTCCGACTCTTAAAAATAAAATAATGCCATGTTTAAATTATTGCCAAACGCGGCAGGACATCTGCCAAGTTGTCATATAAATTCTTAAGTCGGTTAATTTGACCTAAAATGTTAAAATCTCAAGTTTCCTCTGACATTAACCGCCGATGCCAATCTTAATTACCCAATTAAAGAATTCAGTTAAGTCATTACTTATTGCGTTAAAAGGGATGTTTATTAGACAAGATAGATTATCCTTTAGTTAAATTTAATTGCATATTTTAAACAAGTTATTCATAAACCCGGTTTGGTGTGACTTGGACTACTGCTTCAGACTGGGGCTGGTTGGTTAGACGCCGGCTGTGAACCGAAAGACTGCGGGTTCGATTCCCGCATCGAATAATTGTAGTTCTTGGGTCATCGTGTTTGAGAGAGCGAAAAGTCTCTCGTAATTTCTGATACACAAGACTCGATCTAAGTTTGGGGTCAGGACTATGTATGTGACTGTTGGGTGTATTTATCTATTTATGTTTCAAACTCTAATGGTAAATCAGATTGCCTTGCGCAGTTGTACTACGGTATGATTGCTAAGCTAAGGTCTAGGGTTCGAATCCCGGGTCGGGCTAAGTTACATGACGTCGACGTCGTGACGTAGGTGGATACTCTATCTGCACTGCGCTTACCAACAGGCGCAATTTGATGCGCAAATATTGGATTGAATATGTTGCTTCGTGGCTCGTAATTGTAGGACGAAAAGTCTCTCGTAGTTTCTGATACACGACACAAGACTCGATCTTAGTGTAGGGTCTGGACTATGTATGTGACTGTTGGGTGTACTTATTTATTTTATTGGAGTACCTCTGTTGTTCATCGTCAATGGTGCAAGAATCAGCGCGTTTATATAACATTTTGTTATATGATTATTAATATCTGCCTCGATGGCGTAGTGGTACTACGGTATAATTGCAATGCTGAGGTCTCGGGTTCGAATCCCGGGTCAGGCAAAGTGATATTGGATTTTTCTATTCATTATCAGCCCGGAGTCAGGAATTTGTGCCTGATATGGCGATAGGCTCGCCCCCTATCACATCGTGGGACAGAATATACAAGGCGAAACGTGGGTGTTCTGGCAGCACCTCTGCCTACCCCTTTTGGGAAAAAGGCGTGTGTGTTTATGTATTAATATCATGTTAAGTTGTTATTTTTAATTTTACTGTGTATCCTTTTTGTAATTTTTTTATGTTGCAACTTGTTAAGTGTTTTTTAATTATTGTGTGACTTGTATTGTGGTTAATCATTAGACGAATACTGAACTGTTTTTGCAATGATACGACAAAGTTACAATCCGCCTGATGTATGGCAAAATGTATTTATTTAAGTCCTTGGAATATGAACTTTTTCTTTTTTTTTTATCAGCCCATATACGTCCCACTGCTGGCCATAGGCCTACTCTACAATCGAGAGAATCGATTGAGAGTGGTTAGGCTATATAGTCCACCACGCTGGCCTAGTGCGGGTTGGCGGACTTACATACCGTAGAAATTCTTTAAAATCGCTACGGTATGCAGGTTTCCTCACGATGACCTTCACCGTTAAAGTGCGTGGTGATTGACTATCAATACAATTAATCAATATGTACTTATGAGGCTAAAATTGTCTCAGACGAATATCATGCTTTTGTAAGTAAATTAAATATAAATATGGATGTTAATTTTAATACTAGCAAGACAATGCATGATGGTAAGCGCAGTGCAGATAGAGTATCCACGTGAGATGTTCATCTCTCGACACAATGACACCTGATTGTATCCGGATATACACAGAGCCCGACACGACACACCTGCCTCACTATGATGGTTTCAACATCGTGTATAATGTTCATTACATATAACATATTATGAAATTACTAAATTAAACCTTAACAACGTAATTATGATGTTTCAAGATTAGTCTACAATCAGTCATTGCCTTATACCCCTCAACAAGCGAGGACTTTTCGTTTATATCACAGGTCCGGCAAACGAGCAAGCAGGTCACCTGATGATAAGTGATCACTACACATGAACATCCACGCCGCTGGATCATGGATGTGTTGCCGACCCATCAGATCGGGAGGGGAGCAGGAAGGAAAAAGGATGGGAAGAGGAAAGGGGTATTGGGCATCCGGCAGTCACACTCACCGGGCGAACCGGACAGCAAAGCTGGCGTTTCACTTAGGTCTCCTGTGAGACAGAAGTACCATCCCGGACAAGCCTGTCCATTTACGCTGAGTCAAGAACAACAGCGTAGCTCTACCACTTCCAAAGAGATTCTAGAGTATTTTATAAGCATTATAAAAAAAGAAAGAAAAAAATTTAAATGTAGGTCGTCTGCGATCTTCTGTCGCAGAAAACGCTGTTGTCACAATAATATTTTTTTTTCTCTCTTTACATTTTATTATATTGGACATATTAATATTAGATTACGAGTATAAATGCTCCTTGTTTCTATTATAAAAACAAACCTCAAACAATGCAATAGATATTTTTTAAATTTTATTTTTAGTTCCAAATTTCGCCGCGTGCTAATAGATTTTACATGATCTGTAGTTATAATAATCATTTGCAATTGATAGTTTGATTGACATGACTTTTGTGATCATTACCAAAATACCTTTTTTAATTCTAAAATTGGCGCCTGCATTTGATAACAAATTATCAATGAACTGCTCTGATTTAGACCAACTTGTAACTTTTGTAATAATCACGATATTGTAAACTGGTTTTGAAAAGAGCAACACTAGAGTTTCTTGCCCGTTCTTCTCTAGTGAAAACCGCTTTCCGAACCGAGTGGTAGAACAAAATGACTGAATCTAAATAATGTTTAACATTTTAACGGATTCAATAAATTATTTTCATTTTCATTACCATAAACACATTCAAAGTACATATCTAAAATATCTAGTTGTAATGTCTGGATCTGAGATCGAGGTGTATTTTTGGGCACGTCTACAGGCGAGATGTATTAGCATTTGTGTTGCAAGCCGTGTCAACAACGGGGACCTCGCTACTTCTCGTACGGTCGGCAAAACAGACGAGAATTTTGCTACAACAATTTTTGTTATATGTATTAATATGGTATTTCATTTTTAAAGTTATTTTAGGAAAATATATTTTAAATAAAACTGAGAATAATAAATTTAAATCCATTGATTAGTTTTCCATGAAAAAACAATGGTAGACCTGTCATTTTATTTACGTGGTTTAAATTGGACCTTTTAATAACTATTAGTTTACGTGAATATTACTGTACTGTACTGTACTGTATCAGCCCATACACGACCCACTGCAGGGCACGAGCCTCCTCTACAATCGAGAGTACGATTGAGAGTGGATAGGCCATATAGTCCACCACGCTGGCCCAGTGCGGGTTGGCCCCAGTGCGGAATATTACACATTTAAATAAAATTAATGCTGCCAGTTTTGTCGCGATTTTGTTTAAATCCCATTAAAAATATTCAAAAATTAGAAAAATTAAAATTAAACCAAAACCTCTTTTCTAAAATTCGGGGGCCTTTCATCGTACCTGGAAAAAGCAGTTGTCTAGGCATATATTTTTAAAATGGCGAGAGGTAACTTTGTTCTGTCTATCAATTCTTTATTTGGATGGCATTTACGACATTAAAAACGATGATAAATACTATAATATTTTTTTTATTTGGACTTTTCTGCCGACCCTCCCGTCGGTCACGCGTCGTGTTTTAGTAGTACATTAATGTTTTCTTTACGTTGCTTAACTATGCGGCTCACAATTAGCATATGTACATTATATTTAGCCAAGCGTCGCCGGTTCGAATCCGAAAATAGTTTTATAACTTTGTTATGTTAAATTTTAGTAGGAAGATACTTAATAACTTAATAAGTAAAACATTATGGCCGAGTTGATAGCTTAGCTGCAACTGTTACAGTCGTACTGTAATACTGTATATAAGATTTTTATTTCTTTTAATATTTATCCTGCATATTATCTTTATTGTGTACCACCCCCTACTTCTAATATAATATTATCCAAATAAAGCTTGTCTTTTATACAGGGTATATCAAGACTGCTACCGAAAACGTGCGTGGTGGCCTGTTGGTAACGGACCAGACGCGGCTGCCTAGATGTTCACGGTGGTCGCGAGTTCAAATCCCAGGGCACACCTCTGACTTTTCGGAGTCATGTGTGTATTGATAGTCAATCACCACGCTCTATAACGGTGAAGGAAAATATCGTGAGGAAACCTGCATACCATAGCGATTTGTATAAATTTCTATGGTATGTAAAAGTCCGCCAACCCGCACTAGGCCAGTGTGGCGGACTATATGGCCTTACCACTCTCAATGGTACTCTCGATTGTAGAGGAGGCTTGTGTCCTGCAGTGGGATGTGTATGGGCTGATACAGTATAGTACAGTACAGTAAAGAATATTATATTGTATTGTACCGTAGTCAAATTTAAGGCTTATATTTTGAAGAACCCGATAATCTCATTTATCTAACAAAAATCGACAAAACAGGGCGCGTCAATTGAAACATCGTTGAATTAAAGCAAGTTTGTAGACCCAGAGCCCCTGGCTGCCAGACCTTCGTCATTTAAAGCTTGAGGATATCGTAATGTGTAATCATAAATGTGTAATTTTACCAGTGTAAAACCCCATTTACACGGAGAGAGTTTCTCGCGGCGAGAATCGTATGCCATCATCGGATGACATAACCGCCATAAGATTATCGTGTTCTGACAATGTTTACACGATGCGACTTTTTTATATCTTTACGATAATCGTATCTTGGAGGCGAGAAACTATCCCCGTGTAAACGGGGCTTTATTGTATAAAAGTATTTTTTTATTTGTTTCTTAGGAAACTATCAAAAGGTGTTTCCTCAGCCGGACATTTTTGATTGTTCTTTCAATTAATAATAATAATAAACCCAACAGTCATATGCATAGTCCTAAACCCACACTAAGATCGCGTCTTGCGTCGTGGGTATCAGGAACTACGAGAGACTTTTCGGTCTCATAAACACCCAGACCCGAGACAAATACCTGTGGTCCACACAATTATTTATCTCGGTGCGGGGATCGAACACGCTGCCTCTCGTTTCACAGCCGGCGTCTAACCAACTGCGCCATGAAAGCTGTCGATATTTGTC
This sequence comes from Theretra japonica, assembly GCA_033459515.1. NCBI lineage: Eukaryota > Metazoa > Arthropoda > Insecta > Lepidoptera > Sphingidae > Theretra > Theretra japonica. The sequence continues at coordinate 740,927 of CM065952.1, forward strand.
AGATACATTGAAGCTGATAACTTCCAAAGCCACCACGGAACTTCATAACAGCTGATCGTGTGACGCCTATATGGCAGACAAACTGTCATCTTTTATAAAATGACGAAGGACTCGCGGCCACTGGCTCCTGGTCTATATGAACACGTGCACAAACACGCTATACTAGCTTCATCTACGTCTGTAACCTAAACTTAATGAATAAATTATCGATAAATTTTGTAAAGACAGACGCATGGACGCTTTTACTAGCGTTTATTTAAAATTAGATTGTCCGTGACCTTCACCCCGTCGTGAATATCCTATTGGCATTTAGGATTTAAAAAACTGAGGGCAATCCGGGTCCATTGTGATTTTTTTGTCTAATACGTTATTATTAACGTTTTTTAAATTGAATAACTTTTATACTAAACTTAATGCAAAATGAAACATTGAGAAGAACAAGAGTCCTACTCCATAGCGAGGAGTTTTGCTTGTTTAGACAGCTTCCGTGGCGCAGTTGGTTAGACGCCGGCTGTGAAACGAGAAGCCGCGGGCTCGATCCCCGCACTGAGAAATATTTATGTAAGCCACAAGTGTTCGTGTCGGGTCTGGGTGTTTGTGAGACCGAAAAGTCTCTCGTAGTTTCTGATACAAGTTACGACACAAGACTTGATCTTAGTGATTGTTGGGAATTTATTTATTGTCTACATATTTTTTGTGGTTAGTTTAACTTTGTATGTATTACACGTGAGAAGTAGGCTGCATTTTTAACCGACTTCAAGAGGAGGTTATTAACTTGGTGGGTTTTTTTATGTATGTACACCGATTATGTAATATATAGACATTGCTTATCTTTAAAATGATTATAGTATTAATGAAATTATGAAATATTAACAAAGCTCACAATATGAAATGACATTGAAACTAGAACCTTCCTATGAGTTTAATTATTCAGTTTCTTGTCAACTTTGCAATAGTGAGACTCAAAAATGGGTAGATATTTTTGGAAGACAATTCAATAAAAACATTTAGACATTCCTACTGCTGTTTTATTTAACAAAGCATTAAGAAAGTGTTTTTTTGCGCTAAAACAAAACACGTCTTGCCTTGCTTTTCGAATTATGTTTTTTAACCATTTAATTACTTCTGAATATGATTTTTGCATAACGTATGTTCACGCAAAACTTTTTTCTTAATAATTCAATTTTAATGATAATTTCTGTCTGTGGTTTAGCACTAAGTTTTAATTTGATTCATGTTTTCGCATCTACTGTGGCGTCCAAACTAATCGTCCTGTTTGATGAATGTGTCTCTATTAATTCGGTCATCAATGCCACCCATCCTCAAATTAAAAAAGTCACAGCTGTGTGTAAACTATTATGTTAAACCGTTTATACAAGTAATAATTCAAGCTTTATACGACAATTTAACATACAAATGACGAATTTATTTAAAAAAACATCAAAACACACTAATGAACAATGAATATCATTATCATTACGATAGAAGCAATTAAATTATCTGTATTTCATTAAAAATTCAAATTTCGAATGTGTCCGCGTGTTATCACATTTGTAATTAGAATAAAAAATGCACGCGTAATTTTGTTATTTAATTTAAAATACAGGATTTATGTGAAATTAATTATAATTGTGTATGACGTGTTTTCATTGAATTAATGATGTGATTGTTTTCATTTGTATGTGCGTAGTGTTGTGTGGGATGCGTAGGAATACAAATTTAATGTCTAGCTTTAGTATTTAAATAGATGTCTATTATTGTATGTACCTTAGATCTTAAGTTTATAAATCACGATATAAGAACAGTACTTTGTCATTTATAAATTAACACATACATAAATAATTTACATAGTATTCTAATTAATTGATTTTGTATATCAAGGAAGATATAATATGACGTTATCTTTCAAGATAATTTTAAAACATAATATTTCACTAATAATGATTAATCATTAGATTATATTCATAATATGTTAATTTTTTTTTGGAGAGGGATTTGGAGATACAAAGACCTACCCCTATATGTATGGGCAATATTACATACATATTTAAATGTATGTATGAATTTATGTATTTAAAAGTGTAAACACAAAATTAAAATTCAAACGTTAATAATACATTAGAAAACTGTGAGATTTATTGATTCAATTCATTATGAAATTGACCTTCTGGTAATAATGAAGCGGCGATAAGGTCACCATTAGGCGTCAAAGGTCATTTCGGATACATAAATGGTCGCAAGTCGTGACTTAATCTGATAAGTCGTCGTTTTAACGATCAAAAGAATCATTAGTATACATTTAACAATACACTCCTGAACCCACACTAAGATCGAGTCTTGTGTCGTGTATCAGAAATTACTAGAGACTTTTCGCTCTCACAAACACCCAGACCCGAAACAAATATTTGCGGTTCACAAAAACATTTGTCTCGGTGCGGGAATCGAACTCGCGGCCTCTCGTTTCACAGCCGGCGTCTAGCCAACAGCGCAACGGCTGTTCAATAACAATGAACATATTGGCAATGAATTTGCGTTGTGAGCTGTGCAATACTGGGTTCGAATCCCAGGCTAGACAATTTACTTTGGTTGAGTTTTTGGACACAGAAATCATAGATGAGGATTCTAAGATTGGTATTTGTGTTTGGTTTTCCGACAGCCTACTGTCGCATGGGACAGAATTGCACGATACGTAATGCACAAAAGAAATCACTAAAATCGGTTCAAAACTGTCGAAGATATTAATAATTTACATATATATTAATTTTCTCACCCCCCTCCTACCCTCGCTTCTTCCCTCCCCTGCTGTAAAAAAACCAAAGATTCCGACGCATTGAGAACTCCCTCCTTTTTTTTGAAATCGGTTAAAAATGCTCTTAAAACAATTTTACCATTTGTGTTTTGAACAAAGGATTTTTCGTTAACTGTCCGTACCTGCTTATCTCTAAACCAATAAGACGAAGCTGCAATTTATGATTTCGTTTTTCTTATAAAGAGGCAAATGAGCAATACAGTTCAACTGATGGTAAGTGATCACCGCCGCCCATGAACATCTGCAACACCATAGGGCATGGAGATGCATTGCCAGCCTTTAAGGTCGGAATACGCTCGTTTTTTGAAGGTCTCCAGGTCTACTTATCCAAAAATGACGCTGTTGGCAATTGGTTCCATATATTTGTAGTATCTACGTGGTATTTTTGATTTGTAGTACTTCATCAGCCCATATACGTCCCACTGCAGGGCACGAGCCTCCTCTACAATCGAGAGGACGATTGAGAGTGATTAGGCCATATAGTCCACCACGCTGGCTTAGTGCGGGTGATTGATTTGTAGTTATGATATAAAAAAACCACTACCACGGTGTCGCAATGTTATTCGGTACGGCTATAACCCTGAGGTGATATTGGCTATTATTCATTATCAGCCTGGAGTCAGGAATTTGTGCCCGATATGACGATAAGCTCGCCCCCTATCACATCGTGGGACGGAACACAAAGCGTAACGTGTGTGTCTTGGTTGCACCTCTGCCTAGCCCTTCTGGGATACAGGTGTAAGTTTATGTATGTATGTAGAAAACGATGATAAATCAAGAATCAGTTTAACATAAAGGCTGAAAGAAAATTTTGGTCTAAATAATCAAAGAGCTCACCTGAGTGTTAGCTTGCAGGATGTTAGCTCCATTGGTGTTGACGACTCCGTTGTTGCACTGCGCCCTGGGCACGCAGACGTAACCCTGGCCAGCACAGGTCTGGGTCAAGTCTCCCTGGTCTGATCCCAGCACGTTTCCACTGCTCTGGAACGCTTCATCCACATTCTGGATCAAATTGACATTGGATCCAGCTGTAGACGCGGAGAATGGAGAGGGGGAAGAGCCAGTATAGCCCTGGCCTTCAAAACCCTGGGCACCGAAGCCGCTGCCGCTTTGCGACGCGAATCCAGTTTGTCCGGAGTACTGGCTTGATCCACCGCTGGTGAAGCCTTTAGAGAAACCACCGTTTAAGAATGGGTTGGCGGACAAATCTACACCACCTCCAGTGCTGGTGAAGCTGGAGCTGGTCTTGCTGAACTTCTGGTAGGCTCCACCGCTGGTCTTGAATGGGGAGTCCTTGTTCATCCACCAGAAAGGTCCGTTGGCGTCGAAGGCACTGCTTCCAGCTGCGTGGAAGGTAAACTCGTTGTTAGTGTCTTGAGCCACCGCTTGGTTGAACGCGTCGAGGTTTCCGAACTTCTGGATGACCTGGCCGTCCTTCACTTTGATTCCAGCGCATCCTTTCTCAGAGGAGCAGCCTTCGAAGGTCTGTTGGGTGTGCACTTCCCCCGCTGGCAACTGCTGCAGCGCTGCTAACACATCTTTAGTACTTCCGAGGTTTAGCTTGACGTTTTGAGAGCAAGCGGTGCAGCGCTCTTTTCGTGGTTGGGGCTCGCTGCTTTCAGCTTCGGCGACGGGCTCTTTAACTTTCGATTCGGCGTCGGACGCGCTCGCAGCGACCACCACGCATATGGTGACCACTATTGAAAATAGTGGCTTCATGATTCTGCAACAATGGAAATTTAAATTAGTTTAGAATAATAAATAAAGAACACACCCAACAGTCACATACACAGTCCTGACCCCACACTAAGACCGAATCTTGTACCGTGGGTATCAGAAACTACGAGACACATGTCGGTATCACAAACACCCAGACCCGAAACAAATACCTGTGGTTCACACAAATATTTGTTTCGAAGCGGGGATCGAACCCGCAGCCTCTCATTTCACAGGCGGCTTCTAACCAACTGCGCCACGGAGGCTGTCAAATAATATGAAAATGTTTGGGTTATTTCTCGAAAATGGCACAATCATGTCATCCATCCATCATCCATCAGCCAAAGGAAGTCCACTGCTGTACGTAGGCCTACCCCATTGATTTCCAGTGAACTGTTGGAGGCAGCTTGCATCCACAATCATGTCAGCCTGGTCGATAATGGATAATTTATATAAGCTAGACTGACTGACTTGACTGCCTCGTTGGCGTAGTTGTACTATGATTGCAAAGCTGAGGTCTCGGGTTCGAATCATAGGCCGGGCAAAGTGATATTGGATTTTTCTATTAATTATCAGCCCGAAATCAGGAATTTGTGCCCGATATGGCGATAGGCTCGCCCCCTATCACATCGTGGGACGGAACATACAAGGCGAAATGTGGGTGTCCTAGTAACACCTCTGTGTACCCCTTCTGGGAAAAAGGCGTGAATTTATGTATGTATGATATAAGCTGAATTTGAATAGCAACACAATTGCATGATTCAATATAAGTGGTTTTATCCCTCGCTATGAGGGTATATGCAAATCCAAACGCCAGCTTTTTGTCACCAAATGTCTCTTTATGAGGGTAGATGCAAATATACAAACGTCAGCTTTGGGTGTCTTACAATGGTTGTAGATAAGCGAGTTCTTCTGACCAAAAGAGAGGTATAAGACTTAGGCAATCTCCCGCAAAATACGCTTGCATGGACCAGTATGATTTTATATCTTGATCAAACATTCGAGGCCGACGATAAACCAAATGACCGCTAGACATCTGGGTTAAACCTATCGTAAAATGCTACCTGTTTTGAAACGGCTGCCCATATGAAGATTATCGCGGAATCTCGTGTGAATATTGTTGATAAAAAGTTTGTGTTCAAAGTTCCTGTTTAAGTCATCTTGATAATGATGTTAAAAAATCAGGAAGAAGATTTAAGACTTTATAATACAGTATATCAAGACTGCTACCGAAAACGAAGGCAGGTGGTAGTTTTAGTGACTACAGACACCATGCAACTAAAATTAATGCACAAAATGCGACGATTATTTTTTGTATTTTTTTTTCCTATAATTTTATTTGAGTGGTAAATACATACATTTTCCTAAAACAATAATGTACATGATTTGTGTGATTTTGTTTAATTTTTAATTTTTTTAATTCCCGACGTTGACAGGCCGTCTGTCCGCCCCGTGACCACGGAAGCTGTTATGTGATCGAAAAGTCGGGAAGTTAAATGTAAAAATGAAATCGAATTCTCGATAAAATCCGGATGAATTCGTTTTATTTCAATTATATTTCACTATCTTTTGTTGGTAAATAGCCTGTACACAAGGCGATTCATATTTTCCGAAAGTTAAAACAACAAAAACATCCTTTAACCTTGACACATGGACACAATTTGTTTTTATACCAGTTCATAACAAGTCATGTTATTTTTGCTCTAACACGTAATATTCGTCTTTGAATCAATAATATTTAATTATGAATCTTTAATAATGGACTGCCTCGGTGGCGTAGCGGTACTACAGTACGATTGCAAAACTGAGGTCTCGGGTTCGAATCCCGGGTCGGGTAAAGTGATATTGGATTTTTCTATTCATTATCAGCCCGGAGTCAGGAATTTGTGCCCGATATGGCGATGGGCTCGCCCCCTATCACATCATGGGACGGAATATACAAGGCGAAACGTGGGTGTTCTGGTAGAACCTCTGCCTACCCCTTCTGGGAAAAAAGCGTGTGTTTATGTATGTATGTAATTATGAATTTGTAGATTATCATGCCCTCACACCCGCCTTATATTTTTAAAATAAATACACCCAACAGTCACATACATAGTCCTGACCCCACACTAAGATCGAGTCTTGTGTCGTGTATCAGAAACTAACAGACTTCGGTCTCACAAAAACCCAGACTCGAAACAAACCTGTGGATCACACAAACAAACATTTGTGAGGCCCACAAGTATTTGTCTCGGGTCTGAGTGTTTGCGAGACTGAAAAGTCTCTCGTAGTTTCTGATACCCACGACACAAGACTTAATTAGTCTTAATGTGGTTTCAGAACTATGTATGTGACTGTTGGGTGTATTTATTAAAAAAACACTTTTACTATTGTCATTAAACAATACTTCCTTGAATCTGTAACACATCGTTCGACATCCGGCTTTGCAACCGTTAAGCCGACGCGGTCATGAATCACACATACTCATCGAAGGCCGACTAGTAAAACAACTTAATATTGAGAAATGACATTCCGACGTTCTTGTTGCAAACGGACCATCATTCCAATATTTAAATCTCTCAATTGACAAGTTTATGCATCATTTTGAATGAGTTTTTTCTAGTTTCTGATACCAAACACTCTTCTCGATAGGGCGGGATAAAAACCTTTTTAAAAGTGGTAGAGCCACGCTGTCAGCCATGGCTCAGCATGAATGGGCAGGCTCGTCCGGGGCGGTACCACTGTCTCACAGAAGATCGACGTGAAGCTACAGCTTTGCTGTCGCGTTTCGTTCGGTGAGTGAGACTGCCGGATGCCCAATACCCCATTCCTCTTCCCATCTTTTTCATTCCCGATCTGATGGACCAACAACGCATCTATGGCCCAAGCGTTGTGGATGTTCATGTGCAGTGATCACTTACCATTAGGTGACCTGTTTGCTCGTTTGCTGGGCCTATTGTGTTAAATGGCGAGACAAGCATGCCTTTCGCCTGATGGTAAGCGATACGACCGCTCATGGACAGTAGCAAAACCAAACACCTTGAATTACAAAGCAATGTTTGGCATTCCACTGCGCTCGCCATCCTGAGACATAAGGTGTTAAGTCTCATTATGTCCAGTAGTTACTCTGGCTACAATGCCCTTCAAACCGGAACACAACAGGGCATTTACACTGCTGTGCGGGAGAAATAGACATTGCGGTGGTACCTACCCAGGCGGCCTGTCACATATGAAAGACCTACCACCAGTCGACAATTAATCATGGTCGAATTTTTACAACCAAAGAACAGCTTATTAATAATGTATTGGAAACGTCAAACGTCAAAGTGATAGCAACTCAACACATCTATTTAAGGAGCCATCTACACAACACTGATTACTTATTGTCTGTAGCATGTGGCCTTTTAAGGCTTAGTCTGAACGGGCCTTTATTGTTGGCTTAAGGTAAGGCCAAACGTATCAATACTTTATAGGCTTCGACGAAAGATCAGCGCTGCCCATACATATAGACACAAAAATATTTATGAAAGAGAAAATCAAATTAAGATGTATGAATTTAAATATTTAGTAATTACTTTTATAATCACACGTCGCTTAAAGTGAATTGCCCCATCTAGGATTTGAACTCAGGACCATAAGGATCAAATTATTTACACTAAACAGGAACAATTTGACTGCTGTTTCTAACAATGATATTAAAAATTATTCTTTTTTGTATTTCAGTATCTGTATCAGCCCATATACGTCCCACTGCAGGGCACGGGCCTCCTCTACAATCGAGATTACGATTGAGAGGGGTTAGGCCGTATAGTCCAGCACGATGGCCTACTGCGTTTCGACGGACTTTACTATAAAAATCTTACAAATCGCTATGGTATATGTTTCCTCACGATGTTTTCATCGTTATAGTGCGTGGTGATTGACTATTAATACACATGACTCTGAAAAGTCATAAGTGTGCTTTGATGTTTTAACCCGCGACGCCGTAGATATGTTGGCAACCGAGTCTGGTCAGTTACCAACAGGCTACGACGCACCACAAAATCTTTGGGCAAAACGCAAAAAATAAGATATATCTTCTTCTATTCTATTATTACATATAATAAATTTGTAACCGATTGATTTCTTTACGTGGAAGATAACTGAGAAAAACTGATATTGGGGAACTATATTAACGTAATAGAACCCAAAACAATGATAAAAAAAATACTTTGTGCGGTTGTGCGCGATGATCTCAGAAACAGCTTAATGGATTTCGATGAAATTTAGTATGGAGGTAGCTGATACCCTTGGTTAACACCTAGGCTACTTTTTATCCCGAAAAATGTAGTGTTCCCGTGGGATGAGGGAGGAATTCCGATATATTTTTTACTTTTTAGTACTCAAATGGATGGGATCGGTTGAATTACATATCTTGAGCGAGAATGAGATGGGGCAAGAAGGGATATAATGGGACGGGACGGGATTTTTTTTTATAAAGATAACCACGCAAACGGAGTTGCGGGCAGAAGTTATATCATAAGTAGCAATAGTGAAATCTAAACGAAGACTATTTTGTAAATATAACAGATGTTAGTGCTTCGACAAAGACTAGCAAGGATACGCGTAGGCATTAGATTTGAAGGCGAAAGTTATGACATCACCACTGTATATAAAGCTATTTGTTTATGTAAATAAAGCAATAAGTCCATAGCTAAGCGTTATGTAAAAACATAAGGCCGGCATGGCCTACCCCTTTCAGTCGTACTCTCGATTGTAGAATAGACACGTGTCCTGCAGTGGGTATATGAGCCGATTTTTTATGATTTAATTAAACGATTGCCTTGAAGGCGCTGTTGTACTCCGGACGATTACAACGCTGAGGTCTCGGGTTCGAATCCCAGTTCAGGCATATTGATATTATATTTTTCTACTTATTATCAGCCCGGAGTCAGGAATTCGTGCCCGATGTGGCGACAGACTCGCCCCTATCACATCGTGGGACGGAACACAAAAGGCGAAACTTGGCTGTCCTGGTTGCTCCTCTGCCCAGCCCTTCAAGGAAAAGGCGTGAGTTTATGTATGTAAATTAATTATAAATTCAGTGATCACATGCCCCAGCACACGTCAAAACTGGTTCGATGATTTAGTTATAACGTTCTAACATAAATAATAATTACGAAAAAGTCAATTTAGTTCGGCTCGTAAAGATGCCAATGTGAATCCATTTCATAATGTTTTTATGATACGATAAAAATATACGATTTAGAGCCATGTGATTGATTGTGTTATAATAATATGGAATTTTCAAAAAGATTCAGTAGCTATTTTAGACCAGATACTGTACCACTGAAAAGTGCGTGGTGGCCTCGTGGTATCGGACCAGACTCGGCTGCCTACATGTTCACGGTGGTCGCGGGTTCAAATCCCAGGGCACACCTCTGACTTTTCGGAGTTATGTGTGTATTGATAGTCAATCACCACGCACTTTAACGGTGAAGGAAAACATCGTGAGGAAACCTGCATACCGTAGCGATTTAAAAAAAAAAAAATTCTACGGTGTGTAAGTCCGCCAACCCGCACTAGGCCAGCGTGGTGGACTATATGGCCTAACCACTCTCAATCGTACTCTCGATTGTAGAGGAGGCCTGTGCCCTGCAGTGGGTCGTATATGGGCTGATACAATACAATACAATACAATTATATTGTTAATAGGTCACTGTGGAAATCATTGGGAGAGGCCTATGTTCAGCAGTGAACTTCCTTTGGCTGATGGATTGATGATGATGGCTGATTATATTGTTTATTAATATATGAAAAACGGAAAAAGGAAATAACACTTATATACGAAAAGCTATATTCAAATTAATTAATACATAATGCTTATAAAACCTAACATATTTAACAGGTCACATACTAGCGGCCTTATTCATAGACAGTTTTAAAACCTATTTTAGTTAACGCATGCTTCGTCATTTTCGCTCAAACTAAATTCAAATGTCGTTAGAAAGGGACAAAACATTCGACAACTAAAGTAGGTTTTAAAACTGTCTATGAATACGGCCGTATGTTCAAATGTTTGTAATACCGACAAACATTTGTTTCGTATGTGTTGTGAGACCGAAAAGTCCCACGTTGTTTCTGACACGACACAAGACTCGATCTTAGCGGGGTCAAAACTATTAGTCACTGTCGATTATATATGAATTGGAAGACTTAATACGAAATTATCATTTCCTTTTGACTTTTGAGAAACACGAATTACTAATACTTTAATCGAAGGTCACTGATATGATGTCATTTTAGAGAACGCTTACGTGCATGATATCACAGAAGAGAAAACTTATGAAATTATTAAAAAAAATAAAACAAGAAAATTGTTTTTTTTTAAACTGGCACGATAAATTGACAACAATATGCCTGATGGTTAGCGGAGTGCAGATAGAGTATCGACGTGAGATGTTCATATCTCGACACAATGACGCCTAAATGTATCCGGATATACACAACCCGACACGACACACGTGGCTCACTATGACGCCTTTTTAACCGCTGTGTACGGTCGCTATTTGGTTAAATATATGCTATTAGGCTTCATAAAATATTTCCAAATATTAATTTTACTATGATTAATTTCGGGTATGACGAGTTAGTCATTCCCGGAGACTCGGTTTGTTGCAATGCTCGTCATTACAATATTGACATAATTATGAGTTGCAGTGGCGGGTATGACGGCGGGAAAGTCTCCGTATTGCATCATAAGTAATGATTTAAACTAATATTGTTTTTAATTAGCACAGTTGAAGTATCTGTGTCAAGGTCATAGAAATTCAACAGAAATGTGTGTCACTAACTCAGTGTTGTAGTCATTCAATATTGCATCTTTAATTAACGAGATAAAGTTGATTTTTGCATGTACTCTTAACATTATTTTCTTCTTTTTTTAGGCCATCAGAGTTATTTAAAATTAGTTCTTTTGCGTAAAGTATAAGGTTTATTTCTGCATGCACCCGTAGTTTCAATAATTTCTGTACTATAGCCTGGAGCAACGAAAATATCTTCCTACATACATCTCTTTGTTATATGAAATCCTTCGTGGCCCTGTTGGTTAAGAAAACGGCTATAAAGTCAGAGTTTACAGGTTCGATTCCCGTATAGAGACGTGTGTATGATAGAGAGTAGTATAGGATTTTTGTATTCATTATCAGAACGGAGTCAGGAATTTGTGCCCGATATGTCGCTAGGCTCGCCCCCTATCACATCGTGGGACGGAACACACAAGGCGAAACGTGCGTGTCTTGGTTGCACCTTTGTCTACCCCTTCTGGGATACAGGCGTGTGTTTATGTATGTACTAACTTTGTGGTGAGGTTTGTGAAAGGCTTTAAAATGAAATGCCCTGGGTTCAATTCCTGAATAGAGATATTTTGTATACTATTTTTCGGGTATATGAGGGTTAAATCTCTAGTTTATAATACATAAGACTTATTTACTGTGGAATCAGGACTATATCTTGGACGATTACCTACGACACTCAAGGATGATGTCGATACAGACCGCCCTATCAATATATCGATGTGTTTATCGACAAGATTCCACGCCTAGTGTTGCGTCAGGCGGTGATCTTACAAAACCTGTCGGTGAAATTCCATTGTCGAATGTACGCGTACTTAAACTATTTAAACGTTAAAAATGTAATGTACACATTCAAAATACATACATACATAAACCCACGCCTTTTCCCAGAAGGGGTAGGCAGAGGTGCTATCAGAACACCCACGTTTCGCCTTGTATATTCCGTCCCACGAAGTGATAGGGGGCGAGCCTATCGCCATATCGGGCACAAATTCCTGACTACGGGCTGATAATGAATAGAAAAATCCAATATCCATACCCAGGCGGCCTCTCACATATGAGAGACCTACCACCAGTAGACCCTATTTTATTTTTTTATTTTATATATATCAGCCCACAATACTACTGCTTTGCATAGGACGCTTCAAAAATCAAGAGTTCGATTGTGAAGGCTTAGGCCACAGTCCACCGTCGACCTAGTGCGGTTTGGCGGCCTTCACATATCTACTTAATTATGTAACCGCCATATTTACTTAGTATATTGTCTGTTATTGATTTTTCTGTGGAACTAGTGACCTTATGGCTAACAATGTATTGTTTAATTATAAAGCAGGGCCGGATTTGGATGGTAAGCGGGGGTCATGACCCCCAATAATTGTGTTTATGATTCATAGATTGGCAGGAGAGGTCGGTGTATTTAACGATAGTATTATATCAACGTTTATATTTTATTTATTAATCTCCCAATGCCATATGCCAGAATAATTTTATAACATAATTATTAAAATTATCAGTTATTATTAATTATTAAATTATTATTGACAGCTTCCGTGACGTAGTTGGTTAGACGGCGGCTGTGAAACGAGAGGCCGCGGGTTCGATCCCCGCACCGAGACAAATGTTTGTGTGAACCACAAGTATTTGTTTCGGGTCTGGGTGTTTGTGAGATCGAAAAGTCTCTCATAGTTTCTGACGCGACACAAGACTCGATCTTAGTGTGGGGTCAGGATTATGTATGTGACTATTGGGTGTATTTCTTATTGATTTATGTACTTATCAAAATCAGGTGGTTTAAGAGCAGTGTAGTCACGAAATTTTGATTTCACATTGGACAAAATTATCCTCGCAAGATTTTTTCTTGCTCTTGTATAAACACTGATAAACACAACGGTAGCTTGTAATAATATCTCTGCCTACGCCTAAGTAATACAGGCGTGAGGATAATCCATCCATCTATCCATCCATCGGCCAAAGGAAGTCTACTGCTGAACATAGGCCTCTCCCAATGATTTCTACAGTGACCTGTTGGAGGCTGCCTGCATCCAGCGACGTCCCGCGACCTTTACCAGGTCGTCTGACCACCTAGTGGGTGGACGTCCCACGCTGCGCTTTCCGCTTCGTGGTCTTTATTCGAGAACTTTTTGGCCCCATAGGCCATCAGTTCTCCGTGCTATGCCCCCCCCCATTTCCACTTCAACTTGCTAATCCGCTGGGCTATGTCGGTTACTTTAGTTCTCCTACGGATCTTCTCATTTCTGATTCGATCTCGTAGGGAAACCCCGAGCATAGCCCTCTCCATAGCTCGTTGAGTGACTTTGAGCCTCCTGATAAGGCCCATAGTGAGGATAATATACATAATTATATGAATAATTACATAACAACCTAAGTCCGTTTTATGTGCGTAGCAAATAATTTTCAAGCCAAAAGTTGAATCAACACGGACATAAGTTAAATTTAAATAACATAATATTTGCTCTACTGTGTTCGAATAATGAACACGATTAGTTTTGGATGATTTTTTACCTAATATTGTATGTTTTACATGAGAATTTTACATAAGAATTTCAAAAATACTAATCTTCAAAATCTATCAGCGTGTGGCGAAATTTGGAACTACAAAAAAAAAGTAACGCATTGTTTGAGGTTTGATGCAAATTTGTTTTGACAGCCTCCGTGGGGTAGGTTAGACGACGGCTGTGAAACAAGAGGCCGCGGGTTCGATCCCCGAGACGAATGTTTGTGTTAACCACAATTTGTTTCGGGTCAGGTTTTTGTGAGCGCGAAAAGTCTCTCGTAGTTTCTGATACACGACACAAGACTCGATCTTAGTGTGGGGTCAGGAGTATATATGTGACTGTTGGGTGTATATATTTATCTTTAGAATATTAATTTAATAACTGTAAAATAGTCTTTTTTATACCTAAAAGAAAATAATGTAAGACACAGGTCCAAATTTAAGAAACACAACTTTTAATTCTTTCACATGCCATTATCCCCCTTAATTTAAGAGAAAAATGCAAAATCAATGAAATAACTATATAATAATTTGCCTTATCATGTCTGTAGTCACTAAAACTACCACCTGGCTTCGTTTTCGGTAGCAGTCTTGATATACCGTGTAGAAATTGTTGTAAATGTCTTTATGCAAGTTTCCCCATTTTTTTCCTCAAAGTAATCAATAATTAACCGCTACAAGATAGTTTGTTAAAGAAACTAATCAGTTGAGTAACTTGTTTAGTAAGATTCGGTTGACCTTTGAGGTCGTGAGGTCAAAAACATCTTTGTCATCTCATACCTTACAACTGGGTCATTGCGTAAAAGAATTATACGAAAACGTTTGACCATAAGTAAATATATTACAGTCTATTAAAAATAGTCGGGCGGACGAAATTCGACTGCAATAAATAATAATTTGACAGAAATTTTATTAACTAAAAAGTTTAAAATTGCGGTCATATTTCCTACATTAAGCTCCATTTCTCGAGAGTTTCTCACCTCGAAGATACGATTATCGTAAGGATATAAAAAAGTCGTATCGTGTAAACATTGTCTGAATATAATAATCTATGGCGGTTATGTCATGCGATTATGGAATACGATTCTCGTCGCTAAAACTCTCCCCGTGTAAATGGGGCCTTAGATAACTTTGAATTTTTGAATTTGGAACCTCTGATATTCAATTATTGTTCAAAATTCGAATCATTAACAAAAAAGTTCAAAATGGCGCCTGTAATTATCGACACAAGACTCGCTTTTAGTGTGGGGTCAGGACTATGTATGTGACTGTTGGGTGTATTTATTTATTTATGTCTGTTCTTACTAGCACAATAATTAAATACAGTTATAAACATTTTAATTGCTTAAAAAAGTTAACACTTATCTTTTACAGTTTCACTAAATACTATCAACTAGAAAAAGGTATTATAACTATCAATTTATGAAATACTTACTAATACTAGAAATGATAGCTTAAAAAATACATATTTTTATGCCGGCACGACAAAGGGATTACACTGCCTGATGGTAAGCAGTGCAGATAGAGTATCGACATGAGATGTTCATCTCGACACAATGACGCCTGATTGTATCCGGATATACACAACCCGACACGACACACGTGGCTCACTATGACAGCTCGGTCGCTATCACCTCCTTATTTTAAAGCGTTTCATTCCGAAGCTTAATGATCGAAATACTTAACTGTAGTAGGCTACTTTTTATCTCGAAAAAATATGTTCCCGTAGTTTTTGAGTAAGAAATTAACATATGCTTATTTGCTACTCTTTCAAACTCGATAAGATGGTCCAGGAGAGGACAGGATTGTATTTTCATCTTGGGACAGAAGGGGACGGGATAAAACAGAACGGGACGGGAAAAGCTATATAGTTGACGGCCGTGACATTGAGTTTAAATATAAAACAGTTGGTACGCGAAATATAACGGAAAAAATACGGTACAAGGAGAGGGTGAATGGACCAGTCGGTAGGGGTCGACCTCACCGAACCTACACCATCCAAAACGGTGATACCCTCAACAAGGGTCAGGTTAGTACCCTGAACCGACGAGCATGCATGAAGAGATTGATGAACATGGATGAAGCGAAAGTAGTATGTCAGGATCGAGCGAAGTGGCGATCCATAGTCTCTGCCTACCCCTATGGGATACAGGCGTGACGATTATGTATTATGTATGTACGCGAAATAATATTGTAACGGATGATTTTTATGAGAAATGAGTAAAGACCCAATTCTAGTATGACAATGTTGCTGGCAGTTATATTAAGAAGAATAGAATAAGGATTTGAATACAAAACGGAGTTGTCAACGGCTCATGTGAAGGACGGCGAGTCGGAAGATGTATTGTGTGATTGTTCAAGAGTAAACGTTGTAGGCATTAAAATATGCCAGTTGTGTGTGAGCTCTTGTATGAATGTACATGATGGAAAAGAATAGAGGAATTATGATTACACAATCGTCGTCGTAAAAGTGCGTGGTGGCCTGTTGGTAACGGATCAGACGCGGCTGCCTACATGTTCAGGGTGGTCGCGGGTTCAGATCCCAGGGCACACCTCTGATTTTCGGAGTCATGTGTGTATTGATAGTCAATCACCACGCACTATAACGGTGAAGAAAACCATGGTGAGGAAACCTGCCTACCGTAGCGATTTGTATAAATTTCTATAGTATGTAAAAATCCGCCAACCCGCACTAGGCCAGCGTGGTGGACTATATGGCCTAACTCAATCGTACTCTTGATTGTAGAGGACGCCCGTGCCTGCAGTGGGTCGAATATGGGCTGATAGAAAAAAAAATGTCGTATTATTTTGAGTATTAATAATATGTTGATGTAGACTGGACTCGAAAATTATCTGCACCCGGACTAAGTCGGTAGTCGCTAGTATACAAGTTAGTTAACCAATATTTTTTACCTCAACCGTTCACGTATTTACCCATATAATATATGCCGGTTTTTTACTAATTTGGGTTTTCCCAGTGCTCTAACACCAATAGATTTCGTAATGCCTTTATGTTAATTGCGTCCTTGGGAATTCTAGTTAAGTCTACATGTTTGGATGAAAGTGATTCTTCTAGTGTGTGAAGAGCGTCAAAACGCGCTAGGCTGGCGTGATGGCCTAACCCCTGTCAATCGAATTCTTGGTAGAGGGGCCCGTGCTCATTACTGAGCGATTATGAGTTGATACTATACTGGTAGTAGATGTTCACGGTGGTCGCGGGTTAAAATCCCAGACCACATGACTTTTCGGAGTCATGAATCATGATAATACGCATCCAATATCGCGTCTGACGGTAAGCGCAGTGCAGATAGAGTATCAACATGTGATGTTCATCTCTCGACACAATGACGCCTGATTGTATCCGGATATACACAACCCGACACGACACACGTGGCTCACTATGACGACTCCTTAACCGCTGAGTACGGTCGCTACACGGATACAAATACACTACCTCAAGCATTTTTAAATTTATCTAAGACTAGAGACATTTAGCATTAAAATAAAACTAAAATAAATATAAGAAAGACTGTATATTTAGAAATAGGGTATCATAGGTCAGATCGTAAAGGAAACACGTTTCATTATATTAAAGGTTAGTTGATTATTAAATTCAAATTTGCGTATATGTTTTTATGGATTCTGTATATTTATGTCAGCCCATAAATGTCCCACTGCAGGGCATGGGGCTCTACAATTGAGAGTACGATTGGGAGGCCATATAGTCCACCACGCTGGTCTAGTGTGGGCGGACTTTACATACTATAGAAATTCTTACAAATCGTTATGGTACTGTTTCTTCACGATGTTTTCCTTCACCGTTATAATTACTAATATGAATATATTTGATTGTTATGGTTTAATCACTCAATCGATTGTAATTAAATTTTGTATACACGTAGTAAAGGATTTATTAATTTAATCATTAGTAATTTAATTTAATCATACGATCTTTCATATGATATCTCATCTATAAAGTTACTGTTTTTAAGGGACTTTAAAAGCGAGAAAACTTCCTTCATAAAATCCCGTTTCTTTTTACGTAGCCCAAAGAAACGATTACGTTAGCCGACATTATTGTGTCGAATAGCAATCATTGTCAATTGACACTGTATCTAGACATTATTATAATATTAATGTAATACATATTTTAATATAACATTTATTACATTTAACATTAAGTGCAGCGCAGGCATTTCACGACACCATTTCTTTATACAATTTGTCCGGCAAGCAGGTCACCTGATGGTAAGTGATCACTGCTCAAGAACATCCACAACGCTTGGATCATAGATGCGTTGGCCATCAAATCGGGAGGGGAGCGGGAAGGAAAAAGGACGAGAAGAGGTAAGGGTTATTGGGCATTTAAAAAAATGTGCAAGTATGTATGCAGTATATCTCACTAAAGGTTTGA
The DNA here is from genome assembly GCA_033459515.1 of Theretra japonica. Taxonomy (NCBI): domain Eukaryota; kingdom Metazoa; phylum Arthropoda; class Insecta; order Lepidoptera; family Sphingidae; genus Theretra; species Theretra japonica. The sequence goes on from CM065952.1 coordinate 759,196, forward strand.
TTATTGTCCACTGGAACCCCAATCCGCTTAGCAACAAACAAGTTTTAAAATAACGAAAATCTTCCACAATCGTCCTCAATAACGAATCAAATAATTTTTATTTATTACTCCTTATAGATTACGAAGAAATAAATTTCAAAATTAGTTTTAGGCGGAATATAATTTCCGTTGCTATTTTAATGGTCTAGTTATGACGGGTTGTAAATCATCGGTCATTGGATCGACTCCTCGGTAGGTAATTTGTTTTTTTTGTTCTAAAATGTAATGTGGTTTTTCTGGGGGTTTCCTGTCAGTTTTTATTTAAATACCTAAACATCACGCCTTTTCCCAGAAGGGGTAGGCAGAGTTGCTACCAGGACATCTGAGTTTTACCTTGTGTGTTCCGTCCCACGATATGACAGCCTATCATCATGTCGGCCATACATTCGGGCTGATATTAAATAGTAAAAACCACGTTACTCAACCCAGGATTCGAACCTAAGACCTCAGCGTTGTAGTCGTACCGTACAACTGCACCACCGCAGTCATCACATTACTGTCTACCCCGTTATATCACCGTGAACATACGATACAGATAAGGCAACGGCCCATAACTAAAACGAGATACAAGTTGGGCAACAACCAGTTTATTTTGAAAGCGATGCCACAGTCTCCGTGGGGCAGTTGGTTAGACGCCGGCTGTGAAACGAGAGGTAAGGGGTTCGATGTATAATACTGCTGGCTTACACGGTCTAAGAGCCGTGGAAGACCAGCCTTCACCCATCTGATAACCAGATGAGATATATTTTTTATTAATTATTATTATTAACAAACATACTTATGATAACTTGCCTTTCGAAAAGTGTTCATGGCTATTTTTTAAAATCAAATACACTCAACAGTCACATACATAGTCCTAACCCCACATTAAGATCAATTAAGTCTTGTGTCGTGTCAGAAACTACGAGAGACTTCGGTCCACACAAATATTTGTGGGCCACACAAACATTTGTGTTGGTGCGGGGATCGAGCCCGCGGCCTCTCGTTTCACTGTCGGCGTCTAACCAACTACCACGGAGGCTGTCAAAATTATCTTTTTAATTTTGCATGCAAGCCTACACGATTTTGTAATTAAACTATCTTTTTTATATTTTTATCTTTTATCTTTTTTATAACAATTTGGATTGGTTATCTGATCGGTGTAGTTACCTATATTAACTTACCTGTTCGTCTGCTTGCCAGGTAGCCATGTACAGAAATAAGTATGCAAGAACCTAGGCATACTTTCTGTGCTAAAATCAGTTGAGTTGAAATTCATTCGGTCATCAAAAGAGTGAAGTTGATGAAAGAAAACTGGTTAAAATTAATTCGATCGAAAATAGTCATGAACACTTTTGATAGGCAATTTGTCATAGGCATGTTTGTTAATCAATAATATTTGATCAAAAATATATCTCATCTGGTTATCAGATGGTTGAAGGTCTATATTCCACGTGTCCCCTACTAACGGTAGTTGTAATGTTGTTCACACGATAAATCTATACATGTAATAAATTTGTAACCGATCGATGTCTGTACATGGAAGATAAATGAGAAAAACTAATATGGAGGCACTGTATTAACGTAATAGAACCCAAAACAATTATTTTAGAATTTATGTCTGTTTGTCTGTGCGGTTGTGCGCGATGAACTCAGAAACGGCTAAACCTATTTTGATGAAATGTGGTACGGAGGTAGCTGACACCCTGGATCAACACTTAGGCTACTTGTTATCCCGAAATATGTATTCCCATGGGATGGGGGAGGAATTCCGATATATTTGTTACTTTTTTGTACTCAAATGGATGGGATGGGACTGGATTACATATCTTGAGTGAGAATGAGACGGGACAAGGCGGGATATAACGAGACGAGACGGAGTGTGATATTTTTTCGAGATAACGACGCAAACGGAGTTGCGGGCAGAAGCTAGTTACTTATAAAATGATAGGCAAGAAAACCATCTATCTCTCAATATAAATTTCATCAGAATCGGACAAGTGATTTCCGAATTATGAAAGAAAAATGTTAACAAATAATCAAGTTGTTGATCTAGTTTTATTGAGTGGAATCCATTAATAACATTTTCGTAATATTGAATAGAAATTGTGAGATATTGTGTCGATTTTTTGTTAAAGGATTATATTAGTGATGTCGGCCATCTTGCAGTAAGCCAGCGTGGTGGATTTAGGCTTAACAAAATGGACCGTGGATTGCAGAGGAGTCTTGTGCCCAGAAATGGGCAACTTTTTTTTATCGGCCCATATACGTCCCACTGCTCGGGCCTACTCTACAATCGAGAGAATCGATTGAGAGTGGTTAGGCCATATAGTCCACCACGCTGGCCTAGTGCGGGTTGGCGGACCTACATACCGTAGAAATTCTTTAAAATCGCTACGGTATGCAGGTTTCCTCACGATGTTTTCCTTCACCGTTATAGTGCGTGGTGATTGACTATCAATACACACATAACTCCGAAAGTTCAGAGGCAATTATTAGCTGTTACAAATGAATAAAACGAAATCGATTGATAGTTCAGTACAAGTTCTACAAGCTATTGGGGTGTGACGAAATTTGTAACTACAAATCAAATTAAAAAAGTATTTAACGCATTGTTTGAGATGAAAAGAAATAAATACACCCAACAGTCACATACATAGTCCTGCCCACACTAAGATCAAGTCTTGTGTCGTGTATGAACTATGAGACTTTTCGGTCTCACAAACACCCAGACCCGATACAAATACCTGTGGATGTACATAAACTTGTACAGCTGGTATACATTTTTAAACTATTCTGCGACTTTTTTTATAATCACTGTATGCTAAACTGGTTTTGGAAAGAGCGACATTAAATTTTCTTTTTTCCTTTTGTAAAAATTATGTGTAACATTTTACGATTTAAATAAATAATTTCCATGTAGATAAACTATTAACAGGTCACTGGGGATATTATTGGGCCTATGTTCAGCAGTGGACTGCCTTTGGCTGATGGATGGATGGATGAAATAAACTATTTGGAAGATTTTATACATGGTATGTCAAGACTGCTACCGAAAACGAAGCCAGGTGGTAGTTTTAGTGACTTTAGACACAATGCAACTAAATTATGTGCAAAAAAAGCGACGATTTATTTTTGTAATTTTTTTCCTATCGTATTTGGGTGGAAAATATATAAATTTCCCAAAAAAAATAATGCACAACCTTTCATTTTTAAAGACGCTATAGTACGCAATGCTTTCAATTACAATTTTAACAAAAACTATGGACTTACCACCCAAACACAACGATATCTAAAACATTACAAAGAAAAAACGGTGCGTTTTTTTGCAAAATTTTTAGTTGCATCGTATCTATCACTAAAACTACCACCTGGCTTCGTTTTCGGTAGCAGTCTTGACATACCGTGCATATCTAGGAGCTGTTAAACATATAATATTGTTTACAAACATGACCAAACATATAAACTGGGTCCTTCAAACATGGTGTGTTGATGGCATCCCCGTGCGTTATATAATGTAAATTTTTGGTCACAAAATAATTCGGTGTTATGTAAACATGACGTCACCCGGACACGTCGAGTATGCAAATAACTTAAGACTTGGAGTATACTCGTTCACTATATTATTTCTATACTTAAAATACATTATAACAAAAAATCCTGTCCGATCCAAAACGCGCATTTGGGTATCTAAATTGTATTGTACAAAATATATTTGCATGTCAAAATTTGACAAAAGTTGCGCTTTGCCAATTTGTATTAAGATCTATCCTGTACCAACTTTTAAGCAAATAAAGATCTTATTCTTATTCTTATTCTTGTATTGTACCAGCCCATATAGGCCCCACTGCTGGGCACGGGCCTATTCTACAATTGAGAGAATCGATTGCGAGTGGTTAGGCCATATAGTCCACCACGCTGGCCTAGTGCGGGTTCGTTTACATACCGTAGAAATTCTTTAAAATCGCTACGGTATGCAGGTTTCATCTGAATTTTAGTATTTAAAAAATTCAAGATAACATAATTGACTGCCTCGGTGGCGTAGTTGTACGGTACTATTGCAAAGCTGAGGTCTCGGGTTCGAACCCAGGGTCGGGGAAAGTGATAATGGATATTCAATTAATTATCAGCACGGAGTCAGGAATTTGTGCCCGATATGGCGATAGGCTTCGTCTATCACATCGAGGGACGGAACATGGCGAAATGTGAGTGTCATGGTGGCACCTCTGCCTACCCCTTGTGGGAAAAAGGCGTGATGTTTATGTACGTATGTGTGGATGATTCGTAGCTTTTCATTTAATTAGTACTAAGAGCCTCCATATTTGTAATTTTGTGGGCGATATGTGGGCGCAGTAATTACAATGCATCGGCAATGAAAATATGCGTGACAGTAATTAGAGACATTATGACGTGTCTGTCACAACATATATTTACCATAATTCCCTAGAATTGTGATTTTTAATGAGTGAAAATTTAAGTTTGATATTTTTTTTACACTGGCACGGCATAATGACTGCACTGCACCTGATGGTAAGCGCAAATGCCGTCCAGACAGAGTATCGAATGGCATCAGACGGCGGTCCCATCACCCATGCCACTCGATATAATTATGCCGGCCTGCTAATAAGACTGAAGTTAGACTGATCTCTTCATCCAAAATTACTAATCTGACCAACTAATTTATCAGGAATGCCTTTCTTTATTACATTTTCTGTATTTTTACAAAATAATGGTTTTGTCATTCGTTACAGCAGTTAAAACATGACATGTTAAGTCAGTTTTTATTTGAACTGATGACCTTCAGACCTCAGTTATTTGGCAGCAAATTTTAAGTCATCGAGGAATTTAAATTACTACTAAAAATAATTTGTAAAATAATTTATCGCATTTTTATGTCATGACAGTATTTCTGATTTAGAAATACTCATAATTTTATGTTCAGAAATATATTTAAAGAAAAATATTAAAATTAATTTATTAGTTATTATACTTATTATCGTGATTTAAGATTTCATTGACAATAAATTAAAAACAATATATATCTAAATCACCGAAATATTAAAGAAAATATTCTTTTTTATTTTATTTAATATTAATTATGATTAAGATTTACGCGAATGTAACACATTTAAGTAAAACGAATTCTTACGGATTTTATCGCGAATTTGATTAAATTTTTACTTTTTTTAACTTCCCGACGTTTCGATCACTTTACAGCTTTCGTGGTCACGGGGCGGACTGAGGTATTAGTCATCCGCTTAGTGACTGTTACAATTTAAGTACAGTTGTTAAACTCGCACTATGCCGTGGTAGACTATATGGCCTAACCCCTCTCAATTGTAGAGGCTCGTGCCCTGCAGTGGGACGTATCTGGGCTGATAAAGTAAAGTAAAATCCGTGAGAATTCCTTTTATTTAGTATTTCTATTCCCAAAATTGAAAAGCGTACTTAAATTAAATTTATTTAAAAACATCGTGTCTAGTATTTGCAAGCGAATGTTAAACATTAACATGCGTCAAGTTTCGTGTCTATTCTACCCACGTACAAAATCTTTGAATAAATTATACGATGACATATACCGAGGTATCTTGCTGTACCGAACTCTTGTCTATTAACATCTTTATTTGATGGCATCTTTTTTGTTTGTAGTCTCATGTGGAGCATGAGGTTTGATTCCCAGGTGGGGAATTTTAGGTGTGTTTGTTTTTATGATTCGCTTTTAAAGATATGCCTAATTGTTAAAGTGAAGTGGTGTTTTATTTCAGGTTTGATTCCCGGCTGGGGAATTTTAAGTGGGTTTGTAATGTGATTTTATTTGGAATATACAATTGTAATGTTGATTTAGAATAGTTCAATATATGATAGTTTATATGTTGAAACGTGTTGGGAAGCTGCAAGGTAGTGGGTTCAATCCTCGTAATCAAATGTTTGTATAAGTGTTGAATCGATAATTGTCTCGTTACACATTTGTAAATCGGTGCGGGGTCAGGACTATGCGATTGTTGGGAGTATGTATTTTTTTTTATCAGCCCATATACTCCCACTGTTGGGCACGGGCCTACTCTACAATCGAGAGAATCGATTGAGAGTGGTTAGGCCATATAGTCCACCACGCTGGCCTAGTGAGGGTTGGCGCACTTACATACCGTAGAAATTCGTATGTATCGACTATGTATTAATTAACATATTAAAATTTAACGGAACTTAAAGACTTCTCGTACTGACATATATGTTTCTGAGGCCCACAATTATTTGTTTCGGGTCTGGGTGTTTGTGAGACCGAAAAGTCTCTCGTTATTGATCCACATCACAAGACATAGTGTGGGGTCAGGACTATGTATGTGACTGTTGAGTGTATTTATTTATTTACTATTAACACAAGTATTTTTTTTTTGCAAATAATTGCGAGACGAGCACGCCATTCGCCTGATGGTAAGCGATACGACCGCTCACGGACAGAAGCAAAACCAAACGCCATGAATTACAAAGCATTGTTTGGCATCCTAAGACATAAGATGACTGATGATGATGACATGACTGCCTCGGTGGCGTAGTGGTACTACGGTATGATTGCAAAGCTGAGGTCTCGGGTTCGAATCCCGGGTCGGGCAAAGTGATATTGGATTTTTCTATTCATTATTAGCCCGGAGTCAGGAATTTGTGCCCGATATGGCGATAGGCTCGCCCCCTATCACATCGTGGGACGGAATATTCAAGGCGAAACGCGGGTGTTCTAGTAGCACCTCTGTCTACCCCTTCTGGGAAAAAGGCGTGTGGTTATGTATGTAAGACATAAGATGTTAAGTCTCATTACGTCCAATAGTTACTCTGGATACAATATCCTTCAAACCGGAGCACAACAATGCATTTACACTGCAGTTTGGCGGGAGAAATAGACATTGCAGCGTACCTACCCAGGCGGCCTCACATATGAGAGACCTACTACCAGTAAAGTGAGTATTGTGAAGAAACTTCTACGAAACCCTCAAAACAAATGTTTGTCTTAACACGACTAGAGGGTCGCATCCGCAACGCAACTGTCAATCATTCTGACCTTCAGAGACGAATCGTCTTTCTTACACAAATCAGTTGCACAGGGAAAATATGGTAGGCATAAAAATACATACATAAACTCACGTCTTACGTTTTCCGTCCAACAATGTGACAGGGGGCGAGCCTATTCCACAAATTCCAGACTCCGGACCATAGAAGCCACCTCTGATACGAGAGCCCGCGGGTTCGACCCCACTGACACAAATTGGACATAATGAGACTTAATACCTTATGTCTAAGGATACCAAGCATTACTTTGTTATTTTTGCCTCATGGTGTTGTTTCATTTTGCTACTGTCCATGAAATAGATAGAAAAATCCAATATTACTTTGCCCGACCCGGGATTCGATCTCACAATAAATTCACCCAACAGTCACATACATAGTCCTGACCCCACACTAAGATCGAGTCTTGTGTCGGTATTAACTCACACAAACATCCAGACCCGAAAGAAATACCAGTGCATCACACAAACATTTGTCTGAAATCGAACCCGCGGCCTCTCGTTTCTCAACTTGCGTCTAACCAACCAGCTACAGAGGCTGTCAGAGAGATTATTAGTAGTCGAAAATAATGCTGATATCCGTACGGCAAAAACAGTAGAAAAGATTTCTTCGTATGGAAAATTTCTGTCTGGAAAATTTGTACACAAATTATATTAGATACAACTCCATATTAGTATTTCGTATCTATATTAGGCCAGTGTAAAGGCTAAGATTCAAATCTTACATAATTTGACACAAATTACGATGAATATATTTCGCAATAACTAGTTAGTTTTTGTAATCAAATTTATAAATATTTTAAAATTAATTATGTTATCTCAATTATTCCAGTTTATTTATCTTGTGTATCTGTTTTTATTTTATTTCAAGCCGGTAAGGTAGTATTATTTATTTAATTTATTATATTTTATTAGATACCATAAAATATATAAATATTATTTATTTTATTAAGGCACTTTCAATGCTGTTGCCATTAAATTAAAATTGCGAAAAAATTTAAATAAACAAAATTAGTGTCATAATTCGAGAAGGGTATAGTTTAAAGAATAATCAAACGTAAACTTATGACTTTTAATTAACTTTAACCATATTTGTTAATTTAAAATATTAAAAAAAAAAAATTGTATTTAGTTTCGATTATTTTTATATGATTAATAATTATTGCGAAACGTATTACGTATTTTACTAGTTACTACTATTTAAAAATAATAGTTCTTTCTGCTTTTTAGTAATAAAAACAAATGCAAGTTAATATTACGTAACAAAATACTAGAAAATTGTGCCATATATTTTCCCTATTTCATACTGCACTTAAATATGAACATCCCTATAAAATTCCAAATTAATTGAATCCAAAAAAAAAATGCAAAAAGAAATCCTAAAACGCCGAAAAAATTCACACACAAAAGACATCAACGCGTTCCAAAAATTAAAAAAAAATATTAAAAACTCACGTTTCACACACCAACACACACTGTTATACACAACACACTGAAAAGTTCCACAGTGTTGCAACTCCTCCCACTTTGACGTCGTGTCCTCTTCGTTGCGGTGTCGGAACAAGCTCAAGAATCTCTCCGGCGCTTCTTATATACTAGCCATTTATGAAATAATACATATGACCTCGCCGTTTGCCTTCGCTGAATCATAGGAGATTTTCATGTTTTCTTTATTAAAAAATGACGGTGAAGGATAGATCCGCATACCGTAAAATTATTGATAAAATATAGCAAAGTGGCTTACTCTGCTGTATTAGCTCATATACGTCCCACTGGGTACGAGGCTCCTCCACAATCGAGAGTACGATTGACAGGAGTTAGACCGTAGTAAACCACGCTGGCCTATTGCCAGGTGGACTTAACATACATTATTTTTATTACTTACAAACATAAAAACAAAACATATCAATAATTATCTTGCCCCATAGTGAGCCACGTGTGTCGCGTATCAGTCTTGATTGTAGAGAAGTCCTGTCCCCAGCAGTGGGCATATACGGACTAATATATACTTTGTCTTCTTGTAATGATATCTAAGAGACAAAAAGGTAATTTATTTTCATCGTTTAGTCTATATCTAGCAATTTTGCAAATACGTAATGCTACCTATATTTATTGTCAGACTAATGTATGCTCAATTTCATATGAAACAATTTTATATACAATTTGTCACATCAAACATACATTTGATTTTTCTTTGGACAGGCTTCGTGATTCAGTTGGTAAATACAGCTTAGAAAGGACAGGCTGCGGGTTCGATCTCCATACCGAAACTGTTTGCGTGATTCTCTAATATTTGTATACATTGATAGTCATATTGCGCCAAAACCAATTGAGTGAGGGATTAGGACAGATAAAAAAAATATTGACACACATTTAAGACTAGCTTCTGCCTGTAATTCCATTTGCATGGGTATCTTTATAAAAAGAACCATCCCGTCCTGACCCATAATATTCCGCCTTGTCCCGCCTCATTCTCACTCAAGATATGTAATCTAGTCCCACCTCATCCATTTGAGTACAAAAGAGTGACAAATGTATCGAAATTCCTACAACATCCCACGGGAACACTACATCTTCCGGAATAAAAAGTAGCCTAAGTGTTAATCCAGGGTGTCAGCTACGTCCATACAAAATTACATCGATATCCATTAAGCCGTTTCTGAGTTCATCACGCACAACCGCACAGACAAACAGACAAAAATTCTAAACATTATTTTGGGTTCTATTTCGTTAATAAAGTCCCCAATATTAGTTTTTCTCATTTATCTTCCATGTACAGACGTCGATCGATTACAAATTTATTATATACAGATAAAGTTTTAAAAGAAATTTAATATCAACGAAATCTTTCCATATTAAATGGAAACCTGTATATACTATGACTATAGTGATTACATTTTAATCATTATATTATGCTAATTATTTTCATTTATCAAGAGTTCTTTATGTAAAACAGATATTGAATTTCTATTTATCTAAAAATATTAATGCATTTTATTGCTGATATTTTTAGCAAATTATTTCTTAGTTTTTAAGGCAGCGATATACAAAATACTTTTTCTATGTAATAGTGAAGGAAAACATTGTGAGTAAACCTGCATACCATAACGATTTGTGAAAATATCATATGGTATGTAAAGTCTGCTGATCTGCACTAGGCCAGCGTGGTGGACTAAATGGCCTAACCTCGCTCAATAATACTCTCGATTGTAGAGGAGGCTCGTGCCCTGCAGTGGGACGTATATGGGCTGATTCAGACACAGAATAGTCAGTGAAATAGATAGGTTTTCGATTGGGAAGCGATTGTCTCCAATCAACATTGGTTTTTGATCGTAAACTGGTTTTAAAAAGAGCAACACTAGAGTTTCTTGTCCGTTCTTCTCTAGTAAAACGGTTTCCGAACTGGGTGGTAGATCAAAATGTACTAAATCTAAATTATGTTGAACATTTTATCTAATTTCTATTGGCATGTGACGAAATTTCTAACTACGATTAAAAGTTAAAAAATATCTATTTAACATACATACATACATACATAACCACACGCCTTTTTCCCAGAAGGGGTAGGCAGAGGTGCTACTAGAACACCCACGTTTCGCCTTGTATATTCCGTCCCACGATGTGATAGGGGGCGAGCCTATCGCCATATCGGGCACAAATTCCTGACTCCGGGCTAATAATGAATAGAAAAATCCAATATCACTTTGCCCGACCCGGGATTCGAACCCGAGACCTCAGCTTTGCAATCATACCGTAGTACCACTACGCCACCGAGGCAGTCCAATTCAACGCAATCTATTTAACGCATTGTTTAAGATGTTATTAGAATATAAACAAAAAGCATTTATACTCGTAATCTAATATTAACATGTCCAATATAATAAAATTTGAAGAGAGAAAAACTGTTCCTAATTTGACAACAGCATGACAACAACTCATTCGGACGCCAAAAGATCGCAGACAATCTTTTTTTTTTTATCAGCCCATATACGTCCCACTGCTGGGCACGGGCCTACTCTACAATCGAGAGAATCGATTGAGAGTGGTTAGGCCATATAGTCCACCACGCTGGCCTAGTGCGGGTTGGCGGACTTACATACCGTAGAAATTCTTTAAAATCGCTACGGTATGCAGGTTTCCTCACGATGTTTTCCTTCACCGTTAAAGTGCGTGGTGATTGACTATCAATACACACATAACCCCGAAAAGTCAGAGGTGTGCCCTGGGATTTGAACCCGCGACCACCGTGAACATGTAGGCAGCCGAGTCTGGTCCGTTACCAACAGGCCACCACGCACTTCTGTATAATCTGTGACATGACATCTGTATTCAATAAATTATTTTCATTTTTATGTCTGTTAATATGTCTTCGTGGAATACAACCTTTTATATAATGTGCAAGAAACATGTCTAGCGGGACATATAAGGTATATATTAATATGCAAACTCTACATAAGAATTAGCATACATTAAATGTTATAAGTGTTTTAAGTGCGTGGTGGCCTGTTGGTAACAGACCAGACACGGCTGCCTACATGTTCACGGTGGTTGCGGGTTCAAATCCCAGGGCACACCTCTGACTTTTCGGGGTTATGTGTGTATTGATAGTCAATCACCACTCACTTTAACGGCGAAGGAAAACATCGTGAGGAAACCTGCATACCGTAGCGATTTTAAAGAATTTCTACGGTATGTAAGTCCGCCAACCCGCACTAGGCCAGCGTGGTGGACTATATGGCCTAACCACTCTCAATCGTACTCTCGATTGTAGAGGAGGCCCGTGCCCTGCAGTGGGTCGTATATGGGCTGATACAATACAATACAAAATGTTTTGGTCGATTAATTGTAATAGCTTCGTTGCTATAGTAGTATTGTGTTAAAATGAACAGTGGGGTTGCGGTTTGATGTCTGAATCGAACAAATTCAGTGAGCTTTTGTATGAATTTTTTTCTTAGCTCGTAACTTAATTCTTTCTCTTGCTTGTATAATTGTTTTAAAGAAATAATTTCAGGTATCTTATTTGTGTTTGAAGTTTGTGTTATTCTTCTTCTGATCGTAATGGTTTACAATAAACAATGTTGTTTTTTTTCGGACGGTATACATTTTTGCATGACGGCATACAAGATTTTTTGACGATTTTCTCTCTCTCTTCAGCCTCAGGAAGTTCACTGCTGAACGTAGGCCTCCCCTAAGGATCTCCGCATCGACCTGTTGGAAGCATGCATCCAGCGCCTTCCTGCAACCTTAACCAGGTGTTCCGTCCTTGTAGGCGGGCGTCTAACACATCTTGTCTGTTGCTGTAGAAATAATTTAAGGTCTTTGTTCAATATAAGTTGTTATGGTTTGGATATGATGATATCATTAAATTGGAATAAAAGGACAGTGGGTTTTTTATAAACGAAATTATTGTATGATATTTTGATTAAAAATATTTTGCCCCGATTTCACTAATACTAACTGCTAAACAAATTATAGCCTCCGTGGCGCAGTTGGTTAGACGCCGGTTGTGAAACGAGAGGCCGCGGATTCGATTCCCCGCACTGAGACAAATGTTTGTGTGAACTACAGGTATTTCTGGTTTGGGTGTTAGTGAGACCGAAAACTCTCCCATATTTTCTTATACATGACATGAGTCTCGGTCTTAGTGTGGGGTCAGGATTATGTATGTGACTGTTGGGTGTATTTGTTTATTTTAGTGTCCTATATCATGACTTTAAGGATGAAATTTACCCCATGAAATGGTTAATGACGTCATATTCCATAGACCAAATTACATAACCAATGAATTTTAGTTTTATTTAACACATCACGATCTGAATTCAAGGTCACAACTTAATCAGGCTTCGGTGTTTAGTGAAAGTTAAAAACAGATCCTCTTTTTCTCCTAAGGCATTAAATTCTCGTTTTATGAATTAATTAAAGATTAACCAGTGACTAGCGGCCCGTCCCAGCTTCGCCTGGAGATGTTTTTTGATTTCACACCAGATACACGTTATTTTTCGTACAAACTAGGACACTCTGTATATGTATTATACATATAAACCTTCCTCTTGAATCACTCTATATATAAAAAAAAATGCATGAAAATCCGTTGCGTAGTTTTAAAGATCTAAGCATACATACAGACAGACAGCGGGAAGCGAGTTTGTCTTATACTGTGTAGTGATGTGTATTTTATTGGCTTGTGGAAGGTCAATGCTGTCAAGGGAGGAGGTATGAACTAGAGAATATTTGGGTTCGAATCTGAATATATTTTTTTATTTAATAGCTTTGATTGATTATCTATTGCAAAGGATTGAATAAGGAGAAACAAACTGTGACGTAATTGGTCTAATGGCAGTCTGTGAACCGCGAAGTCCCGGGTTCAATCTCTAGGTAAATACAATTAATTGATATGATATGCATTGCTTTGTAATCATGACCTTTTGTTTGATGTTGCTACTGTCCAAGAGCGGTTGTATCGCTTATCAGGCGAATAGCATGCTCGTCTCGCCGTTCATTGAAATAAAAAAAAATTATGGTAGTAGGTTATTTTTCTATCACAAATAAGTTTGGCGGACTATGGTTATAATTAGTGATTTCTTTCTTTCGTTATTTATTTTATACAGTAGGTCCGGCAGAAGGCAAACAGGTCACCTGATGGTAAGTGATCACTGCACATTAACATCCACAACGCTGGATCGTGGATGTGTTGCCGGACCAATTGGGAGGGGAGAGGGAAGGAAAAAGGATGGGAAGAGAAAAGGGGTATTTGGCATCCGGAATTCAGTTATTATGTATGTAATATGTATATATGTATTAGACATTTTGAGGAAAGGAAAGGACAACTCAAGGTTGGACATTTGTCTCTGAGTGGGATTCGAACCTACGTCACTACGACCTACGAAATGATGGCCATTTGACCTCAAGAGCACAAATATTGAAGTTGACACATGACATTAACGTCAAAGAATGTAGAACCATCCTTATATGTAATGTAAATAAGTAAATCAGGGTTTTTGATATGCGGATGTGAGGTACTAGATTCGATTTTTTGTGTGCAGGTGACCGCATTAACACTTAATGTTAAGTGTAGTGGGGTCTTAAGTATCATACATACATAAACATCACGCCATTATCCCAGAAGGGGTAGGCAGATGTGCTGCCAGGACATCCGCGTTTCGCCTTGTTCCGTCCCACAATGTGATAGAGGGCGCGCCTTTCGCTACAAACACAAATTCCTGACTCCGGGCTGACGATGAATAGAAAAATCCAATATCACTTGGCCCGACTCGGGATTCGAACCCGAGACCTCAGCGTTGAGACAATCACCGGTCGACATAATTATGCTGGCCTATTCGATAGGCCCCTGTGGTTAGATACCGCAGGCTGTAAAACGTGAGGCCGCAGGTTCGATGCCCGCACCTAGACAATTATTTGTTTGATCAACAGATATTTGTTTCGGGTCTGGGTGTTTGTGAGAGCAAAGAATCTCGTAGTTTCTGATACGCGACACAAGACTCAATTTTAGTGTGTGTAGACTATGTATGTGAGTGTTGGGTGTATTTTTTTATTTATTGAGGATGGCTAAAGGCTATATAACATCACACTTTAATCAATAGGAGCGGAGTATTCATGATTAATTTTACAAAAACGAATTTCCCTTCACAAAGTATCTGCACCTAGGCGAAGCCAGACCTGGCCAGCAGTTAGATTTTTTTCCAAGAATCGAATCTTAAGCCTTCCTATCTCATACCACAAAGTCTAGGTGTTAATTACGTCATAGGCTTTCACTAGAAACCTATCACGGTTTCACTTCAAACAATTGATGTAACTATTTTAAAAAAAACAATTGTTTGTTGTGACATTGTCGTGTTAAAATGTTCACACTTGTCACTTTTGTTTTTGTTTTTTATTATTTAGTAGGATGTTAATATCCGGCCGGATGCGAATACATCATACATATGTATGCATAATCATCACATTTATTGAACATCACGCCTTTATACCACGAGGGGAAGGCAGAGATGCAAACAGGACACCCACGATTCACCCTGTGTGTTTCATCGCAAGATATGATAGGGGGCGAATCTATCGCCATTCCGAGCGCAAATTCCCGACTCCGGGCTGATAATGAATAGAAAAATCCAATATGCCTGACCCGGGATTCGAACCCGAGAGCTCAGCGTTGTAATCGTACCGTAGAAAACAAAAAAAAAAGAACTCGATTTTGACACATGAATATTAGTATTGAAAACCATCGTATTTTCCTCAGTCTTCAATTAAATTTTCCTTATTTCCCAACATAAGACAGGAAAACGAAAGTGTACGCCAACATGAATAACTTAAGCACAAGGACTTCCTACACCGTTTAAGCCATAACGCGAAAAAACAGGTCATCTTTGCATCGTTTTAAAGAAATTTCTTTTTAATACAACCTACGCTAAACGATCGATAATTTTATACGGAACTGGCACTGAGACTGTCCCGCCCTCACACCCGCCACTGCAACTCCTGTAAGCCAGGATCAACACGCATTGTTATGACACCGAGCGTTCAAGCCCAGCGAGTCGTCGGGAATGTCTAACTTGTCTTTAACCCGCAACGAAATCATAAAGTTAAATTAATAGGAGTTGGAAATAAATTATTGTCCACTCCACTCCGTAACAAAGCGGGTGACAAAAATCACGAACTAATGTGGCAGTGAGGTGGGAGATCGCAGGTTCGGATCTCGATCTCAAAATTTTACAGTTTTGCAGTCTCCGTAGCTGGTTATAAGACGCTGGCTGTGAACCAAGAGGTCGGCACGATCCAACATCGAGACTTTTCTATTTCTGTATCAGCCCATATACGTCCCACTGCAGGGCACGGGCCTCCTATGCAATCGAGAGTACGATTGAGAGTAGTCATACAGTCCACCAAGCTGGCCTAGTTGGCGGACTTTTACAGACCACATAATAATTTTTCCGAATCGCCACGGTATGCAGTCGTCCTCACGATGTTTTTCTTCACCGTTATAGTGCGTGGTGATTGACTATTACTCACATTCTATTGATCTGATCTAAAATACTTATTTCGAGTGCTGAGACCGGGAAGTTTCTCGTAACTTGACCCCATTGATATTTATTGTCGTGGAAATTTCCGCATGTCCAATACCCTCTTACTCTTCCCATCCTTTTCCTTCCCGCTTCACTCCCGATTTCATGTCGGCAACGCATCTATGATCCAAGTGTTGTGGATGTTCATGTGCAGTGATCACTTACCATCAGGTGACCTGTTTGCTTGATCTATTGTATAGAAAAATAAACAAAAGCTACCACAGACTTTTCGATCAACACCCAAATCAGAACCAATTATTTGTAGATCATACAAACATTTGTTTCTGTGCGGGGATCAAGGCCGCAGCCTATCCTCTCACAGCCGGCGTCTAACCAACTACGCTCCAGAGGCTTAGAATTTACCTGACCTGGCATAGAACCCATGTTCTTACAGCACGTGGCATACACATCACCAGACAATACTCAAATTATCCCATCTTTTAAAACGCCATTAACAAAATAACCTAATAAATAAAGTCGTAAAAACCATCACGTTTTTAGGCGCCATATAAAATGTGGCAGGGGATAGAGGAAGGGGAAAGGGGAGGGAGGGGGGAGACGGACTTGTGGGCGCGTGGGCGGACGACATAGCGCCGGGGAGACGCGGGCTTAAGCTTAATGTACAATCACGGTAAAGATTGAGGCGAAAAGGTAGTTGATTTAAAAGATTTTGCATTTTAATTGAAATTATATTTTAATAAAAAATGAGAAAGAAAATAGGAATTCATTTAAATTACGTGTATTTTTTTTTTATCGACGACATCTTTTCAATTACTTTATTTGCGTGTTCCATTCATTTGTTTTATCTGCAATATTTTGGTTGCTAAAAGACTTTGAGTAAATAAAAAAAAGTGATTTCATTTTTCGTTTACATAATATCTCCAAAAAACCTTTACTCGAAGTTTCTAAAGTGCCAGTGGTATTAAATAATGTTGGTAACATAAATTACCTAACTTAATTTATAATCAATGTTTTACAAGAAAAAAACAACAAAAATTCAGTGCGAACTCAGCTCAAACCAAGTCACAAATTTGGCGTGGAATGTGTTTAAGAAAATTATGTAAAAATGATATAATATCTCCGTGAAAGGACACCCAATACAATAATTCATGAATACAAAAAATATAGACTACTTAACTATACAATGATTTTATTTTAGAAAAGGATGACTCATAACATAATCTGACCATTTAAGTATATTTTTGAGCAGGAGATCCTCTATAACCGAGAGTTATATTCAGCGGGGTTAGGCTATACCATACTGGCCTATTGTGAAGCGGACTGCGTATAGAAATTCTTGTAAAAATATGAATGCAGGTTTCCTCACGATGTTTTCCTTCTCTTTTATAGTGCGTGGTGATTGACTATCAATGCACATGACTCCGGAAAGTATTCTTTATTCTGTATCAGCCCATATACGTCCCACTGCAGAGCACGGGCCTCCTCTACAATCGAGAGTACAACTGAGAGGGTTAGGCCATATAGACCACCACGCTGGCCTAGTGCGGGTTGGCGGACTTTAGACACTAGAAATTCCTTCACAATATTCCCGTTCAAAAGCAATGATATTATTAAGTGAATATTAAAGAAAAATGCGTGGTGGTCTGTTGGTAATGGACCAGATGCGGCTGCCTACATGTTCTCGATGGCCGCGGTTTTAAATCCCAGGGCACACCTCTGACTTTTCGGAGTCATGTGTGTATTGATAGCCACCACGCACTATAACGGTGAAGGGAAACATCGTGAGGAAACCTGCATACCAAAGCGATTTGTATAAATTTCTATGGCATGCAAAAGTCCGCCAACCCGTACTAGGCCAGCGTGGTGGACTATATAGCCTAACCACTCTCAATCGCACTCTCGATTGTAGAGGAGGCCCGTGCCCTGCAGTTGGACGTATATGGGCTGATACAGAACAGAAAGGATCTTGTCGAAGCCTTTTATTTTTGCAAAGCCCCTCAGAAGCGGATTATGTCATAACTTAAAGGGAATTCTAATATGTATCGAGTTATTTTAGAACAACAGCATGACACAATAGGACGTACGTCATTACTGAGTCATGAAAGGTGTCTGTATGTTGTAGACATTGTTGATAATTTAATTTATGTTTTGGGTCTAGGTTTAGAGTTGTATAGGTATGCTTTAGACAATTTTGTGAGCCTAATATACATACATACACAAACACACGCCTTTTTCCCAGAAGGGGTAGGCAGAGGTGCTACCAGAACACCCACGTTTCGCCTTGTATATTCTGTCCCACGATGTGATAGGGGGCGAGCCTATCGCCATATCGGGCACAAATTCCTGACTCCGGGCTGATAATGAATAGAAAAATCACTTTGCCCGACCCGGGATTCGAACCCGAGACCTCAGCTTTGCAATCATACCGTAGTACCACTACGACACCGAGGCAGTCCCTAATTTCTTGAAAATAAAACGAATTCTTACGTATTTTATCACGAATTTGATTTAATTTTTACATTTTTAACTTCCCAACGTTTCGATCACTTTACAGCTATCGCGGTCAACTGGTCACGGGGCGGACCTACTATCTTATTATGAAACTCATTTCGCATACTATTTTATACGAAAATCATTTTCACATAGTTATTAATATTGTTTAAATCTACTTCAAGCACACACATCGCAGATTTTTTGGTTAAATTAATTCTCTTTTATATTCCAGACTGCTCTGTCTTCTTTTTTGTGATATCTCCATCCAAAGTTTGTCTGTAAGAAATCGCCTAGAGCGATAAGACCGCCATCTGTACTTTTTACTTAATTTTTTTTTTATGTTTTTCCTTTCTGTGTGTATAATTCTCTGTTAATGTTCATACAAGTGGATGGACTTCCTGTGGCTGAAGAGAGAGAAAGAGGTAGAAAGAGACAGAGAGAGATCATTCAAGAACTACGCTAGATAGACTCTGTTTTAAGAGAGAAAAAAATCCTTTTTGATGTCGGTTACAAAGAGTGTTTTGCTAGCTTTGTCAAGTAAGGCCGATTTAGTTTGTAAGAGTATTAAAATAAAATACGGTTACGATTAAAATTCGATAGTATGCGGGCACCCTAATCTACATGTAGGTTAGAGTAACACCTACGGGTAATTGAGGGTTAATTTATTCTAAAAGCTATTGTCTATAGCAGTGTGACAATTTGACGACCAGAGTCGTAGCGGCTGTGAATTTCTACAACGGCTTAAACTTGTGAATTTCTACAACGGCTGTCTTAAACTGAGGTTCAGTTTAATGATGAAGTTATATATTTACGCAAATCCCATTTAAAATCGTGAAAAAAATTTAAGTGCCTGGTGGCCTGTTGGTAACGGACCAGACGCGGCTGCCTACATGTTCACGGTGGTCGCGGGTTCAAATCCCAGGGCACACCTCTGACTTTTCGGAGTCATGTGTGTATTGATAGTCAATCACCACGCACTATAACGGTGAAGGAAAACATCGTAAGGAAACCTGCATACCATAGCGATTTGTATAAATTTCTATGGTATGTAAAAGTCCGCCAACCCGCACTAGGCCAGCGTGGTGGAATATATGGCCTAACCACTCTCAATCGTACTCTCGATTGTAGAGGAGGCCCGTGCCCTGCAGTGGGTCGTATATGGACTGATACAATACAATACATTACATTTAAAATCATTAACTATGTTTACAAAAAAAATATGAAAAGTGGTAGAGCCACGCTATTGTCAGCCATGACTCTGTATGAAAGAGCAGTCGTCCGGGATGATACCACTGTCTCACAGGAGGTCGATGTGAAGCGACGGCATTGCTGTTGCGTTTTGTTCGGTGAGTGAGATTGTCGGATGCCTAACACCCATATCCTCGATTTGAAGGGCCGGCAACACGTCCATGATCCGGCGTTGTGGATGTTCATGTGCAGTGATCACTTACCATCAGGTGACCTGTTTGCTCGTTTGCCGAACCTATGCTATAAAAAAAAATTGTTCAATCTGTTATGAAGAACTATTATCATTCCAACAAATAGTTCTAAGTGCGTGGTGGCCTGTTGGTAACGGACCAGACGTCGCTGCCAACATGTTCACGGTGGTCGCGGGTTCAAATCCCAGGGCACACCTGTGACTTTTCGGAGGCATGTGTGTATAGCCAATCACCACAAGTATTTGTTTCGTGTCTGGGTGTTTGTGAGACTGAGAATTCTCTCGTAGCTTCAGATAGCCATGATACAAGACTTAATTGATCTTAATGTGAGGTCAGCACTATGTATGTGACTGTTGGGTGTATTTAGTAAAAGCACAAGTGACATTTTTGTCTACCCCTTAAGGAACAACTGATAATAATGAATATAATAGATAGGTTAGAAATTGGCAATAGTGCTAAGTATGTAATAATTACTCATAACCAAGAAAATTACCGGTTCCACCAAATCATCATAACTATAAAAATACCTATAGCCCTTTCACCGATATCCTTATTTCGTTCACGGATGCACTCGGATGGCTCGTATTAAAATATTCGCAAGGTTTATGTTAATAAACAAGAAAGCGCGTCTCCTCGGTCATGGATACAGTATAGAGAGGACAGTACGGCGACAGGCGAGCGGGGAGGAAATTGGATGAAGAGAAATGGATGTTGGGCGTCCTACAATCTCACACGCTGAACGAAACGCAACATCAAAGCTGACGCTTCACGTCGATCTTCTGTGAGACAGTAGTCGACGACAGTAGACAGTAGGACGAGCCTGCCGACTCACACTCAATCATGACTGACGACAGCGGGGCTCTACCACAATAAAATGTATTTCCACAAAATTATTTGTATTTTATTTACCAACGGAATAAAAGCTTTAAACTATTTAGATAGCAAGTTAGAAACAAAGGTTTTTATGTATATGTAATTTTCAACACGCAATGGTTCAAGTTGGCTATGATCTGACCTCATTCAATCATGGAGAACGCTCGTGTCCTGCAGTGGGACGTATGACTTGATTTTTTAAAATTATTTATCTTTTTATACCCTTAATTTTTTTTACTAAATGTGGAGATCTTTCAGGGAGGTCTATGTTCAACAGTGGATTTCCTGTGGCTGAATAAAAAGAGAATGAAAAATGGAAGTGATAGAGCCACCCTGTTGTCAATCATTACTCAGCATGATTGGGCAGGCTCAACCGGGGCGATACCACAGTCTCACAGGAAATTGACGTGAAGTGACAGTTCAGCTGTCGCGTTTCATTCGGTGAGTGATATTACCGGATGCCCAATACCCCTTTCCTCTTCCCATCCTTTTTCCTCCCCGCTCCCCTCCCAATTGGGACGACAACACATCCATGATCCAGCGTTGTGGATGTTCATGGGCGACAGTAATCACATACCATCAGGCGAACGGTTTGCTCGTTTGCCGGACCTATGCGACAAAAAATGCCTCTACAAAGTTAAATGAAATATTTAAGTTGCATTACTGTTCATTTTGTACACTGTCATGGCCATAACATGCGTATGGGCGTGAGCTGTCTTCTCGTAAGATAATTGACTTCATTGTACTCGCATTGTGAGGGAAAAGGACTGCGCTAATACGTAAGAAGACTATCCTTATATAAATATACAGCGCGTCTGCAATAATTTAGCGTGTGGCGAAATTGGGAACTACAAATAAAATAAAATTCACCCAACAGTCACATACATAGTCCTGACCCCACACTACGATCGAGTCTGTTGTCGTGTCGTATGTATACGGGGTATATCAAGACTGCTAGCGAAAACGAAGCTAGGTGTGAACAGACACGATGCAACTAAAAAATTTGCAAAAAACAGCGACGATTTTTTTCCTATCATCGTATTTGGGTGATAATACATACATTTCCTAAAAAAATAATGTACACATGTGTGTAATGTATTTTATTTTTAAAGACGCTAATAGTACGCAAGGCTTTAAATTATAATTTTAGAAAAAACTATGGATTTACCACCCAAACACAACGATATTTAAAATATTACAAAAAAAATCATCGCGTTTTCTTGCAAAATTTTTAGTTGCATCGTGTCTGTAGTCACTAAAACTACCACCTGGCTTCGTTTTCGGTAGCAGTCTTGATATACCCTGTACATACACAATTATTTTATATTGTCCTATTGACACGGAACTCTTACAAGGTCAAAAAGTTCTATAGCGATTCCCCGAAACAAAGCATCGAGTGAGCCGTCAATTATCTCCTATTTTGTTGCCCACACACGCCCACAGCTGGGCAAGAACCTCGCGTCCTTAGCAGACTGGTTATCCTTCAATATTTACACTTTAAAACGACTGTCTCTGTTCACTGTTACGATTACAACGCTGAGATCCCGGGTTCGAATCCCGGATCAGGCAAAGTGAAGTAAATTTTATTATCAATTATCAGCCCGGAATCATGAATTTGTGCCCGATATGACGATAGGTTCGCCCCCTATCCTAGGACGGGTCAAACAAAGCGAAAAGTTACATTACAGAGCGAAGTTTACAGAATATATTTGCAACTCCTATTAATTTAACTTTATGATTGATTTCGTTGCGGGTTAAAGATAAGTTAGACATTCCCGGAGACTCTGAGCTTCAATGCTCGGTGTCATTACAATGCGTGCTGTTGATCCTGCGACACAGGAGTTGCAGTGGTGGGTGTGAGGGCGGGACAGTCTCCAGAAAAAGACGAAACGTAGGTGTCCTGGTAGCACGTCTGCCTACCCCTTCTGGGAAAAAGAGGTAGGTTGATGTATATATGTCTTCTTATTCCGAGTATCGCTGGAGCGATATGGTGAAGTGATCTGCGCCAACTTCAAGTTTGTAATTGGCAAGAGGTGGTGCGTAATAGAAACAGCTGGAGAACTCTCGTTTCGGAGGCCGAGACTTTGGTTCACTGAGTCAGCAGGGTTTTAATTCTTATTGCCAAAATATTTTTTTTATCAGCCCATATACGTCCCACTGCTGGGCACGGGCCTACTCTACAATCGAGAGAATCGATTGAGAGTGGTTAGGCCATATAGTCCACCACGCTGGCCTAGTGCGGGTTGGCGGATTACATACCGTAGAAATTCTTTATAATTGCTACGGTATGCAGGTTCCTCACGATGTTTTCCTTCACCGTTAAAGTGTGTGGTGATTGACTATCAATACACACATGACTCCGAAAAGTCAGAAGTGTGCCGTGGGATTTGAACCCGCGACCACCGAGAACATGTAGGCAGCCGCGTCTGGTCCGTTACCAGCAAGATATAGTGATTACAAAATTACAGTAAGTGCATAAAACAGGAAAACTATTACAAATTACAGTTTAGCCATTGGTTCCGATATCGCGTTGCCTTGGAAATCATATTTGTATACAAATTATCGGCCAAGTTCCTTCGCTTCGGTTCATAAGCGCAGATGGCAGACCTTCCTGCCAATTAGCACTCATTCATCTGTTTAAACTAGATTTTTCTATGATATCTATCAAGTCCTTGACAGTTGAAAGGCCTTAGGCCACGCTAGTTCCGATTAAATAAATGTTTTGCGGGATGCCTAATATCCTTTTCTCTTCCCATCCTTTTTCCTTCCCGCTACCCTCCTGATTTCAAAGGACGGCAACTCATCTACGATTTAAGCGTTGTGGATGTTCATGTGCAGTGATCACTTACCATCAGGTGACCTGTTTGCTCGGTTGCCGGACCTATGCAAAAAAAATGAAAATAAAAAAAAATACTAAGTCACATAATGTTGTATTGGGTTTACGCGAATGTTACTCATTGAAATAAAACGAATTCTTACGGATTTTGTCGCGAATTTAATAATTGTAAATTAAGGGTAATTAAATTGTAACAGTCACTAAGCGGATGACTAATACCTCAGTCCACCCCGTGACCGCGAAACTGTAAAGTGATCTAAACGTCGGGAAATTAAAAAATGTAGAAATTAAATCAAATTCGCGATAAAATCTGTAAGAATTCGTTTTATTTCAATCAACAGTCACATACAAAGTCTAAAAGTAAAAGAAAGTGCGTGGTGGCCTGTTGGTAATGGACCAGACGCGGCTGCCTACATGTTTACGGTGGTCGCGGGTTCAAATCCCAGGGCACACCTCTGACTTTTCGGAGTCATGTTTGTATTGATAGTCAATCACCACGCACTATAACGGTGAAGGAAAACATCGTGAGGAAACCTGCATACCATAGCGATTTGTATAAATTTCTATGGTATGTGAAAGTCCGCCAACCCGCACTAGGCCAGCGTGGTGGACTATATGGCCTAACCACTCTCAATCGTACTCTCGATTGTAAAGGAGGCTCGGGCCCTGCAGTGGGTCGTATATGGGCTGATACAATACAATACAATACAAAGTCTTGACCCTACACTAAGATCGAGTCTTATGTCGTGGGTATCAGAAACTACGAGAGACTTTTCGGTCTCACAAACACCCAGTTATTAAATTATTTATATTTTCTTAATGTTACTGGTAGTACGTATATCCGTATAGCGATCGTACACAGCGGTTAAGAAGGCGTCATAGTGAGCCACGTGTGTCGTGTCGGGCTCTGTGTATCCGGAAACAATCAGGCGTCATTGTGTCGAGAGATGAACATCTCATGTCGTATACTCTATGGCCCTTAATAAACTCAGATGAGCGAAGTATTAACTTTAGTCTAAAGCTTTAGAATTGACTCGTTTATTTGGAATATTAATTTGACTTTGATATTGAATGATGTAACTACAATACGATGGTTGCCTAGCCCTCTATGCAATTCAGTGTTTATTAATAAAGTCGTGAATACCTCGCTATTCAAAATAATCGAGTCAATTCTAAAGCCTTGGACTAAAGTTAATCCTTCGCTCATCCGAGTTTATTAATGACGCGCTATGAGCCTATGTGGAGTGTGCTTAACACCAGGCTCATTGTCACATTGATGTTTCAGTATAAAAATGTGGACATCCGCTTTAAACAAACAGCTGGGAAAACATTTTCCGATTATTACAATGAGATTGCGCAAATGCAAAATATCCAATTAATTATATAAACACGACATGAATAATTAGAACTGCGTCAAACGATACAAAATTACTCCATTGTATTAAATAGTTAATTATATTATACGTAATATCACGTAAGTGCGTGGTGGCCTGTTGGTAAACGGACCAGACGCGGCTGCCTACATGTTCACGGTGGTCGCGGGTTCAAGTCCCAGGGCACACCTCTGACTTTTCGGAGTCATGTGTGTATTGATAGTCAATCACCACGCACTATAACGGTGAAGGAAAACATCGTGAGGAAACCTGCATACCATAGCGATTTGTATACATTTCTATGGTATGTAAAAGTCCGCCAACCCGCATTAGGCCAGCGTGGTGGACTATATGGCTTAACCACTCTCAATCGTACTCTCGATTGTAGAGGAGGCCCGTGCCCTGCAGTGGGTCGTATATGGGCTGTTACAAAAACATATCACGTATATAACCTAGTAGAGTGGGCAGAGATGTCTTTAGGAACTAGCACAGTAGGTACATACATAAATCTGTAATTGGCTTTCTGTTAACTAAAAAAAAACGTATGCTGTATTTGTAGCTGTTGATTTTCCGAATAAAAAAAATATCTCACGCCTTTTATCCCAGCAGGGGTAGGCAGAGGTGCTAGCAGGACACGCACGTTTCGCCTTGTGTTCCGTCCCACGATGTGATAGGGGGCGAGCCTACCGCCATATCGGGCATAAATTCCTAATTCCGGTCTGAGAATAGAAAAATACAATATCACTTTGCCCGACCCGGGATTCATACCCAAAACCGAGGCGTTGTAACTGGAGCAAACGACCATTCAATACCCTGATGGTAAGTGATCACCGCTGTCGCATCTGCAACGCTGTAGTGTGCATCTCAGCAGGCCGGCATAATTGTGTCGAATGGCATGGGACCGCCGTCTGATGCCATTCGATGCTCTGGACGGCATTTGCGCTTACCATCAGGTGCAGTGCAGTCATTATGCCGTGCCAGTATAAAAAAAAACAAAAAAATCTCCGTAGAGCATATATGCGTTGTCGGTTCAGGTGGTAATTCGCTCTTTATTTTATTTAAACGTAATTTTACAGTGACGTAATAGTTCAATAAGGCTTTGTGCAACAAAACAATGCAAAGAACACGCAGCTTACACAACGAACAATTAGTCTATTAAATAATTAACAGAACGTCATACAAAAGAGATTTCGTAACGGAAATTGATTTAATTTTCGCTCTGATTGTTTAAGAATCAATAATTAACGTTTAATTTCTAGGAAGGGTTATGTAATTCGCCTTGGCCCTTAATAGGGACATAAACTCACGCCTTTTGCCCAGAGTGGGTGGACAGAGGTGCCAACAAGACACCCACGTATCGCTTTGTATTCTCCGTCCCATTATGTAATAGGGGGCGAGCCTATAGCCATATCGGGCACAAATACCTGACTCCGGGCTGATAATGAATAGAAAAATCCAATATGACTTTGCCCGACCCGGGATTTGAACCCGAGACCTCAACGTTACCACTGTCTCACAGGAAATCGACGTGAAGCGACAGCTTTGGTGTCGCGTTTCGTTCGGTGAGTGAGATTGCCGGATGCCCAATACCCCTTTCCTCTTCCCATCCTTTATCCTTCCCGCTACCCTGCCAATTGGGCGGGCAACACACCCATGATCCAGCGTTGTGGATGTTCAAGTGCAGTGATCACTTACCATCAGGTGACCTGTTTGCTCGTTTGCCGGGCCTATGCTATAAAAAAACATTATTAAACTAAGGTTAAGAATTGTATTTTGTACTTTCATTTGCCCTTGCAGTTAATGTCAAAAACTGACTGAGTCAGCACACAATTGGTGCGTAGGAATCTAAATATGGCGACCTCAGCAATTGTAGCTTAGAGGTCATAGGTTCGATTTCAAAACGGGTTTTGTGCGAATCTTAAAATGTTGTGGCCGCTATCCGGGTAATTACGAACATCTGTATCAGCCCATATGCGTCCCACTGCAGGGCACGGGCCTCCTCTACAATCGAGAGTACGATTGAGAGGGGTTAGATATAGTCCACCACGCTGGCCTAGTGCGGAGCAGATATTACACATAGAAATTTTTACAAATCGCTATGGTATGCAGGTTTCCTCGCAATGTTTTCCTTTATCCTTATAGTTCGTGGTGATTGACTATCAATACACACATGACTCAGAAAATTCAAATAATCTATGATTTAAATATTTAAAGGTTAAATAGTGGCGGGTTAAAAAATAATTGTTGACAATGTACTTAACAAATAGATATAAAAATGGGCGCAAAATATATCCAAAACATAATTTTGTTGTGGATGATTGACATAATTTTATACCGGGTATATCAAGACTGCTACCGAAAACTAAGCCAGGTGGTAGTTTTAGTGACTTTAGACACAATGCAATTAAAAATGTTGCCAAAAATCGTGACGATGTTTTTTTCATGTTTTAAATATCATTGAGTTTGGGTGGTAAATCCTTAGTTTTGCTAAAATTATAATTTAAAGCCTCGCGTACTATAGCGTCTTTAAAAATAAAAGGGTGTACTTTTTTTTTTTGGAAAATGTATGTATTTATCACATGAAAAACAACGATATACCCTGTATAATATGGATTAAAAACGGCCGAATCCACACGCAAAGCCTAGTCAAAACAACAGGAAAACGCCAAATAAAACAAACACATCAAGTATGTACTCTTCCCACAATAGAGTAGGAATTTGGCCTTCACATTATAGGATGGGTCGATACAGATATTGATGATAAAAACGCGTTGTGCAAAGATCAATTCGAGTGCCATTATACGCGACCTTAGCGCCATCTAGAGACGTACAATTTTTCAATGGATTTATCCCCAATTAAAAAAATATTTGCCATTCATACATGTAAACTAGAGGTCAAGAGTTCGATTCTCAGATCAGTAGGGTAATTCACGTAATTTTTTGACGCGCCGATCAAGTTGCGGTGCAGTTGCAATTAAGTTTACGTCTTAGTGCAAAATGGTATTCTTGTAATTGTTTAGCTGCGCGTAAACTGCACCTAAGCTATGCGTAAACTGCGCGGGTGCTGCGCGTCAACTATACGTCAGTCGTATGCAAGAATCTTACACGTGAATACCGATCAAGTTGCGATCTGAATCACGCACATAAAACACGCAGCAGTAGAATACGCTAAACCGCTCGCGTGACGCGGACTTGACGCGAGCGTATTTGACAGCGGTTGTCAAAATTACGAGGATACGAAAAGGTCTGTTTTGATCGAAACTTAACTGCAACTGCACTGCAACTGAACTTATTTAATTACGTGAATTATCCTACAGGTGGGTTACTTTTTTTTTATTCTGGCACGGCACTGCACCTGATGGTAAGCACAAATGCCGTCCAGAGAGAGTATCGAATGCCATCATAGGGCGGTCCCATGCCATTCGACACAATTATGCCGGCCCGCTGAGATGCTTCCTCACACTACGGCGGAAGGATCCAGGGTTACTTTATAATCCGACACGACGTCAATGTTCGAATGAAGTAAAACTGTACAAATGAGACTAGGAGTTTGGCGGGAAAATTGTAGAAATGACATATAGATCGTTTTGTTTGCATTAATTTGCTGCATTTTAGAGTTTTATTGCATAAAGTAGAAGGCGTTTTATTCAATATAGTTCTGTAAAGGTGTACAAGTGAAGTGGAGGTTAAGCAATAGTGTTTTATGTGATTAATTGTTTTTTTCGCTGAGTTCTATCAAAAGTTTTGGTAAGGTTGCCTTCGCCTTACTAAAGCATGACTACGGACCAACTGACGGACAATGACAGACGGTGGCCTATATTTGACAATTTTTGCACAAATTAGGTAAATTAGAAAAAAAAAAACTTGAGGACAGGCTATATACACAAACCGTGCGAAGCCATAACAGAATAAAAAATATGCCTAGATACTCTAGAAAATGCCTAGAAAATGACCTCAGCTTTACAATCGTACCGTAGTACAACTGCGCCATCGAGGCAGTCTTTGTATTGTAATGCATCAGCCCATACACGACCCACTGCAGGGCACGAGCCTCCTCTACAATCGAGAGTACGATTGAGAGTGGTTAAGCCATATAGTCCACCACGCTGGCCCAGTGCGGGTTGGCGGACTTTTCAGACCGTAGAAATGTATACAAATCGCTATGGTATGCGGGTTTCCTCACGATGTTTTCCTTCACCGTTATAGTGTCTTTACATACCTTAGATTTTTCAAATCGCTTTTATATAAATAATAAATAAACAAATAAATACACCCAACAGTCACATACATAGTCCTGAACCCACATTAAGTTCCATTAAGGTCGTGTGTATCAGAAGCTACGTGAGACTTTTCGGTCTCACAAATACCCAGACCCGGGACAAATACTCGTTGGCCTTACAAACATTTGTCTCAGTGCGGGGATCGAACCCGCGGCCTCTCGTTTCACAGCCGGCGTCTAACCGACTGCGCGACGCAGGCTGTCATCTTATACGCAGGTTTCCTCACGATGTTTTCTTTCATTTAAAGTGCATGTACAAACAAACATTTTAACATTCTATAAGCATATTCTGAGGAACTTTTCCATCACATTGAAATGTTT
The DNA here is from genome assembly GCA_033459515.1 of Theretra japonica. NCBI lineage: Eukaryota > Metazoa > Arthropoda > Insecta > Lepidoptera > Sphingidae > Theretra > Theretra japonica. The sequence continues at coordinate 788,924 of CM065952.1, forward strand.
CCTCGTCCTATCTCTTAGTAACGATGTCAGGGTTGCTGACTCAAACTTTTCCAAATGATTCAATTATATACGACTCAATAGCATGTGGTTACACATTGAACATGTTAAGAAGATTAAAAAGTATTATATTTAGGTATTTTAAAATACCGCCTTGGTGGCGCAATTGTACTACTGTATTACAAAGATGAGGTCTCGGGTTCGAATCCCGGGTCGGGTAATTTAATATTGGATTTTTCTATTCACTATCAGCTCGGAGTCAGGAATTTTTGCCCGATATGGCGATAGACTCACTATCACATCGTGGGACGGAACACACAATGTGAAATGTCGGTGTCCCGGTAGCACCTCTGCCTACCCCTTCTGAGAAAAAGGCGTGATGTTTGTGTATGTATATATATATATAGTATTTTTATTGAATCATGTAATTATCGTTCAGAACTGCGAAAAAGCGTAGGTGTTGCCAATTTATTTGACGCCAACCAATCTATTTAGTGTTGCAATACTGAATTTTATTGGCTTTGCACAAAAATTGCATATTTTATGTATACTTTCCTATTTTTTATTCTTTTTAATGCGTGGTGGCCTGTTGGTAACGGACCAGACACGGCTGCCTACATGTTCACGGTGGCCACGGGTTCATATCCCAGGGCACATCTCTGACTTTTCGGAGCCATGTGTGTAGGTCCGGCAAACGAGCAAACAGGTCACCTGATGGTAAGCGATCACTGCCGCACATGAGCATCCACAAAGCTGGATCATGCATGTGTTGCCGGCCCGTTTGGGAGGGGAGCGGGGAGGAAAAAGGATGGGAAGAGGAAAGGGGTATTGGGCATCCGGCAATCTCACTCACAGAACGAAACGCGACAGCTGAGCTATCACTTCACGTCGATTTCCTGTGAGACAGTGGTACCGCCCCAGACGAGCTTGCCCATTCATGCTGAGTCACGAGTGACAAAAGCGTGGCTCTAATACTTGTAGGTTTATTTTTTTTTATAAAGTGTGATAATTCTGCATGCCTCGGTGGTGTAGTGGTACTACGGTATGGTTGCAAAACTGAGGTCTCGGGTTCGAATCCCGGGTCGGGCAAAGTGATATTGGATTTTTCTATTCATTATCAGCAGAGTCAGGAATGTGTGCCCGATGTGGCGATAGGCTCGCCCCCTATCACATCGTCGGACGGAATATACAAGGCGAAACGTGGGTGTTCTGGTAGCACCTCTGCCTACCCCTTCTGGGAAAAAGGCGTGTGTTTGTGTGTGTTAAAAATGCGTTTATTTTCAATTTATGAAGTGTGATAATTTGTATAACATAAGCGTTCTTCCTTAATCCAATATTTTATTGTTTAAACCGAAGAAAATCAATTATAGTTGGATGGAGCGTAAACAATTGATTTTGTTTGCAAATATTTAATAAAATACACGAACTTGTTTAATGACTTCATTGGATGATTTCATCTTGAGTGAGCGTGCTTTGTGAAATCCCAGGTTTGAATTCCGAGTTTGACACTGTCTACAATCTGTATCTATATCAGCCCATATACGTCCCACTGCTGGGCACGGGCCTGCTTTACAATCGAGAGAGTCAATTGAGAGTGGTTAGGCCATATAGTCCACCACGCTGGCCTAGTGCGGGTTGGCGGACTTACATACCGTAGAAATTCTTTAAAATCGCTACGGTATGCAGGTTTCCTCACGATGTTTCCCTTCACCGTTATAGTGCGTGGTGATTGACTATCAATACACATAACTTCGAAAAGTCAGAGGTGTGCCCTGGGATTTGAACCCGCGACCACCGTGAACATGTTGGCAGCCGCGTCTGGTCCGTTACCAACAGGCCACCACGCACTTATTAGGTAAATTCACCTTTTGTAGAACCTATGCAACATAAACCTACGCAATTTGAAGCACATCATACTTAACATACCAAAAAGCGATTACAAAATCAAGTTTTCCTTGTGGGACGTTGCAGAATCTTAGCACGGGACAAACGAATCGAATTCAAGAGTACTTCATAAACGGCCATCTTGGAATTTCAAAATTAAACAAATAATATCTTCATTCATTGCATTTTTAATCATACGAGAGGTATGGGTAAATTGAATGATAAACCAGATTGAAAGACCTCTGTTAGAGAGGTATTGGTAAATTGGAAGTATAACCAGATTGAAAGAGCCCTGTTCTCTACATTTTTAATTCAGCTACGGGTCTTGATAAATTGGATGATATAACAGATTGAAAGACCCCTGTTGGCCGACATTTTACAAGTGACTGGAGGTCTAATGTAATTGGTTTTGCGGTAATGAAATATTAGTTGAACCCACGACGTTAATCAAGTGTTGCGTGAATCATGGCATATGTGATTATAGTTTGTTTAAATAATAAAGGCTATGTGACAGCTGGTATGTCCCACTGCTGGGCACGAGGTACCCCAAAATGTTATATAGCTTGCGTGTTGAGCCTTTGCACGTGGCGTATTTTTAACGCGCTGAGGACGCGCAAATGTCGCCCGTTGACGCACATTAAACGCAATCTAGACGCAGCGAGTAAAACTTTGCACATGTTCAACGTAAAAACGATACAAACGCGCTGATACGGCGATACAGACGGGCTGCAGTCGCGCGTATGTACTTTGATACAGAATGCGTTTTTCACACCCCTTTCTCCGACAATTCGCGCGTTTGTATCACTCTGTACGCGCCTTTGAATCGATACAACTGCGATAATCTATTTTTTGGTACCCTGTATGGTCAAACACTTTGATCTGAATCTAAAAGATCTGAAAGTTAAAGTCCAGGCAAACTTCTATAAATTACCAAGGTATATAAGTATCCAGACGGGAATTGAACCCGCAACCCCCTCTCTAAAAACCACCTTGACCTCTACACCGATCGCAATCAATCACAAATATAATAAAAAATACAGTAGCATATTTATTACATGCAATTAATTTTACAATCAAACATGTTAATTAAGCAGTACGAACAATATAATTATTTTTGACATTTCGATCCGGCTCGAAGGACCATAATCCGGATAGAAGGATCAAAATTTGCTCAAATATGCAATTAAAAGTATAATTTATAGATTGACATACACATCCAACAGTCATTTACATAGTCCTGACCTCTGTACTGTATTGTATCAGCCCATATACGTCCCACTGCAGGGCACGGGCCTCCTCTACAATCGAGAGTACGATTGAGAGTAAAGCCATATAGTCCACCACGCTGGCCTAGTGCCAGGTGGACTTTACATACCATAGAAATTATTACAAATTGTTACGGTATGCAGGTTTCCTCACGATGTTTTCCTTCACCGTTACAGTGCGTGGTGATTGACTATCAATACACACATAACTCCGAAAAGTCAGAGGTGTATCCTGGGATTTGTACCCGCGACCGCCATGAACATGTTGGCAGTCGCGTCTGGTCCGTTTACCAAGAGACCACCGCGTTCTATCTGACCTCACACTGAGATAAGTCTTGTGTTGGGTATCAGAAACTACGAGAGACTTTTCAGTTGCAACATCCAGACTCGAAACAAATACCTGTGGGTCACGCAAATATTTGAATCGATGTAAGAATCGAACCCGCGGCCTCTCGTTTCACAGCCAGGGTCGAACCAACGAGCAGCCCGTCGTAATGCTGGGTCAAAGGTACGAGTTGAGGTAATTTTTTTTCAATATCGGCGAGATGAGCTTGCCTTTCGCCTGATGGTAAGCTATACGACCGCTCATGGACGGTAGCAAAACCAAACACTATGAATTACAAGGCAATGCTCGTTATTCCACTGCGCTCGCCATCCTGACTCATAAGATGTTAAGATTCATTATGTCCCGTAGTTACTCTGGCTACAACGTCCTTCAAACCGGAACACAACAGTGCATTTACACTGCTGTTTGGCGGAAGAAATAGATATTGCCGTGGTACCTACCAGGCGGCCTCTCACATATGACAGACCACAAGTAATTCTCAATCGCCAGATTTATGAAATAAAAGCATTAAATACAGGTTTTAGAATCTAGACATAGGTCATAGACAAAAGGCGAGATGCCTGGCTAGATGCATGAATTACTAAATGCTAAATGAGTCACTCTTGATATATTAATGAATTCACTAATATTATAGAGCAAGGGGCACATAGCACGGAGAACTGATGGGGCCAAAAAGGTCTCGAATGGAGGCCACGAAGCGGAAAGCGCAGCGTGGGACGTCCACCCACTAGGTGGTCAGAGGACCTGATAAGGGTCGTGGGACGTCGCTGGATGCAGGCTGCCTCCAACAGGTCACTGTGCAAATCATTAAGAGAGGCCTATGTTCAGCAGTGGACTTTCTTTGGCTGGTGGATTGATAGAGCAAGACCCGGTGGCAGCCAGACCTTCGTCATTTTATAAAAGCTGGAAGTCTGTCTGCGCATGCTTCTGACATCACACGATCAGCTATTATGAAGTTCTGGTGGTGGCTTTGGAAGTGATCAGCTTCAATATGTCTGGCAAGATGGAAGAACCATCAAATGTTTGACCAAGGAAACACAACACAGTGCCAAAATGTATGCTTCTCCGTCGCGCAATTTTCGTAAAACTTTGTACAAAGGTTTTCCTTCACGTATCAATATAATATTTATTTTAGTTATCAAATGTTTTGTCCCTTTCGAATGACTTTTGAATTCAGTTGGAGCGAAGAGGACAAATAATTCGGTACATTCCCGTCCTTTTTCCTTCCCGCTCTCCTCCCAATTGGGCCGGCAACACCATGATCCAGCGTTGTGGACGTTCATGTGCAGTGATCACTTACCATAACGCGACCTGTTTGCTCACTTGCCAAAATGTAAATGAAACCGCATGCAAAACCAAGTGTTTCCAAGCCGGAATCTATTGAATCGTCAAGTTTTAACCACATCTGCGTCACTACGAGACGGAAATACCGTCCATACGATAATCCGGTATTCATCAATGGATTGTTTTTATCGAAACACAAGTCATAACTCATCTTTGAGGCGTTTGTTTGCTAATAACAGTTCATGGCCCCGCCATGGCCATTTTACTTGTTAAGTCCCTTCCTTACTGTTTTTATGGTATAGGAGCGGCTAGCAAACATTTTTATTTCGATAAAACAACCAACAGATAGACCTGACACTTTATATTAATTAACATTTGTTTTTGCTATTTTTTACATACGTACATAACCACACGCCTTTTTCCCAGAAGGGGTAGGCAGAGGTGCTACTAGAACACCCACGTTTCGCCTTGTATATTCCGTCCCACGATGTGATAGGGGGCGAGCCCATCGCCACATCGGGCACAAATTCCTGACTCCGGGCTAATAATGAATAGAAAAATCCAATATTACTTTGCCCGACCCGGGATTCGAACCCGAGACCTCAGCTTTGCAATCATACCGTAGTACCACTACGCCACCGAGACAAGCTATTTTTTTATTTGTTTTTTTATTGCAATGATCAGCGAGACGAGCATGCCAGTCGTCTGATGGTAAGCGATACGACCGCTCATGGACAGAAGCAAAACCAAACACCATGAATTACAAAGCAATGCTTGATATTCCCATGGCATGGCAGCCTCCGTGGCGCATTTGGTTAGACGCCGGCTGTGAAACGAGAGGTCGCGGGTTCGATCCCCGCACCGACACAAATGTTTGTGTAAACCGCAAGTATTTGTCTCAGGTCTGGGTGTTCGTGAGAGCGGAAAGTCTCTCATTTCTAATACAAAACAAAACTCCATTTTAGTGTGGAGTCAGGACTTTGTATGTATGTTAGTTTTAATATGCCTTACTGCGTGAAAGAGACGGTAAGATGTTCCAACTACGCTCCCACTCTTTTTTAAATTATTAATATTTGTCTGTGTTACAATACATTTTAATACTATTTTTACTGTTTTTAATACTGTTTTTAATGCATTGGTGCCTGTTGGTAACAGACCAGATGCCGCTGCCTACTTGTTCATGGTGGTCGCGGGCTCAAATCCCAAGGCACACCTCTGACTTTTCGGAGTCAATTTCTATGGTATGTATAAGTCCGCCAATCCGCACTAGGCTAGCGTGGTGGTCTATATCGCCTAACCACTCTTTAACCGTACCCTAGATTGTAGAGGAGGCCCGTGCCCTGCAGTAGGACGTATATGGGCTGATACAGTACAGTACAGTATGGTTTTGGCAGAAATGTTTTATTTTTAATAGTATTAGTATTTATACGCAAAATAATACAAAACATCACAGTCAAATACTCTATAGGACATTATATTAAAGTGACAAAACATTAAATTCTATTGTACAACTCGAATCATGTAATCTCAGATCCGCCTGCCTACCTACATAGATATATAGCGTTATATTAAAATAGCATAACCTTTGAGTTATTCGTGTGGGAGCCATCTAAGGAAATTTTATCAATAAAACAATCAATTTCATACTCTAACTTGATGAATATAAGGTCCAAAATCACTTGCAACGAATTAATGGGTGTTAAAAGTTCGAGATGCTTAAAGTTTACACAATTTCAAGACATTTTGAACTTTATGAATGTGATTTAAGGTTTGTTTTGGGTTGGTAAGTGAATTCTGACCTTAACAATCCTATGAAATATGATTTAGGAGATCTTAATGTCATTTATTTCTTTACTAAGTACTTTTTTATATATATATTTGTATAGTACAAATGTAAAATTGAATTTACATTAGGAAATTTTTTTTTGCCTAATTTATACTTTTGAGATATGCGTGGACAAACATACGTATTTACATTTATGAAATTTCGCACACGTGTTCAGACGCTGGTATAGACCAACAAAACCAAAAATCGTGCAATTCTGACAAAATTACATACACACACATCCAATTGATCATCACCTTTTTTTTAAATCGGTTAAAGCAAGAGTCTTTTAGCAACAGAATACAACATTATGAAGACATTCATAGTCAAAAAACATTAAAATGTCACCACACAATTAAAATTCCTTTCTATTCTTATCCTATTAATATTGTAAACGATAATACGAGTATTGCAGATATGTATGTTTTTATATTTATACAGGATATATCAAGACTGAACATAGGCCTCTCCCAATGATTTCCACAGTGACCTGTTGGAGGCAGCCTGCATCCAGCGACGTCCCGCGACCTTTACCAGGTCGCCTGACTACGTAGTGGGTGGACGTCCCACGCTGCGCTTTCCGCTTCGTGGCCTCCATTCGAGAACTTTTTGGCCCCATCGGCAATTGTTCAGCAGTGGACTTCCTTTGGCTGATGGATGGATGGATGATATCAAGACTGCTACCGAAAACGAAGCCAGGTGGTAGTTTTAGTGACTACAGACACGATGCAATTAAAATGTTAGCAAAAAAAGCGACGATTCTGTTTTTAATGTTTTAAATATCATAGTTGATCACTATCACCCATGAACATCAAAGTGCTTGGATCATAAAGGCGTTGCCAGCCCATCAAATTGGGAGGGGAGCGGGAAGGAGAAAGGATGGGAAGAGGAAAGGGGTATTGGGCATCCGACAATCTCACTCACCGAACGAAACGCGACAGAGAAGTTGTCGCTTCACGTCGATCTCCTGTGGGACAGTGGTACCGCCCCGGACGAGCCTGCCCATTCATGCTGAGTCATGGCTGACAACAGCGGGGCTCTACCATTTTCAAAATTTCAAAATCTATTCAACCAATTAAAATACCCTAACACACAAAAACACATTTCAATTATTTACGCAAAATATATATTCAATAGTTTAAATATAAAATTGCCGCAAACAGATTTTTAGAATAATTTATATCACATTAACCTTTTAAATTATGGAATTTGCAGCCAAAACCGCAGATAAAAGTGATGTCTACAAAAAGTGTTATTGGAAAGAAAATATATAGCTATCGCCCAGACTTCCTTATGTTAGAAAAGCAACAAAACATCTAGTCGCAACCGCTTTGAAATCCAGACTTGTTGAAATAAAACGATTTCTTATATTATCGTGAATTTCCAACTGCCAGACATCAAGACTCAGTGAGCTCCTTCTGCGTAAATCGGATCGCAAAAACCAATTAACTTTTGAATTTAATAATTGTAAATTAAGGTAAGTTCAATTGTAACAGTTGTGGCGTAATGAAAACCACATGTACGAGAATTACAAGAATATAATTTACAAATTACTTATAAATAATTTTACAATGATAATGACAAAATATATTTTTACAAAGATTTACAATGACGTGTGTCATGGTATTAAAATTGACTGGCTGTTTAGCGGTGGTACATTGCAGGACTCTTTGGTCCACAGAGTCACTAAGCGGATGACTAATACCTCAGTCCGCCCCGTGACCACGAAAACTGTAAAGTGATCGAAACGACGGGAAATTAAAAAATTAAAAAATTAAATCAAATTCGCGATAAAATCCGTAAGAATTCGTTATATTTCAATGTGTAACATTCGCGCTAACCCAAGACAACAATTATCCAGAGTTGTTTTAAAATTAGTTTTATTTGAAGTCTGACTCCACCTCATATGGTATAATAGCTTAATGTAGTCGGTTGATCTGTTAAAAGGCCGTGGGTTCGAATCCCGAGACAAATTCTTTATTTGACAGCCTGCGAGGCGTAGTCGGTTACACGCCGGCTGTGAAACGAAAGGCTGCGGGTTCGATCCACGCACAAAAGCTACTCAAGTCAACCACAGATATTTGTTTCGGGTCTGGGTGTTTGAGAGACTGAAAAGTCTCCCGTAGTTTCTGATACACGGCACAAGATCTGATCTTAGTGTGGGGTCGGGGCTATGTATGTGACTGTTGGGTGTATTTATTATTTATTTAAATGTATTTTTGATTGGGTGAATACAACCCAATTTCTCGTATTTTTTATATAGGTTGTGTCTCAGACTGTTGGATGTATTTATTTATATTTAATTGAAAGCAATTTATACTCTGTACTACATATGTACGGCCTTATTCATAGACAGATTTAAAACCCATTTTAGTTCTGGAATGTTTTGTCTTCTTCGCTCAAACTGAATTCGAAAGTCATTAGAAAGGGACAAAAACTTCGATAACTAAAATTAATTTATAAACTGACTATGAATAAGGCCGTTTGTCTGTATGTCGTGTGGTCCAAGGTTCTATGATAAGCAAAACCTTTTGAGTAAATTATGTCATACTTCATATTCATTAATTTAATTATTCTGTACAAAATAATATTATTTAAAATTAATAAAAACAATAACCAAAAAAATAAAAATCATAAAAAAGTCAATTAGCACGCACCGGGATGTGAACCTTTACCTTCGAAGTTATTGCGCAATGATTGAAACTTTAGAAAGGATGCGCGGTTACTTAACTTGAGGCTAACTTGTATATAAATTGGAGCAAATTGTTAAAAAAATAGTAAACTAGCGATGTAATGCGGCTTTGCTTATCTCATTATTTGTCACATAAAAAAAATATTGATCTATTTAATATTAATTTAATAGACTTAGACTACCTCGGTGGCGTAGTTGTACTAAGGTATGATTACAAAACGGAGGTCTCGGGTTCGAATCCCGGGTCGGGCAAAGTGATATTGGATTATTCTATTCATTATCAGCCCGGAGTCAGGAATTTGTACCCGATATGAGGATAGGCTCCGCCCCCTATCACATCCTGGGACGAAACAGATAAGACGAAACGTCGGTGCCTGGTTACTACCAGGAGAACTTCTGCTTACCCCTTCTGGGAAAAAGGCGTGAGTTTATGTATGTATGTATGTATATTAATTTAATTTTTGCCCCATCGGCCATCAGTTTATGTATGTTCAGCAGTGGACTTCCTTTGGCTTGTGGATTGGATTGGATAGGATTCTAACTTTTGTTATAGATACCTGAAAGGGTAGGCAGGAGTGCCTATAACGCCAAACAGTTCGCCGATCTATTTTTGGTCACAACGTGCGATTAAGTTTTAACTTCATGAATTAATATCTGTACAGAAATTCTAATCCTTGGGAAGATATTTAACATCGAAATAAGACACAAAAAAGCATTACCCACCGGAGAATTAAACCCAGGACTTTAGGATTCACTTCACATCGAGTCCTAAATAAATAAGACATATTATTTTTTATATCAATGTTTTTTCACCACCTTTTTCATCCCTTGGGGTTGAACTTAATAATTAAAACTAGATCAATAACTACACTTTTACTAAATAATTATACAGGGTATATCAAACCTGCTACCGAAACGAAGCCAGGTGGTAGTTTTAGTGACTACAGACACGATGCAACTAAAATTTTTGCAATATAACGCGACGACTTTTTTTTTGTAACGTTTTAAATATCATTGTGTTTGGGTGGTAAATCCATAGATTTTGTTAAAATTATAATTTAAAGTCTTGCGTACTATAGCTTCTTTGAAAATAAAAAGGTGTACATTATTTACCTAGGAAAATGTATTTACCACCCAAATATGATGATAGGAAAAAAATTACAAAAATAAATAAATATTTTTTTTGCAAAAATATTAGTTGCATTGTGTCTAAAGTTACTAAAACTACCACCTGGCTTCGTTTTCGGTAGCAGTCTTAATATACCCTGTATAGAACAATATCAGTTTATATCATAAACAGGTTACAACCGGACAAAAGTGCTTACATTTTTATTAGTATGGCTAGTCAAAATACATGGTAATAAAATTATTAAAGATAGTCTAAGTTATGCCATAATTGCTAGTTGTAATCGTTATGTATGTACTTAATAGAAATTGATGCCACAGCGACCTACTCGGACGAGTCTTGTATCTATGTCAGTTGCTATGCAATAAAAACATCTACTTGTTAAGCAAGTAAATTGTAATTATTCGAAATAGCTAATGTTGAAAACGTATTATGAAGTTCGATTTGAAATACAAGTATTAAATGTTTAATTAAAAATACAGGTGAAATTGAAATAAGAATAAATGAAATGCACGCGATTTAATTAAAGTTCCACATTCGAAATTTAAAATTGCACAAGATTTGGAATTGTTAGTTCGAAATTTAAAAATATTCGCGTAATATTCAGTAAATATGAAATACAACAAATTAAATTGCAAATGTTTCAATAATTGAAATAATCAAATAATTTCTGTATTTTACGTTCAATTATTTTATTTTAGATTCATAGGTATGTAATTACGTATTCACGTTTGCATATCGTTGTTTCGATCGTTTAACATATTTTAGTAAAATCCATTGTTAATATTTTAAGTCATTTTATTTCTATCGCCATTAAATGATGCAAAAATATTATACGCGTATGCAAATATTCCTGTTTTTGTATCAAATATATTTTTACAAAAAGCTTAGGCAAACGTTATTATGAATTTATATTGAATTAATTACAATAAATTTTGTATGAAGGTATGAAAGTCAGATTCTGATTGAAGATAATTTTATAGCGAAGTTTATGAAGAAATCATTATTAAACACTTTATTACTATATTCAGATATTAAGTACCAGTATTGGAATATTACACTGGACTGCCTCGGTGGCGTAGTGGTACTACGGTACGATTGCAAAGCTGAGGTCTCGGGTTCGAATCCCGGGTCGGGCAAAGTGATATTGGATTTTTCTATTCATTATCAGCCCGGAGTCAGGATTTTGTGCCCGATATGGCGATAGGCTCGCCCCCTATCACATCTTGGGACGGAATATACAAGGCGAAACGTGGGTATTCTGGTAGCACCTCTGCCTACCCCTTCTGGGAAAAAGGCGTGTGTTTATGTATGTGGAATTTTACAATTTCAATATTTTGTTATTTAACTTTGCAGTGGGTTATTTTGTGATAGATTACTGGTAGTAGGTCTCTCATATGTGAAAGGCCGCCTGGGTAGATACCACCGCAATTTCTATTCCTCCCGTCAAACAGCGGTGTAAATGCACTGTTGTGTTTCGGTTTGAAGGACATTGTAGCCAGAGTAACTACTGGATATCATGAGACTTAACATCTTATGTCTCAGGATGACGAGCGCAGTGGAATGCTGAGCAATGTTTTGTATTTCATGTTGTTTGGTTTTACTACTGTCCATGAGTGGTCGTATCGCTTACTATTAGGCGAATGGCAAGCTCGCGAGCCATTCATAGTAATAAAAGAAAAGATTTTTGGAAGTGGTAAAGCCAGGGAGGGGGTTGCTCTATGAATCGAAACGAAGTGCGAATGTCTGAACGTTCGACGTCCGAAGTGATTTAAGTTTTCCACTTCTAAAAATCAACACTATTCTCTATGATACTTATCATTCACTCCGAACTAAGTCTATAGTTAGGACGTACGATAGAGGATTCGAACATTTTGTGGAGTACTTAGGCACATTCGTACATTTTTTCGTACGTTCGAACATTCTAACATTTACCAACAGATATAAAATCAGTATAAGAGATAATATGACTTTACAAAGCTGAGGTCTCGGATTCGAATCCCGGGTTGGGCAAGGTGATAATTATCAGCACAAAGTCAGGAATTGGTGCCCGATATGGCGATAGATTCGCCCCCTATCACACCCTGGGACGGTACATACAAGGCGAAATGTGTGTCATGGTGGCGCCTCTGCCTACCCCTTCTGGAAAAGGCGTGAGTTTATGTATGTTATGTATAAGAAATAATAACCTGATTCCCTGCTATGAATCTTCAATTAAGCTATTTCAAAACAAATTATGTTTGCATATACATCACAATTCAATTAAAAACACCCAAGTATAATTTATTTCGAATTACATAATAGGAAATAAGTTGTAATTGCATTTGAAATATCTGGCAGACATTGAATTCTAGAAAGGTCAAAATAAAACATAAACGAAGATTTATTATTATTTTAGACATGTCTTTTAATATTTCTTCACAAAAAGTTTTTTTTATAGACGCTTTTTTACCACCAGAAAAGCAGTTTGCTCGTATTTTACGAGACTGTCCCGCCCTCACACCCGCCACTGCAACTCCTGTAAGCCAGGGTCAACACGCATTGTAATGACACCGAGCATTGAAGCTCAGAGTCTCCGGGAATGTATAACTTGTCTTTAACCCGCAACGAAGTTAATCATAAAGTTAAATTAACAGGAGTTGGAAATCTTTTGTGACCACTTCCCTCCATAACAAAGCAGGTGACAAAACAATGCCAATAAAACAGTTTGCTCGTATGTCGGTTTTATGTCGGCAGTCATTCTGTATCAGCCTATATACGTCCCATAATAGTACTATAGAGAGGTGTTAGACCATTTAGTCCACCACGCTGGGGGTGTTAGTTAGTGCGGGTTGATGTACTTTTATACCATAGAAATTATCACAAATCGCTATGGTATTCATGTTTCCTCACGTTGTTTTCCTTCACCGTAATTTTTTTTATCAGCCCGTATACGTCCCACTGCTGGGCACGGGCCTACTCTACAATCGAGAGAATCAATTGAGAGTGGTTAGGCCATATAATCCACCACGCTGGCCTAGTGCGAGTTGGCGGACTTACATACCGTAGAAATTCTTTAAAATCGCTACACCATAATATCACCGTAATAGTGCATGGTAATTGACTATCAATACACACATGACTCCGAGTCAGAGGTGTGCCCTAGGATTTGCACGCGCGAACACAGTGAACATGTAGGCAGCCGCGTCTGGTCCGTTACCAACAGGCCACCACGCACGTTTAGCGAATTTAATGAGGGTTTATCGTACCTGGGCAAACCCTGGTAGAATAACTAGTCAAAAAACAATCTAACATTGATTTATAATCCTTGATTTACTGCAAACAATACGTTTACAAAAATGTTATTAACTTAATTTGAATACCTGTAAGACAGCACGACAGTTGAAACGCTGTGTGAAAGAGAACAACATATATTGCTGTCTCTTTCTAGCTATACGTCATCGCTTTTTGCAGGGTTCATAAATCTATTTATATTACTAATAAATTATTGATTTATAATTAATTTTATCGTATTGCCAAATTGCCTCGTATTGCTGTGGTACAACTAATGCTGCTACAAATTTTCGTTCCAATAGAGTTTTTTAAAGCCAAAAAAAGGAGTAGCAAACTCAGGTAGAAGGAAAACTGGAAGTGATAAAGCCACGCTGTTGTCAGCCATGACTCAGCATGAATGGGCAGGCTCGTCCGGGGCGATACCACTGTCTCACAGAAGATCGACGTGTAGCGACAGCTCAGTTGTCGCGTTTCTTTCGGTGACTGAAATTGCCGGATGCCCAACCCCATTTCCCTTCCCATCCTTTTTCCTTCCCGCTCCCATCCCAATTGGGCCGGCAACACATCCATGATCCAGCGTTGTGCATGTTTATGGGCGGCGGTGATCACTTACCAGCAAAACAAAGTCTACTTAAAGATCTCCGTTACCTTGTTACGGAACCCTAAAAATATGTCCAAACTACATCAAACATTCGTTACACTTTTGACAAGCTGGCTCGCGGTTTCACCAGCACTGAGTACATTTTGGCAGCGCTAACACATTTCACAACGTCGCGTTGGCAGTATTTGTTAGTTAAGGTGCAAACCATACCATGAATTAAGTTCTGTACCACGCGGGAATGTTGCCAGCCTTAATCGTAAGAGGTGAGAAAATTAAATTTTAATTTTTTTTTCTAGAATGTGACAATCGGACATGGTCGTAGAAACACCTAATTTATACAGATTATTAATAAATAAACTAAATATGCAGTCTAATATAACAAAGTTAATAGAATAAATTGTTAAGTATAGTGAATGTGCAAGAGCACTAATCATAAGATTAATTCTGGAAAAGCTAAATTCTTGCTCACTCTCAATACGCACATTACTTTTAGAAATGTCAACATTAAATAGATTTTTAAAAATAATCTCATGCGAAACCTGAGATTTGAACCTGTGAAAACCAACTTAGTAAATACGAACGCTTCGTTACTAACAGGTCACCATACACTAAGAGAAAAAAAAATCATTCAAATGCTTGCAATATTTTCCCCTATTTATAGGGTAAATGTTTTACACTGGCAACACTAAGCAAAGTCCCCCAAATACCACGGGAACTTGGTAACACTTAGGTAAGTGTACATTGACGTAACACTTTACGCTCGCACGCTTTGTTTGACCAAGAGTCAGCAATGTGTGCTTATTTGTGAAATAAGGAAAGGACTTTGAAAAATGGGTATTAAATTTACCATGGTTAAGAATCGCCTGAGGAGAAACGTGGGCGGTGTATGAGGTAAATATAAGAAATGTATTTAAATGGCATAATTACTCCATTTGGATGGCATTAATACTCCGATGTGTTGTAATCACTTTTAGTCTGTGCCTGTTTCTTTCTTCTCTCTTCAGCTACAGGAAGTCCACTGATCATAGGCCTCCCCCATGGATCACCACATAGACCTGGAAGCGGCTTGCATCCAGCGACTTCCTACGACCTTAACCAGGTCGTCCGTCCACCTTGCGGGTGGGCTTCCAACACTTCGCTTGCTTGTACGTGCCTCCACTCGAGAACTTCCACTTGCTTGCTAATTCTAAGGGCTATATCGGTAACCTTTGTTTTATACCTATTGATTTATACTAATATGCAAGGTATATCAAGACTGCTACCGAAAACGAAGCCAGGTTACCACCTGTATCTGTAGTTACTAAAACGGTTTTAGTTAACTAAAAATTTTGCACAAAAACGCGACGATTTTTTTTTTTGTAATGTTTGGGTGGTAAATCCATAGTTTTTGGTAAAATTATAATTTAAACCCTTGCGCACTATAGCGTCTTTACAAATAAAAGGGTGTACATATTTTTTTTTAATGTATATTTTTACGATAATAGGAAAAAAATACAAAATAAGCCTGTCGCTTTTTTTCAGAAATTTTTTGCTGCGCTGCATCTGTAGTCACTAAAACTATCACCTGGCTTCGTTTTCGGTAGCAATCTTGATATAGCCTGCATAAGTAACCTAGATTCAAATCCCAGGTCAAAAGAGATAAGCGTTTAACTTTAACTTGACGCATTGGTGTGCAGGATCAGCCTGTTTTTATCTGGATACAAACAGGCCAGCATAAATATGTCTGTATCAGCCTATATATCTCCCACTGCAGGGCACGAGCCTCCTCTACAATCGAGAGTACGATTTAGAAGGACTAGATACAGTCCACCACGCTGGCCTAGTGTGGGTTGGCGGACTTTACATACCATAGAAATTCTTACAAATCGCTATGGTATGCAGGTTTCCTCGCGTTGTTTTCCTTCACCATAAACCGTTTTTTTTTTAAATTGCATAGGTCCGTCAAACGAGCAAACAGGTCACCTGATGGTAATTGATCACTGCCGCCCATAAACAGCCACAACGCTGGATCATGGATGTGTTGCTGGCCCAATTGGGAGAGGAGCGGGAAGGAAAAAGGATGGGAAGAGGAAAGGGGTATCCGGCAATCTCATTCATCGAAAGAAACGCTACAGCTGAGCTGTCGCTTCACGTCGAATTCCTGTGAGACAGTGGTACCGCCCCGACTGAGCCTGCCCATTCTCTACCACTTCCTAAGTTATGGTGATTGACTATCAACACACATATGACTCCGAAAAGTCAGACATGTGCCCTGGGGCTTGGACCCGCGACCACCGTGAACATGTAGGCAGCCGCGTCTGATCCATTACCAACAGCCACCACGCATTTAGGTACATGACTGCCAATAAACAATTATATTAAAAATGGATAAACTACACGAACTTGCAAATATCTAATAACAAGGAAATCGAAACCGATTTAATTAGTAAAAAATCTTAAGATTACAAAACGTCCGTAACCGCAGAATTCACACTTCTTAGAAAATCCACTTTTTTATTCATATACAAATAACCACGAACTAAGTAATTATTTAGTATGCTGAGTCATTCTTTGTATTAATAATGCCCTGCCTATTTTGTGATTTTTATGCCGGCACGACAAATTGTGCGTGGTGGCTTGTTGGTAAGGGATCAGCCGCGATTGCCAACATGTTCACGGTGGTCGCGGGTTCAATTTCCATAGCACATTGACTTTTCGGAGTTATGTGTGTATTAGTCAATCACCACGCACTATAACGGTGAAGGAAAACATCGTGAGGAATCCTGCATACCATAGCGATTTGTAAAAAATCTATGGTATGTAAAGCCCGCCTTGCACTAGACCAGCGTGGTGGTCTGTACTAATCCCTCTCAATCGTACTCTCGATTGTAGAGGAGATCCGTGCCCAGCAGTCGGATGTATATGATAAAGACACAGTAATTCCTTCAAATCCAAAAAAATAAAATAAAAAAAAGCTGGCAATATTTTCATAAATGTCTTCTATTGTGGTGTGGCGAAATCTGGAACTACAAATAAACTTTAAATATCTAGTAATCTAATCTAATAGCATTGTTTGAGATATTTTTTTTATCAGCCCATATACGTCCCACTGCCGAGAACGGGCCTACTCTACAATCGAGAGAATCGATTGAAAGTGGTTAGGCCATATAGTCCACCAGTGGTTAGGTCATATAGGGTTGGCGGACTTACATACCGTAGAAATTCTTTAAAATCGCTACGATATGCAGGTTTGAGATATATTTTCTTATATAAACAAGCATTTATACTCGTAATCTAATAATATTAACATGTCCAATGTAATAAAATATGAAGAGAGAAAAACTGTTATTATTTTGACAAGAACGCTTTCAAGCGCCAAAATATCGTGATCGAGTTCTCAGTCTTGGGTGACGAAAAATATCCGAAAAATGTTAACATGATTTTTTTTATTTCTCATAAATAAACGAAACATTTCCGAATTTGTTTCCAATTTGAATTTCGAACGAAACGAAACTTCTGAAAATGGGGTGAATCGAAAATCAGGGGGAAATAGAAATAAACTAGTCGTTTTGTTTAACGTGTTTTATTACCCATTTTAAATATATTTTATTTATAAATAACGATTTAAGACTTTCTTCCAAATGACAGCCATTACATTCAATCCCTGCCTTTAATTTGGACACTACAGTATTACAAATCAATGTATGTTTACTTTATCAGCAAGTTTAACAATGATATAAAAGAATAAAGTCGATTTTACGAATTAAAAGCTCTAATAAATTGAAATAATTGAATTTTTCCATTGTAAAATTTTTCGAAAAATAGGACTTTTCTGAAAAAGACACAACACTACGAAATCTACATAGTACATTGTATTTTGTATTACGACTTGGCAGTATGGTCTTAGGCCTTAGCCGGTTCTTGACGGAGCGAAAATTAAAAAACATGTATTTATTTATTCCAGAGGAGGGTAGTTTTATATTCTCGCTGTAATGTTAGTTTCGCGTGTGAATTGGAGCGCGCGGCACGGATTTTGCTGATGCGCTATAAAATGTGATTTCAATTGCTTGAACGAAAATATGGTGTAAATATGTAATTAATATCACAATTATTAGTGGTAGGATATTAGATTTCATTTAAATAACTAAACAAAGGTGTAAAAGATTTTGTGTTTCAAGAGTGTCGCGTTTCGTGTTCAATTCTATTCGATTTTGATCAGGATTTTTTTTTTACTATTGACAGATGGTTATATCCAGTAGCTACTCAATCTGGTCTGGCCTGCGCTTTCCATCAGTAGCATTCTATAGGGCGAGCCTATATCATCATATCGGGCACAAATTCCTGACTCCGAACTAACAATGAAAACTAGAAACAAAATGGAAAAATTCTATATTTTCTCGTGCCAGTGTAAAAAATCTATATCAGCTTAATATGTCTCGCAAGTCTTGGGCCTCCTCTGCAACCGAGGGTACGATTGAGAAGGGTTAGGCCATATATTCCGATAGTAATCCTAGAATCGATTGAAATCAAAGACTAAAATATTCAAAGATTTTATTCTTCATAATAATCAGTCGCGTTTTGGGCTTAGTCTATGTTCGGTTCCGGGCCGGCATTATTGTGTCGTGAATACTCTTTAACAAGCGGATTACAAAATACGTCTATAACGCCCTCTGGTGAAATAATATCTCAATTTGTCACTCAATTTTAACCCTTATTATTATGTCAATAAGGTTGTGTTGGATTGACATGTGAATTTTGCTACAGCGCCCTCTGGTGGAAAATGTCTCCATTTCTCACTCAATTTTACTCCTTATTGCTATGATCTTAATTCTTTAGGTTCTGTGGTGAATTGTCAAGTGAATTTTATTGTGGTGCCATCTAGTGGAATATTTTTCTCAATTTGCCATTCAATTTTACTCCTTATTGCTATGTTCTTAAGGTTCTGTGATGAATTGTCAAGTGAATTTTATTGTGGTGCCATCTAGTGGAATATTTTTCTCAATTTGCCACTCAATTTTATACCTTATCGCTATAATCATAAGGTTGTGTGAAGTGGACTGCAGTGGAAGTGGTGTTTAGTGGTTTAATGGAAATTCGTCGGCGCCTAATATGCTTCGGAAGAGAATGTAAGTACCTAGATGTAGTTAATTAATTTTTCGGTTTTTTATTTTGCTTTTTATCATTGTAGTCGCTTTGGTATACATTGCGGCTTACTGAATATGTATAAAAAAACATTCTCCGGGTGTGGTTCGAGGCGGTCTTTTTGATGATTTTTATTCATACAAACATTTAAGTGTTGTGTATTTTTTTTATATTTAATATCGAAGTGTTGTAAATTTGTTTATGTATTTTAATTTTAAGTCTTGCTTGGATCTCATTGTCCTGTTGTAATTTTAATTTAGCTTAAAAAAATCCTATTCATTATGAAAAAGTAAGATTCCAGAAACATTTTTTTTTAATTAATGCATACACATACGCTCACGCTCACACCCATGTCGAGAGGGGTAGAGAGAAATGGCTCAAGGCCAACTACATTTGGCGCTTATTTCTGATAAATTTGATAGGAGACGAGACTATCGTCATGATGAATACATTTTCCAGTTTTAGACAGCTCAAGAGTTTTACCAAAAACATATAAAGTACCCGAACTGGGTATCGAACCTGTAATTACACAGTTCACTATATATACACATCTAGATTATTATTTATTATATTATCTGTAATTATGCAGCATTATTTACCGTAATTTTGGCTCTGGAATAATACTTTGTAAAATTTTTGTGTTACTTAATATTTTATATAGGCCGCCATTTTTCTTTACATAAACATAAACACACGCCTTTTTCCCAGAAGGGGTAGGCAGAGGTGCTACTAGAACACCCACGTTTCGCCTTGTATATTCCGTCCCACGATGTGATAGGGGGCGAGCCTATCGCCATATCGGGCATAAAATCCTGACTCCGGGCTGATAATGAATAGAAAAATCCAATATCACTGCCCGACCCGGGATTCGAACCCGAGACCTCAAGCTTTGCAGTCATACCGTAGTACCACTACGCCACCGAGGCAGTCAAGGTCAAGTCGAGGCATTTTTCTTTTTAACTATCAATAACAGATAATTTCATCAATTCTCGAACCAAAAGGTTCGCAAATTCTTTTTTGTGCCGCACCGTCAAGCTGTGGAATTGTTTGCCGTCACACGTGTTCCCTCCTTCCTATAATCCTGGGTCCTTCCGCCGTAGTGTGAAGAAGCACCTCAGCAGGCCAGCATAATTGTATTGAATGGCATGGGACCGCCGTCTGATGCCTTTCGATACTGGACGGCTTTTGCGCTTACCATCAGGTGCAGTGCAGTCATTATGCCAGTGTTTACACTGGTTACAATAAAAACCAAAAATTCGACCAAGCAACAGAATTATGTCAAGAATAGGCAAACAAGGAAAACCGACATATTCATCACGTTTCGCCGCTCAAGTGTTTGTCCAACTCTTGTGTTTAAGAATAGGAAATTCTGTGTAAAATCTAGAAAAAAATCGAAGGCCCGTTGGATGTTTGTGCTACTGTTTAAACCATTCGTTAAGGTCCAAGGTGAAGGTCATACAAACTACGAAATTATCACATAAATTAGTTTTTATTCAATAGGTCTGGCAAACATGTTGATGGTAAGTGATCACTGCATATTAGCATCCATAATGCTTAGATCATGATGTGATCGGATTATCAGATCGGGAGGGGAGTGGGAAGGAAAAAGTATGGAGAGGAAAGTGCTAGGCTATTTGGGAAGTATTAAAGAAGTCTTGAAGAAATTGATTTAACAGACAAATTAGGTCTCTCATATGTGAGAGGCTGCCTAGAGACGACCAAAATGTCTCTCGTCAAACATTAGTATTGTGTTCCCGGTTAAAGGACATTGTAGCCAGAGTAACTACTGGACAAAACGAGACTTAACATCTTATGTCTAAGGATGGCGAGCGCAGTGGAATGCCAATCGTTGCTTTGTAATTCAAGGTGTTTGATTATGCTACTGTCCATGAGCAGTCGTATCGCTTACCATCAGGCGAATGGCGTGCTCGTCTCGACGTTCATGGCGATAAAAGACAAAATAAGCCAGCATTTTTAGCGGCCTGGCTCAGGCAAAAATACTTTTTGACGGAGAAATCTTTTTGTAACATTTTTCATGAATGCTCATCCCCTATTAGTATAGCGTGATGTTACATAGTCTATAGCCTTCCTCGATGAAATGAGCTATCTAACATCAAAATAAATTTTCAATTCGAACCAGTAATTCCTGAGATTAGCGCGTTCAAACAAACTCTTCAACTTTATTACTATAGACTGGCTTCTGCCCGCAACCCCGTTTGCGTGGGTATCTTTATAAAAAAATCCCATCTCGTCCCGTCCCGTTATATCCCGCCTTGTCCGTCTCATTCTTACTCAAGATATGTAATCCAGTTTCATCCCATCCATTTGAGTACAAAAAAATAACGATTATATCGGAATTCCTCCCTCATCCCACGGGAACACTACATTTTTCGGGATAAAAGTAGCCTAAGTGTTATTCCAGGGTGTCATCTACCTCCATAGCGAATTTCATCGAAATCCATTTAGCCGTTTCTGAGTTTATCGCGCACAACTGCACAGACAAAAAATCTAAAAATCATTGTTTTGGTTTCTATTACGTTAATATACTCCCCTCATATCAGTTTTTCTCATTTATCTTCCATGTACAGACATCGATCGGTTACAAATTTATTATGTGAATAGATTTAATGACGATTTGGTCGTATAAAAATGTATCTAATTTAGCAAACTGACTGCGACACAACCTATGAATGTACGATTTGTTACAATAGTGTTGTATCAACAGAATTTGGCCGACTTCCTATTGGTCGAAGGTCGATGGATCTCTGCGGTTTCGGGCGGCCCATAAAGAAATCAAGATGTGCAAACACTCGCAACAAGGACTTTTAATGATCAGAAATTTTGACAGAATAAAGTATGATATAATTTAAGGAGTGGAGGCCTGTTGGTAACGGATCAGACGCGGCTGCCTACATGTTGATTGTGATCGTAGGCTCAAATCTCAAGGCACACCTCTGACTTCACGTGTGTATTGATAGTCAATCACCACGCACTATAACAGCAAAGAAAAACATCGTGAGGAAGGAAACCTGCATACCGTAGCGATTTTAAAGAATTTCTACGGTATGTAAGTCCGCCAACCCACACTAGGCCCGCGTTGTGGACTATATCTAACCCCTCTCAATCGTTTAATCAATAGTGTCTGATAAAGATTCAGAAATATTAAAGTCTTGTGTCGTATCAGAAACTACGAGAGACTTTTCAGTCTCACAAACACCCAGACCCGATACATATTGTAACCTATGGATTAGAAAAAGTATCGTCTCGGTGCGAAAAACGAACCCGTGGCCTCTTGATTCACAGCTGGTGTCTAACCAACTGCGCCACGGAAGTTAAAATCCATCCATCCACCCATCAGCCAAAGGAAGTCCACTGCTGAACATAGGCCGCTCCCAATGATTTCCACAGTGACCCGTTGGAGGCAGCCTGCATCCAGCGACGTCCCGCGACCTTTACCAGGTCGTCTGACCACCTAGTGGGTGGACGTCCTACTCTGCGCTTTCCGCTTCGTGGCCGCTTTTTGGCCCCATCGGCCATCAGTTCTCCGTGCTATGTGCCCGCCCATTGCCACTTGAACTTGCTAATCCGCTGGGCTATGGCGGTTACTTTAGTTCTCCTACGGATCTCCTCATTTCTGATTCGATCTCGTAGAGAAGTTAAAATGCCTATGCTTAATAAAATGCGTTTAATATCCAAGTATTTTTCCTCCTACAGGGAAAGAACTAAAAACCACAGCCATTTATTTCTTAACCAGTTTAAAGAGACATACCAAATATTAGAAAAATGTCGAAAACATTAATGCTAAGTAAATAAAGGAAGCTTAATGACGTAATCAGTTTGTTATTTTACACAAACATTTTAATGCAATTCTTAAGTTAATATACTTAACACGCCTTTTTCTAGAAGGGGTAGGCAGAGGTGCTACTAGAACACCCACGTTTCGCCTTGTATATTCCGTCCCACGATGTGATAGGGGGCGAGGCTGTCGACATATCGGGCACAAATTTTTGACTCCGGGCAGATAAAATTAGAAAAATCCAATTTTATTTGCCCGACCCGAGATTCAAACCCGTGACCTCAGCGTTGTAATCGTACCGTACAACTGCGTTTCTGAGGAAGTTAATAATAACACAATTCATAAGTTTAAAATATTTTGTAAGTTTGTTGTAATAAGGAAAACAGTCAGTGGTTATTCAAGACAATTATTATGAAGTGCGTGGTGGCCTGTTGGTAACGGACCAGACGCGTGCCAAAACGATGGTCGCAGGTTCAAATCCCACGATATACGGATCTTTTGAACTCATGTGTGTATTGATAGTCAATCACGCACTATAACGGTGAAGGAAAACATCGTGAGGAAACTGCGATTGGTAAGAATTTCTATGGTATGTAAAGCCCGCTAACCCGCACTACGCAGCGTGGTAGACTTTGGCCTAACCCATCTGAATCGTACTCTCGGTTATAGAGGAGGCACGTGTCCAGCAATGGGACGTATATGGGCTGATACAGTCCGATACAGATACAGAAAAAAAAATAAGTTTGTACCTATAACCGTTCATCATTTGAGCCAAACGATAAAATTAAAATTCGTTTTAAAAATATACGATCAAAATATTGACTAAAATCTTACGTCAACAGATTCAGACGATTACACATTATTAAAATATTCTTAATATTAAACATAATACGGATGTCGATAATTAAGCTATTATTTAAATGACTAAAAACCCATTTACACGGGGAGAGTTTGTCGTCGCGAAGATACGATTATCGTAAGGATATAAAAAAGTATAAGTATAAGAATGGGGCCAAAAAGTTCTCGAATGGAGGCCACGAAGCGGAAAGCGCAGCGTGGGACGTCCACTAGGTGGTCAGACGACCTGGTAAAGGTCGCGGGACGTCGCTGGATGCAGGCTGCCTCCAACAGGTCACTGTGGAAATCATTGGGAGAGGCCTATGTTCAGCAGTGGACTTCCTTTGGCTGATGGATGGATGGATGGATAAGTATAAGTAGTAAGTGCGTGGTGGCCTGTTGATAACGGATCAGACGCGGCTGCCTACATGTTCACGGTGGTCGCGAGTTCAAATCCCAGGGCACACCTCTGACTTTTCGGAGTCATGTGTGTATTGATAGTCAATCACCACGCACTTTAACGGTGAAGGAAAACATCGTGAGGAAACCTGCATACTGTAACGATTTTTCAAAAAATTCTACGGTATGTAAGTCCGCCAACCCGCACTAGGCCAGCGTGGTGGACTATATGGCCTAACCACTCTCAAACGATTATCTCGATTGTAGAGTAGGCCCGTGCACAGCAGTGGGACGTATATGGGCTGATAAAGAAAATAACAAAAATAAAAAAGTATCGTGTAAACATTGTCAGAACACGATAATCTATGGCGGTTATGTCATGCGATAATCGCGTACGATTTTCGCCACGAGAAGCTCTCCCCGTGTAAATGGCGCTTAAGACTATTGCAGATTATTACTACAACAGCAAAAAATGCAATTATACAACGACATTTGAATAACTATTGTAAACAAGTAAATGTAACAATAAAGAGACAATTATTACTGTCATAATGTTGATTAAACTTGATTAGATTTTTTATTAAAAGACAAAGGAATTAAATCGATGCGGCTTAAAGCCAAGTACGTCTGCATTCTGCGTTCATGTTTTAGGGTTCCGTATCAAGTAAAAAGAAACGAATTACAGAATGCCAGATGCCTAATACCCCTTTCATTTTCCCATCCTTTTTCCTTCCGCTCCCCTCTCGATCTGATGGACTGGCAACACATCCATGATCCAAGCGTTGTAGATGTTCATGGTTCATGATCACTTACCATCAGGCGACCTGCTTGCTCGTTTGGCAGACCTAAGAAATAAAAAATCCAGGATCTCAAACCATTTTTTTAAACAATATTAAAATAGATTTGTAATCCATTATACATCACATGGGAATTTTTTTTCAGTCTTAAAAGTACGGGCATTCATGTGCTCGTACTACTGAACCCTCGATGCACCAGACTGACCGTCACTTTACTGTTGATTTTCCAACTCGTTTTTTGTCAAGCAACATGTTTGTTAATACACTGGGGTAACCCTACATAAACTACGCAGTATAGTTATGCCGGCACCACAAAGACTGCGATGCATGATGAAGAGCATTGCAACACAAAGAGAGTATCTACTAGTGGGATGCGAAATTCCCATCGATAGACGTAATTACCTATAATAGAAACCTGATTTGAAGCTGTTTCTGCGACGGGTTCCATTTTGAGAGCCTCCGTGGCGTAGTTATGAACTGAATTTGAACCTACTCATGGTATAGATCGTCTGCTATCAGACATCTTTATCTATCAGACATCTTTGACAGCCTCCGTAGCGCAGTTGGTTGGACGCCGGCTGTGAAACGAGAGGCCGCGGGCTAGATCCCCGCACCGTGACAAATGTTTGTGAGGCCCACAAGTATTTGTCTCGGGTCTGGGTATTTGTGAGACCGAAAAGTCTCTCGTAGTGTCTGATACCCACGACACAAGACTTAATTGATCTTAATGTGGGGTCAGGACTATGTATGTGAATGTTTGGGAGTATTTTTTTTATCAGCCCATTTACGTCCCACTGCTGGGCACGGACCTACTCTACGATCGAAAGAATCGATTAAGAGTGGTTAGGCCATATAGTCCACCACGCTGGCCTAGTGCGGGTTGGCGGACTTACATACCGTAGAAATTCTTTAAAATCGCTACGGTATGCAGGTTTCCTCACGATGTTTTCCTTCACCGTTAAAGTGCGTGGTAATTGACTATCAATACACAAGACTTAATTGATCTTAATGTGGGGTCATGACTATATGTGACTGTTTGGGTGTATTTACTTTATATTTATTTATCTTTTGGCGTCCGAATGCTTTGTAGTTATGCTGTTGTCAAAATATTAGCAACAGTTTTTCTCTCTTCACATTTTATATTGGATATGTTAATGCTATTAGATTACGAGTATTAATGCTCGTTGTTTATGTTATGAAGTCATGTCTCAAACAGACTGCCTCGATGGCGTAGTGGTACTACGGTACGATTGCAAAGTTGAGGTCTCGGGTTCCAATCCCGGATCGGGCAAAGTGATATTGGATTTTTCTATTCATTATCAGCCCGGAGTCAGGAATTTGTGCCCGATATGGCGATAGGCTCGCCCCCTATCACATCGTGGGGCGGAATATATAAGGCGAAACGTGGGTGTTCTGGTAGCACCTCTGCCTACCTCTTCTGAGAAAAAGGCGTGTGTTTATGTATGTATGTATGTCTCAAACAATGCATTAAATATATTTTTTTAAACTTTAATTGTAGTTCCAAATTTCGTCACACGCCAAAAGAGTTTAGATGAATTTTACACGACATATTTGACAATCGATCCACTGGCACAAATGTTTGTATAGCCCACAATTACTCGTATTTTTTTCTGTATCTGTATCAGTCCATATACGTCCCACTGCAGGGCACAGGCGTCCTCTACAATCGAGCGTACGAGCTTATTTACTTAAAGTACGTATTTTCAGAAGTGGTAGAGCCACGCTGTTGTCAGTCATGGCTCAGCATGAATGGGCAGGCTCGTCCGAGGTACCACTGTCCCACAGGAGATCGACGTGAAGTGACAGCTGTGCTATCCCGTTTCGTTCTGGGAGTGAGATTGCCGGATGCCCAATACCCCTTTCCTCTTTCCACCCATTTTCCTTTCCGCCCCAATTCCGATCTGATGTTCCGGCAACACATATATGGCCCAAGCGTTGTGGATGTTCATGTACAGTGATCACTTACCATCAGTGACGTGGTTGCTCCTTTGCTGGACCTCTGGATGTGTTGCCAGCCCACCAGATCGGGAGGGGAGCGGGAAGGAAAAAGGACGGGAAAAGGAAAGGGGTACTGGGCATCCAGTCTCACTAACCAAATGAAACGCGACATTAAGGCTGTCGCTTCACGTCGATCTATAAACACGTATGCAAATATCCAACAATATTTGAACATTCAATCAATCTTGTCCGGAATGCACTCGTCAAAACTTCACGTCACTCTTCAAGCTTCGTGAAAGACAGTTCATCTGTCAAGCGAGCCTTACATCACTGAAGAATGTAGGGCAAAAGTTAAGCAACTGTTTACAACGTGTATTCACGCTGTATCTTTGAAGAGGTGAGCAGAGATGCTACTAACGCCAGCTATAGTAGGTCAAACTTATTTGCGTTCTTTAACAAGAGAGGAGTCTATATCGGGCACAAATAAGCATCCTTAATAGATATTTGATAACATTGAGATAATTGTTAATAATATAATAAATACATCCAACAGTCACATACATAGTCCTGACCCCACATTAAGATCAATTAATTCTTGTGTCGTGGGTATCAGACACTACGAGAGACTTTTCGGTCTCACAGACACCCAGACCCGAGACAAATACTTATGGGCCCCACAAAGATGTGTCTCGTTGCGGGGATCGAACCCGCGGCCTCTCGTTTCACAGCCGGCACCTAATCAACTGCACTACGTAGGCTGCCATAATAGAAAAATCATATTGCATAGTGATACATTAAAATCTCCACATATAAATCAAAATATTTTAGAATTGTTAATTGCGTGTCGTTTCGAGAGCGCCACGGAGTTAAACTAGTACATTACATTGTAATTTATAATAACGTACTCTTTTTAAAGGTTACTTTGCTTACAATAAAAAGATAAATAAAAATGTAGCATTAAGAACGTAAAATTGACCGGTTGTGGAAAACCGACGCACCTTGTTGAAGATTCCGATCCTTTGTAAAGTCGCAGATATCACGTCATAAGCGAAGTTGATACACGCCAGAGCACATCCATACCAAAATACATACATGCATAAACACACGCCTTTTCCCCAGGAGGGGTAGGCAGAGGTGCTACCAGAACACCCACGTTTCGCCTTGTATATTCCGTCCTATGATGTGATAGGGGGCGAGCCTATCGCCATATCGGGCACAAATTCCTGACTCCGGGCTGATAGTGAATAGAAAAATCCAATATCACTTTGCCCGACCCGGGATTCGAACCCGAGACCTCAGCTTTGCAATCGTACTGTAGTACCACTACGCCACCGAGGCAGTCCAAATATACAGGGTGCCAAAAATACTGTCCGATCGACAAAGGTGTTATCAGGCATTATCAATGTGTTCTATTTAAAAGATCCATTTCACATATGATAAAAAACATCTTTACATAACTATAGTAAATTTGTAACCGATCGATGTCTGTACATGGAAGATAAATAAGAAAAGCTGAAATGGGGGGACTATATTAACATAATACTCGTAGAACCCAAAACAATTATTTTTAGAATTTTTCTCTGTTTGTCTGTGCGGTTGTGCGCGATGATCCCAGAAACGGCTTAACAGATTTCGTTGAAATATGGTATAGACGGTAGCTGACACCCTGGATGTTAATCTAGGGTGTCAGCTACCTCCATACCAACTTATGCTACTTTTCATCCCGAAAAATGTAGTGTTCCCGTGGGATGAGGGAGGAATTCCGGTATATTTGTTACTTTTTTGTACTCAAATGGGTGGGATGGGACTGGATTACATTTTGAGTGAGAATGAGACGGGACAAGGCGGGATATAACACGACGGGACGAGATGGATGGAATTTTATAAACAAAACCACGTAAACGGAGTTGCGGGCAGAAGCTAGTTGTTAATAAAATAAATTAAAAAATAGGGAAACTCACATTGCACTAACAACCGCGTTCGTAACAAGCGACGTGCGGCGCGACGTTTCAGAATTGTCAGAATGTGTGTTGTTGTCAGAGTTTAAAACTTTGCTAGATTTTAGGGTGATATTGATACTAAAATGTGTATTATAACTTGCGATAATTATGTTATCCTTTATAATGATGATTCATGTGAAAGATCTGCGAGATCTTTGAGATCATCGGAGAATCGTAAGTTGCATATACCAAGCCATACCACAGTGTATTTCGACAAATCTTTCACAGTTCAAGCAGCTAGGTTGTAGAATGCCTTACCTCTAAATATAAGACTTGCTAAATCACTTAATTTGTTTAAAAAACAAGTCAAAAATCACTACCTATCCCTACTTAATTAAGAATTATATTTTTATTTGTATGTTATGTATATTATATTGTATAATTGTCAATGTGTATATATGCAAATGTATATGTATGTATATGTGTATGTATCTCGTATATACTATATATATTATTTTTGTTTTCTTTTGTTAATGTACTCTTGTTGCACGTCAAGCCCTATTTATCAATCCAACAATTCCTGTTCATCCAAAGGTTACCAGGAAGAAATCGCTCAATGCGATATGGCCGCCCAATGTATTACTTTAAGGTTATTTCTTTATTATAAAGAGTATAAATAAATAAAATAATAAAATAAATAATATTTTTTCGTATTTTTTTAAACACTACGACTGAGATACCCAAATGTGCCTCTTGGTTCGGACAAGGTTTTGCATTTATAGTGTATTTAGGCCATTCTGCATTGACAGGGGAACATCCTAAAGATCTAGGAGGGGAGAAAACTGCATACCTAAAATTCTCCATGCTGCTGGCATATGTCGGCGACATTTTGCAAGTCGAAAAACTTTGACGGCGACATGGCAGAGCCTCGACATAATTAGGAACATTTTATGACGTTGACGAGCAGTGCGCTTGCGTTGTAGAAACATGTCGGCGGGCAACACGTGCGGGCGCTTGCCGCCGACATGTTGCTTTGCTTACAGGCCGCCGGGTTGTGTCGCCGAGTTGGCGGGTTTGGTGTGTAGAGCGCATAACTAAACAAATAAATGGCGTGCAATGAATTTGGTTTTAACACATCATTCCATTGAGTCATTGGAATCCATTATAACAGCTCACATAATAGGTCCTATTTAAATGTAATAATGATTTGATCCGTGGTGATGGGTTATAAACAGAAACGCAGGATTGATAAAGTAATAAAAGATTTAATATGAGAATACACGGACATGACACGACATAAGAGACGAGCTTTCACAAGACAATCATAGATCATAGAACACACTAATTGTTTCGTTTATACTCTATGCTCTATAACAACCAGTTCTAACACCGTGGTGCTTTACAGCTGGCTTCTCCGGCTGTAAAAGTCTTTTTGCGAGGTTATTTACCTCTTTAGTTCATTGTTTTTGTCACCCGCTTAGTTACGGAGGTAAGTGGACAATACTTTATTTCCAACTCCTCCTGTTAATTTAACTTTATGATTTCGTTGCGTGTTAAAGACAAGTTAGACATTCCCGGACGCGCTGAGCTTCAATGCTCAGTGTCATTACAATGCGTGCTGTTGATCCTGGCTTACAGGCGTTGCAGTGGCGGCTGTGAGGGCGGGACAGTCTCCAAAAAACATAATTCCTTTGTTTCTGTTACGTTTTGACTCGTGATAAGATTAGTCTCGCCGCATCAAATAGTTATGGCACAAAATATAATTTAAATAAATATTTTGAATAGCGTGAAAAATTGTTTGCAATAACGATCCCATCGAGCGGGCGCATATTTAAGTTGACCTTTTGGAGGAATGTACAGGCGCGTGGCGCGGTGTCTTGGTTTTTACTTTATAAACTAGGTTTTGCGGTTTCGTATGTATATCAAGTAAAATATAAGTACACCCAACAGTCACATACACAGTCCTGACCCCACACTAAGATCGAGTCTTGTGTCGTGTATCAGAAGCTACGAGAGACTTTTCAGTCTCACAAACACCCAGACCGGAGGCAAATATTTGTGGCCCTCACAAACATTTGTTTTGGTGCGGGGATCGAACCCGCGGCCTCTTGTTTCACACGCGGCGTCTAACCAACTACGCCACGGAGGCTGTGGATATTTTTCGTTTCTTTATGTATATATTTCATGGAGTAAATAATGGACATAATAACACTTACGCGCGATTACTCACACGCCATTTAAATAATAAGTTGAACTTAACTACCCGCGTCCTACTTAGCCAGTGCATTTAAGCGGGACTTGCGTAGTTAAGCGCAACATAATATTTAAGTAGCGTTTGAGTATTTAGGCGTTAACATGTTATGCCTCAGGATGTCGAGCGCAGTGGAATACCAAGAACTGCTTTGTAATTCACGGTGTTTTGGTTTTGCTACTGTCCATGAGCGGTCGTATCGCTTACCATCAGGCGAAAGGCACGCTCGTCTCGCATTTATTCCAATAAATAAAAAGTTTTCTGACAGACTGCTTCGGTGGCGTAGTTGTACTTCGGTACGGTTACAATGCTGAGGACTCGGGTTCGAGTCCCGGGTCGGGCAATGTGATATTGGATTTTTCTATTCATTATCAACCCGGAGTCAGGAATTTGTGCCCGATATGGCGACAGGCTCGCCTCCTATCACATAACGGACGGAACACTTACAGCGAAACGTGGGTGTCCTGGTTGCACCTCTGCCTACCTTCTGAGAAAAAGGCGTGAGTTTATATATGTATGTAATAAAAAGGTTTGCGATCTTTGTATAAGATGGTGGAATACATGGAACAGTAACTCATGGCGAGTGTCGCGTCCCATCAATAGTGATCATCTTACCATCTCCCTTCAAAGGAGACTTTGAAATCTTAAGGTGCATTGTGGTAGCCAGAAGTCGTAGAGCCACGCTGTCAATCAAGATTCAGCATGAATAGGCAGGCTCAAGCGGGGCGGTACCACTGTCTCACAGGAAATCGACGTGAAGCGACAACTTTGGTGTCGCGTTTCGTTCGGCGAGTGAGACTGTCGGATGCCCAATACCCCTTTCCTCTTCCCATCCTTTTTCGTTCCAGCTCCCCTCCTGCTTTTATAGGCTGGCATTACATCTATGTACCAAGCGTTGTGGATGTTCATGTGCAGTGATCACTTACCATCAGGTGACCTGTTTGCTCGTTTGCCGGACCTGTGCAAAAAAACAAAACAATTATATAATACTATGATCCTGGATCCTTCCGCCGTAGTGTGAAGAGGCATCTCAGCGTGCCGGCATGATTGTGTCGAATGTGAGACTGCCGTCTGATGCCATTCGATGCTCTGTCTGGACGGCATCAGCACTTACCGTGAGGTGAAACGCAGTCTCTGTACCGTGCCAGAATTAAAAATAAGGTGTGCCCTCAGATTTGAGCCTATGATCACCGTCAACATGTAGGCAGCCGCGTCTCGTCCGTTACCAACAGACCTCCACTCCTTAAATTATATCATACTTTCCATCCATCAGCCAAAGGAAGTCCACTGCTGAACATAGGCCTCTCCTAATGATTTCCACAGTGATCTGTTGGAGGCAGCCTGCATCCAGCAACGTCCCGCGACCTTTACCAGGTCGTCTGACCACCTAGTGGGTGGACGTCCCACGCTGCGCTTTCCGCTTCGTGGCCTCCATTCGAGAACTTTTTGGCCCCATCATATCATACTTTATTCTGTCAAAATTTCTGATCATTAAAAGTCCTTGTTGCGAGTGTTTGCACATCTTGATTCTTTATGGGCCGCCCGAAACCGCAGAGATCCATCGACCTTCGATGTCGACAGTCGGAAGTCGGACAAATTCTGTTGATACAACACTATTGTAACAAATCGCAGCATTACCACTTACCATCAGGTGCAATGCAATCACTGTGCCGTGCCAGAATTAAAAAAATAATTAAAATAAATATACACAACTTGTCCGCGTGGTTGTACCCACGAAGTCTCCACTACAATATGTCCATTGCATTATCCGAAGAGTTTTATCGTATGGAGAATTAGCATAATGGTATTATTTAAGGTCTGCTTCGTTTAAACTGGATTACAAGTGGATACCGGCGGAAAAACTGCATAAGTCTAGTTTAAAAAAAATATGATACATTTCGTACAAAGCATTTTAAATTGAAATTGCGGAACTTATCATCTACATACATATGCATGTATATAAACTCACGCCTTTTTCCCAGATTGGGTAGACAGAGGTGTTACCAGGACCTCACATTTCGCCTTGTATGTTCCGTCCCACAATGTGATAGGAGGCGAGCCCATTCCTGACTCCGGGCTGATAATGAATAGAAAAATCCAAATCACTTTGCCCGGGATTCGAACCCGACTCCTCAGCTTTGTAATCCTACAGTAGTACTACGCCACCGAGGCAGTTATTTATCATCTATATTTAAATAAACTGGTGGATTTGTCCATCGCTGTGGACATTCGATTGTAAGCTGATTCTGGCATAAAACATCCTAAAACTCTCTGTATAATACAATTATTGTTCCGTTATTTATTCATCGTATCTACACTACATTATTTACCATTTCTCTCTCTCTCTCTCTCTCTCTTCAGCCACAGGAAGTCCACTGCTGAACACAGGCCTCCCCCATGGATCGCCACATAGACCTGTTGGAAGCGGCCGGTCTGTTTACCATTTGGACCTTACTATTAAATGACCTACATTCTTTTGCAATTTTGGATTACAATCGAAAACTTCCCAGTATTTATTGATCGCTACAATAGTGCAAAATTTTGCTCTATTTTACTTAATTATGGTGGCTGTAAGGAACTAAATTAAATCTATTTTTAATACTAACTCAACTGATCTTGACAATTTATCGCCCGACAATTTTTTGTTATTTGAGACTTACCACGCTCTGTCGCTCGACGCTCGTCCATTCTGTATCGGTTGCGCAAGCCATCGTTTCTTTATTATAATGCTCTTACCAATGTCAAGTATTTACGAAATTCGATTGGATTCCATAATTTTAAACAAGATCAAAATATTTTCTAAAATCCTTTTTGGGCAGTTCATATTTGTCTGTGTGAAAAGTCGGCCAACCCGCACTAGGCCAGCGTGGTGGACTATACTGCCTAACCCTCTCAATCGCACACTCGATTGTAGAGGACGCTTATGCCCAGCAGTTGGACGTGTGTGGGCTTGATTATAAGAAAAACAAAACCAAAGAATTGAGAACTACTTTCTTTATTGAAGTAAAAGCAGTGCGTGGTAGCCTGTTGGTAACGGACTAGACGCGGCTGCCTACATGTTCACGGTGGTCACGAGTTCAAATCCCAGGGCACACCTCTGACTTTTCGGAAGTCATGTATGTATTGATAGTCACCAACCACCCACCAAAACGGTGAAAGAAAACATCGTGAGGACACCTGCATACCATAGCGATTTGTATAAATTTCTATGGTATGTACAAGTCCGCCAACCCGCACTAGGCCAGCGTGGTGGACTATTTGGCCTAACCACCCTCAATCGTACTCTCGATTGTAGAGAAGGCCCGTGCCCAGCAGTGGGACGTATATGGGCTAATACAGAAAAGCATTGATCGTATCTTGAGACTCAAGTCTTTTATCAAAAATAAAATGCAGTATTGGCAAATAAAATAATTTCCATAGTATAACAATTTAAACTCTTACATCTTAATAGAAACTAAATTATTTATTTATTTAAATGTATTTTAAAAGTCTCCTTCAATAACTTCTTGTGGCTCTGTTGTATTGCTTGATAGATATCAGTGTGGGGTTCGATTCTCGGGCAATGATAGCGGGATATTTTAGTTTATTATTGAAATTAAGATAAAAATACACTGCAAAGTATTGATGTAACTAATTTTAACCAAATTTTGAAAGGGATTAAAAAAAGGCATTTTCAAAGGAATGTTATACATATTTTATTGCTAAAACTTAACATATATATACAGTACTTTACAAAAAAACTTACGCAACAAACAAATAACGATTAGCAATCAACCGCAACATTATAAAAGCGATTGACTACGCTTAGAACACGCGAAAATCTATTCTAAAAATACACATTTTTCTACATAAGGCATACTTTAAAAGGCGAAGTTTACATTGTCTTGTCCCATACCAGTAATTTCTAATAGAACAGCCGTCCCATAATGGCTTTTTACAGGAAATTGTAATGTGTCTAAAATCTGAGCCTCCGTGGCGCATTTGGTTACACGCTGGCCATGAAACGAGAGGTCGCGGGTTCGATCCCCGCACGAAAAATGCTCCGCTCCTATTGATCATAGCGTAATTATACAGGGTGATATAAACATTTGTTACTTAATTTAACACACTTGTTTCTCATCACCCCAGGTGACATTGTACAACATTTGAAAATATCAGAGATTTTTTTGTCAAAAATCGTAATTTTAATTTTCACGATTTTTGATAGATGCTAGTATTCTTAGGTCTATCAGCTGAACTTCAGTTCGATTCAGGAACTTACTTGAGCCGTAAAAAGATCTTACCTATACGGGTTAATTAAAGGCCTTGGAAACTAAAATCGCGATTTGTGACAAAACCACCAGGCAGTGTTTTCAAACTTGGTACAATGTTACCCGGAGTGGCAAGGAACATGTGGTTTTAATTAAGTACCATATGTCAATAACACATTGGCTGCGTTCCACTTGACGATCACAATGCCCACGCTCACGACCGCGATTATTCCCACAACAATCGTGATCGTTAAGTGGAACGCCGAAATGAGTGTTGCGAGCACCGTGATCGCCAACTGGAACGCGCCCATTGTATAGCCTACAGCCTTTCTCGATAAATGCGCTATACAACACTAAAATACTTTAGTTACTGAGTTTTTTTTATTTGACAGCCTCCGTAGCGCGGTTGGTTGAACGCCGGCTGTGTATGTGAGGCCGCAGGTTCGACCCCGCACCGAGACAAATGTTTGTGTGAACCACAAGCATTTGTGTCGGGTCTGGGTGTTTGTGAGTGCGAAAAGTCTCTCGTAGTTTCTGATGCACGACACAAGACTCGATCTTAGTGTGGGGTCAGGACTATGTATGTGACTGTAGGGTGTATTTATTATTTATAATTATTTATTAGATTAGAGAGCTTTATATATTGATCCTAACATATATGAGATGTATGGGACAGTAAGAATATACTAGTATGGGATCAGAAATATATGTACTAAAATATGTTTTGAAACGTGATAACTACAAATGTTTATACTTTATTTAATTAAAATGACAGAGTGAAAGTTTGTTCTTTTGGCTAACATACATAAACTCACGCCTTTTTCCCAGTTGGGGTAGGCAGAGGTGCTACCAGAACACCCACGTTTCGCCTTGTATATTCCGTCCCACGATGTGATAGGGGGCGAGCCTATCGCCATATCGGGCACAAATTCCTGACTCCGGGCTAATAATGAATAGAAAAATCCAATATCACTTTGCCCGACCCGGGATTCGAACCCGAGACCTCAGCTTTGTAATCGTACCGTACAACTACGCCACCGAGGCAGGCAGTTTATGGCTAAACTATTTTTTTACCTTTTTGTATATGGCCTAACCCCTCTCAGTTGAATCTCGATTGTAGAGGAGGCCCGTGCCCTGCTGTGGGACGTATATGGGCCGATACAGTATGCGCTTTTCGGAAAATCCAGAAAAAATATTGTTTAACTATGACAAACTTATGGATTTAAAAATTACATATATATTTTAATCATGAAATGTATTTTTTTCGGTAAATAAAAAAAAAATATATAAAAATAGCTCGAAAATTCCTTAAAAAATCATCGCATCTTAATATCAAAACATTAAACTGAAACATTAGAAAATTATATTCCACTTAAAAAAAAAACTTAATAAACACAAAATTCAACACAAAAATTACTCGTAGTTATCACATTTCCCAACACAATAATAGCAACTAACAACTGGAAGATCTGACTGTATATATAGCTAATTGATAAATTATATACTGGATATTGTGATGCGTACATATGTGACATTACATAAATAAATTCACGTCTGTATTTGAATGGGTAGGCAGAGATATTCACAGTAAACTGAGCTTATTTTTTTCTCCCTTTTTTTACTATTTTTACCCCAGTCCCCTCTCGATACTCTCGATTGTAGAGGCCCGTGCCCTGCAGTGGGACGTATATGGGCTGATACAGAAAGATTTTGTCCCAATATGTGATTAACCTGTCGTAATGTTGGACACAAAATTCAATTTCAAGAAACATTATAGTAGTTCATGTACAAATGTTCATTTAAAATTGCCCAACTTGGGAATCGAAATAAATACAAACGGTTCATAGATGGCAGCCTCCGTGGCGCAGTTGGTTAGACGCCGGCTGTGAAACGAGAGGCCGCGGATTCGATCCCCGCAGCGAGACAAATGTTTGTGGGGCCCACAAGTATTTGTCACAGGTCTGGGTGTTTGTGAGACCGAAAAGTCTCTCGTAGTGCCTGATACCCACGACACAAGACTTAATAGATCTTAATGTGGGCACAGGACTATGTATGTGACTGTTGGGTGCTTTTATTCATATTTATTCATAGCGAAAGCAAATAATTATTATTTTTATGAATATGAGCTCACAAAACCCATGAGGTGTATGTAGCCTTACGTTTATTTTTTTCCTGTTGCGTTTATTTATTTATGTAAAATCACATGCACAATACAAAATAAATTAATATCAGTATTATGACATTAAAATACAAATTCATTGATTTAATTTTATTAATTTGACTGAATTGTATGTCATTATATTGAGCTGCGAATGTTTTTAAAAGCGATAAAAATGATTAATATACATTGGGTAACAGTTTCATTACATTGTATTAAATTGTACCATACTGTAAAGCATTATAATACTGTGATTTTTATTAAATCTCATAAAATTATGGCAAGCTTTTATTGTACCATATGGTTATGTTATATTATACATAATTTCAATATGTTGATATAATACATTGTTCAGTTATTCATCATTGTATTAAGCTGAACAGCATTGTATTTCATTGTACCATGCTGTAATCATATTTTAATACACTGTACAATGCTTTATTCGACTGCCTATGTTCTCTTGACTGTCACTCATCGACAGAAATGTATTTGCAAATTATTTTGTAATATGTCATAATACTGATTTAAAATACTTTATTTAACATAAACTACCCTCAGTTTATTTAATACATAAGGGTAGATTTAGCTTAAATTACTTAATCCTAATCGTATCAGTCGAGCCAAGCTGCCTCTCTCGGTCGTCATTTTTATGACGGCACGGAAGACCTAAGGCTTATTCCCACTGTTGGGCATTGCCCACAAATGGGAAGTTATTGCTGGAGATATGTCTCGAGACTTTGTATTATAGAGATTTACGCTCATAATTGTAGCAAATAAGAAAAATTGACATTGAACATAATTGGCCATTGGGAATAAATAACAAAAAATATTCCAGCCTTAAAATAATATATGACAAACGACAATTTAATATCTCTTTGAGTATCAAATGTATCAGTGACATTAATTTTCCTATTTTTAAACTCTGGTAGAAGTTTCCTTCACAGTAAGTTTGAGGATTATAGTTCATAAAGTGTCTTCTTTATTAATGATTTCATTTCATTCAAATCATACAGCATTTAATTAACCATACACATTTAGATATTTTCTTTCATGCAAACCTTTCGCATTGGATTTACGAGTATATGAAACATTGGTTCTGTTTATTAATCATATTAACATTGATTTCACATAACAGACAGTGCCCATAACTGGTTCCAGTATGCCATGCGGTGAAGCTTTCAAATATTTTAATAGTTGGGAGTTAATTAAAGCGAATTTCATAAAATAGATTGTATTGTCATTTCCGTGGAAAACTAAATCCATTATATTTAAAACTTCTCTAGTGTCATTTTCCTTATGACATTTACAAAGTGATGTCCATTACTGGGTACTTAACTTCATAACTAAATCATTCGTTATATGCAAAATTTACGCTCGAAGTGTGCATAACTAGATCTTCTACCTATGTCCAACATTCAGGATGTCATTTTTAATTTCCATCCAAATTTTACACTCTAAAGGTTATTAATAAACTCGGATGAGCGAAGGATTAACTTTAGTCTAAGGCTTTAAAATTGACGTGATTTTGACTAATAATTTGACTATAATATTGAATAATGTAACTACAATACGATGGTTGTCTAGCCCTCTATGCAATTCCGTGTTTATTAATAAAGTCGTGAATACCTCGCTGTTCAAAATAATCGAGTCCATTCTAAAGCTTTGGACTAAAAATCCTTCGCCCATCCGAGTTTATTAATAAGGCCCTAAGCGTGTTTCACACAATTGTGTCCGTTACTGCGTACTCCATCAACTTTATGCCCGTCAATGGACGCTCAGGCCGAATTAGTCACAAGCGTTCATAACTAGACCTTTGACTCACATACATTCTGAACTTAATATGTCCGTATTTTGATTTTCTATTTAAATTGAAATTAAACGAATTCTTAAGGATTTTATCGCGAATTTGATTTAATTTTTACATTTTTTAAATTGCCGACGTTTCGATCACTTTACAGCTTTCGTGGTCACGGGGTGGTTAGTTCGATAAAATCCGTAAGAATTCATTTTATTTCAATGTGTAAAATTCGCGTAAACCCAAGATTTCTATTTAAAATCCAAATTCCGGTACAAAAGTGTCTATAACAGGACAATCTACATCCAAAATACACGAACTGTCCATATATATCTAGATATATATAATTAGACCATACTTTTACAGTTTTTTCTCTGCATACATGTCCATAACTGGATCTTGCATCCACAGTGTCCGTTACATCTTCCATACACAGGGTATATCAAGACTGCCGCCGAAAACGAAGCCAGGTGGTAGTTTTAGTGACTTTGGACACAATGCAACTAAAATTTTTACAAATAAGCGACGATTTTTTTTCCTATCGTATTTGGGTGGTAAATTGCATACATTTTCCTAAAAAAACAATGCACACTCTTTTATTTTTAAAGACACCATAGTACGCAAGGTTTTTAATTATAATTTTAGCAAAAACTATGGATTTATCACCCAAACACAACGATATTTAAAAAATAATCGCGTTTTTTTTGCAAAATTTTTAGT
This sequence comes from Theretra japonica, assembly GCA_033459515.1. Classification (NCBI taxonomy): domain Eukaryota; kingdom Metazoa; phylum Arthropoda; class Insecta; order Lepidoptera; family Sphingidae; genus Theretra; species Theretra japonica. The sequence continues at coordinate 829,240 of CM065952.1, forward strand.
TGCATCGTGTCTGTAGTCACTAAAACTACCACCTGGCTTCGTTTTCGGTAGCAGTCTTGATATACCCTGTATGTATATCTATAATAAGACCATCTTACAATTTTCACTCTCCATAAATATCCATAACTGGAACTTGCATACAAAGTATCAACTACATCTTCCTTGTATGTCTATATATAATTAAACCATCCTTTTTACATATTGAAATAAAACTAACTCTTACGGATTTCAACGCGAATTTAACGGTCACAGACAGACCGTCCGCCCCGCAACCACGAAAACTAAACCGATCAAAACATCGAGAAACTAAAAAATGTAAAAATCAAATTAAATTCGCGATAAAATCCGTAAGAATTAGTTGTATTTCAATGTGTAACATTCGCTTAAACCCAAGAAAACCATTATCCTTTTAAATGTTTTTCTCTCCATACACGTCCATCACTGGAACTTGCAGATAAGTATCCACTGCATCTCCCATGTATAACTTGGCAAAAAAGAGTCTGGTGCGACGAAAATGGTAATTAAAAAAAAGTAATTGTGGCAACACTATTTTAAATGTCATTGCTGTCAAATAGCCGGCACTTTCTATGTCATCGTTGTGTGCGCTGCGCAATTATTTACAGATTCCGACAAATTCTCGTGTATTTGTTGCTTGTTTTGTGATTCAAAATGAACAAAACGATTATTAAAATATTTATATTATTAAAATACTTATCATTTTATTCTTCAAATAGTTTCCTTTTAAGTCATTGATTAATATAAAATTAACAAGTATCTAAACATTTTACGTCGTAGTATATCAGGTTGCTATATCAAAAAAATATATTCGATCGTGGCGCCCTCAATAAAAACAGACTCTTTTTTGCCAAGCTATATGTATACATATAATTAGACATCTTACAATTTCTACTCAGCTTAATGGTCCATAACTGGACCTTGAAAAGTGTCCACTACATCTTCAATACAAATCACTCAAATTGTCCATCACTGGCTTAGTATTACGCGACCAAATCCCTCAGTTTATTCTTCAGCATTTTGACCTTTCTATTCACAGCGCTTTTATAATTCTTACCTTCGACATTCTTGCCCACGTTAAATTTGGTTATGTTCGATATTCTATCGTCGAAAAGGTGGTAGAAGTTGGGTAGCGGCGCGTCCACGTAGGTGACTGTCTGGTCACCACCAGAGAGGTGACGCGACGCCATGTTTTGTATGAAATGGTTGAACATGGCCGTCTCTGTGAACCATTCTAGGAAGTATTGGTTTTGCTTCGATGTCGCGCTTTTGATGAACGCTTCTTTCTGTAAAGATTAATTTTAATTATAAACAAAATGCAAGAAAAAACACGAACAAAATTATATCTTGAAAAAATGATGATGTGTTTTTTTGTCCAAAAGGAACAGCTATTAAGCTCCCCTTTCAGTACTCACGATATGCCTAGGAATACATTATGGATGTGTCGGCTCGACCGAGGTGTCACTATTTCACACAAAACTATAGTGAAGAGTCTTGTGGTTCATTTTGTGAGTCAGATAACGAGACAGATTACAGCTGCATTAAAAATTTGCCTATCCGCGAAAATTGTGACGGCGTACATCAAAGGCGGGGCACACTGACAGTGCAAGGTAATTCACCCGCACATCACTCAGCTGTTTATCATTATGGCGATCGATTACCAAAAGAGCGCACTGATTGAATTAATATATTTTATTTTTTTGTGTTTATCTAAAGGCTACTACTTATTAAATTTTTCTTTAAAAACAAAACTTTAATCGACGTAAAGCGACAGCTCAACTGTCGCGTTTCGTTCGGTGAGTGAGATTGCCGGATTCCCAATACCCCATTCCCCCTCCCATCCTTTTTCCTTCCCGCTCCCTGTGTTGCAGGCTCAATTAGGAAATTGGGCAGGCAACACATCCGAGACCCGGCTTTGTAGATGTTCATAGGCGGCAGTGATCACTTACCATCAGGTAACCTGTTTGCTCGTTTGCCGGACCTATGCAATAAATAAACCTTAATAACTTTTATATTAACAGTATTTTCGGTTGTGTGCAAAATGCATAAAAAAACGAACAGCCAAGTACCCTATGAAGGAAAATATACTTAATGAATGATCACGATTGTTTTATCATAACACAGTATAAAACAAAGTCGCTTCCCGCTGTCTGTCTGTCCCTATGTATGCTTAGATATTTAAAAATACGCAACGGATTTTGATGCGGTTTTTTTAATAGATAGAGTGATCCAAGAGGAAGGTTTTTAGACTGTCCCGCCCTCACACCCGCCACTGCAACTCCTGTGTCGCAGGATCAATAGCACGCATTGTAATGACACCGAGCATTGAAACTCAGCGCGTCTGCGGGAATGTCTAACTCGTCTTTAACCCGCAACGAAATCAATCATAAAGTTAAATTAACAGGAGGAGTTGGAAATAAATTATTGTCATATACAGGGTGTATATATATATAATACATATACAGGGTGTAACAGTTTGTACGAAAAATTTATCTGGTGTGGAGTGGAATCAAAAACAACTGCACCCAGGCGAAGCTGGGACGGGCCGCTAGTATTATAATAAAATAAACTTACATCAAAAACAGCCCCATCCTTGCCCATGTCGTTGTCCTTCAACGCTCCATCTTTGAAGAACCTCCAGTGTCCGTCCATGATGTCGACGAAGAACCTCATGAACGCCTCGGATATCATGACGTTGCGCATCCGAGTGTCATCCTGCTTATCCTGAAATTATTACATAACTAAATATATAAATAAATAAATACATACACCCAACAGTCACATACATAGTCCTGACCCCACACTAAGATCGAGTCTTGTGTCGTGTATCAGAAACTACTAGAGACTTTTCGGTCTCACAAACAAGCAGACCTGAGACAAATACTTGTAGGCCTCACAAACATTTGTCTCGGTGCGGGAATCAAACCCGCGGCCTCTCGTTTCACAGCCGGCGTCTAACCAACTGCGCCACGAAGGCTGTCAGTAAACTAACAAAGTCAGAGTCAACTAATAAAATCTATATAAACTTATTTTCATACATGTTTGTAATTTTTATAGATGTATAAAAACATACATAAACATCACACCTTTTTCACAGAAGGGGTAGGCAGAGTTGGTACTAGGACACCCAAGTTTCGCTTTGTTTGTTCTCTCCACGATGTAATAGGGAGCGAGTCCTGGGGCTGATAATGAATAGAAAAATCATATATCACTTTGCCCGACCCGGGATTCGAACCCGAGACTTTAGTATTATGATCGTACCGTAGTACAACTACGCCACGCAGTCAATATCGATGACGTGTTGAAATTATGCGACAAACAAAAATATGCATCAACGCGGGAATCGAACCCGAGGCCGCTAGTTTCACGGCCGTTTCTCAATACATATAATTCACCTTATGTTTGTTAGATTCCATTTGTAGCGAAGTCTTCAATGTCTTGTAGCTTGAGGTTGGTAGTATTGTGGACTCGTCGCTCTGACAGAACAACACTTTGGAGGGATGTGTCAGGTCTATCAGCATACCCTGGGAACAAAAATCATACATACATAACCACACGCCTTTTTCCCAGAAGGGGTAGGCAGAGGTGCTACTAGAACACCCACGTTTCGCCTTGTATATTCCGTCCCACGATGTGATAGGGGGCGAGCCTATCGCCATATCGGGCACAAATTCCTGACTCCGGGCTAATAATGAATAGAAAAATCCAATATCACTTTGCCCGACCCGGGATTCGAACCCGAGACCTCAGCTTTGCAATCATACCGTAGTACCACTACGCCACCGAGGCAGTCGAACAAAAATCCATAATAAAGAAAATAATAATAGGTCTCAAGTCCAGGAATAACGATTCTTGTGTACAATACGTACTGTATCAGCCCATATACGACCCACTGCAGGGCACGAGCCTCCTCTACAATCGAGAGTACGATTGAGAGTGGTTATGTACAGTCCACCACGCTGGCCTAATGCGGGTTGGCGGACTTTTACATGCCATAGAAGTTTATACAAATCGCTATGGTATGTAGGTTTCCTCACGATGTTTTCCTTCACCGTTGTAGTATATAATGTGCTAAGTTTAACTTCGACATCAAAATCAAATTCTATTGCGTATTTTTTTAAATTGTCATGAAATTAAAACCCTTGGCGCTTATGGTAGAGCCACGCTGTTGTCAGCCATGATTCAGCATGAATGGGCAGGCTCGTCTGGGGCGGTACCACCGTCTCACAGGAGATCGACGTGAAGCGACAGCTTGGCTGTCGCGTTTCCTTCGGTGAGTGAGACTGCCGGATGCCCAATACCCCTTTCCTCTTACCATCGTTTTTCCTTCCCGTTCCTTCCCAATTGGGCCGGCAACACATCCATGATCCAGCGTTGTGGATGTTCATGTGCAGTGATCACTTACCATCAGGTGACCTGTTTACTGGTTTGCCGGACCTATGCAATAAAAAAAAATCACGACAGAAATTACTGTTTTGAGTGGGGGTTTTTAGTTGCTAAAAAGCATGTAAGTTACTCGCAAACTTACAGTTCCAAAATACAATAAATCCACAAATACCACATGGCTTCGTTTTCGGTCGCAGTCTTGATACACCCTGTACTTTCCTGTCTCCAGTCTTAACCTTCATACACAATTTTCATCTTAAATATGCTCCCCAATATCCTCACCTCCTCGAACAGTATCCCCTCCACGTCCAGGTCGCCGCTGGTCTTCAGCATCCCGGCGAGTATGGGCAGGGGCGCCTCCAGCACGTCAGTTTGAATCTCCGCCGGGATGGCTGAGATGAGCGGCTGTTGCCACACGAAGGGGTACAGAGAGCTCTGTAGCGCTTCCAGGCAGGACGAGACGGCACTGGAACATCATATTAATCCATCCATCAGCCAAAGGAACTCCACTGCTGAACATAGGCCTCCTCCAATGATTCGCACAATTACCTTATTAATAAATATACAGGGTATATCAAGACTGCTATCGAAAACGAAGCCAGGTGGTAGTTTTAGTGACTACAGGACACGATGCAACTAAAAATTTTTGCAAAAAAACGCGACGGTTTTATTTTTGTAATGTTTTAAATATCATTGTGTTTGAGTGGTAAATCTATATTTTTGCTAAAATTATAATTTAAAGCCTCGCGTACTATAGCGTCTGCAAAAATAAAATGGTGTACATTATTTTTTTTAGCAAAATGTATGTATTAACCACCCAAATACGTTGATAAGAAAAAAGTACACAAATTAAGTTTTATGCAAAATTTTTAGTTGCATTGTGTCTAGTCACTAAAACTACCACCTGGTTTCGTTTTCGCTAGCAGTCTTGATATACCCTGTATAACGAATGTCGTGGCCTGTTGGTAAACGGACCTGGGGGGTTACTCTAGGATCCGAAAGGAAACTCGAAACTTCGGACGTCGCACGTAAAACTTTTTTTTTTATTTTTTTTTATTCTGGCACGGCATGATGACTGCACTGCACCTCATGGTAAGCGCAAATGCCGTCCAGACAGAGTATCGAATGGCATCAGACGGCGGTCCCATACCATTCGACACAATTATGCCGGCCTGCTGAGATGCTTCTTCACACTGTACGAACTGTACGAATGTGCCTAGGTACTCCACAAAATGTTCGAATCCTCTATCGTACGTCCTAACTATAGACTTAGTTCGGAGTGAATGATAAGTATCATAGAGAATAGTGTTAATTTTTAGAAGTGGAAAATTAAAAACGAACTGCAGACGTCGAACGTCCGAACATTCGAGTTTCGTTTAGGATCATAGAGTAACCTTCCAGACGCAGCTGCCAACGTGTTCGCGGAGATCGCGGATTCAATTCCCAGGGCACACCTCTGACTTTTCGGAGTCATATGTTTATTGATAGTCAATCACCACGCACTATAACGGTGAAGGAAAACATCGTGAGGAAACCTGCATATCATAGCAATTTGTACAAATTTCTATGGTATGTGAAAGTCCGCCAACCCGCACTAGGTCAGCGTGGTGGACTATATGGCCTAACCACTTTCAATCGTACTCTCGATAGTAGAGGAGGCTTGTGCGCTGCAGTGGGACGTATATGGGCTGATACAGTATAATATTAGCAAAGGGTAATGTCCCCACCTCAACTGATCTCCAATGATGATGACCTTCCTCTCTAGGAGTAGCGAGCCGAACACCTTGATGACCAGCCCGGCGCCCAGGAGATCTAGCAATGTGGACAGATTGTCTTCATCCACGCGTGGCTCTATGGGCCGCTTGATTGTCTTAGTCCTGTGGACAGTCGAATACAATAGTAGTACAGCAAGATTGTGCAGTGTAGTACATACATAAACATCACGCTTTTATCCCAGAAGGGATAGGCAGAGGTGTAACCAGGACACCCACGTTTCGGTTTGTGTTCCGTTCCATGATGTGATAGGGGGCGAGCCTATCGCCATATCGGGCCCAAATTCCTGACTCCGGGCTGATAATACATACATACATACATAATCGTCACGCCTGTATACCACAGGGGTAGGCAGAGACTATGGATCGCCACTTTGCTCGATCCTGACATACTACTTTCGCTTCATCCACTTTCATCAATCTCTTCATGCATGCTCGTGTCGGTTCAGGGTACTTTTGACCTGGCCCTTGTTGAAGAATGAATAGAATAATCCAATATCACTTTGGACAGCCTCCGTGGCGCAGTTGGATAGACGCCGACTGTGAAACGTGAGGCCGCGGGTTCGATCCCCGCACCGAGACAAATGTTTGTGAGGCCCACCAATATTTGTCTCGGGTCTGGGTGTATTTGAGATCTTTTCGGTCTTTTAGTGTCTGATATCCACGACACAAGACTCGATCTTAGTGTGGGGTCAGGACTATGTATGTGACTGTTGGGTGTATTTATTATATTATTTATTCACATACATACACATAGACAGAGACTATGGATCGCCACTTTGCTCGATCCTGACATACTACTTTCGCCTCATCACTGTCATCAATGTCTTCATGCATGCTCGTCGGTTCAGGGTACTTTTGACCTGACCCTTGTTGAGGGTATCACCGATTTGGATGGTGTAGGTTCGATGAGGTCGATCCCTACCGACTCTTCCATTCACCCTCGCCTTGTATATTTGTTTATTTAATTATTATTATTATTTATTTATTTAAGAATATTTAACTGACCTTTGCCCCTCCAAACTAAGCAAAATCTTCTTAGGTTCATTGTTATTCTCCAGATCGTAATAATCGACGTTAACTTTGCCGGCATCGCTTCGTCGCATGTCGGGCATGGTCTTACACTTGACCATTTCAGTCCGGACTGTGACATCAGGCCTGTGGTGGTACGTGACGGCTATCTCCTCTCCCGGGCTGGGAAAGTCCGTTTCGAAGAGCTGCTGTAGGATCGAGTTGATCTCCACGTCCGAACTGCCGTGGTGGGATTCCAGTTCTTGTAGGACCTGGTGTGGGATTCATATTTTTATTAAGTAGTTTAAAAGACAATTTTATTAGTATAAAATAAAATGCAGCTTATTTATAGTTACGTAATACATTTTTATTTGTATTATTTGTGTGATCCACAGGTAATTGTCTCGGTTCTGGGTGTTTGTGAAACCGAAAAGTCTCTCGTAGTCCCTGATACCTACGAAACAAGACTCGATCTTAGTGTAGGTTCAGGACTATGCATATGACTGTGGGAATGTTCCGTTAGGGTCAAAGAGAAAACAACGATCGTCCAGAATATCTTCACTTTTTATTAAATCTTTTCTAGAATACGTCTTTCGTCTTACGTCGTTCACTATCGTCTCCCGTACTACACTTCAACTTCTTAAGCATACACTCTTAAGCATATACTCTTTCTCTTTCTACTTTTAGTACTTTCACCCGTCATCTCTTTCACACAAACCACGTTCCAGTCATTCGTCTTATATTCCATTTTACTCATCCTTTATCATAACTTTCTTATCCTACATGACTGTTGGGTGTATTTATTTATTTAATTTTAATTTAAAGAAAATATAATTCCAAAACGAGAGAAGCGTTCAATTACATATAATTGAATCTAATTTTAATAAGGATAATATAACGTAATTGAAAATCTGATGTCACGTCGTAAAGAAAATACTTTAAAGTTATTAAAAAAAAAACAACTATGGCGTAAATTTTCACGAGAAAAAGGGCCGAAATAAAAAATAATCTCACAAAATTAACAGGCTTAATCACAATAAAATTATCATAAGGTTTTTTTTATAGCATAGCATAGTTCCGGCAACGAGCAAGCAGGTCACCTGATGGTAAGTGATCACTGCACATGAACATCCACAACGCTGGATCATGGATGTGTTGCAGGCGCATCAGATCGGGAGCGGGAAGGAAAAAGTAAAAGAATTGATTGTTTTTACCTTGTAATAAAATCCGGGAGCTCTGAATCTCCCAATAATACAATAACACAGAGGCAGGCAAGCAGTGGCGCCCTCTGGCAACACGCGACGGCAGTATCTGAAAGCGAATAAAGAAAACTTTCATCGATAATAGGGTATTTTACTATGACAGATATATTTTTATAATTTTAAACACATATACAATTAATATAAAACTTTTCTGTCAAAACAGTATTTAAGTATGTTAAAATACAATGTAATAGTTTATTCAAATATTGTTTGTTTTTAAGTTGGCAATATTTGTAGTGTGTCAAATTAGTCTAGAACCTTAAAAATGTCTTAGATACGTCCTGTCGTGTGTTTTATAGTAAAAGTATTTTATCTTAAAAGGCCTTTGTTTATTTCTTTATACAGCCCATAACAATAAAGTAGCTTGTAACATGAGGTAAGGGCCTCTTTCACACGCGCACACTGTAATGCATAATAACACTAGTGACGTCACTAGTCTTGTTTTGCATCTCTTTTCATTTACTCCCGCTGCAAGATTTAAAACGTTTCTAACTTGTTTAATTTTGAATGGATTTACAAAATTATTTCTTTTTTAGATTATGGACATGGATAGCTTTTGAAATGTATGTATCAGCCCATATTCGTCCCACTGCTGGGCACGGGCCTACTCTACAAACAAGAGAATCGATTGAGAGTGTTTAGGCCATATAGTCCCCCACGCTGACCTAGTGCGGGTTGGCGGACTTACATACCGTAGAAATTCTTTAAAATCGCTACGGTATGCAGGTTTCCCCACGATGTTTTCTTGTTTGTTTCCTTTTGATAAATATGAAGCTGATGAGTTTGTTTGAACGCGCTAAACTCAAGAACTACTGGTCCGAATTGAAAAATTATTTTAGGGTGGAATATTCCATTTATTGAGAAAGGTTATACTTTTTATTCCGGGAAAATATCTTTCAGACTTAGTGTTTATAATATAGAGAGCGCTGTAATACATTTGCGTCTTCAAATACGTAGATATTTTCTTGTTTGTAATTTTGGTAGCACTGCTATAATCGTGAAAATTTAACAAATTATTTAACAAGAATTATCTAAAAATTCCGATGGCAACCGAAATTTTATTAAAGTATTATCCGTCTAAAACGAGTTTGAGTGGAATTTAGAAGCAGTAAACTATTTTTTTATTACTCTTTTTCAAATAATTCGTGCACGTTGGACCACCTGTCAAATGTCAGCCAATAGGAGGGCAGTAAAATGTGGCCCGGCACCACCGTTTTTATCTACGTTTTTGAAGTACCAGCACTCCCTCTATATTAGAAATACTCTAAGGTTAAAATCTATCCCAATCTCCAGTCTTTCCCCCATCCTCCATCACAAAATCTACTTACCCATAAGACCTCTCTCCTCTCTCGTCAGTGAGAACCAGGGAGTAGCACTGCCCTCCTCTGGAGTCAGCGGACCACTCCCCGCGCGACGCTGAGCTCAGCGTCTCCGGAAAGACCAGGTTCTCTATGTGTGGCGGGATTTGGGCCTGAAAGGAGGATAGTAATTGCTGTATATTATGCCATACTCATGGTGTGATAAGGTTTTCATCTTCCCATCATTTTTCTTCCCACTCCCATCCCAATTCGATGGGCCGACAACACGTCTATGATCCAAGCGTTGTGAATGTTCACTTGCCTGGTGACCTATTTGCTTGTTTGTCTGACCTATTTAATTAAACAAACTTTATGATTTTAAATTGCGGTCTAATACTTATATAGAATGCTAGCAGAACGTCAAAGATATCAACCGTATTGGTGGCATTCTTTTAAGTAATGTCTACTAGTGGTCTGGTTACAATATAAATGCGTTGTGATCGTACAGTTTCTGGGTTTACATTCCTGATTAGGTAAAAAATCTACCAATTGATCTAGTGGCAGCATGTATGTGTTATGACGTATTATCGTGGGTTTGAATCCCTGATCGAGCAATCTATTGTATAGCACTTTTTCATTAAAAAAATCTCAATTGAGTTGCCCGGGATTGTATCACATTGGTAATTAAAGAAAACTATATGTCTTTTTCAGGAATAAACACGCGAGCTCATAAAATTTAAAACAACTCACCTGACTAGGAAAAACGCTTTTCACATACGCCTGCCCCGTCATATAATTCAGCCCGACCAGCAAACACAAATTGAACAACCCAGTTTCCCTCGCCTCCAACGGCATCTCGATGTCCAGACAGCCGGTCTTCTCATCGATGCTGAGCTGATCGGCGCTTTCAAACTCCCTCCTCATCGACATGACATTCCCTGTCGAGTCGGTCAGGTTGATCTTCGAGTCCGTCGACATCCTGTCTAGCTTCTCCTTAGTCAGGTTGCTTTGGGACGTCCTGAAGCTCTTCCAGGATCGGAACGTGGAGTAGGGATTGTCCAGGATCTCGGATTTGTAGGAGCAGATTGAAGTCTGGTGTCGGAAGCGCGTTTGTCGAATGCTTTTCGTGTCGAGGTAGGCGACCCTGCTTGAGACCCTTCGCACGTAGTTCTTCCGTTTCTCTGTCAGACTTCTTGTTAATTTTATTGAATCTGGAAAATGAATAAGTACAGTTAAATCATTGGTAATTTGTAATTGGATTCTTACGCCTACAAGATGAGCAGACGACCTAGCTAAACTGGTGGTAGGTCTATCATATGTTAGAGACCGCCAGGGTAAGTACCATGGCAATGTCTATTTCTCCCGCCAAACAGCAGCGTAAATACACTGTTGTGTTCTGGTTTAAAGGAAATTTCGCCTTGTATGTTCCGTTCCACGATGTGATAGGGGGCGAGCCTATCGCCATATCAGGCACAAATTCCCGACTACGGGCTAATGAATATAAAAATCCAATATCACATTGCCCGATCCGAGATTCGAACCCAAGAACTCAGCGTTGTTATCGTACTGTAGTACAACCACGCCACCGAAGCAGTAGTAGAAAATAATGTTAATATGTTGACAGCCTCCGTGGCGTAGTTGGTTAGACGCCGGCTGTGAAACGAGAGGCCGCGGGTTCGATCCCCGCACCAACATAAATGTTTGTGTTGGGTCTGGGTGTTTGTGACACCGAAAAGTCTCTCGTAGCTTCTGATTCCCACGACACAAGACTCGACCTTAGTGTGGGGTCAGGACTATGTATGTGACTGTTGGGTGTACTTATTTATTATTATTATATCCATTAGGCCGCAACCCGCATTAGGCCAGCGTGGTGGACTATATGGCCTAACCACTCTCAATCGTACTATCGATTGTAGAGGAGGCCCGTGCCCCGCAGTGGGTCGTATATGGGCTGATACAATTACAAAAAAAAAACATATTATATCCTCACCCTCACTAGTGCTACCATCAGAATGGTCGGTGGGAAAGCTGCCCGGCTTGTTACCGTCCATGTTGCACGCGGCGGTCACCGTCTCGTAGATCTCGTTCATGAGACGATTCAACTGAAACAAACAAACAAATCGATTACATTCCTGAACATATTTTATTTCTTCATTTAGAGACTACAGATGTTTATTTCAAGTGCGTGGTGGCCTGTTGGTAACAGACCGGATGCGGCTGCCTACATGTTCACGGTGGTCGCGGGTTCAAATCCCAGGGCACACCTCTGACTTTTCGGAGTTACATATGTGTGTATTGATAGTCCATCACCACGCACTATAACGGTGAAGGAAAAAATCGTGAGGAAACCTGCATGCCGTAGCGATTTTAAAGAATTTCTACGGTATGGAAGTCCGCCAACCCGCAGTAGGCCAGCGTGGTGGACTATATGGCCTAACCACTCTCAATCGTACTCTCGATTGTAGAGTAGGCCCGTGCCTTGCTGTGGGACGTATATGGGCTGATACGATACGATACGATGTTTATTTATTTAGAAATACTTTATGGTACGCCACAAAAATTATCGCAAACAAAAACATAAAAGGCCTTATTAACAAACTCGGATGAGCGAAGGATTAACTTTAGTCCAAGGCTTTAGAACTGACTCGATTATTTTGACTAATAATTTGACTATAATATTGAATAATGTAACTACAATACGATGGTTGCCTAGCCGTATACAATTCCGTGTTTATTAAGTCGTGAATACCTCGCTATTCAAAATAATCGAGTCGAGTAAATCGAATAGAAATGTATAAGGGTAAAATTTTTACAATGCGCGCGCCTCCGACATCGACATGATGAAGTTAGCTGTCAACTGTCTGTCAAATTTCCTTGACAACTCGTAACTATATTCAAAATAGTTTCAATATATTTTTTAAGTTATAACAACTTTTGGGACGTAAAGAAATTTATGAGAGTAATAGTTTGTACGATAAGCGCGCACACCGACATCGTAAAAGCGACATGATGAAGTTTAACGTACCAGGAACGCATGAAGTTGGCGGAGATATTTTTATTTTTTTATAAACGAACAAAAGGCTAACATGATAGTCCAGACTGCATTCGAAAACGGTGGTAGTATTAATGACTTCAGACACAATGCAACTAAATTTTTTTCAAAAATAGCGATTTTTTTTTATGCAATTTTTAACTTGTTTGGATAATAAATATATCGTTTTCCTAAAATAATAATATACACCTTTTTATTTTAACAGCCAATTGTACGTAAGGGTTTAAATTATAATTACAGCAAAATCTAGGTATTTACAACCCAAACACGATGATATTTAAAATATTGCAAGAAAAAATATTTTCCCTTATTTTGAGAAATTTTTAGTTGCGTTGTGTCTGTAATCACTAAAGCCACCACCTGGCGTCGTTTTCGGTCGCAGTCTTGATATAGGTATATATACCTTGTATACAATTAAATACAACGATTGTGGTATATAATTATATATCTACTATCTGATAACTTTCTTATTTTTTTTAATCCAATTTTTAGCAGTGGACTTCCTGTGGCTGAATAGAACATTCAATTTTTATATAAATCAATATCCAGCGTCATAAAAAGAGGGTTCCGTGTTTTCCGTAAATGATTATTGTACTTAAAACAAATATATATATTTAGATCAAGGATCGAGCAAACGGAAGACACATAGCCCCTGCCTACCCCTGCAGGACAGCAGCATGATTCATACATGTAAAAGAAATAAATATGACGAACAATATTACTCACATTGCACAACATAAACAAAAGTTTGAATTGATACGTAAAATAACGGTGGAACCGCGATAACACTATTTCGTAAACGCACTACGCATCAAGGTTACTATAAACTGTTTTTGTTGGTACACGTGCACTGGAGACAATAAAAAACGTTACTCAGATATAATCTTTGAATTGTCCAATATTGAAGCAAATGTAACATTCCTAAAAGACGATTGGCCGCTAGTTAGCGCTGTCTCTGTCACTTGGCAATTTTATGATAGTAGGCGACTCTTCCTCTTTAAAAATACATTAACTTTCATACAATCGTTCGTTCCGTAAACAACCGTTCACTCACCTATTGACATTACAATAAAAACATTCACCTGGGCAAATCGTTTTGGACGGCATCTTCCGATAGTAACCAAAACAATATTTAATTTAAAATAACGACTTTTGCATCACATCACATTTCACTAACACTGATATTTCAAATTCAAAAATCGAACCACTGTACTCGTTCTATTTTTAAACGTTCAAATTTGGAACACAAACCGCGTTCCTATTTCGAAAAAAATTACCGCGTAATTCAAAACCGACGTTCTTTTCTCGAATAATCGCGGCGCGAGATTCAAATTTCGAACGCCCGCGTTCGTTTTTCGAATGTTTTCGAATTCCGAACGGTCGGATCGGCGGAATGCGTCGCGGCGGCGCGTACGTTTACACGGAGCGATCTAATTTGTATAATCGTGTGCGGGCAGAGTGAAGTTTTCTTGTAACGATAAGGAGTTACATTGCGACCCCCAGCGGTACGGTTTCATGCAGGATGGAAGCAGCTTTATTTTTTTTTAATTAGTATTATTTTCGGATCTAGATTTATATGAAACGTGTAGGTACTCTATAATGATTACAGTTCATTACATGAATCTAGCCGTTTACTTCGAGTAAATATCAAGGTATAAATCCACAAGTTTCTCAATCATAATATTGCTGTTGGTTTAGTTAGTGCAACCACTTTATATTCAATTTTTATTGATAGTATATTAGGACTTTATGTAATCGAAACCAAGTCACGCAATAATTTCTGTGAATTTGTCAAATTTGTTCATAATCATGCGTTGCCTAACATTATTGCATTGTTCAATATGACGAGAGGCCCTTAATCATGTCGTGTGTGGGAAATCCCTTGGCATACTACATAACGAATGCAGTTCATAATCAGTCTTCCTTTCCCAGGATACAAGCGTAGCTCAATCATTTTTCAAACTAAAATGGTTAATTGCATATATCAATTAACATAATATATATCTATAAACACCACGCCCCTCTCCCAGAAGGGGTAGGCAGAGGTGCAACAGTACACCAACGATTCGCCTTGTGTGTTCGTCCCATGATGTGATAGAGGGCGAGCCTATCGCCATATCAGGCACAAATCCCTGACTCCGGGCTGATAATGAATAGAAAAATCTGTGTTGTGAGAGTACTGTGGTACAACTACGCCACCAAGGCAGACGTGTTATAGTCAGACATATTAATTAACCTTAAATTGGTCTGCTATGTTACCCATTAGTGCCTCACAGCATTGTTGATAACAGTATGACGTCATCGTTTTGTAAATCCAGTGACTAACAGTTTTACAGATCGATATCAGCGTCGCTCGAAATTATTCCATCCATCCATCAGTCAAAGGAAGTCCACTGCTGAGCATAGACCTCTCCCAATGATTTCCACAGTGACCTGTTGGAGGAGTAATTACTGACAAAGAGACAAAGATGAAAATAAACAGGTAACGTAGAATAATAAATAAATACACCCAACAGTCACATACATAGTCCTGACGCCACGCTAAGATCGAGCCTTGTGTCGTGTATCAGAAACTACGAGAGACTTTTCGCTCTCACAAACCAGACTTTCCTTACACAAATACCTGTCTATCCATTGAGATAATATACTAGAGGGGACACTGCAAACAAAATGTTAATAACAAACAAGAACGGTACCGTACCGCTCCTGTTTGCGTCCCGACCAGACCCATCCAGACCCGAAACAAATACCTGTGGGTCACACAAACATTTATCTCGGTGCAGGGATCGAATCCTGGCCTGTCGTTTCACAGCCGACGTCTAGCCAACTGCGCCACGGGGGCTGTCTCTCTAAAAGTTTCTGAAACCCAAATTAGATCGTACTGTGGGGTCAGGACTATGTATGAGACTGTTGGGTGTACTTATTTAAAAAAAAATCCACGTCACTAGAGCACAACAACGAAACGCATTATTCGGGAAATTCCGCCAAATATTTAACAAATAAAATTACTGTCGTAACTATGGTAAATTTATAATTTAATAATATTAAAAGTGTCATACAGCGCCATCTATTGGGCCTATAAATGATCAATCGATATACGCAATAAAGTGTCATGGCCTCCCTTGCAAAATCCTGGTGAACAGTGAAGCATGTGTAAAACAAATAATAATGTAAATGTCTGTATATCATACATACATAATCGTAACGCCTGTATCCCATAGGGGTAGACAGAGACTATGGATCGCCACTTTGCTCGGTCCTGACATACTACTTTCGCTTCATCCACTTTCATCAATCTCTTCACGCATGCTCGTCGGTTCAGGGCACTTTTGACCTGACCCTTGTTGAGGGTATCACTGATTTGGATGGTGTAGGTTCGGTGAGGTCGACCCCTACCGACTCTTCCATTCACCCTCGCCTTGTATATTTGCTTGGTTAGTCTCCTTTCATCCATCCGCTCTACATGACCAAACCAATATATGTATGTACATAACCGTCTGTATACCAGTGTATTAAAGCTACTAAATATATTATATAACTGCCTCGGTGGCGTAGTTGTACTACGGTATGATTGCAAAGCTGAGGTCTCGGGTTCGAATCCCGGGTCGCGCAAAGTGATATTGGATTTTTCTATTCATTATCAGGCCGGAGTGAGGAATTTGTGCCCGATATGGCGATAGGCTCGCCCCCTATCACATCGTGGGACGGAAAATACAAGGCGTAATGTGGGTGTCCTGGTTGCTACTCTGTCTATCCCTTCTGGGAAAAAGACGTGAGTTTATGTATGTATGTACTAAATATATTACCAGACATCTTCAACTCCAACAAATACATACAAAGTCAATTTTGTAACTTTCCAAACGCAACAGATGCAAACAAATACATCAAATTAACGATATAAGATTGCATAATTCATTATGCAATATCAATTTATCGTAGGGATGGAATATTCCTTCAATATTGTTTGGAATATTACAAATGACATAATAATTGATAAAGTGCGAGATGTTTTAAATCCACGTGATGGTCGCAGGTTAAAAAGGTTAAGTTATAATTAAGTAATCAATTTTTTTGGACGGCATTGCACTCACCATCATGAGTGTTAATTATTTTTTTATTTCTATGAATGGCGTGACGAGCATGCCATTCGCCTGATAAGCGATACGACCGCTCATGGACAGTAGCAAAACCAAACACCATGAATTACAAAACAATGTTTGGCATTCCACTGCGCTCGCCATCCTGAGACATAAGATGTTAAGTCTCGTTATGTCCTGTAATTACTCTGCCTATAATGTCTTTCAAACCGTAACACAACCGTGCATTTACACTGCTGTTTGGCGGAAGAAATAGACATTGCGGTGGCACCTACCCAGGCGGCCTCTCACGTATAAAAGACCTGCCACCAGTATTTTTTTTCTTATGATCTAGCCCACACAGATCCCACTGCAGGACACGGGCCTCCTCTACAATTAAGAGTACGATTGAGAGATACAAATTACTTCAGAAATACCGCAAAGTGAACTTGATTCGAATCAGAAATGAGGAGATCCGTTGGAGAACTAAAGTAACCGACATAGCCCAGCGGATTAGTAAGTTGAAGTGGCAGTGGGCGGGGCACATAGCACGGAGAACTGATGGCCGATGGGGCCAAAAAGTTCTCGAATGGAGGCCACGAAGCGGAAAGCGTAGCGTGGGACGTCCACCCACTAGGTGGTCAGACGACCTGGTAAAGGTCGCGGGACGCCGCTGGATGCAGGCTGCTTCCAACAGGTCACTGTGGAAATCATTGGGAGAGGCCTATGTACAGCAGTGGACTTCCTTTGGCTGATGGATTGATGGAACTTGATTTCTCAAAATCATGATGACAGGAAATTCCTTATTAAACGTAGTATACTGACACAGTTCCGTAGAACGTCGTCCAAGATACACAAACAAATGAGGCTAGGTCATTACAAGTATTAAATAATGACGTATACGATAATGATTTATTATTAGTGATGTGCTGTGTCGATAGATTCACGTTCATAATAATCAATCCTCTCTTTTTAAAAAGACGTGCATCTGATGGACATCCCGCCTATACATCAGCAACAACACTCACTCCTCATTACAACTCGGCACAAGCTCACACACATCACTCAAGTCTCTTAATGTGCAGTAATCACTACAATGTCCTTCATGAACACTACAGCACACACTGCTTGACAGAAACAGACGAAGCGCTGGTACCTACCTAATTACTTATATAGCCTCTAGGAATCTTACATTCAAAATACTACTCCACTCCAACATATCGATCAAAACGTATCCATGTTTTTTGGAGACTAAATAAAATAACAAATCAACTGATATTTGAATATGTAAAACTTAAAGTCCACTCCAAAATGATTCATTTAACAAAAAATCCAGTCCAAATTAGTCTATTTAAAACAAAAAGTCTTTTCCAAAAGAAAAATCAATATGCATAAAGCCCGTTTCAAAACCGGAGTCACAAAACAAAAAGCCCACATCAACACGAGTTTTATTAATATTTATCGACACTCCCACTGGACACTGCACTACACTCCTATCAGTTAATTAGCAAGCGACACTCCAAGATGAGACTCGTCGACGCCGAGCCCAGAGTCATGTGGAGACATTTTTTGCTTGCGCCAAATACCAAGAATCGATATCTTTGTCTTTAAACCGCATTCAAAAAATCTAATATATCTAATCCGGATTTAACATCACAAAAAATATATTCCAAAGCCAATTCAACCATAAAAAGTCCATTCCAAAACCGAAATCAACAACACGAAAAGACCATTCCAAATTCAAAATCAACAACACAAGAACACCATTTAAAATAATAATAATATTTATTTACCAAAAGAAAATCACAAAATATGATTGCTTAATAATAAAAGTTCACTTATAATTAGATACATTCATCTCTTTTTCAGCTGACTTGCGCTAAGCTACGCTTGTACTGCAGCAGTTTAACAGAATATCCAAGATTTCGTATTAACCGAAACATGGTTATAAGCAAAATAAAAACCTTTATACGTGTGTTTTTCCACGTCGCAATATGTGTCAGTGTTGGGTGTTAAATAAATACTAATTAACTATAATTTATCGACACTGCGCTGCACTGCCCTCCTATCAGTTAATTAGCGAGCGACACTCGAAGATGAGACTAGCCGACGCCGACAGTTTTATTACTTTGCGCCAAATACCAAGCGTATTTGACTATATCTATAAACAGCTAGCTATAAGATCAATCGTCCCGACAGGGAATTAAAACAACAACAAAAAACACTTAAACCAGACACTAGAGTACAAAAAGTCCACTCCAAAATCGAAATCAAACAGTAAAGGCCATTCAAAAACCTCTCTATACTTGTGTGTTTGTCATGTCATAAAAAAATTGTGTTTAAAGTGTACTTGTCGTGTATGTATGTGACTGTTGGTTAAATAAATACTTATTTAATCATATTATCGACACCGCGCTGCACTGATCCGCTATCAGTTAATTAGCGAGCGACACTCGGCGTAGATGAGACTCGTTGACGCCAAGTCCAGAGACACGCCGACACTTTTAGTGCTTTGCGCCATACACCAAGACTATCCATATAAAACCAAATATAATCTAATCTGGAATTTGGCAAAAATCCATTCTCAAACCGAAATCCAGAATACAAACAGTCCATTCCAAATTGGAAATCGACAGCACAAAATGACCATTCCAAATTCGAAATCAACAACACGAAAAGTCTATTCAAAAAGTCTGTCTTAAAAACTGTGTTATTAAGCTGTGTGATTCGTTTAAATGCATTATGGTGTTGTCATATCCTTCTAGGATAAAATTCCCTAATTAAATATAAATAAAAAAATGTATTTATCGACACTCCCACTGGACGCTGCATTAAGCCCTCTTTCTCCCTCTCTGTTCAGCCACAGGAAGTCCACTGCTGAACATAGGCCTCCCTAAAAGATCTCCACATCGACCTGTCGAAAGCGGCCTGCATCCAGCGACTTCCTGCGACCTTAAGCAGGTCGTCCGTGCATTTTGTTGACGTCGCGTGAGACGTCCTCTGGCCAGATGGACGACTTGCACAAAAGGGCCGGTAGCGTCTGAGTGGTCATTATGATATCAACTAATTAGCAAGCGACATTCGAAGATGAGACATACCGACAATTTTATTATTATGCGCCAAATACTTCATTTAAATAAATATACCCAACAGTCACATACATAGTTCTGACCCCACATTAAGATCAATTAAGTCTTGTGTCGTGGATATCAGAAACTACGAGAGACTTTTCGGTCTCACTAACACCCAGACCCGACACAAATATTTGTGGGCCACGCAAACATTTGTGTTGGTTGGATCGAACCCGCGGGCTCTCGTTTCACAGTCGGCGTCTAACCAACTACGCCGCGGAGGCTGTCGAACATTTGACTATGTTATAACATGTTCCGATTCCTAGAATGGATAAATACAAGTCACACACTTTTTTGCCCGTACATTGTACAATGGCGTAGTTGGTCAGACGCCGGCTGTGAAACGAAAGGCTGCGGGTTCGATCTCCGTACCGAAACAAATATTTGTGTGATGCATAGGTATTTATTTCGAGTCTGGGTGTTTGTGAGTTTAATAAAATGAAAATTCTGTATCAGGCTATATACGATCGAGAGTAGGATTGAGAGGGGTTAGGCCATATAATCCACCACGCTGGCCTAGTGCAGTTTGACGAACTTTACATACCGTAGAAATTCTTTAAAATCGCTACGTTATGCAGGTTTCCTTACGATGTTTTCCATCAACGTTAAAGTGCGTGGTGATTCACTATCAATACACACATAACTCCGAAAAGTCAGGTGCGCCTTGGGATTTGAACCCGCGACCACCGTAAACATGTAGGCAGCCGCGTCTGGTCCGTTACCAACAGGCCACCACGCACTTTATATCGGAAACTATAAAGATATGAAAACATTTTTATTGCTTTGCGCCAAATACTTTACTTATTTGTATATAATATATTACTCCATATTTTGCAATGGAAAAGTCCCAATTACCAGTACATTAAAGTATTTGAATAACACCCTCACATTTATACAATATTTTTTATTGTAATGAACGGCGAGATGAGCATGCCATTCGCCTGATGGTAAGCGATACGACCGCTCATGGACAGTAGCAAAACCAAACAACATGAATTACAAAGCAATGATTGGCATTCCACTGCGCTCGCCATCCTGAGACATAAGATGTTAAGTCTCATTATGTCCAGTAGTTACTCTGGATACAATCTACTAATTTTGTTTATGTTTGTTTGTATGCACAAATCTCAGCAACTACTGGTCCGACTTGAAAAATTCTTTTAGTGTTGGATAGGCCATTTATCGTCGAAGGCTATAGGGTACTTTTAATCCCGGGAAAATATATAGCGGGAATTTATCCCGGAAAAACTTTTTCGCAAGCCGCAATAATTACCAATTAGAAATAACAGACAAAACATACGTGTATATTCTACCCACCCTTAATGCCATTGCAACCATTTATAGCCATCTTTACGCCCAACCCCACAGCCCCGTGGGGTCGTAAACCGACGTTTATCGTAACGAGCGACGGCGCCGCCCGTCTGCACGCCTCGTGGGTTGCGTCAGCGGGACGGACTTGGATGGACGGGTTGGGGGTCACGACCACCATCAATCGATTTTGCAATTTGCAATCAATTGATGCTAACTATACTAAAAATACTAAATACTGTCCAAAAAAACCCGCAGCCGTGACGCAACTAAAGCCAAACCCAAGTCTTTAGTCTAAAATCAACCTTAAGTCGAGTATTAATAATAAAAAAACCGGTCGTTTTGGATATTAATAAAAAGGTTTAAAACATATAAATATATGGCGGGACGACTTGCACAAGAGGGCCGGCAGCGACTGGATGCATAAAGCAACAGACTGGGCTCTGTGGCGAACCTTGGGAGAGGCCTGTGTCCAGCAGTGGACTGCAACGGGCTGATGATAATTATAATATTGAACATACACATTCTATGACTAGAGTATGATTGAGAGGGGAGCCTATATGGCCTTACCCCTCTAAATCATACTCTCGATTGTAGACGAGGCTCGTGCCCTGCAGTGGGACGTATCTGAGCTGATAAAGTACAGTATTCTATGACTGTTATGGCACATTTCGTATTTTTCGGAATTATGTCAGTATTGATAAGTTAATTACCTCGCACATTAGCAGTGAAGCAAAGCATCGTAAGGAAACCTGCATAAAATAGATTTATGATTTTCTAGCGCATGTGAAGTTCTACTCGCACTGGTCCAGCGAGGAGTACTGAGCCTTTGGGTTGTAAAGTACCGTGTTCAGTATCCGATTATGGACATACTATAAAGACTGCCACGATGGCGCAGTAGTACTACTGAAGAACTGATGTCTCCAGTTCGAATCCCGGGTCGGGTGAAATGATATTGGATTTTTCTATTAATTATCAGCCTGGAGTCAGGAATTTGTGCGTGATATGACGATGGGTTCGCCCCTACCACATCATGGGAACACACAAGGCGACATGGGTGTCCTGGTAGCACGTCTACCTGTCCATTCTAGGAAAATTGCGTGAGTTCATGTATGTGCAGTAAAATAAGTAATTAACACCCCCCTTTTCTTCCCTGAATACGTCCCTGCCGCCGTTCCCGAAATAGAAATGACATACATTTCGTTTAGCTTGGACTGCGTCTAATAATGTGCTTTCTATAACTTGTTTGTTTAGTGACAGCGTGTTGTTGTCCCAGTTTCGATTCCCGGGTAGGTAGTCCCAGTAAATTTATTTTATTTGAGCGGGAATATGTAGATTGGAGTGCATTTTGCGAATCCATTTTAAAAAGTTATGTAGATAGGTTAGGGCGCCGAGACAAAATATTCAAATATATAGGGTATATCAAGACTGCTACAGAACACGAAGCCAGGTGGTCATTTTAGTGACTTTAGACATAATGCAACTAAAATTTTTGCATAAAAAAGCGACGATTTTTTTTGTATTTCTTTTCTATACTTTGTTTACGTAGTAAATACAAACATTTCCCTACAAAAATAATGTACACCCTTTTAGTTTTACAGACACCATAGTACGCAAGGCTTTATAATTTTAGCAAAAACCATGGATTTACCACGCAAACACAACGATATTTAAAACATTAAAAAAAAAATCATCGCGTTTTTTTGCAAAATGTTTATCTGCATCGTGTCTGTAGTCACTAAAACTACCACCTGGCTTCGTTTTCGGTAGCAGTCTTGATATACCCTGTATGTGCGGGCAAAACATTACATAGCTAAAATATGTTTTAAATCTGTCTATGAATCAGGCTGTTAAACTAACAGGCCATTGAAACTTCCAAATCCATTAATTCTGAACACCTACTTTGTATATGGACTTCGGTTGTGACTCGAATCATTTACTACATATATACACACATACTTTTGTATTCAATAGACTATTTATATGTAAATAAAAACAAATAAATAAATACATCCAACAGTCACATACATAGTCCTGACCCCACTAAGATCAAATCTTGTTTCGTGTATCAGAAACCGAGAGACTTTTCGATCTCACAATCAGACCCGAGACAAATACCTGTGGTTTACACAAACATTTGTCTTCGTGCGGGGATCGAACCCACGGTCTGGCGTTTCACAGCCGGCGTCTAACCAACTGCGCCACGGAGGCTGTCCATTAATTCAAATCCATCAATTCTGACCACCTACTTTGTATAAGGACTCAGCGATATGTTCGGTTGTGACTCGAATAATTTAATACAAACAGGCGCACATACTTTACTATTCAATTAACATTAGCTATTTATATGTAGTTGTGGCATAAATTGGGGCCCGAAGAATTAAAACTAATCATTTGAGCCCTGCGCTTTCCGCTTTGTGGGACGTCCACTCACTAGGTGGTCAGACGACGTCTTGCTTTTTTTGAGGTCTAATAAAAAATACCGCATTTTCTGCGAATCTAGGATTCTCTAGTAAATTATTTAGTCACCAAAATTTTTGCCCCATATGCACATAGCGCGGAGAACTGATCGCCGATGAGGCCAAAAAGTTCACGAATGGAGGCCACGAAGCGGAAAGCGCAGCGTGGGACGTCCACCCACTAGGTGGTCAGACAACCTGGTAAAGGTCGCGGGACGTCGCTGGATGCAGGCTGCCTCCAACAGCTCACTGTGGAAATCATTGGGAGAGGCCTATGTTCAGCAGTGGACTTCCTTTGGCTGATGGATTGAATTGGATTTGTGTCCTGGCTTATCCACTGATGAAGACAAACCTTGCAGGCTGCTCTTCAAACCATTCTCAATCTTGAATCAATATTGTCTAGGACTAGTTTAAGTTGCATCTGTATCAGCCCGTATACGTCCTACTGCAGGGCACGGCCCTCCTCTACAATCGAGAGTACCATTGAGAGGTTAGAACATAGTCCGCCATACTGGCGTAATGCGCGTTGGCGACTTTACAAACCGTGGAAATTCTTTAAAATCACTTCGGTATGCAGGTTTCCTCACGATGTTTTCCTTCACCGTTATAGTGCGCGGTGATTGACTATCAATACACACGTGACTCCGAAAAGTCAGTGGTGTGCCCTGGGATTTCAACCCACGACCACCGAGAACATGTAGGCAGTCGCCTCTGTTCCGTTACCAACAGGCCACCACGCACTTTAACGGTCACATAGCGGTCACTTACCATCAAGGAAACCGTTTATTCCCTAATCACTTCTTATAGTGTAAATGTAAACTTTAGAACTTTAGCGAAAGTAGTATGTCAGGATCGAGAAAGCGGCGATCTATAGTCTCTGCCTACCCCTATGGGATACAGGCGTGACGATTGTGTATGTATGTAAACTTTAGAAAATATGTATTCCTTGCCTTAAGGGCGGAGGATTACATCATGAGGAAACTTGCATACTATAGACAAAAAATATCTTTACATACATACATAAACACACGCCTTCTTCCCAAAAGGGGTAGGCAGAGGTGCTACCATAACACCCACGTTTCGCCTTGTATATTCCGTCTCACGATGTGATACGGGGCGAAAAAATATCTTTATTCACGAAACTAGTACAAAGTACTAAGAAACTAGTACCAATAATACATAACCCTACGAGTATTAAACTAAGCATGAAAGCGTGTGTCTTAAGACTCGAGAGAGTGAGCTTACTAATTAAAACTTACAAAAAATACTCTTTACAACTATAATTACACATATTCATATTATCAACGAACGAACGAAGATATTTTCTTTATAAATATGTATGGCCTAACCCTTCTCAAACGACCTTTCGCTTGTGGAGTACTGAGATAACTTAACAGCACATCTCTACACTAAGTACCTTTATTTTAACTAATTTTGCCTAATTTAACGCAAAACGCTCATTCCGAAAAAGCCTAATTGGTTTCCAACGAAATCACAATTCGCACTCATCATTTTTAAATCATTGTACAACAGTACGCGATGACATCATCCTATCAGTCATCACTCATCAATCACACAGTTAAACTGACCGCCTATCTGACTGATAGGGAGGTCGCGGCCCTCCATAACTCACTATTCGGCTGTTGTGTCAGTGGAATAGGCCAATGGAACTAGAACTTCAGTATAATAACATTCTAGCACATACGTCATAGCATAGCTTGGTGGCCTGTTGGTATCGGACCAGACGCGACTGCCTGCATGTTCAGTGGTCGCTGGTTCAAATCACAGGGCACACCTCTGACTTTTCGGAGTTATGTGTGTATTGGTGGTCAATCAACACGCACTATAACGGTGAAGGAAAACATCGTGAAGAAACCTGCATACCAAAGCGATTTGTATAAATTTCTATGGTATGTAAGTCCGCCAACCCGCACTAGGCCAGCGTGGTGGACTATATGGCCTAACCACTCTCAATCGTACTCTCGATTGTAGAGGAGGCCCGTGCCCTGCAGTGGGTCGTATATGGGCTAATACAATACATAAAACAATTAAAATTTCGACATACCACTGCCAAGATGTCAATTAATATTTCACATCTTGAATAAAACCGTCCGAGATATATTGAAATATTCCTTTATTATTAAATTAGTATCTTTATATTATCAGAAATTTAACAATGGATTACGCAACCCAACTTGAACGCAATTACATTATCTCTCATTGGTTATTAATTAAGATAAAGTTATCTCGCGGGAAAAACTTCGGTAGCGAGATTTTTTGCGCCTTTTTACTTGAAGTTTTCCACAAGGTGGAATCAGATATGAACTGTCAAACAATTGCCAATATCAGAGACATTTCATGTTAATTAAATTGTTTTTAGTATCGATTTTAAAAAGAAAGTCAAATGCAACAGACGAGCTAGTTCGGCATAATTAAAATAACATGATAGTCTTGTATGTCATTTATCTGCTTTACAATAAGCTTGGTAGTATAGTAGGTCATATAAATAACCTTGATAAATACACCCAACAGTCACATACATAGTCCTGACCCCACACTAACATCGAGTCTTGTGTCTAAGAACTACGAGAGACTACGCTCTCACAAACTCCCAGAGTCGACACAAATGTGTGGGCCACACAAACATTTGTGTTGGTCCGGTGATATCGACAGCGTCAGTGGCGCAGTTGGTTAGAGGCCGACTGAGAAACGAGAAGCCGCGGTTTCGATCCCCGCACCAGCTCAAATGTTTGTATGGCCCTCAAATTGTGTCGTTCTGGGAGGTTGCGATACCGAAAAGTCTCGTAGTTCTTGATACCTATGACACAAAACTCGATCTTAGTGTGGGGTCAGGACTATGTATGTGACTGTTGGGTGTATTTATTTATATGTTTCCCGTCACCGTTTCCTTTCAAACTTTGCATACATTTTAAAACATTGCATTAATATTAAAAAAACTGCGTCATAATTGAGTGCTTCTGTTGTTAAACCCCGTATGTCATTAAAATAATGAATGTTCTGTTACGTAGCTTCCTTTGTTTACATCAACATACATATGACATACATATATACTTTGTTGTTTACATCAGAAACAAGAACAGACTGCCTCGGTGGCGTAGTGGTACTACGGTACGATTGCAAAGCTGAGGTTTCGGGTCGAATCCCGGGTCAGGCAAAGTGATATTGGATTTTTCTATTAATTATCAGCCTGGAGTCAGGAATTTGTGCCCGATATGGCGATGGGCTCGCCCCCTATCACATCGTGGGACGGAATATACAAGGCGAAACGTGGGTGTTCTGGTAGCACCTCTGCCTACCCCTTCTGGGAAAAAGGCGTGTGTTTACGTATGTATGTATGTAGAAACAAGAAAAGTAAACTACAATATTAAAATAACTAAATAACTACATAATTCCACAATTGTTTATGATTTACAAATAATTTGATCAAAAAGTTATCTGGCTTTAAGAGTTCGCGTTTAATGAGTCTACAAAGTCGCTGGCATATGCAGGATGCGACAAGCCGAGGGCAGGGTGAAATGGCGCAACTTGGAGGAGGCCTATGTCCAGCAGTGGACAATAAGAGGCTGACGATGATGGTTATAACATCACATGACAAACCATCGTACCTATATCAGCCTTTAATGTCCCACCGCAGGACACGAGCTTCCTCTGCAATCGAGAGTATGATGGTGAGGGGTCAGGCCATATAGTCCATCACATTGGCCTGGTGCGGGTTGGCGGACCTTACCCAGCAATTATTTTTTCAAATAAAAATAAAATAAATTAAATAAAAATCGCTACGGAATACAGGTTTCCTCACGATGTTATCCTTCACCGTTATAGTGCGTGGTGATTGATTATAAATCAATACATGACTCCGAAAAGTCAGAGGTGTGCCCTGGGACTCGAACCCGCGACCACCGTGAACGTGTAGGCAGCCGGGTCTGGCCCGTTATCAACAGGCCACCATAACATCGTGACCTGCATACCATAGAGATTTGTTTAAATTTCTATGGTATGTAAAAGTCCGCCAACACGCACTAGGCCAGCGTGGTGGACTATATGGCCTAATCACTTCCAATCGTACTCTCGATTGTAGAGGAGGCCCGTGCCCTGCAGTGGGTCGTGTATGGGCTGGTACAGCAGCATACAGCAGCACAGGATGAATGCTTCTAACAGGTCGATGTAGACGCTTCGTTACGTAGTAAAGTGGACAATAATTTATTTCCAACTCCTATTAATTCAACTTTATGATTGATTTCGTTGCGGGTTAAAGACAAGTTAGACATTCCCGGAGACTCTGAGCTTCAATGCTCGGTGTCATTACAATGCGTGCTGTTGGTCCTGGCTTACAGGAGTTGCAGTGGCGGGTGTGAGGGCGGGACAGTCTCCAAGAGTGATGTGGCGATCCTTGGGGCAGGCCTATGTTCAGCTGTGGACTTCCTGTAGCTGAAGAGAGAGAGAGTAGGACAGAGCCCCTAAAACAATTTAAACTTCGACTTGATCAAGCCGAATTTCGTAAATATTTTAAATTCTGAGTCATTAATAATTTACTAAAATCATTTTAATTTTCATTTAGGACTAGTTAGGGCATATTCTCCTCTTATAATTTGATGCACAAAAACATTTTCTGCATCATTATTTTTCAACAAAAACGAAGGTTGCTCAAAAAAACGCATTGTATTCGTCGCGGGAAATAGTAAGTGTGTTTTGAGGGCATCCATTCACTAAAGCACTCATTTTTTATGCCTTTTTTACTAGTATATAACCGTGACTTTGACTGTAATATAATTAAAATTAAAATAGACGTTAAGTTATAAAAATCACTTACCTACAGGTTTTAGATTTATTATTAAAATAATTCTATGCAAAATTGATATTTTTAAGGTCAAATGCCAAATTAAAAGTTGATTGTACTAATTGGAAATTGAACCCAAGACCTTACGAAACACAGCCTACGTAACTAACCTAGCACACTACACAATGAAACAAAAAACAACAATAAACAAAATCACTACCTCATACTTCAATTTGGAAATTCCTTTACCAACACTTATTCATCAAACTCACTGATTTCACTCACAAATAACAATGCCACTGTCTAGCTAGTTTCTTAATAATTAATTACCGTTTTCAAAAACTTTCGCACAAAAAAAAACAGCGATCATTTTACTCGTACACCTTTGTCAAAAATGTTAGGTCAGGGGCTCTCAAACTGTTCGCTCTTTCACCCCTAACCCATACAAGGTGAACCAATTCCCTATCTCAATTTTAATTTCTGTCCCCATCTACCAAACTAGTAACATTGTTAATATCTACTTTGATCAGGTAGACAGGTTGCGGCAGCGAGACAATAAACAAATTGCAAATTATGACAAATTATCAATGAACTGCTCTAATTTAAACCAACTTGTAACTTTTGTAATCACGATATTGTAAACTGCTTTTGAAAAGAGCAACACTAGTTTCTTGCCCGTTCTTCTCTAGTGAAAACCGCTTTCCGAACCAGGTGGTGGAAACAAAATAGCTGAATCTAAATTGTATTGTATTGTATCAGCCCATATACGACCCACTGCAGGGCACGGACCTCCTCTACAATCGAGAGTACGATTGAGAGTGGTTAGGCCATATAGTCCACCACGTAAGCCTAGTGCGGGTTGGAATCTAAATAATTATGAACATTTTAATGGATTCAATAAATTATTTTCATTTTCAAAAATGTACATGCGAGGTGAACTGTAAAAGATTGGGAACCCCTGTTAGTACTTTAACACACCCTCTAAAACACTTAAATAGATTGGCGCTTATTACTATAAAACTTTTACTATAAAACATGCAGGCATGGGGGTAGGTGCAAATTTTAATTAACCCTACAAATTACTTCTTTACACGCAATTAATAAATTGAACACAAAACTAAAAAAAACATTTTGATATTACTATCATCACAACAAACAAAGAAATTTTCCCTACCCTACGTATTAAGAGGTCAGAAGATAATTAACAAATTACTACTATTAAAATGATAATACAAAACATCATAGTAAATTACTAATAATACATATTCAGCCCATTCACGTCCCACTGCAGGGCACGGGCCTCCTCTAAAATAGAATTTTATTTCGTTACCCCTTACGAATGACTAAACTGCCACATCTTTTAAATCTAAAGACATTTATAACCTTCTTTTTAAGACAAAAGATTGTTACATTACAAGGCGAACAAACAATACAAAAAAATATATGAAAATGGAACCCAACAGTGATTTCTTTTTTTCGAAATATTTACCTACTGTCCCTCAAAATTATGTAAAAATTCTAAGGGTACCCCATACAGGAAAATCTATGCAGTCATTTAAAAGTTATAACTTACAAAAATAAAGATACATACATGAATGACATTACACTCCTTTTTCGGGCAAAAATACACCAAAATTCCACATATTTCACTTCACAAATCCTTTGTTTATATACTGTATCCTATATACTAACAGTATATAGAATAAATAATCATCCAAACATTAATAACAACATTACACTCCTTTTCTGTGTCGAAAAACACCAAAAATAAACCACATTTTCACTAATTTTCCTTCACAAATCCTTAGTATATGTTACAATATACTATATACTTAAAGTATATATTATAAGTATACACATAACATGCCGATAAGACGGTCGGCGCTAAACTAAACTTTAACTGGCAACTACGCTCACATTGTGGTTGGTTTACATGTTGACAGTTCAATCATTTGAGTCAATAATTTTTTTGTTAATGTGATAAATATTGAGATAGATATTTGGAATAATTAAGAGCTAATTATATGTTAGATTATGAAATCGCTTATGTTACACAACTTATATTTAAAAATAAGCAAGAAGATAAAGTGTTAAATATAAAAATACGAAAATCTGTAATTTTGTATTCTTATATTGATGATGTGATAAAACGGATATATGTAAATATTATATTTTCTATATACATACATATGCTAAAATATATAAAACGGAGGAATTAAAGCAAGTGTCATTAGTACTAACCACATTTGACTCAACAGTTTACCATTCTAAAACTTTATAGTGTGCGGACTTTTATACGCGTTTAACATTATTTATATACATAGATACATACATAAACTCATGCCTTTTTCCCTGAAGGGGTAGGCAGAGGTGCAATCTGGACACCCACGTTTCGTCTGCATGTTTCGACCCACAATGTGATAGGGGGCGAGCCTTTCGCCATATCGGGCACAAATTCCTGACTCCGGGCTGATAATGAATAGAAAAATCCAATATAATGTTCCCTGACCCGGGTTCGAACCCAAGACCTCAGCTTTGCAATCATAACATAGTACAACTGCGCCACCGAGGCGTTCTAACATTATTTATGTATATAATTTCACAAAAAACTATATAAAATGATAATTTATTAAGTAAACCATTTATTTGAACTAAATTTGTCCGTCATTACGGTCTGGTGGGTTTCCCGTCACGGTTGTTAACACAAGGTCATAGGTTCCAGCCCATATACGTCCCACGTTAGAGCACGGGCCTCTTCAGCATCAAGGGATCGGTTGAGAGGGGTTGGACCATCGTTTTGAGGCAATTACTGAGCTGGAAAATTTTCCATAACTCGATAAGTAACAGCTAACTTTTTCACTAGGACTGGGGAGGCCATGTAGCTGTAGTTTCATAAACCAGGATGCTTTAAGAATAATTCTCAATTTCTGTACCTGTTTCTGTATCAGCCCATATACGTCCACAGCAGGGTACAGAACTCCTCCACCATCGAGAGTACAATTAAAAGGGGTTAGGACTTAATCCACTACGCTGATCAAGGGCGGGTTGTCGAACTACACACCATAGAAATTCTCACAATTTCCTATAGTATGCAGGTTTCCTCACGATGTTTTCCTTCACTGACTGACTGCCTCGGTGGCGTAGTGGTACTACGGTATGATTGCAAAGCTGAGGTCTCGGGTTCGAATCCCGGGTCGGGCAAAGTGATATTGGATTTTTCTATTCATTCATCCAGACCTGACTATCCCTCCCTAACCGCAAAACGTATTTTTTCTATTCCTTTACCTCGCGTGAAGTCGCTAATGGCCAGACATAGTCCAGCGTTTTTACACCTACACATATATAACATAGTTTGTAAACATTGCGCTATAAGAAATACTTCCAAATACTCTTGCAAAAAAATTGTTAAAAAATGGCTCAGCAATTTAAACTATACGGACACGGAGCAGATATTTTTCACCTAAACCTCATGCACATATCCTTTAGCATATAACAAAGACAAACACACACCCTACACACACACACAAACACACACATACACACACA
This sequence comes from Theretra japonica, assembly GCA_033459515.1. NCBI lineage: Eukaryota > Metazoa > Arthropoda > Insecta > Lepidoptera > Sphingidae > Theretra > Theretra japonica. The sequence goes on from CM065952.1 coordinate 861,354, forward strand.
CACACACACAAACACATACTAACACACACGCTCAAACAGACATAATAATTGTGTTATAACCGCTAGTCCAACTCTGGCGCCCAAAATACAAGCCTATGCTTAGTTTGGGGCCACAGTATATGTGTTATAAGAACTAGTGACAAGTTACTAGCATATATCTTACTGTGAATAGTTTTTAAGAAAAGACTGTAACGCTGTTTTTTAATAAATTTATTATTATTTATTATTATTATCAGCCCGGAGTCAGGAATTTGTGCCCGATATGGCGATAGGCTCGCCCCCTATCACATCGTGGGACGGAATATACAAGGCGAAACGTGGGTGTTCTAGTAGCACCTCTGCCTACCCCTTCTGGGAAAAAGGCGTGTGGTTATGTATGTATGTATGTTTTCCTTCACCATATATTTTTCATTTTACCGTTGATGTTTACAACATGTAATCTCACCATGATGTCGCATGATATTACGAGTGCAGCATGAGTCACGCATATAATGACTGCGTTGTGCGTTTAAATTGCTAGCACACTCATTACTGAGGGTATGTCGGTTCAAAATATATAAATGAATAATAAAAACACATACAATAGCCACATAGTTATATACTTTTAACCTTAACTTCGCAAAATGACTGCAATGCTGGACAGAGTATTAACGGTTCGCCTTGTATATTCCGTCCTACTATGTGATAGGGGGCGAGCCTATGGCCATATCGCGCACAAATTCTTGATTCCAGGCTGATAATGAATAGAAAAATCCGATATCACTATGCCCGACCCGGGATTCGAACCCCTGACATCAGCGTTGTAATCGTACCGTAGTACAACTACTCCACCGAGGCAGGCACGCCTTCTATGCTTAGAAAATTGGCTTGGCTATATAGAAAAAAATATTCGTGAGTCACAAAATACACACTTGCATGTAAACTCGCCGTTATATTCCGTGATACTGCAGTGAGTCACGCAGATAATGGCCGGCGCTGGGCCTCATTGTTAGTTTATAGTTCAATAGCTTGGTTAGCACGCATATTAGTGGAGGTACGTGGGTTCGATTTATGTAAATAAATACACCCAACAGTCACATACATAGTCCTGACCCCACACTAAGATCGAGTCTTGTGTTGTGGGTATCAGAAGCTACGAGAGACTTTTTCGGTCACACAAACACCCAGACCCGACAAACATTTGTGGGCCACACAAACATTTGTGTTGGTGCGGGGATCGAACCCGCGGCCTCTCGTTCACAGTCGGCGTCTAACCAACTACGCCGCGGAAGTTGTCTTGCTGTAGTAGCTGTAGGGCTCGGTTACAAAGTCCTGTGCTTAGCAGTATTGTATTGTATCAGCTTATATACGTCCCACTGCAGGGCACGGGCCTCCTCTACAATCGAGAGAACGATTGAGAGTTGTTAGTCACATAGTCCACCACGCTGGCTATTGAGGGTTGACTAAACTTAGCAGTGCGATTATGAAATCAATTTTAGATCTCTATTATATTAAAGTTTCTAAACTATGCTTTTCTTTACCGTTATAGTGCGTGGTGATTGACTATCAATACACACGTGACTCAGCAAAGTCAGGTGTGTACTGGGATTCGAACCCGCGACCACCGTCTCGGCAGCCGATCTGTTATCAACAGGTCACTACACATTAAACATCACATTACCATTTAGTTATTAGGAAATGTTATAGATGGCGCTTTTTACTTTATTTGTCTTCACAAATAATACAATATGAAAGTATTTTATTTAAGTATCCCTTAAAGGAATTTTTATGTTGTCTACATTGCAAAATGCCTCAATAACTTTTTTGGGCATCAAATGACTAGTTCATCAACCTTTCATAATTTTCAAGTTTCAACACATCAAGGGATTTTAACGCCAAAGAAAATTCTCCTTAATTTAATCAGTTGTTACTTGTTAATGTGTTCTTCTCTAGTGGTGCAATTAAGTCACATTAACATATTGGCTTACATTGAAATAAAACGAATTCTTACGGATTTTATCACGAATTTGATTTAATTTTAACATTTTTTAACGGTGAAGGAAAACCTCTTGAGGAAACCTGCACACCATAGCGATTTGAAATAATTTTTATGTTACGCCAACCCTGACTAGGCCAGTGTGGTGTACTATATGGCCTAGCCACTCTCAATCGTACTCTCGATTGTAGAGGAGGCTCGTGCCCTGCAGTGGGACGTATATGGGCTCATTCAAATACAGATGAAGATAGTAACCTCGTCATATCGGCCTCTTTACAAAAGTTGTCAACTTGTGTCAACGACTGTACTCGTTTCTATTGAGTACAATCGCGATCTGTCATTCATTGGAAAGCATTCGTTAGTTCAAAACACTTCTGGTACAGTCGCGTAGACAGGTGGAGTGTTATCGTATTTTGTACGCGACTGTCGCTCTTTCATTGTTTTGTTTGCGTTGGTACTTGTTATTGATATTAGGGATGCTCGTAATTTTATTGCAATAATAAACAGCTTCCCTATAAAATTACAATTGTGCACAAATAATTTAGAAAAAATCTTCGCCGTAAATCTATCGCTGTTCGATATAATTTTGCCGGCCTTATTGAGAGATGCATTTTTTTTTCCAGCCCATATACGTAGCACTGATGGGCACGGGCCTACTCTACAATCGAGAGAATCGATTGAGAGTGGTTAGGCTATATAGTCCACCACGCTGGCCTAGTGCGGGATGGCGAACTTACATACCGTAGAAATTCTTTAAAATCGCTACGGTATGCAGGTTCCTCACGATGTTTTCCTTCACCGTTAAAGTGCGTGGTGATTGACTATCAATACACACATAACTCCGAAAAGTCAGAAGTGTGCCCTGGGATTTGAACCCGCGACCACCGTGAACATGTAGGCAGCCGAGTCTGATCTGTTACCAACAGGCCACCACGCACTTAATAGATATTTTAAAATGTTTTATCGACTATTACTTATTAATGCAGTATTGCTTAATGGGGTAACGACCGTATTGCTAAAGAAGACATCGCGGACTCGATTTTTGGAATTACGAATAATTGAGTTCAATTATCGCTTGCTTTAACTGAAGTAAAATATCGTAAAAATTATGTCTAAAGATTGTGAAGTCGTCAAACCCTCACTAGGCTAGCGTGGGACGTACAAAGGCAAAAAATACCGACAAAAGTAGTATACTATTTGAAGCAACAAATAAATTTTCTAAATCGATTCAGGCGTCTTCGAGTAATCAGTGAACATACTTAAAAAAGACACCGACGAATTGAGTCTTCTCCTTTTTTTTTGAAGTCGGTTAATAAATTGACATTTTTGGCAAAACAAACACATTTGTTATTTGTTACAACCACACAAAACAAAAAAATAACAATCTACAACTGTACTACTGTATGAGTCCAGATACGACGCTGCAGAGCACGAGCCTCCTCAACAATCGAGCGTACGATTGAGAGTGGCACAACTGTACTGGCATGTACCAAATACCTACACGGTACAATCGTGCGGAACACTCATTCATCGGAAAGCATTCCCTTATTCATTTACAAATAGAAATGACATTGTGCAGTCGCGTACAATATTGTTTTGTGTTTCCAGCACAGACTAGCTTTTGCCCGCGACTCTGGACGCGTAGAATTGCCAAATAATTATATTTTTTTGTTGTAAACTTATCCACCCATACAGTACGAGTAGCAGGTATACACCAGCTGTAATCAGAATGCAACACGCTTGGGTGTGTCACTGTAGCTACAATAATATACCTATAATACATATTTAACGAAAATAACATATTTATTTAATTTTTATTTATATTTCACTTGTTTCTAATAATATGTATCAGCTTTCGGTGGAAACTTTGTTGGATTATGTTTCATATTTATATATCTATGATTAATTGTAATAGTTCTGTATGTTTCCCTAATATACATAAAAAAAAAAAAATTATAGAAACATAGGTTTGTATAAATACATAGTTTCCGCGGAAAAGTTAATATGTATGTACTTTTCAGAAGTGTTTTAACCACATACATACATACATAAACCCAGAAGGGGTAGGCAAAGCTGCTTACAAGAAACCCATGTGTCGCCTTGTATTTTCCTTCCCATGACGTGATTGGGGGCGAGCCTATCGCCATATCTGGCACAAATTCCTGGCTCCGCGCTGATAATTAATAGAAAAATCCAATATCATTTTGCCCGACTCGGGATTCGAACCCGAGACCTCAGCTTTGCAATCATACACCGATGCCACCGAGATAACCCGAGAATTTTAATTCTACTTCAAAAAGTCACTTTTGCACTGGATTTGTGCCCAAACCTTTGATTTAACAATCCGATCCTCCACTAAGCTATCGTTTATCTACGCACAATAACAGAACAGGCTGAAGGTAAGGTCAAACGTGCATTTATAACTAAAAATATACCTGGATATATCACAGACAATGCAACGAGCATTCTTTGTTTCGCATCCAATTAAGACTCAATAGCTTAGCTTAGTACGAACGGCAAACAAAAAAAAAAGAAAAAGTCTTCATTACTGCTTGTGATAGATTAGATAGCAGCAGACTGGACTGATAAATGAAATCTCGAAGATTGAAGCCCAAAGCACATATTTCTAACTACAGAAAAAAGCAAAAACAAAAAAAAATTTTTTGCAAAATCTTTTTTTGTCAAATAATTCTTAGTTCGGTATTGAATTATGCTGCGGTATAATAGGTTAAGGTCCTAAATGACCATAAACAATGCAAAAAAGATCCCCTTAACTACGTCATGAGGTCGATGACCAATTTCGCTACAGTTACCGTACTTTACGCTCCGAAACTTCCGCTTAGGGTAAACGACATCATCAAAATTTTCCAGTTATGCAAACCATGGTGTAATCACTTTGATCAATTGACAAACTTTATTGTAATTGAGCTTAGAGTGTTAATAACATAGAGGGAATGCTGTCATACATTTGCGTCTTCAAACCCGTAGATATTTTTTTGTTCGTAATGTTGGTAGCACTGCTATAGCCTATACTAGTGAAAGTATATTTAGTTATTATCCCTCTAAAACGAGTTTAACTGGAATGCAATTGCACTAAACAATTTTTTAAATTTTCTTTTTCAAAATATTGTGTGTGCGTTTGAGGTTCATCCTTTGTATATAAATACGATCACGCCGGCATAATTGTGTGTACTGGCGATAGACAACCATCCCAAATCAGTGGTGCACGGTCGCTATCCGGGCGGATATTAATATCCTACCAGCAGATATTAATAATCTATGTAGCCTTCCATCGATTCACACTGACCGCGATATTTTCCTTATCCTAACCGGATTGTGACTAACAGGAAAGTACTAGTTCCCCACACGCTATACGTTGGTTGTTTTGCATTTTTGCAAAAACTTTTTTTTTTAATCCCAGAGCAAAAATCCTCGCCTGCTGATGATTAACTAACGTGAACATCTGTTGGACATGGACATTTTTTATGGGCTAGCAATTAAAAATAAATGAATAAAACATGCAGTAATCTGTGCACTATACAGTGTATATCAAGACTGCCACCGAAAACAAAGCTACTTTTAGGGACTAAAGACAATGCAACTAAAAATTCGAAAAATCGCAGGTTTTTCCTAAAATAATAATGTAACTACGTTTATTTTTAAAGACAAAATGATATACAATGGTTTAATTATTATTTTAGCAAAAAATATGTAATTAATACCCAAACATGGTGATACCTTCAAAATTACAAAAAAATATTCAATTCGATTATATTTTCGTTCATTTATTGTTTTCTAGCCATTTTATACACACCATACCTTTACTTTTAGTATAATAAAATATGTAATCAATAACACTGACCTGAACTTGTGCACGTGACTGTATTGTCTCAATCAGTCGGTCTAATACATCTATCTTTTTCCAACAAACACCAAAACACTACCTGTCTCTTTCTAAAGTACAGTAATACACACATTACTCATTGCGGTCAATTGTATCGATTTTTTTCCACATGCAAATTCAAATTCTATTATGTGCTAATAGGGTATGTTTTTATTTGCATTCATATTTAGTTTGGAATATAATTTTATATTTTACTAGCTTTGCGGTTTTGGATAAATAAGTGTTCTTTACCTTAAGCCTTTATCCCATACTAAAAATCATTTTAGAGCGTTATTTGGTCAGATTACTATTCAAAATGAATTGTTATATCTTTTGAATAAAGAATACCTAATTTTGGGCTTATTTTCTATACAATATTTCTTTTATACTTAAAAAACTATATTTAATCCAAAAAGAGAAACAAAAAATGACGATTTGTAATATGAAATCGCCTCAGATTATTCAGTAAATGGCAAAAAGGCAAGACATCTAAAAAGCCTAGTACAGATCAACTAACATCTATTGGCATGTGGCGAAATTTGGAACTACAAATAAAATTTTGAATTATCGGTGGAAAGATATGTTTCGGGTTTGATGAATTCGAGCCAAATTGGTTAGAGCTCGCCGAGGACCGGATCAAGTGGGGTAATAAAGGGCCTTTGCCCAGCAGTAGGACACAATATTGGCTAAAAAAATATATTTAATGCATTGTTTCAGACAATATGTTTTTATAATATAAACAACAATCATTTATACTCGTAATTTAATATTAACATGTCCAATATAAAATATGAAGAGAGATAAACTATTCTTATGATTTTGACAACAGCGCTTTCAGTAACAGAAGATCTTAAGCAACCATAAATAATGAATACACCCAACAGTCACATACACAGTCCTGACCCCACACTAAGATCAATTAAGTCTTGTGTCGTGTATCAGAAGCTACGAGAGACTTTTCGGTCTCAAACACCCAGGCCCGAGACAAATACTTGTGGGCCTCACAAACGTTTGTCTCCGTGCTAGGATCGAACCCCTGCCTCTCGTTTCACAGGCGGCGTCTAACCAACTACGCAACGGCTGTCAATGAATTGGGCCTTTAAGTCAGTATATCTCGAGAACGCAATTGTCTATTAATTTAAAATTAGTTATCATCCATCATCATCCATCCATCCATCAGCCAAAGGAAGTCCACTGCTGAACATAGGCCTCTCCTAATGATTTCCACAGTGACCTGTTGGAGGCAGCCTGCATCCAGCGACGTCCCGCGACCTTCACCAGGTCGTCTGACCACCTAGTGGGTGGACGTCCCACGCTGCGCTTTCCGCTTCGTGGCCTCCATTTGAGAACTTTTTGGCCCCATCGGCCATAATTAGTTATAGTCAAAACTAATATTATTACCTAAATAATGAATGGAAGAGTCGGTAGGGGTCGCCCTCACCGAACCTACACCATCCAAATCGGTGATGCCCTCAACAAGGGTCAGGTCAAAAGTACCCTGAACCGACGAGCATGCATGAAGAGATTGATGACAGTGGATGAAGCGAAAGTAGTATGTCAGGATCGAGCAAAGTTGCGATCCAGTGTCTGCCTACCCCTATGGGATACAGGCGTGACGATTATGTATGTATGTAAATAATGACACAAATTTCTTATTAGTACGTGTCATATTTAGGCCCGATGATGTATGGACTTTCCCCTAGATGAACTTCATAAACCTGCGCTTTTTTATTCGAATTCACTGCAAATAATGCAAATAAATTGACATGGGAATTTTTAACTTTAAGGCTTCTTCATAAAGTTGTTTTTAGTTCGATATTTAATTATTAAATTACATACAAAGTAAATTAGACTTTATAGGGCAATAACTGAGTACATTTTTGCATGCACTTGCAAGCACAACGGCTTGATAAAGAAAATTGTATCTTATACTTAAGTAATTAAGATTCATATCGCAACAAATTGTGGGTATGAATAATTCTACGTATTTCCCACAATGACACACTGGCAAGAAAGATGATCTAGAATAAAAAAAAAACTAGAATTCCAGCGCATTCTAACAGAAGCTAGTTCTAGATTCCCATAGAAACGCTTCTTGGTAATTTTGATGTGTCGATACGAATAAAATTTTGTTTAGCATCATAATCAGCCAAAAATACTAACATTATGCACAATTTAGTAGCAGAATGTGCAGAGTAATAAATCTAAATAAAGAGAACGTGTTAAAATGTAGCCGGTTCCAGAAATAATTCAGTAAAAACATTAAATTGTTATTTAAACAATCAACTTCAAATCGTCATGTTACAGAATCGATCATAAAACTATTTATGTAGGGTTTTTTCCAAAATTAGGACGGTTTAAACTAAAGCCACACTTCAAATTAAACATTGAATTCTTAGGGCCTTAAAATTAAACAATGAAGAAATAAGCAAATAAAATAATTTAAATTATAAATGTTTTGCACATCATAAAAGGCTTTTTTAAGTTACTGTGGACAATTAGGCTGAAAAAAAAAAGTATTTGCTATTTAAAATCACAATAAAAAAACTTACATTCTCTTTATCCACGTCCAACTGGTGATTTTCCTTCTTCGGCAGCACGAATCCCACACTGGTGCCAGTCTCACATCTGTTCCTATACCTCTTGGTCTCCGTGGAAAACCTCCTATCCTGGGCTTTTTTCAAAAACTTCCCATCTACGAGATTCTCGGTCGATTTGGACGATTTTATCCTCGCCAACACCGGTTTTTGCTTCACTGGCTTATCCGGCTTTTCAAAGCCCGGCTTTTCGGCTTGCGACTTTTCAATGTCCGGCTTTTCGGCTTTCTGGAAGCCGTTTTCGAAGTTCTGTCGGAGCTTTTCAAAGTCAATCTTGCGGCTTGAAGTCATGTCTGGAGACGTAGAACGCGGCGCGGTCATTGGTATTTCGTAGATGGTTTGATCCTGGGGACAATAGAGACATAATTTATTATTAATTATGCAACACTAGACTCACAAATATAGTAAATCAAAGACTAATGCAGTTATACAGATAATTTGAGAACCTCTTTTTTTCAGAAGTCGGTTAAGTAGAAAAAGAAAAAAATTACATAAGCATGACACCGTAAATGAAATAAACTTAAATTACTTAAAAACTGTCGTTTAGAAATTAAATTTTAATCTATAAATTATTACATATAAAATCAACTTTTATTTTTACAACAATTAAAACTAGATACTGCCTCTTTAAACATATGTATCAGCCCATATACGTCCCACTGCTGGGCACGGGCCTACTCTACAATCGAAAGAATCGATTGGTGGTTAGGCCATATAGTCCACCACGCTGGCCTAGTGCGGGTTGGCTTTGTAAATAACGGTATGTAACTAACAAAATGAAACATTTATGACTAATTGACGCGTGGTGTAAAGTCCTTTATCCATCAGTACATAGTACATACATTACAATGATGCCTAACCTAGACAAATCATCCGGGAATTTCTAGAAAAATCCCCCCTACCCCCTAGGATAACTTGTAAAATATTACACATAATTTCTGTATTCTGACTGCCTAGGTGGCGTAGTTGTACTACGGTATTATGCCAACCCGCACTAGGCCAGCGTGGTAGACTATATGGCCTAACCACTCTCAATCGTACTCTCTATTGTAGAGGAGGCCCGTGCCCTGCAGTGGGTCGTATATGGGCTGATACAATACAATACAAAATTATTGCAAAGCTGAGGTCTCGGGTTCGACTCCCGGGTCGGGCTAAGTGTTATTGGATTTTTGTATTATCAGCCTGGAGTCAAGAATTTGTGCCCGATATGGCGGTAGGCTTGCCCCCAATCACATCGTAGGACGGAAAATACAAGGCAATACATACACATGGGTTTCTTGTAAGCAGCTCTGCCTACCCCTTCTGGGTTTATGTATGTATGCATGAAACGTGGGTGTCCTAGTTACTCTCTGCCTACGCCTTCTGGGAAAAAGGCGTGAGTTTATGTATGTATGTTCTGTATTCTGTATCAGCCCATATAGGTTCCTCGGCAGCACACGGGCCTCCTCTATCACGAGTACGATTGAGAGGTTAGGTCATTCAGCAATTTTCTTATCCATTGAAAATAAAAAAGAAAATAATTTATTGAATCCATTAAAATGTTCAACATTATTTAGATTCAGTCATTTTTTTTTCTACCACCCGGTTCGGAAAGCGGTTTTCACTAGAGAAGAACGGGCAAGAAACTCTAGTGTTGCTCTTTTCAAAACCAGTTTACAATATCGTGATTATTACAGAAAATACAAGTTAGTCCAAATCAGAACAGTTCATTGATAATTTGTTATAATTTGCAAGTGACATATATTTCATTCGATTCGGAAGGGAGTTTTCACCAGAGACGAACAAAAAATCTCCAGTGTTGCGTTTAAAACCAGTTTACAATACAGTGATTATACACAATCGCAGCTTGATTTAATTCAGAGCAGTTTATAAATCATTGTTATATATTAATTATTGAATTACGGCAAACGAGCAAACAGGTCACCTGATGGTAAATGTTCACTACCGCCCATGAACATCCACAACGCTCGAAACATTGCCGGACCATCAAGTTGAGAGGGTTCAAGGAGACTATTTTAGAGTTGAGTTAAATTATTAATGCACCCAACAGTCACATACAGTCCTGACTCCACACTAAAATCGAGTCTTGTGTCGTGTATCAGGAACTACGAGAGACTTTTCGGTCTCACAAACACAGTTAACATTACTTTTATATTTAAGATGCTAACAGTAGGACTGGTATACAGGTCACTGTGGAAATCATTGGGAGAGGCCTATGTTCAGCAGTGGACTTCCTTTGGCTGATGGATGGATGGATGGAAGAGTAGGACAGTGTAGACAGCCAAGACTCAGCATGTATGGGTCGGCTCGTCGGTTGATAGCTCTGCTGTCGCTTTTCGTTCGGTGAGTGAAATTACCGGAGGTCTAATACCCCTTTCTCCTTCCCATCTATTTTCCTTCCCGCTCCCCTTCCAATTTGATGGACCGGCAACACATCCATGATCCAGCGTTGTGGATGTTCATGTGCAGTGATCACTTACCATCAGGTGACCTGTTTGCTCGTTTCCTGGGCTAGTAAAATAAAAAAAAATACCGAAAGGCCCTAAACTTCGTTAGTGAAGTATCCTACGAGTAAGATCCATGTTCTTCATTGGCCAGATGATGTATACTAATTCACGAATGCCGCCTTAATAAGTTGTCACAGAAATAGGATACCGCGCCGCAACGACCACACATTTCAATCCGGCACAGTTCAATAACCTCTTATGTAATTGACATACTTGAAGTGTTATTTACCCATATATGACTCTATGTATATGTATCAGCCCATATACGTCCCAATGCAGGGCAGGGGCCTCCTCTACAATTGAGAGTACGATCGAGCGTGGTTAGGCCATATAGTCCACCACGCTGGCCTGGTGCGGGTTGGCGGACTTTTACATACCATAGAAATTGATACAAATCGCTATGGTATGCAGGTTTCCCCATCATGTTTTTCTTCACCGTTATAATGCGTGGTGATCGACTATTAATACACACATGACTCCGAAAAGTCAGATGTGTGCCCTGGGATTTGAACCTGCGACCACCGTGAACAAATAGGCAGCCGCGTCTGGTCCGTTACCAACAGGCCACCATGCACTTCATATACTACTAGGAAGTAGGAAGATATAAATCATAATACCCAATAACATAACATAGTCCTGACCCCACACTAACATCGAGTCTTTTGTCGTATCAGAAACTACGAGAGACTTTCAGTCTTACAAACACCCAGCCCCGAATACTTTGGATCACACACATATTAGTCTCGGTACGGGGATCAAACCCTACTGGACATAATTGGCCTTATTAATAAATCGGATGAGCGAAGTTACTTAACTGTAGTCCAAGGCTTTAGAATTGAGTCGATTATTTTGACTATTCATTTGACTATAATATTGAATAATGTAACTACAATACAATTGTTGCCTAGCCCTATGCTATTCCGTGTTTATTAACAAAAACATGAATACCTCGCTGTTCAAAATAATAGACTCAATTCTAAAGCCAAAGCTTTAGAATTGAGAAAAACCAAAGTTTTTCTACTGTGCGTGAGCGGTCGTATCGCTTACCATCACGCGAATGGCATGCTCGCCTCGCCATTCATCGCAATAAAAAGCATCACGTGCGGTCACGTTACCGTATCAGTATAAACAAAATATTGCAGACATGCAAATCAAAATAAACATAAGATAACCTCATAACTTGAAGGAGATAAGAACAGGTAGAAGATAAAAAAAAATATCGGTTCGTACACGTCCCACTGCAAAGGACGGGCTGTTGGTTAAAAAGGTCCTAGACCTAATAGTTTTAACTAGGGCCTTATTAATAAACTCGGATGAGCGAAGAATTAACTTTAATCCAAGGCTTTAAAATTGACTTGAATATTTTGACTATAACATTGAATAATGCGACGTCCCGCGACCTTTACGAGGTCGTCTGACCGGCGGATGCAAGCTGCATCCAACAGGTCACTGTGGAGGTCATTGGAGGAGGCTTATGTTCAGCAGTGGACTTCCTTTGGCTGATGGATGGATACATGGATTGAATAATGCAACTACAATACGATGGTTGCCTAATGCCTAGCCCTCTATGCAATTCCGTGTTTATTAATAAAGTCGTGAATACCTCGCTATTCAAAATAATCGAGTCCATTCTAAAGCCTCAGACTAAAGTTAATCCTTCGCTCATCCGAGTTTATGAATAAGGTTCTAGACATTTTTATAAAGGCACAAAAGGGATGTTTGACGAAAAGGCAGCAAGATCGGCAAGCGTAGTATAGGACGCCCTCCGACGAGGTGGAGCGACGATATTCGTAAGACAGCTGGTAGCGGTTGGAGACGATGGGCTGAAGATCGAGTCCAGTATCGCGCCATAGGAGGACTATGTCCAGCAGTGGACGCGGAAGGGCTGATGATGACGAAAAGGTGTACGGAGCTTTCATAATGATTTCTCTCTCTTCAGCCACAGGAAGCCCACTGCTGAACACAGGCCTCCCCCAAGGATATCTACATTGACCTGCGGCTTCCTGCAACATTAACCAGGTCGTCCGTCCGTCGTCGTAATGATTTATTCCTCAATAAAAACGCAATATTAATTATGAAAAATATTACTTAATAAAGTCTGCGATTATTGCCTTGTATTAAAACAGTGGCAGTATCTGTTAGTTTATATAAAAGTAATATGAACTCCTTGTTCACTTATTGAATGATGTAAGATTTATGAAAATAAATCTGTCTTGGTCTGTCATTATTCATTCCAAGTCAAACGGTCTAGCATGTCGTTTTATTAGGTTACGGGCCCAGATTATGGCCTTTAGGGTTTTAGCAAATTATCTCGCGATTATTCAAAAGTGATTTAAGATAAACGTTGAATAGGTAAATCGCAGTAGAGTAATTAGAGAGCTAGCCTAGGTACCGACTTCAGATTGTGCAGAAATATATAACAATGGCGAATTACATTGTCAATGTGCCAAAATTAAAAGGCAGAGAAAATTATTGCGAGTGGGTTTTTGCAGCGGAAAACTTCTTAGTCCTAGAAGGTATGATGAAATGCATCAAACCAGAGGAAGGTGTAAGATTGTTAGCCGAGGATGATGCAAAAACAAAAGCGAAGCTGATTCTCACGATTGACTCTTCGTTGTATGTGCACATTAGACATGTTTCTACAACCAAGGAATTATGGGAGAAACTGAGAGCCTTGTTTGACGATTCAGGATTTGCAAGGAGAATAAGCCTACTTCGAAATTTAATTTCAATAAGACTAGAAAATTGTGGTTCCATGACAGAATATGTGACACAAATGGTTGAGACAGGACAAAAGTTGTGTAAAACAGGTTTCCAATTAAGCGACGAGTGGATTGGTTCATTGTTGCTCGCGGGACTACCAGAAAAATATGCTCCCATGATAATGGCTATCGAGCATTCAGGTATTCAGATTACAACTGACGTCATAAAGAGTAAGCTCCTTGACATGGAAACAGGAAATGGAATAAATGATGAATCGAATAGTGCATTGGCCAGTGGTTGTAAAGGCTGGCAGCAGCCATCGGCTCCAAGGAAGTTTATAAATTTCAAAAATAATAATGGCCGCCAGAATGGAATGTCATTGTCGACAAAGTCGAAGAAAGAAATTAAATGTTATCGATGCAATCAAATAGGGCATTATAAGTCCCAATGTACGGCTGAAGTGTCAGATACCAAAGGAAAAGAACGTAAACAACCACATGCGTTCAATGTAGTTTTCCTTAGCGGGAATTTTAGTAAGCAGGATTGGTACATCGATTCTGGAGCCAGTGTGCATCTGACGCCAAATAAACAATGGCTTACCAATATTTCTTATGAAAAGAAAGGTCAGACTATTATAGTAGCTGACAAAACAAAAGTGCCTATTGTATGTTCGGGCGATGTAAAGATTACTACCTTAGCTAATGATTGCAGTTATGATGTAGGCATAAAAGATGTGTTTTGTGTGCCTGAATTGACAACTAACTTACTATCAGTGAGTCAATTGATTAACAAAGGCAATAATGTTGTATTTACTACAAACGCCTGTGAAATATATAATCAAAATGGTACACTGGTTGCTTATGCGTTATTAGAAAATGGAGTTTACAAGTTACAACTCCAAGAAAATATGTCTGCAGCAGCAATAATATCAGGTGAGCTTTGGCATCGCAGATTAGGACATGTAAACAGTGAGTGTCTGAATAAAATGCAAAATGCAGTTGACGGACTTTCTTTAAAAGAGAAAGTTAACATTACTAAGTCTTCCTGTACTGTGTGCTGTGAAGGGAAGCAGGTTCGATTACCTTTTACTCACGTTGCTAGGAGAAGCACAGAGATGTTGAGTATTATTCACACAGATATCTGTGGTCCCATGGAGTGTAATTCTATTGGTGGTTCTAAATACTTCATTTTATTTGTAGATGATTATAGCAGAATGACAACTATTTATTTTCTTAGAAATAAAAGTGATGCCTTGAAAAGTTTCAAAGAATACAAAGCATTGGTTGAAACTCAGGCAAGTAAAAAGATAAGAATTATTAGAAGTGACAATGGAAAAGAATTCTGCAATGCTGAGTTTGGTGATTATTTAAAGAAAATGGGTATTATTCATCAAACAACATGCCCATACACACCCGAGCAGAATGGATTATGTGAACGAATGAACCGAACCTTAGTTGAGAAAGCTAGGTGCATGCTTTTTGACGCACAGTTAAGCAAGAAATTTTGGGCTGAGGCTACAAATACAGCAGTGTATTTGCAGAATCGCACTGGTTCGTCAGTATTGCAAGGAAAAACACCTTATGAACTATGGCATGGTATCAAGCCAGATATAAGTCATCTGAGAGTTTTTGGGAGTACAGTAATGGTACACATAGCTAAAGAAAAAAGACGAAAGTGGGACAAGAAAGCCCAAGAATGTATTCTAGTTGGCTATGCAGATGGAAGCAAAGGATATAGAGTGTATGATCCTGCAAGAAACTTAGTAACTACTAGTAGAGATGTGATTATACTAGAAAACAAGAAAGACACAGTCACTGTCTGCATAGAGAACACAGATTCTGTGGGGGAGTTATCCGAGGAATCTGTTGTTAAATATCAAGTCTCAGAACAATCTAGCTCTGATGGATTAGAATATCTTGATGTGGAAGATGAGGATGTGCGAGATGAGGATGTGCAGCCTGCAGAGAGTGGAGAGCAGCCTCCACAGGAAGATCTACACCAATTGGAAACAGGCGATTTACCTGTAGTGCCAATTGTTGAAACAAAATCGAAACGACAGAGGAAAAAAACCCGACAGGTATGGATACATGTGTAGCACCAATCCCTATCTAGGTGATGAGGATATCACATATGCAGAGGCGATCAGTGGTCCTGAGAAACAACAGTGGATGCAGGCCATGGCAGAAGAAATGCAGTCTTTTGATGACAACAAAGTATGGGAAGTTGTTGACGCTCCAGATAATGCTAGTGTCGTGCAAAGTAAGTGGGTACTAAAAAAGAAATACGATTGTAAAAATAAAGTGAGATATCGTGCGCGGTTAGTTGCGAAAGGCTTTACGCAAAAAGCTGGTGTGGACTATCAGGAAACTTTTTCTCCAGTGATAAGACACTCTACTTTGCGGTTACTTCTAGCTTTAAGCAGTTGTGAAGCGGAGTATATGGCTTTTATATGGCTTTGTCACAAGCTGGTCGTGAAGCCATTTACTTAAAAAATCTAGAATTAGAAATAGTAGGTTTTTCTAATAAGATTGTGCTGTATTCAGTATTGTGATAGTCAGAGCGCATTGAAGCTGGCAAATGATCATCATTCGCATAAACGAACCAAACACATTGATGTTCGATATCATTTCATAAGAGAGGTAATTAGAAATGATGTAATTGAAACAAAGTATTTGCCAACTGCAAACATGCCTGCAGACTTATTGACTAAAGGTTTATGTGGGGTAAAGCATTATAAATTTATGAAAATACTTGGTGTAGTTAAAAGTTAAATTTATTTTATTCCTCATGTTAGTTATATTGTGTTATTTGTTACTTTTATATAGTGGGGGTGTTAGTTTATATAAAAGTAATATGAACTCCTTGTTCACTTATTGAATGATGTAAGATTTATGAAAATAAATCTGTCTTGGTCTGTCATTATTCATTCCAAGTCAAACGGTCTAGCATGTCGTTTTATTAGTATCCAATCACTAATTTCAAATTTATCTCTCATTAATCCCCTTTCATCGTTAAAAAATCATCTATCGCACCGCCATCTATGAATCGATAACCCGAACTAACAATTAACATTTCCAAAAAACACCAACAGATGTCACTAGTCGTAGATACGAGTCAATCGACACAATGACCCGCACCGGATGTATCGCAATGTGCGGCTGATTGGATGGTTCATTTGAAAAAGTGTGCCTTTGTACCGTCGACGGAGAAATTTAATTACATTCGGATCACTTGTATGAGTGTTTAGTTTGAATAGTAATTTTTTCGTTTGAGTTTGAGCACTATTTTTTTTGCAATTGAATTTTCAAATGCAGAAATAACAAATCTCAGATAGGATTTGGCAATTGGGATTTATATATTTTTTTGCCTAGATTATGTCCCACTGCTGGGCAAAGGCCTCCCGTTTATTACCCTACTTGACCCTGTCCTCGGCGAGCTCTTGCCATTTCGGCTCGAATGCATCCAACTAGTCTTTCCACCGCACCTTCGTTCTTCCGCGTTTACTCCAGCCATGGCCGGCCTTGCATCTACAAAATTAGTTTTTATATAGAATAGATTATAATTTGAAATCTTGTTCAATTAAACTGTCCCACAGCTGGGTGCGTGGTGGCCTGTTGGTAAACCACACGCGGCTGCCAACATGTTGCGATGAGCGGGATCAAATACTAGTGCATACCTCTAAATTTCGGAGTGATGTGTGTATTGATAGTCAATCACCACGCACTATAGTAAAGGAAAACATCGTGAGGAAACCTGCATACAGTAGCTATTTGCAAGAATTTCTACGTATGTAAAGTCCGCCAGCCCGCACTAGGCCAGCATGGTGGACTATGTTCAAACCCCTGTCAATCGTAATTTCGATTGTAGAAGAGGCCCGTGCCCTGCAGTGGGACGTATATGGGTTGATACTGATTTTGTTCGCCAAGCGTAAAGCTTATGCATACATAACCACATACATAACCACACGCCTTTTTCCCAGAAGGGGTGCTACTAGAACACCCACGTTTCGTATTGTATATTCCGTCCCACGATGTGATAGGGGGCGAGCCTATCGCCATATCGGGTACAAATTCCTGACTCCGGGCTAATAATGAATAGAAAAATCCAATATGATTTTGCCCGACCCGGGATTCGAACCCGAGACCTCAGCTTTGCAATCATACCGTAGTACCACTACGCCACCGAGGCAGTCATAAAGCTTATGCATTTCAGAAATAGACAACGATTTCCCATAGCATATAAAAACATCTCCATATACAACGTTTCCTTCACACAAGCACTTCCGTAAACAAACCCGTCGTTGCTAGAAAGTGAATTGACTATGAAACGCGATTATAACTTGTTGCAGCACGCGATCGTTCGCACTCGACAAACACAGCAGCATAGGAGTGATAGAGCCGCGCTGTTGTCAGCCATGACTCAGCATGAATGGGGCTCGTCCGGAGCAGTACCAATGCCTCATTGACAATCGACGTGAAGGTACAGCTTTGCTGTCGCGTTTCGTTCGGTTTGGAAAACTGCAGGATGCCCAATACCCCTTGTTTTCATCCTTTTTCCTTCCGCTCCCCTCCCGAACTGATAGGCACCACATCTATGATCCAAGCGTTGTGGATGTTCATGTGCAGTGATCACTTACCATCAGGTGACCTGCGTGCTGGTATGCCGGACCTATGCTCTATAAAAAAGCCTTTTCCCAGAAGGGGTATCTTTTATCCTGTGTTCTCTCTTGTAGGGGATTGATTTGAGTCGCTGTTGTTGTGCTTGAGCATATGGGGAGAGATTAACCGGCAACGGGGTAGGGTCTCGCTATTCCTCAGAAGGGGTAGGCAGAAGGGTGACTCACACGTGTCGTGTTTAGGGATCTGTGTATATCCGGATACAATCAGGCATCATTGTGTCAACCGACGAGATAAGAAATCTCCATCTATAATTTATCGCCTATAAACACACTGCAGTTTCGACATATTAACACTTACATAACGTAAATTAATTATGAAAAAAACTGGTTTTTAATTAAATGCGTTATAAGTAACAGGGTCACATTGAGTAATATGATAATAAGGAATTATGAAATAATATTAACGAGAAGTAACAGAAGTAACTAAAATAGTTCATACATACAAAACATATATAAACTCACGCCATTGTCCCACAAGGGGTAGGCAGAGGTGAAACCACACCACCCATGTTTCTTCTTTTATTTTCGTCCAACAATGTGATAGGGGGCGAGCCTATCGCCATATCGGGCACAAATTCCTAACTCCGGGTTGATAATGAACATTATTAAATTGTTCAATAGCGTTTTAAAGGCATCCAAAGTCCGCCCGCACAAGGCCAGCGTGGTGGACTAGGGCCTAACCCCTCACAATCGTACTCTCGATTGTAGAGCAGGTGTATTAAAAATTCCAGCCACCCAGCTTCAAAAATTATTTTCAACTGAAAAGACTCCGTATTTACACCCTCTTAGAATTGAATATACAATAAATCCATCAAATTTTACTTTTAACTGAAAAGCTTTCCTATTCACACCCCCTTAGGGTTGAATTTTCAATAAATCCTACTCATCTTTTTTTAAGATGGTATTCATGTGCGGTAACAGTTACCATGGCAACCAACAGAGCGCGAAGCCATTTCTACATTCTAAGACCTTGACATACTTTTCATTGTGTATTATTGTAGAAGGGACACTGTATTTGTAATAACAGCGGTACTGCACTGTTATATGTCTCTTTCACTCTTACGCTAATAATCTTCCCTCTCGCTTTACGGGATTTCCAATGCAGATCACTTATTGGGACTGAGAAATATGTATCAACATGCTGTAGATTTTACTAGTAGCATTTCTGACTACCCTTTAGTTGATTCAGGAATATTATGTATTTAGATAGAAATTAAATAAATACACCCAACAGTCACATACATAGTCCTGACCCCACACTAAGATCAAGTCTTGTGTCGTATCAGAAACTATGAAAGACTTTTGGCTCCTACAAACCAGACTTTCCTTACACAAATACCTGTCTATCCATTGAGATAATATACTAGAGGGGACACTGCAAACAAAATGTTAGTAACAAACAAGAACGGTACCGTACCGCTTCTGTTTCTGTCTCTGTCACGCCTACGTAACATCATCTGCGCTCTCGCTTCACTGGGTCCTCGTGTGCTCACACGGGAATCCTCTACCAGCACAATGCGCAGAGATTTTGTTTCCTATGTCCGCTCTAGTATAATACCTCCATATGTCTATCACAAACGTTAATGTTGGGATCGTAGCGAGCTCACAGCCCGCGTCCAACGAACTGCGCCACGGAGGCTGTCATTATCAAAGACATTTAACTAGAACAAGTGGACTAGCGGATGCGATGACCTCGTTCGTCCGATGTTTGCATCACAACGCTGCGAAGTGCCCTTGAGAACGAGAAGTTAGTGGCAATCTCACTGAGTTTTATTACATATCTCGATGGAAAACATTATAGGTGGTCAGACGACCTGGTAAAGGTCGCGGGACGTCGCTGGACGCAAGCTGCCTCCAACAGCTCACTGTGGAAATCATTGGGAGAGGCCTATGTCCAGCAAGCCAGGCAGGCGAATGAAGTCCCTTTGGCTGATGATTTGGATGGAGATCATTGTAGGCCAGTGTTCAGTAGAGAGGAATAGAGAAAGAGATAGGTAGACGAGCTAAAGATCACCTGATGGCAACTGAGAGCGAACATATTTTTTTTTATTCATTAGGTCCGACCAATGATTGGTCACCTGATGGTAAGTGATCACAGCCGCATCGCTTGGATCATGGATGTATTGCCGTCGCATGAAATCAGAAGGGAGCGACAAGGAAAAAAGATGGGAAGAGGAAAGGGATATAGAGCATCCGGATAATATCTACAATATTTAAATTGTTGTACAACTACGCCACCCAGACAGTCGCATCCATTTTAAATACATTTCAGTTTTTAAAATGGTGGATTAAAATTAAAATTACTTGACAAACAATAGACTTTCTCAACATGTAGTTAATACAATACGGCATATTACTAACGACATACAACGGTACAGTAACCCACTTAGATAAATATCTGCATGTTCGCACTTTAAACTAGTTTTGCGACGGTTAAAACGACAGGTTGGATCGATTGTGAGGTACGGGGTTCAATTCCAACGTGTACTATTTTTTATTTATAAACCATTAAATATCTGCATGTTTACTTTTGAATAGTTTCGCGAGAGTTGTAACAGGTCGGAGTGAATGTGAGGTATGGAGGTTCAATTCCAAGGTTAAGAAATGTATTATTTTTTATTTGTAAACCACATTGTGACTTTTTATTACTTTCTTGCATGGCCACAATGAATCAAATATTAGATACATTATCATTTTAATTCAGGATTTACTTGCGAGGCATGATTTTATCTCGCAGACACAATAATGCCGGCCTGGTTGTATCCGGATATACACAGAATGATCCAAAAAAAAAATTGCGTTTTTCAGGTGCACGGTAATCGCTAACGAATATTTTTACAAAATAAATAAATACACACATGATATTGGATTTTTCTATTCATTATCAGCCCGGAGTCAGGAATTTGTGCCCGATATGGCGATAGGCTCGCCCCCTATCACATCGTAGGACGGAATATACAAGGCGAAACGTGGGTGTTCTGGTAGCACCTCTGCCTACCCCTTCTGGGAAAAAGGCGTGTGTTTATGTATGTATGTAAATAAATACACTCAACAGTCACATACATCACGACTATTCGTGACGCCACAATAAAATTAAGTCTTGTGTCGTATCAGAAACTACGAGAGACTTTTCGCTCTCACAAACACCCAGACCCGAAACAAATACTTGTATAAACATTTCGGTGCGGGGATCGAACCCGCGGCCTCTCGTTTCACAGACTGCGTCTAACCAAATGCGCCAAGAAGGCTGTCAAAATCTTCATAGTTTATACAATTACAGCGTTCATACAGGGTATATCAAGACTGCTAACGTAAACGAAGTCAGGTAGTTTCAGTGACTACAGACACGATGCAACTAAAAATATTGCAAAAAAAACGCGACGATTTTTTTTGTAATGTTTTAAATATCATTGTGTTTGGTAAATCCATAGGTTTTTGCTAAAATTATGATTTAAAGCCTTGCGTACTATAGCGTCTTTAAAAATAAAAGGATGTACGTTATTTTTTTAGAAAAATGTATGTATTTACCAACCAAATACGATGATAAGGAAAAAAAACGTGTTTTTGCAAAAATTTTAGTTGCATTGTGTCTAAAGTCACTGAAACTACCACCTGGCTTCGTTTTCGGTAGCAGTCTTGATATACCCTGTATAATATTAATCATAGAGGCAATAGTAATGTAACAAATAGTTGTAGGGAAACCGTACAAACGAAGACATACCGACATTTACGTATGCAAATCCGATGCACAATATCTACAATACAGCTCTTTGTCTAGTGATACACTTAACTGTTAAATATACAGCTAGTTAATCATAATATCGACTTTATTAACATCTTATGTCTCAGGATGGCGAGCGCAGTGGAATGCCGAGCATTGCTTTGTAATTCATGTTGTTTGGTTTTGCTACTGTCCATGAGCGGTCGTATCGCTTACCATCAGGCGAATGACATGCTCGTCTCGCAATAAAAAAAATGCAAAAGCTTGCCAGCATTAGTATCCTTCTTTTCTATAATTTAGTCTTAGAGGATTTCAGCCAAGGAGGCGGGAACACCGCGTGTCACGTGTCAATCACGTGACGCAATGACGTAGCGAGTGAAAGGGACGACGATACCTTCGGACTGTTTTTGGCTTTTTTACGCGGGAGTTCGGATGTGACGGATGGCGGGACTTTAATTATTTCTTAAATGTTATATGATTTAATTCTGTTTGTAATTAAATAGTCGATAAGTTGATTACAATTTCTTATTCGTTGTTTTTAGTATTTAAATGAGCTTCTGATCCTTAAGATTAGATTATTTAATTATAGAATACATGAGCAGCTAATCAAGAGATATTTTTTATTTTTTTATTGCCGTTATAGGCAGACGAGCTAGTGACCCGCCTGATGGAGAGCGGCCACCGCTGCCCATAGCCCTTCGCAGTGCCAGGGGTCCAGCACAACAAAGTCGCTGCCTACCTTAAGGAGAGCACTCTCTTTAAGCCTCGTTTGAAGAAAGACAGGTAATAGCGTTCAGGAAACACCGATTGTCTAGTAATGAAATACAAGCCGACTAGTGTTCGCGTCAAAAAGTTTTTCCGGAATTAAATTACCGCTATATATTTTCCAGGGATAAAAGTACCCTATAGCCTTCCCCGATAAATGGACTATAAGACACTAAAATAATTTTTCAATTCGGACCAGTACTTCCTGAGATTATCGCGTTCAAACAAACTCTTCAGCTTTCATATGTATATACGCCAACTGCTGAGCTCGAAGCTTCTCTACATTGAGAGCACGATTGAGAGGAGTTAGACCATCTGGCTTATTGCCAACCGGACTTCACGTGTAGAAATTCTTATGTTATGGTATGCAGGTGTCCACACGATGTTTTCCTTCATTAAAGTTTGGCGATTGACTAACTAGTCATGAACTGAACTAAATTAAAACGCAGTTAAAAATGGGCGGCCGCAGGTTCGATCCACGCACCAAGACAAATGTTTGTGCAGTCTACTAATATTCAAATAAAAAGAGTTCTTCCAGATTTTATCGCAAATTTGATTCTATTTTTATTTTCTTTAATTTCCCGATGTTTCGATCACTTTACAGCTTTCGTGGTCACGGGGCGGTCCACCCCGATAAAATCCGTAAGAATTCGTTTTATTTCAATTTGTAACATTCGCGTAGATCTTATAAACCATTAGTCTACTAATATTTCGTGTCTGGATGTTTGTGAGATTAGTATTATTTATTCCGGCACGGCATAGTGACTGCTCTGCTCCTGATGTTAACTGCAATGGCGTCGAGACAGCGTCGAATGGCAGACAGCGGTCCCATGCCATCCGTACAATCATACCGGCCTGCAATATGTTTCTTCCATACAATCATGCTTCTTCATAACTCTCTCGTAGTTTCTGATACATGACACAAGACCTGTGTACTTTGAGGACAAGACTATGTATGTGACTGTTGAGTGTATTTATTGTAAAAAATGTCCTGTGGGGTTACTTTATGATTCGAAACGAAACTCGAATGTTCGGACGTCAATGTCTGTAGTACGTTTTTAATTTTCCACTTTTAAAAATCAGCACTGTTCTCTATGATTTTTTTTATCAGCCTATATGCGTCCCACTGCTGGGCACGGGCCTACTCTACAATTGAGGGAATCGATTGAGAGTGGTTAGGCCATATAGACCACCACGCTGGCCTATTGCGGGTTGGCGGACTTACATACCGTAGAAATTCTGTAAAATCGCTACGGTATGCAGGTTTCCTCACGATGTTTTCCTTCACCGTTAAATTTCGTGGCGATTGACTATCAATACACACATAACTCCGAAAAGTCAGAGGTGTGCCCTGGGATTTGAACCCGCGGCCACCGTGAACATGTAGGCAGCCGAGTCTGGTCCGTTACCAACAGGCCACCACGCACTTCACAGGCCACCACGCACTTCTCTATGATGATGTTCTCTATGATACTTATCATTAATTCCGAACTAAGTCTACAGTAAGGACGTACGATAGAGGATTCCATCATTTTGTGGAGTACCTAGGCACATTCGTGCAGTTTTACGTGCGACGTCCGAAGTTACGAATTTCGTTTGGGATCATAGAGTAACCTCCTGTACATTTCTAATAGGTTTTTACAATCCTTTCTCGCCTAAATCGATTGAAATACTTGGATCTGTGCCGCGTGGCAGTCTTCCAACAAGGGATTCCCGAATCCCCATTAGCAAAAGTTCAGTTAGTGACGATCAAACTTGCGACCTTATTCATAGAGTTTTAAAACCTATTTCAGTTAACGAATGTTGTCTTCTTCGCTCAAACTGAACTCAAAAGCCGTTCGAAAGAGACAAAACACTCGATAACTAAAATAGGTTTTGAAACTATCATTGAATAAGGTCGTTATACTATAATCATGTTTAATTTTTACACTCACAAAATGAGGTTAGTAATTGTGATACTAGGTATCAGCTCGTGTAAATTCCACTGCAGGCCATGGGCCTCCTCTAAAAACGAGAGTACAATTAAGGGGCCAGGCCGTATAGTCCACCACGCTGGCCTAGTAAGGGTTACCGGACTTTGACAATAGAAATTCTTCTAAATCGCTATGGTATGCAGATTACCTCACGATGTTTTCCTTCACCGTTATAGTTATAAAAAAAACTACATAACATAAGCACACGCCTTTTTCCCAGAGGAGGTAGGCAGAGGTGCTACCAGAACACCCACGTTTCGCCTTGTATATTCCATCCCACGATGTGATAGGAGGCGAGCCCATCGCCTTATCGGGCACAAATTCCTGACTCCGGGCTAATAATGAATTGAAAAATCCAATATCATTTTGCCCGACCCGGGATTCGAACCCGAGACCTCAGCTCTGCAATCGTACCGTACACTACGCCACCGAGGCAGTAAAAAAAAACTACCCACAAAAAAAATTAAATCACTTTTACATCAAAATATATATTTTATATCCAGTGTAATCTTTATTTAGAGGCTCCATTACGGCTAGCAAACTTCTTCACATTACAATAATACGTAAATTAATTTATTATTTACTTACAACTCAAGCGTATCTACAAAGGCCCTGTTTAAATCAATTAAACCAAAAACTAAGTCAAGGTTTCAAAATAATTCTCAGACCTATTTATAGATCCGATAGGGTCTGAGCGATGCAACTTCGACTACCGAAACCGAATTTCGCACAACTCCAAAATTTATCATACCGAATCACAATTTTGAAGACCCACAGTATCTAGGATCCAAGTGTTGCACCTGCAACTACTCGGCCTACATCATCAAATTAAATTTCCCTACTCGGGATTCAAACTCAGGACCACACAGCACGCACGAGCCACTAGACCAATATAATGTTTATTTTTAACACCGGCGCCATCCGTCTGTGTCGTTGACCGATATTGTAACTTTCAATATGTTTCGCGTATTGCATATTGATTGTAGAAAGTTCTGTAATTTTGTTTGCTTTCTGTTTCAAATACATACGTAAACTCACGCCTTTTTCCCAGAACGGGTAGGCAGAAGTGCTACCAGGACACCCACGTTTCGCCTCGTGAGGGCCCACGATGTAATAGGAGACGAGCCTATGTCCATATCGGGCATAAACCCCTGACTCCGGGCTGATAATTAACAGAAAAATCCAACATCACTTTGCTCGACCGGGTATTCGAACCCGAGACCTCAGCGTTGATCGTACCGTGGTACAACTGCGCCACCAGGGTAGGTAGTTTAAAATAGTGATCGTTTTTTGGGACATTTCGCAATGAGAAATGTATTTTTAAGTGGGCCTGTGATATATCAGAGATGGTTCAAAATCACACTTTATTGGGAGTACAAATACGAGCAATCATAGTTGGACAATACACACACATATCGACTGGCTTGTAATATTGAGTTCAATTCCCGGGTCAAGCAATCTAGTTTCACTAATCGTATGAGTTTACCCAGATTTTTTATTGCCAGCTTTAGACACGTCCTCTATCACATTTTGAAATAAAAATAAATTAAATTATAGATGGCACTTTTGACACCTCTGCTTACCCTCTCAAAGATATATGCGTGAGTGTCATAGTACGTATATTATAAGGCAACTATCATCTATTGGCGATTGGCAATATTTAGACCTAAAAATTAAATTCATATAATAAAAAAATGTGGAAATCATTGGGAGAGGTCTATGTTCAGCAGTGGACTTCCTTTGGCTGATGGATTGGATTGGATTGATTGAATAAAAATAAAAAAAATATTATATATATTGACGCGTTGTTTGATACATTTTCTATTCTTTTAGTTTTCTAATAGTATTAACGTGTTCAATGTAGTAAAATACATTATGAATAGAGAAAAACTAAACGTCGAATCAACAGTTTTTATTAATGTTTCCAAATTCCAAATCATATTTGTTTTGTTTAAAAATAATATATTAATAATACAACGATTGTGTAATCATAATTCCTCTATTCTTTTCCAACATCATGTACATTTATACCAGGGCTCTCTACACATACAACTCGCATATTAAAACTGTGTAAAACGTTACAACTTGAATAATCGTGGCGTAATAATATTCCGACTCGGCCATCCTTCACATCAGCCGTTGACAACTCCGTTCTGTATTCAAATCCTTATTCTATTCTTCTTAATATAACTGCCAGCAACATCATTCTATAGTAGGTTGCTTTACTCATCGCTTATAAAAATCATCCGTTACAAATATGTTTGCGTGATAAGACGCGCTAGTGTCACTAATGGCAGCCACACACGATACAGTATACTTGCGCAAGTCCAGACTTGCGCAAGTATACTGTATCGTGTGTTGGAAGATAATTGTGCAAATTATTCACTTGCACAAGTTCTTTAAAAAGTTCCAAATTTCAATTCCCAACTTGTGCAAATTTGCGTTTGTGCAAGTTTACATGAAAGTGTGTGGGAGCGCGCGCAAGTTTCAGTCTGTTCTAGCCACCGTACGCACGCACGTCGTTTTGGCGCCAAAATGAACGAGACTTCCGAGCGACATGGAGTTCGTGATATTATGGAAGAATTTATAAATATTTACAGAAATGAGCCATGTCTTTGGCAAATAAAAAGTAAAGACTACCATCACAGGGACAAAAAAAATGCTGCTTATAATAAATTAATTGAACAATGCCATACAATTTCTTCATCCATACGCAGATAGTTTTGCCAGTCTTTGGGTGCAAATTTCAATTCATTTAACAAATTCATTTAACAGTGCGTGGTGGCCTCGTGGTATCGGACCAGACTCGGCTGCCTACATGTTCACGGTGGTCGCGGGTTCAAATCCCAGGGCACACCTCTGACTTTTCGGAGTTATGTGTGTATTGATAGTCAATCACCACGCACTTTAACGGTGAAGGAAAACATCGTGAGGAAACCTGCATACCGTAGCGATTTTAAAAAAATTCTACGGTGTGTAAGTCCGCCAACCCGCACTAGGCCAGCGTGGTGGACTATATGGCCTAACCACTCTCAATCGTACTCTCGATTGTAGAGGAGGCCCGTGCCCTGCAGTGGGTCGTATATGGGCTGATACAATACAAAAAATAACAAATTGATGTGCGAATAATGGTTTCTTTTTATTAACCAGTCTTTAGTCCATACTTTTCGATTTATCTTGTGAGTTTTTAGTTTTTTCGTAGCTAAAATAAAGCCAACTAATGCTACTGCATCATCCATAGCACAAAACAACACAACCAGGTAGCTCACTTTCAAGAATAATGATATTGTTTTAAATGGAGCAGGTACGCACGCTTGTACGAATATCAGTGAAATGATATTTGTGCAAGCATGCTTGAGCCGTTTGTGGTCGGCTCCGAAATACGTGAATTTGTACAAGTCCAAGCTTGCGCAAGTATACTGTATCGTGTGTGGCTGCCATAAGAGACAGATCGCTTCAGTGTTGTCAATGGGTGTTTAATTCAATTATATTGTATTTATCAAAAAGTATCCATAGCAAACCAAGAATTTTATGAATCTATTCAGAATGGGCGGGCACATAGCACGGAGAACTGATGGCCGATGGGGCCAAAAAGTTCTCGAATGGAGGCCACGAAGCGGAAAGCTCAGCGTAGGACGTCCACACACTAGGTGGTCAGACGACCTGGTAAAGGTCGCGGGACGTCGCTGGATGCAGGCTGCCTCCAACAGGTCACTGTGGAAATCATTGGGAGAGACCTATGTTCAGCAGTGGACTTCCTTTGGCTGATGGATGATTCAGAATTAAACAAGTGACAAAGGTTTATTTGTGTAATGCAGGTATTTGAGTCCGAAAAGTAATGAGACTTAACATCTTACGTCTCAGGATGGTGAGCGCAGTGGAACGCCGAGCATTGCTTTGTAATTCATGATGTTTGGTTTTGCTACTGTCCGTGAGCGGTCGTATCGCTTACCATCAGGCGAATGGCATGCACGTCTCGCCATTCATTAAATAAAAAAAGTCTCCTGTAGATTCTGATACACACAGAACTCGATTTTATTACGGGTCAGAAATATATTTCCGTTGGGTGTATTCATACAAGGTATATCAAGACCGCTACCGAAAACGAAGCCAGGTGGTAGTTTTAGTGACTACAGACACGATGCAACTAAACATTTCTCAAAAAAAAACGACCGGTTCTTTGTTGCAATTTTTTATATAAATTTTGCTAAAATTATAATTTAAACCCTTGCGTATCATTGTGTCTTAAAAAATAAAAAGGTGTCCATTATTATTTTGGGAAAAGAATATGTTTACTACCCAAAGACGACAACAAGTAAAAAATTACAACAAAATTGTCGCTTTTTTTTTGCGAAATTTTTAGTTGCATTGTGTCTATAGTCACTTTAACTACCACCTGTCTTCGTTTTCGTTCGCAGTCTGGATACACCCTGTACATATTTAACTAGGCCGAAAATTATCTCAGCCCGAAACCGAAAAATATAAGTCAAATCACCCAAACACTAATTCTAGATCCCTCGTTGGCCATTGGTTAATTGGTTCACAATCTAGGGTTAGGACCGTGAACCTCTTATCTTAAGTAAATGCGATCAAAGTCATGTGGACACATTTCCTTATTATATCGACTGTCACACATGCATATATATTATACTCGTATAGTAATTTATCATCACGGAACTGTTGAGACTTCGAGAAAATTACATAAGCATTAATTTTGTAATCCAATCCATCGGCCAAAGAAAGTCCACTGCTGAACATAGGCCTCTCCTAATGATTTCCACAGTGACCTGTTGGAGGCAGCCTGCGTCCAGCGACGTCCCGCGACCTTTACCAGGTCGTCTGACCACCTAGTGGACGTCCCACACTGCGCTTTCCGCTTTGTGGCCTCCATTCGGGAACTTTTTGACACCATCGGCCATCAGTTCTCCGTGCTATTTGCCCCGCCCATTGCCACTTCAACTTGCTAATCCGCTGGGCTATGTCGGTTAGTTTAGTTCTCCTACGGATCTCCTCATTTCTGACTCGATCTCGTAGGGAAACCCCGATCACAGCCCTCTCCATAGTTCGTTATATTTTAATGCATTTAAGTCGTATTTTTATGGCTAATCGTCAATCGAGACTACGATTAACAGGGGTAAAACTATTGTCCACAACTCTGGCCTGTTGCAACACATATTGCTATGGTATGCAGATTTCCTCACGATGTTTTCCTTCACCGTTATAGTGCGTGGTAATTGACTATCAAGACACACAAGACTCAGGGAAGTCTCGTTTCTTGGGATTTGAAACCGCGACCTCATTCTTTATGTTATAAAACATTAATGCGACAGAAGAATTGTACAAGATATTGAGTTTTTGAAAAGAAGCTACATGTTTTGCCTTTACGATTTTTACATTCAGCGCATAGTTTAAGATTACCATATTTTTTTTGTAATCTATTATTGATTTGTTATCAACAAAAAACTACAAACATAAATGAATTATCTCAATTTAACAAAGAAATATCAGACCCTACAAAAATGCAGAGAGGGCCAGCTGTGCATTCAAAATAAACAAATGACAGCCCATGTGTGCCAGTGCAGGCGAACGCACAAAGACGCAGCTATTAATAGCTCAGATATTAACGGACTAACCTAATATTTGTGTTGTAAATAAGACGGTAGGAAGCAATTTTGACTTTTAACTGAGTTTTAATATATTTTTGGTAATCAATCTATACACATAATAAATTTGTAACCGATCGATGTCTGTACATGGAAGATAAATGAGAAAAACTGATATGGGGGGACTATATTAACGTAATAGAACCCAAAACAATGTTTTTTTTTTGTCTATCGGTCTGTGCGATTGTGCGCGATGAACTCAGAAACGGCTTAATGGATTTCCATGAAATTTGGTATGGAGGTAGCTGACACCATGGATTAACACTTTGGCTACTTTTTATCCCGAAAATGTAGTGTTCCCGTGGGATGAGAGAAGAATTCCGATATATTTGTTACTTTTTGTACTCAAATAGATGGATTGGGACTGGATTACATATCTTGAGTGAGAATGATACGGGACAAGGCGGGATATAACGGGACGGGACTCGGGTGGATTTTTTTCATAAAGGTAACCACGCAAACGGAGTTGCGGGCCAAAGCTAGTTTTAGAATAAAAGACTTACACTTTCATAGAGAATTAAAAACTTTTTTTAGTAATCGAATTTTTTCCAGTTTTCTCCCTTTCGAACGACTTTTAAATTCAGTTTGAGCGAAGAGGACAAAACATTCGACAACCAAAATAGGATAGAGGCGAGCCTATCGCCATATCGGCAACAATTTCCTGAATCCGCGCTGATAATGAATAGAAAAATCCAATATCACTTTGCCCGACCCGGGATTCGAACCCGAGACCTCAGCTTCATAATCATACCTTAGTACAACTACGCCACCGACGCAGTCATTTCAAAAACATTAAAAAAAAAAAAGGAATCTTAATCATACGGCCTAGTTTCTATATTTCCAAAACTATGGCCTAGTTTTGCATATACATCACACAAAAAATCACACAAACGAACTAGATTCCATACAATTGTATAATATACTGTAACACCATTTACGTTACATTTCACACAAAACAATAGACTCAGGTCAGCGTCGATTTATCTTGCAATTCTTTGTTATCATTCTTTATTATGAATCATACTGTATGTGGTAGCCACCTCCCTCCCGCATCCCCCCTTTGTGACGTCACAGCGTGAGTAAAGAGGAAGTTTCATTGCGATGAGTCGAGCAATAGTTTTCTTGATCTGATTAAGATTGTTGATGAGAAAATTCTTAAATATGTATCTGTATCAGCCCATACACGTCCCACTGCACGGGCCTCCTCTACAATACGATTACGATTGAGTGAGGTTAGGCCATATATGTAATTCTTTGACATACATACATAACCACACGCCTTTTTCCCAGAAGGGGTAGGCAGAGGTGCTACTAGAACACCCACGTTTCGCCTTGTATATTCCGCCACAATTGAGAGTGGTTAGGCCATATAGTCCACCACGCTGTCCTAGTGCGTGTTGGCAGAATTTTACATACCATAGAAATTTATACAAATCGCTATGTAATGCAGGTTTCCTCACGATGTTTGAGGAAATACACTATTTTTTTCAAGCTCACCAGATCGTATTTCTCCGGAAATAAAAGAAAAGGAGATTCGAACTCGCGACCACCGTGTAACCGTCCGGATCGTTACCAACAGACCATCACGCTCATCCAATTCAATACACTTACTCAATCTGCTACAAATACGTTAACAATCGCGTGTGCTAGTGAAAGTTCCGCGGGAGTAACCGGAAAATATGTTTCTTACAC
Source organism: Theretra japonica (assembly GCA_033459515.1). Lineage (NCBI taxonomy): Eukaryota > Metazoa > Arthropoda > Insecta > Lepidoptera > Sphingidae > Theretra > Theretra japonica. Next base: position 893,511 of record CM065952.1, read on the forward strand.
GCCTTTCGAAGCGTGGCGGAAAAACAATATTTACGATACAACTGGGTAGTGAATATACAACCAACTCTACATCTTCATCAGCCTTTTACTGTCCACTGCTGGCTGAGGCGGATTATCCTAAGACAAACTAGACACGTGCCTACGAGCGCGAGGTTGCGAAGGGGCGCGCACGATTTCGGATATCTTCGTCTCATGCAAAGCCATCGATCGAATGCTATAATTATGATACGTGTGAAAAACATCATCTGCGTCTGATAATTTGCGTTATATCATGGTGTATTTCACTAATTCAAAACATAGTACAATCACCAAATATACAATGAGACAACTCCTCGTTCTATCGAAGTTAGTATTTTTTTAAGTATGGCTGCCAGAGGGGCGCTTTGAGGTGCTTGCGTAGGGCGCACTCAACATTTAATCCGCCTCTGACTGCTGGACATAGGCCTCCTCCAAATTGCGCCATTTCACCCTGTCTTCGGCTTATTGCATCCAGCATCTGCCAGCGACCTTTCGCAAATCGTCACTCCACCTGGCTGGAAGGCGTCCTAAACTACGCTTGCCAAAACACGGTCTTCACAACTCACACACTGTACTGTACTGTATCAGCCCATATACGTCCCACTGCAGGGCACGAGCTTCCTCTACAATCGAGAGCACGATTGAGAGGCGTCTGGCTATAGTCCACCACGCTGGCCTAGTGCGGGTTGGCGGACTTACATACCGTAGAAATTCTTTAAAATCGCTACGTCATGCAGGTTTCCTCACGATGTTTTCCTTCAACGTTATAGTGCGTGAAATACCTTATCCAAAATACTTTTAGATGAGTTATTGGACTTAAACAAAACCCAATAAAACAAGTTATTTTGATATAATATTATTATCCAACGTGCAACTTCAAACGAACGAGTTTTTTTATGGCCTTGCTTGACCGGACTTTTTACCTGCAAATACGTTGGGATTTCAAATTAAAAATACATCAGTTTAAGTGAAAATCTGCTATGTTATATAAATACGAATATTATATAAATAAATACGATAGCCTCCGCGGCGCAGTTGGTTAGACACCGGCTGTGAAATGAGAAGCCGTGGGTTCGATCCCCGCACCGAGACAAATGTTTGTGAGGCACACAAGTATTTATCTCGGGTCTGGGTGTTTGTGAGACCGAAAAGTCTCTCGTAGCTTCTGATACACGATACAAGACTTAATTGATCTTAATGTGGGGTCTGGACTATGTATGTGACTGTTGTATATTTTTTTTTTTTTTTTTTTCTATTTATTTTATTAAAGAGGGTTTAATCAAGATATGATTATGTCACCCTCATGGTATACACATAATATAACAGTAATTTAAAATCTATTAATTAAAGCCGCTTTAGCTACGTTGTACAATAGGCCCGCTTCCTTTGAAAAAGGTAAAGCGAGTATACTATTACATACACCAATATTATGATTGAACTCAGGCAATAATATCTTTCTTTCCCTCTCGTTCCGGACACATTCCATAAGGATGTGATGTACATCTTCTACGATATTACATAGAGTGCAATTTGGTGAGTTAATTTTGCCCATTAAAAATGCAAATCGGTTTAATGGAATGTGTCCCGTCCGAAGACGTAGCGCAAGAATTATATCCGACCTGTTCATATTGGTTTGATCAATCCACGGAAATCGATGTATATTGGGCTGGATTGTTCTATACCAGATGCCTTTCGTTAATGATCGTCGATCAAAATATTCTGACCATAACTCAACACATTTATTTCTTACCGTGTATAAAACATCATTTAAATAAGGGGAACATGAAATGTTTAACCCTTCATAAGATGCATCTTTGGCCAACATGTCTGCTACTTCATTTTCAAACAATCCAATATGAGCAGGTATCCACTGTAGAATTACATTTTTATTTTTAGACTTAAGTTCCCTAATACAATTAATCACAATATAGGCTATCGACGTTCCACGACTTTTAAAAGTACAGCGAGTAATATGTTGAAGGGCGCTCCTTGAATCCGTAAAAATAACATAATCACCGCTTTCAAAAGAGTTAATATAAGACAGAGCTTCAGCAATCGCAATGAGTTCAGCGTACATTATGTTTATGTTTTGTTTAATATGTAATTTTACCGAAGTATTTGTTTGTACGTCAAAGAGCGCTGCACCAACGTTACATTTATCTTTGGAACCGTCAGTAAAAATTTTGTAAAAGTGATTGTAAGTATTATTAATATATTGGACACATCTTATTCTAAGTTCAGTAGAATTGTATGATCGCTTCGGCTGTCTAACTTCGGGTAATTTTGGCTTTATGATTGTGGAAAGATCTATATTAGTCATCCAGGTGTCTAAACTGAACATTTCTAGTTGAGGGCTAACATGTAAGTCCTCATGTTTAAGGTACTGGTGGACGGAAACCAATAATGATTTTTTCGCCCTTGTATTTTGTAACAAAGACTCCAGTTCATCTAATATAGGCATAATGTTATTTTTGGTATAAGATTTTGATGTAAGCCAAAATTTGCCAGCCAAATAATGTCTCCGTATGTGTAATGGTTGTAGATAAAGTTCGTTTTCCATGGCGTGTATGCTCGTACTTTTAATAAACCCCCCTATTAATCTCATAAATACGTTTTGAACCTTATCAAGTTTGTTGAGTTGTGTTTGGGATGCGTTGTCATAAAAAATACAGGCATAATCCATCCTACTGCGAACCAAAGAAATATATAAGCGCCTTAAGTGAATGGGGTGCACACCCCATTTAGGTCCACTAAGAATGCTGAACATATTTACGAATTTCACTAGTTTACATTTTATCTCATTAATATGTTTAGACCACCTTAATGACCGATCAAGCCATAGCCCCAAATATTTTACATGGTCCACAACAGGCACTGATACTTCTTTAACTTTTAGATCAATGTTTTCTCTCTTAAAATGTCTTTTAAAAATGCAAACTTTGCTTTTGGATTCAGAAATTTCTAAGCCTAAGTTTAAAAGAATATTGTATAATTGATTTAATGCCAATTGTAAATTTTGAGTTGCAGCTGTAGTGTCAGTGCCAGATGTATACAAAATAAAATCGTCAGCATATTGCGAAACATAGACCTGCTGTATTTGTTTGCAGATCGACATAGTAGCGATGTTAAATAAAAGTGGAGATAATGGATCACCCTGTGGCAAACCCCGACCGGTACTACGACTCATACAGACGTTATTTAAACTGATTTTAAGGTTCCTTTCTTTTAGATAATTCCAAATATAGTTGCACATCGTGTGCCCCACTCCAAGTTTGTCCATTATTTGCATTAAGCTAACTAGATCCAAATTATTATAGGCGTCATGAATGTCGACAAAACACGCAAAAGTTGGAGTTTTTTTTGCGAAACCAATTTGTATTGTTAAAACTAGATTTGCCAAATTATCCATAGTTGAGTGACATTTCCTAAAGCCCGTCGTTTCGTTAGAAAGAAGACCTTCTTTTTCAATAAACCATTCTAACCTATTCATTAGAATGGTATGAAAAACTTTGCAGAGACATGATATCAACGATATTGGTCTCAATGATGATAAGTCATTTAGGTCGCGGTTCGGTTTGGGGACCGGCACAATAGTGATATTTCGCCACTGGTGCGGAACATAGCTTAAATTATAAAATCGATTATACAATTCAAGTAAGATTTGCTTTCCGATTAATGGCAATTTTTTTAACATCGAATAAGATATGTTATCGTGGCCAGGCGATGTATCTTTAGACCGGATAGATCGTTCTAATTCATGAGCCGCAATAATAACATCCAAGTTAGGGTTAAATGAAGAAAAGCATAAGTCAGCAGGAAGCACAAAATCTGGTGTCAAGTTTTGTAATAGATTATGGGCTCTATCCTGATCCACATGATACCTGCGCGAAATATTACGTCCTTTAATCCACTTCATTTTTCGCCACACATCACTGGGAGAAGTATTTTCATCTAAGGATGAACAAAAGGACTGCCAAGACTCATATTTAGCATTGCGAATTGACCTTTGAGCAATTTTAATTTTATCTTTTAAAATAACAAAATTCTGAGGAATAGGATTACGTCTAAAGTCCTTTAGTGCAAGTCTACGTTCCGCGACATATTTTGAGAGTTTGGCATTCCAGTAAGGTTTTGGAGCAAAGTCAGTTTTAGGGTTTTGATTAATTATAAAATTTGGTATATGTAAGTCTGCAGCTATATTGATATACTCTAAAAATAAGTCATAACTAGTTTGAGGATTTACTGAAAATTCAAATTGAGAAAATAATTTTGTTAAAAGATCTTGGTAACCAACCCAATCCGCTTTTTTGAAATTTCTACGACTTATATTGTTAACTTTTACTTTAATATTAGAAGATATTTTAATAACACAGTGATCACTGCCGAGGGTTTCTTTTAATGGTGTCCAATCAAAATTCAGGGCTATGTCCGAAGATGCCAATGAAATATCCGGAGATGATTGCCGTAATACATTGTTACATAACTGAATGCGTGTGGATGTACTGTTATTTAATATGACAAATCGGTGATCGAGTATTGCATTAAAAATTTGAAGACCTCTGTGGTCTGTTTTTGATGACCAGCTGGCATGATGCCCGTTAAAATCTCCTAGCAATAGAGTATTTTTACCACATACAGAAAATACTTCATCCCAGTCGTGTTGACTTGTTTGAATAGATGGAGGGCAATAAATTGAGATGATGCGCTCAATATCACTGCAATTAAAAATTTCAATCCCTATAACCTCTATTAAAGAACTCATTGGAGCATATTGTAATAACTTTGATTTGATTGAAGAATGCACTATTATAGCTACACCTCCATAGCTGTCGTTTCGGTCATTGCGATAGATGTTATAACCACTAATTTTAAGTGGACTTGTTGGTTCTAACCACGTTTCATTTAAAGTAGCGATGTGGATCTTTTCTTGTGACAGTAAATTTTCTAATGAGGCTAATTTGGGGCGTACACTTTGTGCGTTCCACTGTATAATATTAACTTGGAGCGTTATTTGCGACTTATCCATTAATTAAATCAACAATATTCTTTAATATAGGCCAGTCCGCAATATTATCAACAACTACCAAGATTATCCACTCCACGCTACATTTTATCACATCATAAAGTTTAGCTTGAACACTATCATGCTTCAAAAATATAATCTCTTTTAATCTTGATAATAGTTCGTTGAAATTGACATCCTTACTTTTACTTGTAGTTGGTTCGGCATCAGGAGGATTACTTGGGTAAGAGATATTGTCACCTGGAATTGGTTCAAAACGGAACACTGATTCAAAAACAGGAGTATCCGGTCTCTGAGATCGCTTTTGTCGGAAATTGGTGAAATATTTTGGAGCCTTCGCTTGGTGAATAACAGCTTCTGATTTAATGACATCACTGAAGGTCGGAATATTGTTGGATTCGGTTGGAGTAATACCCATTACCACAGGGGCAAATTTGCGCTCGCTAACTGGTTCACGTCGTCCATGCATATGACTATCTTGGGGCACGTATAGCATAAGAGCTTTTCGGTATGTGCAGTTGAACTCTGCCATTAGGTCTCTAAGTTTTCGTTCTTTGAGATAAGCTGGGCACGATTTTAGCAAAGCCATGTGATTTCCGCGGCAGTTAACACACTTGAATGATTGAGTGTCGCAATTGTCATGATCACCGCCACACTTTGGACATACTTGACTCTTCGAACTACATGTCTTGATGGTATGTCCGAACTTCCAGCATCTAATGCATTGCGTCACGGGGAATATATATGGGTCGACTTTTATCCTCAAATCATCTACATAAACGAACGAAGGAATACTCGCACCTTTAAAACACACTTTAACGGCTTCGCTCGGAATCCAAGATTCATCGCTATTATTCTTGTTGGGATTGCGTTTCTTCAGGCGATTGACGGACACAATTTCTATGTCGCTCGGGCCGGATATACCTTTAAAAATCTCTTCATCCGACATATCCAAATCTACGTTTTTAATCACCCCGTAAGAATTGGTAACCTCCATGGCCCTATGGAACCGCCATCCTTTGTCAAGAAATGTTTTACAAGTCTCCAGGTTTATCGCACTATTCGCATTTATACAATCAATGCGTACTTTGTATTGATTAATGTATTTTAAGTTTGCAATATCTGTTATTCCTTCCGCTTTTAGTAGTTTTGCCAACGCAAATTGTTTTGGCATTTTCTCTTTCCACGAAATATATATTTCAATATTATCCTTCTCTTTGATTTTCTTTTCCTTTTTCTTGACCACAGTCCAGTCTGTAGTATCATTCTCGTCTCTTGACCTTTTTAATGTAGTTGTATAGTTCTTCATCTCGGATTGTATAATATCTTCATTCTCAATATGCTCATTATTTTCCTTAATCGTCTTATCTTGGTCGTCCTCTTGTTCATCAGATGATATATCCATAATAAATATTGTTCGATAGGTGCATTAGAAAGTTGTTTACGAGATGCGGCGGCCGGTCCGTCGGACGGCACCAAGGTCACCCTTTGTTAATTACAACAGACGCAAAACGTTGATAATAATTAACCACACTACACGCCCGTCTATTCCGTACGAATGCCGTAACGCGACTGACTGTTGTATATTTATTTATTATTTACAGTTGTGTAAAAACCATAAAGTCTTTCTTTTTGTCATCTATATCTATCTATACATACAGGGTATATCAAGACTGCGACCGAAAACGAATAAAGGTGGTAGCTTTAGTGATTACAGACACAATGCACCTAAAAAAAAATGACAGGTTTTTTTATAATGTTTTAAATATTATGGTGTTTGCATAGTAAATCCCTAGTTTTTACTAAAATTATAATTTAAACCCTTACCATAGTCTTTAAAAATAAAAAGGTGTACATTACTATTTTAGGAAACGATGTATTTACTACCCAAATACGACGATAAGAAAAAAAACAAAAAAAAACTATTCTCGTTGCGAAATTTCTAATTGCATTCTGAAGTCACTAATACTACCACCTGGCTTCGTTTTGGGTCGCAGTCTGGATATACCCAGCACAATGTTAATGTTTCCGTTGTACTAAAATATAAAGTTGAAGAGTTTGTTTGAACGCGGTAATCTCAGAAACTACTGGTTCGAATTGAAAAATTATTTTACTGTTGGATAGTCCATTTATCGAGGATGGCTATAGGCTGTATAACATCTCGCTATAACCAAAAGGAGCGGAGCATTAATGAAAAATGTAGCAACAACGGTTTTGCACGTCGAAAAGTATCTGCACCCGAGTGAAAACGGGCCACGCCGGGACGCGTCTTGTATACATCGAACATCGCCTCAACTAGTATTTTTGGATATAGTAGAGCCACGCTGTCGTCTATCACCACTCAGAATGAATGGGTAGGCAAGTCCGAGGCGGTATCACTGTCTGATGCCTCACAGGAAATCGACGTGAAGCGACAACTTTGCCGTCGCGTTTCGGTCGAGTGAGACTGTTGGATGCCCAATACCCCTTTCCTCTTCCCATCCTTTTTCCTTCCCGCTCCCCTCCCGTTTCCTTCCATGATCGATGGTCCCATCCGTGGTCAATGTTCATGGGCGGCAGTGATCACTTACAATCAGGAGACCTGTTTGCTCATTCACCGGACCTATGCAATAAAAATCTACATTGATTTTCTAGATAACCAGTATATCGTTATAAAAACTTCTACAACTCGATTCAATTTAATTGCAGTATTACACAGGATATGGCACGAGGCGAAACCGGACTTGTGAAGGCAAACTCTTTAATATTACACGTGGGCAGCAAGGAAAAACGTTTTATATTATCCTTATATTATATATATATATATATATGGAGAGTATGAAATTCCAATAATAGCAGTCAAATCCGAAATAATGCTAAAAATCTGTATTTAGTCAACTGTACTGGATTAGCCTAATCGCTTGTAAATACAGGACTCTACAATCGAGAGTAGAATTGAGCGGGGTTAGGCCGTGTAGTCCACCACGCTGGCCTACTGCCAGGCGGACTTTTACATAACATAGATATTCCCCAAAGGCTATGGTATGAAGGTTTCAGGTTTGGTAACTGACCAGACGCGACTGCCTACATGTTCATGGTGCTCGCAGGTTCAAATCCCAGGACACATCTTTGAGTATTCGGAGTCATGTGGGTATTGATAGTCAATCGCCACGCACTATAACAGTGAAGAAAAACATCATGAGGAAATCTGCATACCATAGCGATTTGTATAAATTTCTATGGTATGTGAAAGTCCGCCAACCCGCACTAGGCCAGCGTGGTGGACTATATGGCCTAACCACTCTCAATCGTACTCTCAATTGTAGAGGAGGCCCGTGCCCTGCAGTGGGACGTATATGGGCTGATACAAATACATTATTCTTAACTACAATTAAAAGGATTATCTCTCTTTGTATATATACTCCAGTTTAGTTTGCACTGCACTTTAAATAAGGTGCATTGTATTTACTTTATTACATATTCTTTTCAATACATATTGCAAGATAACGCTTGTGTATATCACGACAAAGAAAACCATTGATACCATTGAATATCCTACCTAAACTCTCTAACTTTAAAGTCGCTTTTTCCATGGCAAATCACACTAAAATCTTACAGCTCTAAACTTTAAACACTACAATAACATTTTTTGTAGCTATATTAATTCCATTTTTCACTTTAATCCCATAGATTTACGGTTCCATTTTCCGTGGCAAATTGCACTACAATCTTATAGGTCAAAACTCCAAAATCTAATATAATTGTTTACTCACCAAATGGAGTCAGTAAACTGCATTAAGGAGGACAATCTCTGGTCCAAATTAGTGTCATTCACATCGGCTTATCAATCGATAGTGATAACAGATATCTTATCACACCAATCATTGTCCAATTAAAAAACGATAGTAGGTACTTATACCCAATTTTTAAGTACTATAAAATAAATAAAATAAAATAAATACACCCAACAGTCACATACATAGTCCTGACCCCACACTAACATCGAGTCTTGCGTCGTGAATCAGAAACTGCGAGAGACTTTTCGGTCTCACAAACACCCAGACCCGAGACGAGTACTCGTGGGCCTCACAAACATTTGTCGTGAAACCTGCATACCGTAGCGATTTTAAGGAATTTCTACTATGTATAATCCGCCAACCCGCACTAGGCCAGCGAGGTGGACTATAAGGCCTAATCACGCTCAATCGTACTCTCGATTGTAGAGGACGCTCGTGTCCTGCAGTTGGACGTATATGGGCTGATACAGATACAGATATTTTTTGCAGAACTTAAGTAATTTGCCCACACCATTATAATTAATAACAGTAGAAAATTTCAATGTGTAACAATAGTCAATACGTATGTATTAATAGTCAATCACCACGCACTTTAACGGTGAAGCAAAACATCGTGAGGAAACCTGCGTACCGTAGCGATTTTAAAAAGGAATTTCTACGGTATGTAAGTCCGCCAACCCGCACTAGGCCAGCGTGGAGGACTATAAGGCCTAACCACTCTCAATCGATTCTCTCGATTGTAGAGTAGGCCCGTGCCCAGCAGTGGGACGTATATGGGCTGATACAATACAATACAACAATACGTAAACATTACATTTTAAACATAAAAAATATTAAATTAAAAACCTAGGCTGAACAGTCAATAACTAAGGAAAAGGACGGCGTGAAATAATTATGGCGATGCAATACATACCTAAAGTCGGTGACCTAATGTACAGAGGGCAAACATTGTGACTCAGAATTTGTAGATTTAATTTTAAGAGAAGGAAAAGGGATATAGTGTACGAGAGTATTAATAAAAAATAAAATTAAAACATGGTATTTAGTTTCTGCTACGTGGGTTCCATTCGAGAACTTTTTGGCCCCATCGGCCATCAGTTCTCCGCGCTATGTGCCCGCCCACTACCACTTCAACTCACTAATCCGCTGGGCTATGTCGGTTACTTTAGTTCTCCTACGGATCTCCTCATTCCTGATTCGAACCAGACGATGTCAGACGAACTGGTAAAGGTCGCGGGACGTCGCTGGACGCAGGCTGCTTCCAACAGGTCACTGTGGACATCATTGGGAGAGGCCTATGTTCAGCAGTGGACTTCCTTTGGCTGATGTATGGATGATTATTTAGTTATTTTTTTCATGTTATAGTATAACGAAAAATTCACAATGAAATAAATACCTTTAATCGTGCTTTCAACCGCCGAAACTTCAAAGCAAATCCTTTTATCCTTGAATTTACGTTCACATTAACATTTTCCACTAATTTTCTCTCATCACTAATTAAACCCAACGACAATTTTAACTCATCTATGAATTGGTCCATTAATTCTTCTTCCATTATGAAAACACTACTAATTTTAATCACCAGAATACCAAATATTTAACTGTTAAAAAAACGCTCATGCATCACGGGAGGTTAAAAAAACGTCGCGTTAAATCACCGCATTAAACTACCCTACATAAGCAAAGTTAACTGAACTGCACAATTATTGAAAAACTACAAATGACTAATAACAATTTGTTTTCGATATTTTTAGCTTTTGTTTCAAACGTTCACTTTTAAACAATTTTTTCCTTGTAATTTCAACACTAAACCATCATTTCAGTATACACTGAATTTTAGTAAATTAACACACCATTTACAGCACATTTTATCCTCTCCACAACGACGTACGAAACAACACATTAATACTGAAAAAATACGCCAAAAACTCTAAAACCGCACAATTTTTTTTAATGCACACCTCTTCCAAATCAATTTATTTTGAAATAACACCGCACTCTCGATTCTAGAGGCCATGCCCTACAGTGGGACGTGTATGGGCTGTATAATTATTTATTACATAACACAACAGACTTGTTCTGTATACACTAATACAATGCACTTTATTATTACAATAGGGGGGAGGGGGGGACCGGGAGCGGGAAGTTCCCTATATTTCCACAGTTTATCCTCTAAGCTATCACTACCTAAGCATATGACTACTCGTATAATACAATACTATATTGTATACTTAGTATATATGTATATCATATAAACTGCCTCGGTGGCGTAGTGGTACTACGGTATGATTGCAAAAGCTGAGGTCTCGGGTTAGAATCCCGGGTCGGGCAAAGTGATATTGGATTTTTCTATTCATTATTAGCCCGGAGTCAGGAATTTGTGCCCGATATGGCGATAGGCTCGCCCCCTATCACATCGTGGGACGGAATATACAAGGCGAAACGTGGGTGTTCTAGTAGCACCTCTGCCTACCCCTTCTGGGAAAAAGGCGTGTGGTTATGTATGTATGTATGTATGTTTGGTCATGTAGAGCGGATGGATGAAAGGAGACTAACTAAACAAATATACAAGGCGAGTGTGAATGGAAGAGTCGGTAAGGGTCGACCTCACCGAACCTACACCATCCAAATCGGTGATATCTTCAACAAGGGTCAGGTCAAAAGTACCCTGAACCGACGGGCATGCATGAAGAGATTGATGAATGTGGATGAAGCGAAAGTAGTATGTCAGGATCGAGCAAAGTGGCGATCCATAGTCTCTGCCTGCCCCTATGGGATACAGGCGTGACGATTATGTATGTATGTAACATATTATTTACCGTGCTGTTATATTTATATTCAAACACAATGCCGTCCTCTGCACTGTTTTTCCTATCCCGTCCAGTTACATCCCGCCCTGTCTCGTCTCAATCTCGCTCAAGAGATGTACGAGTAATCCAGTCCCATCCCATCGCTTTGAGTACAAAAAATTTACAAATATATTTAATTTTATATTGGCAGCCTCCATGGCGCAGTTGGTTAGACGCCGGCTGTGAAACGAGACGCCGCGGGTTCGATCCCCGCACCAAGACAAATGTTTGTGTGAACCACAAATATTTGTTTCGGGTCTGGGTATTTGTGAGACCGAAAAGTCTCTCATAGTTCCTGATACCCACAACACAACACTTAATTGACCTTAGTGTGGGGTCAGGACTATGTATGTGGCTGTTGGGTGTATTTATTTATTTATAAACATTTTAACTTGTTTCATTCTGAGTCGTGTTTATAGAATTATTTGTTTCCTAGGTTTTGAATATGTATACCTTTTGATAAATACAATAAAAAATTAAGTCAAGTACGTTAATACACAAATAAGAAGAGTTGTACTAAAAATACCGTTTCATACGACAATTCAAATATTATCTTGCTTATATTACTCAACGTGTTTTCAACCTTATTCTTATGTCATTAAGTTACATTTTAGGTTTTATGTACAACGAGGTCGGTAAAATTTGTTTGAACAGAGTATAAAAAAAAATTGTACTTGAGTAATGCTAATCATTCATGTACTGTTATTTAGTGCGTCATTCATGTAGGTGACGGAGTTCGATTCTCAGTTAGAACATTTTTTTTTTAGACGTGCCCCTGTAACCTAGCTGTACTACGGTACAACTAATGTGTTATACGCTGAGGTCTCTGGTTCGAATCCCAGGTCAGGCAAAGTGACATTGGATTTTTCTGTTCATTATCAGCCCGGAGTCAGGAATTTGTACCTGATATGGCGATTAGCTCGCCACCTATCACATCATGGGACGGATACAGGGCGAAACGTGGGTGTCCTGGTTGCACCTTTTCCTACCCCTTCTGGGAAAAAGGCATGTTTGTATGATTATGTTTTCACCACGCACTATAACGGTGAAGGAAAACATCGTGAGGAAACCTGCATACCATAGAGATTCGGAAGAATTTCTACGGTATGTAAAGAACACCAACCCGCACTAGGCCAGCGTGGTGGACAACACGGTCTGAACCCTCTTAATCGTACTCTCGATTGTAGAGGAGGCGCGTGCCCTGCAGTGGGACGTACTTAAATGGGCTGATGCAATACAAAAATATATATTTTGTAGAACTGATAGAGCCTCATTGCCACTGATGATTACTGATGGCCTTAGCTATAGTACTTTTTTTTTTATCAGCCCATATACGTCCCACTGCTGGGCACGGGCCTACTCTACAATCGATTGAGAGAGGTTAGGACATATAGTCCACCACGCTGGCCTAGTGCGGGTTGGCGGACTTACATACCGTAGAAATTCTTTAAAATCGCTACGGTATGCAGGTTTCCTCACGATGTTTTCCTTCACCGTTATAGTGCGTGGTGATTGACTATCAATACACACATAACTCTGAAAAGTCAGAGGTGTGCCCTGGGATTTGAACCCGCGTCCGCCGTGAACATGTAGGCAGCCGAGTCTGGTCCGTTACCAACAGGCCACCACGCACTTCACACTATAGTATGAATATTAATATTGTTCTGCGAGTTTTTTTGGCAGTCAAAACATCTTTCCAATACAAATTTTCTAATTTACATAAATTGAAATAAGTGGATGACCTAATCAAGGTCGCAGGAAATCGCTGGATGCAAGCCGCTTCCAGATCGATGTAGAAATAGGGACTTCTCCAATATTTAATTTTGAAGGGTATTTAATGACACATACATAAACATCACGCTTTTTCCATAAGGGGTAGGCAGAGGTGTAACTAGGACACCCACGTTTCGCCTTGTGTGTTCCGTCCCCGTAATAAGGAGTGAGTCTATCGCCATATCAGGTACAAATTCCTGACTCCTAACTGATCATGAATAGAAAAACAAATATGTATCACTATCCGACCTGGGATTCGAACCCGAGACCTCAGCTAATCGTACCGTAGTACAACAGCACCGAGGCAGTCTACTCGTATAAAAAAAAACTTTCAGAAACGCTTTCACGTCGCACAATCTCTGGTTATTTTTTATTACTGCGCCAAAAAAACTGATAGTTATTTTCCTAGAAATAGTCGAGACGCCAATCAAAACATTAATTTAGGTGTTCCGATTATGTCCGATTAAACGGAGATAAGTAATCGAAATTTTTAATTATTTTAAAATATCGATTGTGGAGAATTACCTATTCAATTTATCAGTGTTAAGATTAATGATTTGTAAATAGCTGTGTAATATAAACTATTATTAATACTCAAAATAATACGATGATTGTGTTATCATAATTCCTCTATTCTTTTCCAACATCATGTACATTCATACAAGAGCTCGCTACACACAACTGGCATATTTTAATGCCTACAACGTTTACTCTTGAACAATCACAGCGTAATACATCTTCCGACTCGGCCGTCCTTCCATCAGCCGTTGACAACTCCGTTCTGTATTCAAATGTTTATTCTATTCTTCTTAATATAACTGCCAGCAACATCGTCATGCTAAAATAGGTTGCTTTACTCATCGCACATAAAAATCATCCGTTATACTATATTTTTACTACCATCATCCATCAGCCAAAGGAAGTCCACTGCTGAACATAGGCCTCTCCCAATGATTTCCACAGTGACCTGTTGGAGGCAGCCTGCATCCAGCGACTGCATAACTACTTTTTTTTTACTACCATAACAAAGTAAAATTGTTTGCTGTACTGTATCAGCCCATATACGTCCCACTGCAGGGCACGAGCCTCCTCTACAATCGAAACTACGGTTAAGCAGGGTTACCCATAGTCCACCACGCTGGCTTAGTGCGAGTTGGTGGACTTTACATACCATTAAAATTCCTAATAACTATGGTACGCAGGTTTCCTCACGATTTCCTTCACCGTTACAGTGCGTGATGATTGACAATTAATATAATTTTTGGGTTTGTCTGTGCGGTTGTGCGCGATGAACTCAGAAACACCTTAACAGATTTCGATGAAATTTGGTATGGAGGTAGCTGACACCCTGGATTAAGACTTAGGCTACTTTTTATTCCGTAAAATATAGTGTTCTCGTGAGATAAGGAAGGAATTCCGATATATTTGATATTTTGTATACTCAACGGGATATGGAACTGAATTACATGCTTTGAGAATGAGACGGAACAGGGCGGGATATAACGGGACGGGAAATTTCAAATAAAGTTAACCACGCAGACGAGTTAACGGGCAGATTGTATCGGCCCATATTTGTCCCACAGCAGGGCACGAGCCTCCGCTACAATCGAAAGCACGATTGAGAGTGGTTAGGCGATATAGTCCACCACGCTGGCCTAGTGCGGGTTGGCGTGGTATCTGTACGGGCAGATGCTAGTCTCAAATACTTTTGATCAGGTGTTGACGTGTCATAGTGCGCTCGAGACTTTCACTTGACTTTTACTCGATTTCTAATGTCGCCTTGACGAGCCGTCCGCGTTCGATGTAATTGCTGCGGCGATTAGAAAAAAATATGGACCTGTTCATGTATGGTTCCGTAGCAAATATTTTATTTTATTTATTATCGCCAACATAACATACAATTGCGAATCGTACATTGAAATTAACAAAACAAGTTAAATAGCTGTTACAATTATAGGCAATCACGACATGACATCACAGAACAACTAAACATAAAATTTAAATAATTAACAAAGTAAAATAATTCTTAACAAAACATAAAAATAGAAACAATTCGACATTAAACAGTGAAATATAATAACCTAATGCAAAGAGTCTTTGAAATCCTAATTGACTTGACAGCCTCCGTGGCGTAGTTGGTTAGACGCCGGCTGTGAAACGAGAGGCCGCGGGTTCGATACACGCACCAACACAAATGTTTGTGTGACCCACAAATATTTGTGTCGGGTCTGAGTGTTTGCGCGACCGAAAAGTCTCTCGTAGCTTCTGATACCCACAACACAACTCGATCTTAGTGTGGGGTCAGGACTATGTATGTGACTGTTGGGTGTATTTATTTATTATATATGTTAATTATTTTGAGGACATTTACTCTCCAGGTCCCGAAGATATTGATCAGATCTTGACCAATTTTTATGGGACCACCTGTGAAACAAAATTATCCAATTCGGTTTAGGCGTTTTCAAGTAATCGATGAACATACATAAAAAAGATTGTGACGAATTGAGAACATCCTCCTTCTTTTAAAGTCGGTTAAACAGAACCTTCATAAAAGGGGCAGAATTCTTGCTTATTAACATATTGATTTTTGCACTACGAGTTTCTTTCTCTCTCTCTCTTCAGTCACAGGAAGTCCACTGCTGAACATAGGCCTCCCCCATGGATCGCTATATAGACGTGTTTCTTTAATTATATGAGATTTCTTGCGTTTAATTAAATAATAAAAAGTAAAATAGTAATGTCACTTTGCAGTCGCAAAAAATCATTAAAACAATTTATCGAAAATTCAGATTTGTTCCTATGTTACGAGACCATGCATCTTGCTAAACATTATTTTGCATCTAAATTGTAGGAAGTCACTGAAAGCTTCCAGCAGGTCGATGTGGCTATCCTTTGGTAAGACTTATGTCCAACAGTGGACTCCTGAGACTGAAGAGAGAGAGAGTGTCAGAGGTCAATAAGAAATACCCAGTAGGTTTTCTTAACAGGCGGAAAAACTTCCTATAAAAATTATGTTCGTTTATTTTTAGTAAGGTACCCTAAAACCGTTACACATACTATGAGAAATTGTATATCGTCCATTTTAATTACACCTGTCAAATGTATGAAAGCAGAGGTCAGACATTTTTGAATTTTATAATTCGAGTGTGTGAAATTGAATTTCGTCCAATTTAATTAGATCTATTAAATGTATGAAAGCCTGTAGGGGAGAGAGATCAAGCTGTTTTTAATTTTCAACTGTATCAAACTTATCTCAAGCCGATATCTAAAATTATGTATAACATGTGTATGTAATGTGAAATTTTAATGCGTGGCCTGTTGGTAAATGGACCAGACGCGGCTGCCTACACGTTCACGGTGGTCGCGGGTTCAAATCCCAGGGCACACCTCTGACTTTTCGGAGTTATGTGTGTATTGATAGTCAATCACCACGCACTATAACAGTGAAGGAAAACATCGTGAGGAAACCTGCATACCATAGTGATTTGTATAAATTTCTATGCTATGTAAAAGTCCGCCAACCCGCACTAGGCCAGCGTGGTGGACTATATAGCCTAAACACCCTCAATCGTACTCTCGATTGTAGAGGAGGGCCGTGTCCTGCAGTGGGACGTATTGGGCTGATACAGTAATGTGAAATTTATTTGACGACATTTCACCTTCCAGTGTCCCGAGACCTGTTGAATGAATACAATTTGTAATAGATAGAGGTCAAGATAGACTTGTTTATCGAACTGATTCAGACATCAATCAAAATTATCATAATACCAGTGATCAATATTTAAAAAACTATACATATACATAAGTATGTGATTTTTTATTGCGATGAATGGCGAAACGAGCATGCCATTCGTCTGATGTTAATCCTTCGTTCATCTGAGTTTATTTATAAGGCCCATAGGGTTTACCGTCCACGTAGCGTCACTACATACACACGCTTTCGTCATTATACGCTTTCTTGCAGCTTGCCTATAAACGAACGCAGCTCTGCCTATGAAGCGACATTGGATTTGCGCAGTAGCACGCAAGCGTCATGCATTGATTAATGAAAGCTGCAAGCAATCGTACAACCTTCTTTACAACACAGTCGAAGTATCCAAAAGAATACTCCACATAAGCATCGAACTCCAGACCTCACGGTACATAACCCACGTTATCACTAAACAAACGCATACATAATGAAAGTGCCAACCCAATTAACCTCGAAGCGAGGACGCGTTAATCCGTCTAATTAATTAATTACCTAGATAACGCTTGAATTAGTACCTAGAACTAGTTTAGCAGGCTATCGGAGACTGAAAAACTATTCTCACACAATTAATTACTCCCAAATAGATGTTAAACTAAAGAATTTTATTTTTTTTGTATTGTATCAGCCCATATACGACCCACTGCTGGGCACGGGCCTCCTCTACAATCGAGAGTACGATTGAGAGTGGTGAAACTAAAGAAAACTTTACTAGTATTAGATATCTCTCAATCAATCAATTTCTTCAATAAATAAATTTCAATTATCAATTTCTCTGTTTGTTTCCCAAATAGCAAATAAATAAATAAATATCTAAAACGTGAGAGGCCGCCTGGATCCAAAATCCAAATCCAAACACCATGAATTACAATGCTTGGCATTCCACTGCGCTCGCCATCCTGAGACCTAATATAAGTCTCTTAATGTTCAAGAGTTACTCTAACTACAATGTCCTTCAAACCGGAACACAACAGTGCATTTACACTGCTGCCCATATACGTTCCACTGCAGGGCACGAGTCTACTCTACAATCGAGAGTACGATTGAGAGTAGTTAGATCATATAGTCCACCACGCTGGCTTAATGCGGATTAGCGGTCTTTTACATACCATAGAAATGTATTAAAATCGCTATGGTATGCAGGTTTCCTCATGCTGTTTTCCTTCACCGTTATAGTGCGCGGTGATTGACTATCAATACACACATGACTCCGAAGAGTCAGAGGTGTGCCCTGGGATTTGAACCCACGACCACCGTGAACATGGCAGCCGCATCTGATCCATTACCAACGGGCCACCACGCATTTTATAACCATAACAGCGATATATTGGGTAAATATCTAACTACCTTCGTTTAATCAGCGGGTGTACAAGGAAATTCCAATAAATATAAATTGGTTAATCATTATATACGTAATATGATAGAATACGTCAATTCAGTGTTTAGGCGATAGACCGCAAGGCTGATACCTTATGTAGGCAAAAATATATTATATGATGAATCGACAATAAGTTACTGGGAGTAAATAAACGTAACGGTAAATTTCATACCAAAATATTGGATAAGTAAGTCAAAGATACTACATGGCCGAACACCTCCTAATTGTAGTACGCCAAACAGCAGTGTAAATGCACTGTTGTGTTCCGTTTAGGACATAGTAGCCAGAGTAACTACTGGACATAACAATACTTAACATCTTGTCTCAGGATGGCGAGCGCAGTGGAATACCGAGCATTGCCTTGTAATTCATGTTTGGTTTTGCTACTGTCCGTGAGCAGTCGTATCGCTTACCATCAGGCGAAGGACATGCTCGTCTCGCCATTCATTGCAATAAAAAAATCTATTAGACGGTCTCCGTGGCGTAGTTGGTTAGACGCTGACTGTGAAACGAAAGGCCGCGGGTTCGATCCCCACACCAACACAAATGTTTGTGTGGCCACAAATATTTGTGTTGGGTCTGGGTGTTGAAGCGAAACCTCTTTAGCGTGCGCGGGTAACGTCAAACCAGCTTAGGACTGATTATATTTGTCAAAGTTTGACAGCCTCCGTGGCGCAGTTGGTTGAACGCCGACTGTGTAACGTGAGGCCGCGGGTTCGATCCTCGCACCGAGAAAAATGTTTGTGTGGACTACAAGTATTTGTTTCGGGTCTCGGTGTTTGTGAGATCGAAATGTCTCTCGTAGTTTCTGATACACAAGACTCATTCTTAGCATGGGAACAGTGTGCTAATTCACGTAATTTTTTGACGCGCCGACCAAATTGCTGTGCAGTTGCAATTAAGTTTACGTCTTAGTGCAAAATGGTATTCTTGTAATTGTTTAGATGCACGTAAGCTATACGTAAACTGCGCGTTTCGCGTCAACTGTACGTCAGTCGTATGCAAGAAGCTTATACGTGAATACCGATCAAGTTGCGATCTGAATCACGCACATAAAACACGCAGCAGTAGAATACGCTAAACCGCTCGCGTGTCGCGAACTTGACGCGAGCGTATCTGACAGCGGTTGTCAAAATTACGAGAATACGAAAAGGGCTGTTTTTATCGAAACTATTACTATGTATTACGTGAATTAACCCTCAGGACTATGTATGTGACAGTTGAGTATATTTATTTCTTTAACCATACATCGAGGAAGGAGTAGGTATGAGCACAGCCCGAGGTTTCTCAAGCGTAACTTTGATATCGGATGTCGGTCCACGCTTGACCGCCTGCGAACAACTACGTATAAAGATTGCATACGGATGCCAGTTTTTTTATTTATTTCGCTTTTGTGCATTGGAATCTTACAAATACATACATACATAAACTCACGCCTTTTCCGCAGAAGTAGAGAGAAGTTCTCCTGTTAACCAGGCACCTACGTTTCGCCTTGTCTGTTTCGTCCCAGGGTGTGATAGGGGCGAGCCAATCGCCATATCGGGCACAAATTCCTGACTCCGGGCTGATAATGAATAGAAAAATCCAATATCACTGCCCGACCCGGGATTCGAACCCGAGACCGTAGCTTTGCAATCATAACGTAGTACAACTACGCCACCGAGGCAGTCATACAAAAACAATTTATCACACACGCCTACGATGCACGACTGCTCTATAATTAAAAATTAAAAGTAGGTACATCTTACAAATATAATAAACGCCCATAACCCATTGGTCCATCCATATTCAACATTTTTATATCACACCACATCTGTGAGATGTTAAAGGTGTTTCATTGGCAACACAGATTATTGACATTTATATTTTTTTGTATGGCAACTCTGCATCTTCTGCCGCACGTATGATCGAAAGTATCTGTATCTGTATAAGCATATATACACCCCACTGCAGGGCACGGGCCTCCTCTGTACTGTATCAGCCCATACACGACCCACTGCAGGGCACGAGCCTCCTCTACAATCGAGAGTACGATTGAGAGTGGTTAGGCCATATAGTCCACCACGCTGGCCCAGTGCGGGTTGGCGGACTTTTACATACCATACAAATTTATTCAAATCGCTATGGTATGCAGGATTCCTCACGATGTTTTCCTTCACCGTTACAGTGCGTGGTGATTGACTATCAATACACACATGGCTCCGAAAAGTCAGAGGTGTGCCCTAGGATTTGAACCCGCGACCACCGTGAACATCTAGGCAGCCGAGTCTGGTCCGTTACCAACAGGCCACCACGCACTGTACAATGTACGCACTGGGCCTCCTCTACAATCGAGAATACGATTGAGAGGGGTTAGGCGGAGGTGCAACCAGGACACCCACATTTCGTCTTATGTATTCCTTCCCACGATGTGACAGGACTATCACTATATCTGGCATAAATTCCTGTCTCCGAGCTGATAATGAATCTTTTATTGTATCACCCCATATACGTCCCACTGCAGGGCACGAGCCTCCTCTACAATCGAGAGTACGATTGCGAGGGGTTTGGCCATATAGTCCACCACGCTGGCCTAATGCGGGTTGGCGGACTTTACATAACGTAGAAATTTATACAAATCGCGATGGTATGCAGGTTATGCGATCTCAAGCTGTTTTATTTTTAATCTGTGACAAATCCAGCACTTGAACAATTCGCAAAGCTCCATCTCTCGCTACAATATATGCACAAGGTGGACCCTGTTGGGTTAGGCCAAAAATGTAGGAGGAGGAAACCATAGTAAATAATAGCAAATTTAGCATACCACTCTACAAGCTATATTTCGCTTAAAAAGGCTTGGGTTGTAGACCAACATACTGGCCTATTGCGAGCTGCCAGACTTCACATAACTACCATTGAAATGCTTTTAAAATTCTATGATATAACATGGAGATTTTCTCGCAATACTTTCGTTCAAAGCATCAGAGACTATCGCACCAAAAAATTCGCCACTGCATCTTCTATTAGTGAAGATATAGGAATTGAACCAAGGGACATAAACTAGGCAAATCTCTTAAAAAACTATTTTTAGTTCAATCGCATGAATTGATATTACACGTCAAACGTGTTATCTTTTCTTTATCAGCCTCCATGGCGCAGTTGGTTAGACACGGCCAGTGAATAGAGGCCGCGGATTCGATCCCCGCACCGAGACAAATGTTTGTGAGGTCCACAAGTATTTGTCTCGGGTCTAGGTGTTTGTGAGACCGAAAAGTCTCTCGTAGTGTCTGATATCCACGACACAAGACTTAATTGATCTTAATGTGGGGTCAGGACTATGTATGTGACTGTTGGGTGTATTTATTTATTTATTTATATAATAGGTCCGGCAAACAGATCACCTGATGGTAAGTGATCACTGCCTATGAGCATCCAACGCTTGAATCATAGATGTATCGCAGGCCCTCAAATCGGGAGGGGAGCGGAAAGGAAAAAGGATTGAACGAGGACAAATATAGAGCATCCGGCCATCCACCTCCATAATACACCAAAGAACCCGTGGGTAGTCAGATATTTCGCGCCCTAAAATAAAACACACATAGACACACATTTATTTAATTCAACAACTACGATACACTGAGATAATTCAAACGTGAACATTATAAACACACAGATATTACTTCATGTGGACACTACGTAACTACAAGTATTGCTTTAAACAAATACATTACGCGGAACATAAATAAAATATTTCAAATTTATTAAAATTATTAAAATTCCGGCTAAGAGTTTTGACGCTTATAGACTGACAAAATCATGAACTACCTTCCTGCAGAGCGAGCGGGGAGGGCGTCATCACATACGATACCGACAAGTGACGTAATCGTGTTTTTTTTTTGCATAGGTCCGGCAAACGAGCAAACAGGTCACCTGATGGTAAGTGATCACTGCACATGAACATCCACAACGCTGGATCGTGGATGTGTTGCCGGACCAATTGGCAGGGGAGCGGGAAGGAAAAAGGATGGGAAGAGGAAAGGGGTATTGGGCATGATATGTATTGGTAATCATACACGTTTTTGACCATTTTTGCATAGATATTGTATGCAAGCAAAAGGCTCACTTGATGGTAAGTGATATTAACAACATTATGATCTTAAAGGCGTTGTAATGGAAGGAGAAAGGCAAGGAAACAAGACGTCAAGTCACTCGTTTCACATCAGATTTGTAAGAGTCCAAAATAACAACGATATAACACATAAAACTTCCGCTAAGATGTATAATATAGCTCCTCCCTAAGTTCTTCGTTCCTCAGGGCATACGCACGAATTTGTCAATCTAAATTGTAAGTTAAAAACCGCAAGTAATAGGCAAGAGCCTAGGAACACGAAGTATCCCAGAAAAAAACCGAAGCGATTACAAGACAGTGTCTATGTGAACAGACACCTATTCTCATTTTTTCGCTAGAATCACTTGTAGAAAATTCACTAGGCAGCCTACCCTACCACTGTATTAACTTACATGGTCACAAGCCTCTTTGCTTGCCCGTTAAAAAAAACAAAAACCCGTCTCATTCCAGTCTTTAAACTCACTACACATTTTTCTTAATACCCTCACTTTAAAAATTTCCGCACGAAATTCATCATTATGAATTTACCCTTACTCCTGATTACATAAAGAACTTTACAATATATAATATTAATCAGTCCCCTATTCAGTCTCTAAATAAATTAATTAAATTTTATGAAACTGAAAATACTATATTGATAACATTTTGTATGTGTCATTGGTTCGCCATGTTCTCGCAAGAGATTCGTCACAAATTTTTATTTATAACAATAATATGAGACAATTATAATGTCCCATTGTTTAGTTACAAAATTAATACATACATAGACAAAAATATCACGCCTTTATCCCAGAAAGGGTAGGCGGAGGTGCAAACAGGTCACCCACGTTTCGTCTTATATGTTCCGTCCCACGATGTGACAGGACTATCGGCACAAATTATATCTGGCACAAATTCCTGACTCCCGGCTGATAACGAATAGAAAAATCCAACATCACTTCGCCCGAATCGGAATCCGAACCCGAGACCTCAGCTTTGTAATCGTACCGTAGTACAACTGCGCCACCGAGGTAGTCGAACACAAAATTAATAGAATACAAAAATAACAATTCAACAGTTACATCATGATTACATCAACAACAAAGGAAAACTAGAAGTATCAATTTAATTACATTATACAATAAAATCAATATCAGATTCAGTAGTTGCCACGCCAACCGATGACACACACAGAGCATACATGCTTATAAAAATATGTCCATCGCCAATTGGTATTAAATTTACAATTTTCCTTTATTACAACTGATTAGCTTTTAGCCCTTTTCACACGTATTATAAACTTAAAATGTTAAACACTTGATCTGGCCCACCTTTAAGGTAGACCTTGATATGGTAATTAAAAAAAAAATACAAGCAAAATTATTTATGGAACGAAACGAAAAAGCAGCCAATTACAAATTTGTATAGATTGTCAAATGTTAAACTATTTTGATGGGTCCCAAGAACAATATCATATCTGAAATGATATGCAAAATATAAGGTTTTATCATTTAAGTACATTTTACCTCATTCAGAAAATAGACTTATTAAAATATAAGAAAAAGAACAAAAAAAGTACCATACAGTTTTTGCATGCCAAAATCCAAATTCAATTTATAATATTCAATTAATCCTATACGATTTTCTTCTAGGGACCTTTAATTTGAATGATTAATAATTATACTATGATATAAAGTACTAAACATATTATACTTTGGCCTAATGCCCTACAACCATCTCGTAAACCAACCATTCTTTACATAGTCATAGAAAATATAATATTTAAGTAATACTGTCATGAAATTGCCATACTAAATTGTCAGCCCGGAACATTCTAAGTATCTTGTTTTGTTTCAACTAAAAATATGTAAATGTGTATCTGAACGTAACTTTAATTTAAAATGTCCTTTTCTAGCAAGAATAATGTTATCAAATCTGTCGCAATTATTTATCTCTTTAATGCAAATATATTTTAATATAAGCTGTTTAACTATTATCTTTTTTTATTATTTAACTTTTTTATGCGCACTGGTTTTATAGATATAATCTGTTGCAACAATTTATTAATTAAATTTGAGTTCCAGGCTAACAATTTTTTTTAATAGTATGATACATAAATATATATACTTTGTAGAGAAAAATCCATTATACAAATATATGTAGTGTCAATATTTTTTACAGAAAACCAATAATGCAATAGGAATTGATTAAATACTGTTAATCTCAGAAAAACTCCATAGAAATAAGGATATAAAATACCAGATCTCATAATAAAACCTTACAAGTCTAGATAGGAATCCGACATTAATTCCTAGCCCTTAACACATTAAGCCGTTGTGTAAATCTAATCAAAGATATGGTTGAGAATAAACTATACATTAATGATATGAACTGCTACAAACTCACTATAAAAAGCAAATTGAACAGTACAAAAAGGTTTCAAAATATAAGCTAAGAGTCGCTACAGTCTAAAACAATTTAAATTCGAACAGTTTCACAGTTAACGCTTACAACACTACTTCTAAACATATCACATAGAAGTACCTAAACTACATATGTACTACAGTAAATAACAACTACATACTGATATCTAGTAAATGCAAATTAACTTTAAAGCTAACAATGATATGAATGTCAGAATATGTTAGAAGATATTTCACACAAATAAATATTAATTATTTATGTATGATTTTAATTATATGCAGTACTAATTAGAAATTAAGTAAAATGCTATAAAGATATATGAAGTCGTTTACTATGATCCGTGGGTTGCCAATCGTTTCCAATCCGGTGTACGTTTAAACGTCTGGCATGGGTACGGTGCAGCCAAACAGGATTTTAGCAGTCGGTTTGGGTTCCTTCTTCTCATGCAGGGCACACTTCTCCGATTCCCTCGGCTGCTGGTCATGGATCTTTGTCTTGACCACTCGGTGGATGTCGGGGTACTCCGGGGAATATTTCACAGTTTCCAGAATCGGGCAGTTGCACATTATGGACTTGGCATCCCTGTCATACTCATAGTCTTCCTCTTCTTTCTCAGGCAGCTCTGGCGCTGGCTTCGACATGTGAGTTGTCAGCATGCAGATAATCTTGAAGTAGATTGTGAACATGAGGCCCCAGCAGTAAAGAGAGAAGCAGGCCAACAGTTGAGCGACATTGGTGATGATGACAATGTCCTTCATGTCCAAACCAAGGGCGCTGTCGCAAATGAATTCCTTCTCAAGGGTCTCATCTTTGACCAGGGGTTGGTAGGCAATGTCTTCCATCACACGCAGCGAGCATCGGTAGACGATATAAGCGACGAAATTGAGCACCAAACTTAGATGAAAAATGGCGACGTCCTCGCGGTACCTTACCGCTGAAACCATCATGTTGATGCACGTACAAGCAAGGCATAACTTCCTGTGAAACTTCACTTTAGCCACATTGTACCTGGCAATCACCTGCTCAGGATTTTCCACCTTTTCTTCTATAAACAGCATCATTTTTGCAACTCAACGCACTTGCGGAGCACAATGGCGATTGCGGGAGTTATCGATTAGTTCCCAGTGACCCCGCCCAAAGGTTAAGGCGAAGGTAGAGGGAACAGACAGCCGAGAGTATCGGTAAATAAATGGAATTAAAACCTTAACGTAAATTTTAAGATTGTGATTATTTCTATAATACAGTATTTAGTTACAAAATTAATAAGTTTATGTATACTTGTATCATGTATTGAAAATTATATATCTTGTATTGAAAAACAAAGATATATTATTATAATTATTGTTCTGACTTTTCGGAGTTATGTGTGTATTGATAGTCAATCACCACGCACTTTAACGGTGAAGGAAAACATCGTGAGGAAACCTGCATACCGTAGCGATTTTAAAGAATTTCTACGGTATGTAAGTCCGCCAACCCGCAGTAGGCCAGCGTGGTGGACTATATGGCCTAACCACTCTCAATCGATTCCCTCGATTGTAGAGTAGGCCCGTGCCCAGCAGTGGGACGTATATGTGCTGATAAAAAAATATGTTTTGATTGAATTTAAAACGGTATGCAACTGTTATTTAATCTACTTTAACATGCAATGTTTTTTGTACATTCATTTTCCATATTTTAGATCGATACTTCATACTGAACCTAAAACCTAATAGTCAATCTAGGCAAAGTTATCAAACAGGAATTAAATTATCTGCGCGTATTGGAGCGTTATCAATAGCGGAAACGCTGACGCGGCAAATTACATTTCACTCTTGCGTAACAAGGTTTGGAAAGGTTAAGATCAAGATTATTTCTTTGTTTATCGTTCATAGAATTGGCTCAATCTTAGGTCCATTATTTTAGACTTAGTGTAGGTTTTTTAATAGGGATAGGGCTATAGTAATTGTCTAGTGCATAGCGTTTGCCTATTTTAAGAAAAATACGCGTTTCCGGTCTTACTTGTAACTAGTTCTAATTTATACCTTTAGATGTCGTTACAATGATTTTTCTAACTTCTATTATTTACTGTATCAACCCTTATACGTCACTGCAGTGCACCAGCTTACTCTACAATGGAAAGTACGGTTGAGAGGGGCCATATAGTCCACCACGCTGGCCTAGTGCGGGTTGGCGGACTTCACATACCATGGAAATTCTTACAAATCGCTATGGTATGCAGGTTTCCTCACAATGTTTCCCTTCACTGTTACAGTGCGTGGTGATTGACTACAATGCACATGACTCCGAAAAGTGAGAGGTGTGCCCTTTGATTTGGACCCGCGACCACCGTGAACATGTTGGCAGTCTGGTCCGTCACCAACAGGCCACCACGCACTTTCGCACTCATTTTTATGCATGTTTATAGTAATAAATAAAATAAATACACCCAACAGTCACATACATAGTCCCGACCCCACACTAACATCGAGTCTTGCGTCGATTGATGATTGTGATTGTCTAATGATTATAAAATATCTTAACTTCCTACACACATAAATGCTGAAGCATTAGACTGCATTATAAGATGTTATCCACCTGCAAGATGGACAGTCGAGCTATTAAAATTGCGTGAAGACGCTGGATTGTAGCCGCTCCTATCCGGTTCTTGTGAAAATATTAATCTCTGTTCAACAATAAACTTTACTATATCCATCATCATCCATCCATCAGCCAATGGAAGTCCACTGCTGAACATAGGCCTCTCCCAATGATTTCCACAGTGACCTGTTGGAGGCAGCCTGCATCCAGCGACGTCCAGCGACCTTTACCAGGTCGGCTGATCACCTAGTGGGTGGACGTCCCACGCTGCGCTTTCCGCTTCGTGGCCTACATTCGAGATTTTTTTGGCCCCATCGGCCATCAGTTCTCCGTGCTATGTGCCCCGCCCATTGCCACTTTAACTTGCTAATCCGCTTTACTATATGATTGTACCTAAAGATACATTAATTTTATAACATACAAACTCACGCCTTTACCCCAGAAGGTATAGGAAGAGGTGCTACCAGGACAAACACGTTTCGCCTTGTGTTCCGTCCGCGTGATAGGGGCGAGCCTGTCGCTATATCGGGCACAAATTCATGACTCCAGGCTGATAATGAATAGAAAAATCCAATATCACTTTGCCCGACCCGGGATTCGAACCCGAGACCTCAGCTTTGCATACCGTAGTACCACTACGCCACTGAGGCAGTCTTTCCACTAAAAAATAATCATATTATACCATCGATATTGTTTTTAAAAAGTCTCTTGCACATTTCAGTGTTAATAAAATTGTGAAAACACTTTCGTAAGTACGAAATAGAATAGAAAGTTGCAGAAAGCATATCGACAAAACATTTGCGACTGTTCAAACACTGTTGCCAAGTCAATACATGCCCCTAATCTGCAATGCGGAGAATAACTCTTTTCCTCTGTTTTACATTAAAACAAATTAACCGTGATATTTTTATTATTGCGATGTATGGCAGGACAAGCAGCCATTCACCTGATGGTAAGCGATACGACTGCTCATGGACAGAAGCAAAACCAAACACCACGAATTACAAAACAATGCTTGGCATTCCACTGCGCTCGCCATCCTGAGACATAAGATGATACGTGTCATTATGTCCAGTAGTTACGCTGGCTATCCTTCAAACCGGAACACAACAATGCGTTTACACTGCTGTTCGGCGGGAGAAATAGACATTGCGGTGGTCCCTACCCAGTCTCTCACATATGAGAGACCTACTACTAGTAACTTAGTCTCTTGATAGTCAATATCCACTATAACGGTGAAGGAAAACATCGTGAGGAAACCTGCATACCGTAGCGATTTGTAATAAAAATATGGTATGTAAAATCCGCCAACCCGCACTAAGCCAGCGTGGTGGACTATATGCCCTAGCCCCTCTCAATGATACCCTCGATTGTAGAGGAGGCCCGTGCCCTGCAGTGGGACGTGTATGAGCTGACACAGTATGTGAAAACATGCTACATTTAATATATAATTGAAACCATATAAAGAGTTTTGCTTCAGTTCCTACAACATTTCAACTGTAATGCCCCATTTACACGAAGATAGTATCTCGTCTCAAAGATACGATTATCGTAAGGACATAATAAAGTTGCATCGTGTAAACATTGTCAGAACACGATAATCTATGGCGGTTATGTCATGCGATAATCGCATACGATTCTCATTGCGAGAAACTCTCCGTGTAAATGGGGCCTAAGACACTGGGCAAAGTGCGTGAAAGTGCGTGGTGGCCTCGTGGTATCGGACCAGACTCGGCTGCCTACATGTTCACGGTGGTCGCGGGTTCAAATCCCAGGGCACACCTCTGACTTTTCGGAGTTATGTGTGTATTGATAGTCAATCACCACGCACTTTAACGGTGAAGGAAAACATCGTGAGGAAACCTGCATACCGTAGCGATTTAAAAAAAAAAAAAAAAAATTCTACGGTGTGTAAGTCCGCCAACCCGCACTAGGCCAGCGTGGTGGACTATATGGCCTAACCACTCTCAATAGTACTCTCGATTGTAGAGGAGGCCCGTGCCCTGCAGTGGGTCGTGTATGGGCTGATACAACAAGACACTGGGCGGCCTTATTCATAAACTGATTTAAAACCTATTTCAGTCATCGTATGTTTTGTCTTCTTCGCTCAAACTGAATTCTAAAGTCGTTCGGGAGGGACAAAACATTCAATAACTAAAATAGGTTTTAAATCCGTCTATGAATAAGGCCGTGGATATTTTGGCTAAATATATTACTATGTAAACCTTTACCTTCTTATTTATGAACAATTTGTAAGAGCTGATGCCTGATTCCACAGTCCACCACGCTGCCCTAGCGCCTTGCGGACATACATACAAGATAAATAAATAAATAATAAACAAATACACCCAACAGTCACATACATAGTCCTGACCCCACACTAAGATAGAGTCTTGTATCGTGAATATCAGGAGCTACGAGAGACTTTCCGGTCTCACAAACACCCAGAGTCGAAACAAATACTTGTGGTTCACACAAACATTTGTCTCGGTGCGGGGATCGAACCCGCGGCCTCCCGTTTCACAGCCGGCGTCCAACCAACTAAGCCACGGAGGCTGTCAAAGACTTGTTAAAATCTCAACGGTATGCAGGTTTCCTCACGTTGTTTTACGTAAAGGGATTACGTGACGAGAAACGTAAGTGCATGGCGGATGCAACCATTTTTTACATTCAAAAACTCACGCCTTTTTCCCAGAAGGGGTAGGCAGAGGTACTACCAGAACACCCACGTTTCTACTTGTGTTCCGTCGTCGTGATAGGGGGCGAGCCTATCGCCATATCGGGCACAAATTCCCGACTCCGCGCTGATAATGAATAGCAAAATCCAATATTCCAAGATTCGAACCCGAGACCTCAGGTTTACAATCATACCGTAGTCAACTATGCCATCGAGAGAGCAACCATTTTTTATTGTTGAATAAACGATATAAATCTCCCACCACAATATCGAAATTCGAAAAGCATTTGGTCATGAATTTACATTGAGCTGATAAGAAAAGCTAGTCGAATTAATTAATCATGGTAGGTCGATAGTTAATGTATTTTTTACTAGCGGCCCGTCCCAGCTCCGCCTGGATGCAGATGTTTTTTGAAATATAGCAATTTCTTACGGATTTTATCGCGAATAAAATTTAATTTTTACATTTTTTAATTCCACGACGTTTCGATCACTTTACAGTTTTCGTGGTCACGGTGCGGACTGACTTGAGTCCAAATAAAATTAAATTAAATTCGTAATAAAATCCGTAAGAATTCGTTTTATTTCAATGTATAACATTCGCATAAATCCAAGAAATCATTACAGATACAAGTTACTTTTCGTACAAACTGACAACCTGTAAATGTATTATACATATAAATCTTCCTCTTGAATCACTCTATCTATTAAAAGAAACTGCATCAAAATCGGTTGAGTAGTTTTAAAGATCTAAGGTGGGTGTAAGGGCGGGACAATCTCCTATATAAATAAAAAACTGATAAAGGAATTGTGAAAACTCATAACAAATACGGAAAGCAGTTGGTTTGCTATCGCTTGAGTGTATAAACTATAAACAAAGTCACACAATAGCTTCTGTTAATATATTTGCTAACTCTTAAGGTGCTGATATCAATTTCATTATAGAAGTTTAATAAATATCATTTTATTTGTAACATGATTCATTTATACAGAAATATTTCTTGCATTTAGTTTCATAACATTTTTACATGTTATTTTCACTACACTTAATCTGTTCTTTATGCGAATGTAGTTAATATCTTAAGGTTATTTTTTTTTCTTTTAAATAATTTTAGGTAATCTAAAAATAATAACTTTAACACCTATAAATAGTGTAGAAAAAATATTCCGGAGAATTGAGAACTTCCTCCTTGTTTGAAGTCAGTTAATAAAGCAAAAATATTGATAATTTAATTCATGTACAAGACATTATAGTTAATTAATATAATATAATATAAATTAATATTTAACATGTCTAACAGGCAGTTACGTTCACTACTGAATAGAGAACTTCCTATGAACACATAACTTAAAATTACATAACAAGTATATCAAGACAACCTGATTAATCAACAAAAAATATTACGTACAAAAAAAATAATTATCTAATCTTACCTTAGCACGTAAATCCTCCAAGCTCTTACTGTGGTTCTTGATCTTCAAGTTGTTCAGTGTTCCGTAGTTACTCCGTTTGGCCACCTCATCATCTCCAATATACGGTTCATCGTAAATATGCTCATCAACATAAAACTTTGACCGATCCACCTCACATTTACAAGTCAAATGGCATTTGAAACCATCATGCTTGTCATTCTTCTGGCATTTTGGGCATTTTGTGTCTGTGAACGATGAATTATGTCCGGTTCCTTCATTGGGGTTATCGTGGAGACATGAACATGGTCTACGGAGCTCAGATTCACTCTCTAAATGAGTACTGAGCCGTGTGTATGGTAGACTTGACATTGAATTGCCAACGGTACAGTTAAGAGAGTTAAAGCAACGAGATATGGGATCTGTTGGGCTATTAACTAGTGTTCGTTGAGTTATATCCAATATTTCAGTACATAGATAATGCATTTCCTTAGGTTTAGAAGTACATTCAGAACTTGAGACCTTAGGATTCTGAGCTTTGCGTCTTTCCAAAACTTGTTCCAACTTTTCAAGCATTTTTTTAGGATCCTTCCGTTGTTTTTCAGGACTTTCAAGGATCGGTGGGACTACGAATGTACGAGGTGGCTTTTTGGGTGGTGGGCCAGTAGGCAAGGGCTGTTTCAAAGCTTTTTTCAATGTATCAGTGAGAATTAAATGTGGATTTTTTCGTTCCAACTTCATTGTCTCACTGGAAGCTGCCAAGTCGTCCATAGACTCTAAATTAGTTTTAGATTCAACCTCTTCAGTCTTATCGAACTGTGTCATCAACTTTTTAATACGGCCAGATTTATCTTCCTCCAAATTCTCAGTTTCTGAGCTGACTCCACTGTCAGTCATTGCTTCAGATTTTTCCTCCTTTTTCTTTGGCTTATTAACTTTAGCATACTGATCCAGGATCTCTGCAGGTACCTGGTCATCTGGCACTGAGTTATGCATGCTTGCTTCATCACATAATGGCACAAAGTTTTCCTTTTTCATTTGTTCCTCTAAAAAGTTACCTAGTCTTTTTAGCCTCTCTTTGCTCAGCTTTTTCTCACCTTTGAGGGCGAAATCGCTGGTTTCTGACCTGCCGTTACAGCTACCATGTCTTTTAGGACCCATCTGGCTACGATCACAACGAAACGCGTGGCTTCTGTGAAGTTTCTTGCCTGGATCACTCGTTTGCCTAGATAAACTACTTTTTGTCTCACTGTAAGTCCTTTTCACATCACTTTTGCTGTACAAGTAACTTTGATTAGGTTGCGGGGTCCAATCGTCACTCGAAGAATCCGATTCGACAACTTTTTCATTAATTTTCGGTTTCTCTGAGAACTTTTCGGTGCACTCATCAGCCCCATACTTATGTTTGTACAGCTGTGAAGTTTTCTTTATCAACGGCGCGGTTTCGTTGTTCAAATTCTCGAATTTACTTTTAATAGCTTGCACTCTATTTTTTGGCTGCGATATCATTATTTCGTTTTGATAAACGACATGTTTAATTTTAAACTTTTCACGCACATGCACTCACATTTGTATTTTTTTTAAACATGTTTTTTAATTTATCACGTAAATAAACATTTGAAGTTGAAACTTTTTTCACAACACAATCACTGAACAGCTGCACTTGTTTTTGTTTTTTTAGGTTTAGGAAACGCGAATAAAAAGTTTAACAGCGTGTTAGTGCGGAATTATTCCAAGGTTTGTTGAAAATTACGCGACGCGAAACTATTTTGAAACAGTATTCACTTGTCACAAAGTTTACATAAACAGTTGTCCGTTCGTTTGAGGGCATGGCACTGGGTTGGGTTGCAAGCGTACTATCTCATTTCCCTGATCGGAGTAAAACATGTGTATACTTCGCTCGATTAGATATGTTACATAAATTAATACTCGGTGAACTAAAGTTTAAGTATTACAATTAAATTCATGTGTTAAATATTACAGATGTGATACTCAAAGTATCACGTCTGTAATATATATATTATTTTTAAAAGTTGCAATAACTTAATAAAATATAGATAAAAATCACGATGCGACGAATTTTTTTTTTTATTAAATATTGTATACATTATAGATATTTGTATAACAGTAACTGAAATTAAACAGCACAGCGTTATCATACTCTTGAATAATTGCATTAAAGTAAAAAAAAAGTACCGAAATTATAGGTAATATTTTCCCCATTACCTGGCCTACGAACAGCTGTGTTTGGTATGCGTTCGGATACAAAGACGTAAAACCACGATATCGTTTTATTTTCGTACAAACAAAATAAGTAGTGATGATGGAAATCAAAAAAATGCTCTAAAACATTGTTTTAAAAAAACATTCCACAGTAGAAATTAAATAAATATTTTTAATATCGTTAAGTGGATATTAAAATCATTACATGTAGCATGATAATTAAGAATATCCGAATTAAAGAAATGCATGATTCATGACGAACGTAATGCCATCTGGTAGATAACAAGAAATAGAATTACATATTGTACATTACGTAAATATATGTATCTGGAACGAAATTACAATACACGGTAGATAAGAGAAGCACAATAACATTAAAATATAGTAATTATACCTCCAAGAATAAGTGAATCTTTTAACGCCATCTACAGCTTTACATTGTCAACTTTTGCGAATGTATTTTTAAAAAATAATTCGTAATCTGTATCATAGATGGTGTACTTCCAAATTGTGTACCTAACAAAAAAAAGAATCAATTGTGGTGTTTTGTGATAGAAATAAAAAAGATGATAGTGATTAATATAACAGACAATTGATTGTTAATTGGTTGCATTGAAATATGATAAAATAAATTCTCACACCTATTTGTGTATGACTTTTAACGAGTTTCATATTTTATCTAGATAACATTTAGTATGTAACATTTAGAAGGAGCGCTCGATCTTTAAAAAGTAAATAAAATGATAGTGCCAGGCCACCTTTTTCTGCCGCTGCCATCCTATTGACTGGCATATTTTGATAGGTTGTTCAACACGCACGAATGATTTGAAAAAAAAATCGAATGCAAAAAGAACCATTGGGATCCTACTGAATTTTGAGGAGTTCTACCCTCCAGGTCCGAAGATATTCGTCAGATCTCAACCAATTTTTCATGGGATCACCTGTGAAGTATACACTTGGAGACAAAAAAAGAATTTTCCAAATCGGTTCAGACGTCTTCCAGTAATCGGTGAACATACGTAAAAAAATAACAAAGATTCCGACGAATTGAGAATCTCCTCTTTTTTTGAAGTCGGTTAAAAATAGTTTGGCACTATTGAATTGCACTCAAACTCGTTTTGGACGGTTATTAACTAAATACACGTTGGTTAAGCAACGTTTATAGCAATTTGTTGTTAAAATTAGCTCAATTTTCAGTTATGACTGCCTCGGTGGCGTAGTGGTACTACGCTATGATTGCAAAGCTGAGGTCTCGGGTTCGAATCCCGGGTCGGGCAAAAGTGATATTGGATTTTTCTATTCATTATTAGCCCGGAGTCAGGAATTTGTGCCCGATATGGCGATAGGCTCGCCCCCTATCACATCGTGGGACGGAATATACAAGGCGAAACGTGGGTGTTCTAGTAGCACCTCTGCCTACCCCTTCTGGGAAAAAGGCGTGTGGTTATGTATGTATGTAATTTTCAGTTATAAAGCACCGGTTATTACTGGTGGTAGGTCTCTCATTATGTGAGGCCGCCTGGATAGGTACCACCGCAATGTCTATTTCTCTCGCCAATTAGCAGTGTAAATGCACTGTTGTGTTCCGGTTTGAATAGCATTGTCGCCAGAGTAACTACTGGAAAATGAGACTTAACATCATATGACTCAGAAATGCAAGCGCAGTGACAAGCATTACTTTGTAATTCATGGTGTTTGGTTTTGCTACTGTCCATGAGCGGTCGTATCGCTTACCATCAGGCGAAGGACATGCTCGTCTCGCCATTCAGTGCAATAACAAATGTACTACCAACAATAAAAAAATATTTATACTGCCTCGGCGGCGTAGTTGTACTACGGTGTTTTTACAAAGATGAGGTATCGGGTTCGAATCCCGGGTCGGGCACAGTGATATTAGATTTTTCTATTCATTATCAGCCCGGAGTCAGGAATTTGTGCCCGATATGGCGATAGGCTCGCCCCCTATCACATCGTGGGTCGGAATATACAAGGCGAAACGTGGGTGTTCTGGTAGCACCTCTGCCTACCCCTTCTGGGAAAAAGGCCTATGTTTATGTATGTATGTATGTATAAAAATGTAAAAATTATATTAACAACAAAATAAAGAGAAATGAATATGAAAACTTAACAATATTGGCATAGTTTGAACTACTCAAACATGCTATAGATGGATGATGCTCGCCCGTGCTCGGCTCCTCTAGCGTACACCATGCTAGTGTTGCTGGGGGGTTACTCTATGATCGGAAACGTAACTCGAAACTTCGGACGTCGCACGTAAAACTGTACGAATGTGCCTAGGTACTCCACATAATGTTCAAATCCTCTATAAACTATAAAAATAAACTTAGTTCGGAGTGAATGATAAGTATAAAGGAGAATAATCTTGATTTTTAGAAGTGGAATACTTATGACTTCAAACGTCGAACTTCCGAACATTCGAGTTCCGTTGCGAGCTACGCCATTCAGCATTCTGACGTCACCAACATGGCCGCCACGCGTATTAGCAATTTGCGGGGTGTATTTAAGGCAGGATTTTATAAATTCCTCTCATGGCAACTCATACGTGACTTTTCAAACCAAAACACCCAATAAATATGTCCGACTGACCAATAAGGTCGACAGAACTTTAGTTAATATTATTTTGAAATCTATATTTTTTTGTTGCACATTCTTGTAACCGAAAACCAATTAAGTTGCCATTCTATATAGTTATCCCTTCTTATGTGCAAATCAACTTTTTTGTTACATTCTAATCTGAACAATATAAAACACTTGTGTGTTCGTTTGTGACTATGTATTTTGAACCATATACAGGGTATATCAAGACAGCGACCGAAAACGAAGCCAGGTGGTAGTTCTAGTGATTACAGACACGATGCAACTAAAAATTTCTCAAAAAAAGCGACGGGATTTTTGCAATTTTTTAAATATCATCGTGTTTGGGTAGCAAATACCTAGTTTTTGCTAAAATTTTAATTTTAACTTCTACGCGCCATAGTGTCTCTTAAAAAAAAGTGTACATTAATAATACTATAAGATTAAGAGTATATAATATGCTTGTTGTTTATATCACTATGGGTGCGAATGCTATAAAAATATCTATATAACTAATGCGTTATATAGATATTTTTTTAATTTTATTTTTAGTTCTTAATTTCGCCGCACGCCAATAGAATTTACATGGATTATACATATTTTCATAGCACCCCCTGTAAAGGTCGACCTGGTAAAGGTCGGGACGTCGCTGGATGCAGGCTGCCTCCAACAGCTCACTGTGGAAATCATTAGGAGAGGCCTATGTTCAGCAGTGGACTTCCTTTGGCTGATGGATTGGATTGGATTGATGCATATTCTCGTCCGACAAATAGCGCCACATTTTGCTATTTACAGCATTATAATGTAATATATTATTATAATATGTAATGTAATAACGAAAAATGCACAATAATCTCCGCGTACTCCCTTGTATAAATAATAAAATTCAATTAAATGAAACAGATTAACATCTAAAACTGATATTCAATTGAACGCGTAATAACTTATGTGATTTTCAATTTGGCAACTGCCAAGGTTATTTATTACGATTTCCTTGTATGATTACACATTAATTTAATGTTTATTTATTTTTTAACGCTGTGTGCGACCAATATTGTTTAAAAAGACAAGAACGGATTACGTGAACAATATGATTCAGTATCCAAACATATCATATTTATAGGAATAAATTGTTTAATAACTTATTTGCATGTACTTTCTGAATCAAGTCCTGTATAGAAAAAAAGATTATATAAAATACTACTAGCGCCACCTGTGTTCATTTGTGGAAACTGTATAATAATATTTTGCTGTTAATATCCGTTTTGTTATTAAGTTCTTTGAGATAAAAAGTATTTAACATAAATATCGACTTCATAATAGGCTTCATAATAAAACCTTAACTCTATAAGAATCAAAATATTGCATTCATCACTATATTTAATAATAGCGCCCTCTGTTATCATTATAAGGCAATGTGACAATGCAGTTATCTTCAAATAACATTTGATCCAATATTAGTATATTCCCGCTTTCCTACGGCAGGAAATGTATATGTATTTAAATTTGCACTCTCCAATAGTTTTATTAAAACACCAAAATATTAATTTCGTTGTGAATTACAGGCAATCTAGTGCCTCTAAGGAACTAGCCTGTATGGGATTGTTTTATTGAAACCTTTTTGTGTTTCAAGAGGATTAAATTTAATCTCCCCGTTCGGTATTCCGGAGGAGGCCGAAAGAGGTATGTCTGTGTCACTGGCCTACCAGCCCGGGACGCTGCAGATATTACGGTGGAAACGGTTCTGTAACAAAGAACTTACGCCTGCATACCGACTAAAACCCCTTGATGACCGTCATGCGCATTTCAGGATATCTCATGGCGAGACACACCTCGATTCCTTCCTTGCATTGAGTTAATTTACTAGAGGGGACACTGTAAACAAAATGTAACAAAAATGAACGGTACCGTACCGCTCCTGTTTCTGTCTCTGTCACGTCTGCGCGTAACATCATCTGCGCTCTCGCTTCACTGGGTCCTCGTGTGCTCACACGGGAATGTACCAGCACAATGCGCAGAGATTTTGTTTTCGATGTCCGCTCTAGTATAATACCTCAATGCTCCTTGTCTTATGGTCTCTCATTTATTTTCATAAATCGCTTTCCGTGAACAACTTCACAACATGCCTAGACATAAAAAATAACGATAGTTCATCTTAATGCTGTATAATTGAAGTGTGTGTAACTAAATGTTTTAGATTAGTGATAATTTGCAGTACTTTTTGCATTAAAACGTGACTCCTCACGTGTTAGTTCGCGTGTTCTTAGTTCATACGGCCTGGGTCTAACTTGAGCAAAAAAGCTATTAAATAATAAGGCGCAACCGCTCACACGAAGTTCACGCTGAGTTCAAAAGAAACGGACTATGCAGTGTCGATAACCAAAAATTATACTTTTTTATATTATGGGTGTCAGCCCATATACGTCCCCCTGCTGGGCACGGGCCTACTCTACAATCGAGAGATTCAATTGAGAGTGATGTACAATAAAGTATTTATAAAGAAATAAATGAATACTAGACTTAGGGGGACTTAGGTAAAAAAATAATAATAAAACAAAGATACCGGGAATGCATCTCCATGCGCTATGGTGTTGCAGATGTTCATGGGCGGCGGTGATCACTTACCATCAGGTGACCCGTATGCTCGTTTGATAAAAAACCTACCTGTACCGCATTTTTTTTAAATAAATAAATACACCCAACAGTCACATACATAGTCCTGACCCCACACTAAGATCAAGTCTTGTCGTATCAGAAACTACGATAGACTTTTCTGTCTCACAAACACCCAGAGCAGACAGAAAATCGTCGCTTTTTTGGCAAAATTTAGTTGCATTGTGTCTAAAGTATAATAATTATAGGGAAGGGCAATGCTTTGAGAAACACCTGTTATATATTTCATCCAGCAAAAAGTATATAAGCTGAAACAAAAAATATTCGATTAATAATTGCAAAAAAACACACTAAAGAGTTACATACATGGCTCTGGCCCCTAACTAAGATAAAATAAATAAACTTTAGACTGCCCTCTGTTTATCCTTTTCCAATATCTATCCATGGTTGTCTGTAAGATATTGCTTTTGAGCGATAAGACTGCCAATTATTGTACTTTATTTTAATGATTTCTGACTGTATTATTTCTTTTTTTGTGTGCAATAAAGTGTATATACATACATACATAAACACACGCCTTTTTCCCAGAAGGGGTAGGCAGAGGTGCTACCAGAACACCCACGTTTCGCCTTGTATATTCCGTCCCACGATGTGATAGGGGCGAGCCTATCGCCATATCGGGCACAAATTCCTGACTCCGGTCTGATAATGAATAGAAAAATCCAATATCATTTTGCCCGACCCGGGTTTCGAACGTGAGACCTCAGCTTTGCAATCGTACCGTAGTACCACTACGCCACCGAGGCAGTCTAAGTGCATATAAATAAATGAAATACGAGGGAAATCTTAGAGTATATTATGTAAATATAGAGGGAGCGCTTACATTCATGTAAGTGCTTAAAAACATAAATGTTTTCTTGATCGTAATGTTGGCAGCACTGCTATATTAGTGAAATCGTGCATGTTGGACAGCCTGTCAAATGTCAGGCAGACGCGACTGTCAACATTTTCACGGTGGCCGGAGATTCAAATCCCAGGACACACCTCTGACTTTTCGGAGTCATGTGTGCATTGATAGTCAATCACCACGTACTTTAACGATGTAGGAAAACATTATGAAACCTGCATACGTTAGCGATTTGTATAAATTTCTATGGTACGTAAAGTTCGCCAACGCGCACTAGGCCAGCGTGGTGGACTACATAGCCTAAGCCCTCTCAATCGTACTCTCGATTGTAGACAAGGCTCGCGTCCTACAGATGGACGTAAATGAGCAAATACAGTACAGTACAACTCGCTCCCTAACTTTGTTTTTGAAAATCTATAAAAAATTAAAAATCATAAAAACATTTTTTTATCCAAAATAGCATAATCGATATAATCAAAATTTGGACATTAGGTAGCTGTACCTAAAGCCTTTATTTAAAAAAAATATACCGGCCCATAATATTAAATTATAACTATAATAAACACGCGGTTTTATTAAAAAAAGTCTTGATAACGTTTTGGTAGTTACAAATTTTAATTTATTTTATTCATTTTTTTAATGTACTATTTCCCCCTAACATTATCTTTATGTGCCCCGCCCATTGCCACTTCAACTTGCTATTCCGCTGGGCTATGTCGGTTACTTTCGGGGCACATAGCACGGAGAACTGATGGCCGATGGGGCCAAAAAGTTCTCGAATGGAGGCCACGAAGCGGAAAGCGCAGCGTTTGACGTCCACCACTAGGTGGTCAGACGACCTGGTAAAGGTCGCGGGACGTCGCTGGATGCAGGCTGCCTCCAACAGGTCACTGTGGAAATCATTGGGAGAGGCCTATGTTCAGCAGTGGACTTCCTTTGGCTGATGGATGGATGGATGATTATATTTATAGAAAAGAAAGTTTAAAAAAAAACAGTGGTAAGTAATTAATAAATTAAAAATAGAAAAAAATAGCGATGTATTTTTTCTATACAAAATCAATATTCCTATAGCATTTTCATGTACAGAACCCTAAAGAGATAAATTGCACAGCTCATACTGTTGACTGGTTCTGATTTATAAGTAGTTATTATGTTTAATTACACTTTACTGCGCATGTGCATGGTGCTAAAACACTAATCATTGACTGAATTATTGTAGGCGTAGCTGATTTTTTAATCGACTTCAAAATAAAAAATAAACCGACTTCAAAAGTGTAATAAAACGAGAGAAATAAAACTAATCTTTTAATAAATCTGTAATACCTAAATATACAATGCGTGGTGGCCTGTTGGCAAACGGACCAGACGCGGCTGCCTACATGTTCACGGTGGTCGCGGGTTCAAATCCCAGGGCACACCTCTGACTTTTCGGAGTCATGTGTGTATTGATAGTCAATCACCACGCACTATAACGGTGAAGGAAAACATCGTGAGGAAACCTGCATACCATAGCGATTTGTATAAATTTCTATAGTATGTAAAAGTCCGCCAACCCGCATTAGGCCAGCGTGGTGGACTATATGGCCTAACCACTCTCAATCGTACTCTCGATTGTAGAGGAGGCCCGTGCCCTGCAGTGGGTCGTATATGGGCTGATACAATACAAAAAAAAAACAATACAATAAATATACAAACATTCTTTTTTTGAGCTCGGTACCAGCCGATCAGCTATGCCTCGCGGTTTTACCCGTGTAGCTTATAGTAGACCAGCTGGCACCGACATTAAAACAAAAATGCTTGTATATTTAGGTATTAAAGTTTTATTAAAAGATTCGTTTTATTTGAAGACAGAGGCAGATTAATAAAACTAAAAGTCATACATTAAAACATACACATTTTAATCTCTTTCATATGTTTTTTCTGATTCGTAAAATAAATTATAATCTTATTAATATAACTACTCGTAATAGGCATAATCTAGACAGAGCTTAGTGCAATATTTTAATTAAATTTCAAATTATACAAGTAATAAATTAAGCCAAATATATTTAATGTCTAGAATTTTTTATAAAGAAATAAATTATCGATATAACTTGATTACATAAGAATTATTGCAGAAAACGACGCTTGACGTAAACATCTATAATAATTATAAATTAGGATTTTTAATTTTTATACTTACTCAAATATGTCTTGCGAATAAATATGTAGATGGTTCAGTAAAGATTTTTTTATTCCACGGGTGCTCCCTTGGTAGCTACCAAGACACCCACGTTTCGCCTTGTGTGTTTCGTCCCATAATATGACAGGGGGCGAGCCAATCGCCATATCGAGCACAAATTCCTGACACTGAGCTGATAATGAACAGAAAAATCCAATATCATTTTGCCCGACCCGCGATTCGAACCCCAGACCTCAGCTTTGTAATCGTACCGTGGTACAACTGCGCCACCGCCAGTGTAGATATGCTCTTACATAAGGAATTTTGTATCCAATCCAATCCATCAGCCAAAGGAAGTCCACTGCTGAACATAGGCCTCTCCCAATGATTTCCACAGTGAGCTGTTGGAGGCAGCCTGCATCCAGCGACGTCCCGCGACCTTCACCAGGTCGTCTGAACACCTAGTGGGTGGACGTCCCACGCTGCGCTTTCCGCTTCGTGGACTCCATTCGAGAATTTTTGAGCTCATAGCCCAGCGGATTAGCAAGTTGAAGTGGCAATGGGCGGGGCACATGGCACGGAGAACTGATGGCCGATGGGGCCAAAAAGTTCTCGAAATTTGTATATTTCAATTCATTTTCACGAATGTACCCTAAACATCGATTCATCGGGTCGGTCACGACTGCTCATTTAAATTACAAATTAATGACACCATGCGTGATTCACGAAAAAACATCAATTCCTCTAAAACATGAATATTTTGTATCACAACTGTCCAGTTATGGAACGCATTGCCATTGGATATTAAACGTTTAAAAACTATGCATACATACAGGGTATAACAAGACTGCTACCGAAAACAAAGCCAAGGGCTTGTGTTAGTGACTACAGACACGATGCAACTAAAAATGTAGCAATAAAACGTGACGTTTTTTTTTATACATACATACATAAACACACGCCTTTTTCCCAGAAGGGGTAGGCAGAGGTGCTACCAGAACACCCACGTTTCGCCTTGTATATTCCGTCCCACGATGTGATGTGATGTGATATTTTTTTTATAATGTTTTAAATATCATTGTGTTTGGTAAATCCATAGGTTTTGCTAAAATTGTAATTCAAAGCCTTGAGTACTATAACGTCTTTACAAATAAAAGGGTGTACATTATTTTTTTAGGAAAATGTATGTATTTACCGCCCAAATACGATGATAGGAAAAACATTACAAAAATATTGTCGCTTGTTTTTTGCAAAAAATTTAGTCGCATCGTGTCTGTAGTCACTAAAACTACCGCCTGGCTTCGTTTTCGGTAGCAGTCTTGATATACCCTGTATTTATTTCTTGAATTAAGGTTCTCCAACAGTATACACATTATTACAATTAATACCATTTTTGCTACTGTTATATTCTGATGTATATACTACTCAAAAGAGTACACAACACTTTAGATAAATTACACACAAGTAAACAAAAACAAGGAAAAAATATTTTCAAGAATAAAAAAAGGAAAACAAATCAACGGCTACTTCTACTGTATAACAAGACGAATTAACGAAAGAAAGAATCAAACTAACTAAACATACATACACTCACGCCTTTTTTCCCAGAAGGGGTAGGCAGAGGTTCTCCTGGTAGTAACCAGGCACCCACGATTCCCCTTGTCTATTTCGTCCCAGAATGTGATAGGGGGCGAGCCTATGGCCATATTGGGCACAAATTCCTGACTGCGGGCTGATAATGAATAGAAAAACCCAATCTAATCAATCTAAATAAACAATACAATATATTTAAAAACCTGATACGAAACCACTATCTGAAAAGTATTTATCATTTTTTTATTGTAATAAATGGCGAGACGAGCATGCCATTCGCCTGATGGTAAGCGATACGACTGCTCATGGACAGTAGCAAAACCAAACACCATGAATTACATTCCACTGCACTCGCCATACTGAGACGTAAGTTTTTGAAGTGGTAGAGCCACGCTGTTATCAGCCATGTCTCAGCATGAATGGGCAGGCTTGTCCGACGTAGTACCACTGTCTCACAGGAGATCGACGTGAGGCTACAGCTTTCGTTCGGTGAGTGAGACTGCCGGATGCCCAATACCCCTTTCCTCTTCCTATCCTTTTTCCTTCCCGCTCCCCTTCCGATCTGATGGGCCGGCAACACATCCATGATCTAGTGTTGTGGATGTTCATGTGCAGTGATCACTTACCATGAGGTGACCGGCTTGCTCGTTTGCCGGACATATACTATATATATATATATATTTAAGGTTAACAAAAACCTCTAATTTGCAATTATTCCCGCTAACGTCAAACAACTGGTTTATTACATAAGTAATTTTGAGTAATCAAGTTTTTTTCTATAATCTTCGTGTTAATAACGTTACCAAAAAAATATGATCAGAGGAAAAACGAATGTGTCATGTCGAAATACGTATTAGAAGAGAACTCGTGGT
This sequence comes from Theretra japonica, assembly GCA_033459515.1. Classification (NCBI taxonomy): domain Eukaryota; kingdom Metazoa; phylum Arthropoda; class Insecta; order Lepidoptera; family Sphingidae; genus Theretra; species Theretra japonica. The sequence goes on from CM065952.1 coordinate 938,218, forward strand.
AGATCGACCTTCAACCCTCTGATAACAAGATGAGACATTTTGCATCAAATATTATTGATTAACAAATATGCCTATGATAACTAGCCTATTGAAAAGTGTTCATGACTATTTTTTTATTTTTTTTTTATCACCCCATATACGTCGCACTGCTGGGCACGGGCCTACTCTACAATCGAGAGAATCGATTGAGGGGTTAGGCCATATAGCGCTTTAACGGTGAAGGAAAACATCGTGAGGCAACCTGCATACCATAGCAATTTGTTTAAATTTCTATGGTATGTAAAATTCCGCCCACCCGCACTAGGCCAGCGTGGTGGACTATATGGCCTAATCACTCTCAATCGTACTCTCGATTGTAGAGGAGGCCCGTGCCCTGCAGTGGGACGTGTATGGGCTAGTACAGAATTGAATTAATAGCCATGAACAGTTTTCGATAGGCAAGTTATCATAGGCATGTTTGTTAATAAATAAGCGCAGTGGAAGCGTGCTGGGCACTTAACCTAACAAAAAACGCTTGACAACTTGACTTGTATGATGAAACTAAATATTTCTCATAAAATACGACATGCTTTTTTTTCAATTTTTAAATATCATCGTGTTTTGATGGTAAATCATTAGTTTTTGCCGAAATTATAATTTATACCCTTGGCTACCATTGTGTCTTTAAAAATAAAAAGGTGTACATTATTGACTGCCTCGGCGGCGTAGTTGTACTACGGTACGATTAGAAAGCTGAGGTCTCGGGTTCGAATCACGGGTCGGGCAAAGTGATATGAATAAATAAATAATGTGTGCCCGATATGGCGATAGGCTCGCCCCCTATCAGATCGTGGGACGGAACATACAAAGCGAAATGTGGGTGTCCTGGTTTCACCTCTGCCTACCCCTTCTGGGATAAAGGCGTGATGTTTATATACATATGTATGTACATTATTATTTTAGGAAAACGATGTATTTACTACCCAAATACGACGAAAAAAAGACGAATGTAAAAAATTACAACAGACAAATTGTCGCTGTTGCGTTGTATCTGAAGTCACTAATACTACCACCTGGCTTTGTTTCCGATCGCAGTCTGGATATACCCTGTATGTTTCCGGTCTGGCTGTCTGTGAGACCGAAACATCTCGTAGTTTCTGATACGACACAAGACTTGTATCTGACGGCCTCATAGACAGTTTTAAAACCTATTTAAATTATCAAATGTTTTGTCCCTTTCGAACTGCTTTTGAGTTCAGCTTGAGCGAAGAAAACAAAACATTCGAAAACTAAAATAGGTTTTAAAACTGTGTGAATAAGGGCGTGTATTGCCTGACTTGGCAGTCGAACCTTAGTATTTAGTATTTCCAGTACATACTCCGCGACAGCCTTCTTGGCGCAGTTGGTTAGACGTTGCGTGTGAAACGAGAGGCCGGGGGTTCGATTCGTCGAGACAAATGTTTATGAGGCCCACAAGTACGAGTATTCATCTCACGTTTGCGTGTTTGTGAGACCATAGTCTCTCGTAGTTCTTGATACACGACACAAGATTCGATCTTAGTGTGGGGTCAGGACTATGTATGTGACTGTTGGGTGTATTTATTTACAACAAGCTACCAATGAGCCAATGTATATCATAAATATTTGTAACAAGATTGAATGACCTTCAACCGATCGATTAGTAATAAAATCGCAGATCAAGTAATAAACATTTATGAAGGCTAAATATTTTAAAACCACTCGTTAATTTAAAATACAGGGAGCGCAGGAAAATGGCGCACTTGCTCAGTTGGATACAAGGGCATAATATTAATATGATAATAAAGAAATAATATTTGGAAAACACTTATTCGTTTTTTAGTTATGACCTTATAAAGTTTTAAGAATTACCACCACGTTTTCGAATAAAACTGGTTGGGATGGGTAAAGCACAAGATTTTATCATATACGTATTTTTTCGTTTCGTCGTTTATTAAATAGTTAACGAAATAAACAGTAAAAATCATTTTGAACAACAACAAAACTTTCATAGACTTCGCCTTAACATTTGTTACAGAGGTACATAGGTATCTATTTAGCGTTATACGTTAAGGGGAAGCACGTGTGTTGGTATTTGTTAATTTCTCGGCATCTTTGTTATTATCAGACTACGCTATGAAAATGCATTTTAATCTAGACGCAATCACGATTGACTAAAATGTATATTAGCAAGTGCGCCATTTGTTTGCACACCCTGTATAACTAATTTACGACATTTCAACAAGATTCTACAGGATAATATAAATTATTACTTACTAGCAGCCCGTCCCAGCTTCGCCTGGGTGCTTTTTTTTGTAATGCCACTTCAGATGGGGGGAGGGGGGGGTTACTCTATGATCCGAAACTAAACTCGCTTCGAACTCGAAAAAAAACTTAACATGGTTCATCCATCCATCCATCAGCCAAAGGAAGTCCACTGCTGAACATAGGCCTCTCCCAATGATTTCCACAGTGACCTGTTGGAGGCAGCCTGCATAAAGTAAAGTAACATGGTTGCCTGTAAGAAATTACCTAGTGTGATAAGGCCGCCAGTTATACTATGATTTTTATTGTATAATTACGTATATTAATCTCTGTATTGTGCAAAAATGTATTAAATAAATAAAATAAAAGTGCGTGGTGGCCTGTTGGTAACACACCTCTGACTTTTCGGAGTTATGTGTGTATTGATAGTCAATCACCACGCACTTTAGCGGTGAAGGAAAACATCGTGAGGAAACCTGCATACCGTAGCGATTTTAAAGAATTTCTACGGTATGTAAAGTCGGCCCACCCGCACTAGGCCAGCATGGTGGACTATATGGCCTAACCACTCTCAATCAATTCTCTCGATTGTAGAGTAGGCCCGTGCCCAGCAGTGGGACGTATATGGGCTGATAAAAAAAATATATATACTCGAATGATTGGACCTTCGACGTCTGCAGTACGCATTTAATTTTATAAACAAACACATAAACACACGCCTTTCCCAGAAGGGGTAGGCAGAGGTGCAAACTAGACACCCTCGTTTCGCCTTGTATTTTCCGTTCCATGATAGGGGGCGAGCCTATCGCCATATCGGGCACAAATTCCTGACTCCAGGCTGATAATGAATAGAAAAATCCAATATCACTTTGCCCGACCCGGGATTCGAACCCGAGACCTCAGTTTTGCAATCATACCTTAATACAACTACGCCAGCGAGGCAGTTTTAATTTTCCACTTCTAAAAAGAAATCTAATAACTCTATTGATAAATCTGTATATTTTGCTATCTTTTCGGTGTATGCGGTTTGTAAATTATGACTATTTGGTATGGCAACATCAATAAGGAAAACGGCTTTTCTTTTTGTCATGAAAATGAAAATAATTTATTGAATCCATTAAAATGTTCAACATTATTTAGATTCAGTCATATATTTTGTTCTACCACCCGGTTCGGAAAGCGGTTTTCACTAGAGAAGAACGGGCAAGAAACTCTAGTGTTGCTCTTTTCAAAACCAGTTTACAATATCGTGATTATTACAAAAATTACAAGTTGGTCCGAATCAGAGCAGTTCATAGATAATTTGTTATAATTTGCAAGTGACATATATTTTTAACCCTTTCAGACCTGATTTTTTTTACCTGCACAATGCAAACTTCGGTCGGCTACTGGTCATAACTTACCAAAAACTGTCATTGAACGCCAAGAGATGGCGTTGGAACTAATGAACACAACCGTTTTTAATTGCAAATAATGTGAAATTAATACTTAATTTATTTTTATATTATATGTGTACAATTGTGTATACCAGGTCTAAAAGGGTTAATACAATATGTTTACATACTGTTTAATATGGCTGAGTGAAGTGAAGTAGCCCAGAACGAAGAATGTCATGTAATGTGATGTCTGGTCTATTGTGGTGGATGGTCTTATCGGTCGTAATAGTCCTGTCCCAATAACGCTTGTAATTATTATGATGAGCCTATGAAGTCCCACTGCTGGGCAAAGGCCTCTCTTCCAGCCTTCCATACATCTCGGTCAAGGGCTTTATATGACCAATGCTGCTAATAGGCGTCTAATTACTCTCGCCAACTGCGTCTAGGACATGAAAAAAAAATTGAGAATGAATTCATACTGGCTTTCACGGTCTGTGTTGCGTGTAAGCTGTTGGCTTCGGGTTAACAGCAATTATTTCTTATAGTTTGTGGCGTAATTTAACCACATGTACGAGTATGTATTGTATTGTATTGTATCAGCCCATATACGACCAAAAGTCAGAGGTGTGCCCTGGGATTTGAACCCGCGACCACCGTGAACATGTAGGCAGCCGCGTCTGGTCCGTTACCAACAGGCCACCACGCACTCACGTACGAGTATGTACAATAAAATATTTTCAAAGATTTTACAAATTAATAGTTTTAAAATGAGAAAATATTTTACAGATTTCTACTAGTGACGTATGTCATGTTATTAAAATCGACTGGCCGTTTAGTGCTGATTTTTTGTAGGACTCTTTGGTCCGCAAGTTATTACATGCGTGGCGATGACCTCAATTTTTTTTGTATGTTTTAGGTATTATAGATTTATTAAAAGATTGGTTTTATTTCTCTCTTTTTATTACACTTTTGAAGCCGGTTTAATTTCTTTAAAATAATATTTTATTTCTTAATTTTTTTTAATTTCTATAGTGTATGATACAAACCTTAAACTTCATCTCATGGTGTTCTAAAGCGCGCGCCGCGCTATGGGAAGTAAAGGAGGGCGCCGTGAAGAAATTCTCTGTTTCTAGATTTCAAATTTTGTTTCTATTTATCTAACTAGTATAATTTTACATTTCAACCAGCTAGATATACTAGGTTGCGAGACAAAATAGTAAACACTAAACATGTATGTGCGCCGCGGATTGAAAAAGGTTGCTCCATCTCAAAAACTACTGAACCGATTTTTATGAAACTTACACAGCTCCTAAGTTGGACTATACTTAATCCAACGCAGAAAGAATTTTTGAAATCCGACTTATACTTTTCGAGATATGCGTGGACAAACATAGATACATTTATGAAATTTGGCACACGCTGTTATAGACCAACATATCCAAAAATCGTGCAATTCCGACAAAATTACATACATACACATTGAATTAATAATCTCCTGTTATTGAAGTCTATTAATAAGCCTGATTTTTTTGTCATGATTAATTTCTTGTCCGTACTTGGACCAAATAGACTGATCTCCTTCAATGATTAATTATGGATCGCCATTGTCAATTTTCAACTTCCGTTTTCCTCGTCGTGTCACACGACTTCCGTAACGCTCTCGTCATACATTCACCAGTTCACCCCCCAAGTCAAGCGTGCCTAAAGAAGTTTTACTTTAAAAACATTTAATACATGTACATCACGCCTTTTTCGTATAAGTAGTAGGCAGAGGGGCAACCAGAACACCCACGTTTCGCCTTGTGTGTTCCGTCCCATGTGATAGGGGGCGAGTCTATCGCCATAACGGGCATTATAAATAATAAATAAACCCAACAGTCACATACATAGTCCTGACCCCACACTAAGATCGAATCTTGTGTCGTGTATCAGAAACTACGAGACACTTTTCCGTCTCACAAACACCCAGACCCGACACATACTTGTCGTTCACACAAACATTTGTCTCGGTGTGGGAATCGAGCCCGCGGCCTCTCGTTTCACAGCCGGCGTCCAGCCAACTGTGCTAGAATAAAAAGATAATAAAAAACCCCTTGTTAAAATAATAATGGTATTGTATCAGCCCATATACGACTCACTGCAGGGCACGGGCCTCCTCTACAATCAAGAGTACGATTGAGAGTGGTTAGGCCATATAGTCCACCACGCTGGCCTAGTGCGGGTTGGCAGACTTTTACATACCATAGAAATTTATACAAATCGCTATGGTATGTAGGTTTCCTCACGATGTTTTCCTTCACCGTTATAGTGCGTGGTGATTGACTATCAATAGACACATGACTCCGAAAAGTCAGAGGTGTCCCCTGGGATTTGAACCCGCGACCACCGTGAACATGTAGGCAGCCGCGTCTGGTCCGTTACCAACAGGCCACCACGCACTACATATAAGGAGTTTTACTTCAGTCGTGTGTTCCAAAGCACACTGTTTTTTAGTACGTATTTACCACTTGTCAAAACATAATTAATTATTGTTTTTTAATAAACCACACACCTGCTAACGTTGATGTACAATTTCTGAGAAACGTTTTTACTCAAGTGCGTCAGAGACTAGCTTTAGTTGAACAGCAGATCGTTGGTTCATTATGTTTAACTATCGGTTGTTTTTTGCTTAAATGCCCATTTATTATTGGTTTACACGACTCAGATTTGATATAACTATTCATAGCTGGAAAATATGGGCTGACACAGTACAATACATTGAAATAAAACGAATTCTTACGGATTTTATCGCGAATTTGCTTTGCTCCGTCACTAAGCGAATGACTAATACCTCTGCCCACCCCGCGACCACGAAATCTGTAAGGTGATCGAAGCGTCGGGAAATAAAAAAAGTAAAAATTAACTCAAATTCGCGGTAAAATTCGTAAGAATTCGTTTTATTTCAATGTGTAACATTCGCGTAAACACAAGAAACCTTTATACAGTATAATACAGTTAAAAATGTTAGCAAAATAAATCAGGATGTTAATAAAATATACAACAAAATTAATGTATCAGCCCAGATACATCCCACTACAAGACACCAGCCTCCTCTACAATTAAGAGGGTACGATTAAGAAGGGTTAAGATACGTCCCACTGCAGGGTACGAGCCTACTCTAGAATCGAGAGAGCGATCTAGATAGGTTAGGCCATATAGTCCACCATGCTGGCCTAGTTTAGGTTGGCGGATTTTACATACGATAGAAATTCTTGCAAATCGCTATGGTATGCAGGTCAGGATGTTTTCCTTCACCGTTAAAGTGCGTGGTGATTGACTATCAATACACTATGCCCCCTATTACGTGGGATGAAACATACAAGGCGAAATGTGGTCCTCATGGTAGCGCCTCTGCCTACCACTTCTCGAAAAAACGCGTGAGTTTATGTATGTATGCTATGACGTATTCACGACAAAACAAAAACAACCAGCAATCGCTCAAGGTCGCGTAGATAGCAAGGCTGTTGTCCCGAATAGTAATTTTGACACATTTTAATAAAGTTTATCTGTTGTAAACAGCATGGCCGTGAGCAGTCATAACATTGATAAATGCATGTTATTTGTCCAGTTCAACAGTTCATTGAAGTCTAGGATTCGCGTTGACTAATACAAAACATGAAGTGCGTGGTGGCCTGTTGGTAACGGACCAGACGCGGCTGCCTACATGTTCACGGTGGTCGCGGGTTCAAATCCCAGGGCACACCTCTGACTTTTCGGAGTCACGTGTGTATTGATAGTCAATCACCACGCACTACAACGGTGAAGGAAAACATCGTGAGGAAACCTGCATACCATAGCGATTTGTATAAATTTCTATGGTATGTAAAAGTCCGCCAACCCGCATTAGGCCAGCGTGGTGGACTATATGGCCTAACCACTCTCAATCGTTCTCTCGATTGTAGAGGAGGCCCGTGCCCTGCAGTGGGTCGTATATGGGCTGATACAAAAAAAAAAACATATCGCGGATATAGCCTGATCTGATTAATTTATTGACAAATGGTCACGCTTAGCGGTATTTCACACAATACTAGCAAATATATGTACACCATGTGCTAATTTTTCTCTGTATTCCAAAAGCCGATGTGTATCACAGTGTCCCTGATAAATGTTCAGCCACATGAAGTCCACTGCTGAACATTTCTTTTTTAATATTATTTTGTATATATTTGGGAAACATACAGAACAACAAACAAATAATCACAATACTATTACTAACACACAATCTAGTGAAGTTTCCACAGTTAAATTATACATAAACAAAGCGAGTGTACGAAACAATTACAATTAAAAAGGAAAAAGTTTAAAACAAAAAATCACAACGAGATTTTTCCGTGCTACAGTCAATAATATGTAAACAAAACTATGAAATAATAAACAAACGTAAAAAGTAACTAATACAAGAAAAAAAAACAATAAAATTTCAATTAAAATACGGGGACAAATCAATAACAAAATTAATTTAGGTGAAAATTCAAATCTTTTTTTTTTTTTTTTTTTCTCGCGGGGAAAATCCCTTTACGGACCATCCCACCCCCAAAGGGGCGAGGGTGTGTCGGACTCACCGGCGCCTTCCGTGCCCAGCGAGATGTTGTGCCGCCCGTGGATATGGACGGGCGGCCGCTGGGTCGGGTCCCTACCATAAGCTACGCGCCGAAATACCGACTAAAAACCCCGCGTCGGCCACCATCGGTGCACTTGAGAGACAGCCCCGGGATACCGATGAACGGACGCGCCAGGACCGCCTCTTTGTGCACCGCCGCTTTAGCGACGCGGCGAATGACGCGTGTAGCGTCACGTCTCGGGGGCCACCAGGGTAGGGACGGCGGCCCCGCGTGGCCTCTGCGGCGCCGGGTTAGTTGTTGTCCCGGCGCCTCCTACGTCTCCTGTGGCGACGAGCGGGATCGGTCTGCTCCCGATCCCGCTCAGCGCTCTCCTTCTGCGACATGACACGTTCGCAGAAGGAGAGCATGGCTCGCCACGAACTCCGGCTGCCGACCATGGCGGCGACCACGGCCGGCAGCGATAGGTCGCTTCCCACGACCGCGATGAGAGCGCTGCGCTCCTCGTCCCAGGCTGGGCACTCCTCCAGCGTGTGCTGGGCCGTGTCCTCACGGCAGTTGCCACAATGGTGGCACACGGTGGACTCCTCCGCTCCGGCTATACGGCACAGGTACGCACCGAAGCAGCCGTGCCCGGTGAGCACCTGCGTCAGCCGGTATGTCGGCACACCGTGGCGCCTGTCCAGCCACTGTTCGAGGACAGGTCGCACTGCCGCGACGGTCCTCGCACCAGCACTAGGGTTCTCCAGCCTGGAACGCCACTCCTCCACAGCGGACCTGCGGAGGGAGGCCAACATGGCCTCGACCTCTCTGGGGACCAACCTCTGCCCACGCCCGGACGCCTCCTCTCGCCGGAAGAAAGCCGACGAGAGGGTCTTAGCGTCCAGCACCCAGGGCAGAGTTCCCGCCAATACGCAGGCCGCCTCATGCGAGACCGTGCGGTAGTCCCTGATTATTCGCTGCGCCACCATGCGCTGCGGACGATGCAGCAGGCGGACGCAACGATCGCCCAGGGACTCGGCCCAAACGGGACACCCGTAGAGGGCCGTGGCCCGCACGACTCCAGCATACAGGTTTCGGCAAGGGATGCCAGGACCATCAGTGTTGGGCAGCAGGCGCCCCAGTGCGCCCGCCGCCCTCACCAGCTTCGGCGACAACTCCTCAAAGTGCGCGCGGAAATCCCATCGACTGTCGAGGACGAGACCGAGGTATTTCATCCTCGAGCCGACGGGAATCCGCACGCTCTCCACCGTGATGTGGGCCCCAGGCGGAGGCCCACACCGAGGACCGTGGAAACACACGGCCTCGGTCTTGTTGAGGGCCACCGTGAGGCCCAGTCGCCGAATCCTGCCCACCACCAGTCCAGTACCGAACGAGGCGAGCAGGGCGGACCTCTGGAACGTCCTGGCCGTCGCTGTCACCAACGTGTCGTCTGCATAGCAGACGACAGCGACGCCCCGAAGGTTGGTACCACGCAACACCCAGTCGTAGCCGATGTTCCACAGGAGCGGCCCAAGAACCGAGCCCTGTGGAACACCGCACGACACTTCCCTACGGTGCCACCCGTCGGCGCCCGGATACACAACGTACCTGTCAGAAAGGTACGAGTGCACCAGACGCCGAAGGTAGGGCGGCACTTCGTGGTACCGCAGTGCTTCTTCGATGCAGGCCCAGGGCATGGTGTTGAACGCGTTGGCGATGTCGAGAGACACCGCCACCACGACCCTACCCCGGGACACCGCACGCTCCGCTTGTGCCTTCACCCGCAGAATCGCGTGGACCGTCGACCGGCCCCGCCGGAACCCGAACTGGCAGTCTGCCAAATCCGGGCCCGTACCCTCCAAATGCTCGACGAGGCGCGCATGGACTACACGCTCGAAGAGCTTGCACACCTCGTCGAGCAACACGATCGGCCGGTAGGCCGAGGGCGAATCTGCGGGTCGCCCCTCCTTGCGGAGCAGGACAAGCTTGCCCGTCTTCCACCGCGACGGGAAGATGCCCTGCTCAAGGCACGTGGAGAAAAGGCCGCGGAGCCTCGTACCCAGCGACTCGACGGCCAGCACCCAGACACGACCGGGCACCCCGTCGAGACCCGGGGCCGAGTTCTTGCTCCGCAGCCGAAGCACTGCCGCCTCTAGCTCTTGCGGCGAAACCTCCGGGATATCCCTTACCGAAACCAACGACGATGGCGCCGGTGGACGTGGCGCCATCGGTGGAGGAGTGAACTCCTCGGTGGCCGGAAACAAGGCCGCGACGACATCCTCGACAAGATCGGTCCGGAGACTCTGTGTCAGAGGGGGCGCCCATGGGCGGAATTTCCGCATCGCCACACGGTACGGACGCCCCCATGGATCTCTGTCCAGAGACCTCTGGAACTCCTCGTTCGCCGCGGCCTTCGCTTGCGCGATGGCCACCCGCAGCGCTCTCTTCGCCTCTCTGTGGAGGTCGAGAAGAAGCCGCTCCTGTTCATCGTCGCCGGGTCTAGGGGTCCGACGACGACGGTGCCTGGCGAGTCGGCGGCGCGCGACCTGGCAAGCCGCGCGCAGCTCAGTGAGCTCGTCCGACCACCAGTACACCTGGCGAAAATTCAAATCTACATCAACATCATCCATCCATCCATCAGCCAAAGGAAGTCCACTGCTGAACACAGGCCTCTCCCAATGATTTCCACAGTGAGCTGTTGTAGGCAGCCTGCATCCAGCGACGTCCCGCGACCTTCACCAGGTCGTCTGACCACCTAGTGGGTGGACGTCCCACGCTGCGCTTTCCGCTTCGTGGCCTCCATTCGAGAACTTTTTGGCCCCATCGGCCATCAGTTCTCCGTGCTATGTGCCCCGCCCATTGCCACAAATCTACAACTTGGATTTAATTACTTTAACATAATAAATATACCCAAAAAAATCACCCAACAGTCACTTAGTCCTGACACCACACTAAGATTGAGTCTTATTTATTTATTCTTGACTGCACACAGAAAGGAAAAACATACAAAAAAATAAGAAAAATAAAAAAAAAGTACAGATGGCGGTCTTATCGCTCTAGGCGATTTCTTACAGACAACCTTTGGATGGATTTAACACAATGAAAAGAAGACAGGGCAGTCTGGAATATGAAAGAGACAAGCTCCAACACAAACAAAAGAAAAAAAGGAAAATTAACAAATGGTTTATAATTTATATATACACAATATATCATACATAGTAATTTACTCCTAATACACATACACATGTCAATTCTTACAAATAAATAAATTAAATTCTTATAAATAAATTCGAGTCTTGTGTCGTGTATCAGACTACGAAAGACTTCGCTCTCACAAACACCCAGACCCGAAACGAATACCAGTGGGTCACACAAATATTTGTCTTGGTGCGGGATCGTTACGGTCTGTCGTTTCACAGCTGGCGACTAAGCAACTGTGCCATAGAGTCTCTGGATACTTTTGATGTTAGTCAGGTTTTTATGCCGGCACGACAAAAAAACTTCAATGCCTGATGGTAAGCGCAGTGCAGATAGAGTATCGACGTGAGATGTTCATCTCTCGACACAATGACGCCTGATTGTATCCGGATATACACAGAGCCCGACGCGCGACACACTTAACCGACTTCACAAAAAGAGGAGGTTCTCAATTCGTCGGAATCTTTGTTTTTTATGTGCCATAAGAAATTGTTGAGAAATGACTGCCTCGGTGGCGTAGTTGTACTACGGTATGTTTGCAAAGCTGAGGTCCCGGGTTCGAATCCCGGGTCGGCGGGTGATATTGGATTTTTCTATTCATTATCAGCCCGGAGTCAGGAATTTGTGCCCGATATGGCGATAGGCTCGCCCCCTATCACATCGTGGGGCGGAACATACAAGGCGAAATGTGGGTGTCCTGGTAGCACCTCTGCCTGCCCCTTCTCTGAAATGGCGTGAGTTTATGTATGTATGTATAAGAAATGGTTGAGATCTGACTAATATCTTCGGATCTGGAGAAGAGAACTCCTCAGAATTGAGTAGGATTCCAATGTTTCTTTTTGCATTCGGTTTATAATAAGAGTCAAACTACAGTGGGGGGAGAAGATGGGGTGGGAGCAGGAGGAGGGCGAGAAAATTAATACACACGTATATAATCAATATCTTCGACAGCTTTGAACCGATTTTAGTGATCTCTTTTCTTCGGAAAGAACATATTTCACCATGAAAAGTTTTCTACAATCGCGTATGATGCTAAAATCGTAAAACTAGTTTTGAATTTTGAATATCCGGCAATGTCTACATCGGACGAAACACAACAACAAAGTTGTCACCTCTGTCTGGTTTTAGAGACAGTGGCACCTCAAGCCGACATTGTACTGTAGTTTTATCGACATTTCTCAAAAAAAAAGACAGGATTTTTTTTAACCCATTAACGCCCAAAATGAAACTGCAGTATATTTTTCTATTGTTTTTCTATTTATTAGTCCATAAGGGATAAAATATGCTATATAAGAAGATAAAATGAAAAAAAAAATGTACATATCAAGTTTTAGGGGTGTACTCAGCCGTGTACAGTGGGCGCTTTAGGAGTGAAATTGTTTGAAACAAGGTCGTTCAACACATAGCGTTTTCAAACATATTTCGCAACGCCAGCGAATTCTTTGGTGGCAGATAACACATCGCAGTGGGTTTTCCATCCGTTCAGGATTATGACCATTATTGTTCCGACCCCCTAGTGCCGCTGAGGATGACGGACGGCTCTTAGTTTTCGTTGGACGTAAATAAGTCCGTGCAATAATTCGTCTGAAAGATAACTGGTCCATGTAAGTTATCTCTTGTTTAGTTTTACTGAGCAAAACATGTAGTCGCCAAGCATTTGATATCGCCATATCTAACAAATAGGTAAATATAACCCACCACCACTTTTTTCCTTTTATTGAAATCCGATAAAGGCTGATAGACTGATCCATGTGGTCAACTCCACCCATTCCTTTATTATAGTTGACAAACATTTTAGGTATATTTACGTCAACCTTTTGCTTTCTGATGTTACACCATCGTTTGACTTTGCCCAGAGGCTCTATGTCATCAAAATTAGTTCCCATTGTAACGACATTATTGTCCTTCCAACGTACCATAGTTATCTCATTCTTTGTATCAAAACTATAATCATATTCCGCCCTAGGCTTCTTCTTCATATTTTTTACTGTGATCAGGGGACATTTCTTCGTCCGATTTTCTCGAACGGTTCCAGTACCTCTAAAACCTAGTCTACCCAAATCGAGCAACAATTGATGATTGGTAAAAAAATTATCGAAATATACGATATGCTCTTTAGGAACTACAGGCATTTTAGCCAATAAAGATTTCACGACTCTCGCACCAAGGGTATCATCAGAAGGTTCTGTGGATTTTCCACAATAAACATCAAACGCGTAGCAATAACCATCTGAACTTGTCGCAGCCCAATTGCGATAACCAAATCTTACAGGCTTTCCTTGTATAAATTGTTTTGATGGATGACGCCCAAAATATTTGATCATGGACTCGTCCACAGACAAGCTTTCATGAAATACACCCCACTGACTAGAGTTTCGCGGAATCAAATCGCATAATGATCTGAGTTTGATCATTTTATCTGTCGAACCATCTATTAGACCGTTATCCACAAAATGAAGATTTCTTTTTATCTCCAAAAACCTATTGCGTGACATACAATTAGCAATCAATGGAACACCAAGGTCTTCATCCAAACTCCAGTAAGCACGTTCAGAAGGCAATTCATGGTAACCGGTCAGTATCAGTACACCAAAAAATTTTTTCAAACTTGCACTATCAAGTTCAAAACCATGCCTATTATTTTGATTAGCGTACAAGACACTGTTAGTTGTTATCAAATCCATTACATCATGATCAAATATTTTTTCAAACAACATTACGGGATTGCAGTCTGCTAAGCTTTCAACAACGTATTTTTGTCTCTTTTGTACGATATCGGTAATTTCATAAGTAGAACTATACGTTGGCTGAGTTTTCCTCCATACAGGTAAATCTACATCACATTTTTTGGCACGTTTTGCAGGCATAGGTCTTAGCGGCTCATCATCACTGTCGCTCCATTCCGAAACATCGTAGTCAGGACGACGCCGACCTACCTCAATAGTCCCTGGAACGTCCTTAGGGAAACTTGAAGCCGCCAAATTATCTTCATTACCTTCTTCCTCATCACTCACCACAGCCGGATCTGGTGGCACTAATACCATATCGTACTCTTCATCATTGCTTTCATCAGCCAAAATTGATTCCAAGGCTTCCTCCAGTCTCTTATAGCTGGTAAATACGTTCCGATGGGCCATTTCAACTTATAAGTAATACTGTAAACAAAACGAAATTTTAGTACGAATCTGCCCGCTGTACCCGCCTGTGTACAACAAATGAAACAAACCCTACTTTACAAGTTTTGTAATAAACTTTCATTCTTATGTTATTATTACCAACACAAATAAATAGTCTCCATAAAAATAAAAAAAGAAGTTGAAATATTTCACTATTTTTGATAAAAACCAACAAAATAATCTTACCTTGTATGTCGTGTCTGGACTCCGTATTTTATTACAAAATAAGTGACATTTGATTTCGCGCCACCGCCCATTTTTATTTATTATGTGGTAACTAGTGTCATCTAGATTTGTAATTTCTAACTACCTTCAACACTTACCACAGATAAAATACATAATTTATCGATAAAGTAGTTGTACCTGTGCAGGTACAGAGGGCGGTAATGGGTTAATATCATCGCATTTGGATGGTGAATCCCTAATTTTTGCAAAAATTATAATTTAAAACCTTGCGTACCCTAGTGTCTTTAAAAATCAAAAGGTGTAAATTATTATTTTAGGAAAACAATGTATTTACTACTCAAATACCATAAGTAAAAAATTACAACAAAAAACTTGTGCGTGTTTTTTGCGAAATTTTTAGTTGCATTGTATCTAAAGTCACTAATGCTGCCACTTGGCTTCGTTTTCGGTGGCAGTCTGGATATACCCTGTATAGCCTAAACCCTCTCAATTGTAGAGAAAGCCCAACAGTGGGACGTATATGGGCTAAATTATTACTAGGAAGTATATTAGAATATTTTAGGCTCAAAACAGTGTATGACCTAAAGAATTTTCGGCCAATGCTAAATGATAAAGCGGAAGAGATTAAAACGGTCATGACCTTTGACCTAAGTGATAAAGTTATTAACCGCGAATTAATTGCATGGGAGTGGCTTAAGTGCCAATAAATGGTTAGTATAGACAAACAACCCCCCCACCACCCTCTACCGTTCCCTTTCTACCTGTTTCAAAGTAGGGGAGACCAGGGGCAAAAGTATCATAATGTTGTCCGTCTGTCTGTCTGTTAAGACCCTTTTTCTCAGGAACGCATAGAGGTATCAAGCTATAATTTATATCAAATACTCAGGTCTACTGTCCCTTTGAGCTGTGAAAAAATCTATCTTCTAAGTCAACGCAATCAAAAGATACAGCCGTTTATGTTGCAAATTGTCGACACTCGCAAGGG
This sequence comes from Theretra japonica, assembly GCA_033459515.1. NCBI lineage: Eukaryota > Metazoa > Arthropoda > Insecta > Lepidoptera > Sphingidae > Theretra > Theretra japonica. Next base: position 953,981 of record CM065952.1, read on the forward strand.
AATCAAAACCTACAGGCTTCCCGTTAACTTAGAATCTTGAAATTTGGTACGAAGCAAAGTCTTTTAGCACAGATAAAGAAAAAATTGCGATAAGCATACATTTTTAGTTACATCATATAATAAAAATATTATTAATAATTTTTAACCTTATTTATTATTGATTTATTTCATACTTTTTACTTTTTTTACTTTTCATATTTTGTACTTAAAGCGTAGCGTGGAACGTCCACCCACTAGGTGGTCAGACGACCTGGTAAAGGTCGCGGGACGACGCTGGATGCAGGCTGCCTCCAACAGGTCACTGTGGAAATCATTGGGAGAGGCCTATGTTCAGCAGTGGACTTCCTTTGGCTGATGCATGGATGGATGGATACTTTTTTGCACAATATAGACTTACATATACGAAATTACACAATAAAAATCATAGTACAAGTGGCAGCCTTATCACACTAGGTAAATTCTTACAGGCAACCATGGGATGGATATATATACAGGAGAAAGAAAGGGCAGTCTAAGGCATAAAATAATAATAATATTCTACAATATATAACTATAAATATATATATAGATATAAACTTACTACCCCTTTCCTCATGAACGCGTACAGGTATTGAAATTCATATAAAATACTCAGATCTATAATACCTTTAAGCTGTAATGTGTTGTGTCTATCCATCCATCCATCAGCCAAAGGAAGTCCACTGCTGAACATAGGCCTCTCCCAATGATTTCCACAGTGATCTGTTGGAGGCAGCCTGCATCCAGCCACGTCCCGCGACCTTTACCAGGTCGTGTGACCACCTAGTGGGTCTATAATACTTTTAAACTAATTTGTACGGAACCCTCGGTGCGCGTTTCCGACTCGCACTTGGACAGTTTTTTTTCAACTACGTTTATTGTTATAGCAGGTTTAATCTTGAGTTTCATTTATCAGTAAATAACGCAACTATTCCTCTTGGCATAACGCTGTAAGCAATGATGGATCTAACGATTTTTGTAGGTTAAGGTCATATATTACAAGAAAATTGCTACAATACCCTTCAAAACGCAACTCAATAGTGCATTTACTCTGCTAAATATACATTGCGGTGGTATCTACCCAGATAGTCTACATATAAGAGACCTACCACCAGTTCTGTGCGTAAATATGTAATATAATATTAACATCTTAATATATATAAATCTCGTGTCACAATGTTTGTCCTCAATGGACTCCTAAACTACTTAACCGATTATAATAAAATTTGCACACCATGTGCAGTTCGATCCAACTTGAGAGATAGGATAGTTTAAATCTCAAATTATAGTCGCAATTTTAATTTATTGCTAATTATTTGTCTGTTATTATTTGACAGTCACAATCATCTGTTAACTCCAAATGATTCTAACAGATGTCGATACCTTTCGACTGGGTTGAGTAAGTAATCAATAGATGGCGCTGCTATGGTAAATCTACGAACGTGTCATATAAGCTACATTTTAACAGTATAATTACCACGTGTTGTTGACGCTATAAAATTAATTAAATTTAAAATAAGTAGTTCATTATACTTTAAAAAATCAATTTCGTAGTCAGAATTTTGGCTGAGCGGAAAGTTTTAGCAGGAATTTTGCAAAGTATTTGTGTTTGCGTATTTTTTAAATGATATTCGTCTTATTTTCGTGTTTATATAAGGCCTATCTACAAAATAAAAGCAATTACAAAAAAATTACAACTTGCCTATTTAGGCATTAAGGGATGAAATGGGATAAAGTGGGACGAACGCGATGAAACCGGTCGGATCCGGATTGCATTCGATGGGAAATAATGGGACGGGATGTAACAGAAAGAAAAGGAGCCAGATGAGATGGGATGGGATACGATAGGAAAAGGGATAGTAGGTACTTAGGTTGAGTTCAGGAGTACAAAAGTTTGAACGGGAATAAGATATTTCTGGTGTGGAGTGGAGTCTAAACATCTTAGCACCCAGGCGAAGCTGGGCCGGGCCGCTAGTATAATATATAGTTGTATGGAATACAATTGTTTGCGCAGCCACCAGTTCAAAGGTTGGCGGACAACATTATTCCACCGCACGTAATGGAAAAGGCAAACGTGCCACTGGTTTAGGCCGGGCGCAAACCTCGCGAATTGCCGCGCGATTTTTTTTTTTTAATCTTTTGATCATAGAAATTGAATTTACTGTCGCATAATTTCATTATTTATAACAGTTTAATGCATTTAATATTTTTAAAGCCTTCGCAGGTGGACGAGCACGCGGCCCGCCTGATGGTAAACGGTCACCGCCGGTCATGGACCTTCGCAGCGCCAAGGTCCAGCTCAACCAGGTCGCTGCGTACCGTAAGGAGATTAGCCTCTTTAAGCCTCGCTTGAAGGACAGGTCATAGTGCTCAGGGAACACCGAAGCACGGAGTCCATTCCAGAGCTCGTACGTGAGTGGAAATAATGCTGGAATCGCACCCATTTTCCAGGATTATTGATTTTGATTATTCTCTCGGCAATTGGCAATCTCTGTGCTGTACACTTTCAAGTGCATTGCAGTTCTAATTACAGCCTCCGTGGCGCAGTTGGTTAGACATCGGCTGTGAAACGAGAGGCTGCGGGTTCGATCTTCGCACATGTGTGATCCACAGGTATTTGTTTCGGGTCTGTGTTTTTGTGAGTGAAAAGTCTCTCGTAGTTTCTGATACGACACAAGACTCGATCTTAGTGTGGGGTCAGGACTATGTATGTGACTGTTGGGTGTATTTATTTATTTACTCTCTCTTTCTTTCTCCCTTTATCGCCACATAGATCTGTTAGAAACGGCCTGTATTCAGCGATGTATTATTATAATTTACTCGCCGCGCGAATGAACTCATATTTCGCGAGGTTTGCCCCCAGCCTTATATGTTTTCTCAACAATTGTTATATAACCCCCAAGTATATAGTATGTTTTACACATACTATTAGTATTAATTATATCCTCATCCTTGAAGTAGACAGTAAGCCGACATTTTTATACATTAAAATATTATTTTATGAGATAAGCATTTTTATGCCGGCCTGATTGTTAGATATGAATGTCATAAAAAAAATATACATACATAAACTCACGGCTTTTTTCCCAGAAGGGGTATGCAGAGATGCTACGTTTCGGCTTGTGTGTTCCGTCCCCCAATGTGATAGGGGGCGAGCTTATCGCCATATCGGGCACAAATTCCTGACTTGGAGGTGAAAATGAATAGAAAATTCCAATATCACTTTGCCCGACTTGGGATTCGAACCCCAGACCTCAGCATTATAATCGTACAGAACAACTGCGCCACCGAGGCAGTCACTGACAAGAAATAAATCAAAATTAAAATAAAACAAATTGGCAATACTTTGACGTCAATCTAAGTGACAGCAAAAAATATGTTTAGTACATGAGATATTCATGTGTAAATAACATATTGAGAATTTATTTATGTACTGTATTTTTTTGTTAAAAACAGTCAAAAGTCACATACAAAGTCCTGGGGGTTACTCTATGATCCGAAACGAAACTCGAATGTTCGGACGTTCGAGGTCTGATATAAGTTTTCTACTTCTAAATCAACACTATTCTCTATGATACTTATCATTCACTCCGAACTGTCTATAGTTAGGACATACGATAGAGGATTCGAACATTTTGTGGAGTACCTAGGCACATTCATACAGTTTTACATGCGACGTCCGAACATTCGAGTTTCGTTTCAGATCATAGAATAACCCCCTGGAACCCACACTAAGATCGAGTCTTTTGTCGTATCAGAAACTACGAGAGACTTTTCGTTTCCAAAACCATTTGTGGGTGTTTAGAATGTACCTGCATGTCTCTTGTTTCACAGCCGGCCTAACCAACCAGCCACGGAGTCTGCAAAATTTTGCGAAGTGGGCAAAATAATTTTACGACTTAAAGAATTAATTATAAGTAATTATTAGAAGTTAGACAAGTTTTACTGGTAGTAGGTTTCTCGAATGTGAGAGGCCGCCTGGGTAGGCACCACCCTAATGTCTACTTCTTCCGCAAACAGCAGTGTTAATGCACTGTAGTGTTCCGGTTTGAAGGGCTTTGTAGCCAGAGTACTGGACATCATGAAACTTAACATTTTATGTCTCAGGATGGCGAGCGCAGTGGAATACAAGCATTGCTTTTTTCATGGTGTTGTTTGGTTTTGCCACTGTCCATGAGCGGTCGTATCGCTTACCATCAAGCTTATGGCATGCTCGTCTCTCCATCCGTAGCAAAAAAACATAAACAGACATTCCCGTAGATCCGTAGGAGAACAAAGGTTACCTAGCCCTTAGGATTAGCAAGTTGAAGTGGCAGTGGGCCGGGCACACAGCACTAGAACTGATAGTTTGGTCCGAATGGTTCTGGAGTGGAGGCCAGGTACAGGCAAGGGAAGTGTCGGACGCCCGCCTGCAAGGTGAACGAACCTGGTTAAGGTTGCAGGAAGTCGCTGGTTGCATGCTTTCAACAGGTCAATGTGGAGATCCTTGGGAAAGGCCTATGTTCAGCTGTGGACTTCCTGTGGCTGAAGAGAGAGAGAGACATTCTTGAAGACTGCTCGCTTCAATCCTCGTCATTACGAAGCTGTTGATCCTTCGACATTCAAGTTGTAGGGGTGGGGTGAGGGCGTGTCTCCAGTCAATGACCTCTAACGTCAAAATAGAAAGATAGGGCAACGATCTAAATTATCTATTGAAATGAAAAATAACAGATCAATAAACTAATGTTATTTTTACCAGCAAAATATTGTTGTAGATAAAAATAGCAATATTGTACTTAATAATATTTTTATTATGAACCTTGTGGCTTGTTGCTTAAAGGTCGGACGAAATGCTCAAATGGGGGTCGCAGGTTCAAATCCACGTCACATCTTTGACTTTTGTGTGTGTGTGTGTGTGTTCATAGTCGATTACTACGCACTTGTATTGAACGAAAACATCGTGAGGAATATACAGCGTCATTTACACGGGGCGAGTTTCTCGTGGCGAGAATCGTATACGATTATCGCATGACATAACCGCCATAGATTATCGTGTTCTGACAATATTTACACGATGCACCTTTTTTACATCCTTACGATAATCGTAACTTCGAGGCGAGAAACTCTCCGTGTAATTGAACTGTACTGTATCAGCCCATATATGTCCCACTGGAGGGCACGGGCCTCCTCTACAATCGAGAGTACAATTGAAAGTGGTTAGGCCATATAGTCCACCACGCTGGCGTAGTGCGGGTTGACTCCGTGTAAATGAAGCTTTAATTACCATAGAGATTATTAAGAATTTCTATGGTATATGAAACCCGAAATGTAATAGCTTTTGAGGTAATTTTAACTAGCTATATTCTCGCCATTATTTTATTATCTATGATAAAGGAATTCTTGGAGTTTGAGGACGGACAAACTGGTTAAGTTTGCAAGAAGTCGCTGGATGCAGGTCGCTTCCAACAGGTCGATGTGAAGATCCATAGGGGAGGCTTATGTTCAGCAGTGGAGTTCCTGTGCCTGAAGAGAGAGAAAGAGAAAGGAGTTCATCAAGAATTCCACACCGAGAGGTTAAAATCAGTGGTTAAAATGCACCTGATAAAAAATTCAGAGCAACTCAATTCTGCAGACATCATTTTCTCCCTACATTGTGGTGTGTACTCTTTAATCCTCCGTTCTACTCCCAAGTCGGGTAAGTATATTTCTGACTTCAAAAACACGAAACTGTCACACATAGTTATGACCCCAAAATGCCGCATTTCGTATTACAAGTCATTTGGAGACTGTCCCGCCCTCACAACCACCACTGCAACTCCTGTAAGCCAAGATCAACAGCACGCATTGTAATGACACCGAGCATTGAAGCTCAGAGTCTCCGGGAATGTCTAACTTGTTTTTAACCTGCAACGAAGTTAATCATAAAGTTAAATTAATAGGAGTTGGAAATCTTTTGTGTCCACTTCCCTCCGTAACAAAGTGGGTGACAAAAACAATGAACTAAAGAGGTAAATAACCTCGCATAAAGACTTTTACAGCTAGAGAAGCCAGCTGTAAAGCACCACGGATCAAATCATTATTACATTAAAATGGGACCTATTATGTGAGCTGTTATAATGGATTTTATAGGTATGGCAAAAACGCCGGAAAGCAAGGAAATTCCCTCTAGTCCAGGGATGGCGAACCAAAGGCACGCGTGTCATTGATGGCACGCGACATAATATTTTGTGCACGCCATGGATAAAAAGGTCATTATGCACTGAGAAAAAAAACATCTATGTATTAAGAAAATTATCTTAAAGCAAGGAAACATATTTTTCACTCGTTTGTTATTGTAGTATCTAAGGTGCTTTTCCAATAATAATTAAATTAAAATTATTCGACGGCACGTCTATATGACCTTATTAAACATTTCTTCGTAAAAATGGCACGTTAGGAGACAAAGGTTCACCATCCCTGCTCTAGTCTCTACGAGGTCCACGTAGTATACAACTCCAGATGATATTTGCATTATCCAGCATGGTTTTACGCTCATTCTGCCAAACACTACACTCCCAAAGTATATGATGCGCGGACTGTTCGTAATAAAGTCTTGTCAATCAAAAACTACGAGATATTTTTCTCCTAACATGCAAAACAAATATTTTTTGTATTGTATTGTATCAGCCCATATACGATCCACTGCAGGGCACGGGCCTCCTCTACAATCGAGAGTACGATTGAGAGTGGTTAGGCCATATAGTCCACCACGCTGGTCTAGTGCGGGTTGGCGGACTTACACACCGTATAATTTTTTTTTTTTTCAAAGCAAAACAAATAGATACTAACCAATCATGTTTTTTAGGTTCAGGGATCGAACCCGCGACCTCTCGTTTCACAGTTAACCAACTACGCAAGAGGCAAAGATTACACTACAATTATCACAATTATCTTAACTGATACTCTAGTGATAAAGCTTCTCACCGTGAAGTTTATAGTTCGAATCCATTCGATACTTTATGCAAATTAAATTATAATAATGTTGACAGCGGAAAACATGAAATCATTCATGAATATGCATTTTTAATGCGTACTTTGTGTTGTACTTGTATGACAGCCTCCGTGGCGCAGTTGGTTAGACGCCGGCTGTGAAACGAGAAACCGCGGGTTCGATCCCCGCGCCGAGACAAATGTTTGTGAGGCCCACAAATATTTGTCTCGGGTCTGGTTGTTTGAGAACGAAAAGTCTCTCGTAGTTTCTGATACACGACACAAGACTCGATCTTAGTGTGGGGTCAGAACTATGTATGTGATTGTTAGGTCTATTAATTTTATTTTTTTATTTTATTAGGGTAGTTTGTCTAAAATTTTGTGAAAAATGCGACGATTACGGCTGTTAGAAGTAACATCAATTTAATATTAATTACATAAACTCACGCCTTTTTCTCAGAAGGGGTAGGCAGAGTCACCACCATGACACCCACATTTCGCCTTGTATGTTCCGTCCCACGATGTGATAGGGAGCGAGTCCACCGCCATATCGGCACAAATTCCTGACTCCGGGCTGATAATTAATTAAGAAATCTATTACCACTTTGCTCGAACTGGGATTCGAATCCGAGACTGAAGCTTGCAATCGTACCGTAGTACAACTACGCCACCGAGACAGTTTTTGTGTTCACAATTATTTAACTCTAGAATGATTTGCCCACTGTGAAGAAGCATCTCAGCAGGCCGGCATAATTGTGTAGAATGGCATGGGACCGCCGTCTGATGCCATTCGATACTCTGTCTGGACGGCGTTTGCGCTTACCATCAGGTGCAGTGCAGTCATTATGCCGTGCCAGTGTAAAAAAAAATGCATAAACTAACTTTGACGATAACTTTAGTTTTGACAATGTCACCATTCATTTGAGACGTATTGACATTGAACAGACATTGCTAATGTATGGCATTGACATTTTCAAAGTCAAATTTATGGGCAAAGTTAAGCCCCATTTACACGGGGAGAGTTTCTCGCCTCAAAGACACGATTATCGTAAGGATATAAAAAAGTTGCATCGTGTAAACATTTGTCAGAATACGATAATCTATGGCGGTTATGTCATAAATTTTTAACGTATTTGACATTGCTAATTATTGACATTTTGACAGTCAAATTTATGACTTATGGGTCATCATCATTGCGTATGAAATCCTGCGTGGATCAATCTTCTATGTCCAAGTTTTTAGGCAACTTCCTGCAGCAGGAGTGTATTAATGTAGTTCTGACTTTCCGCTCCAAACCCTTGCCCACCAGGAAGACTTTGGACTAGCTGCAGCTTCCTACTTCTCGTCTGAGCCCAAGATTCCCAATTTGGACTGACGAGTGGACTTATGGGTAAAATTATTTTGTGCAATTGGACCTTAATGCCACCATCAGAGTTAGATAAGGTTATACGTAAATGGATGCAGCCTGCCTCCAACAGGTCACTGTGGAAATCATTGGGAGAGGCCTATGTTCAGCAGTGGACGTCCTTTGGCTGATGGATTGGATTGGATACGTCATGACATCGTTAATCAATGCTTTTTGAAAAAATAATTAGATGCATTTAAAATAAGTTAATAACAATAATTATATTTTTGTGTGGTCGCATTTATTTGAAGCTACCATGGTACCAAAACATCCCTGGTATGTAAAATACATAAACAGCCCATTATATACAGTGACATTATACATTAATATTTTAATAAAAACTTTATAAACAAATATAAATTAAACATTTATAAGTATATTTTTCATTATCAGCCCGGAGTCAGGAATTGCCCGATATCGTAATAGGCTCGCCCTCTATCACATCGTGGGACGGAACACAAGGCGAAACGTGGGTATCCTGGTAGCACCTATGTCTACCCCTTCTGGAAAAAGCGTGATGTTTCTGTATGTATGTATATTTTTCCTCGATAGTAATTATTTAAAGTTACTGCAGTATCAATATTTTCCTAAGGACTATGTTATATATTCCGCACATCTAATAATACTACGTTTTTCTGTTAATCGAAAATAAATTTACAAATCAAAATAAACCCTTCAAAATCATAATAAAATATCACATATTTATATCGCAAAAATTTCACGATACCATGGTACCAGCGCATTTCAAAGGGAAACACAGAAAACAGCATCTAATAAAAACACTATTACTTAATCTAAACTATAATCAATTTTAAAATCATAATAAACAATTAAATAACTAACATTTTTGTGTGGTCGCAATTAATTATCGCTACCATGGTAGCAGCACATCCCTAAGGGACACACGGAGACCGCACATCTAATCGTGATGTCAGAACGCGTTAGCTATGCAAAATTACTTGCCAAGTAGTCGGGCATGCAGGCCCGTAAAGAGCAGACGCGTCTATCTCTTAGTCAGTGTTTTGTGTATATAACTTAAGTGTAATGTGTTAGTGCATTCCAGGAACAAATAAGAAAATATTTTTGGATTTTTTAAAAGGTAGGTTATGTAATAACTTTCACCAAAATTCGGTTAGTGGGGCAATGGAAAGTGATCTCGCAAGATGAGAGGCTGCGTTTATGCAACAAACCCAGTTTTGTGCGTTATGATAGTTACTTTTAGTAACATATGCACGTTTATGATTTTTATGTGTATTTTTATGTACATTTTAAAATTTATTAACGCAGCGATTTTGTTTATAAAATTTGTCGCGCTATTCAAGTGTTAATAAATTTTAATTTTTTATTTTAATAAATCCGCGCACGAACATAAAAAATGATTTGATTTTCACAGGATTTATCGATTTATTTTATTTTAATATAAATAAAAATGCACATTTATTAAATAAAAGTTCATTGAATAAAAATAAAAATGCGTTACCGAATTACAATTTATAATTTAACTTTAATATTCGAAACCGGATTTTTATTATTGAAATAGATTTGTTTTTCTAAAAGTTATATAACAGGAGAGGAGTGTATATTGGCAAATTATACGATATTATGTAATTTGGTCAATTACAGGAAACATTTATTTATTTCCATTTTTTTTGACCTAGTAGAGAACAGTTTATTGATTAAGTATAAATATACATAAATTATGAATCGCGGGGTCATAGGTTTGGTTACCAGGTTAAACATTTTTTTTATTGCAACTAGGTTTTCTCGGTAGACTGTATTTTTCGAAGTATTCTGATGTTAGAAAAGCTAGCGTTTTTTTGCAAGTTAAATATTTATTATTTATAAATTTAAAAAATACTTAAAATTAAATGCTCGGCCCGGGAGTCGAATGCAATGCTCAAGGATTCTCATCAAAAACAGGCAACCTGAATGATAAGGGATAGGTGGTCAGGGGAGTAAGGGCTTTGCTCCTTTATAAAATATGAATATTGTAAGAATTATATCTCAATGAGAAATTAATTAATTAATTTAACAGCCTTCTTGGTGCGCTTGGTTAAAAGCTGGTTGTGGAACGAAAGATTGCGGGTTCGATTATCGCACAGGGATAAATGCGACAAAAAAATATGTGTTAGTTGTGAGTCCTTCGGGTCTGGTTGTTGTGAGACTTAAAAGTCTCTCGTAGTTTCTGATACACGACATAAGACTCGATCTTACTGAGGTCAGGACTTTGTATGTGACTGTTGGGTGTATTTATTAAAATTGCGTAACTACGTTTTGTATTTTGGTAAATATTTTGCTCTAACTAAATCGAATGCGTTTTTTTTCCCACGTAGATTATTACATACAAATCATATTATATCTTAGAACATATAGCATCGTGAGAAAATAAAATATTTCCATTATAACAATTGTTTAATTAGAATTAAAAATAATATTAAATTGGAGTTTTGTTTTTAAATACGTCACGATAACTGACCGTTTTTTTATATCTTAGGGGGCAAACGAGCATACAGTTCACCTGATGGTAAGTGATCACCGTCACCATGAACATCTGCAACACTATAGCATGGAAATACGTTGCAGGCCTTTAACGTCGGAATACGCTTGAACGAGTATATGACAGCCTCCGTGGCGCAGTCGGTTAGACGCCGGCTGTGAAACGAGAGGCCGCGGGTTCAATCCCCGCTCTGTGACAAATATTTGTGAGGCCCACAAGTATTTGTCTCGGCTCTGGGTGTTTGTGAGACCGCAAAGTCTCTCGTAGTTTCTGATACCCACGACACAAGACTTAATTGATCTTAATGTGGGGTTAGGACTATGTATGTGACTGTTGGGTGTATTTATTTATTTATTTATATTGTATATATTGACTATAGTGTAGTCGGGTATGCGCGGCTGAATCGGTCGGTATAAAAACATTGTTTAAATTAAATAAAAAAATAAAAAAGATGTGTTAATTAGGGTTACAAGATTATGATTCGATATTATTTTTGTATTGTATTGTATCAGCCCATATACGACCCACTGCAGGGCACGGGCCTCCTCTACAATCGAGAGTACGATTGAGAGTGGTTCAATATTATACTGAGTATATTTAGACTGCGACCGGAAGCGAAGCCAGGTGGTAGCATTAATGACTTCAGACACAATGCGACTAAAAATTTCGCAAATGAAGTGATTTTTTTTTGTTGTAATTTTTTACTTATCGCCGTATTTGGGTAGTAAATACATCGTTTTCCTAAAATAATGTTTTTTCTTTTTTTATCAGCCCATATACGTCCCACAGCTGGGCACGGGCCTATTCTACAAAATAATAATGTACATCTTTTTATTACAATTTTAAGTTTAGTTGTTAGAGTTTAAATTATTATTTTAGCAAAAAACTATTTGGATTTCCATCCAAACAGGATGATATTAAGAAAATGCCAAATAAACCTGTCGCTTTTTTTGAAAAATTTTTAGTTGCATCCTGTCTATAATCACTAAAACTACCACCTGGCTTCCTTTTCGGTAGCAGTCTTAATATACCCTGCATTATGTATGTAATTTAATGTTGGCGCTTTGTTAAGGAGCCGGCTGTGCAACGAGAGGCCGCGGGTTCGATTCCAAAACCCAAGCAATTATTTTAGTGTTTATTAAAATGCTCTTTACAACCTGCATTATTTCGATGTTTCTAAAATAGGATTCAAACGTAGTACTTAAATAAATTCCGCACATGCTTAACCAATGATACTGAAGATCTACATTAATGTAAAGAAAACGCATTGTTCTAGTCCTATAAAATACATGTTTAATTATACAATATAATGAATACGCATATATTAGAGTTGTCGTGACAAAGTATTAACAATTAAATAAACTATTTCCTTATTGCAATGATGTAGAAAAACAAACATTTCAATTCTTGTTTTAAGATTGATCTGTACTGTATCAGCCCATATACGTCCCACTGCAGGGCACGCGCCTCCTCTACAATCGAGAGTACGATTGAGTGGAGTTACGACCCACGCTGGCCTACTGCCAGGTTGACTTAACACACAATTCCTCATTACTATGTTTACTGCATCAGCTCATATACGTCCCACTGCAGGGCACGGGCCTCCTCTACAAACAGGGTACGATTGAAAAGGGTTAGGCCATATAATCCACCTCGCTGGCTTAGTGCGGGTTGGCGATCTTTACATAAAAGTTCTTGCAAATCGCTATGGTATGCAGGTTTCCTCACGATGTTTTCCTTCACCGTTACAGTTCGTGGTGACTTTTAATACACATGGCTTCGAAAAGTCAAAGGTGTGCCCTGGGATTTGAAGCCGCGACCAACCTGAACATGTTGTCAGTCGCGGCTGGTCCGTTACCGATAAGCCACCATCCATCCATCCATCCATCCATCAGCCAAAGGAAGTCCACTGCTGAACATAGGCCTCTCCCAATGATTTCCATAGTGACCTGTTGGAGGCAGCCTGCATCCTGCATAAGCCACCATGCTATTTTAAAATTATATGACTAGTTTTTGACGACCGTCGAGGCTTAAGCCATTTACACGGGGAGAGTTTCTCGCGGCGAGAATCGTATGCGATTATCGCATGACATAACCGCCATAGATTATCGTGTTCTGACAATGTTTACACGATGCGACTTTTTTATATCCTTACGATAATCGTATCTTTCAGGCGAGAAAATCTCCCCGTGTAAATGAGGCTTTAGTTAGACGCCGCGCTGCTGTGACACGAGTCCGCTTCGACCTCATCCAGCATAGATAATTTTTAACGCAAATTCTCGAGTTAAATGTTAATTTCTCAGGTTCGAATCCCGGGTTGGGCAAAGTGGTATTGGAATTTTCTATTCATTATCATTGCGGTCAGGAATTTGGTCGCGATATGGCTATACGCTCGCCCCCTATAACATCGAGGGAACCCAAGGCGAAACGCGGGTATCCAGGTAACACCTCTGCCTACCCCTTCTGGAAAAGGCGTGAGTTTATGTATTTACAAATAGATGTATAGACCCAACCCGGCATGGAATTTTATCTGGGTCGCAAAATATGGCTCGTATTTAAAAATAATTGACATCACCAAAGTGTATTTAGGTTAACGGCTACTTGTAGAATCAATAGAATGATTTGTGTCGATTGCGATTGTCGGCCGACATAATTATCGTGACTGGCGACGGTTGCTTAGTAATTCTGTTTTAGGAAAATAATTAAAAATAGGGAAAAGCTTTCTAAAATTATTAAATTGCCATTGGTTAAGTATGGGTTATTAAATTGAGGTCTTAGATTTGAATCCAAAAGGCAATATAGTTTGGGCTATCAAGAATTGAAATTTACAAATGTAATAATATAAATAGCTTTTTTTTATTTCCAATCCATCAGCCAAAGGAAGTCCACTGCTGAACATAGGCCTCTCCCAATGATTTCCACAGTGACCTGTTGGAGGCATCCTGCATCCAGCGACGTCCCGCGACCTTTACCAGGTCGTCTGACCTGTGGGTGGACGTCCCACGCTGCGCTTTCCGCTTTTTTTATTTACGAGTAAGGGAAATAAATTACAACCCTTACTTCGTAGAGAAAAGCAGGCATAGGATGGAGTAGGACGGATGGGCTTGCGGGATGGGACGAAGCGAACTCAGTATTGATTGTAAACGGCCGATGACGCGACGCAAAGCTTAATCCTCAATCCTCAATAAAATAAATAAAAAAATAGTGAAACTCACATGACACTGCTAACAACCGCGTTCGTAACAGAAAGGCGCGACGTTTCAGTATTGTCAGAATGTGTGTTGTTGTTGTCAGAGTTTAAAACGTTGCTAGATTTTAGGGTGATATTGATACCAGTATATACATATATTATAACTTACGATCTTTTAAAATATTTGTATTCTTTTTTTTTATCAGCCCATATATGTACGTCCCACTGCTGGGCACGGGCCTACTCTACAATCGAGAGAATCGATTGAGAGTGGTTAGGCCATATAGTCCACCACGCTGGCCTAGTGCGGGTTGGCGGACTTACATACCGCAGAAATTCTTTAAAATCGCTACGGTATGCAGGTTTCCTCACAATGTTTTCCTTCACCGTTAAAGTGACTAGTGATTGACTATCAATACACCCATAACTCCGAAAAGTCAGAGGTGTGCCCTGGGAATTGCACCCGCGACCACCGTGAACATGTAGGCAGCCGAGTCTGGTCCGTTATCAACAGGCCACCAAGCACTTTTTTCGTATTTTTTAAACACGAAAAAAATATGAGGAATGTTTAGTCGCATCGTGTCTATAGTCACTAAAACTACCACCTGGCTTCGTTTTCGGTAGCAGTCTTCATATACCCTGCATACATACTTGTATACATACACAAATTGCTGAGTCCGGCCTGACAAAGAATAGAAAAATACAAATCAAAATAAAGATATACCAACCCTTTCATATCTCTATCGGTCTCTTTATATGTCCTCGACTGCCTCGGTGGCGTAGTGGTTCTACGGTATGATTGCAAAACTGAGGTCGCGGGTTCGAATCCCGGGTCGGGCAAAGTGATATTGGATTTTTCTATTCATTATCAGCCCGGAGTCAGGAATTTGTGCCCGATATGGCGATGGGCTCGCCCCCTATCACATCGTGAGACGGAATATACAAGGCGAAACGTGGGTGTTCTGGTAGCACCTCTGCCTACCCCTTCTGGGAAAAAAGCGTGTGTTTATCTGTGTGTGTCTTTATATGTCCTTTATTAATATAGATTGAGCTAAGTAAGTTAAAGTATGTATTAAGTACATTATAAATTAAATATTAGTATATATTCATACGAAGATACAAGACCAACTTTACTGTGTGTCGGACTGACTGTTCGGTGTATTTATTTAGCATTTTTATTGCGTAATCTAGGTGCTAAGTTTACCGGCTGTCTGCGCAAATTTAGGCCGTGTTATTTATTGATTTAAGACCATAAAAATATTTTAGTGTTCCTAGGTGGTGCTGTTGTACTACAGTACGATTATAACACTGAGGTTTTGGGTTCGAATCCCGGGTCGGGCGAACTGATCTTTATATTAATTATCAGCCCGGAATCAGGAATTTGGGGTCGATATGCCGATAGGCTCGCCTCCTGTCACGTGGGACGGAATTCGCTAGGCGAAACGTGGGTGTCCTGGTTGCACGACAGCCTACCTCTTCAGGGAAAAAGGCGTGATGTTACTTACATATGTATTTTATGTGAAACTAAAAGAAGTGCGTGGCGGCCTGTTGGTAACGGACCAGACGCGGCTGCCAGTATCTTCACAGTGGTCGCGGGTTCAAACCTCAGGGTAAACCTATGACTTTTCAGAGTCTTCAGTATCATCGATAGCATTGAAGTATTATTATATTAGAACGGACATCGGTAACAAAATCTCTGCGCATTGTGCTGGTACATTCCCGTGTGAGCACACGAGGGCCCAGTGAAAAGAGAGCGCAGATGATGTTACTGCGTAGGCGTGACAGAGACAAAAACAGAAGCGGTACGGTACCGATCTTGTTTGTTACAAACATTTTGTTTGCAGTGTCCCCTCTAGTATAATATTAATGATTGATAGTCAATCACCACTCTAACAGAAGCAAACATCGTGAGGAAACCTGTATACCATAGCGATTTGTAAAAATCTCAGATGGTATAAAGTCCGCTTGCAATAGGCCAGCGTGGTGGACGATGGCCTAACCCAATTTTAGAGGAGGCCTGTGCCCAGCAGTGGGACATATGGACACACATAGATATTCCGGGTACCTGCCCGTCTAATAAAGTTACTAGTTTTGGTAACACTGGGTAAATTGTGAAATCTCAACGCGTGCCTTAGATAGTACATGGACAGAATAAATCACGTACATTAGATATTGAGATAAAGTTATTTACCGACATCTACGTCATTATACTTGGAACTGTGGAGGCGTGAGTTCGGTTCTCAGGTTGGGCAATGCAGTTACTGGGTTTTTGGATAAACATAACGTATTGTTATGTCCTTGATGCAGTTGATATTAGTAGATAGTATCTTATTTATATAATATAATTATTTGATATAATTTAATATAATTTATATACCGGGTATATCAAGACTGCTACCGAAAACGAAGTCAGGTGGTAGTTTTAGTGATTTTAGACACAATGCAACTAAAATTTTTGCAAAAAAAAAAAGCGACGATTTTTTTCCTATCATCGTATTTGGGTGGTAAATACATACATTTTTCTAAAAAAATATGTACACCCTTTTATTTTTGTATAGTACGCAAGGTTTTAAATTATAATTTTAGAAAAAAACTATGGATTTACCATCCAAACACAATCATATTTAAACCACTACAAAAAAATAGTCGCGGTTTTTTGCAAAATTTTAGTTGCATCGTGTCTGTAGTCACTAAAACTACCACCTGGCTTCGTATACATATATACACAAATTACATACTCCGGGCTGACAAAGAATAGAAAAATAAATATCAAAATATAGAGATACCAACCCTTTTATATCTCTATCGGTCTCTGAATATGTCCTTAAATAAATATAGATTGAGATAAGTAAGTTAAAGTACGTATTAACTACAACATTACACATTAAACTTCATCTCACGTTTGTAACAACATTAAATTGATAAAACACGAAAGAATTTTGCATAATATAGTATGTGTGCCGGCATTATTACACGCGACTACAAGACACATTGATGGAAACAGCGGCAGACTAGTTTCACATACAGACTGCGACCGAAAACGAAGCCAGGTGGTAGTATTAGTGACTTCAGATACAATGCAACTACAAAATTCGCTAAATAAAGACAATTTTTAATTCATAGTATGTATGTATATGTATGTATTTATATGTATATTTATAAGAATTTACATGTGTATGTATTTTTTTTTTTTGTGTTGGAGCTTGTCTCTTTTATATTCTAGACTGCCCTGTCTTCTTTTCATTGTGTTATATTCATCCAAAGGTTGTCTGTAAGAAATCGCCTAGAGCGATAAGACCGCCATCTGTACTTTTTTATTATTTTTCTTTTTTTATGTTTTTCCGTTCTGTGTGCAGTTAACCCTTTCAGACCTGGTATACACAATTGTACACATATAATATAAAAATAAATTAAATATTATTTTCACATTATTTGCAACTAAAAACGGTTGTGTTCATTAGTTCATTAGTTCCAACGCCATCTCGCGTTTAATGACAGTTTTTGGTAAGTTATGACCAGTAGCCGACCGAAGTTTGCATTGTGCACGTAAAAAAAATCAGGTCTGAAAGGGTTAAGAATAAATAAATTTTTTTTTGTTGTTATTTATTATTTGTAATATTGGGTAGTAAATACATCGTTTATCATCATCGAGAAAATTTTAGGTGCATTCTGTTTGTAATCTCTAACACTGGCTTCGTTTTCGGTCGCAGTATTGATATACCCTATATATTTTCGTAAAATGGAGGAGAAGGGGGGGGGGGGCATAAGCACCACCAAAATCATATTCGTGTTATTTACAAATCTAAAATATTTATCTACATATAGATTTTTTGCAAAAAAAATATTTATGATTGGATAAAAAACACATACGTTTTCAAACTAATTTTTAAAAATACTAAAACCAAAAAAATCATAATACAGCCTCCATTTCATTTAAATTTAATATTCCGAAATATAGAACTGAAAAACCTATAACAATTTGTTACGTGATAAGTTATTGTTCAAAATAAAACACGAACAATAAAAAACAAACAAAATTTACAACCAAATAATAAAACACAATGACAGTAATATAACATAATAAAATGAAAAAGAAACATACATACATAAACACACGCCTTTTTCCCAGAAGGGGTAGGCAGAGGTGCTATCAGAACACCCACGTTTCGCCTTGTACATTCCGTCCCACGATGTGATAGGGGGCGAGCCTATCGCCATATCGGGCACAAATACCCGACTCCGGGCTGATAATGAATAGAAAAATCCAATATCACTTTGCCCGACCCGGGATTCGAACCCGAGACCTCAGCTTTGCAATCATACCGTAGTACCACTACGCCACCGAGGCAGTCGCAAGATGTCGCAAGAGCATGAAAAAGAAATAAACACGAAAACCGATTAATAAAATACAATTCAAAATAAACACCAATTAAGTAATATCAATTAATAAAATACAATAAAAAATAAAAGTTGAATAAAATGTATTCATTTTTAAATGTGTTTGAAATATCTCAAGGGTATAATGGTGCCTACACACGCTTTGACACGCAAACGCAATCACGCTGATAATAACTAGTGTAAATACACTTTAACTACCATGTTGTTTATTAAACTGACAGCCTCCGTGGCGCAGTTGGTACGCCGGCTGTGAAACGAGAGGCTCCGGGTTCGATTCCCGCACTGAGACTAGTGTTTGTGTGAAACACAGGTGTCCATTTCGTGTCTGGGTGTGTGTGAGAGCGAAACGTCTCTCGTAGTTGTTACGACACAAGACTCGATCTTAGTGTGGGGTCAGGACTATGTATGTGACTGTTGGGTGTATTTAAGGTGCAGTGCAGTGGCCTTAATCTTAATTAGTAATTAGTGTGCTTTCTGTCTGTTTTTATAGCATAGGTCCGGCAAACGAGCAAACAGACCTGATGGTAAGTGATCACTGCACATGAACATCCACAACGCTGGATCATCGATGTGTTGGTCCATCAAAGCGGGAGGGCGGGAAGGAAAAAGGATTTGAGGAGGGAAGTGTCATGGGGTGGCGTGATGCTATTGTAATAAGGCAACGTACAGACGTCATGGTAGCTGAGTTAAATATTCACGCAAACATTATGCTAGGGATATCAAAATATCAAATTTTACGTGGAAATTTTTTGAAGTTGAAATTTGAAATTGGTATTATTATTTGTGACTAGATTTTTAGTAAAAAATCTGCTAAAATGAACAAATTAATTCCATGAATATAGGTAAATCATTTAGATAGTAATTTTCTCTACCACCCAGTTCGTAAGTCTTAACCAGGGAAGAACAAGGAAACTATAAGGTTGCTTTTTCAAAACCAATTTTCAAAAGTGCGTGGTGGCCTGTTGGTAACGGACCAGACTCGGCTGCCTACATGTTCACGGTGGTCGCGGGTTCAAATCCCAGGGCACACCTCTGACTTTTCGGAGTCATGTGTGTATTGATAGTTAATTACCACGCAGTATAACGGTGAAGGAAAACATCGTGAGGAAACCTGCATACCGTAGCGATTTTAAAGAATTTCTACGGTATGTAAGTCCGCCAACCCGCACTAGGCCAGCGTGGTGGATTATATGGCCTAACCACTCTCAATCAATTCTCTCGATTGTAGAGTAGGCCCGTGCACAGCAGTGGGACGTATATGGGCTGTTAAAAACAATCAATGAATTACTGAATCTAAATGATGTATAACATTTTATACAACCAATCCAATCCATCAGCCAAAGGAAGTCCACTGCTGAACATAGGCCTCTCCCAATGATAGACATACATACACTTTATTTTCATACATTTATTTTTATACATAATTTAATAAATTATTTTCATTTACTTCATAATTTATTACGTTATTCTGATGAAAATTAAAAATGAAAACGAAAATAATTTATTGAAACCATTGAAATGTTCAACATTATTTAGATTCAGTCATAATTTTTTCTACCACCCGGTTCGGAAAGCGGTTTTCACTAGAGAAGAATGGGCAAGAAACTCTAGTGTTGCTCTTTTCAAAACCAGTTTACAATATCGTGATTATTACAAAAGTTACAAGTTGGTCTAAATCAGAGCAGTTCATTGATAATTTGTTATAATTTGCAAGTGACATATATTTTATGAAATGTTCGGTTCCAATCCCATTGAACACCTCTAACGTTTCGGAGTCATGTGTGTATTGAGTCACTCACCACGCACTATAACGGTGAAGGAAAACATCGTGAGGAAACCTGCATACCATAGCGATTTGTAAGAATTTCTATGGTATGTAAAGTCGGCCAACCCGCACTAGGCCAGCGTGGTGGACTGTATGTCCTAACTATTCTCAATCGTACTCTCGATTGTAGATGTGCCCAGCAGTGGGACGTGTATAATGAATAGAAAAACCCAATATATAACGGTTTTTATGAGCGATGAGTAAAGCAACTTATTTAAGCATGATGTTGCTAGCAGTTATATTAAGAAGAATAGAATAAAGATTTGAATACAGAACGGAGTTGTCAACGGCTGATGTGAAGGATGGCCGAGTCGGAATATTATCACGCCACGATTATTCAAGTTGTAACGTTTTACACAGTTTTAATATGCGAGTTGTATGTGTAGAGAGCCCTGCTATAAATGTACATGTTGGAAAAGAATACAGGAATTATGACTACACAATCGTCGTATTATTTGTCTTAATAATCACTTTTGCCTGGGATTCGACCCCGAGACTTCGTTTGTGGGTATTACTTTATACTTTATACCAATAATGATATGAAAAATGTTATACCAACGTAAAGCTATTAGAAATGTTTGCCTCGGCGCGGGCAGTTAGCAATAACTAGTTGTTGCGCCACACGCGGCCTGCGTAACTGGCTCACACTTTCAAACGATGAGGCTTGAAAAAATTGGACCTTGTTCAAATAATACTGCCTTTAATTAATTATTTATTGGACTTTATGAGGTCTACATCGTACCATGACCGGGGCATGAACGTGTCAGACAAAAACATATGAGCTAAGCCGGCCCAGCTCTGCCCGCGTGCAAATACTTTTTGAGTCCAGTCCACATTAGCAATATACAGGGTATATCAAGACTGCTACCGAAAACGAAGCCAGGTGGTAGTTTTAGTGACTACAGACATGTTGCAACTAAACATTTTGCAAAGAAACGCGACGATTTTTTTTTGTAATGTTTTAAATTTGTTGTGTTGCGTGGTAATACCATATTTTTTGCTAAAATTATAATTTAAAGCCTTGTGTATTATAGCGTCTTTAAAATAAAAGTGTGTACATTATTTTTTAGGAAAATGTATGTATGTATTTACCACCCAAATTCGATGATAGAAAAAAATATATACAAAAATCGTCGCTTTTTTTGCAAAAATTTTAGTTGCATTGTGTCTAAAGTCACTAAAACTACCACCTGGCTTCGACCTCACACTGAGATCAAGTATTGTGTCGTATCAGAAACTACGAGAGACTTTTCGCTTTCAAACACCCAGACCCGAAACAAATACCTGTGAATCACACAATCATTTGTCTCATGCGGGAATCGAACCCGCGGCTTCGTGTCACAGCTGGCGTCCAACCAACTGCGCTAGACTGTAAATATAAATAGCTAAAGACGAAGACATATGATGGAAAAAATCCACGAACCCGGAACAGTTCGTAAATCACACGTTTTTTTCCTTAACAGAAATATTAGCGTCACGTTATTATTTTTAGAAAATTAACACTCATGGATGAACTACCGTAAAATCACAGAAACGGCGTAATATGGACATTAACACCGCATTATGAATTGTTTAATTTATAGCCTTTATATACGCTAGCATTTTCACCCATTTTCGCTTGTGAAAATGTTTTTCCTGCATAAAAGAATCGTTATGTAACTCATCTTTTCTCGAGATGAAAAATGCCTTAAAACCTTCATCGATAAATTGACTATCCATACATAAACATAAACACACGCCTTTTTCCCTGAAGGGGTAGGCAGAGGTGCTTCCAGAACACCCACGTTTCGCCTCGTATATTCCGTCCCACGATGTGATAGGGGGCGAGCCTATCGCCATATCGGGCACAAATTCCTGATTCCGGGCTGATAATGAATAGAAAAATCCAATATCACTTTACCCGACCCGGGATTCGAACCCGAGACCTCAGCTTTGCAATCGTACCGTAGTACCACTACGCCACTATCCAATGACTATCCAACACTAAATATTTTTTTCAATTCTCAAGTAATTTTTCAGATGCGTTCAAACAAAGTCTTCAGCTTTATACAGGGTATATCAAGATTGCGGCCGAAAACGAAGCCAGGTGGTAGTATTAGTGACTTCAGACACAACGCAACTAAAAATTGTGCAAAAACGGCGTAAATTTTTTACTTATCGTCGTATTTGTGTAGTAATACTCGTACATCGTTTTTCCAAGATAACAAGTTTACAACGTTTTATTTTTAAAGGCACAATAGTGCGTGAGAGATTAAATTATAATTTTAGCAAAAACTATGTATTTACCACCCAAACACATATTTAAAACATTACAAAAAAAAATCGTCGCGTTTTTTTGCAAAATGTTTAGTTGCACCGTGTCTGTAGTCACTAAAACTACCACCTGGCTTCGTTTTCGGTAGCAGTCTTGATATACCTTGTATATTAGTATGGATTTGGCTCGCGTCTTCGTCAACTTTATTAAGATAATTCCGGAACAGAGATTTCTAGATATTACATTATCAAAAATATTATAGATGACTGCCTCGGTGGCGTAGTGGTACTACGGTACGACTGCAAAGCTGAGGTCTCGGGTTCGAATCCCGGGCCGAGCAAAGTGATATTGGATTTATCTATTCATTATCAGCCCGGAGTTAGGAATTTGTGCCCGATATGGCGATAGGCTCGCCCCCTATCACATCGTGGGACGGAATATACAAGGCGAAACGTGGGTGTTCTAGTAGCACCTCTGCCTACCCCGTCTGGGAAAAAGGCGTGTGTTTATGTATGTATGTACTATAGATTCTTATATCTATATATTTATCGGCCCATATACGTCTATTCCTGGTACTTGATGTGGTTAAAATATCTGGTTTTAAAATGATGAATTTGCTAATATGCAATATCGCCTATAGAAGGTTACCTCCTTATAACAAAAGTATCTCAACCATATTCATGCGTTCCTGGTACTTTAAACTTCATCATGTCGCTTTTTCGATGTCGGTGAGCGCGCGAATCGTACAAATTTTACTCTATGAATATAGTCACGAGCTATCACGGAAATTTGACAGACAGTTAACAGCTAACTTCACACTGTCGCGATGTCGGATCCGCGCGAATCTAAAAAAATTACCCTCATAAATTTCGAAACGTCCCAAAAGAACTGACTTCAAAAATAACTTGTATCAGAACGAAGCCAGGCGTAGTTACTAGTTATTAAACAATAATAAAGACACGTCCAAACCGCAAGCGAAAATTAAATTTAAGATCATTTAGTCGTAAATCTTTAGTGTTGGGTATCAGTTACTTGATATTTAACCTTGTAACGATACTTCAGTTGTGGCCTGTTGGTAACGGACCAGACGCGGTCGCCGACATGTTCACGGTGGTCGCGAGTTCAAATCCCAGGGCACACCTCTGACTTTTCGGGGTTATTTGTGTATTGATAGTCAATCACCACGCACTATAACGGTGAAGGAAAATATCGTGAGGAAACCTGCATACCGTAGAGATTTTAAAGAATTTCTACGGTAAAGTCCGCCAACCCGCACTAGGCCAGCGTGGTGGACTATATGGCCCAACTCAATCGTACTCTCGATTGTAGAGGAGGTCCGTGCCCTGCAGTGGGACGTATATGGGCTGACCCAGTACAGTACCATAAGGTAAATATACAGGGTATATGAAGACTGCTACCGAAAACGAAGCCAGGTGGTAGTTTTAGTGACTTCTGTAGACACAACGCAACCAAATTTTTGCAAAAATAAAGCGACGATTTTTTTGTATTTTATTTCCTATCATCGTATTTGGGTGGTGAATGCATACATTTTCCAAAAAAAATAATGTACATCCTTTTATTTTTAAAGACGGTATAGTACGCAAGGCTTTAAATTATAATTTTAGCATAAAATATGGTATTACCACGCAACACAAAGATATTTAAAACATTACAAAAAAAATCGTCGCGTTTTTTTGTAAAATTTTTAGTTGCATCGTGTCTGTAGTCACTAAAACTACCACCTGGCTTCGTTTTCGGTAGCTGTCTTGATATACCCTGTATATACGCTACCAAAACTGCTAGTTTTCGATACTCTTAAGTTTCAAATATAATCGAGTGCCAAGAGTAACCCAGCGGGTGCAATTAAGTTTTTGCCAAACAATTTAATCTCCGCAGAACACGTTTACGTTCTTTAATAGACTGTTTGATTGGCTATAAATTATTTTTCTATCGTAATATATCATTAGTTTTGTGCGTACTCGATAAACTACAAATTGACAGCCTCTGTGACGCAGTTGGTTAGACGCCAGCTGTGCGAACGGCCGCAGGTTCAATTCCCGCACAAATGTTTATTTTATTTTATTTAAAAATGGTATACATACATACATACATAACCACACGCCTTTTTTCCAGAAGGGGTAACAGAGGTGCTACTAGAACACCCACGTTTCGCCTTGTATATTCCGTCCCACGATGTGATAGGGGGCGAGCCTATCGCCATATCGGGCACAAATTCCTGACTCCGGGCTAATAATGAATAGAAAAATCCAATATCACTTTGCCCGACCCGGGATTCGAAGTCGAGACCTCAGCTTTGCAATCATACCGTAGTACCACTACGCCACCGAGGCAGTATGTAGTAGCAAAAATGGTACACCAACAGCATAAAACATTAGATCGCTTACTTTATATATATTATGACTGTATTTAAATGTAAATACCCATGATAGGCGTACACAGCCAAAATGTACAAATGTTTGTGTGATCTATAGGTATTTGTTTCGGGTCTGGGTGTTTGAGGCCGAAAAGTCTCTCGTAGTTTCTGATATATAAGACTTTTGTCTTAGTACACTGTGGGGTCAAAAGTATGTATGAATCTGTTGGTTGAACACTTAGGCCCAGTTGCATGAACTAACTTTGACGATAACCTTAATTTTGACAATGTCATCGACATAAGTATAGAGCCACCAAGTTATCTGTTCAGTCGGAAGTTCGGAATCGTCGCTAGTGAGGAATTGAGTATTGCCACTTTAAAAAAATCTTGAATTAGATTAGAGTAAATTAGAGAATTATATACACAGTTATGTATCTTATAAAATACGGTAGAAATGACACGGTAATATAGCATTACCGTAGGCAGTGTTTTGGTGAAAAAAATAATGTGCATATGCAGTAATTACCGTATATCTGATAACACTGGTTTAGTTCCAATTATGGCCACCTGAACAGATAAGTTGGTGGCTCTGTACATATGTGACGTATTTGACATTGCTTATGTATGGGATTGGCGTTTTCAAAGTCAAATTTATCGGCCAAATTAAGCCCCATTTACACGGGGAGAGTTTCTCGCCTCGTATGTACGATTATCGTAAGGATATAAAAAATTCGCATCGTGTAAATTTTTGCCAGAACACGATAATCTATGGCGGTTATGTCATGCGATAATCGTATACGATTCTCGCCGCGAGATGCTCTCCCCGTGTAAATGGGGCTTAAGTTTGTGTAATTGGCCCTTAATATGTTGCTTTCACTTTGAAGTATCCTATTTTAATGTACAGAGCCACCAACTTATCTGTTCAGGTGGCCATAATTGGAACTAAACCAGTGTTATCAGATATACGGTAATTACTGCAGATGGACATTATTTTTTTTACCAAAACACTGCCAACGGTAATGTTATATTACCGTGTCGTTTCTACCGTATTTTATAAGATACATAACTGTGTATATGATTCTCTAATATACTCTAATCTAATTCAAAATTTTTTTAAAGTGGCAATACTCAATTCCTCACTAGCGACGATTCCGAACTTCCGACTGAACAGATAACTTGGTGGCTCTATAATTGTTTTATTACATTTTATTTTAATCTTCAATTGTTTCTTTAAAGTGCAATAAAGGACTAAATAAATAATGTTTTCGGCTGCAATAGACAAGACTATTAAAAGCAATTATTTATAAAAATACATGGTTTTAATTTTTTGTAACCAATCTCGAGCAAGGTTTCCATAACACTTAATGACTGTATAACATACACATGGAATTGTAAATCTCCTTTTTTAGAAGTCGGTAAAAAAGAACAATGGATTCCAAATTAAAATGAAAAAAATCTAATGGTTTTATTAATGTTACACAATGAAATATAACTATAAAAAACGAAAAATAGTATATTTCAATGTATAATAAAAACACATAATAAATTCGCCATAATTCTGGTCCGGTGAAATAAAAATACATACATACATACATACATAACCACACGCCTTTTTCCCAGAAGGGGTAGGCAGAGGTGCTACTAGAACACCCACGTTTCGCCTTGTATATTCCGTCCCACGATGTGATAGGGGGCGAGCCTATCGCCATATCGGCCACAAATTCCTGACTCCGGGCTAATAATGAATAGAAAAATACGAATTTCAAAATGGCGCCGCGATTTTTTCCATTCAACAAAATTAATCATTACGTTGCGTTTTTATTGAACTTTAATCTGTTATTATATAATACAGTACTAGTTTTATTGCACAAGAAATATTACCGCCAAATTATTTTGGCACTTCATAATTTATTGCTAACTATAAACATTAATAATTTACTGGTGGTAGGTCTCTCATATGTGAGAGGCCGCCTGGGTACCACCGCAATGTCTATTTCTCCAGCCAAACAGCAGTGTAAATGCACTGTTGTGTTCCGGTGAAAAAGGCGTGAGTTTATGCATGTATGTTCCGGTTTAACGGGCATTGTAGCCAGAGTAACTACTAGACATGAGACTTAACATCTTATGTCTCAGGATGGCGAAAGCAGTGGAATGCCTAGCATTGCTTTGTAATTCATGGTGTTGTTTGATTTTGCTACTGTCCATGAGCGGTCGTATCGCTTACCATTAGGCGAATAGATATATATATATATATATATATACCATATGTATTTAATATAAGTAACAAATACAATGCCTCGGTGGCGTAGTTGTACTACGATTACAATGCTGAGGTCTCGGGTTCAAATCCCGGGTCAAATCTCGGGTTCAAAGTGATATTAGATTTTTCTATTCATTATAAGCCCGGAGTCAGGAATTTGTGCCAGATATGGCGGTCGATCTACCCCTATCACATCGTGGGATGGAACAAGGCGAAACGTGGGTGTCCTGGTTGCACCTCTGCCTACACCTTCTGCGAAAAAGGCGCGAGATTATGTGTGTATGTAAAAAAAAATGTCGGAGGTGCCACACCAATTAATAATATAATAAATTAATTAATCATAAATTTTAAAATTGATTTATTGAACGCTATACAAATGCGTCATACGTTCCCAGCAAAAAATATGTTTACGGTCAAAATTTAACTGGATCCACTTCCTTCTGACACCTGTTTTGAAAACTCGTAAATAATACGATTAGGCTTAAAAAAACCCCGGGCTTCTGACAAAAACACATTTTTTTAACACATAATTAGTCTAAGAATTCATATTGAGAAAAGTTATAGCTTATCATTAGAAGTGCGTGGTGGCCTGAAGTGCGTGGTGGCCTGTTGGTAACGGACCAGACGCGGCTGCCTACATGTTCACGGTGGTCGCGGGTTCAAATCCCAGAGCACACCTCTGACTTTTCGGAGTCATGTGTGTATTGATAGTCAATCACCACGCACTATAACGGTGAAGGAAAACATCGTCAGGAAACCTGCATACTGTAGCGATTTGTATAAATTTCTATGGTATGTGAAAGTCCGCCAACCCGCACTAGGCCAGCGTGGTGGGCTATATGGCCTAACCACTCTCAATCGTACTATCGACTGTAGAGGAGGCTCGTGCCCTGCAGTGGGTCGTATATGGGCTGATAAAATACAATACAATATAGCTTATCATAATAATATTACATAAAAAATAAATTAATTTCGTATTGTTATGTTCCCGAAAATTCGAACCTAACAATGTATAAAAGTTTGGCTTTACCCATTTGGTACAAGAGTAATAAAAACATTATACAGGGTGATTTTTACATAATATGTTGTTTAACTTAACCCACGTGTTTCTCATCACCCCAGGTGACATTGTACAAAATTTGAAAAAATCGGAGATGTTTTTTTTTTTAAATCTTACATACATAAACACACGCCATTCCCAGAAGGGGTAGGCAGAGGTGCAAACTAGACACCCTCGTTTCGCCTTGTATTTTCCGTCCCATGATAGGGGGCGAGCCTATCGCCATATTGGGCACAAATTCCTAATGGCGGGCTGATAATGAATAGAAAAATCCAATATAATTTTGCCCGACCCGGGATTCGAACCCGAGACCTCAGTTTTGCAATCATATCTTAATACAACTACGCCACCGAGACAGTAAAAAATCGTGATTTCAGTTTTCACGATTCTTGGCAACCCCGTATAGATACGAGTATTTTTACCGCTCAGCTGAACTTCAGTTCGGTTCGGGAACTTACCTGAGCCGTAAAAATAATCGTACCTATACAAGTTGATCAAAGGCCTTGGAAACTAAAATAGCGATTTTTGACAAAACTACCAGTCAGTGTTTTCAAACTTGGTACATTGTTAACTGGGGTGGTATATGTGGTTTTAATTAAATCCAATCCAATCCATCAGCCAAAGGAAGTCCACTGCTGAACATAGGCCTCCCCCAATGATTTCCACAGTGACCTATCGTAGGCAGCCTGCATCCAGCGACGTCCCGCGACCTTTACCAGATCTGACCACCTAGTGGGTGGACATCCCACGCTGCGCTTTCCGCTTCGTGGCCTCCATTCGAGAACTTTTTTGTCCCATCGGCCATCAGTTCTCCGTGCTATGTGCCCCGCCCACTGCCACTTCAACTTGCTAATCCGCTGGGCTATGTCGGTTACTTTAGTTCTCCTACGGATCTCCTCATTTCTGATTCGATCTCGTAGAGACACCCCGAGCATAGCCTTCTCCATAGCTCGTTGAGTGATTTAAATTAGAAACCATATTATGTCAATATCACCCTGTATAAGGGTTTCCCATAGTAACTTATATCCTAAAAACACAATAAATATTTAACTATGTTTTATATTGTTATATGTAACTTAAAATAAGTTTATTCTGAATAATTACTTTAATAAAAAATATATAATAGAAGCACTTAAATTCTGGGAAAATATATACTTTTATAAATCCATAAAATACGTAAACATCACGCCTTTATCCCAGAAGGGGTAGCCAGAGGTGAAACCAGGACACCCACGTTTGGCCTTGTATGTCCCACGATGTGATAGGGGGCGAACCTATCGCCATATCGGGCGCAAAATCCAGAATCAGGGCTGGTAATGAATAGAAAAATCCAAAATTACTTTGCCTGACCCGGGAATCGAACTCGAGACTTCGGCGTTGTAATCGTAATTTTGTGCAACTGCACCACCATGGCAGACATTTTTAATTCCTCATCGCCTTATTTATTTCTTTTATAAATAAATAATTACACCCAACAGCCAAATAGATAGTTCTGACCCCACATTAAGATCAATTAAGTCTTGTGTCGTGTATCTGAAACTACGAGACTTTTCGCTCTCACAAACACCCAGACCCAAGATAAATATTTGTAGGCCACACAAACATTTGTGTTGGTGCGGGGATCGAACCCGCGGCCTCTAGTTTCACAGTCGGCGACTAACCAACTACGCCACAGAGGTTGTCAAATTTTTTCTACTCTATCAACCCATGTCCGGCCATTGCATGGGGCATTGACACAACCGAGAGTTCAATTGAGAGGAGTTAGGTCATAGTCCTCCAGCCTATTAGACTTTACATACCATGGGAATTGTAAATGTCTATAGTATACAGATCTATTTCTAAATTTCCTTTCGCCATTGAACCTTTGTAATAAGATATTTGACTATGGTCGATTTTTTTTATTATTTTGCGAACAAACACAAAAACTCTAAAATAAAATATTTCTGTCAAAACAGTATTAAAATAGCTTGTAAGGCGAGGTAAATATTAATATTTTAAAAAACTGTTAGAGCGAAGTTGGGACATCTTACCGTCTCTTTCACACGCGCAAACTGTAATGCATGTTAGCACTAGTGACGTCAGTAGTTTTGTTTTGCATCTCTTTTCTTTCACTCCCACTGTAAGATTTAAAACGTTTCTAATTTGTTTTATTTTGAATATATTTACAAAATTCTTTTTATGTTAGATTTAAGATACTTTTTGATAAATACAATAAAAAAAATTGGGCCAAATACCCTCTCTCAGAGAAGTGTCCTGGGATTCGAACCTACTACCATTGTTTAGTGAACATCCTGTTCGTTACCAACAAACCACTAGGCATTCAAAATGCCTATAACATTCGAACATTTTTAATTAAAAATTTAATAGCCATATTTTTCGTGATTATAAAAACGAAATACGCACATTTTTTATTGTAGTAGAAAAGTAAATAATTAGACTTTTTAGAAAACGTCCATCGTTCTATTTTCAAATACTTAATTCCTACACTTTACTTAATTGCTAGGTCCAAAGTAATGTAGAAGTTTTCTATTAATTATCGGCTTGGGGTCAGGAATTTGTGGCCGATGTGACGATAAGCACGCTATCACATTGTGGGACGGAACACACAAGGCGAAATGTGGGTGTCCTGGTAGCACTTCTGCCCACCCCTTCTGGGAAAAGGCGTGAGTTTATGTATTTGCTAGGACCCTCGTTTGCGAATGTCTCAAGGCACCACTGCTTTGTCTATTTCTCAAGTAGTAGTGTGTGTTGTAGTTTTCATGAAGAACATTGTAATGAAGAAATAGAGTAATTAATGAATCCGTTAAAATGTTCAACACCATTTAGATTCAGTCATTTTGTTCTACCACCCGGTTCGGAAAGCGGTTTTCACTAGAGAAGAACGGGCAAGAAACTCTAGTGTTGCTCTTTTCAAAACCAGTTTGCAATATCGTGATTACAAAAGTTACAAGTTGGTTTAAATCAGAGCAGTTCATTGATAATTTGTTATAATTTGCAAGTGACATATATTTTTAATACAAGTATGTTTACATTCTGTTTATATGGCTGAGTGAAGCGAAGTAGCCCAAAACAAAGAATTTTCCACTTCTAAAAATCAACACTATTCTCTATGATACTTATCATTCACACCGAACTAAGTCTATAGTTAGGACGTGCGATAGAGGATTCGAACGTTTTGTGGAGTGCATAGGCACATTCGTACATTACGTGCGACGTCCGAAGTTTCGAGTTTCGTTTCGGATCATAGAGTAACCCCCTGTTCGCCTCATTCTTACTAATAGTATTAGACATATTGCAAAAAAACTTGATTTTAACTTCTCCAAACTCGTCCCAAAAATTGACATTGGAAACCTTAAAAAATTTATGGAACCGCAAATTACTTAATCGCTTGAACAATGGGCGAAATGCGTCACTATCAAAACAAGGTCAAGTGGCAGTAGGCCTCACGCACTGAGGGTTCCGTATCATACAATATTACTATTAGAGGTTATCCAGCCACCGTCACTCCTCACTGGGATTGAGGATACATATTAATACAGGGTATGTCCAGACTGCGACCGAAAACGAAGCCAGGTGGTAGTATTAGTGACTTCAGACACGATGCAACTAAAATTTCGCAAAAAAGCGAACATTTTTTGGGTAGTAAATACATCGTTTTCTTAAAATAATAATGTACTACTTTTATTTTTAAAGATACAATGGTACGTTACGGTTTAAATTATAATTTTACCCAAAACTACGTATTTACCACCCAAACACGATATTTAAAAGATTACAAAAATACATTACGCTTATTTTAAGAAACTTTTAATTGCATTGTGTAATCACTAAAATCACCTGGCGTTTTCGGTCGCAGTTTTGATATACCCTGTATAGTAAAAGCAAAAAATATCAGTTTACGCACGCGAAACTGATTTAAGGTATAATTGAAAGGAAGGACTATCTGGTTAAGGTCACAGGAAGTCGCTGGATGCAGGCCGCTTCCAACAGGTCGATGTGGAAATCCATGAGGGAGGCCTATGTTCAGCAGTGGACTTCCTGTGGCTGAAGAGAGAGAGAGAGGGAAATAAAGAAAGAAAAACGATTTAATACTTATAACTATGTTTAAAGAACCTGATATTTTTTTAATTATGAGAAAACGAGCATACAGTTGACCTGACGGTAAGTGATCACCGCCGCCCATGAACATCTGCAACACCATAGGGCATAACGTTGCCAACCCTTAAGGTATACGTTCTTTTTAAAGTCGCCTGCTCGTATTTGTCCGGAATATTGTATACGAAAATGGCAAGATGGCGGAGCCCCATTCAATGAAACATCGATGCAGTAAACCAAGTTTACTTTGGACACGTGAAGCGTAAACCCATCGTAACTATTGAGATTCAAATCTGTGAATTTAACAGACAGACGAACGGACAAATTATTTTCAAGGGTTCAATTTTCACTGTAAGATACGGGACCCTAAAAACTTCATACGTCATTGTAATAAAAAATTCGCTAGGCAATAACTTAGACTGGTTCAACATGTAATTTCGGGTCAAAGTTCGTTAATTTAACTATGATTAGTTTTTGCGAACATTTTTGCTTCCCTTGTTTTCTAATTACGTAGGTTAGAAGGGTATTCACGTCCCACAAGTTGGAAACCCGTCACAGTGGCAGTAAGACTGTCCTGCCCTCATACCCACCCCTGCAACTCCTGTAAGCCAGGACCAACAGCACACATTTTCTTGTCTTGGAAGTGCTTGGTGGTCTGTTGGTAAAGGACCAGACGCGGCTGTCTACATGTTCACGGTGGTCACGACGTCAAATCCCTGGGCACACCTCTGACTTTTCAGAGTCATATGTGTATTGATAGTCAATCACCACGCACTATAACGGTGAAGGAAAACATCGTGAGGAAACCTGCACACCATAGCGATTTGCAAGAATTTCTATGGTATGTAAAGTCCGCCAACCCGCACTGGGCCAGCGTGGTGGACTATAACTATGGCCTAAACCTCTCAATCATACTCTCGATTGTAGAGGCTCGTGCCGTGCAGTGTAGTGTAATTGGCGCTTAATATAGTAAACTTAGATTGATAGCCTAATACAAAGGTTAAAGATACATAGAAACTATATACATACATAAACACACGCCTTTTTCCCAGAACGGGTAGGCAGAGGTGCTACCAGAACACCCACGTTTCGCCTTGTATATTCCGTCCACGATGTGATAGGGGGCGAGCCTATCGCCATATCGGGCACAAATTCCTGACTCCGGACTGATAATGAATAGAAAAATCCAATATCACTTTAGAAACTATATAATTAGACATAAAAAATCAATGACGTCAATAAACACGCATACTGCGTCATATTTCGTCATTGTTTTTATGTAAACACAAAAAAATACCAAGAAAAAAAAAACCCAACTTTAAGCTTGACAAAGTAAACATAATATGAATTTTGTTTCAAATGACGTTTAGGCCTTTCCGAAAACCGGAATGACAAAATTTTGACTCACTAAGTTACATAACTTCATATACAGGGTGATAATGACATATGGTATTTAACTTAAACCACATTGTATTGTATCAGCCCATATACGACCCACTGCAGGGCACGGGCCTCCTCTACAATCGAGAGAACGATTGAGAGTGGTTAGGCCATATAATCCACCACGCTGGCCTAGTGCAGGTTGGCGGACTTTTACATACCATAGAAATTTATACAAATCGCTATGGTATGCTGGTTTCCTCACGATGTTTTCCTTCACCGTTATAGTGCATGGTGATTGACAATCAATACACACAGACTCCGAAAAGTCAGAGGTGTGCCCTGGGATTTGAACCCGCGACCACCGTGAACATGTAGGCAGCCGCGTCTGGTCCGTTACCAACAGGCCACCACGCACTTATAACCTTAACATATAGCAACGTTTTAAACTCTGACAACAACAACACACATTCTGACAATTCTGAAACGTCGCGCCTTTCTGTTACGAACGCTGTTGTTAGCAGTGTCATGTGAGTTTCCTTATCTTTTTATTTATTTTACTAAGGATATTTTTTTATCATATTATGTGAAACGGATCTTTTAAATGTAACACGTTAATGATGCCTGATAACACCTTTATCGATCGATTTGTTTTCTTATGTATATGTCTATTGACAATCGATACTCTTTCGCCCACACTAAAATTGAGTCGTATCTGAAACTACGAGAGACTTCTCCGTCTCCACCACCCAGACCTGACACAAATGTCTGTGGATCACATATACTGCCTCATATTGTGTCTCAGTGCTAGGAGAGATCCCGCGGCCTCTCGTTCCACAGCCGGCGTCAAACCAACTGCGCCACGGAGGCTGTCGAATTCTGTCTATTCAGTAGTCCAAGGTAAAATAACATAAACACACGCCTTTTTCCCAGAAGGGGTAGGCAGAGGTGCTACCAGAACACCCACGTTTCGCCTTGTATATTCCGTCCCACGATGTGATAGGGGGCGAGCCTATCGCCATATCGGGCACAAATTCCTGACTCCGGGCTGATAATGAATAGAAAATCCAATATAACTTTGTCCGACCCGGGATTCGAACCCGAGACCTCAGCTTTGCAATCATACCGTAGTACAACTACGCCACCGAGGCAGTCAAGTCAGAACAAAACTAGTGACGTCACTAGTGTTAATATGCATTACAGTGTGCGCGTGTGAAAGAGACGGTAAGATGTACGCACTACGCTCTCACTCTCTTTTTAAAATACTAATATCTGCCTAATTTTATAAGCTACTTTAATACTGTTTGGACATACATGTTTTATTTTCATAGCATTTGTGTTTGTTCGCAAAATAATAAAAAAATCGACCATAGTCAAATTCACTTTGCCCGACCCGGGTTTCGAACCCGAGACCTCAGCTTTGCAATTGTACCATTGTACCACTACGCCACCGAGGCAGGTAAAAGACTCTTATAGCAAAATATCTATAAAGTATAGATTTACATAATATTATTTGCAATGCGGAACCCGTTTGTTGGTTACATCACAGAATTCTCGGTCGTTGACATACACACGCATTCGACATAGCTTTGTGACCTAGATATCTATATTACTAGAGTTATAACACAGCTCATATCATCCCACTGCTGGGCTAAGTGGTACGCAATTGAGAGTTAAGGGATAATCCAACACGCTGGCATAGAGCGTGTTGGCGAACTTCATATGTCGAAATAATTGGATCTCATTTGAGTAAAACCTTTTTATTTTGATTTTATTTGGTTTGATAGTGTCCCTGGCATATTTGGATAAGAAAAGGGTGTAAAATGAAATGAAACGAGAGACAAATCTTTACGTGTAGCGTCAACAAAAGACAGATAATTTCATGTTGGTTAGTCCTTCAAACTTAAACGTCTTTTACATCTGTCAACCAAAGACAGACCATGCTGTAGTAGGCGACAAGTCGGCATGACAATTTTCTAGTGATGTAGTTTAAATCTATAGGTTATATCGATATAATTTGCAACGCAACGAAATAAGGGTAAAAATCGTCAAGAATCAACAACGACAGCCTCCGTGGCGCAGTGGTTAGACGCCGGCTGTGAAACGAGAGGCTGCGGGTTCGAACCCCGCACCGAGACATATTTGTGTGAACCAGAGGTATTAGTTTCGGGTCTGGGTGTTTGTGAGACCAAAACGTCTCTCGTAGTTTCTGATACACGACACAAGACTCGATCTTAATGTGGGGTCAGGACTATGTATGTGACTGTTGGGTGTATTTATTTATTTATTTTATAAATAATTAAGTAAATTTTATTATAAATAATTGTATTGTATTGTATTGTATTGTATCAGCCCATATACGTCCCGCTGCAGGGCACAGGCCTCATCTACAATCGAGAGTACGATTGAGAGTGGTCAGGCCATATACGTAGTCTACCACGCTAGCCTAATGCGGGCTGGCAAACTTTTACATACCATATAAATTTATACAAATCACTATGGTATGCAGGTTTCCTCGCGATGTTTTCTTTCACCGTTATAGTGCATGGTGATTGACTATCAATACACACATGACTACGAAATGTCAGAGGTGTGCCCTGGGATTTGAACCCGCAACTGCCACATGTAGGCAGCCGCGTCTGGTCCGTTACCAACAGCCGACCACGCACTTTAATTACGCAATTAAATGAATTTATAGCACACATTTTAATTATATATTAGGGTTTCATTCTATGCTTCTCCATCCGCGTAATTTCCGTAAAAAATACGTACAAAGTTTTTCCTTCGCGTATTAACATAATCTTGCGTGAGTGCGTGGTGGCCTGTTGGTAACGGACCAGACGCGGCTGCCTACATGTTCACGGTGGTCGCGGGTTCAAATCCCAGGGCACACCTCTGACTTTTCGGAGTCATGTGTGTATTGATAGTCAATCACCACGCACTATAACGTTGAAGGAAAACTTCGTGAGGAAACCTGCATACCATAGCGATTTGTATAAATTTCTGTGGTATGTAAAAGTCCGCCAACCCGCACTAGGCCAGCGAGGTGGACTATATGGCCTAACCACTCTCAATCGTACTCTCGATGAGGTCCGTGCCCAGCAGTGGGACGTATATGGGCTGATACAATACAATACAATACAATTAACATAATCAAGATTTGTTTATTAAAAAAGGAATAAATATGAAATATAGCAAAATAACTAATTAACATAAGATGATATCGATGATCTACGCGTAGATCGTGATCTATAGATCACTGATTTGAATCAAAGCTTCCTACAAATTATAAGATTTTCCTCAAAGGCTAAAATTAACTTGATATAATATTGCTTCTTGAAACACGTCATTCGTGTACTTAATTAACATGATTTATGTTTTTAACCGACTTGAAAACAGAAGATTTTCCGTTCGGCAAGTTGTTTTGGTATCTTAGCCTTGTGGTAGCATGCGTCGTGAGGTTGTGAGTTCGATTTCCTTGTTTGGAAATCGACGTTGTGTGAGATTTCCATATTTTTGGGTTTCCTAATTAAACATACATATTTTTTTTCGAATTTTATGTACCACCAACATTGGCCCTAATGCGGGGATTGAACCCGGAACCTCTCGTTTCACAGCTCGTTTAACCTACTGCGATATATCGCTGTCAAAATAAATTATAATATTAGTCATCATAATTAAAAGAAAGCATGCCATAAATAAAATCATCACTCAGTATGACATTGTTTATACTCGTAAAGTGAGAAATATATTGACAATTATCATCTTAAAGTATCAGAAATGTATGACTAGATATCTGACTAATCTGACCAGAATACAATACGGTAATTAACTATTCTTAATCATTTAAAATAAATGGTTACGTTATCCAAGATCATCATCATGTATCATCCGACATCCATCCATCAGCTAAAGGAAGTCCACTGCTGAACATAAGCCAATCCCAAGGATCTTCACATTGACCTGTTGGAGGCAGCCTGCATTATCGACGTCCCGCGACCTTTACCAGGTCGTCTGACCACCTAGTGGGTGGACGGCCCACGCTGCGCTTTCCGCTTCGTGGCCTCCATTCGAGAACCTTTCGGACCCAACGGCTATCAGTTCTCCGTGCTATGTGCCCGGCCCACTTGCTTCGTAGGGAAATACCAAGCATACCTCTCTTTTTAAATATATGTATCCATTCAGAATTAAGGAACCTGTAAATGTTTTAATTGGTGGTAGTTTACAGGGAGCGCAGGAAAATGGCGCACTCGCTCAGTTGGATACAAGGGCATAATATTAATATGATAATAGAGAAATGATATTTGGAAAATACCTATCCGTTTTGGAGTTATGACCTTATAAAGATTTAAGAATTACCACCACCTTTTCGAATAAAACCGGTTGGGATGGGTAAAGCACAAGATTTTAACATATACGTATTTTTTCGTTTCGTCGTTTATTAAATAGTTAACGAAATAAACAGTGAAAATCATTTTGAACAACAACAAAACTTTCATAGACTTCGCCTTAACATTTGTTGCAGAGGTACATAGGTATCTATTTGGCGTAATACGTTAAGGGGAAGCACGTGTGTTGTTAGTTGTAAATTTCTCGGCATCTTTGTTATTATCAGACTACGCTATGAAAATGCATTTTAATCTAGACGCAGTCACGATTTACAATGTACATCAGCAAGTGCGCCATTTTTTTGCACACTTGTATACGTTCATACGTCTCACGTCGATACTCTATCTGCTCTGCGCTTACCATCAGGCAGTGTAGTCATAAGCCCCATTTACACGGGGAGAGTTTCTCGCCTCAAAGATGCGATTATCGTAAGGATATAAAGAAGTTGCATCGTGTAAACATTGTCAGAACGCGATAATCTATAGCGGTTATGTCATGCGATAATCGCATACGATTCTCGCCGCGAGATCTCCGCGTGTAAATGGGTCTTTATGGTCAGTATCAAAACATTACATTTATTCCAAACTGACATTAACAGCCTCCGTAACACAGTTGCCTAGACACCGATTGTGCAACGTGAGGCCGCAGGTTCGATTCCCGCACCGAAATGTGTGTGTACACAGATATTTGTGTCAGGTCTGGGTGTTTGTGAGACCGAAAAGTCTGTCGTAGTTCCTGAAATGGCAAGACTCGATGTTAGTGTGGGGTCAGGACTATGTATGTGACTGTTGGGTGTATTTATTTATTATTTATCTTGGAATCCCACGGCGTCATAGACACGTCAATGTCATCTCATTGTGACGTCAAGTGACATCATGTTTCTAAGAAGTCGTTAGGCATTGTTTTGTATAGATAATTGTCTAGTTTGGTTAAAGATATTGATACTGATCGGTCGTGGATTCGAACTTGGCTATTTATTTATGTGTGTTTTTTTGTAGTAGGGATGAAATTTGGGAAATTTTGAATTGATTCGGATAATAAAATAATACTATACTCATTTTAAAATGCGTAGTGGACTGTTGATAACGGACCAGACGTGGCTGCCTATATGTTAACGGTGGTCGCAGGCTCAAATCCTAAGGCACACCTCTGATTTTTCGGAGTCATGTGTAGTGATAGTCAATCACCACGCACTATAACGGTGAAAGAAAATATCGTGAGGAAACTTGCATACCTCAACGATTTGCAAGAATTTTTATGGTATATAAAGTCCGCTAACCCCGCACTAGGCCAGCGTGGTGGGCTATATGGCCTAACCACTCTCAATCGTACTCTCGATTGTAGAAGAGACTCGTGCCCTGCAGTGGGACGTACATATAAGGGCTGAGACAGTACAGTACAGTTTTGATTACAGTTACGGATTTTTTTTTTCGAATATCCGACACTTTCGGATATTTTTAGCTATGGATATTTAAGCCCCGCCCCTTATTCCGTATTATGATCAAATATTTTTTTACACTGGTACGACAAAGTGATAAAAAGCCCCCTGACTCCAAGTGCAGTGTAGTCCACATGAAGTTCAGTACTCAGTCGACACAATAGGGTATTTGACTATGATCTTTTTTATATTTTGCGTTCAAACATAAATGCCAGTAAAATAAAACATTTCTTTGAAAACCAAAACATTTCCAAATCGGTTCAGGCGTCTTCTAGTACCTAATTGGTGAACATACATACCTAAGTATATAAAAAAGCAAAGATTCCGATGAAATCAGAACCTCCTCCTTTTTTTCAAAGTCGGTTTAAAACAGTATTAAAATAGCTTGTAAAACGAGGCAAATATTATTTTAAAAAACAGCGGGAGCGTAGTGCGGACATCTTACCGTCTCTTTCACACGCGCACAGTGTAATGCATATTAACACTAGTGACGTCAGTAGTTTTGTTTTGCATCTCTTTCCTTTTACTCCTAATACGAAATTTAATACCTTTCTAACTTTTTAATTCTGAATGGATTAACAAAATTCTTTGTTTCTTAGATTTTGGATATGGATACCTTTTGAGAAATACAATAAAAAAAATTGGGCCAAATACCCTCTCTCAGAGAAGTGTCCTGGGATTCGAACCTACTACCATTGTTTAGTCAACATCCTGTTCGTTACCAACAAACCACTAAGCATTCAAAATGCCTATAATCTTCGAACATTTTTAATTAAAAATTTAATAACCATATTTATCAATACATTTTTTTATGTGCTAAAGCCACGCTGTTGTCAGTCATGACTCAGCATGAATGTGCAGGCTCGTCCGGAGCGATACCTCAGTCTCACAGGAAATCAACGTGAAGCGACAGCTTTGGTGTCGCGTTTCGTGCCGTGAGTGAGATTGCCGAATGCCCAACACCCCTTTCCTCTTCCCATCCTTTCTCCTTCCCGCTCGCCTTCCAATTAGTCCGGCAACACATCCATGATCCAGCGTTGTAGATGTTCATGTGCAGTGATCACTTACCATCAGGTGACTTGTTTGCTCGTTTACCAGACCTATGCAATAGAAAAACAAATTGGAGACAAATACCCCATTATGCCGGCTTATAGTATGTGTCTATAAGGCTATACCCACAGGCAAAACAAATATATTAAACCAATTTCGAAATCAAGTGTTCGTCAATAGATATTTTGCCATTGGTTCTTAGTATTTACGTAATACAATATGTATGTCACAGAATTCTGCTTATTTAGCTCTAAATGGAAACCGTATTGTACGCCACATTGAAGTGCAGTCTTTAACATAATATATGTCTTGAAAACATATTTTAACTCACGCATTTATCCTAGGAAGGTAGGCAGAGGTGCTACCAAGACATCCACTTTCGCCTTGCGTTCGTCCCACGATATGATAGGAGGCGAGCCTAAGGCCATATTGGGCACAAATTCCTGACTCCGATGATGAATATAAAAATTCCAAGCATTGCTTTGTAATTCATGGTGTTTGGTTTTGCTACTGTCCATGTGCGGTCGCGTCGCTTACCATCAGGCGAATTACGTGCTCGTGTCGCCATTTATAGCAATAAAAAAAAACATTTTACCCGACCCGGGGTTCGAACCCGAGACCTCAGGGTTGTAGCCGTACTGTAATACAAGTGCATCGATGCAGTATTGATACCGTTAAATATATCAACGAGGATGCTTGAAGATACTCAAGCAAAAGGACGTAGCGAAATATGACAGTCTCCAAAAGTATTTGTTTCTGGTCTGAGTGTTTATTTATTTATTATTTTATAAAACACCAACAGCAAATAGATAAAACATGCAAAATTAAACTTATACAATTTTGTACAATTTGTTTGTGAGAGCGAAAAGTCTCTTGTACTTTCTGATACACGACACAAGACTCGATCTTAGTGTGCGGTCAGAGGGGTTACTCAATTCTCCGATACGACAACGAACGTTCGAACGTCGTACGTAGAAACGAATGTGCCTAAACACCCTACAAAATAATAAATAAATAATAAATACACCCAACAGTCACATACATAGTTCTGACCCCACATTAAGATCAATGAAGTCTTGTGTCGTGAGTATCAGACACTACGAGAGGCTTTTCGGTCTCACAAACACCCACACCCGAGACTAATACTTGTGGGCCACATAAACATTTGTCTCGGTGCGGGGATCGAACCCACGGCCTCTCGTTTCACAGCGTCTAACCAACTGCGCCACGGAGGCTGGCAAAATTCGAATCCTCTATCGTACGTAACCATAGACTAAGTTCGGAGTGAATGATAAGTTTCATAGAGAATAGTACCTATTACATTACCTATTTATTACATAAGGTTTTCACGAGTATTCACTGCGTTGGTGAAACAGGGCATACTGATTCTTCGTTCTGGGCTACTTCACTTCACTCAGCCATATTAAACAGAATATAAACATATTGTATTAAAAATATATGTCACTTGCAAATTATAACAAATTATTAATGAACTGCTCTGATTTGGACCATCTTGTAATTTTTGTAATAATCACGATATTGTAAACTGGTTTTGAAAAGAGCAACACTAGAGTTTCTTGCCCGTTCTTCTCTAGTGAAAACCGCTTTCCGAACCGGGTGGTAGAAAAAAAAATGACTGAATCTAAATAATGTTGAACATTTTAATGGATTCAATAAATTATTTTCATTTTTCTTTTTCATATTTATTTATAAGTGGAAAACTTTTACTTTGTACGTGCACGTGGACGTACGTGACTGCCTCGGTGGCGTAGTTGTACTACGGTATGATTGCAAAACTGAGGTCTCGGGTTCGAATCCCGGGTCGGGCAAATTGATATTAGATTTTTCTATTCATTATCAGCCCGGAGTCAGGAATTTGTGCCCGATATGGCGATAGGGGGGAGTATCACATCGTAGACGAAACACAGATCATACAAGGCGAAATGTGGGTGTCCTAGTAGCACTTCTGCCTACCCCTTCTGGGAAAAAGGCGTGAGTTTATGTATGTATTATGTATGGACGTCGGACGTACGAACATTCGAAATTCGTGTCGAAGAATCCAATAGCCCCTAGGCCTACGTGTGTATTTTGTATTGTATATTTTGCGTATTTATTCCAAGGTTTTCAAGCTTATAAACCATTAATAAAGCTAACAATTATCAAAGGGCAATCATGGACCTAAGTGAGACAAGTTGGAAATCCAGTCTACAATTTTTATCTAGAATCTAGGCTTAAGCGTTTGATAAGTTGTCGCGTCATTGACCTAAATTGGACTAGTTCGCGCCGGACTTGTTGCGACCGCAGATATAAAGATTATAGAAGAGATATCCGCTTGCAAAAATATCAGCCCCTTATAGGTTATAAGGGACTCTAAAATCGATAGTTCGGTTGAGCAGGGTTAGGCCACCATGC
Organism: Theretra japonica; assembly: GCA_033459515.1. NCBI lineage: Eukaryota > Metazoa > Arthropoda > Insecta > Lepidoptera > Sphingidae > Theretra > Theretra japonica. The sequence goes on from CM065952.1 coordinate 996,974, forward strand.
TGGCTTGTGCGGGTTGGCGTTCACATCACAGAACAGAATATGGTTTCACGTAACTTAAAATTTAGCATAGTATTTTTATATATAGGGTATATTAACACTGCTACCGAAAACGAAGCCAGGTGGTAGTTTTAGTGACTACAGACACGATGCAACTAAACATTTTGTAAAAAACCGCGACGATTTTTTTTTGCAATGTTTAAAATATCATTGTGTTGGGGTGGTAAAACCACAGTTTTTGCTAAAATTATAATTTAAAGCCTTGCGTACTATAGCGTCTTTAAAAATAAGAGGGTGTATATTATTTTTTTAGGAAAATGTATGTATTTATCACCCAAATACGATGATAGGAAAAAAATCACAAAAAACATCGTCGCTTTTTTTGCAAAACATTTAGTTGCATTGTGTATAAAGTCACTAAAACTACCACCTGGCTTCGTCTTCGGTAGCAGTCTTGATATACCCTGTATGTGATCGTGTGGTCGTTAAAGCTACAGTACAATGTCGTGAGGCGCCACTTAGCCTAAAACCATAGAGAAATAACAGTTTTGCTGTCGCGTTTTGTCCGGTGAGTGAGATCGCCGGATGCCCAATACCCCTTTCCCCTTCCCATCCTTTTTCTGTCCCGCAATCCACCCAATTTGATGAGAATTCATGGTCTAAGCGTTGTGGATGTGCATGTGCAGTGATCACTTACCTCAGGTGATCTGTTTGCTCGTTTGCCGGACCTATGCAATAAAAAAGTTGAGTATCCCATGCCATTCGATACAATTATGCCGGCCTGCTGAGTTCCTTCTTCGTAAAACCATTTTACATATACAAGCCGAAACGTGTGTCCTGGTTGCACCTCTGCCTACCCTTTCTGGGATAAAGGCGTGATGTTTACTTACATCATATGTTATTGACACTTCCATATTTGATAAGATCCGCGCCAATTGAGATCAGTTCAAGGTGATAATGTTTGTTATGGACAGCTGTAAGTTTTCGAGTCGTTTTTGGTGCTTCCCCGGATATTGAAAGAGTTAGCATATATCATGCATATTTAGAATATCAACAAGAAGTACTATATTGTACTTAGACAATAATAAATAAATAAATACACCCAACAGTCACATACATAGTCCTGACCCCACGCTAAGATCAAGTCTTGTGTCGTATCAGTAACTACGAGAGACTTTTCGGTCTCACAAACACCCAGACCCGAAAAAAATACCTGATTTGAATCGGATCACACAAACGTTTGTCTTAGTGTGGGATCGAACCCGCGGCCCCTCGTTCTACAGCCGGCGTCTTATCAAGTTCGCCATATTTTTATATATTTTTTAAATCACAATACCTTTACTGTTGGTAGGTCTCTCATATGTGAAAGGCCGCCTGGGTAGGTACCACTGCAATGTATATTTCTCCCGCCAAACAGCAGTGTAAACGCACTGTTGTGGACAGGTTTGAAGGACATTGTAGCCAGACACTACGGGACATAATGAGACTTAACATCTTATGTCTTGGAACACACAAGGCAAAACGTGGGTGTCCTGGCTGCACCTCTGCCTACCGTTTCTTGGAAATGGCGTGGTGTTTATGTATTTATGTATGTGAGTAAGGTATAGCCCTCGAGGCATAACCGGTTAAAAAGCTGAAAGTTTTTCATGTCTGAATACAAAATTCCAATTTTGACAATAGTTTTTTGTTACAGGTATGTACCGGATTAATTCCAATATACAAGGATTGGTAAGAAATATAACTAGTTAGTTAGTCGATTTCGAATTATTGCCGTGTTCACTTTGTTGTATCAGTATAAAAAATATAATTATCTTACAACTAATAAGTGACGACCTTATTCATTGAGTTTATAAACTTATTTTAGTTATCGAAAGTTTTGTCTTCTTCGCTCGAACTGAATTCACTGTATAAGCCCATATACGACCCACTGCAGGGCACGGACCTTCTCTACAATCAAAAGTACGATTGAGAGGGGCTAAGACATATAGTCTACCACGCTGGCCTAGTGCGAGTTGGCGGACTTTTACATACCTTAAAAATTCTTGCAAATCGCAACGGTATGCAGGTTTTCACACGATATTTTCCTTCGCCGTTATAGTGCGTGGTGATTGACTATCAATACACACATGACTCCGAAAAGTCAGAGATATGTCCTGGGATTTGAACCGACCACCTTGACTCTAAAGCATGTTGGTAGCCGCGTCTGGTCCGTTTACCAACAGGCCACCACGCAATGAATTCAAATTTATGATTAAAAATACTATAAAAAATGGAAGGATAATTAAGTATCGATTTACGTCACAAACGATTTAGTAGTAAACATAGCTCAAAAACATTTAGATAAAAACAAACCGTGGCAAAAAACGACAATTAATATAACAGCAAAAACAATTATAAAAACACAGCCATTACACTTTGCAAAACTACTTAAAATGATTAATGTTGTAATTGATCATATCTTAGAACCAGAACGTAATTCATAATATTTAATTATATTTTGCCCGCAAACTCCGTCTGCGTGATTTGCCTATTTATAATTTTCCCTTCCCATCCCGCCCGTCCCGCCCTGTCCCGTCTCATTCACAAAGTTTTTTTTACACTGGCACCGCATAATTACTGCACTGCACCTGATGGTAAGCGGAAATGCCGTCCAGACAGAGTATCGAATGGAATCAGACGGCGGTCCCATGCCATTCGACACAATTATGCCGGCCTGCTGGGATGCTTCTTCACACTACGGCGGAAGGACCCAGGATTATAGGAAGGAGGGAACACGTGTGACGGCAAACAATTCCACAGCCTGACGGTGCGGCACAAAAAAGATTTGCGAACTTTTTGGTACGCGCCGAGATGGTTTGGACCATCAAGCTGTGGCTTCGCAAGCCAGCACGCGTGGTTCTGTTAAGAAAAGGAGAGAAGGGGATCAAACTGAACATCATGAAAGTCATGTAATCCTGTCCCACACCATCCATTTCGAGTTTTAAAAAGCAACAGATATATTTGAATTCCTTGCTCATCCCACGGGAACACTGCATTCGGGGTAAAAATTATCCTATATTTTAACCCGGGGTGTCGGCTACCTCCATACCAAATTAGATCGAAATTCGTTTAGCCGTTTCTGAGTTCATCGCGCACAACCGCACAGACAAACAGACAAAAATTCTATATTGTTTTGGGTTCTATTACGTTAATACAGACCCCCCATATTGGTTTTTCTCATTTATCTTCCAAGTACAGTCACGAGCATAAATATATTACTATGGGCAGATTAGCAAAAATATCTGTCCGAAGAACGAGCTCAATAATATCTGTCTGCACGTACGCAGCAAAAAGATCTGATATTATCAGGCACCATAATGAAGTGGCATCAAAATTATGTGATGAAAATGTACATCAAATAATTGTGATAACTTTTCGAAGCATAAATATGTGACATCAACTAGGTGGCAAAATGTTCCGATCCCTTGTGGAGAGCAAATATATGTATCGCTTTCTATTTCTGTAATTTGCATGGATTCCTCACAAAAAGCATAAATATGTGACATCATCTATGTGGCAATAATATCTGACATCCTAACAATTTATAAATAATAATATGTTTGATATTATATATAGCGTCGGTAAAAAGGGTCAAAATGTTTTATTGAATAGTATTAGAATTATGTATTTTGCCGGGAAAGAACATGAACAAAAATCACGTTTTAAATATTTTTTATATTTTTATTTGCCTAATCAACTTTTTTAATTTATTATTTTAATTCATTATGCATATTTGTAATAAGTGGAAGGGAAGAGACGCGTTGGAAAATAAAAATTGTGACTGTAAAACATCCGGGAGTGGAGCAGCATCAGCATCGTTGAATAACTGTTCCATCTGGCTGATGAAAAAGAAAAATACAAGAAGCTGACGGCCAACCTTAAACACTGAAAAGGCACTCAAAGAAGAAGAATGTATATTGGATCTTATTGAATGTATCTTCGATCAAATATATACTTTCATCGAAGGCAGCCGTAGACAAAAAAGATCTACCCACTTGAATAAATAATTCAATTTCGTCGTGATATAGGATATATCAAGACATAAATATAGTAAAAAAGGACAGCCTATATTAAAACAATGTAAAATATATATATATTTTTAATTTCAAATTAAATTGAAGATAAAACTATGTCAGATCTTATAGCCACCTACGCTCCAGGCTGGACGATCCCAGTGCTGGTGAGTGGACCATTGCGGCAGTGCGTCCTGTCCTTGACCAGTGGCTGAACAGGCGCCACGCCGCGATGGCGTACCGCCTGACGCAGGTCCTATCGGGGCATGGGTGCTTCGGTATATACCTATGGCGGGTGGCTGAAGAAGAGAAGAGAAGGGAGCAACCGCCATGTGTCACTATTGTAACAACTGTCTGGAGGACACAGCCCAGCACACTCTTTCGGAGTGCCTAGCCTGATTTCTGTGATTGCCTCCATGGTCGAGAGTCGGAGGTCGTGGTAGGCAACGCTCTTCTTTTGTGAGTCCGTGATTTCTCAGAAAAGCGCGGATCGGGATCGTGAGCGGAACGATCCCGCTTGCCGCCTGCAAAGCAGAAGGCGCCAGATAATAAAAGGCTGACCCGGCGCCTTTACCCTGGGGTTCGGAGGTGCAAGATTTCCGCCGCGGTACCCTCTTCCCGTCGTAAGAGGCGACCTAATGGGGTCTTCGATGACGCTGGACACACTGCGGGGGCGGTGCGTCCTCACGTATAACGACTCCGTGACGTGAACGCCCATAACATTTTTAACTGGTATCCAAAAAAATTGTCGTAACTGGGGTCATCCGCGCCGTCTATAATGGAAGTACCAGCAATGATTTTGCGCGGGGCAGTTACGCGTACATAAATCGGGCGCTTTTCGCCCTGGGATGTCCTGTGCCGACCACAATACGTGTGACGGTCATTGAGGGGTTTTTAGTTACTATGCTGGCATAGGTATTGTTAAGGACCCAACTTGGTCACGGTATCCGCATTGTGCCTGGCTTGAATGCCAGAGACACTGACATACCCCTTTCGACCTCCCCCGGGTACCCCGGGGAGCTTAATAGCTTTTCCACTTGAAAAAAAAAACATATTTTTGCCACCTAGTTGATGTCACATATTTATGCTTCGAAGGGTTATCACAATTATTTGATGTACATTTTCATCACATAATTTTGATGCCACTGCATTATGCTGCCTGATAATATCAGATCTTTTTGCTGCGTACGTGCAGACAGATATTATTGAGCTCGTTCTTCGGACAGATATTTTTGCTAATCTGCCCATAGTAATATATTTATGCTCGTGACTGTACAGATCGATCGAGTTATTAATCAAAAAACTTTGATAAATTACATTCTGAATCTTTTTTTTTTGTCAAAAATCGTATATTTAGCATTCCCAGTCTTTTGGCCACTATGTATAACAGTATCAATATATAGGTTCTGTCTTCTGGTTTTCTGGTTCTCTGTACTGTACTATATCAGCCCATATACGTCCCACCGCAGGGCACGGGACTCCTCTACAATCGAGAGTGCAATTGAGAGTGCTTAGGCCATATAGTCCACCACGCTGGCCTAGTACGGGTTGGCCGACTTTACATACCATAGAAATTAATACAAATCGCTATGGTATGCAGGTTTCCTCACGCTGTTTTCCTTCACCGTTATAGTGCGTGGTGATTGACTATCAATACACACATGAATGAAAGGTCAGAGGTGTGCCCTGGGATTTGAACCTGCGACCACCGTGAATATGTAAGCAGCCGCGTCTGCTCCGTTACCAACAGGCCAACACGCACTCTATAAATACGAGTATTTTTACTGCTTAGCTGAACTTTTCCTGAGCGGTAAAGTCTCGTATCTTCGAGTTGATCAAAAGCCTCAAAAACTAAAATCGTAATTTTTGACAAAACTACCACGCAGTTTTTTTAATGGTACAATGTTACCTGTGTTTAGGAACATGTGAATTAAATTAAAAACCATATGTCAACACCACCTCTGTATACTATACACTTGCCATCGTGCGTTGTAGTCTCTATATCGTGCCGGCAAAATAATTTAAGTCCGACTACATCTTACTTTAAATATGGTTTTCAAGGAATAGCTTTTATTGTTCAATTATCATGTGATGACTATCTTTGAGGAAAATTGTTAGATATCTCAGAATTTATGTACCTTAACCTTGGGGTTAAATAGATGGGAAACGTCATCAAATCAGTGCGTTGATGGCGGTACTTTTTATGTAATACATACACAAACATCACGCCTTGTCCCTGAAGGGGTAGACAGAGCTTGCTACCAGGTCACCCACATTACGCCTTGTATACACAATTGTAACACAATGATATAAAAACATTGCAAAAAAAAATCGACGCGTTTTTTAGCAAAATTTTTAGTTGCATGTCTGTAGTCACTAAAACTACCACCTGGCTTCGTTTTCGGTAGCAGTCTTGATGTACCCTGTATAGTATTTTTTCGTGATGAAATATACGTTTTACGTAGAAATTAGTGTCCGACCGAAACTAGTTTTTCAGCCGAAACCGAAACCGAAATTTATTTAAAATTACGATTATTTACTAAAATTCGCTATTTTTTTACATTGATTCAATAAATTTATTTAGTAAATGTAAAAAACAGAGAATTTTAGTAATTAATCGTAATTTTAAATAATTTCAATAAGTTTCGATTTCGGTTTCGGCTGAAAAACTAGTTTCGGTCGGACACTAATAGAAATGCATGTCTTACAGTTGTTAAGATGCAAACGACATTGGATTTCCCAGTTTAAATTCACGGTTGCGTCTCACCGCCTGAGTAAACGTTAAACGCTACACAAATATTGACTTTGTCACGGATGGAAAAATTATTTGTGAACCAAAGGTCGGGGACTTTTTTGCCGGCTTTCAACAGTGAAGACTGAGGAAATTTGAAAATCTAGAACCTTTGTTAGTAACTGTCTGCCCCGTGACCACGAAAACTGTAAAGTGATCGAAACGTCGGGAAATTAAACATACATAAACACACGCCTTTTTCCCAGAAGGGGTAGGCAGAGGTGCTACTAGAACACCCACGTTTCGCCTTGTATATTCCGTCCCACGATGTGCTAGGGGGCGAGCCTATCGCCATATCGGGCACAAATTCCTGACTCCGGGCTAATAATGAATAGAAAAATCCAATATCACTTTGCCCGACCCGGGATTCGAACCCGAGACCTCAGCTTTGCAATCATACTGTAGTACCACTACGCCACCGAGGCAGTCAAATTAAAATATGTAAAAATTAAATTTAATATCGCGATAAAATCCGTAAGAATTCGTTTTATTTCAATGTGTAACATACGCGTGAATCCAAGAAAACATAAAGTAATTGTTTGTTTAAATAAATACACCCAACAGCCACATACTTAGTCCTGAACCCACACTAAGATCAATTAAGTCTTGTGTCGTATCAGAAACTACCAGCGACTTTTCGGTCTCACAAACACCCAGACCCGAGACAAATACTTGTGGGCCTCACAAGTATTTGTCACGTTCCGGGGATCGAATCCGCGGCCTCTCGTTTCACAGGCGGCGTCTAACCAACTGCGCCACGAAGGCTAATGATAATGTCAAAAGACAATAATGTTGTACGTTTTAATGGATTCAATATATTATTTTCATTTCATTTTCATCAGGTGAAACGCATGTTTCTTTGCCCCATATAATAAATGCATTGCAGTAAGGAGAAGTGTATTCACCTTGTAAAACATTAATAGACGTTTTTGAGTAAGGAGTTACTTGGAATCGAACTGACCTCCGCTCGTCATCTAACCTTAGTTTTTTAGTCACGTGACCTCCAACGATATCTCCAAATCTATTTAATTCAACTGATGGTCATGTTTACAATGTTCTGATAGTCATTTTTGTTACATAGATACGAAAAACATTGATAAAATTGCAAGAAACCATTCATGTATAACTCGAGTTATTTACAAGGATTTTAAAACTATATTATAATTAATTACATACATACATAAACACACGCCTTATTCCCAGATGGGGTAGGCAGAGGTGCTACCAGAACACCCACGTTTCGCCTTGTATATTCCGTCCCACGATGTGATAGGGGGCGAGCCTATCGCCATATCGGGCACAAATTCCTGACTCCGGGCTGATAATGAATAGAAAAATCCAATATCACTTTGCCCGACCCGGGATTCGAACCCGAGACCTCAGCTTTGCAATCATACCGTAGTACCACTACGCCACCGAGGCACCTATAATTAATTCCGATCATATACTTTCCTTCGCAGGATAATATATGATCGGAATTGATACGTCGTTTGAGAGGGGTTAGGCCATAATCCACTACGTTATTCTAGTGCGGGATGGCAAACTTTTCCCATATAATTTGGATGTGTTTATGTATGATACTTTATATAAAACATGATATATACTATTATGATAAATAAACAAATATACCCAATATATCATTTGACAGCCTCCGTGGCGCAGTTGGTTAGACGCCGGCTGTGAAACGAGAGGCCGTGGGTTCGATCCCCGCACCGAGACAAATATTAGTGAGGCCCACAAGTATTTGTCTCGGGTCTGGGTGTTTGTGAGACCGCAAAGTGTCTCGTAGTGTCTGATACACGACACAAGACTTAATTGATCTTAGTGTGGGGTCAGGACTATGTATGTGACTGTTGGGTGTATTTATTTATATTCAGTCATTTTGTTCTACCACCCGGTTCGGAAAGCGGTTTTCACTAGAGAAGAGCGGACAAAAAACTCTAGTGTTGCTCTTTTCAAAACCAGTTTACAATATCGTGATTACAAAATTTACAAGTTGGTTAAAACAGAGCAGTTCGTTAATAATTTGTTATAATTTGTAAATAAGTATTTTGAACATAAATATGTTTATGATGGTAAGTGATCACGGCCGCCCATGAACATCTGCAACGTCATAAAGCTTAGAGATGCGTTGCCCGCCTTTAAAGGGTGAACACGTTCTTTATTGAAGGTCGCCAGGGTAGATTTACATACATAAACATCACGCCTTTATCCCAGAAGGGGTAGGCAGAGGTGCTACCAGGACAGCCACATTTCGCCTTATATGTTCCATCCCAGGATGTGATAGGGGGCGAGCCTATATATCGGGCATAAATTCCTGACTGCGGGCTTATAATGAATAGAAAAATACATCACTTTGCCCGACCAGATTCGAACTCAAGACCTCAGCTTTGTAATCTGATAACAAAGCCGAGGTCTATGGTTCGAATCCCGGGTCGGGCAAAATGATATTGGGTTTTCTATTGATTATCAGCCCGGAGTTTAGAATTTGTACCCGATATAGCGATAGGCTCGCCCCCTATCACATCATGGGACGGATAACACAAGGCGACACGTGGGTGTCCTGGTTGCACCTCTGCCTACCCCTTCTGGGATAAAGGCGTGATGTTTCATCATCATCCATCCATCAGCCAAAGGAAGTCCACTGCTGAACATAGGCCTCTCCCAATGATTTCCACAGTGACCTGTTGGAGGCAGCCTGCATCCAGCGGAAAGCGCAGCGTAGGACGTCCACCCACTAGGTGGTCAGACGACCTGGTAAAGGTCTCGAAACGTCTTAGTTTCGTCTTACTTTTATAGGCCTTCTATGTATGTGCGATTATTTTGTCGATTGAAATATCGAATCTAAGTATAGATTATAATCTACTACTCGGAATAAATCAGTTTTTGCCTGTAAAATTATAATACAATAATGAATACTCAGTCTACAAGGCTTGTTCTAGGTTATATCGGCGACCTAGACCTAAAATAAGCAGCCTTAATGCCTATTTATCACTTCTTTAAGCCTGTACTACGTATTTGGTTGCAACTAATGCCATCTTATTGCGTCTTTGGTTTAATTGAAGATGGTCGGGAACGTTACATGTTGGGTTCGATTCTCTGGCGAAGAACGCTTTAGTTTTTTTAACTTGTTGATGGTAATCCGCTGGTTGATAAAATTGTCTCAGTTTCCCAGATATTAAAAATATTTTTTTTTAATTTTTAATCGGCTATAAATAAAAGACATATCAGTTCTATCTGTATATATGTAATAATGTCAATATTGCAAAGTTTTTGGATATTATTTTATCTTATATTGTAAGTCGATCGTTGGTTGCCACAATTATGCCGGCCTGAATAACGATCCATTTAATATTAACACGTCCAATATAAAATGAGTAGAGAAAAACTATTCTTGTTATTTTGAAAACAATGCTTCCGCGACGGAAAACCGTAGACGATGTATAGAACAGAAGTCGCGTAGACAATCTGCGCGCACTGTATATACCTACACCGCGAGAACACACGAGCGAGGTGGAGCATCGTGCAGCGTAGGAGTGACAGAGATAGCAACAGACATAGCGGTACGTACCGCTCTTTTTTTAATTTATTTATTAATAAAAAAAGAATACACTTATGAGCTACAAACTTAGCAAAACTATTACACGTCTGTTTTGTAACATTTTTTTCGAAGTGTCCTCTCTGGAATATTTTAATGAAGAAACGCTTTATTTTGTAAATAATAAATACACCCAACAGTCACATACATAGTCCTGACCCCACACTAAGATTGAGTCTTGTGTCGTATCAGAAACTACGAGAGACTTTCCTCACAAACACCCAGACCCGAAACAAATATTTGTGGATAACTAACATTTGTCTCGGCGCGGGGATCGAAGTCACGACCTCTTCTTTCACAGATAACCGACTGATTCTATCAAAAATGCTTGCTGTACGAATGCTAAATGTTTTTTTTTTGTAATCATAAGTTCAAGAGAAAGTATTTAACTATCATTGAACGTGTTTGAAAATGAAAGTAATTGGTCAAATTATACCTTTTTTGGCGGAAGTCCGCCAACTAGGCTACCGTGGTGGACTATACGGCCTAACCACTCTCAATCGTACTTTCGATTGTAGAGGAGGCTCGTGCCCTGCAGTGGGTCGTGTATGGGCTGATACAGTATTATAATTTCTCTGTTTTGTAAGTTTTTCTATTATTATTAATTATATTGTTCAATAACTAGTATTTCACAGGTCGATTATGATCTTCTGCCGCCGAAAGCGTTGTTTTCAAAATGATAAAAACAGTTGTTCTCTCTTCACATTTTATTATTGGACATGTTAATATTACACTGCCTCGGTGGCGTAGTGGTACTACGGTATGATTACAAAGCTGAGGTCTCGGGTTTGAATCCCAGGTCGGGCAAAGTGATATTGGATTTATCTATTCATTATCAGCCCGGAGTCAGGAATTTGTGCCCGATATGGCGACAGGCTCGCCCCTTGTCACATCATGGGACGGAATATACGAGGCGAAACGTGGGTGTTCTGGTAGCACCTCTGCCTACCCCTTCTGGGAAAAAGGCGTGTGTTTATGTATGTATGTATGTATGTTTTATGTTAATATTACATTACGAGTACAAATACTCGCTGTTTATATTATGAAAACATATTTCAAACGATGCGTTTAGTAGATTTTTTAATTTCATTTATAGTTCCATATTTCGCCGCATGCCAATAAATGTTAGATGCTCTATAGTCTATAGTAAGTTATTTATGTTGCAGAATGAACAAAAACTAATTGATTACGCAAGCCGGCATTGTGAAGGAGACTACCGATCGTCATTTGTTATGCAATTCATTTTTGAATTACGTAAAATTTTTTAAAGCCAAATTTTACCTCCTTAAAGCCGTTTAAAGCCAATATTTAGTTTAATTTATATTTGGCATTTTACTTCGACAAATTGAATTCATCATGATAAGTGCAATTTAATCCAAATAGAGATTTCTTGTACTACGGTATGATTACAACGCCGTGGTCTCGGGTTCGAATCCCGGGTCGAGCAAAGTGATATTGGATTTTTCTTCATTACTTTATACCCAACAGTCAAATACATACTCCTGACCCCACACTAAGATAAAATCTTGTATAGTGGGTATCAGGAACTACGAGAGACTTTTCGGTCTCACAAACACCCAGACCCGAGGCAAATTCTTGTGGTTCACACAAACATTTGTCTCGGTGCGGGGATCGAACCCGCGGCCTCTCGTTTCACAGCCGGCGTCTAACCAACTGCGCCACGGAGACTGTCGAGGCTTCATTATCGACTCGGAATCAGAAATTCGCACAATATGGCGATACACTCGCCACCTATAACCTCATGGGACGGATCACACAAAGCGAAACGTGGGTGTCTTGGTAGCACCTCTACCTACCCCTTCTGGGAACAGGCGTGAGTTTATGTATGTTGCCATAATTATGGCGGTCTAATCAGTTTTAGGCCGCTTCCAACAGGTCAATGTGGAGATCCTTGGGGGAGGCCTATGTTCAGCAGCGGACTTCCTGTGGCTGAAGAGAGAGAGAGACAATTTTATGACATTTATGTCACTAACTCTGCCGATTTTCCTTACAATTACCTGACCTGGGGTTCGAACCCAACTCCTCATAGTACACACTACACAGAGCATTAACACCACAAGATAAATCAGGCGATTTAGGAAAATCAACATGTGACCTCAGTTAAAAAGTTCTTTCAAATACTAAACTATTCATGTTTGGACAAAAACTTCTCTAAGAACTATTTGTTTGCGAAGGGATAATAGCCACAACTGTACTTTAGGGTTCCGTAAGACATAGAGTGGAATAACAAAACCCTAGTATCAAACTATCAATGTACTAGTCATTGAGATATCTCATGGCGAGACGCACCTCAATTCCTACCTTGCATTGAGTTAATTTACTAGAGGGGACACTGTAAACAAAATGTTCGTAACAAACATGAACGGTACCGTACCGCTTCTGTTTCTGTCTCTGTCACGCCTACGCAGTAACATCATCTACTCTCTCACTTCACTGGGTCCTCGTGTGCTCACACGGGAATCCTGTACCAGCACAATGCGCAGAGATTTTGTTTCCGATGTCCGCTCTAGTATAATACCTCAATATTTTAACCGACTTCAACAAAGAAAGGGTTTCTCAATTCTTCGAAATCTTTTTATGTATGCTCACTGATTACTCGAAGACACCTGCACCGATTTGGATAATTCTTTTTTGTTTCAAAGCGTATACTTCACAGATGGTCTCATAACAAATTGGTCAAGATCTGGTGAATATCTTCGGACCTGGAGATTTAAACTCCTCAAAATTGAGCAGGATTCCAATAATTCTTTTTGCATTAGATTTTTTAATTACGTTTATTGATTGTTTGAAAACATTTTTTTTTGCTGTTTTTTTTTAACATTATATTATGTGAGACCATCAGAAAATAATATATGTAGATACTTTAAAATCTTAAAATAAATAAAGTAAAAAAGGGGCGTGAATTTAATTGAACCGGCCGTCATAACAAAAGTCCTAAGTTCAAATCCCCGTTCAAGCTAACCTTAACGATTATTCGCCTTGAATTCTGTCAGGACTGGTAAATTTAGGCTCAAAATCGCGCAAACTACGTGTTTTAAATATGGCCGTGATCAATTTCTGGTACCTCGGAAAATTTAGGGTCAAATGTACAGAACCCTATCCCACTCAACAGTCCGTAAATGAAGTTATAACAGTTCAGTTCATCGACCCACGAAACTCAGTGCAGCGGGTTTAACCCGCCACAGTTAACAACTGACGTGACCGCGACGATAATTCATTTGTTACGCTTTAGATACAACGGGATAGTTAGAATCATATTTTGTTAGGTAGAAGTGTTGGGTTTGATTCCCAGGTCGATGCATTTTGGGTTAGGTAATAAAATTTGACAGCCGCCGTGGCGCAGTTGACTAGACGCCGGCTGTGAAAAGAGAAGTCGCGGGTTAGATCGCAACGAAACTGATTTTGAACGAAATTTGTGTTAGTCTGCGCGTTTGGATCGAAAAGTCTCTCGTAGTTTCTAGATAATGAATAGAAAATTCCAACATCACTTTACCCGACCCGGGATTCGAACCCGAGACCTCAGCTTTGCTATCGTACTAGTACAACTACGCCACCGAAGCAGTCTAATACACGCATAGACGTCCAAAAAAGCGACATCATCTTTATTTAAGTACCAGGAGCGCATGAAGTCGATAGAGACGTATTTCTTTCTTCAAACAGTCTATATTTTCACGTTAATAAAATACGACAATAACTCCCGGAGACTGAGTACAGATCTCTCCAGTCGCCAAACGATTCACACAGCCACAATCAACACGACCCACTTACACTCATTCTTTTTGCCGGCCGTTAGAAAGTATTCCAACTGTGAACCGCGGTTACCTGCTAACCGTTCCGCACTTGAAAACTTGAGTTAAATTTAACTAAGCTGTTTGAAGAAAGAAATATATGTACATATCTCTGCCAATCATGCGCTCCTGGTACTTAAATAAAGATGTCGCTTTTTTTAATGTCTTCGGTGGCGTAGTTGTACTAGTATAATAGCAAAGCTCAGGTCTCGGGTTCGAATCCCGGGTCGAGAAAATGAAAAATGAAAATAATTTATTGAATCCATTAAAATGTTCAACATTATTTAGATTCAGTCATATATTTCTTTCTACCACCCGGTTCGGAAAGCGGTTTTCACTAGAGAAGAACGGGCAAGAAACTCTAGTGTTGCTCTTTTCAAAACCAGTTTACAATATCGTGATTATTACAGAAATTACAAGTTGGCCCAAATCAGAGCAGTTCATTGATAATTTGTTATAATTTGCAAGTGACATATATTTTTAATACAATATGTTTACATTCTGTTTAATATGGCTGAGTGAAGTGAAGTAGCCCAGAACGAAGAATCAGTATACCCTGTTTCACCAACGCAGTGAATACTCGTGAAAACCTTAAAACCGAGCAAAGTGATATTGGATTTTTTCTCTTTATTATCAGCCCGGAGTCAGGAATTTGTACCCGATATGGCGATAGGCTCGCCCTCTATCACATCGTGGGACAGAACATACAAGGCGAAATGTGGGTGTTCTGGTAGCACGTCTGCCTACCCCCTCTGGGAAAAAGGCGTGAGTTTATGTATGTATAAGTAAGTCTTATAATCAATCGCCACGCACTATAACGGTGAAGAAAAACATCGTGAAACCTACACCATAGCGATCTTAATTAGATTTTTTTGGTGTATGAAGTCCGTCTGGCATTAAGCCAGCGTGGTGGACTATGGCCTAAGCATTGTTAATCGGAAAGAGGTAAAAAAAAAGTACAAAGCTAGACCCGGGATCCAAATTTGCGACTACGGGCTCGGCATTTCACGCCCGGGCCGTTAGCAACAGACCATAACACATTTAGAAATTTAAACTGAAATATTCATTTGCCATTTAAATTAAAAACAAACATAATAGTAGCTTAGATTTATGCAAATGTTACACATTGAAATAAAACGAACTCTTACGAATTGTATCGCGAATTTCAGTTAATTTTTACATTTTTTAACTTCCCAATGTAAAACCAACTTTTTCAAATTAACTACATACATAAACACACGCCTTTTTCCCAGAAGGGGTAGGCAGAGGTGCTACCAGAACACCCACGATTCGCCTTGTATATTCCGTCCCACGATGTGATAGGGGCCGAGCCTATCGCCATATCGGGCACAAATTCTTGACTCCGGGCTGATAATGAATAGGAAAATCCAATATCACTTTGCCCGACCCGGGATGCGAACCCAAGACCTCAACTTTGCAATCATACCGTAGTACCACTACGCCACCGAGGCAGTCAAATTAACTGTTTTATTTTAATAATTGTAAATTAAGGGTAGTTAAATTGTAACAGTCACTAAGCGGATGACTAATACCTCAGTCCGCCCCGTGACCACGAAAACTGTAAAGTGATCGAAACGTCGGGAAATTAAAAAATGTAGAAATTAAATCAAATTCGCGATAAAATACGCAAGAATTCATTTTATTTCAACAAAAAAATAGTATAGACGCGTCCCACTGCAGGGCACGGGCATTTTTTTATAATCGAATCAATTGAGAGTGGGTTAGGCCATATTCCCCCACGCTGGTCTAGTGCCAGGCAGACTTTACACACCATAGAAATTCTTATAAATCGCTAGGGTATGCAGGTTTCCACACGATGTTTCCTTTCATTATAGTGCGTGGTAATTGACTATCAATACACATTTTTTTCAACAGTTTAGCGACGATTTGAACCTGCAACGATTCGGTCCTTGACCATGCGCCAACATAAACCAACCAAAAACAACATCCACCATTTATTTATCTCAAACCCGTTAGTATATTTCACTATGTCAATTTCTATGCAAACATTACGTTTCTCAACGACACTCGAGAGATGAAATTCTAATAAAAAGTCTTTTGTACTTTCTGTCCGTTAAATACGACGTATGGTCTTTCGTTTCGTGACCCGTTTTCTATCCCTCTCTAATGCGTGTGTTAGAAAGAGAGCGTCGGAAGTGCATAGCTGTTTTAGAGATTGTTAAGGTACAAAAATACTGGTATGAAAGTTTATCATAAATTCGTTGATAGCTTGTCAAGTATGATATGAAATTGTGAGTAAAATCTTTCTGCAAGCTAAATAATGATAGGGCGTGGTGGCCTGTCGGTAACGGACTAGAGACAGCTGCCTACATGTTCACGGTGGTCGCGGGTTTGAATCCCAGGGCACACCTCTGACTTTAGGAGTCATATGTGTATTGATAGTTAGTAACAACGCGAAGGAAAACATCGTTATGAAACCATACCATAGAGATCTTTAATTTTTTGTTATGTGTAGTGCACCAATCTGCACTACACCTGTGGTTTGTGGCCTAACCCCTATCAATCGTAGAGAAGGCCCTGCAGTGGAACATACAGGGTATATCGAGACTGCTACCGAAAACGAAGCCAGGTGGTAGTTTTAGTGACTTTAGACACGATTCAAATAATTTTATGCAAAAAAAGCGACGATTTATTTTTGTGATTTTTTTCCTATCGTATTTCGGTAGTAAATACATATATTTTCCAAAAAAATAATGTCCACCCTTTCATTTTTAAAGACGCTATAGTCTGCAAGGCTTTAAATTATAATTTTAGCAAAAACTATGGAAACCACCCACACACAATGATATTTAAAACATAACAAAACAAGATCGTCGCTTTTTTTGCAAAATTTTTAGTTGCATCGTGTCTGTAGTCCTTCGTTTTTAGTAGCAGTCTTGATATGGAGCCATCCTTGCAACCAGGACATCTACGTTTCGCCTTGTGTGTTTCGTCCCACGATGTGATAGTGGGCGAGCCTATCGCCATATCGGGCACAAATTCCTGACTCCTGGCTGATAATGAATACTCGTATACTCCAATATCACTTTACCCGACCGGGGGTTAGAATCCGTGTGTCGCCGTTGTAATAGTACCGTAGTACTATCGCGCCACCATTTATGCAAGTGCGTGTTGGTAACGAACCAGACGCGGCTGCCATGTTCACGACGGTCGCGCGTTCAAATCCCAGGGCACACCTCTGACTTTTCGGAGTCATGTGTGTATTGATAGTCAATCACCGCCCAATATAATGGTGAAGGAAAACATCGTGAGGAAACCTGCATACCGTAGCGATTTTAAAGAATTTCTACGGTATTTTTCCGCCAACCCGCACTAGACCAGCGTGGTGGGCTATATGGCCTAACCATTCTCAATCGATTCTCTCGATTGTAGAGTAGGCCCGTGCCCAGCAGTGGGACTAATATGAGCTGATACATACATACATTTATGTAAATAAAGAATGTTATTGCAAGTTGCAATTTATTATTGCATTTATTAAAATGGTATTAGTTTATTATTTTATTCTATTAATTTACTTCCTATGACAGATCCTTTAATAACTTATAATATTTATTCTACATGTTACAATAAATTGACTTCTTTATTGCTTAGCGGAGGGTATTCGATTCATTTCCGTCGTCGTGTTTTAATATTGAAATTATTATTTTATTTTTATTTATTAGGATCTCCAACAAAGAATACACTTTACAAGCTTTGCTATTGTAGTGTTGCAGTTTAAACATTGTGTTTCTTCAATTAGAGGAAATCACAACATGCAATAATACTGTACAACAGGAAAGAACTATGAAATAACTTATCTATAAACTATCCAAATAAAATTAAAATTAAACGACAAAATTGAAAGACAAAAATAGGAACCAAAATATTTGAACATGAAAAAATAAAATTTTCAAAGTAAAATTGTAGTTACCTTGACGAGCTTCTGAAGAATAGATGTATACCAGAATTGATAGAGCCAAGCTGTTGTCAGTCATGACTCAGTATGAATGGGCAGGGTCGTCCGGGGCGGTACCACTGTCTCACAGGAAAGCGATGTTAAGCGACAGCTCGGCTGTCGCGTTCCGTTCGGTGAGTGAGATTGCCGGATGCCCAATACCCCTTTCGTCTTTCCATCCTTTTTCCTTCCCGCTCCCCTCCCGGTTTAATAATCACAAACATCTGATCCAGCGTTGTGGATGTTCATGTGCAATGATCGCTTACCATCAGGTGACCTGTTTGCTCGTTTGCCGGACCTATGCTATAAAAAATAGCAACGAGAGGTCGCGGATTCGATCCCCGCACCGAGCATACACAAGTATTTGTCTCGGGTCTGGGTGTCAGTGAGACCGAAAAGTCTGTCATAGTTCCTGATATGACACAAGACTCGATCTTAGTGTGGGGTCAGGACTATGTATGTGACTGTTGGGTGTATTTATTTATTTATAATTATTTACCATCAGGTCGGAATCATATATTAATGAATAATTAATAGCTTAGAATAAACATTTAAAAAAACTGTTTTAAAAACACAATTTATAATCGCATGCATGAGAAGCAATTACTACGATTAATATTATGAATATATTAAAATAAGAATAATGTTTCACATCATATATTATGTTTACAATTTTTATTATTTTTTTGATGGTATTTTTATTCCGGCACGTATATTAATATTTATTTTATCTCGTTCAAAGATTTAAGGTTATATATATATATTTTTAATTAATTAAGAATTATTTTTTTATTTATATATTATGTATATTATATTGTATAATTGTCAATGTGTATATATGCAAATGTATATGTATGTATATTTATGTGTATGTAAGTGTCTCGTATATACTATATTATATATATTATTTTTGTTTTCTTTTGTTAATGTACTCTTGTTGCACGTCGAGCCCTATTTATCAATCCAACAATTCCTGTTCATCCAAAGGTTGCCAGGAAGAAATCGCTCAATGCGATATGGCCGCCCATTGTACTAGTTTAATATTATTTCTTTATTTAATTTTTATGTAACTTGAGAGTACAATAAAGAGTATAAATAAATAAATAATAAATATTTATATATATTTTTACAATTATATTTCGTTATTTAATTGATAAACGTAAAGTGATCGAAACGTCCGGAAGTTAAAAAACGTAAAAATTAAATCAAATTCGCGATAAAAATCCGTAAGAATTCGTTTTATTTCAATGTGTAACATTAGGGTACATTTTAAACCATTTTATATAATAATGAACGATCTTCGTTTCTCCAAGTTAATTTGATCATAATTATATTCAGAGAGTACTCTCCTTAAGGTAGGCAGCGACTTTGTTGTGCTGGACCCCTGGCACTGCGGAGGTCTATGGGCAGCGGTGGCCGCTCTCCATCAGGCGGGCCGCTAGCTCGTCTGCCTATAACAATAATTTAAAAAAAGTTGTATTAGGAACCTCATAGATCATGGTCCATCATGCCTAGTGCAGGTTGACGGAAAACATCCCATAGAAACTCTAGGACAAGAGAAAAGACCAAAACGAACAGATAGATGGATATAAATAGCCACTTTATGATGCAAGAAGCCTTCACAAGTAGGCCGCGTTAATTTCTCCGCTGCTCACCTCAAAACCAACGCACCGTGATGATTCTAATCTATAATTAATTTATACACTTTACTTTCAATAGCGCACTGACCCAACATTATGCAGGGTATATCAAGACTGCTACCGAAAACGAAGCCAGGTGGTAGTTTTAGTGACTACAGACACAATATAACTACAATTTTTGCAAAAAAAGCGTCATTTTTTGTAATTTTTTTTCCTGTCATCGTATTTGGGTGGTATGTACATACATACATCTTCCTATAAAAATAATGTACACCCTTTTATTTTTAAAGACGCTATAGTACGCAAGGCTTTAAATTATAATTTTAGCAAAACCTATGCATTTACCACTCGAACACAATGATATGACCGAAAACGAAGCCGGGTGTTAGTATTAATGACTTCAGACACAATGTAACTAAAAATTTCGCAAAAAACGTCCGTGGGTATTGTGGTAGTACTCCGAAAAGTCAGAGGTGTGCCCTGGGATTTGAACCCGCGACCACCGTGAACATGTAGGCAGCCGAGTCTGGTCCGTTACCAACAGGCCACCACGCACTTCAAGCCAGTTAAATGTCCTCAAATACAGTCTCGGACTGCCTCGGTGGCGTAGTTGTACTACGGTATGATTACAAAACTGAGGTATCGGGTTCGAATCCCGGGTCGGGCAGTGACATAGGATTTTCTATTCATTATGAATCAGGAATTTGTGCTTGATATGGCGATAGGTTCGCCCTCTATCGCATCATGGGACGGAATATACAAGACGAAACTGGTGTCTTGGTAGCACGTCTGACTACCCCGTCTGGGAAAAGGCGTGAGTTTACGCACGTACTGCTACGATCCCGCTCACCGACAAATGTTTATGATTCCCAAGTATTTATTCCGGATCTGGGTATTTGTGAGAGCGAAAAGTCTCGTAGTTTCTGATACGACACAAGACTCGATGTTAGTTAGGTCATGTATGTGACTGTTGGGCGTATTTATTTAATAGCTTCTTCCAACACAGCGATTTTACTTAACAATTACTGTTAAGTTTAAACAGTTAAATTCCAATCGTGTGTATGAATTAATTGTATTAGCAAAGACTGCATTATTATTGCGAGTAGCAACACACCTTAATTTTATCATTTCATAGTAAGAGAAGGTCATAGTAGTAAGACATCCACCCACTAGGTGGTCATACGACCTGGTAAAGGTCGCGGGACGTCGCTGGATGCAGGCTACCTCCAGCATGGTACTGTGGAAATCATTGGGAGAGGCCTATGTTCAGCAGTGGACTTCCTTTGGCTGATGGATTGGATTGGATAGTAAGAGCGACATGGTATTAAACCAGTAACCACATGATTGGTACTAAATATAAAAAAAGATAGTTTTAAAACCTATTTTAGCTATAAAATGTTTTGTCCCTTTCAAACGACTTTTGAATTAAGTTTGAGTGAAGAAGACAAAACATTTGTTGACTAAAATGGATTTTAAAACTGTCTATGAATTAGGCCGTAAATCTATACCTATATAATACGAGGATACGGTATAACATCATATGGATTCAACAAATTATAATTTTCATTTCATTTCATACATAAAAGACTAAATATTTTTCTTTTCTACGGCAACCAAACTTTAAAAAAGAAAAAAAATCAATTTCCTTTTTGTCGTTTTCAGGCCGCATTTTTTACAATCAGTATCTAAATTCTAAGACTTTCTAAAATGACACCACCTCACAGTTATTTATTAAAAAGAATAAATGTTGTCTATTACATGACAGACAAGGCTGTCTGCTTATCGATTCCTTTAGCTTTTTGTCGCGAATTAAAAAATAATTGAACTTTGTTCTATTAATTTTAAGTTGTGGCTTTGACGCAAAATACTGCGGTTGGTTACATATTTGAGTTATCTCTTAGTAGTTTAGTTTTTGTGTAGAATTGTAATATAAAAACGGACATCACCATAATAAGCGTGCATTGTACGTACCAATTAGTACCGCGGCAACACAAGAGCGAGAAGACATATTGTACGACTGTTAAAGAGTGAAAGAGACAGAATATAAAATAGGGAATAAGTCCCGCTATTTATGAAACACACTTTTCTTTTCACTGTCTCTTCTAGTATGAAACTTCAATGCCTAACAAGCTACAGTAGTTTTGGACCGGCATAATTATATCGAACGGTAAGAGATTATTACTGTACAATTTTCTCAGTCTGTATCTGTAACTGTAAAAGCCCATATACGTCCCACAGCAGGGCCCAGGCCTCCCTAACAATCGAGAGTACGATTGAGAGAGGTTAGTGTATAGTCCAGCACGCTGGCCTAGTGTGGGTTGAATTTTCATACCACATACTTACAAATCGCTAGGGTATTCAGGTTTTTTCATTGCATAGGTCCGACAAACGAGCAAACAGGTCACCTGATGGTAAGTGATCACTGCCCATGAACATTCACAACGCTGGATCATGGATGTGTTGATGTTTGCTAGAAATTAGATCGTGTTATTAGTTTTAAATGACTGGAAATAGGTTTCTCGGTAATCTGGCCCTTGGATGGACCTTGGTGCATCCGTCTCGCATCCGTGAATGCAGCGCGGATGCAGCGCCCTTGGCTCCAATTTCTACAGTACTTTGGACATAGTTAATAAGCTGAACAGTCGAGAAATTGATGATTGTTTTTATTTTAACTGACTTTTTAAAATGAGGTTCTATATGCCCGTGTTTTTTTTTATACTTTTTTTGGATTAATTATACTTATGCTATGAGACTTTCTTGTCAAATTTCATAATTCTAGGTCAATGCGAAATTTATTCAAGGTTTTCTTGACTGACAGACACACACACAGACGAACAACGAAGTAATTTTAAAGGGTCCACTTCACATTTTTGGTACGGAACCCTAAAAATACAATTTTATATCGATTAGACACATCATGACAATTTTCCATCAGATTCCAAGTATCTAATAAATTAAACAAACAAAATTAATTGAATTTGACTAGTTTAAGCGTGAATTACGCACGATACACCTATAAACGACATAAGTGACCTACGATTGCGTAATCAATTATCGCAGTTATGTCCATCCTTATAAGGTTTAGATTTTAGTGCATGGACTTCTTCTCGCACGAAGTCATAACTAAGTGAAAATGTACGTTAAAACAAGACTATTATGAATTTAGTAGTAATTGTAATTTCAAATATTGGAAAAACTTTAATATTCCATATGCTCACGCTTACGCCCTCTAAGGGGCAGGCAGAAAATTACATTAAACTAATGAAGCATTAAAATGTTATTTCGATTCAGTCACTATTTACTATATCCGATTCAAAATACGGTTTTTATCAGAAAAGAACAATCAAAAAACTGTAATATTACTGTTTTGCAACCCAGTTTACAATATAGTGATTATAACAAAAATAGTTTAATTAAGGCCAACATATTTATTTAATCTGTGAATAATATTTCACATATAAATGAGATGCCAACCCACACTAGGCTTGCGTTGTGGACTATACGGCCTAACCCCTCTTAATCGTACTTTCGATTGTAGAGGAGGCCCGTGCGGCGTGCCCTGCAGTGGGACGTATATGGGCTGATACAGATCTAAATGAGGCAAGTAACTAGCCAATCAGGTTTCCTTGAAATATCACGCACAATTATCGAGCTTATTTCCGTCCCAACATGGGATAGGGGGCGAGCCTTTAGCGATACTGGACGGAAATTACAGTTCCAGGCAACTGATCTTTTCATACAACGGTAAAAAACCCGTCATTTAGGTGGCCACTGAAAACCAGCGCTGTGTTGACTAGCGCTGCACAAGTTTTTGCTGAGATGGCCACCTAATTGGCACAATGTGAGCGTACTTTTTTGTATATGTATTCTCTTTTCTTTTTTATTTGTTATTGTTTAAGTATTTTAATTAAAATTTTTAAGTTTTTTTTCTCATTCTTTTTTATGCCCTATGTCAATACTTTATTTGTTCTTTATGTGCATTCCATATTGTGTCAATAAATGATTTCTTACATTTTGTTAACTCCAATTATTTTGGCCTAATTCTATTCGGTTTCACAAAAACCCGAAAATCGACACACATTGTCATTATGATATTTCCTAATTCACTGTATAATATTAATATCCCAGTTTCATTTTCATTTACACTAATATCAACGGTCCACTGGCCAAGAATCCGCTGTTACGGACAGACAAACATTGCGTGTCTGAGTTGCGTAAACTGAAAGTGAGTTACGCAACCACCACCGGTAGATGGCATTAGAAGCAAATATTTGACCTAGAATTACGTCGTGTGTCTGTGATTTTCAAATTTTATATTTTTATACCGTAAAACGGGTGAATCAAAACCTAAACTATTCAAGTACCTATTTAATTGTAATGTATTTAGCTTTAAGTCCCTTCATTGTGAAACTCTTTAACTATATTTTATGTACAACAAAGAATTATAAATAATTCAATTTTCAATTTCAATAACGCAATTCACACACGGCGGCAGTGAAACTTCAGAAAACTATTACAAATCCAAAGTCTCGGGTTCGAATCCCGGGTCGGGTAATTTTACGGGTAAATTGGATTTTTCTATTCATTATTATGCCTGATATGGTGATAGGCTCGCCCTCTATCACATCGCGGGACGAAATCTACAAGGCGAAACGTGGGTGTCCTGGTAGCACCTCTGTCTGCCCCTAATAGGAAAAATGCGTGATGTTTATGTAGGTAGGTACTAAAATTACAGTTTTCGCATTATTTTCATTGTTTATAATACTATAATATTACGCAAACTCATTAATTTCTTGAATAATTTAAACATTTGGTATTTGACACCAATTATTACATTGTCAGCATTCCCGCTAGTAATTTATTGTTTTTTTTTAATTTTCGAAACATGTGCAATCAAAATTATAAAGACTTTGGTTTTGTAGATACATAACATACATAAACACACGCCTTTTTCCCAGAAGGGGTAGGCAGAGTTGCTAACAGAACACCCACGTTTCGCCTTGTATTACGTCCCACGATGTGATAGGGGGCGAGCGTATCGTCATATCGGGCACAAATTCCTGACTCCGGGCTGATAATGAATAGAAAAATTCAATATCACTTTGTCCGACCCGGGATTCGCACCCGAGACCTCAGCTTTGCAATCATAGCGTAGTGCCACTACGCCACCGAGGCAGTAATTTAATATGTATTTTTTTAATTTTCAAAACATGTGCAATAAAATTATAAAGCTTTGGGTTTTGTTGATGTTATTTATGTTCTATTCAAAAATATTGTAAAGGATTTTAGAATTACCTAAATTATTTTACACCTTAAATCTAAAGAGATTTTTAAAAATGTTTAACTGAAAAATTAGACAAAGTGAATTGTTTTACGAGAGAATTTGACCTAAAACCTAATAGTTAACCCAATAGCTCATTAAATAAATACATAAACCCAACAGTCATAAAACTACAAAAGTAATATCTTATTTATTTTTAATTATTAGCCAAAACATGCTTAATCTTGTCTGTTATGTAAAACACAATATTTCTATATTTACAATGAAAAATGACTGCCATTTTAATTAAACAATAAAACTTTGTTAAATTAAAAATGCACATTTATCATTAATCAATTTTACGAGGAAAATTTATTAATAAATAACTTAAATGTTTCTCAACGGTTATAAATTTTACGACCAAGCAATCAAATTAACACCTAAGTCACTTTCAAACTTATGACCTGTCGAAACATAGAGGGTACACTGCGAAAAAACATCGGAACAGAGGGGTTACTCTGTGATCCGAAACGAAACTCGAATGTTCTGACGTCGCACGTAAAACTGCACGAATGTGCTTAGGTACTCCACAAAATATTCGAATCCTCTATCGTACGTCCTAACTATAGACTTAGTTCGGAGTGAATGATAAGTATCATAGAGAATAGTGTTGATTTTTAGAAGTGAAACTTATAACTTACCGCAGACATCGAACGTCCGAACATTCGAGTTTCGTTTCTGATCATAGAGTAACGCCCTGGTCATCTACGCTCTTCTGTCGCTGTCGCTGTCATTGTTGTCAAAATAATAAAAATAAACTCGAGATTGGCGGGAAAATCGTAGAAATTACATGTAGCTTTCGTTATATTTTTATTATTTTGCTGCATTTTAGATTTTTATTGCATAAAGTAGAAGGCATTTTATTCAATATAGTTCTGTAAAGGTGCGCAAGTGAAGTGGAGGTTAAGCAAGAGTGTTTTATGTTATTCATTCGATTTTTTCGCTGAGCTCTATCAAAAGTTTTGGTAAGGTTGCCTTCGCCTTACTAAAGCATGACAAAGACCAACTGACGGACAACGACAGACGATGGGCTATATTTGACTACTTTCATCCGAATTGGGCAAATTTGCACAAACCGTGCGAAGGCATAACAGGAAAAAAACTCTTCACTTGATATTACTATAGATTTGCGTCAAATATCATTTTGTATGTTTCTGTGTTCCGTAGTATCAAGATACTCTACAAAGATGTGTCTTAAGACACATCTTAATTAATATTAATTAACAATAATTAAGACAATTAAACACTATTGTTTTACGGAAGCACCGCTTAAGAAATTGTATTGTATTGTATTGTATCAGCCCATATACGACCCACTGCAGGGCACGGGCCTCCTCTACAATCGAGAGTACGATTGAGAGTGGTTAGACCATATAGTCCAACACGCTGGCCTAATGCGGGTTGGCGAACTTTTTACATACCATAGAAATTTATACAAATCGCTATGGTATGCAGGTTTCCTCACGATGTTTCCCTTCACCGTTATAGTGCGTGGTGATTGACTATCAATACACACATGACTCCGAAATCAGAGGTGTGCCCTGGGATTTGAACCCGCGACCACCGTGAACATGTAGGCAGCCGCGTCTGGTCCGTTACCAACAGGCCACCACGCACTTAAGAAATAAAAATGTATAAAAAACATCTCATTGGCGTTGTGACTGTATTGGCTATGAATGAGGTCCAAGGTTCAAAGACAGAACGAACGAAGACAAGTTTGTTCCTCAAGACCCATTTACACGCAGAGTTTCTCGCGGCGAGAATCGTGTGCGATTATCGCATGACATAACTGCCATAGATTACCATGTTCTGACAGCGTTTACACGATGCAATTTTGTATCGTTACGATAATCGTGTCTTCGGGGCGAGAAACTCTCCCCGTGTAAATGGGGCTTTAGTATTACTAAATTCATTGGTGTGACCTAGACTTATTTTGTTGCGACATACGTGCAATTTTTGGCAATGTCTCGCGCAGATGAGAATTTTGACGCCTTGTCTAGTATTGGTGACGTTCTTGTATCGGATAAGTATGTTTTTTTATTAAACTAGTGATTCAAGTATTCTTTTACTCCACATACTTACATAAACACACGCCTTTTTCCCTGAAGGGGTAGGCAGAGGTGCTTCCAGAACACCCACGTTTCGCCTCGTATATTCCGTCCCACGATGTGATAGGGGGCGAGCCTATCGCCATATCGGGCACAAATTCCTGACTCCGGGCTGATAATGAATAGAAAAATCCAATATCACTTTACCCGACCCAGGATTCGAACCCGAGACCTCAGCTTTGCAATCGTACCGTAGTACCACTACGCCACCGAGGCAGAGTCCACACTAGACAATAAACTTTTTTTTTATTGCCGAGACGAGCATGCCATTCGCCTGATGGTAAGCGATACGACCGCTCATGGACAGTAGCAAAACCATAAAGCAATGTTTGGAATTCTACTGCGCTCATTATGTCCAGTAGTTACTCTGGCTACAATGTCCTTGAAACCGGAACAACAGTGCATTTACACTGCGCTTTGACGTGTTGCTCGCCGATAAGTTATATCGACGACGCAATCGCTCTGCTCGTTACAAAGTCAACAACGCGTGTTCCTCATGTCATGTCTACTCTACAATCGAGAGAATCGATTGAGAGTGGTTAGGCCATATAGTCTACCACGCTGGCCTAGTGCGGGTTGGCGGACTTACATACCGTAGAAATTCTTTAAAATCGTTACGGTATGCAGGTTTCCTCACGATGTTTTCCGTCACCGTTAAAGTGCGTGGTGATTGACTATCAATACACACATAACTCCGAAAAGTCAGAGGTGTGTCCTGGGATTTGAACTCGCGACCACCGTGAACATGTAGGCAGTCGAGTTTGGTCCGTTACCAACAGGCCACCACGCACAACAAAGTTTACCAACTTGCATGTGAAGCTGCCAACTACGCCGAAAAGTTGCCGACAGGCCGGCGGGTATGCGGCTTTGGTGTGGAATGCGCTTTATATAAAGAAGCGATAAACAATTATTTCACGCCATTAGGTACAATTATAGTCGCCGTTTATGTCAACTTAAAGTAAATATGTGCCAAGTAAATAGCTCACTTTGTAATTTAAATTAATTGCTAGTTACAATGTTGCTTGTGGTAGTGCGTGGTGGCCTGTTGGTAACGGACCAGACGCGGCTGCCTACATGTTCACAGTGGTCGCGGGTTCAAATCCCAGTGCACACCTCTGACTTTTCGGAGTCATGTGTGTATTGATAGTCAATCACCACGCACTATAACGGTGAAGGAAAACATCGTGAGGAAACCTGCATACCATAACGAATTGTATAAATTTCTATGGTATGTAAAAGTCCGCCAACCCGCTCTAGGCCAGCGTGGTCTATATGGCCTAACCATTCTCAATCGTACTCTCGATTGTAGAGTAGGCCCGTGCCCTGCAGTGGGTCGTATATGGGCTGATACAATACAATACAATGTTACTAGTCCATACATACAGGGTATATCAAGACTGCGACCGAAAACGAAGCCAGGTGGTAGTTTTAGTGGTACAGATGCAATGCAACTAAAAATTTCTCAAAAAAAAGCGAGTTTTTTTTATTTTTTTTACATATCATCGTGTTTTAATTATTGTATTGTATCAGCCCATATACGACCCACTGCAGGGCACGGGCCTCCTCTACAATCGAGAGTACGATTGAGAGTGGTTAGGCCATATAGTCCACCACGCTGGCCTAGTGCGGGTTGGCGGACTTTTACATACCATAGAAATTTATACAAATCGCTATGGTATGCAGGTTTTTCCTCACGATGTTTTCCTTCACCGTTATAGTGCGTGGTGATTGACTATCACTATTACTACACTACACTATTATTACACTATTACTGTTTTAATGGTAAATCCCTAGTTTTTGCAATTGCAATTTGCAATTTGCCCTAAAATTGCAATTTTAAATTTTACGCACCATTGTGTCTTTTTATAAAGCGGTGTAAATTATTATTTTGTGAAAACGATGTATTTACTACACAAATACGACGATAAGTCAAAAATTACAACAAAAAAATTGTCGCTTTTTTTTTGCGAAATGTTTAGTTGCATTGTGTCTGAAGTCACTAATACTACCACGTGGCTTCGTTTTCGGTCGCAGTCTGGATAGACCCTGTATAATAAATTTGTAACCGGTCGATGTCTGTACATGGAAGATAAACGAGAAAAACTTATATGAGGGGACTATACGAGTATTAACGTAATAGAACCCAAAACAATGATTTTTAGAATTTTTGTCTGTTTGTCTGTGTGGTTTTGCGCGATGATCTCCGAAACGGCGTAACAGATTTCGATATTTGGTATGGAGGTAGCTGACACCCTGGACTAACACTTAGGCTACTTTATATCCAGAAAAATTTAGTGTTCCCGTGGGATAAGGAAGGAATTCAGGTATATTTGTTACTTTTTTATACTCAAAGGGATGGAATAGGACTGGATCACATTCCTTGAGTGAGAATGGGACGGGACAGGGCGGGATATAACACCGCCTGTGAAGCTAGCTTCACAGGCCGCGGGTTCGATCCTAGATCGAGACAATTTTTATGAAGTCCACAAGTATTTGTCTCCGGTCTGGGTGTTTGTGAGACCGAAAAGCCTCTCGTAGATCCTGATTCACAACACAAGACTTAACCGATCTTAATGTTGGGTCAGGACTATGTATGTGACTGAAAATCAAAATGAAAATAATTTATTGTATCCATTAAAATGTTCAACATTATTGTTCTACCACCCGGTTCGTAAAGCGGTTTTCACTAGAGAAGAACGGGCAAGAAACTCTAGTGTTGCTCTTTTCAAAACCAGTTTACAATATCGTGATTATTACAAAAGTTACATGTTGGTCTAAATCAGAGCAGTTCATTGATAATTTGTTATAATTTGCAAGTGACATATATTTTTAATTTTGCGGATATTTATAATAATTATAAAAGTGCGGATATAATGGACATCCTTACTCATGAAACGTGATAATGTATGCCGCGCGATCTTATTAATTGAGGCCGTTACATGTCTGAGTGTATAATTGTGGACACGTGACAAAATGGCCGACACTAACTTCATATTGTTTAGTTCCGGTTGAAGAAGTTGACTGCCTCGGTGGCGCATTTCTATTGTACGATTACTGAGGTCTCGGGTTCGAATCCCGGGTCAAAGTGATATTGGATTTTTTTATTCATTATCGGTTTGGAGTCAGGAATTCGTGCTGATATGGCGATAGGCTCGCCCCCTATCGCATCGTGGGACGGAATACCAAGGCGAAACTTGCCCTGATAGCACCTCAGCCTACCCCTTCTGGTAAAAAGGCGTGGGTTTATGTATGTAATATGTATGAAGACTGACTCCATAATAAATATTTAGCAATTGTAATCTGTAATTAAATTATTAAACTTCAATAGATTTACCACGCAGGGATGAAAACATCTTTTCAATTCTGACTCTTCTGACTTTTCGGAATCATGTGTGTATTGATAGTCAATCACCACGCACTACACCGGTGAAAACATCATGAGGAAACCTGCATGCCATAGCGATTTAAAACATTTTTATGGTATGTACAGTCAGCCAACCCACGCCGGCCAGCATGGGGGACTAAAAATGCGTGTTGGCGGACTTTCGTTTCGTATCAGCCCATATACGTCCCACTGCTGGGCACGGGCCTACTCTACAATCGAGAAAGTCGATTAAAAGTGGTTTGGCCATTTTCCTTCACCGTTATTGTGCGTGGTGATTGACTATCAATACACACATGACTACGGAAAGTCAGAGGTGTGCCCTGAGATTTGAGCTCGCGACCACCGTGAACACGTACACAGCCGCGTCTGGTCCATTACCAACGGGCCACCACGCACTTACAATACAAGTATAATGAAAACCTAGTGTTGTCAGCCTAAAATCATTACCAAATTTTAGGGAAGATCTTGAAATAATAAAAAAATTAATATCATAATCATTTTGATTTTATTTAAATACAATTATTCTAATATATACTGCTAAATACTCCCAAACGATGGGTGGATCAGGTTGCCAATGCGCTTAAGATCCCCATTAACTCACTACACCAGGCGGAAGACCGAAGCCGATGGAGACACGTCATTGAGAGAATCCAGAGTCGCGATCCTTAGTAATGAGAGACAGACTGCAGAGGGAGAGATTCTAATATATTTTTCTATTTTTCCCAGGTACCCCCGGATGAAAATTGACCGACAATGGGCCACAAACCATATTTGGCCGTCAGCCAGTCGGCGCGGAATCGAATCTTCGGCTGGGCACCGAGGATCTCTGGGGACAAGCCGGTACCGCTGAGCATGCTGATCTCGCAGCAAGGCAAGATCAATCATGGTGAGTTTTCATAATCATTTATTTGAAATTAATAATAACAAACTCATGGGATTATGCGAGTTGAAGTGGCAGTGGGCCGGGCATGTAGCACAAGGAACTGACGGCTGTTTAGGTTGGGGCTATTACAAAGCTGAGGTCTCGGGTTCGAATCTCGGGTCGGGCAAAGTGATATTGGATTTTTCTATTCATTATCAGCGCGGAGTCAGGAATTTGTGCCCGATATGACGAGAGGATTGCTCCCTATCACATCATGGGACGGAACATGAAAGGCGAAACGTCGGTGCCCTGATTGCACCTCTGCCAACCCCTTCTGTGAAAAGGTGTGATGTTTATATATATATGTATGTAGAGATGAGACAAAGCGGTTATTATTTTATATAAATAATTTCTTATGTTAACGAGACTGAAAAAATTAAGTAAAACTACAGCGCATATACTATACGATGGTAACTGGCGGTATGTCTCTTATATGTGAGAGGCCGCCTGAGTAGGTACCACCGCAGTGTCCATCCGCCAAACAGCAGTGTAAACGCATTGTTGTGTTCCGGTTTGAAAGACATTGAAGCCAGAGTAACTACTGGACATAATGAGACTTAACACCTTATATCTCAGGATGGCGAGCGCAGTGGAATGCCTAGCTTTGCTTTGTAATTCACAGTGTTTGGTTTTGTTACTGTCCATGAGCGGACGTATCGCTTACCATCAGGCAAATGGCATGCTCGTCTCGCCATTTAATGCAACAAAAAAATTGGTGTGTGGCGAAATTAGGAACTACAATTAAAATTAAAAGTAATAGTATCAATAACGCAAGTTAAAATCAAGAAAAATCATAGTTTTTTAACTGTGATAAAAATAAGTCAAATTAGTGTCATTTGCAGTACAGTAATTAATTAATTTAACTTATTGATTATGCAAATGTCAAATCAATATGACATTGAGTGTTGACATAGAAAATCCCTGTAAATGACATTGATGTCATCTCTATGTTATTTCCAAAAACGGTAGGATGACTGTCGAAAAAGTAAGTTTTATGAAATTAACGATGAAATGCTAAATTGTTTGTTTTCGCTTTTAACTAAAGACAAACAAAAAGATATCCTTAAATTATTGTAGTGGCAAAACAAAGTGACAAACAAACTATGCTAAATGCATACGACCATATTTATATTGTTTTTCAATAAAATGGTAATAAATACACCCAACAGTCACATACATAGTCCTAACACACTAAGATCGAGTCTTGTGTTGGGTATAAGGAACTACGAAAGACTTTTCGCTCTCACAAACACACAGACCCGAAACAAATACCTGTGGTTCTCACAAATATTTGTTTCGATGCGGGGATTGAACCCGTAGTCTTTCGTTTCACAGCCAACGTCTAACCAACTGCGCCACGAAGGCTGTCAGAACAGTGGCACGCATTTTAATGACACCGTGCATTGAAGCTCAGAGTCTCCGGGAATGTCTAACTTGTCTTTAACCCGCAACGAAATTAATCATAAAGTTAAAATATTAGGAAATCTTTTTTCTACCTAACAATCTAGTTAGTAATAATGAATATCACGGTTCCGCCTTCCATTGGCTTCATATTACACTTGCAATATCGCCCTACTAACTTTATTGCAGCAACTGTTACAAAATGTGCGTCCGCGTGTTCACATTTTACTTTACATAGATTATAGCCTACCAACAAACCCACCCCCCCCCCCCCTCCCCACACTCAAACACGTGAGGCCCACAAGTATTTGTCGCGGGTCTGGGTGTTTGTGAGACCGAAATTCTCTTGTAGTTTCTGATACACGACACAAGACTTAATTGATCTTAATGTGGAGTCAGAACTATGTATGTGGCTGTTGGGTGTATTTATTTATTTATTTAAACACAACACTCAACAGAGACGTAGAGAATACCCTTACAAAATAAAAAAAAGACAGAAAAAAATCCTTCTCAATCGTACTCTGTTTACTGGTGATACGTCTGTCATATATGTGAGGCTGACTGGGTAGGTGCTACAATGTCTATTTCTCCCGCCAAGCTGCAGTGTAAATGCACTGTTGTGTTCCAGTTTGAAGGTCATAGTAGCCAGAGTAGTAGTATAGAGACTCGACATTATGGTCTTTATTAATAAACTCGGATGAGCGAAGGATTAACTTTAGTCCAAGGCTTTAGAATTGACTCGATTATTTTGAATAGCGAGGTATTCACGCCTTTATTAATAAACACGGAATTGCATAGAGCCTCAGCCTTTTATTGTCCACTGCTGGACATAGGCCTCCTCCAAATTGCGCCATTTCACCCTTCGGTTTGTCGTAGCCAGCATCTGCCAGCGACCTTTCGCAAATCGTCACTCCACCTGGCTAGAAGGCGTCCTACACTACGCTGCCAAGTCGCGGTCTCCACTCAAGAACGTTTACTCCAGCAGTTATCAGCTCTTCGACAGATTTGGCCAGCCCACTGCCACCCACAGCAACTTTAGTTGAAAAAGACTGTCAACATTTCACTAGTTTTCTTTCGATTAAAGTCAGAGGCGGATTATCCCTAAGGCAAACTAGGCACGTGCCTAGGAGCGCGAGATTACGAAGGGGCGCGCACGATTCCGGATATCTTCGT
This sequence comes from Theretra japonica, assembly GCA_033459515.1. Taxonomy (NCBI): domain Eukaryota; kingdom Metazoa; phylum Arthropoda; class Insecta; order Lepidoptera; family Sphingidae; genus Theretra; species Theretra japonica. The sequence goes on from CM065952.1 coordinate 1,031,146, forward strand.
TTCATGCAAAATCATCGAATGCTATAATTATGATACTTATGAGAAACATCATCTGCGTCTGATCATTTGCGTTTTAAGATGGTGTAGTTCATGCTGGGGCATAAGCGTAACTGTTTTATTTTCCCAATTATCCTTACTAAACTGCAATGTGTGAAGTGATGTTCTTCACTCATTCACATCATAGTACAATCACCAACTATGAAATAACACAATTCACGTTCTCTCGAAGTTAGTATTTTTTGACGTATAGCTGCTAGAGGGGCGCTTTGAGGTGCTTGTCTAGAGCGCTCTCAACATTTAATCCGTCCCTGATCAAAGTTGCCAGTTGCAACAGTTTTCAGTTGTCAATGTCATTGAACTTGACAGGTTTCTTCAACTAAGTGACTATTTACAGCGCCTTACGGACCCCTGGAAATACTGACGTCATCATACGACTATTCGTAATACTTTCCAAATATACTAAAGACTCATTTACAAGGGACAGTATCTCGCCTTGAAGATACGATTATCGTAAGGATATCAAAAAGTCGCATCGTGTAAACATTGCCAGAACACGATAATCTATGGCGGTTATGTCATGCGATAATCGCATTCGATTCTCATTGCGAGAACTCGCTTCATGTAAATGGCGCTTAATGAAGATTTTTTTACTAATTTAACACTCTAGTGCGAATTAATTAACATAAAGTAAGTCGTAAAACGGACTAATAAAATAAAAACCTATTTACCATTTAGTAACGAAAAACAATTATACATTTTGTAATACGTTGCAAGAAGTCGTTGGATGCTCCCAACAGGTCGATGTGGAGATTCTTGGTGGAGGCCTATTTTTTTATTTTTTGTTATTCAATAGGCCGCCCAGCAAACAGGTCACCTGATGGTAAGTGATCACTGCACACGAACATCCACAACGCTTGGATCATAGATGTGTTGCCAGCGGGGGGGAGCGGGAAGGAAAAAGGATGGGAAGACGAAAGGGGTACTGGGCATCCGGATGTTCAGCAGTGGACTCCCTGTCGCTGCAGAGAGAGAGAGAATATGAAGCATAACACTTAAGTTTCTTTGATCTATTTGTGTCGTGTTATGAGAGCGAAGTCTCTCGTAGTTACTGACACGACACAAGACTGGATCTTAGTGTGGGGTCAGGACTATGTATGTGACTGTTGGGTGTGTTTATTTCAACTCCAAAGTCAAGAATTTTATTAAGTTTTCCCGCTCCCCTCCCAATTGATCCGCAACACATCCATGATCCAGCGTTGTGGATGTTCATGTGCAGTGATCACTTACCATCAGGTGACCTGTTTGCTCGTTTGCCGGATCTTTGCAATACAATATATATATAAATCAAGTAAATCCGCGGTAAACACTAGTGTGTTAAAATATGGCGCGTTGCCCGCGTATGCAATTTTTGCTTGATTGCAACATGTCCGTTTTTCGTAACTACGCATTACACGGCTCAAAACACAAGCTCAAGCGGTTTATTGAATCACATTTAATTTGTACTAAGACTATAAAAATATTTAAAACATTTTTATACTAATTTTTGTAGATTATAATCTTAGACTGCCTCTGTAGCGTAGTTGTACTACGGTAGGATTACAAAGCTGAGGTCTCGGGTTCGAATCCCGGGTCGGGCAATGTGATTTTGTACTGTACTTTACTGTAATTAGCCCATATACGCCCCTATTGCAGGGCACGAGTCTCCTCTACCATCGAGAGTGCGATTGAGAGGGGTTAGGCCATATAGTCCACCACGCTGGCCTAGTGCGGGTTGGCGGACTTTTACATACCATAGAAATTTATATAAATCGCTATGGTATGCAGGTTTCCTCACGATGTTTTCCTTCACCGTTATAGAGCGTTGTGATTGACTATCAATACACACATGACTTCGAAAAATCAGAGGCGTGCCCTGGGATTCGATCCGCGATCAATGGTAACATGTCAGCTGCGTCTGGTCCGTTATCGACAGGCCACCAAGCACTTATCATAAAATCTATTTAATTGCCAATATTCTCAAGACCTCACAGACAGTTTTAAAACCTATTTTAATTATTGAATGTTTTGTCCCTTTCGTACGACTTTTGAATTCAGTTCGATCGAAGAGGACAAAACATGCGTTAACTAAAATAGGTTTTAAACTATAGAGTTTATTATCCTATTCATAGGAATAAGGCCATATAAAAGGCCTCTGTATAAAATAGGCTCTACGGTTGTCTGTATTTATTTATTATAAATAAATACCTTACTTATTTATGATTATTATTTATCACAAATAAATAAATAAGGTCGCCAATAAACGAATTTAATTCACAATGTCGTGAAATATCAAAATCGAAACATCACGAGGCAATCGCCATGAGTTCCAATCTTGTCCCACGCATAGACATCACGCTACCCAGCCGTCGTATTTGACGACATTCTTTATACAGACGCACAAGTACGTACTCTGTCATATTTGTGAAAGTAAGCCGACAATTTAGCACTTTCTAGAAAACTGGACAGATACGCACAAACTTTAGTGTTTGACAGCCTCCGTGGCGTGGTTAGACGCTGGCTGTGGTAAGTTGAAGTGGCAATGGGCGGGGCACAAAGCACGGAGAACTGATGGCCGATGGGGCCAAAAAGTTCTCGAATGGAGGCCACGAAGCGGAAAGCGCAGCGTGGGACGTTCACCCACTAGGTGGTCAGACGACCTGGTAAAGGTCGCGGGACGTCGCTGCATGCAGGCTGCCTCCAACAGGTCACTGTGGAAATCATTGGGAGAGGCCTATGTTCAGCAGTGGACTTCCTTTGGCTGATGGATTGGATTGGATTGTGGTAAGGCCGCGGGTTCGATTCGCAATTCGCACACGGAGACAAATATTTTTATCCACATGCGCAGGACTGCCTCGCTGGCGCAGCTGTACTATGATACCATTACGACGCTGTCTAGGGTTCGAATCCCGGGTCAGGAATTAAATTTTTCGATTCATTATCAGAAGTTAGCTTGTGCCCGATATAGCATGGCTGGCCATCACGAAACACGCAAGCCAAAACGTGGGTGTCCTGGTAAAACTTCTGCTCAGCCCTTCTGGGAAGAAGGCGTGAATTTAAATACGATTCACAGGTATTTGTGTCGGGTCTGGGTGTTTGTAAGACGGAAAAGTCTCGTAGTTTCTGATACGACACAAGACTGGATCTTAGTGTGGGGTCAGGACTATGTATGTGACTGTTGGGTGTATTTTGAATTAAATATTAGGTTTATTTATAAAATACCAATTTCCTCTTCCCATCCTTTTTCCCGTTCCCCTCCCAATTTGATAGGCCGGCAACACATCTATAATCCGCAGTGGATGTTCATGTGCAGTGATCACTTACCATCAGGTGACCTGTTTGCTCGCCTGCCGGACCTGTATATAATCCTTATAAATATGAAGGTTACAGAATGCCAGTGGGATCATAAGTGCGCGTACGTCTGCTGTCAAATTAACCGAGAGAAAGTAGCACATTTGAAACACAAACTTTCTATTGAATAAGTTCTGCACGTTCATACTAGCATGAAGTGTCTGCACTGCCTGGCAAACGCAGTGCAGATAGAGCGTCAACATGAGATGTTCATCTATCGACACAATGACGTGATTGTGTCCTGATTGTAGCGACTTCTGGAGCCATAGCTTGACGGTCCAAAACATCTCGGCGCGAAACGAAAGCTTCGCAAATTATATTTTGTGCCGCACTGTCGAGCTGTGGAATTGTTTGCCGTCACACGTGTGTCCTTTCTATAATCCTGGGTCCTTAGTGTAAAGAAGCGTCTCAGCAGGCCGGCATAATTGTGTCGAATGGCATGTGACCGCCGTCTGATGCCATTCGATACTCTGTCTGGACGGCGTTTCCGCTTACCATCAGGTGCAGTGCAGTAATTATGCCGTGCCAGTGTAAAAAAAGGATATACACAGAGCCTGACACGCGACACGTAGCTCACTATGATGGCTCCTTAACCGTTATGTAAGGACGCTATTCGGGCGAAATCACACCAGGTTTTTTTAAGAGCCTAAAAAGTCCAATTGCAGAGCAAAAGCCTCTCTTCCCGCTTCGTTTTTGGTAGCAGTCTTGATATACCCTGTATACTATATGTCTTTTTCGAGTTCACCTGTTTGACAGCCTCCGTGGCGCAGTTGGGTAGACGCCGGCTGTGAAACGAGAGGCCGTGGGCTCGATCCCCGCACTGAGATAATTGTTTGTGTGAACCACAGGTATTTGTTTCGGGTCTGGGTTTTCGAGACCGAAAAGTCACTCGTAGTTTCTTTTACAACACAAAACTCGATCTTAGTTTGGGGTCAGGACTATGTATGTGACTGTTGGGTGTGTTTATTTAATTGTAACTATATGGTTTTCGTGTTCGAATATATCAGGCCGGCATTATTGTGTCAGCTGGTAGGAGTTTCTCAATTATAAACATTCTAAACTTCACTAAAATTAGCATTACTAACTCACCGTCTGAGTACAATAAGATGACAATCTAAAAAACTGAAATATGTAATTAAATGCAGATTTTTGAGAAAGTAAGTGCACATGGCAAGCGAAGTGTCGGACGCCCGCCCACAAGGAAGACGGTCGACCTGGTTAAGGTTGCAGGAAGTCGCTGGATGCTTCCAACAGGTGGATGTGGGGATCTGTGGAGGCCTATATTCAGCAGTGGACTTCCTGCGGCTGTAGAGAAGTAGTGCGCATGTGCTGTACCGTTGAAGCATAAATTTCGCTGTATATCTATTCTTCCTCTATAGATAGAGGGTATATCAAGACTGCTGCCGAAAACGAAGCTAGGTGGTAGTTTTAGTGACTAAAGACACGATGCAACTAAACATTTTGCAAAAAAACGCGATGTTTTTTTTTGTAATGTTTTAAATATCATTGTCTTTGGGTGGTATAAACATACATTTTCCTAAAATATAATGTAAACCCTTTTATTTTTAAAGACGCTATAGTACGCAAGGCTTTAAATTATAATTTTAGCAAAAACTATGGATTTACCACCCAAACACAATGATATTTAAAACATTACAAAAAAAGTCCTCACGTTTTATTGCAAACTTTTTAGATGCATCGTGTTTGTAGTCACTAAAACTAGCACTTAGTTTCTTTTTCGGTAGCAGTCTTGATATACCCTGTATAAACCCCAACAGTGGGGTAATGTGGGCCAATATTGCATACAGGGCTGTCACAATATATGTTGTAATATCATAGGGCTTAGCCCTTGACAGATATTAGGAAGTTGTCAGACCACATTCCGTGTTGTGTGGACACATCCGAGTGTTGCGGGCATTGAACATTTAGGTGGTTTTGTGAAAAGTCTAATTTAGAAAAAGATAACACAAAATTACCCAAATTCTACAACATACATTAAATAAAGAGTATGCAAAAGTACTGGTGGTAGATCTCTCTTGTAAGAGGCCGCCTGGGTACCACTGCAATGTCTATTTCTCCAGTCAAACAGCAGTGTATATGCACTGTTGTGTTCCGGTTTGAAAGGCATTGTAGCCAGTGCAACTTGATATAATGAGACTTAACAGTATGTCTCAGGATGGCGAGCGCAGAGGAATGCCTAACAGTGCTTTGTAATTCATGGTGTTTGGTTTTGCTACTGTCCATGAGCGGTCGCATCGCTTACCATCAGGCTAATAGCATGCTCGTCTCGTCATTCATAGTAATAAAAGAAAGTGTAAATCAATCCAATCCAATCCATCAGCCAAAGGAAGTCCACTGCTGAACATAGGCCTCTCCCAATGATTTCCACAGTGACCTGTTGAAGGCAGCCTGCATCCAGCGACGTCCCGCGACCTTTATCAGGTCGTCCTATTGGCAGTCCTAGTGGCAGTAATAAAAAACCTAGTGTATTAAAAAAAGGGCAATAGTCACGTAAAAAATAGTTAATCTAGGCTAGATGATAAGAGATTGTTTCCAGGCAACTTTCAGATGGATATACAGATAGGAAAAATGAGAGCGCAGTCTAAGGTGTTAAAGAAATTACATTATGCTCATATTTTTCTAATTCACCCACCAATAAGATATGATGTCGCTTTTTTTATGCAAATATGTTTTTCGGAAAAAAAACTTTTTCGCTTAACCGAACAGTTTGACTGCAACACGTCCAACTGCGCTCTTCTAACGGAGGTCACTGGTTCTACTAACGATTTCTTTTTAACTGCCGGTCAAAGATCAAACGAATGACTGGGCTGTTTCCGAAATGTATGCCCTTGGCCCCATTTTACAGCTTAGATCTAAATGTCTCGGTTTTTGTGTACACAGGGTTTGAGTCTCAGCTCTCAGTACAAGTACAAAATAATTTAAATACACCCAACAGTCACATACATAGTCCTGAACCCACACTGAGATCGAGTCTTGTGTCGTATCAGAAACTACGAGAGACTTTTCCGTCTCACAAACACGCAGACCTGTAAATCACACAAATATTTATCTTGGTGCGGAATCGAACCCGCAGCCTCACTTTCCACAGCCAGCGCCTAACCAACTACGCCACGGAGGCTGTCAAAATAGACGTATATAATCGTACATAGCGACAGTCGAAAGCGACTTTGTCTTATACTGTATATTAATCAGAATATATAGGTTTGATTCTCAAGTTGAGAATTTTACTATTGTAATTTAATTTGTATTTAATTTTAGTGACAAAAGTTTTTTCATTGCGTTGATGGTGAGACGAGTCTACCATTCGCCAAAGATGTGTAAACTTTTTGTATTCGAACAGGTTCCGCCATGTTTTAGGTCAAGGTGTGGCCTCGACGCCCTTCCGTTGTTGTCCAAACAATCAAAAAACTAAATCATGAGATTTAAGAACAATACATAAACTTTACTTCCTCAAAATAAATGTTTAATTCAACCTGTTTGATGTAAGTGCGTGGTGGCCTGTTGGTAACGGAATGCGGCTGCCTTCAGTGGTCGTGGGTTCGAACCCCAGAGTAGAAAAGCATTTTCAGAATCGGATGTGTCTGTATCAGCTAATATACGTCCCACTTAAGGGCAAGGGTCTCCTCTACAATCGAGAGTACGATTGACAGGGGTTAGGCCATATGGCATATAGTCCACCATGCTGCCTTAGTGTGGCTTGGCGGAATTTACATACCGTAGAAATTCTTTAAAATCGCTATGATATGCAGGTTTCGTGATGTTTTCCTTCACCGTTATAATGCGTTGTGATTGACTATCAATACACACATGACTCCGGAAAGTCACAATGTGCCCTGAGATTAGAACCTGCGACCACCGTAAACATAGGCAGCCGCGTCTGGTCCGTTACCAACAGACCACGCACAATTAACGCACCGCTGAATTCTCTGAAAGTGATACCACAGGACATTGATAACGCCAAGTTCAATGGCATCATATCGAGTTCCCGGATATTTTATCAGCATCCGTTTAGGATCTGACTGCCCTTGAACGGGGAACCTTGAACATACACAGCAATTATGCCGGCAACACATCTATGATCCAGCGTTGTGGATGTTCATGTGCAGTGATCACTTACAATCAAGTGACCTGTTTGTTCGTTTGCCGAAATTCTTGCTTCCATCCATCCATCAGCCAAAGGAAGTCCACTGCTGAACATAGGCCTCTCCTAATGATTTCCACATTGACCTGTTGAAACCTATTGTTTAAATAGAAACTATTGTCTTTTGAACTATAGAAACATGAGATTTTTTTATTCCATAGGACCGGCAAATGTCATGTCATCTTTAAAAGAAAAACAATTGATGAAAATGGCTTAAATATGTAAATAATGAATGGGCAGGCTCGTCCGGGGTGGTACCAGTGTCTCACAGGAGATCGACGTGAAGCTAAATCTTTGCTGTCGCGTTTCGTTCGGTGAATGAGATTGCCGGATGCCCAATACCCCTTTCGCCTTCCCATCCTTTTTCCTTCCCGCTTCCCTCCTGATTTTAAGGGCCGGCAACACATCTATGATCCAGCGCTGTGGATGTTCATGTGCAGTGATCACTTACCATCAGATGACCTGTTTGCTCGTTTGCCGGACCTATGCAATAAAAAAATCATAGGATGAGCTAAAACTAACAAGAAGTTATAAAATTAAAGAAGATAAGTTGATTACTTTCATTCAACAAGGTACAAAAAAACTGTGCTACTTAATCCCACGTTTCATCATAAAAACACTTATAAATATTTATGTCCAACAGTCAAATGTATATTTACGACATTCTTGAAAATGTCTAAGTTTACAATTTTTTAATGAAATTGCCACTTTAACACACTACTCGTATAACGGTAAATGAAAACATCGCGAGGAAACCTGCATACTGTCGCGATTTTAAAGAATTTTGCTATTTTCACACACTATGACGGTGAAGGAAAACATCGTAAGGAAACCTGCATACTGTAGCGATTTTAAAGAATTTCTACAGTATGTAAAGTCCGCTAACCCGCACTAGGCTAGCGCGGTGGACTGTAGACTAACCAATCTCAATCGTACTCTCGATTGTAGAGGAGGCCCGTGCCCTGCAGTGGGACGTATATGGGCTGATACATAATGAAACCATTATATTACATACTATGTATCTTTATAAAATGAGTAGTAAAAAGCCTCTGTGGCTAATTGGTTAGACGTCGGCTATGAGACGAGAGGCCGCTTCGATTCCCGAGACAAATGCTTGTGAACCACAGGTATTTGTTTCGGGTCTGGGTGTTTGTGAGAAAGAAAAGTTTCGTAATTTCTGTTACACACAAGACTTGGTCTTAGTGTGTTCAGGACTATGTATTTGACTGTTGGGTGTATACTATTCTTTTATTTCCCCCGCCAAATAGCAGTATAAACGCACTGTTATGTTCCGGTTTGAAGGGCATTGCAGCCAAAGTAACTACTGGATATAATGACTCTTAACTTCCTATGTCTCAGGATGGCGAGCGCAGTGGAATGCCAATTACTTTATAATTCATGGTGTTTGGTTTAGCCGCTGTCTATGAGCGGTCGTATCGCTTAAGATCAGGTGACTGGCATGCTCGTCTCGTCATTCATTGAAATAAAACTAAGGTACACCAACCTCCAATATAATTAAATAAAAGAATATCCCGGGATATTTGTGGCTAGAATTCCCCACTTAACGTGTTGTCGTGTTGTCATATGCTTCAAATGTGAACCTAGACGTTCATAAAAAAAACTGATTTCTATAATATTTGCGACGTTTTAATTAATGCGGTGGCACGATAATGATTATATAACCATATTGCAATCGATGTTAGTAGGTTATGTACGTTAATATAAACAAATTATTCTCAAGGCTGTTCTAAAATATACAGAAATGTGTATAACATTATTTATTTATATACAGGATGATATTGACATTTGTCACTTCATTTAACCCACATGTTTCTCATCACCCCAGATGACGTTGTACAAAATTTGAAGAAAAAAAACGGAGTAATGTTTTTTGCAAAAATCGTGATTTAAGTTTTCACGATTTTTGGCCTCCTATAGATACGAGTAGTTTTACCGCTCAGCTTATTAATTCCGGAACGCGTGACACTCGTTTCAATACTTCAAGATTTTTTTTTTAGGAATAAATACACCCAACAGTCACATACATAATCCTGACTTTACCCTAAAGCGCCATTTACACGGGGAGAGTTTCTCGCGGCGAGAATCGTATGCGATTATCGCATGACATAACCGCCATATGATAATCGTGTTCTGACAAATGTTTACACGATGCGACTTTTATATCCTTACGATAATCGTATCTTCGAGATCGGCGAGAAACTCTCCCCTTGTAAATGAGGATTTACGTAACTCCATAACATATTAAAGTGCGTGGTGGCCTGTTGGTAACGGACCAGACGCGGCTGCCTACATGTTCACGGTGGTCGCGGGCTCAAATCCCAGGGCACACCTCTGACTTTTCGGAGTCATGTGTGTATTGATAGTCAATCACCACGCACTATAACGGTGAAGGAAAACATCGTGAGGAAACCTGCATACCATAGCGATTTGTATAAATTTCTATGATATGTAAAAGTCCGCCAACCCGCACTAGGCCAGCGTGGTGGACTATATGGCCTAACCACTCTCAATCGTACTATCGATTGTAGAGGAAGCCCGTGCCCTGCAGTGGGTCGTATATGGGCTGATACAATACAAATAACATATTATTAAACCTGATAAAATACTATGAAACTATATGAAATTTTTTAATGTCATTAAGGCGATTAACAATGTTTTAATGGATGAAACGAATGTTGAGAATCATAACCTTTACATCGAGTATTGTGTCGTTAGTAAGTACGAGTGACTTTTCGCTCTCAAACACACAGACAGACCAATAAACACACCCAACAGTCACATAGAGACTAGACTGTCTCGGTGGCACAGTTGTACTACAGTATGATTGAACCGCTGAGGTCTCGGGTTCGATCCCGGGTCGGGCAAAGTGATATTGGATTTTTCTATTCATTATCAGCCCGGAGTCAGGAATTTGTGCCCGATATGGCGATAGGCTTGCCCCCTATAACATCGTGGGACGGAATATACAAGGCGAAACGTGGGTGTTCTGATAGGGCCTCTGCCTACCCCTTATGGGAAAAAGGCGTGTGTTTATGTATGTTATGTATGTTATTTCAGTATATTGTTCTTTTTAACACGCCTTTATTGGCTTCTCTTTTCTGTATGCATGTATGTCTGTCTGTATCTGTATCTGTATCAGCCCATATACGTCCCACTGTTGGGCACGGGCCTACTCTACAATCGAGAGAATCGATTGAGAGTGGTTAGGCCATATAGTCCACCACGCTGGCCTAGTGCGGGTTGGCGGACTTACATACCGTAGAAATTCTATAAAATCGCTAAGGTATGCAGGTTTCCTCACGATGTTTTCCTTCACCGTTAAAGTGCGTGGTGATTGACTATCAATACACACATAACTCCGAAAAGTCAGAGGTGTGCCCTGGGATTTGAACCCGCGACCACACTTAACATGTAGGCAGCCGCGTCTGGTCCGTTACCAACAGGCCACCACGCACTTATGCATGTATGTACATAACGGAATCTTTGGAGTCGATTTCCGAGGATTTCAAAAGTCTGATCGACATGGAATTATGCACACTTGTCAAGGACAGATGACAATACAATAATTTAAGCTATATGTGGCATTATCTTAACCAGAAATGTCTGTTTTTTTTTTTGTGAAAACACCTAAAAGTGGGTAATTTTGCGCACAGCTGCCTTCCTTTGATAAGATAGCTGTAGGCGTCGATAGATGTTTTTTGAAACAAAATATTTAAAAAACAAATAAAAAACGTCAAAAAATTGACAATGACATTAAGATTAGAAAATGGAGTGAAATACATTCATTTTATGGTTAAAAAACTAAGGTGCTTGATGATAAGTAATTGTTGTAAACACCCCACGCTTTGTAACAATAAAATGAATGAATTTCACTGCATTTTCCAATGTTAGTCATTGTCAATCATTTTTATTTTTCAATTTGATCTTATACTTAATCGCGTATGTTAGTTTTTTAAACTATTATTTATTCTTTGTGTACAATAAACCTTAAATAAAAAATAAGCCGTGGAAAATTTTGTTTCTTAAAATACGTCAAACCATTCCGGAACACAACATTAATATTTTTTGTGAAACTGTCAATAGTTTTGGCGCGCAAACATTCTTTGTTGAATTCTGGCTGTGTGCCAGTGTAAAACATCATTCTTTTGTTTGTTTTTGTTGTTCCGAGGCCGTAAGTCATCGTTTATTGACATGCAGGAAATTAATACCGTTGGAATATACCTGCTATATTGTCCAAGAGCCCGTGGTAGCCAGACCTTCGTCATCTTCATTGAGGTATTATACTAGAGCGGACATCGGAAAAAAAATCTCTGCACATTGTGCTGGTACAGGATTCCCGTGTGAGCACACGAGGACCCAGTGAAGCGAGAGCGCAGATGATGTTACGCGTAGGCGTGACAGAGACAGAAACAGAAGCGGTACGGTACCGTTCATTTTTGTTACAAACATTTTGTTTACAGTGTCCCCTCTAGTATATCTTAATAGTTATTTTATAAAAGCTGACGGTGATTTTACAAACAAGTTCAACGCGCAATGAACACGTGACTAGAAATTCTTCAATTACTAAATCATGCCTAAGCATGGGTTATTAGAGATGATTTAAAAATTATTTATATTTAAGCACAAGCCAAGGGTGTTTTTTTACGCATTATTAATTTTAAAACCATATAAAATAATAAATAAATGAATACATCCAACAGTCACATACATAGTCCTGACCCCACACTAAGATCGAGTCTCGTGTCGTAGGTATCAGGAACTACGAGAGACTTTTCGGTCTCACAAATACCCAGACTCGAAACAAATACTTGTGGTTCACACAAATGTTTGTCTCAGTGCGGGAATCGAACCCGCGGCCTCTAGTTTCACAGTTGATGCCTATCCCACAGCGCCACGGAGGCTGTCCAGTTATCAGATTAATGTGTCTGGCAAGATGAAAGAACTTTCTAAAGTGTTCAACTACCAAGAAACACCTTTTGTTAGTTTATCAAAAAACATAATATAAAATTCAGCTTTTATAATGTAAGGTAGGCAAAATTACATTTTATTAAATCTTACAATATCTTCAAACTTTAATTAAATGTTGATCGCATGATGTCTATGTTAGAGGTATGCGCAGACAAAGTCTTAGCTTTTATAAAATGACCAAGGTCTGGCGGTCACTGGCTCTTAGACTATTAGTATTGCATACTTAAAATACCGTCTGACTTCCTAGATCCTATACTTTTTTTATACTATAGATCAGGCAGATCACCTGATGATGGTTAGTGATGACTGCACGTGAACATCCACAACGGTGGATCATGGATGTGTTGCCGGCCCGTCAAATCGGGAGGGGGAAGGCAAAAGAATGTCCACTTACATAGATGTCGGCGCAATATTAATTAATTTAACTTTATTATGTATACTTTTAAAAATAAATAAATAGTAATTATACACCATATTATTAACAAAAACATATGAATTATATGACCAGCCAGACCCGGGTCTGATATTTTTTGAGTCTAGTCCACAATAGATGCATATTATATCGCGTACTGTTTTATATTTAAACTCACCATGGCTTCCCTCTGCTGTTTTGCTTTTCCGCCCCATCCCGTTATCAAGGCATGCAAACTTATCCTCTTATATCCAATTTCAACCCCCAATATTTTATCCAATCCCACCCCACTAACTTTGAAAGAGTAGCAAATATACATATTTGAATTCCTTGCTCATCACTACACTTTTTGGGATAAAAAGTAACCAATGCGTTAATCCAGGGTATCAGCTACCTCCATAACAAATTTCATCAAAATTGGTCGAGCCTTTACATACCATAGTTTTTGTTAGAAATCGCTATGCAACGTAGGTTTCCTTACGATGTTTTCTTTGATTAAAGTGCGTGTTGAATGTTGATTGACTATAAATGCGTTTTACATGCGACGTCCAAAGTTTCGCGTTCGAGTCATAGACCCCCCCCCCCCCCACGATGCTGCGAAGCCCCTGGGCACAGCTTGAGAAACTCTGTTCTATAGTTTTTGTCAAAACAAAAATTACAACCTTTGCTAACCCCAGAACAATCCATAAAATTCTCGCTAATGAAACACCTCATTAGTGTAAATATAAACATGTTTTTGTCAATAATAGTAAAAAAATGGGGAAGTTCGCACACAATTCTAATGAATAGACGCAAAATATCTCAGAAAAAATACACAAAAGGACACATATTGTTGGGTTATATCATCAGTTTCTTTGTTAATGAATTGGCACGTTCAGGGGTGTTACTCTGTGATCCGAAACGAAACTCGAATGTTCGTACCTTCGACGTCTGCAGGTTTTTAATTTTCCACTTCTAAAAATCAACACTATTCTCTATGATACTTATCATTCACTCCGAACTTAGTCTATAGTTAGGACGTACGATAGAGGATTTCCACATTTTGTGGAGTACCTAGGCACATTCGTACAGTTTTACGTGCGACGTCCGAACATTCGAGTTTCGTTTCGGATCATAGAGTAACCCCAAGGCCCGATATTTCAATCGTCAGTCAACCCAATAATCAAATTAAAGTTACTTTTATATTAATAAAATCCAAACGTGACTGCCTGGTGCGTAGTTGTACTACAGTATGCTTACTACGCTGAGGTCTCGGATTCGAATCCCGGGTCGAGCAAATTGATATTGGATTTTTTTATTCATTATCAGCCCGCGTTCATTGGCACCCGATATGGCGATAGGCCCGCCCTCTATCACATCGTGGGGCCTTACGTGAAACGTGGGTGTCCTGGCAGCACCTCCGCCTCCCCTTTTCTAAAAGGCGTGAGTTGTATGTATGTATTGAAAGTTAATAATCTTAACTCAACTTTCAAACATGAACCAATGTCAAAACGAACTAAACCGACTAGTGAGGCCATGAACAGCTTATTATCTTACGTTAGGTCAAGGTGAAGTTTCAAAATACATTACTTGTACAGGGTATATCAAGACTGCTACCGAAAACGAAGCCAGGTGGTAGTTTTAGTGACTACAGACACTTCGAGAGACTTTTCGGTCTCACAAACATCCAGACCCGAAAATTTGTAGTTCACACAAATATTTGTCTCGGTGCGGGATCGAACCCGCGGCCTCTCGTTTCACAGCCGGCGTCTAACCAACTGCGCCACGGCTGTCGAAATCGTCGCTTGTTTTCGAAATTATTACTTAGTTTAGTTATTCGTCAAAATACTGGATAATTTGTCAAATTAACTCTCTGCCTACCACTTAGGCCACATATCTTAATTCTTATGTATTTAGATAAAATAACATGGTATTTTGCTTTTACTGCCTCGGTGGCATAGTTGCACTACGGTATGATTACAAAGCTGAGGTCTCGGGTTCGAATCCCGGGTCGGGCAAAGTGATATTGGATTTTTCTATTCATTATAAACCCGGTGTCAGGAATTTGTGCCCGATATGGCGATAGGCTCGCCCCCTATCACATTATGGGACGGATTATACAAGGCGAAACGTGGGTATCTTGGTTGCTCCCTTGCCTACCCTTTCTGGGAAAAACGCGTGATGTTTATGTATGTGGCAGATTCGAATGGATTGCCATCTAAATGGCCGTCGTTGTCATCCGACATGATGACTCTTGTTAATTAATCATTCAGTGCGCACATTTGGCGCTGTTCCGGGCAACATTCACGATAGAAACTATTAAAGCATCACAGACACTACTGACGGATTCCTCGACGTTGTCATGGGCAACCGATAACTTACAAGACATCAATCATGTCGGACTGTGTTGCCATTTCAATAAAATAAGAGCCCTATGTAATCTCTAAAATGTATGTGTGTATTTTCCTTTTAATCCGCCGGGAAAAAACTAAGATTCCACCAGTTTTTATTACAATATTACGTGTATATATAAAAAACTATTGCAAGCGCATTGTTCTAATGTTATTATAGGATGACACACAGACGGACAAGACAATCGTCTATATACAAAAAGATAATTAATTTACCGCCGTGTTAAGTTATAATTGCAGACATTATCATATTACAATTACTACAAGCATGATGGTCACCGCAGTGATAGAGTATCGACGTGAGATGTTCATCGACACAATGACGCCTGATTGTATCCGGATATACACAACCCGACACGACACACGTGGCTCACTATGACGGCTCCTTAACTGCTGTGTAGGTATATCTGGATACCAATACTAATATCAAAAGAAAATACAGCTTAATTAATGTATCTATACTAATGTACAGGGTATATCAAGACTGCTACCGAAAACGAAGCCAGGTGGCAGTTTTAGTGACTACAGACACGATGCAACTAAAAATTTAGAAAAAATACCGCGACGATTTTTTTTGTAATGTTTCAAATATCATTGTGTTTGGGTGACTGCCTCGGTGGCGTAGTGGTACTACGGTATGATTGCAAAGCTGAGGTCTCGGGTTCGAATCCCGGGTCGGGCAAAGTGATATTGGATTTTTCTATTCATTATTAGCCCGGAGTCAGGAATTTGTGCCCGATATGGCGATAGGCTCGCCCCCTATCACATCGTGGGACGGAAGATACTAGGCGAAACGTGGGTGTTCTGGTAGCACCTCTACCTACCCTTTCTGGGAAAAAGGCGTGTGGTTATGTATGTTATGTATGTGTTTGCGTGGTAAATCCATAGCTTTTGTTGAAATTATAATTTAAAGCCTTGCGTATTATAGCGTCTTTAAAAATAAAAGGGTGTACATTATTTTTTTAGGAAAATATATGTATTTACCACCCAAATACGATGACAGGAAAAAAAATTACAAAAAAAATGGTCGCTTTTTTTTGCAAAATGTTTAGTTGCATCGTGTCTGTAGTTACTAAATATAAAATCATCACTGCCGCCCATGGACGCGCAACGCTGGATCATGGATGTGTTGCCGGACCAATTTATTTATTTATTTATTTATTATCATAAGACACACCAACAGCAAAATAGACAAAACATGCAAATTAAACTTATACAATTTTAGACCTGGTCTACTTGCGAATTATAGGCGTGAAACAACATTCATAATAAAAATTAATGATACAATAGATTAATTCAACATAACAATTGTATTGTATTGTATCAGCCCATATACGACCCACTGCAGGGCACGGGCCTCCTCTACAATCGAGAGTACGATTGAGAGTGGTTAGGCCATATAGTCCACCACGCTGGCCTAATGCGGGTTGGCAGACTTTTACATACCATAGAAATTTATACAAATCGCTATGGTATGCAGGTTTCCTCACGATGTTTTCCTTCACCGTTATAGTGCGTGGTGATTGACTATCAATACACACATGACTCCGAAAAGTCAGAGGTGTGCCCTGGGATTTGAACCCGCGACCACCGTGAACATGTAGGCAGCCGCGTCTGGTCCGTTTACCAACAGGCCACCACGCACTTCACACAACATAACAATAATAAACTTAAAAGTAAAATAACTGCAGAATAGAATAACGATATTATTAAATATATTGAAAAATTACCTAAAACTAAACCGAATTGAAATAAAAGATAAAGAAAATCAGCAAGTAAGTGAAGTAAGTAAAGTGTAGCAATAAAAAAAAGAGAATTAATTTAAACTGTACTTAATTAATTTTTGTTTAAAGAGCCGAAAGGAATTACAAAATATGTCAACGTCGGAATAAAGATATTGGAATTGAAGGAATTGGGAAGGGAGCGGGAAGGAAAAAGGATGGGAAGAGGAATAGGGATTTGACAGCCTTCGTGGCGCAGTAGGTTAGACGCCGGCTGTGAAACGAGAGGCCGCGGGTTCGATCCCCGCACCGAGACAAATGTTTGTGTGAACCACAAATACTTGTTTCAGGTCTGGGTGTTTGTGAGACCGAAAAGTCTCGTAGTTTCTGATACACGACACAAGACTCGATCTTAGTGTGGGGTCGGGACTATGTATGTGACTGTTGGGTGTATTTATTTATTTATCTTTTACTAGCGGCCCGGCCCAGCTTCGTCTGGGTGCTAAGATGTTTAGACTTCACTCCACACCAGAAATATCTTATTCCCGTTCAAACTTTTGTACTCCTGAACTCAACCTAAGTACCTACTATCCCTTTTCCTATCGTATCCCATCCCATCTCATCTGGCTCCTTTTCTTTATGTTACATCCCGTCCCATTATTTCCCATCGAATGCAATCCGGATCCGACCGGTTTCATCGCGTTCGTCCCACTTTATCCCATTTCATCCCTTAATGCCTAAATAGGCAAGTTGTAAATTTTTTGTAATTGCTTTTATTTTGTAGATAGGCCTTATATAAACACGAAAATACGACGAATATCATTTAAAAAATACGCAAACACAAATACTTTGCAAAATTCCTGCTAAAACTTTCCGCTCAGCCAAAATTCTGACTACGAAATTAATTTTTTAAAGTATAATGAACTACTTATTTTAAATTTAATTAATTTTATAGCGTCAACAACACGTGGTAATTATACTGTTAAAATGTAGCTTATATGACACGTTCGTAGATTTACCATAGCAGCGCCATCTATTGATTACTTACTCAACCCAGTCGAAAGGTATCGACATCTGTTAGAATCATTTGGAGTTAACAGATGATTGTGACTGTCAAATAATAACAGACAAATAATTAGCAATAAATTAAAATTGCGACTATAATTTGAGATTTAAACTATCCTATCTCTCAAGTTGGATCGAACTGCACATGGTGTGCAAATTTTATTATAATCGGTTAAGTAGTTTAGGAGTCCATTGAGGACAAACATTGTGACACGAGATTTATATATATTAAGATTGGTCATTTACGTGTAGTATACTATTAAATAATTGGGGAAAGAACCTTAACTTAAGTACTACAGACTATGTTACAATGTAAATAAATTACGTACTCTTAACATCAATTTACCGCTTAATTAAAGCACGACATTCATAATTGACGATGACTGGTAGAAGGGAAAATACTGCACAAGATCATACATAAACATCACGCATTTTTCCAAGAAGGGGTAGGCAGAGGTGCAACCTGGACACACGCGTTTCGCATTGTGTGCCACGATGTAATAGGGGGCGAGCCTATCGCCATACCTGACCGAGGTGCAACTGTCTTTAAGACCATACGGGAGTGACAGCTTTGATGTCGCGTTTCGTTCGGTGAGTGAGTTTTCCCGGATGACTACCACGGTATACAATAATTAAGCCTGTTTATCTCCAATTTGAACCGGGCCGGCATAATTACGTCTACCATTGGATTTTATTAATGATATGCAATTTTTATTTCAACGTACCATAATAAATAATAAACAAAGGCTGGATTCAATTCAATATAATCATATTAAATGTAAAATGTGTTAATAAAATAAATAAATACACTCAACAGTCACATACAAAGTCATGACCCCACACTAACATCGAGTCTTGTGTCGTATCAGAAACTACGAGAGACTTTTCACTCTCACAAATACCCAGACCTGAGATAAATACTTGCGTTTCTCACAGACATGCGGAGATCGAACCTTCGACCTCTCGTTTTATATACTTAACAACTGTATCAAGCTTTGAAAACAATACAGCCTTTAATCTATCTATACATGTAATAAATTTGTAACTGATCGATGTCTGTACATGGAAGATAAATGAGAAAATGTTACCGTGGGATGAGGGAGGAATTCCGATATATTTGTAACTTTTCTGTACTCAAATGGATGGGATGGGACTTACACATCTTGAATGAGAGTGAAACGGGACAAGGCGGGATATAACGGGACGGGATGTGTTTTTTTTATAAAGATAACCACGTAAATGGAGTTGTGGACAAAAGTTAGTTATTTCTCAGAACATTAATTGTAATTTTATCACAGCGATCGCAATTACCAATATATTCCATTAAAGTTAAATGGAAAAAAAATCTGCGATAATAACTCATAATTGTTTTATTATTTGTCGCCTAGTGCTTAGTGAGAAGAGGTTTGGAGTGTTAGGTCTTAGGTTCGTATTTTCAGAAATTTAGTCAATGCGATAATTTTGGTTGTCAATATAATGCTTTAATATGTATAGTTTAAAACTTAATCTGTTCGTTTATAATTATTTTATTACTTTTTCAAATTATTAATTTGAAGCACTATAATGGTGAAGGAAAATATCGCGAGGAAACCTGCATACCATAGCGATTTGCAAGAATTTCTATGGTATGTAAAGTCCCCTAACCCGCACTATGCAGTCGTGCCGGACTATATCGCCCAACCACTCTCAATCGTACTCTCGATTGTAGAGAAGGCTCGTGCACTGCAGTGGGACGTATCTGGGTTGATACAGTAATTAATTTGAAGTCTGTTAGTCACAATGACGCCTGATTGTACCCGGATATACACAACCCGACACGACACACGTGGCTCACTATGAAGGCCCCTTAACCGCTGTGTACGGTCGATATCCGGCGAACAAGAAGACAGTCAGCACCAGTAATTTTAACTAAAGGTGAAAACGTAGATTAAGAAAAAGTTGATTTTTTAAGCATTAAAATGTCGGAAAATTCTCCGGAAGATGTTACATAATAATTTTAAACTGAGACAATTTACAAAATAAACAGAAGGAAGGCGAGACGAGCATGCTATTCACCTGATGGTAAGCGATACGACCGCTCATGGACGGTAGCAAAACCTAACAACGCCATGAATTATAAAGCAATGCTTGGCATTCCACTGCGCTCGCCATCCTGAGACATTTGTTAAGTCTCATTATGTCCAGTAGTTACGCTGGCTATAATTTCCTTCAAACTGCGACATAACAATGCGTTTACATTGCTGTCTGACGGGAGAAATAGACATTGCAGTGGTGCCTACCCAGGCGGCCTCTCACCTATAAAATACCTGCGAATAAGTAATAAGAAATAAACGAAATATTAAAATGTAAGACAAAGAATATAATATTTCAAGGGCTTTCATCAAATTATGGCTGTCAAACGCGAGGCCCCTTCGATCCTCGCATAGAGACAAATGTTTGTGTAAACCTCAAGTATTTGTCTGTTACATGCATACATAAACTCACGCCTTTTCCCCAGAAGGGGTAGGCAGAAGTGCCACCAGGACACCCACGTTTCGCCTTATATATTCCGTCCCCTATGTGATAGTTGGGCTATCGCCATATCGGGCATAAATACCTGAATCCGAGCTAATTAATAAAAAAATCCAATACTACTTTGCCCGACCCGGGATTCGAACCCGAGACTTCAATTTTGTAATCATACCGTACAACTGCGCCAACGAGGCATTAGTCCAAGGTAAAATTGTAATTAGTTAAAGGTAGATTAATTCTAAGTATTAACTTGGATACACCATTCTGGGAAACAGAATGTGTGTCGACTAAAGGAAGTGACATATTAACTTGTAACACTATGGTGCAAGTTAGAAGAGACAGCGATATACAGGGTATATCAAGACTGCGGCCGAAAACGAAGCCAGGTGGTACAAGTGACTTCAGACAGATGCAACTATAAATTTCGCGAAAAAAAAGCGAAAATTTTTTTGTTGATTTTTTTTTACTTATCGTCGTATTTGGGTAATAAATACATTGTTTTCCTATCATAGTAATGTACGCCTTTTTATTTTTAAAGACAGAATGGTACGTAAGGATTTAAAATATAATTTTAGCAGATACCAAGGATTTATCATCCAAAAACGATGATATTTAAAAAATTGCAAATGTAACATGTAGTTTTTAAGAATTAGTTGCATCGTGTCTGTAATCACTAAAACTACCACCTGTCTTCGTTTTCGGCCGCAGTCTTGATATACCTTGTATGTGAAATTAATAAATATACTCAAAAGTCACATACATAGTCCTGATCCCACATTAAGATCGAGCCTTATGTCGTGTATCAGAAACTACGAAAGATTGTAGGATTGTGATAAAATATTTTTTCTAATCGGTCCAGTAGTTTCCGAGTGTATGCAATACAATCAAATCTTTCCTCTTCAAATACTATTAGCTTAAATTAGTATCGATTTATTGTTCGCGTAAGTTTATGATATTAATATATCTAGTATTAATATTAACTCAAATGACTAATTATTCAATGGGGGCTATCGCGTGTCAATTTGCCACTAGAGGCGCTTGTGTCGCCTAAGGTTCAAAAAAGTCATATTTCACTGGTTTTAGCGGGCTTCGTGACATAAATTATAGTTTATTCAACTTACATGTTGAAATGTGATCTCCTTCGTGAAATTATTGCAAATATGAATTATTCGGCAATGAATGTGAACGCTTTGAAAACGGTTTTTTTTCCCAAACAACAAAACGGAGCTGCACAGATATGATGATAGTTATTTATAATTAAGAAACGAGATATTATTTATAATTAATTAATGTGATTCAAGATTTAAAACTTTGCTTTGGCATCGATCTTATAAAGTCACCTTTGACAGCTACACCTCTGGACCTTAGTCAACAATGGCGCCAACTGGTGAGCAACAAAAACGATAGTCCCCATTAGAAGTGGTAGAGTCTTGGTCTAAGTCGTTAAAACTACTCGCCTTGTCTCACTTTGTCGTGGTAAAAAATAAAGTTTTAACTATTCTAAAATAAAATGTCTTGTAATTATTTTTAGTAGCAAGCGATCAAATTAATATTTCACTTTATCGGTATAAAAAACCTTCCAAGTAATGAGCAACAAAATTACTCATAATTAAAGAAACTATGTACCACTTAAATTAATTTTACCTGTATAATATTAATACGCTAACGATCGTAACTTGCGCCTCTGATCGCTAATTAGGAAAAATCTTTATCATTGAGCTAATCGCAGTTAATTTAACCTTAGTTCACGTGTTTTAAAACATCAAGTCACTGTTATTTTGCTATAGTTACACGGATGGTAGAGCGTGGTGGCCTGTTGGTAACTGACCAAGACGCGGCTGCCTACATGCTCACGGCGGTCGCGGTGTCAAATCCCAGAGCACACCTCTGACTTTTCAGAGTCATGTGTGTATTGATAGTCAATAACCACGCACTATAACGGTGAAGGAAAATTGTGAGGAAACCTGCATACCATAGCGATTTTTATAAATTTCTCTGGTATGTAAAAGTCCGCTAACTAGGCCAGCGTGGTGGAATATATGGCCTAACCACTCTCAATCGTACTCTCGATTGTAGAGGAGGCCCGTGCCCTGCAGTGGGACGTATATGGGCTAATACAGATACACAAATGGTAACTTTTTATGAACAAACTGTTTTTTGATACCACCGCTTATGAACATCTGCAACGCTTCCATCATAGCGTTGCCGACCTCTGGAAATACGCAAACCAAAATGGTCGAGGGTCTTACATACCAAATAAAACATATACAGGGTATATCAAGACTGCTACCGAAAACGAAACCAGGTGGTAGTTTTAGTGACTATAGACATAATGCAACTAAATTTTTTGCAAAAAATAGAGACGATTTTTTTTTGCAATTTTTTTTCCAATCATCGTATTTGGGTGGTAAATACATACATTTTGATAAAAAAATAATGTACACCCTTTTATTTTCAAAGACGCTACAGTACGGAAGGCTTTAAATTATAATTTTAGCTAAAGCTATGGATTTACCACCCAAACACAATGATATTTAAAACATTACAAAAAATAAACATCGCGTTTTTTTGCAAATTTTTTAGTTGCATCGTATCTGTAGTCACTAAAACTACCACCTGGCTTCGTTTTCGGTAGCAGTCTTGATATGCATGCACTTACTACACTTTTTTATATTCTTACATCTCCTACACCACCTTCTTATTTAACTTCTCAATTTCAATACTTAGGCAGTAACCATAATAAGAATCTTCGCTCAAACAATAATCTCAGTCTCCATTGTCCTATTCATAGCTCAGATTTTATTCACTCTTCCTTCGCTATCCAATCAATACTTCTATGGAACGCACTCCCCCTCGATATCAGGGCATCCGGCACTCGTTTGTTATTCAAGGTGAAGGTTCGCCAACACTTACTTAACAAACTGGCAGAGTCGCTTTAAAATTATTTCTCCAATCTAGATTTCATATGTGTTATATATATTTATTTTATCTATATACTTATGTATAATGTATATATGTATTTGTATCTATACGTGAATGTATGTTTGTATATATAATATATTTAAGTATTGTTTACATATAAACCCTCAATACTCAAGTCTCTATAATTTATGCGCCTACTAATTTCCTCTCTGCACTATCCAAAGGTCGACTGGCAGAGAATGCCTCAGGCATTAAGTCCGCCTTTATTCTCTGTATAAAAAGTATAAATAAATAAATGAATAGATAAACAAACACCTAGTCAAACAATTTACTGGTGGTAGGTCTCTCATATGTGAAAGGCCGCCTGGGTAGGTACTAAGTATGGTACTTACCAAAGTCTATTCTTACTCCTACTGGGAGAAAAGCGTGAGTTTATGTAAGTTTATAACATGCACTCAATTGACTTCCGCGGAACCGACTGACCAATACCACGCCGCCGTTCCCGATCGCACCTTAAAGGCAATTTTCCGGTGCTTGAAGTGCGTGGTGGCCTCGTGGTATCGGACCAGACTTGGCTGCCTACATGTTCACGGTGGTCGCGGGTTCAAATCCCAGGGGACACCTCTGACTTTTCGGAGTTATGTGTGTATTGATAGTCAATAACCACGCACTTTAACGGTGAAGGAAAACATCGTGAGGAAACCTGCACACCGTAGCGATTTTAAAGAATTTCTACGGTATGTAAGTCCGCCAACCCGCACTAGGCCAGCGTGGTGGACTATATGGCCTAACCACCCTCAATCGATTCCCTCGATTGTAGAGTAGGCCCGTGCCCAGCAGTGGGACGTATATGGGCTGATAAAAAAAAAAAGTATTGTAATACGGCGCGGGAGTGTCCGCCATACTGTCATCCCGGCACGTTACCGCGAATAAAGTTTAAACGTATAGCAGCAGTGTTTTCTTATTGCTAGCCGGACTCAAATTGATAAAAGTAAAGCACATAACTAGGGCACATGTAAAAAGTTTGTATTTTCAATTTGTATTTTTTGTTTCAGGACGCCTCGCAGTGATTATGTTCAGTATATGCACAGTGGTGCTTGGGATCATCCTGTCTTTCATACCCTGGTTGGATTACATCATATTTAGGGTAACTATTATAAATAAATAAATTATACATAAGCCCATCAATGACAAAATACACCCAACAGTCACATACATAGTCCTGACCCCATATAAAGATCAATTAATTATGTGTCGTGGGTATCCTATACTTCTAGAGACTTTTCGGTCTCACAAACACCCAGACCCGAAACAAATACCTGTGGTTCACACAAACATTTGTCTCAGTGCGGGGATCGAACCTGCGGCCTCTTGTTTCATAGCCGGCGTCTAACCAACTGCGCTACGGAGGCTGCCATATTGGATTTACCCATAATCCTTCAGTAGAAATCACGAGACTCCCTTACGGCCTACACTCTTGAGTTTTATAGACAGACCTTAGACGGCCTAAGTCCACCTAGTAACCACAAATATAGCTAGAAATTCATAACGTAAAAAAACACAGAACGCACTTAACTTTATGAAACTTTTATTATTTTGAATATTTTATTTTCAGAATCGATAACATATTGTATATTAAAGAAATGAATAAAATGCAACGTCATTTAATTTTTATGAATTTAAAATCAAAGATAAAGAATAATTTGCGTTCCATTTTCAAAATACTCACTAATGAATGCTCGTTCTTTTTTTGAATATTTTATATTCTTCTTTTATTAATTGAATATATCTTCTTTATTGATTATTATTTTGAATGTTTTATTCTCTTTATTGATAATTATTATTTTGAATATTTTACTCATTATAAATTTTACTCATATTTATTATCTTCCACAGGAATTAAGGCTGTGGAACGGCTCAATAAGCTACAGTTACTGGCAGAAGCCTGGCGTGATGAGACTAACCAAGGTCTATATCTTCAACGTGACCAACCCTCAAGCATTCATAGAAAATGGCGAGAAACCTAAACTGGTAGAAGTCGGGCCTTTCGTTTATCGGTAAGTGAAAGAAATGCTTTGTTTTAACACAAGGGACACATCAAAAGTGCCCTGGATTTACCAGAATACATGAGATTGGTGAAAATTGATGAATTGAAAACGATATGTATAAATCGGTGATATCCTCAACAAGGGTCAGGTCAAAAGTACCCTGAACCGACGGGCATGCATGAAGAGTTTTATGAATGTGGATGAAGCGAAAGTAGTTTGTCAGGATCGAGCAAAGTGGCAATCCATAGTCTCTGCCTACCCCTATTGGATACAGGCGTGACGATTATGTATGTATGATATGTATAAAAACCGAAATTTTACTATTTACTAGTGGTCTCTCGCATATGACAGGCCGCCTTGGTAGGTTTAACTTCAATGTATATTTCTCCAGCCAAATATCAGTATAAATGCACTGTTGTGTTCCGGTTTGAAGAACATTGAAGCCAGAGTAACTACTGGACATAATGAGACTTAACATCTTTTGTCATCTTATGTATGGCGAGCGCAGTGGAATGCCAAGCATTGCTTTGTAATTCATGGTGTTGTTTGGTTTTGCTGCTGTCCATGAGAGGTCGTATTGCGGGCGAAAGGCATGCTCGTCCCGCCATTCATCGCAATAAAAAAAAAAGAATTGAAAACAGCGCTTTTTGCTACTGAAGATCATAGACGACCAATAATAAACTCATGCCTTTTTCCCAGAATGGTCGGGCAGAAGCGCCACCATAACACCCACATTTCGCCTTGTATGCTCTGTCCCATAATGTGATAGGGGGCGAGCCTATCGCCATATCGGGCACAAATTCTTAACTCCAGGCTGATAATGAATTGAAAATTCCACTATCATTTTCCCTAACCCGGGATTCGAACCCGAGACCTCAGCCTAAATACGAACGACCTATTAATAACCTATAATAATGGTGATGGTGACAAATACGTCATAAAACATATTACGTCACCTCAGAGACTCGTGGGAGTCGCGTTTCAAAAATCAATAAATATTGTAGTTAATTTTACAGCTTTTTAATGTTAGCTTCTAGTATTGATGTACTACTGAGAAATAATTTTATTATACCTAAGTCTTCTACAGCTCTGCTAGCGCCCTGACCCGGCTCCGCCCGGCACCACACTTTTTGAGTCCAATCCCTATGAGACACATTATTTCGCATACTAACTGTTTTATATTTAAACAACGTGACAACCGTCCTGTATACTGTTTTTCTTTTCCCATCCCGTTACATCCCGTCTTATCCCACGTCTGTTCCACGACTCAATGAATGCAATCCTGTCCTTTTATATCCCATTTAATAGTCCGATATTCTATCCCAAACCATCCCTTTGACTTTGAAAGAGTGGTAAAAATACATGTTTGAATTCCTTGCTCATCCCACGGGAACACCATATTTTCGGGATAAAAAGTAGTCTATGCCTTAATTCCGGGAATCAGCTACTTCCATACTAAATTTCATCAAAATTGGTCGAGCCGTTTGAGTATAAAGACTCCTTGATAATCGCACAGGAACACTACATATTCAGAGTAAAAAGTAGCCTATGCCTTAACAAGAGAATCAGCTACCTTCATACTTAATTCCATTAAAATTATTCATCCAAAGGTTGCCAGGAAGAAATCGCTCAATGCGATATGGCCGCCCATTGTACTACTTTCAGTTTATTTCTTATATTTAATAAGTGCGTGGTGGCCTGTTGGAAGTGCGTGGTGGCCTGTTGGTAAACGGACCAGACGCGGCTGCCTACATGTTCACGGTGGTCGCGGGTTCAATACCAGGGCACACCTCTGACTTTTCGGAGTCATGTGTGTATTGATAATCAATCACCACGCACTAAACCGGTGAAGGAAAACATCTTGAGGAAACCTGCATACCATACCGATTTGTATAAATTTCTATGGTATGTAAAAGTCCGCCAACCCGCATTAGGCCAGCGTGGTGGACTATATGGCCTAACCACTCTCAATCGTACTCGCGATTGCAGAGGAGGCCCGTGCCCTGCAGTGGGTCGTATATGGGCTGATACAATACAATACCATACTTATATTTAATTATTATGTAACTTGAGTATAAATAAAGAGTAGAGTATAATAAAGAGTATAAATAAATAAAAAATAAAATAAAATTAGTCCAGACGTTTAAGAAGTAACAAACACACAAGCTTCTGTCTTTTTAATATAGTTGGATAAATTAATAACTATAAAATGATGTAGCCATTAACTTCTGTCGCAATGTATAAAGACTTGGTCCGTAATAATTGTACGTAATTACAAAACAATTGTCCGAGGGTATTTCCCGTTTATTATTGGAAATAATATTGAAACGGAAAAGCTGATTTTAGCGCTGTAAAATTAATTAACAAGTACCTTTACTCGTATTCATAGACAGTTTCAAAACCTATTTTAGTTATCGACTGTTTTGTCCCTCTCGAACGACTTTTGATTTCAGTTTGGGCGAAGAAGACAAAACATTCGATAAATAAATATGTTTTTAAACTGTCTATGAAAAAAAAAATATACAGTCGATTTGAGAACCTATTTTTTTAAAGTCAGTTAATTGAAGTGCGTGGTGATCTGTTAGTAAACGGACCTGACGCGGCTGCCAACATGTTCACGGCCACCGTGGGTTCTAATCAACGTCGCCTTTCTACCATCACACCACCCGTCACCGCAGCTGAGTTCATTCCTACCACCTGGAAGCGTACCGTTCCCGAACGGCACGTTTTCAGCGTTCTTTCTTACCACGCACGTGTAAGCTCTGAATGAACTCCCTGCATCGGTGTTTCCTGAAAGCTATGACCTGTCCTTCTTCAAACGAGGCTTAAAGAGAATACTCTCCTTAAGATACGCAGCGACTTTGTTGTGCTGGTCCCCTGGCACTGCGAAGGTCTATGGGCAGCGGTGGCCGCTTTCCATCAGGCGGGCCGCTAGCTCGTCTGCCTATAACGGCAATAAAAAAATACCAGGGCACACCTCGACTCTTTTCGGAGTCATGAGTGTATTAATAGTCAATCACCACACACTATAACGGTGAAGGAAAACATCGTGAGGAATCCTGCATACCATAGCAATTTAAAAAAATTATGGTATGTAAAATCCGCCAACCCGCGTGGTGGACTATATGGCGTAACCCTTCTCAATCGTACTCTCGCATGTAGAGAAGGCCCGTGCCCAGCCAGTGGGACTTGTATAAGCTGGTGCAGATACAAATAACTTACCCCTACCATCATATTTTAGACTTGCCAACGAGTCTCGATTGTCCACACAAACTTTCACAATGCTAAGTACATATGTAGTTATATAAAGTCCGGTGCACATTATATACGCAATTTTTTATGTCGCAACTGTTGGTTTGGCTATTACGATGATTTCTCGACGTGTATAGACGAAAACATAAATGTTTTAAATCAAAAAGTTTAAAATACTTGATGGTAAGCGCAGTGCAGATAGAGTATCGACGTGAGATGTTCATCGACACAATGACGCCTGATTGTACCCGGATATACACAACCCGACACGACACACGTGGCTCACTATGACGGCTATTTAACCGCTGTGTACGATCGATATCCAGATATGAATAACCTTTAAGTTTCGGATACGTTATCGTATATTTCAATTCGGTTTTCCGATAGTATTAAGCTGCATTTGGCATTTACACGGGGAGAGTTTCTCGCGGAGAGAATCGTATGCGATTATCGCATGACATAACCGCCATAAGATTATCGTGTTCTGACAATGTTTACACGATACGACTTTTTTATATCCTTACGATAATCGTATCTGAGAGGCGAGAAGCTCTCTCCGTGTAAATGGGGCTTTACGTAACTCCATAAAATATTATTAAACCTGATAAAATACTATGAAACTATACAATATTTTTTAATGTCATTAAGGCGATTAACAATGTTTTAATGGATGAAACGAATGTTTAGAATTGTAACCTCAGTAATTGCTCTGACCTAAGCTCTTGGAAAACAATCTTACAATATTATTGTCTTTTATATAAATGATTTGAAAATATCCTTTATTAGTTTTTATTAAGGATTACAAAAACACAATTTGCTACATAGCTAGCGATCGTACACAGCGATTAAGGAGGCGTCATAGTCAGCCACGTGTGTCGTGTCGGGCTCTGTGTATCCGGATACAATCAGGCGTCATTGTGTCGAGATGCACATCTCACGTCGATACTCTATCTGCACTGCGCTTGCCATCATAATTGTAGTAATTTGACAGCCTCGGTGGCGTAGTTGGTTAGACGCCGACTGTGAAACGAGAGGCCGCGGGTTCGATCCCCGCACCAACACAAATGTTTGCTGGCCCACAAATATTTGTGTTGGGTCTGGATGTTTGTGAGACTGAAGAGTCTCTCGTAGTTTCTGATGCACGACACAAGACTCGATCTTAGTGTGGGGTCAGGACTATGTATGTGACTGTTGGGTGAATTTATAATTTTATCGTGTCAGTAAAAAAATCAGACGCATTCATAAATAGTTTAAAAACAAATTTGTACAGCCTTGACCCCGCTACGGAACTTAAACGAACTTATATTCAAAAATTTTCCTAGATTTAAATTATTCAAATGTGCAAAACTAGATCAAATGTTAAACCGGATTTGTGTCTCGAACTATCTAATTTTGGCGTTTCTTGTTATATAATATTGTGAATCTGCACTGCGTCCGATGAGGTATCGACTGACATTATACAGACAAATCTTTGTGCTACAATTCATCTAAAATCTGTTTGCGTGCGGTGAAATTTAGAACTACAATTAAAATTTAAAAAATATCTATTCAACGCATTGTTTGACATATGTTTTCATGTGGGAATGTTCCGTTAGGGTCAAAGTGAAAACAAAGATCGTCCAGAATATCTTCACTTTTTATTAAAACTTTTCTAGAATACATCTTTCGTCTTACGTCGTTCACTATCGTCTCCCGTACTACACTTCAACTTCTTAAGCATACACTCTTAAGCATATACTCTTCCTCTTTCTACTTTTAGTACTTTCACCCGTCATCTCTTTCACACAAACCACGTTCCAGTCATTCGTCTTACGTTCAATTTTACTCATCCTTTATCATAACTTTCAAATCCTACATTCATATTAACAACAAGCATTTATACTCGTAATTTAATAGCATTAACATGTCCAATATAATAAAACTGTTCCTAATATTTTGACAACAACATGACAACAACGCATTCGGACGTCAAAAGATCGTAGACAATCTATACAGACATGTTTTGACAACGAAAAATAATGTCATAATGATTTAATCCGTGGTCCTTTACTAGATTTTCTAGCTGTTAAAATCTTTATGCGATGTTATTTACCTCTTTAATTCATTGTTTTTCACCCGCTTTGCTACAGAGCGAAGTGGACTAAAATATTTTCAACTCCTATTAATTTAACTTTACGATTGATTTCGTTGCGGGTTAAAGACAAGTTAGACATTCCCGGAGACGCGCTGAGCTTCAATGCTCGGTTTCATTACAATGCGTGTTGATCCTGGCTTACAGGAGTTGCAGTGGCGGGTGTGAGGGCGGGACAGTCTCCAAAAAGACCGAGAAGTCGCTCGTAGTTTGCAAAACATGATACAACATCTGTTAGTGTGGGGTCAGGACTCAGTCAGTGTGATCGTTACGTGTATTGATGAATTACTAATTTGTTTATTTTTTTTTATTATTGCAACGAATGGCGAGACGAGCATGCCTTTCGCCTGATGTCTTATGGTAAGCGATACGACCGCTCACGGACAGTAGCAAAACCAAAAATATGAATTACAAAGCAATGATTGGCGTACTGAAATATTATTAATACAGTGTAAATTTCTATCATTTCCCCATATTTGATCGTCAATGTAAACGAGTCAAGATATTGTTTACTGTTTACAAAGAAGGAAGGTTCTGTTCTTGGAAAACCCAGTTTAGCGAGGTTATTAGAATTCTTATTTAAATAACTAATTCCTGTGGTTTAGCCTTACGATGTTTATTGTCGCAATTCTAGTAATGTTCATGCAACGTAATTAATGCACTGATAGTTTTTTTATACATTAGGTCCGGTAAACGAGCAAACAGGTCACCTGATGGTAAGTGATTACTGCACATGAACCACAACGCTGGTACGTGGACGTGTTGCCGGACCAATTGGGAGGGGAGTGAGAAGAAAAGCATTTGGGAAGAGGAAAGGGCTAAATACCCCTTTCGTTTTATTTGGCAATCTCAAAGTATGTTCAGAATAAGCTGCTGGAGGAAACTCAACAGTTAATTTAAATGCAAGATTGGTTGGGAATTAAATAAAATCTCTAACACAATAAAAGTTCATATTTTAATGTCTAATTTAAAGAAGTTCTACGGTATGTAAGTCCGCCAACCCGCACTAGGCCAGCGTGGTGGACTATATGGCCTAACCACTGTCAATCGATTCTCTCGATTGTAGAGTAGGCCCGTGCCTAGCAGTGGGACGTATATGGACTGATAAAAAAAATATTTAAAGGTTGAGTAAAATTTTGCAGAACTTATTTTTTTTTAAATAAATGAAATAAAATGTTGAGACCGATTTAGTAGCTTATTCTGAACATACTAATACCGAGGTCTCAATTAATTATGTTACAATAAAACAATAAAACTACCTCCTATAAATCTATACTAATAAATAAAGTTGAAGAGTTTGTTTGTTCGCGCTAATCTCAGGAACTACTTTTTCGAATTCAAAAATTCTTTTAGTATCAGATAGTCCATTTATAGAGGAAGGCTATAGGGTACTTCTTGTCCCGGAAATATACAGGGTATGTCAAGACTTTGGGGTGGTACCTACTACCTACCCAGGCGGCCTCACACATATGAGGGACCTACCACCAGTAAATTGTTTGACTAGGTGTTTGTTTATTAATGTATGACAAATATATTATAGTATACAGGGTATATCAAGACTGCTACCGAAAACGAAACCAGGTGGTAGTTTTAGTGACTACAGACACGATGCAACTAAAATGTTTCAAAAAAAGGCGACGATTTTTTTTTGTAATATTTTAAATATCATTGTGTTGGTTGGTAAATATATAGTTTTGCTATAATTATTATTTAAAACCTTGCGTGCTATAGCGTCTCCAAAAATAAAAGGGTGTACACAGTTTTTTCAAGAAAATGTATGTATTTACCATCCAAATACGATGCTAGGAAAAAAATACAAAAAAAATCGCCGCTTTCTTTTGCAAAATTTTAGTTGCATCGTGTCTGTAGTCACTAAAACTACCACCTGGCTTCGTTTTCGGTAGTAGTCTTGATATACCCTGTATATAAAGGATTTTCATGCCAGAAAAACTTTTCACGCTAGCGAAGTAGCGAGCAATACTCGTCATAATATATAATTCAAGTGCTTTTGTCATCGTATGTACGTATGAAGAAACAAAACACACTTTGCCTAATGGCAGCGCCGTATCTTAGTTTGTTTATTGTCCAATATAAATATATATAAAACCGCAAAGAGCAGATGATTCCTAGTAATCTTTTTTACTGCGATGAATGGCGAGACTAGCATACGATTCAGGTCAATGTGGAGATCCTTTAAGGCATATGTTCAGCAGTGGAGTTCCTGTTGCTGAAGGGAGAAAGAATGATTTTGATCCAGTCTCATAGAATTACGATAGGCAGGAGACAATTCCTCGAGTTCCCCAACCGATATGACTTGTCCTTATTTAATGTACTGTACTGAACTCCGAGGAAACCTGCACACCGTAGCGAATTTAAAAGAATTTCTACGGTGTGTAAACCAACCCGCACAAGGCCAGCGTGGTGGACTACGAGTATATTGCCTAACCCCTCTCAATCGTACTCTCAATTGTAGAGAAGGCCCGTGCCCTGCAGTGGGACGTGTATGGGCTGATACAACCGAAGATAAAGATATACAAATTAAAGAGAATACCCTCCTTACGGAAGGCACTTACAGTACCGGCGACCTGAGTGCTAGAACAGCTGGCACTGCGAAGGTCGATGAGCGGCGGTGACTCTACCATCAGGCGGCCGCATGCGAAATAAAAAAAAAATGCACAACACCCCTTTCCTTTTCCCATTCTTTTTCCTTCCCGCTCCCTCCCGATCTGAAGGGCCGGCAAAACATCTATGCCCCAAACGTTGTGGATGTTCATGTGCAGTGATCACTTACCATCAGGTGACCTGTATGCTCGTTTGCCAGACCTATAATGTAAAAACTATTAAAAAATAACAAATAGACTAATTGTATGATCTTTTTCAGAGAGGACATGGAGAAAGTCAACATAAAATTTCACGATAATGACACGGTGACGTACCAACATAACAAGATACTACGGTTTGTTCCCGAAATGTCTGTGGACAAGAACTTGAGGCTTGTGGTGCCGAATATTCCATTATTGGTAAGTATTTTAATTGATAAAATGTCTACAAGCTTGATGGTAAGCGCAGTGCAGATAGAGTATCCACGTGAGCTGTTCGTTCTCGACACAATGACGCCTGATTGTATCTGGATATACACAGAGCCCGACACGACACAAATTATCAATGAATTGCTCTGATTTAGACCAACTTGTAACTTTTGTAATAATCACGATATTGTAAACTAGTTTTGAACAGAGCAACACTAGAGTTTCTTGCCCGTTCTTCTCTAGTGAAAACCGCTGTCCGAACCGCGTGGTAGAACAAAATGACTGAATCTTAATAATGTTGAACATTTTAATCTAATCCAATCCATCAGCCAAAGGAAGCCCACTGCTGAACATAGGCCTCTCCTAATTATTTCCACAGTGACCTGTTGGAGGCAGCCTGCATCCAGCGACGTCCCGCGACCATTTTAATGGATTCAATAAATTATTTTCATTTTCATTTTCTGTGTATGGTCGATATCTGGATACCAATATCGACCAGCAACAATTTATTAAATAAAAGAATAAAAAATGAAAAATTAGTATAAAAATTATCAGGTTTTCTTATTGCATAGGTCCGGCAAACGAGCAAACAGGTCACCTGACTGTAAGTGATCACTGCACATGAACATCCACAACGCTGGATCATGGATGTGTTGCCGGACCAATTGGAAGGGGAGCGGGAAGGTAAAGGATAGGAAGAGGAAAGGGGTATTGGATATTTTCCGCCGTAGTGTGAAGAAGCATCTCAGCAGGCCGGCATAATTGTGTCGAATGGCATGGGACCGCCGTCTGATGCCATTCAATACTCTGTCTGGACGGCATTTGCGCTTACCATCAGGTGCAGTGCAGTCATTATGCCGTGCCAGTGTAAAAATAAAATTGGGAATCCGGTAATCTCATGATTATTTTTTTTCAGACCGTGACGTCATTCTCTCAGAACATTCCTGGTTTTCTGCTGCCTATGTTTGTGTCTGGACTCTGGTTGACCCACAAGGAACGAGCCAAACCCTTCGTCGACGTCACTGCGCAGGAACTAGTTTTTGGGTAAGAATAGAGTGATTTGAATAATTTATCTTTGTTATTGTGGGGGTATTTGACGTTCCTCCCTTGGCAGGGGTGGCGAGCGCAGGACGTAGCGTCTCTAGTTCAGGTTGCAGGAAGTCGCTGGATGCAGGCCACTTCCAACAGGTCAATGTGGACTATGTTTAACAGTGGACTTCCTGTGGCTGAAGAGAAGGATTTTTCTTATAAAATGATTCCACCATACTATGCAAATATTTATGGAGCATATGTATACATATGTACAGCTTTCGCCTTTTTCCCAGAAGGGGTAGGCAGAGGTGCTACCAGGACACCCACGTTTCGCCTTGTTTATTCCGTCCCACGATGTGCCCGATGTGTGTGTCCCACTTTGCCCGACCTGGGATTCTAACCCGAGACCTCAGCTTTGCAATCATGCCGTAGTACCACTACGCCAACGAGGCCGTCAATATCAAAGTCAGTCAAATACACCCAACAGTCACATACATAGTCCTGACCCCACACTAAGATCGAGTCTTGTGTCGTGTATCAGGACCTACGAGAGGCTTTTCGCTCTCACAAACACCTAAACCCGAAATACTTGTATTTCACACAAACATTTGTCTCGGTGCGGGATCGAACCCGCGACCTCTCGTTTCACAGCCAGTGTCTCAACTGCGCCACAGAGCCTGTCGATAATGAATAGAAAAATCCAATATCACCTTGCCGACCCGGGATTCGAACCCGAGACCTTTGTTATCGTACCGTACAACGGCGCCACCGTGGCAGATTTACGTAAATAAAATATGAATTCATTTCTTACATAGCTATACTAAATGCACAAAACACAAAAACGTCAGACGGCTTTTTGCCGCCTGTCATTATGATTGGCATAAGGGGCCAAATCTATTAGCTGGAATACCGCAGCGTGTACTTTTGGTTATTTTTTCATTAGATTTAACCCAGACTTGCAAAAACTACCATTTTTGATATTTTTTATTTACTGTCGCGCCAAAGTGACCGCATTGACATCAGATGGTAGGTTACCAGTAAAAAATATTAAACTTTGATCGACAATTATGCCGGTTTATTTGAAACCAGATATTTTTTAAACTAGCAAGCCATAGGGCGTGGTGGTCGCGGGTTCAAACCCCAAGGCACTGCTTTCGCTTTTCGGAGTCATGTGTGTATTGATAGTCAATCACCACGCACTATAACGGAAGAAAATATCGCGAGGAAACCTTCATACCGTAGCTATTTGTAATAATTTCTAAGGTATGTATAGTCCGCCTGGCATTAGGCCAGCGTGGTGAAATATATGGCCTAACCATTCTCGATCGTACTCTCGATGGTAGAGGAAGCACGTGCCCCGCAGTGGGACTTAAATGGGCTGATATAATACATCATAGAAAAACAGACGTCAAAAAGTAATATCGGGTCATCTACCGCTGTGTTAAATTCGCCAATGGAATAACACCTTTATAGTTTTTTACTTCGTCGTGTAATCATTTTAATGGGCGTGTATGTAAGAGTTTTTGTAGTACAAAATTATCTAAAAAAGTAATTTAGTCTAGTCTAAGTATTAGTTATTAGGAACAGATAAGACGCGTGTGAATAGGAAGATTGATCAATAAATAAGCCGAACAGGAAAAATAGATAATTGTTCCATTAAATGAATTATCATTGCTTTTAATCAGTTTTATTAAAGTGTTATGAACTATTAAATAAAACTTAGAAACATCCACGGTTCCCCTTGTGTTTTCCAAGATGTGATAGGGGGCGAGCCTATCGCCTGAAATAATAAATTACTGACTCCGGGCTGATGATGAATAAAAAATTTAATATCACTTTTTCTAAATTAGGATTCGAACCCGATACATCAGGGTTGTTATCGTGCTGTAGTACAGGTGCGCCACCGAAAAAGATCATTAAATTTATTTATTTTTGTATTCATTCATTCATTCATTTATTTATTTATTTAAATAAATAAATAAATAAATAAATGAATGAATGAATGAATAAATATTTACTGAGGTTCATCAACATAAATTACAATTTTGTTACTAATAAAGTATTACATTTTGTGACACTTTCCAATTGTATCTCCAGGACGATGAAAACAACTTGTAAATAAATGTAAATAACAAAGCCCTTTAAAGAAAATTACCCTATAGCCTCCATTGATTTGGCGACGGGCTCGCCCCCTATCACACCGTGGGACGGACTACATAAAGCAAAACGTGGGTGTCCTGGTTACACCTCTGCCTACCCCTTCTAGAAAAAGGCATGAGTTTGTTATTGCGATGAATGGCGAGACGAGTATGCCGTTCGCCTGATGGTAAGCGATACGACCGCTCATGGACAGTAGCAAAACCTAACACCAAGAATTGCTTTGTAAGCAAGCTTGGCATTTCACTGCGCTCGTCATCTTGAGACATGAGATGTTAAGTCTCATTATATCCAGTTACTCTAGAATGTCCTTTAAACCGGAACACAATAGTGCATTTACACTGCTGTTTGGCGGGATAAATAGACATCACTGAACGGCGGGAGTTAATGTATGTATCAGTATTTTTTTTTAATTTGAACGGCATTAATTCATGTATGGTTTAAAGAATGTTAAAATATGTTTAATCGTAAATAAGACTGCCTAGGTGGCGTAGTTGTACGGTATGATTACGAAGCTGAGGTCTCGGGTTAGAATCCCGGGTCGGACAAAGTGATATTGGATTTTTCTATTCATTTACAGCGCGGAGTGAGGAATTTGTACCCGATATGGCGATAGGTTCGCCCCCTATCACATCATGTGACGGAACACACACGAAACGTGGGTCTCCTGGTTGCACCTCTGCCTACCCCTCCTACCCCTTCTGGGGAAAAGGCGTGATGTTTATCTATGTTTAATCGTATTTACGTGTTTTCAGATACAACGATCCCCTCGTCACACTGGCTCACTACTTGTACCCAAAGGGAAAACGACCGAACAGCCAGATGGGTCTTTTGCTTGCCGTAAGTATAAATATCAACTATCACCACGCACTATAACGGTGAGGGAAAACATAGTGAGGAAACCTGCATACCATAGCGATTTGCAAGAATTTCTATGGTATGTAAAAGTCCGCCAACCCGCACTGGGCCAGCGTGGTGGACTAGCTTAATCACTCTCAATCGTTCTGTCGATGGTAGAGAAGGCTCGTGCCCTGCAGTGGGACGTATCTGGGCTGATACAGTAAGAAAATTCTAAGACACTAACATTACGAGTAATAAATCATTCGACAGCCTCCGTGGCGCAGTAGGTTAGATGCCGGCCGAGAGGTCGCGGGTTCGATCCCCACACCGAGACAAATGTTTATGTGAACCACAGGTATTTGATCGGGTCTGAGTGTTTGTGAGACCGAAAAGCCTCTCGTTATTGATACACAACACAAGACTCGATCTTAGTGTGGGGTCAGGACTATGTATGTGACTGTTGGGTGTATTTATTATCGTTTTATTAATAAAAACAATGTTTTCAGCGTAACGGAACCTTAGACGAAGTGTCGACGATCTACACTGGCCACAAGACCATGGAACGCTTCGGGTACCTGGACAAAGTGAACGGCTTGGACCACATCCCTCACTGGAAGGAGAAGCCTTGCAACAATTTAAGGTAACTCTTACTTTTACTTAACTTTACTTTAACTTTATATGTGGTAGAGTTGTTGTCAGCCATGACTCAGCATGAATGGGCAGGCTCGTCCGGGGTGCCACTGTCTCATAAAAGATTGACGTGAAGCAACAACTATGCTGTCGCGTTTCGTTCGGTGAGTGAGACTGCCGGATGCCCAATACCCCTTTCCTCTTCCTTTATCCTTCCCACTCCCCTCCCGATCTGATGGACCGGCAACACATCCATGATCTAAGTGCTGTGGATGTTCATGTGCAGTGATCACTTACCATCAGGTGACCTGCTTGCTCGTTTGCCGTTAAACCGACACCCTGTCGGTTACCTCCATACCAAATTTCATCGAAATCTATTAAGCCGTTGCTGAGTTCATCGCGCACAACAACACAAAAAGATTTTTTTTTAAATCGTTGGTTTGGGTTCTACTCGTATTACGTTAATATAATTCCTTCATAACAGTTTTTCTTTTTTATCTTCCATGTACAGACACCAATCGGTTACAAATTTATTATACGTATAGATTATCACTGGATTTAACTTTTACGTTTTTAAAACAATTCTTATTTTAATATATTCATGTTGACTGTTGAGGCAAAATAATTACTTGTCACATATTTTCGCGTTATGAGTATGTTTTTAGACAAATGTTTTTCGCTTAAACTATTCAAATATTCAACAATTGATGACCTGTGACACTTATTATACTTTGTTAATTACCTACGTCTTGCTTTAACTGAAATTTTCGTGAAGAAACAATGTATTTTGGAGTTCATAGAGGTTCAAAGCGCGTGGTGGCTTCGTAAACCAGGGAGGTTAATTTATGATCCGGAACGAAAATCAAATGTTAATGTTGTTCACTGCACTTACCATCATGCAATGTAGACTTTATCGTCCATAAAAGCCTTG
Source organism: Theretra japonica (assembly GCA_033459515.1). Taxonomy (NCBI): domain Eukaryota; kingdom Metazoa; phylum Arthropoda; class Insecta; order Lepidoptera; family Sphingidae; genus Theretra; species Theretra japonica. Next base: position 1,070,755 of record CM065952.1, read on the forward strand.
CAAATTAACCTAACGAGTATTGATGACGTCAAACCGTCGGGTATTTACGAGAACCGAACCTATGACCTCAACGTTTCTATTACTATAAACGTTTCAACAAGAATAATAACCGGTTATTTATTTGTAGTTATTTAACTATGCAATAATTTTATGCAGTTAAGTCACACATAATTAACTATATGATAATTTATAAATATACTAATGGTTTGTCTGTCCTTATACTCGTAGATATTTGTTAGGTCTCCCGTTGTTTTTCAATATGTCCGGCATACGAGCAAGCAGGTCACCTGATGGTAAGTGGTCACTGCACATGAACATCCACAACGCTGGATGAATGTGTTGCCGGCCCAATAGGGAGGGGAGCGGGAAGGAAAAAGAATGGGAAGAGGAAAGGGGTATTGGGCATCCGGCAATCTCACTCAAACAACGCAACGCGACAGCCAAACTGTTGCTTTACGTCGATCTCCTGTGAAACAGTGGTACCGCCGCGGACGAGCCTGATACGTCCCACTGCAGGGCACGAGCCTCCTCTACAGTCTAGACTACTAAGGATTTAAGATATTTTATGGTCAACCAAAATTTCTCGAATTGAGGCCACGTAGCGGAAAGCGCAGCATGGGACGTCCATCCACAAGGTGGTCAGACGACCTGGTAAAAGTCGCGGGACGTCGCTGGATGCAGGCTGCCTCCAACAAGTCGCTGTGGAATTCATTGGGAGAGGCCTATGTTCAGCAGTGGACTTCCTTTGGCTGATGGATAGATAGTCCACCACGCTGGCTTAATTGAGATTGGTGGACTTAACATACCATAGAAATTCTTACAAATAGCCATAGTATGCAGGTTTCCTCGCGATGTTTTCTTCCTTTGCGTGCGTGGTGATTGACTATCAATACACATGACTCCGAAAAGTCAGAGGTGTGCACAAGAGTTTAAATTTGCCCACCAACAAATCACCAAGCACTTTTGCCCGGCTTATAAAATAAACCAGCAACTACGGGTTAAAATGCTATCGTAATATCAATATTTACACATAATTTACACTAATTAGCAGTTATTAACAAAGCGATTGAAGCGTGTTAGTTTTTAATTGCACCTCAGTCAACATTGCTACTCATTCTTGACTTGTAGAGCTATAAAATTAACCACAGGGCCTTATAAATAAACTCGGATGAGCGAAGGATTAACTTTAGTCCAAGGCTAGAATTGACTCGATTATTTTGAATAGCGAGGTGTTCACGACTTAATAAACACGGAATTGTATACGGCTAGGCAACCATCGCCCTGTGGTATGGGGGCGTTTCGAGAATTCCGCCACGGTATCCCCTGCCTGTCGTAAAAGGCGGCTAATGGGGATTTGGGGGTCGCGGGCACGCAGTGGGGGACTGTCGTAGTGCCATTTGTACACAGATACAATGCGACCCCAAGATGTTCAGTAGCAGTAAGAGCCGCAAGTAAGCGGCAGTGTGCAGGAACGGTTCCGGTAGAAGCTAAGGCGCTCTTGCTTCGGGTCCCCGGGGCCGTTCCATTTGTGCCGAAGAGGGCCACGCGGGGTTTTGGTTGGTATGCTCTAGACCGGTGAACCCAACATAATCGCTCCACTTTCCCCCAAGGTGGGACGATAGCGGTAACTCGGTTTCCCCGCGTCAACAAAAAAAAAAGGTCTCGGATTCGAGTCTCGGGTCGGGCAACGTGATATTGGATTTTTCTATTCATTATCAGTCCGGAGTCAGGAATTAGTGCCCGATATGGCCATAGTCTTGCTTGAATCACATCGTGGGGCGGAACATACAAGGCGAAATGTGGCCGTCCTTATAACACCTCTGCCTACCCCTTCTGGAAAAAGGCGTGAGTTTACGTTTGTATATTCTTGAACTGGTGACTGACGAAATGAAACATGATTACAATAAATAACTTGTAAGTAAATCAGACAATTTAATATATTTACTTTGAGTTTAAACACCGCTTTGAGGTAAACAAACAAGAAATCTGCTTACTTTACGAGCTCGCAGTTACAAAGTATTCCTGAATCATTAAGATCTTAGTTATATTATGAAAACACATCTCAAACAATGCGTTAAATAGATATTTTTTTAAATTTTTAGTCCCGCATTTCGCCACACGCTAACTGGAAGTGGACGACTTATAGAAAACGTATTATTAAAAAAATCAAGAAATTTCTGTAACCCTTCACAAGTTCACAGTAGTCGCTTTAATCAATCCAATCCAATCCCACAGCCAAAGGAAGTCCAGTGCTGAACAGAGGCCTCTCCTAATGATTTCCACAGTGACCAGTTGTCGCTTTAATAAAATAAAATATTTTTTGCCCTCAGCAAAAGTTAAATCATACATAAGGCGCTTTGAACAGTAAATAATGAATGAGGAACAAAATATGGCCGCGCCGCGATGACGCGTGGATTAATAGACTCGTTATTTAGCAATATGTTAAATATATTTACTTAAATCGATAAATAAAACAATAGTTCCCTCTATTATTATACAGGGTATATCAAGACTGCTACCGAAAATGAAGCCAGATGGTAGTTTTAGTGATTACAGACACAATGCAACTAAAAAATTCGCAAAAAAGCGACAGGATTTTTTTACACTTATTTTTTAGTTCTTTAAATATCATTATGTTTGGATGGTAAATCCATAGTTTTTGTTAAAATTATAATTTAAACCCTTGCGTTCTATTTTGTCTTTAAATATAAAAAAATGTACATTATAATTTTAGGAAACGATGTATTTACCACACAAATACGGCGATAAGTTAAAAATTACAACAAAACTGTCGCTTTTTTGCGAAATTTTTTGTTGCGTTGTGTCTGAAGTCACTAATACTACCACCTGGCTTCGTTTTCGTGTTCTTATCAAGATTCGTGTATAAATGATACAGGTACAACTGATAGAATTCCAATTTTAATGGTTACTTTATTAGAGAATTTAACGAAAACGTGTTTTGAACAGAATGTTCCCTTCATAAAGTCCCCAATATGATCAAAATTAACACACATTTTATTACTGTTCTAAAATGTCCGCATTTGGTTAAAAAATTGTTTTAAATTAACTATTTTGACTGACGTCACCGACGTAGTTGTACTTCAGTACGGTTACAATGCTAAGGTCTCGGAGTCGAGTCGATTCGAGGTCGGGCAACGTGATATTGGATTTTTCTATTCATTATCAGTCTGGAGTCAGGAATTTGTGCGATATGGCGATAGGCTCGCCCCCTATCACATCGTGGGACGGAAAAAAAAGGCAAAACGCGGGTGACCTGGTTCGTGGTTACTACTTACTACCATGAGAATCTCTGCCTACCCCTCCTGGGAAAAAGGCGTGAGTTTATGTATTTTGACAATGCACAGCGCTTTAAACAACGTCATCATCAGGTACAGTCCCAAATGCAGTTCCATAAATTGTGTCAACATAATTATATCAAAAATTCAGTTTTCCTTAAATTTCGTATTCCACTCATTTTGCATTTTGCGTCATTATTTATGTGATAATACTAAGTTGGAATACTAATAGGAATTATCGTTTGTAGGCAACTTAGGTGAAAGATGACTATACAGGGTATATCAAGACTGCTACCGAAAACAAAGCCAGGTGGTAGTTTTAGTGACTTTAAACACAACGCAACTAAAATTGTTGCAACAAAAAAGCGACGATTTTTTTTTCCTATCATCGTATTTGGGTGGTAAATTACATTTTCTTAAAATAATGTACACCCTTTTATTTTAAGACGCTATAGTACGCGAGGCTTTAAATTATAATTTTAGCAAAACCTATGGATTTTCCACCCAAACACAATGATATTTAAAACATTACAGAAAAATTGTCGCGTTTTTTTGCAAAATATTTAGTTGCACCGTATCTGTAGTCACTAAAACTACCACCTGGCTTCGTTTTCGGTAGCAATCTTGATATACCCGGTATAGTTGTATCTGTATAGGCTCATTATGGCCCACTGTTAGACATACGGCTCCTCTATAAAGTCCTCTATAGAGTGCGATTGAGAGGGCTTAGGCCCTACACTAGGCTAGTCTAGTGTGGGTTGGCGGACTTCACATACCATAGCAAAAGTTAAGATCTCTAAGAAAACGTTTTATGAAAAATCCACGTTTGTTTCCTCCGTGGCTGGTTGGTTAGACGCCGGCTATGAAACAAGCGGCCGCGGATTCGATCCCGCGCCGAAACAAATATTTGTGTGATTCGCAAGTATTTGTTTCGGGTCTGTATTGTATTGTATTATATCAGCCCATATACGACCCACTGCAGGACACGGGCCTCCTCTACAATCGAGAGTACGATTGAGAGTGGTTAGGCCATATAGTCCACCACGCTGGCCTAATGCGGGTTGGCGGACTTTCACATACCATAGAAATTTATACAAATCGCTATGGTATGCAGGTTTCCTCACGATGTATTCCTTCACCGTTATAGTGCGTGGTGATTGACTATCAATACACACATGACTCCGAAAAATCAGAGGTGTGCCCTGGGATTTGAACCCGCGACCACCGTGAACATGTAGGCAGCCGCGTCTGGTCCGTTTACCAACAGGCCACCACGCACTGTGGCTCGGGTCTGGGTGTTTATGAAAAAAGTCTCTCGTAGTTTCTGATATGACACAAGACTCGATCTTAGTGTGGGGTCAGGACTATGTATGACTGTTGGGTGTATTTATTTATTTATTTCTAAAAAAGAAAACCTTGAAGTATTGAAACCAGTGTCACGCGTTGCAGAATTAATCAGTGATAATAAGCAGACCGGCAAAATAGTTTTAACTGGCGAGAGATTTTTATGATACGATCTCCACGAAAAATTATGCGTTGCCGTGGGATAAGGCAGGAATTCCGATATATTTGTTCTTTTTTTTACTCAAAGGGATGGGATGGGACTGGATTACACCCCTTGAGTGAGAATAACACGGGATAAGGCGGGATGTAACAGGACGGGACGGAAATTTTAAAATAAAGTTAATCACGCAGACGAAGTTTGGGAGCAAAAGCTAGTCGATAAATAAAATGGAAGAATTAAAATGTGGGTAGATACGCTGGACTGTTGCGAGTAAACTTAAAAACCTTTGAAGGTGTTATCGCAAGCATTTTTTTTTATATAGCATACGTCCGGCAAACGAGCAAACAGGTCACCTGATGGTAAGTGATCATTGCACATGAACATCCACAACACTTGGATCATGGATGTGTTGCCGGCTCATCAGATCGGGAGGGGAGCGGTAAGGATAAAGGATGAGAAGAGGAAAGGGGTATTGGGCATCCGGCTGTCTCACTCACCGAACGAAACGCGACAGCATAGCTATCGCTTCACGTCGATCTTCTGTGAGACAGTGGTACCACCCCGGACGAGCCTGCCCATTCATGCTGAGTCATGGCTGACAACAGCGTGGCTCTACCACATATAAATTTACAATAATATGTGTAGGTGCCATTAAGCGAAGCAAGAATTTTGTTTTTTTGATAAATTTACGTGTGTATTCAATATATTTCCTTTGTTTCAGGGCTTCTGAAGGTTCTTTCTTCCCTCCAAGATCGATAACAAAGTCGGATATTGTTAATATTTACGATAAGGACCTGTGTAGAATCATACCTTTGCAGTACAGAAAGGATGTATACAAAGATGGTAAGTGAAATAACTTGTTAAATCACTTGTTCATTCAACTTGCTACTTTGCTAGTGAAAATCATATAATGTTATTTCACTTCTGCTACTTTGCCTGTGAAAATCATATAATTTCATTTCAAACCTACTACTTTTCGCACGATTAAAATCGCTGTTTATTATATCTTAATTAGTATTAGAAAGTCTGAAATCATGTTGAAAATATAAAAACGGAAAATATGGATGATTTATCAGATGAAATTTAAATACAAAATAAAAACATCCGCTAGTTACTATTAGGTACTTTATTAGTCGAAATATTTTGAATTTCAGCGCAACATATTTTTATATTTTTTCTAATTGTATTTTCTTAAATGTATCGAAAAACAGGCGTTAATGACCCAAAAAAAATCAATTGTTATATTATGCAAAGTAAATGTCTATATGGCCTAACCACTCTCAATCGTACTCTCGTTGTAGAGGAGGCCCGTGCCCTGCAGTGGGACGTATATGGGCTGATTCAGATGCTAAGTAAAAGCGTCTGACGCCTATAACTCGTGTGACGGTCTCCGAGGGGCGGGGGGGGGGGGGAGGAGCGTCAGTATGCTGGCATAAGTCTTGTTACAGACCCAGCACGGCCACAATCCGCATTGTCCCGGGCTAGAAAGCTAGTGACACTGATATACCCCTTTCGGCCACCCCTGAGGTACCGAAAGGGGAGCTAAATAGCTTTTCCTATTGGACAAAAAAAGTAAAAGCGTTTATGGCGCATTATGCACTTCATTACCCAAACTAAACCTAGGTCTTTCTTCTAGGCATCCAAGCAGGTCTATACACCCCCCCTGAGTCTACGTTTGAGTGCGCAGCGAAGAACCCTGATAACAAATGCTACTGCCAAGGGGAGGATTGTCCGCCCAGAGGGTTGCAGAACATCAGCCCTTGTCAATACAGTAAGTGTTTTAAAACTTTTGTTGAAATATCCATTGCTAAATTGTTATAAGTAGATTCTGAACTATACGGCCTAACGCCTCTCAATCGTACTCTCGGTTGTAGAGGAGGCCCGTGCCCTGCAGTGGGACGTATTATGGGCTGATACATATGGTAGATATCCAAGCTCATCAGAAAATGACGGATTATATAGAAAAATGAAGATAGCAAATTATTTTCTTGCAATAAAAATGATTTTTATAATATCCAGGCCAACGCCATTATTTTTTATATTTCTTTCATTATTTAAAAATGATTTCGACTAAAGCCAGTCTGCCGCAAAAGTAGTCCTGACCCCACACTTAGATCGAGTCTTGTGTCGTGGGTATCAAGAACTACGAGAGACTTTTCGGTCTCACAGACAGACCCAAAACAAATACTTGTGGTTTACACAAACATTTGTTTCGGTGTGGGGATCGAACCCCCCGCCTCTTGTTTCACAGCCGGCGTCCAACCAACTGCGCCACGGAGGCTGTCACGCCTTAATCCCCAAAGCGGTAGGCAGGGGTCTTATAGATACTAAAATTCGTGATTTAAATAGCCTATTTTTTTCAGACGCTCCAGTGTATCTATCATACCCACATTTCTATGACGCAGACCCATCCCTCATGACTCCATTTGAAGGACTAAACCCCGACAAGAAGAAACACGAATCATACTTTTTGATACAACCGGTAAGAATTGTTATATAACATTATTATACAGGGAGCGCAGGAAAATGGCGCACTTGCTCAGTTGGATACATCGGCATAATGAAGAAATAATATTTGGAAAATACCTATCCGTTTTGGAGTTATGACCTTATAAAGTTTTAAGAATTACCACCACCTTTTCGAATAAAACCGGTTGGGATGGGTAAAGCACAAGATTTTAACATATACGTATTTTTTCGTTTCGTCGTTTCTTAAATAGTTAACGAAATAAACAGTGAAAATCATTTTGAACAACAACAAAACTTTCATAGACTTCGCCTTAACATTTGTTACAGAGGTACATAGTAGGTATCTATTTGGCGTAATACATTAAGGGGAAGCACGTGTGTTGTTAATTTTTAATTTCTCCGCATGTTTGTTATTATTATCAGACTACGCTATGAAAATGCATTTTAATCTAGACGCAATCACGATTTACTAAAATGTATATTAGCAAGTGCGGCGTTTGTTTGCGCACCCTGTATATTAGGAGCGTTGACATAAATGCAGGGTTATTTGATTTGAGTGTCAAATATTAACAAGAGGTTAAGAATCATGAATACAGTCTATTAGTAAAATAAAAAGAAATATTTTTATTCAAAATATCCCATATTTTTCTCCTCACAAAACAAAGTACTCACGGCCTTATTCAGAGACAGTATATACCTATTTTGGCTATCGATTGTTTTATCCCATTCTAACTTTTTTTCTAACCTCTTGGGTTCGAATCCCGGGCCGGGTAAAGTGATATTGGATTTTTCTATTCATTATCAGCCCGGAGTCAGGAATTTGTGCCCGATATGGCGATAGGCTCGTCCCCTATCACATCATGGGACATACAGGGCGAAATCAGGGTGTCCTGCCTCCCGGTAGCACATCTGCCTAACCCTTCCGGAAAAAGGCGTGAGATTATGTGATTACAATCGTTTTTTTTCTTCACAGAAAGTGGGAGTGCCTTTAGAAGGTTTCGTCCGAGTCCAGCTGAACATGAAAGTCAACAAGGCGCCGAATCTCTACGTCAATAACATTAACAAGTTTCCCGACATCATTTTTCCTGTCATGTGGATTGAAGAGGTAAGTTTTTTTTGTATTTGAGTTTCTGGGTTCAACTGATAATCGAGTTTCCATCTGTTTTTAAAAATCTCCTACTTATAAGTTGCTTGGGGACTGAAACATATCACTCCTTGGGACGGAAATAATCTTAGAAAACTATGTGTGGTACCCCTGCCTACTATTTTTTACCGGCTGCACATATGTTGTAGTGGTACCAATGTCTCACAGAAAACCGATACCAGGGTAATGTTATATAACAGTATCCTGTCTTCATACAAACGTTCGGAACATGAGTCATATCTACGCGCCCCGAGTTCGGTACACACTCGGTACACAACCAGTCGCCAATGCGCCGCTGTACTGTGACGAACGGAAGTATTTTTTATACAATTTAATTTAGCAATAAAGCTTTTCGTATGTCTCAGTCGAGACGCAAATGTTTTTCATTTTCAAATTTATAAGGGCGGTATTTTTATTAAATCTACTAAGAATTAAATACAACATTTAATTTTATTGAACATTCTATTTCATTCACAAAGAATTTCATTTTTTAAATATAATATTTACAATAAAGAACACCGAACCAGAAAAAAGTCAAGCAAATAGATGAAATTAAAATACTATGCCCAGTAGGGTAATTCACGTAATTAAATAAGTTCAGTTGCAGTGCCGTTGCAGTTAAGTTTCGATCAAAACAGACCTTTTCGTATTCTCGTAATTTTGACAACCGTTGTCAGATACGCTCGCGTCAAGTCCGCGTCATGCGAGCGGTTAAGCGTATTCTACTGCTGTGTGATTTATGTGCGTGATTCAGATCGCAACTTGATCGGTATTCACGTGTAAGCTTCTTGCATACGACTGACGTACAGTTGACGCGCAGCACCCGCGCAGTTTACGCATAGCTTAGGTGCAGTTCACGCGCAGCTAAACAATTACAAGAATACCATTTTACACTAAGACGTAAACTTAATTGCAACTGCACCGCAACTTGATCGGCGCGTCAAAAAATTACGTGAATTACCCTACAGGTAGCCCTAGCGCGTGTCTGCGTACCGCGCAGCTGTAGGTAGTTAATTCAAGGACGGGGCCGAGTCACAATACTGTTAGATATCATTACCGTGCCGATACGAAGCTACACGACGCTGTGTTTCGTTCGGTGAGTGAGATTGCTGAAGACACAATACTGCTACCTTGCTCTTGTACTTTTTCCTTAACTTTCCCTCTCATTTCAAGAGGCCATATCAAAGTAGTAGAAGTTCAAGTCGCTGGATGCAGGCCACTTCCAACAGGTCTATGTGGAGATCCTTGGGGGAGGTCTATGTTCAGCAGTGGACTTCCTGTGGCTGAAGAGACAGAGAGAGAATGTTCATGGGCAGTAGGTGATCATTTATCTTCAAGCGAGCTAATAGTTTTTTCGGCTAAAAAATAGAATAAGCTTGAATTTTATATCAGCCCATAAATCCAATCCCATTCATCAGCCAAAGGAAGTCCACTGCTGAACAAAGCCCGCTCCCAATGATTTCCACAGTGACCTGTTGGAGGCAGCCTGCATCCAGCCCATATAGGTACATATATACGTCCCACTGCAGGGTACGGGATTCCTCCACAATCAAGAGTACCAGTGAGACGGGTTAGGTCATACAATTTACTACGCAGGCCTGGTGCAGGTTGGCGGACTTTAGTCATGAATTATGTATAATTAAACACGTAAATTTCTTTCCAGGGTATTCCAGAAATAACCACATCAATTTGGCGATGGATTTACTTAGCAACTACTGTCGGTCCGATAGCCGCACCTATTATAAATTATACCTTAATAGTAGGCGGGCTTCTAGCCCTAGCAATAGTGTTCGTAAAGGCATACAAAAGTGTTGTTATAGGGCAGAATTCTCTAGAAATTATAGAGCTAGGACGAGAAACTTTAAGACGGGGTTCCACTTTGATCCACAACGCTAAAACTAAACAGTATCAACCCTTAACCAAAACACAGGGTAGACATCAAGAATTGCATTTCGTCAGTAGCCCTGAATTGAGTCGAAGTGTGGATGAGTTCAAAAGCATGCTCAGACCAGATTTTGTGAGATCGTCTTTCGGTGACGCCGAAAGGGAATCTTTAATACGGTCCGATAACACGTTTATATTGTCAGAAAACAAGAGATTTGAAGACAGTTAAATTATGCCTGTTTTAAATGAATTTAAGCAGTATTTGTTGACATTTAAATGGATTTTTTTTTGTAGAATAATCTATAAAACGTGTTAATTGGTTTCGAATTGGAACAGAAAGGTTGTTTTTGATTAGCTAACTGTGGAGAATGCAGAAGAAAATCCAGTTTGAAATGTCAACGCGATTTTTATGTATATAATGCTCTTTTACGTGTGTAAGTGGTTAAAATTGGAACACTGTGTGTGTAACTGAAAATAAGGGTAAGTGACTGCCAATAAACAAGAAATATTTAGAAAAAATATCAGAATTTATATTCACAACAATATTAAATACATATATGTTTATTTCGATAATTTTGAACAAGACGGCATAATTTTGTCGACTGGCGAGCGAAATATAATCGATGCAAATGCCAATCGATTATCCATAAAAAAAAACATTAAAAAAGTACTTATTTGGTTGTTGGCAGTCTGTAACTGCCCTAAGTTATTTAGATAAGCTAGATTTGGGGTCATGTATGCTAATATTAAGGGTTTATAATGACTGAAAAGGTTCCATTTTAATGGAATCTCGTGTAGAATAAAAAAATATTGCTCATTTTAATATAAGCACAAATGTTTATGAATGTTCAAATATGTCTAGTTGGCGCCAAAATGTGTCCATTATTGGGTGTTTTATTATGATCTGTGTCAAAAAAAATTAACATTAATTATTTTAATTATTTCCACATTTTTATGTTGTTTTTTTGCCCCAAATATGACGAATTTTGCCCTGAACATATTTCAACATTTATATTTTCGCCCAAATATCTACTCATGATGTGACGGTGAAGGAAAACATCGTAGGCCTTACTCATCTACAGTTTTAAAACTTATCTTAGTTATCGAGTATTTTGTCCCTTCCAACGACTTTTGAATTCAACTTGAGCGAAGAAGACAAAACATTCATTAGGTAAAATAGACATTAAAACTGTCTATGAATAAGGCCGCGTTATTCTAACTCAAAAATATGAAATTACTATGGATTCAATTTGACCTCCTATTATGGAACGAAATTATTTTTGAGCACATTTTAGGAACCAAGCGTGATACGTAAAAGCAGTGATATTATTATGTATCAATTAAAAAAATACTGGCTTTAAAATTAGAATCTGCAAACGATAATAAACTTGGCAAAATACGTACTTAATTAGTTTACGACATTATACGTAAAAGCAGAATGAGAGTGATCCCAAGAATAGATGGCGGTAAAGTCGCAAATATCGTTTTAGAAATATTGCAATGTTTTTTGAATCAGGTTTTTCTATTGATTTTAGCGCCATCTATTAGCCGTTATGCTGGATTACGCCCATTTCTCGTTTTACATCGAAGCAATTTGATAAATATATTTTTATATCTCCTGACTAATTAAAATGTAGCCTAAAAGTAATTAAATCTATTTTATACTACTGTATCAAAACATACTGCCAAGGTTTCCATTATAATTGTGGAATTTTAATAAAAAAAAAACATTTTAAGAATTTTATTACACTTTTAAATTCATTTATTCTGTTGAATAAGTAATGTATGCAAAAATGTGATTTTCGATTTAAGCGGTTTATCTCATGTAGATTTTTTTTTACGATCCAGTTGTTAGTTAAAATTGTTTGAATAGACATTATTTAATTATGTAACAACACGTATAAGCCAGTAATGGACAGTACATAAAACATACAAACCATGGACTTATACATTCGTATTGTCAATTATTATTTAAAGATAACCGGAGGCACACCAACTATTCCTTTTCCCTTAAAAAAACTAATCTGTATTCTACACATTTCTTAGATTAAGACATTATTTTTCTCTACCAGCCGGTTCACCTGGCTGTTTTCGCCAGAGTGGAACCCGCAAGAAATTATAGCGTTATCCTTTTCAAATGCAACTATAATCCAAGGGCGACATATTCACTTAGTGACAAAGCCCTTAGTTAAGAGTAAAAAAACTATAATCCAAGATGTTCATTCAGGTAGCCATAGACACTACTCAGCGGATGTGCTATTTACTTGCATCCTAGATCTATGAAATAAAAAAAATGGCGCCAAAATAAGAAACAACGTAAATATGTAATTGTTTCATGAGATTGATTGCTTTAATTACTTTAACATGATAAATTTTATGATACTAGCAAATTCCATGCTCCGAAACAAGATCCGAGGCTACTAAATCATGGCTATGTAGGTGCACTAATACATTTTGAACTAATTAGTACTCTTGCCAGTATGAAACGAAAATATTGTGATTATGAAACAAAGCCAGTGGTTTTCACATACTTCCCAACGTTTACATAAATAATTTTGTCACTCTGATGAGAGAATTGCTTTTCTACAAATTTATTAACACTAGCTCGGAAATTATTGGGCTAATACACCATTTTAAAATAAATATCTGATAATGTTTATTAATATAATAACTTACTTGGAGAATTGAAAACCTTTTATTGTCTGATAATTACTCAAAATAATTATTCAATTGAGGATCACTGGCAAATATATACTTAATTAATATGTGATATATTATTAGGTAAAACAAACATATTGCTCAATCATTAATATAGATAAAAGTGCCTTAACTGAATTAGTATAAATCTGTTTAAAAACTGTAATATTTTATTAAATTGTCAGCACCACGATGTTAATCTATCCAAAAATATTACTTTCATGGTAAGTAAAACTGAAAAAGATCGAATTATTTGTATTGTTTCAATTTCTTATTTATTAAATGAAAGAATTTGTATACATAGATTACTTATGTTATTATTCCGACAACTATAGTTGCTCCAATTCAAAAAAATTAAGGTCTATTTTGGACATAATAAATAGTTTCTCTTCAAAACAACCTAAAAATATATATTTTAATTGGATCATATTGAGTTAATGACCAATAAAAATCACTTAATCATTTATTGGGGTTATTTCTTGAGAAACGTTAATAAGTATGTATTTCAAAAGAATATATTACGAATTGTGGTGTAACGTTATGTAACAGTTCCGAATACTAATGAATTTAATTAAACAGCTCATGATAGCTTTAATAGATAAATAAACGGTTTGTCCGACGCAGAAACGATAAGATTTCCATTTGAATTTTAAATATATACAACTAATTAATAAGTAAAATAAATGCGCTGTTTTCGGCACTTTTTTTATTAATGCACAAGTTTAATTAAAACTTTACGCATTAAATAACTAGCGCCATCTATTATTCAGTACCCGTAAGCACGCTTTACTTTCAAGCAACTTTCTTTACTTAAAACAACCCCATTTGACATTCGTAATTTTTAAAAATAACCTAAAATTAATTTACCGCCATTTACCTCGATGCCCAGTGAAATCTGTTTCCGTCGGACGAACAAATAACATTCCATGATAATTAAGAAAAATGGGTGATTAAGGATATCTTTAAGACTATATTAAAACTGTAAATATTATTTTAAGTGATATTTTTGTAATTATTGTTTGTAATAAAAGGAAATTATTTTACAAATGTGTTTCATTTACCGCCATCTTATTTTAATAACAACCAAATATATTCAGTAACTTTCGTTATCAGAAATATTTTCTGCTTAACTTAAGTACAATTCCCCCCAAAAATCTCCACAATTTGTTGGACGACATTGTCAATATTTTCGTCAATCGGGTTAGGGTGGCCATGACTATTAATCGCATACATTTTGTGGCCCAAAACTTCACATAATACCTACTGCTCCCAACACCTAGCTGAGACATGGCAAACCAAGATATTTTTGATGAGACGAGCTTTGATGCCTTTCAAGAGAATAGTCGTAAAATTTCCCAGGATCAGAAGAACTGGAAGAACAAAAGATACGCTTTTGCGCTGCTATGGAATCCTGATGGCTAATAATAATGACTTATGAAGACATTTTATTAGAATTAAGTGAAGATCAAACTCCCCTTTTTGGTTATTATTAATTAGATTATTAAATATTTCAAATTTTTTTTACTGCGAAAAACCTCTTAACAAGTTAAAAAAGTACCATGGTAACAGAGTGAGAATTCGTTATCTTATCAGTATCGGAGGGTAGGCAGAAAATGTTCCTATGATATTTTAAAACTATTTTTCCAAGGTTTGAGTTTTTATAATAAAGAAATATCGTTTTAAGAAATATCTTGACAAAAGTACTAGGGTAGCAGAAAAGGCAAGATTTTCTCGTCACTCATGTGCTGTTTACTAATGCTAATGACCCTTGATTTCGTTTATTAGCTTCCAAAATCAGGCCCCTGATTAAAAAAAACATAAATAAACAAGAGCTTTAAAAACAGCCTTTTTAAAAGTATCGAGTTCTATGAATATTCTGTGCGCGTGTACTAGGCAAGCAGAAATTCAGTGGAGTTAAATGAATGTTAAGAGTGACAGAAGCAGAAATAGTATGGTACTGCTCTTTTTGTTACAATTTACTATGGAGTTCATTCAAGAATCGGGGCGAGTGTACCAGGAAAGCAGGAATTCAGTGGAGTTACATCGAACTGCATAGGAGTGACAGAGAAAGAAATAGTATGGTACTGCTCTTTTTTTGTCGTGAATGAATGGGGGTGACAGAGAGAAAAATAGTGTGACACTGCTCTTTTTTGTCGAGAATGAATGGGGTTGACAGAGAGGCATAGTGTGGTACTGCTCTTTTGCCTTGAATGGGGGTGACAGAGAGAAAAATAGTTTGATACTACTCTTTTTTGTCGAGAATGAATGAGGGTGACAGAGAGGCATAGTGTGGTACTGCTCTTATTTGTAGTTACTACGTAGGAGTGACAGAGAGAGATACAGTGTGGTACTGCTCTTTTTTGTGGCCATTGCGCAGGAGTGACAGAGAGATAGCGTGTTACTGCTCTTTTTTGTGACAAACATTTTTCTCCGTATACCCTCAAATAAAATATGGCTATATCTGCACCTACCGTATTTGGCACAATATTTTATTGACATTACATAAACAATTTAAAAATGTCCCATATTGCGTTCGATTGTGGACTGAACCGCTAAACCAAGAGTCATTATTTCAAAGCCAAGGCACTAACTTCTGCATAACGTGTTTATTCTTGGATTATCGCTAGCTTGTTATGAGAACATCGTGAGGAAACCTGTACACATGAAGTCTCCAAAAGAATTTTGAACGTATGTAAAGCATTCCTTAGCCCAGCGTGGTGGACTAAAATACCTATCCGCAAAAGTGTTATCAATTGGTCGTTTTAAGCCAATTTTTTCTGAAGTATGAAAGGTTTTGTTGCACTGTATTGGGATTTTAAGGCCTTTCGCAGGCAGACGAGCATACGGCCAACCTGATAATCGGTCACCGTCGCTCATGGACCTTCGCTGTACCAAGGGTCTGGCACGACCAGGTCGCTGTAGGGATAAGGGCAAATAGGTTTTTATACAATAGGTCCGGCAACGAGCAATCAGGTCACCTGATGGTAAGGGATCACTGCACATGAACATCCACAATGCTGGATCATGGATGTGTTGCCGGCCCAACTGGGAGTGGAGCGGAAAGGAAAAAGGATTTGAAGAGAAAAGGGGTATTGTATCCGGCAGTCTCACTCGCTTAACGAAACACGACAGCTGAGCTCTTCACGTCGATTTCCTGTGAGACAGTGATGAGCCTGCCCATTCATGCTGAGTCATGAATAACAGGGTGGCTCTACCACTTAAAAAAACGCTTAAAGGTAATAAATAAAACGAAGGAAAGCCTAAAAATTATTATATTTGACTAGCAAACACGATGCCGTATGTAGGTCTTACTGATTCTTAAACTATGCAAGCGACAGCCTACGACTACACAAATGGACTTTTATATTCATACTTGTATACTTGCACGGGGGCTGCTTGCAAAGCCACATTATGTACCAGTTATTTACCGAAAACATATAGATCATTTTCTAAAAATTGACTTCTGAATAGAAGTATTTTATGCGTATATAATTATTTATTTAAGGTCTATTTACCAAAAAAAGCAGTGTTTTTTTTATTTATCGTTCTGTATATAGGTCTTTTAAGCGGATATAGTGTTATAAATTTTAAGAAATTCTGTAGTGATTTTTTTTTATAAATTATTCCTTTTTTTTTAATTCTATACTTTTTTGTAGCATCAAGTTCTGTAAAGCATAGAGGCCAAATTTTACAACGGTAACAGTACAAAATTTGTGTATTTTTTAGGTGATATTATAAGCTTACTATGCCCAAATTAAAATTAATTGACGAGCCATAAAGCCTGGAGAGTTTATGAATCATTAACATCAATTCTTATTATTATGTATTCTATCAAAGTTTAAACATTGTTTCGCCATGTACCTAATAAACTTTTCAAAAAATCCTTCATAAATCCTCATCAAAATAATATTAAAAATTGCTGTGTAAAATTCCAAGCTTCAAAACTACTAACTTTGCATCACTTAAGGAAAAGTCGAAATTCTCTTAAGGCGACGTACCTTTGCAAACAGCCAAGCCCTCGCCTCATTCAGAGTACATTAAAAAAAGTATAGCGAATAAAACAATATCTACACTAATATTGGCATTGTTTAAAACATTTAAAAATACACCCTACGTTAAGAATAATTACAATTATTAGGGTTTTTTATATTGTAAAAATTATTTATCGTATCCAATTACGTATATCAGTTTCGTATCACTAACTTTTTTTATTTTCGCGACATTTATTGCAGAATCGGGTATGTTATATTATTCATCATTTATATATTTAACAATTTGTATTGAATTTCAGTTTTATTTGACACATAAAAACAAATTTCAGAATTCTGTGTTGCCTGCTTTTATAAGTTTAATATATTATAAGTTTAAAATATGATTAAATCCTTGCTGGGTATATCCAAGTTTACCAAATTCAAATAAAATTGTAGCTGGGGTCTGAAATTACCCCGATGTGTGTATGACCTAGATATTTTTTAGGTGGCATTAATTGCCCAACAAAATTTAACCGACTTCAATAAAAGAAGGAGGTGCTCAATTCGACTGTATGTTTTTTTAATACTGTGGATAAGACTATTTCACTGTGTGGAATTTAGGCCATATTTCTTTTAATTTTTTTCTTTTTATAACCCAACGACTTTTTGTTGGAATTTAGGCCATAATTTTCTTAAAAATTTTCTTTAAAATCCTAACAATTCCAGTCACAAAAAGAGATGTTATGTTTTATCTGTAATAATGTATATCCTTTTAATTGAAGTTCAATTTCCATTTACCGTGGGTTATAAGGCCTTTATTAATATCTGATTCTGCAATAAATTCCCTATACACTGCACATAGAATAAAAAATGGACAGATTTCTAAATCACTGGTTAATATTTTTGGGATTTTTAAATTTAATATCGCTTAATACATTATTTCAGTAGAGTTTTAACATATTTTCGTTTTCCTTTAATTTAGGAATAATTTAGTAATGTTACAATTTTGCCAAAATCTTTCAGGCTTTTGACAGTTGAATCCCAAAAAACTGATTAAATACACTCAAGAAATTGTCCATTTTTAATTTTATAATACATTAACATATTTGAAGAAACAGCTGTATATATTTATCTGTTTGTTGCTTATTTCAATTAAATAGTAATTTAAACCTATATTTTGTAATACAAGTCCTTGTATTAAAAAAACTACCTTATTGCATGACTTTAAGATTGAAATTCCAAATCAATTTTCGTGCAGTTATTACATTTTTATAAACGAAAGTGCGTCGTAGCGTATACAACAAATATTTTAAACTAACATACACGAAACAGAAATTGAAAAATCAACCTAAAAAATATATAAATAAGATTTACTTTTTGAAATCTTTTTGTCATCATACAAATATATAACAAGGCTAAATTAGGCCGTCGTTTTAAGAAATATAAATGAGTATATTATTTAACTGTTTTCTTAATAATTGAAATATAAACAAACTTTTTGGATGTATACTTCGTACTATTAAATTCCACAAAAATATAGACAACTGACAAATAATTTCAATAAATATATACAGCTCTTGCTTCAATCTCACTTTCCATTGGCGAAATAAAAAAAAACCTTATAATTATTTTAATTGACAGCTGTCAGAACTGTCAAACTGACAGATGACATTATTCAAGATTTAACATTCGGCCATAAAATTTTTAGGCTATTTGACATATCGCAAAGTTATAGTAGGCCGTCGATCAATTTTAAATTGTCAAATATAATTAACAAAGGTCATATTGCCGAATTTCTTTCACTTAACTGTCACCTGTCAAGTTCTTTTCTTTTAATCTCGCCAGTAAACCCCCTCGCGCTATCGCCGAAGCCGTCCGCGTTATATATCCAAAAAAAGAAAAAATATACAATAATACTTAACATTTTAAAAATTATTTTTTCATCACGTATCGATAAGTTTTTTTTTTTCAATGACTGCGTATACATTTTTGTTTGAATCGAATGACAATTATTTAATTTTTAATCAATATATCGAGTATACTAGGTTAACCGTATCGTATAATTTACTTCGTATAGTCGCGTTGACCGGAGCCGGATCCAGTGGGGGATCGCTGGGGACTAGACCCCCCGCACAAAATCGAGCTTTACATTAATAAATATCGATATAGTTACGTATACGGGCGTGCGGTGACCCCCGAGTTCACTGGATTCGCCCCCGTTGGATTTGACCCCCCACATCACAGTACGCGCTAGGATATGATACAATGGATACTTTATCGCGTAGTGGGATGCCGAAGTCGGATGATTGTGTCGTGAGAAGATTTTTTCATAATTGCTGAATCAATTTTGATTAAGTTTTGCCGAAAATTGGGATATTTTCGTTATTATTTTTTTCTTTTTTTGTGACTTTATTAACATAACGGGACTGTTTAACACGATATAATTATGAAAAAATCCTCCCTCGACGCTATATCCTTATATTACCTTACCACTAATATGGCTGACGAAATTTCTCCAAAAAAAAAGAGTACAAAAAAACATACCGATAAAAAAAATACAACAATGAGTATATCAAGAACTTATTCTTTTTACATTTTCATTTAAAATAAATATCCTTGTCTATGGACGGTATTGTCTATAGTATTCTCTTGTCTGTGGTACAAAAAATTATCTTACAGTGCTATTTTTGATTATCAGTCGGGGCGTTCTGGGTGGAAAATAAAAAAATAAACTAACGACTTCTTTTTTAATCACAACCGGTGTTCAAATTGACGTATGCTTGTATTGAGAGAAAAATATGAAAAACAAAAACGTGTTGTCTATGATTTTTTTCAATAAAAAGACACTTCTTGAGTGGCATACTTGGGTGGAGACTCAACTATTACTTTAACGGTGAAGGAAAACATCGTGAGGAAACCTGCGTATCTGAGAGATTTACAAAAAAATTAAAGGTTTTTACCAAACCCGAAATAACATTCGGCCATTCACAGATAAATATAGGATTATGGCGGAAAGAGGATAAAAACAATATATTTCTGTTGTAGTTGCTTAGGTTAAGTTCAAGGACTTCAATATCATCTTTTTGATTGAAAACACATTGATTTATAAAAAAATTGACTCATTACATCAATTAACAAATCATGAAACAATGATTTGGTACTTTTTGGCCAAAAACTGATAAAAAACCTTTCACCTAAGTTAAAACTAAGCTATTTATGGAACCAAGATCAAGAAATAAAGGTCCCTTTTAGTGTTCCAAATCCGTTACAGCAAAAAACTCAATTCCGTCACCAAAAATGCAAGTCATAATTGTCTATCGTTCACGTCTGTCACACAAGTATGCCACTAAAGAGAACAAAAAAACGCGCGTACGCAGACGAGCGTTTTTAGAAACGCCGGTACACGAAGCGCGCGTGAAAACGCCAACACACATACACTTTGACTCTTTCGAAATATCATTACTTTTTTTAATACACGTATATATATATTTTTAAACGCTGAGGTATGGATTACGTATACATGGTTTTCGCCCGGCACGGCAGCTTTGCGTTTCCGCTTGACAGCTGTCAAACCTGACGGGCGTCACTTTGACAGCTGTCACTTTTGACGCACGTCACCCAACCTTACAAAATACTGGTACTCAAAGAACGTATTTTAAAAATATAAATAACATTCCTAATTTCAAAATATCACTTGAAAATTAAGAGCAAAATATTCGCAATAAAAACATCGAAAAATATAAGGCACAAAATGAAAATCACACGCCACTGACTCACTTCATTCATTCCCTCAGTCATAGACAATTCGCAAGCGCAAAGGTGCCGAGTCAAACTGCATTTTTTTATTTTTAAATCTAAATCTCTAACACTATGGTATACTGATGATTTAATGTCTTTTTTATATCATTTAAAAAATGAAATTTATGACAGTTACGTTAGAATGTCATGTATAATATTTTTAAAATTAGAAAAAAATACGTATACTTATATGCGTTTGATGAAAATCAGATTTTAATAAGTCCAAAATTTTGGTTACCGTCAGAGACATTACCAGAACTAATCTCATAAAATACTTATATGAGTCCAAAAAAAATACATATGAAATTGACAAATTACTCAATACTTTACTATCATTATAAAAATCTTGAGGCCTGTCCCACCTTCACTTGATGCAGACGTTTTTTTGATTCCACTCCACCCCAAATACATGTAATTTTTCATACAAACTGGGACACCCTGTATATGTATTAAACACATAAACCTTCCTCTTGAATCACTCTATATATTAAAAAAAAACGCATCAAAATCCGTTGCGTAGTTTTAAAGATCTAAGCATACATAGGGACAGACAGACAGCAGGAAGCGACTTTGTTTTATACTATGCAGTGATTGTAGAATAAAATTATATTATTTGAAGTTTTTTTTGTGATCCTCGGGTATTTGTTTCGGGTCTGGGTGTTTGTTCAAAGTCTCTCGTAGTTTCTGATACGACACAAGACTCGTTCTTAGCGTGGGGTCAGGACTATGTATGTGACTGTTGGGTGTATTTATTTTAATTTGAGAATGTCATAGCACCATGAAGTTGACGGTAGGTATTAAAACATTTGGAACATTTTGGTCGCATTAAAACCAGATTTTCATTCACTAAGTTACCGTCTTGATTGCAGAGCGTATCGTACGGTGAGATGGACGTCGATTTTCGTATATTTATCGTTATTTCAACCTTCGAAACGGGCGGGAATGCTTATTCACAATTCCATAGCTTGAATATTTTGCCTCTCCTTTTAATACGCAAAATTTCAGTTACTTTTGTCAAGTTACTTAACAAACTTGTATACATGAAAAGTTAATCAAAATCTGTTTTATTGCTACGACGCCTAAAAGACATAATCACGCACTTACTTTTTTTTGATAAAGGATTAATATTACTTTGCAAAATCCCGCCCGTTTCTCAGGCATCATGATCGAGCGCGTTGCTGTAACAACACGCACCTAAACGCGGCCGCGTTGCCATAGTTACGGATACGTCACTGCACGCATTCGCACGCACGCGTTGCCATGGTAACGTGCTTATCAATGTGCGCAAGGGTTGCCATACTAACGTAGTCCAGGAACGTATGAATTGCCTTGGTAACGTGCATGTCCTTACGCACGTATTACAATACTAACGTACGCTAACTCGGACGCATGCGTTGCCATAGTAACATACGCTACCTTTATCGTACCCGTTGCCATAGTAACGACTACTAACATGAACGCACGCATTACTATAACATACGTTCTTACAGACGCACACGTTATGACAGCAACGTGCACGCACGCACTCGTTGCCATGGTAACGTATACGACGCACCTGTCCTTGCGCACGCATTACCCTAATAACGTTCACTAAAACGGACGCATGCGTTACCATGGAAACGTGCGCGTCCCTACCGGTTACCATAGCAACGCGCCCCACCTTTATATTATTCAGTGCATGCTCTGTTGTATCGAGTAGCTGGAGTGTTCGGACTGGTCGTCGTTGTGAGGGTCCTGCTCGTCGCCGGAGTGCTCGCCCTCTTGGTCCTCGTCTTCGGAGGAGGAAAGGAGACCTGGGGAAAGAGATAGCGTGAGCGGTGCTCTCTTTTTCAGATTCGTTTTGCTTCTTTCGTATTCATTAGCAAATTCATACACACACGCCTCTGAATTTTCGGAGTCATGTGTGTATTGATAGTCAATCACCAAGCACTATAACGGTGAAGGAAAACATGGTGAGGAAAACTGCATACCATAGCGATTTGTAAGAATTTCTATGGTATGTACAGTCCGCCAACACGCATTAGGCCAGCGTGATGGGCCTAACGCCTTTCCATCGTACTCTCGATTGCAGAGGAGGCCCGTGCCCTGCAGTGGGACGTATATGGGCTGATACAGATAAATACAAATACTAATTAGTCAATTACATTTAATTTTCAAAATAAACATGGTATATAATTCCGTATCAGTCCATAGCCGGCCACTGCTGAACACGGGCGTCCTCTCCAACCGAGGGTCCGATTGAGAGGGGTTAGGCCATAGTCCACGCTGAAACAACATACCTGCTGTAAACTGTGGGTTGGACAGTGCGTCGGGCCAGTACCTCTTGTTAATAGAGGAACCATTTTTACTTTTCTTACCACCTGGAAAAAAATACAAATTATTTTTAATACTGGCACGGAATCAGGAATTTGCGCCCGATACGACGATCGCCCCCTATCACATCGTGGGACGCAACACAAAGCGAAACGTGAGTGTCGTGTTAGCATCTCTGCCTATCCCTTCTGGGATGAAAGCGTTAGTTTATGTATGTAGCAAAATGTCTACAATGCACATAATGGTATGTGCAGAATAATATCCATATTGTTAACGCGTCGAGAAATCATCCCGCGGGCCACCAAGCGTCGCTTCCGGCGTCGCGCCGGGCCGAGCGCCACTTGCCTTCCTGCCGGATACGGCCCCCGCGGCACCATCAAGCCAGCCACAATTTTGGAGCATCAAGCACATCACAGTCATTGCATCATAACAAGCTATCGAAGAAATTGTATTGTATTGTATTGTATCAGTCCATATACGACCCACTGCAGGGCACGGGCCTCCTCTACAATCGAGAGTACGATTGAGAGGGATTAGGCCATATAGTCCACCTCGCTGACTTAGTGCGGGTTGGCAATATATAAATAAGAAAGAAGAAATACTAATTGTATGTTTTAGAAATATATATCATCATCCATCCATCAGCCAAAGATAGTCCACTGCTGAACATAGGCCTCTCCCAATGATTTCCACAGTGACCTGTTGGAGGCAGCCTGCATCCCGCGACGTCCCACGACCTTTACTGTATGTGTATCAGCCCATATACGTCCCACTGCTGGGCACGGGCCTACTCTACAATCGAGGGAATCGATTGAGAGTGTTTAGGCCATATAGTCCACCACGCTGGCCTAGTGCGGGTTGGCGGACTTACATACCGTAGAAATTCTTTAAAATCGCTACGGTATGCAGGTTTCCTCACGATGTTTTCCTTCACTGTTAAAGTGCGTGGTGATTGACTATCAATACACACATAACTCCGAAAAGTCAGAGGTGTGCCCTGGGATTTGAACCCGCGACCACCGTGAACATGTTGGCAGCCGCGTCTGGTCTGTTTACCAACAGGCAACCATGCACTTTACTAATAGATAAATATATAATTCAACAATATCGTTTTGAGGAAGGCGACTGGAAGAATGTACCATGACAGTTCTATCGGCACTTTAACATATTGGAAAATTTATAATTCCTATAATCGACGCTACAAACCATTACTAGACAAACTATAGGAAAACCATCCCATACCATGTTTATAAGACACTACAGCATGGTTCTGATTCACTTTAGTCAATATACTTGATCGTTGTAGTCTCTACAATTGACGAGCAATGGGAAGGACATCTTATACTAGGTTAATCGCAATATATTTCATCACAGGCTAGAGTAAATATTGCCTAACCAAACCCCTAATATTGGACTCAGTAAACAAGCAATAGGAAGTAGGTTCCATACCAGGTTTATCGTCATAGATTTCATCACATTTTTCAGCAAACATTGCCTTACTAAATCCCTAATTCTGGATTCAGTAAACATGCAATAGGAAGTACGTTCCATACGAGGTTTATCGTCATAGATTTCATCACATTTTTCAGCAAACATTGTCTAACTAAATTCCTAATATTGGATTCAATAAACAAGCAATAGGAAGTAGGTTCCATACCAGGTTTATCAGCACAGTCCAGCATGGGCTGCAGGATGCGCCTTCGCGCGTTGATGAACCAGTTGTTGACTTGGAGCAGGGTGAGTCTCGTCTGGGCCGCTAGCGTGCGTTTCTCCTCCTCTGTGGGGTATGGGTGCTGGAAGGGTGAGGGGGGAGAGGAGTAAATTATTTTGAATTTATTATTAACTCTAATTATGGAGACAGATTGATTATTTTATTTAAAATTATTGCGATTAACAAAATAATATCAAAACTTTTCTTTTCGAGCCTTGATGGGTGATTAGAAGAATTAAAGTAATTGATGTAAGTTGGTTTTAAGGGAATGTTGAGAAAAAATATTGAAGAGGAAAGGGTGGGAGAGGCGGATTTGAAAAAAAGGGAGAGGAATCGTAGTGGTAGTGATGTAATGAGAATGGTGCAGGAAGGGGTACGAGAGGAGGAAGTAGCAAAAAGGGAGGGGGAGACGTAACGATATTGATTTACAGATAATGTTAAACAGAAAATGGTGGGAAAGAAAGGAATCTTAATGGTATTGATATACATTAAATATTTCAGGAGAGAAAAGGTAGTGGCGGCTAAGATGGTGCGTGGAAGGTCCGTGGGTGGTGAGTGTGTGCGCTCACCACGAGGTGCTGGAAGAGCCAGGCGCGCATGACCTGCGTGGCGTGGCGCGGCAGCACCCCGCGCTTGCCGCTGCCGTCCTCGCACTCCTCCTCGGGGGGCGGAGACCCCGACACCGACGAACACGAGTTGTTCGAGTTCGTGCCTGGGCACATCAAAATAATCTAATAAATAAATACACCCAACAGTGATATGCAGACATTCAGTCATTTTGGAAAAGGGAGAGCAATACTACTTTCAGTCTATTGCCATAAATGGGCAGGCTCGTCCGGGGCTGTACCACTGTCTCACAGGAAATCGATGTGAAGGGACAGCTTCGTTGTCGCGTTTCGTTCGGTGAGTGAGATTGCTGGATGCCCAATACCCTTTTCCTTTTCCCATCCTTTTCCTTCACGCTCCTCTCTCAAATGGGCCGGCAACATCCATGATAAAGCGTTGTGGATGTGATGGATGTGTGTTGAGTATAATAAAAAAATACGCAGTCTGAAAAATACATACTGTATACTGTACCAGCTCATATACGTCGCCCTGCAGGCCACGAGGCTCCATATATATATATATTTAAATAAACAATTGTACATTATAAATTAAAAAGAAAGCGCACTACAGTGTAATTAGGTTGATTACATATTAAAAGAAAAAAAAAATCAAAAATAAAGTAAGAAAATAGGGTTTAAACAGTTTGACAACACAAAAGATTTACTTAATTTTAGTGAAGCGGTCGTAAACTAAATAAGTATATACAATTCACCAAAAGAGAAGATATATACAAAACAAACATTTAAAGTACAAGCAACACAACAAAAACAAAAACAATAATAATTGCAAAATACATATATACCTTATATTCGGAACATATTTTATTCCATATGCTTAAAATCATTTAATTTGTCACTAACCTGTATACACGTCTGTGGGTAGAAGTCCGACGCCGATTTGACCTATCGGCGTGGAACCCTGCACGACTAGGGACGAGGCTGGAAAATATACACAAATATACATGTACATGTTGAAATTCTTAAAATCTTATCCGTACAGGGTACATCAAGACTTCTACCGAAAACGAAGCCAGGTGGTAGTTTTAGTGACTACAGACACGATGCAACTAAAATATTTGCAAAAAAACGCGACGATTTTTTTTTGTAATGTTTTAAATATCATTGCGTTTGGGTGGTAAATCCAGCGTTTATGCTAAAATTGTAATTTAAAGCCTTGTGTACTATAGCGTCTTTTTAAAAATAAAAGGGCGTACATTATTCTTTTAGCAAAATGTATGTATTTACCACCCAAATACGAGGACAGGAAAAAAAATTTGCAAAAATTTTAGTTGCATTGTGTCTAAAGTCACTAAACTACCACCTACCTTTGTTTTCGGTAACAGCCTTGATATACCCTGTATAACAAATTTAGTATGTTTCCAGACACCTTAATAACACACGATTAAAAAAAATACAAACTATTTTTGTAAGAAAAGTTGATTATTCGTGGATTGTTAAGATCATGTGATACTGCACTCATTTACATTGTAAAGGACGACAATTCTAATTAAAAAAATATAATCTAATTTTATGGAATTGCATTTTGTTAAAGAATATAAAAATGTAACACTATACTCGTAATATCCGATTCTTAGTTAGCGCGCAATGTAAATCGTACAAAACATTGACAGCGCGGGTCATTGACACTTCAATCAACTGATTGCTTTACATTGCGCTATCACAACGCAACAAAATCCATCAACGACCCTTCCATCAGCCGACTGTCTATTAGCTTTACATTGCGCTATCACAACTCAACAAAACACAACTATCATAATAAACTCTCAATAGTCAAACGGGTCATTGACACTTCCATCAGCTGTCGTTCTATGAGCTGTACATTGCGTTATCACAACCCAGCAAAATACATACATAACATAAACATAAACACACGCCTTTTTCCCAGAAGAGGTAGGCAGAGGTGCTACCAGAACACCCACGTTTCGCCTTGTATATTCCGTCCCACGATGTGATAGGGGGCGAGCCTATCGCCATATCGGACACAAATTCCTGACTCCGGGCCGATAATGAATAGAAAAATCCAATATCACTTTGACCGACCCGGGATTCGAACCCGAGACATCAGCTTTGCAAACGTACCGTAGTACCACTACGCCACCGAGGCAGTCAGGCACCCAGCAAAATACAGAAGTACTATAATAAGCAATCGACACTTACGTGGGTCTCGCGGCGGCGCGTACGTGACGTCAGCGTGCGCGGGGAACACCGAGGGGTACGCGGGCGGCGGCAGCGGCGCGGGGGGAGACTGCCCATAGATTACACGACATTTATATATGTGATTTGAAGTTCATGAGTGCATTATAAAGGCCTACACTCTGCATTTGATGGATATACAGTGTATGCCAAGACTGCTACCGAAAACGAAGCCAGTGGTGGTTTTAGTGACTTTAGACACAATGCATATAATTTTTTCTAAAAAAAAGCGATGATTTTTATTGTAATTTTTTTCCTAACTTCGTATTTGGGTGCTATACATACATTTTTCTAAAAAAATAATTTTCAATTATAATTTTAGCAAAAACAATGGATTAACCACCTAAATACAATGATATTTAAAACATTACAGAAAAAAATCGTCGCATTTTTATGCAAAGTTTTTAATTGCATCGTGTCTGCAGTCACTAAAACTACCACCTGGCTTCGTTTTCGGTAGCAGTCTTGATATACCCTGTACATGTACTAGTAAATAGGCTATGTGCTATTATGTTCTAATACCTGATATTGCGGTGAATTCGAAGTGCTGGAATGATCGTCCATGGAACCGCTCACATTGTTATTACTCTCCACGCCACCTGAAAATGATCAATAAATAAATACACCCAACGTGACTGTTGGTACATAGTCCTGACCCCACATTAACATCGAGACTTGTACCGTATACCAGAAACTACGACAGACTTTTCGGTCTCACAAACACTCAGACCCGAAACTTATACTTGTGGTTCGCACAAACATTTGTTTCGATGCGGGGATCGAACCCGCAGCCTTCCGTTTCACAGCCGGCGTCCAACCAACTGCGCCACGGAGGCTGTCCAAATATAGATTTTGTTATTCAATTCAGTTTGTCGATGGACACAAGAAGTATTAATCTAAAATTGCAAAAAATATTTTTCCCTTTCTCGATGCCTGTATATTTTCTGGATGAAAGTTACCCAAGTACATTTCTAATTATTTTTTTTGAATTAGAAGTAAAAAGTAATTTATGAACTAAACCTTTCAAGTGATTAACTGTGAAGTATGACACATTTGTATCTTAAAAAAAAAATTAAAAAATTAAACCGACTTCAAAATTGTAATAAAACGAGAGACATAAAACGAATATTTTAATAAATGTAAAATACCAAAATATGCCAACAATTCTAAGGAATTATTGAAATCCGAGTTATACATTTTGAGATATGCGTGGACAAACATACAAACATATAGACATACAAACATACATACATTTATGAAATTTGGCACACATTTTCAGACGCTGGTATTTTTTTTATCAGCCCATATACGTCCCACTGCTGGGCACGGGCCTACTCTACAATAGAGAGAATCGATTGAGAGTGGTAAAAACCAACATATCCAAAAACCGTGCAATTCTGACAAAATTACATACAGACAGGTCAAATTGATAATCTCCTTTTTTGAAGTCGATTAAAAATCACATTTTTTATTCAAATTCAACACCAAACGCAGCGACTTCTATTCCAACCCAAGACGTCCAATTTACACCCCATTCACCCCGTCTCACATACCTGCACTATAATCAGTCCTCAGTAGATTCTCGCTCTGCATCTTGGTCTTGAGACAGGCGATGTACCTTCCACAGAAGTCTCGACACAATTCCTGCACCTTCTCCAGCTCCAGCAGGTGGATCCTCAGGACCTGGAGACGAGAGTATCCACTTATCACTTATCAGACCACTATAGTGGTGTGTCGGGACGTTTGAGTAATTAAACGGTATTACTTCGAGATCTCCCATAAAATTGGGTAATTGTTTTAGTCTTGCAACACTAAGCGTTGTATTACATGTTATTCATTAATTCTCAATCTCACTTAGTCTTTGATTGATAACTGTCACTTCACACCTCTCCCCCTTTCATGCCACATCTCTCCTAGACAGTTGGAAGGCTATAGATAGGCCTACGAGGGGAAAATTAATTATGGCTTAATTTCCGCAAGCCTTGGAAGAGGGGCGGAAAGGGTATGTCGGGTTCACCGGCCTTCCAGCTCGGCGCGCGGATGTTGATGCCGAACTGGATCCCTAACTCTAAAACCCTACGCAGGCATTCCGACCAAAACCCCTCGATGAGGCCCTCTTCATGCATATCACTGGGTGACTGCGGTCCCTGCTAGCGAGACTCGTCCAGTATTCTGCAGCCACCTTATGCTCTTCAGAGACTCATGGTCTCGCCCGTCTAAATCAGGGAGCGTGTACGCGCCCTTATTTGCCTTTTTAGACGGCCGCCTCGCAGTGCCATGTTACCTGTATGCTCTTAATCATGAGCCCGTCGATCTCGGGGTCGTCGACGAGGAAGGGCCTACGGTCCCTCCGCTGATGTTGCACGAAGGCCTGCAGGTCCGCGCCGAAAGCGTCCGCCGCGGGGGGCTCAGCGCCCGCCGTGGCCTGCTCGCAGCGTTCCAGCAGGAGCGCCAGCAGGGGGAAGAGGGGGTGTCTGGAATGCATTGAGGTTTTTTGGGGTTATTTCATTGTATAAAGGTATCACACCGTACAACACCGGTATAACACCGTGGCGCAGTTGCTTAGACGCCGAGTTGGGTGCCTAGCAAAACCTACGCCAGCATACTGACTAATAACCCCTTGGCGGCCGTCACGTGCATTTCGGGCGGTACCCAGGCGGCCTTTCACACATGAGAGACCAACCAACAGTAAAATACGAGTGTGTGAATGAGTGTATTTGTATAAATATAAATAATAAATAAATACACCCAACAGTCACATACATAGTCCTCACTCCACACTAAGACCGAGTCTTGTGTCGTGGGAATCAGAAGCTACGAGTAACTTTTCGGTCTCACAAACACCCAAGCCCAACACAAATATTTGTGGGCCACGCAAACATTTGTATTGGTGCGGGGATCGAACCCGCGGCCTCTCGTATCACAGTCGGCATCTTTTTTTTTTTACACTGGCACGGCATAATAACTGCACTGCACCTGACGGTAATCGCAAATGCCGTCCAGACAGAGTATCGAATGGCATCAGACGGCGGTCCCATGCCATTCGACACAATTATGCCGGCCTGCTGAGATGCTTCTTCACACTACGGCGGAAGGACCCAGGATTATAGGAAAGAGGGAACACGTGTGACGGCAAACAATTCCACAGCTTGACAGTGCGGCACAAAAAAGAATTTGCGAACTTTTTAGTTCGCGCCGAGATGGTTTGGACCATCAAGCTGTGGCTTCGCAAGCCAGCACGCGTGGTTCTGTTAAGAAAATCATCTATCCAACTACGCCACGGAGGCTGTCATAATGTCGTATGTGTGATGTCGGGTGCTAATGTATTTGAACCCACGTACTTATAAACGGCCCTCTTGTCTGCCTCGAACTGGGCCTGATCGGCGTCAGCGGCGGGCGCGCCGCCGCCCTGCATCCCGCTGTATCACCACCGCCGCCGCATCTGTGGACGACATTATTATAACAATTAGCAACCGGTTGCATTGTGAACCATCTATCAATGAGAATGAATTCGTCAATGCCACTATCATACATACATACATAATCGTCACGCCTGTATCCCATAAGGGTAGGCAGAGACTATGGATCGCCACTTTGCTCGATCCTGACATACTACTTTCGCTTTATCCATGTTCATCAATCTCTTCATGCATGCTCGTCGGTTCAGGGTACTTTTGACCTGAACCTTGTTGAGGGTATCACCGATTTGGATGGTGTAGGTTCGGTGAAGTCGACCCCCACCGACTCTTCCATTCACCCTCGCCTTGTATATTTGCTTGGTTAGTCTCCTTTCATCCATCCTCTCTACATGACCAATATCACTACCGCCACCGCGTCTGTAGACATTAATGTTTCAAGCAACTGATCCGACAAAATTGTTACAGCTAGCTATCAAAGGCAGGATGAGTTTCCGGTGATCTCACCTCCACCGCATCTATGAAGATTATTGCTACTTGCAACTGGTCCGGCAAAATTGTTGCAACTCGCAACTGGTTGTAAAGAGAGCCATTGTCTCTGTGGACGTTATTGTTACAACAACCACGCGGTTGTATTATAAATCATTAACTATGTTAGCTATAAAAATTAACATGAACCGTTTGTATTATAAAGCGACTGCCAACGCCAATAATATTACAACTCGCAACCAGTTGCCGTTAAAAATCACTGAAAGAATTAGCGGAAAAATCGTTGACAGCATGCAGGAATTTGTGTTTAATTTTAGATGCGTCGTTTAGATGGTTTTAAATTCATTTTATGAGAACATTTGCCAGGTTACCTATGGAAATACAGTCGCCACCCATTTTCCACTCTTAACAATTATCACACTTAAAAAGACTACGTGAATTAATAAATGTAACAAAAAATAAAAGTATTTAATTCTTCTGTATCAGCCCATATACGTCCCACTGTGGGGCGCGGGTCTCCTCTACAATCGAGCGCACGATTGAGACAGGTTAGGCCATATAGTTCACCACGCTGGCCTATTTCGGGTTGACTACATACATAAACACACGCCTTTATCCCAGAACGGGTAGGCAGAGGTGCTACCAGAACACCCACGTTTCGCCTTGTATATTTCGTCCGACGATATGATAGGAGGCGAGCCTATCGCCAAATCGGGCACAAATTCCTGACTCCGGGTTGATAATGAATAGAAAAATCCAATATCACTTTGCCCGACCCGGGATTCGAACCCGAGACCTCAGCTTTGCAATCGTACCGTAGTACCACTACGCCTACTTTACATACCATAGATAATATTTACAAATCGCTATGGTATGCAGGTTTCTTTACGATGTTTCAATCACTGCTATAGTGCTTGGTGATTAACTATCAACATATACATGACTCCGAAAAGTCAAACGTGTGCCCTGGGTTTTGAACCCGCGACCCCAGTGAACATGTAGACAGCCGCGTCTGGTCCGTTACCAACAGACCACCACGCACTTTTAAATGACACAAAAAATAAAAATATTAAATTCTTACAACAAATTATTGCTTGACTTGGCTGCAACACTACCGTACTAAAAACTCGACATTATGAAAAGAGATTAGTGGCGTCGGTTGCAGTATATTGCGGACAGAAAGCCATAGATCAAGCACGTCCGTTGCGACGAATGTCTCTGGGTATCTGTACGTTTAATGCACTCTCATTTAACTTCCAATACAATCCATCAGCCAAAGGAAGTCCACAGCTGAACACAGGCCTCTCCTAATGATTTCCACAGTGACCTGTTGGAGACAGCCTGCATCCAGAGACATCTTACGACCTTTACCAGGTCGTCTGACTTAACTAATTTACGTCTAATTTAACTTACAGACAATAATTACAGATAGAGAATTGAATTTACGCAAATGTTACACATTGAAATAAAACGAATTCTTATCGATGTTATCGCGAAATCGATTTAATTTCTACATTTTTTAATTTCCCGACGTTTCGATCACTACGGTTTTTGTAGTCACGGGGCGGACTGAGGTATTAGTCTTCCGCTTAGTGACTTACAATTTAACTACCCTTAATTTACAATTATTAAATTAAAAAGTTAATTGGTTTTTGCGATCCGATTTACGGAGGACTTCACTGTGTCTTGAGGTCTGGCAGTTGGTCTTTTGGGTTCCGATTTAATTAAATGTAGAATTGGATCCCATGCTAGTGCAAGCTTCAGGCCATCTTCTCTATTGAAATTTGGATATTTTTTCATTTCATTGTATTTTAAATTACACACTTTACTGGTGGTACGATAATTATCTTTCAAATATCGACAAATCAACAATTACTGCACACTTTTCTGATGGTATGGTCGTATTTCAAATAACCACTATTGTACACAGGTGTAAACAACATTAATAACGCTTGCAAATGTCGCTTTGTGAGATCAACCTGTACATTATTCGAAAAGGCCCTATTTATTTCGACCATTGACAGATAATTTCTTACAGCTCCCTACTCAAATTCACCAATAATGAAGACACTTTGTATAAAAATAATAAATATAACATCATATCGCTTTTATTTGACTACGGTGCGCGCGCTGTTAAAAAAAATACTCTCAAAAACCAACTTGGCCGGCACACTACCGTACCTATGCGTTCTTATATTCCCAGATCCGACATTATCAAAAAGATTAGTGGCGTCGGTTGCAGTATATTGCGGAGAGCGCCATAGATCATGCGCGGCAGTTGTGACGAATGTCTCTGGGTGTTTAATAACGTTTTTATTGCACACCGGCTGATGTTTATGCATTGTGGCTCCTACGTTATACTTTTAAAAATAATCATACATACATACATAACCACACGCCTTTTTCCCAGAAGGGGTAGGCAGAGGTGCTACTAGAACACCCACGTTTCGCCTTATATATTCCGTCCCATGATGTGATAGGGGGCGAGCCTATCGCCATATCGGGCACAAATTCCTGACTCCGGGCTGATAATGAATAGAAAAATCCAATATCACTTTGCCCGCCCCGGGATTCGAACCCGAGACCTCAGCTTTGCAATCATACCGTAGTACCACTACGCCACCGAGGCAGTCAGTTAAAAATAATCGTAATACAGTATACTGTACTATCAGCCCATATACGTCCCAGTGGGACGAGCCTTCTCCACCACGCTGGCCTAGTGCCAGGCGGACTTACATACCGTAGATTTTTTTTAAATCGCTGCGGTTTGCAGGTTTCCTCACGATTTTTTCCCTCGCCGTTATAGTGCGTGGTGATTGACTATCAGTGCACACATGACTCCAAAAAGTCCGAGGCGTGCCCTGGGATTTGAACCCGCGACCATCGTGAACAAACCTGTCAGATACAAGACACGTATTTGGGTATCTCAATTATAGTATTTAAACAGCCTTCACCATTTTGAAGACAAATCAAAAATATACGACAAAAAATAAATAAAAGATAACATAATTATCATAAGTTATAATACTCATTTTAGTATAATTATCACCCTAAAATCTAGCAAAGTTTTAAATTCTGACAACAACAAGTAACAACACACATTCTGACAATTCTGAAACGTCGCGCCTTTCTGTTACGAATGCGGTTGTTAGCAGTGTCATGTGAGTTTCCTTATTTTTATTATTAAGGATATTTTTTATCATATTATATGAAACGAATCCTTTAAATAGAAAACATTTAAGATGCCTGATAACACCTTCATCGAGCGGAGAGACTTTCGGCACCCTGTATACAACAAGACATCTATCACATTAGGAAAACGGACAATTGTTTAAAGTTTATATTAACACTTATTATCAATACCAAAATAAAAATGCGTGGTGGCCTGTTGGTAACGGACCAGACTCGGCTGCCTACATGTTCACGGTGGTCGCGGGTTCAAATCCCAAGGGCACACCTCTGACTTTTAGGAGTTATGTGTGTATTGATAGTCAATCACCACGCACTTTAACGGTGAAGGAAAACATCGTGAGGAAACCTGCGTACCGTAGCGATTTTAAAGAATTTCTACGGTATGTAAGTCCGCCAACCCGCACTAGGCCAGCGTGGTGGACTATATGACCTAACCACTCTCAATCGATTCTCTCGATTGTAGAGTAGGCCCGTGCCCAGCAGTGGGACGTATATGGGCTGATAAAAAAAAATCAATACCTAAAGAGCAAAAAGGCACGAGCATACAGGTCACCTAATGGTAAGTGATCACTGCACATTATACCGCACGCTTGGATAATACAAAAAACTTGCTACTATCCAATGCAATCCAATCCATCAGCCAAAGGAAGTCCACTGCTGAACATAGGCCTCTCCCAATGATTTCCACAGTCACCTGTTGGAGGCAGCCTGCAGCCAGCGACGTCCCGCGACTTTACCAGGTCGTCTGACCACCTAGTGGGTGGACGTCCCACGCAGCGCTTTCCGCTTCGTGGCCTCCATTCGAGAACTTTTTGGGCCCATCGGCCATCAGTTCTCCGTGCTATGTGCCCCGCCCATTGCCACTTCAACTTGCTAATTCGCTGGGCTATGTCGGTTATTTTAGTTCTCCTACGGATCTCCTCATTTCTGATTCGATCTCGTAGGGAAACCCCGAGCATAGCCCTCTCCATAGCTCGTTGAGTGACTTTGAGCCTCCTAATAAGGCACATACTTGCTACTATGTACAGGGTATATCAAGACTGCGACCGAAAACGAAGCCAGGTGGTAGTGTTAGTGATTACAGACACAATGCAACTAACTAAATTAACTAAACCGCAATTTTTCAAATATTTAGATGGTAAATCCCTAGTTTTTGCTAAAATTACAATTTAAACTCTTGCATACCATTGTGCCTTTAAAAATAAAAAGGTGTACTATTATTTTGGGAAAACGATGTATTTACTACCCAAATATGACAAGTAAACAATAATAGCCCTTTCGTGTGATTTTCGTTATGTCTTTAAGTAGCTATATTTTTTTTAATACAGCGATTTGGGTTTTGTTGCAATAGAAGAAGTTGTAGCATCTTAAAAGACCTTTGCAATGACATATAGCTCGTCGTTATTGGCCAGTAGGCTGGGATGCTCCTTCTCCTTTGTGGCCTTTTTTTGTGAATTTTTTGTTGCATTGTATCTGAACTCACTAATACCACCTGGCTTCGTTTTCGGCCGCAGTCTTAATATACCCTGTATAAAAGACTTGCAAATATATACATATACAAACTTCATATACATTTATACAAAGCATTTTCCCCAAAACGCCTGCGAGAAATGAAAAGAAAATTCTCAAGTTAATAACAGCATCCACTCAGGGCGAAAGGAAACAAAATAAACGGGGCCCGCTAATTATTCCCAAACGATTTAGCCGAAAATAAGGAAAAACCGGGGGAAACTCTGCTACTGGGACGTTTCCGCGTGGAATGTTAGGCCGCGTGTCCAATTGAGCTCCGCTGAATTTTTCTTTAATATAAAACGTGTAATTAATAAATGACTGCCTCGGTGGCGCAGTTGTAATGTGGTATGATTTAAAGATGAGACGTATTTACGATACCAGGTTTTAAAACCAGGTATTCACTTCGAAGTACGGCGCCCTGGTACGAGCAGAAAATACTTACAAGTATGAAAGTATTTCCATACGTCGATGCGCAGATAGCTCTGGAGACTACACATGAAAATACTTGCATAGGAAAACGATCCATAAACTAATATAAATAAGAACCATAATCGTATCTGTCAATAACAGTATTTTTTTATTCATACTATTTTGCTCTTTATAGCCATCACATACGGGTTGAATTCCTATGCAAGTATTTTCAAATTTAGACGGCGCTGCACGTCGATGCGCGAAAAACTTGGAACACTTTACGTAAAAATACTTTGAACTTCAAAGTATTTTTTTATTCATACTATTTGTTCCTAATATGTCATAAAATACGGGTTGAATTCCTATGAAAGTATTTTCGAATTTAGACGCCGCTATAAGTCGGTACGCGACGAACTCGGAACACTATATATAAAAATACTTCCATAGAAAAACTATCCTTGACTTTTTTATTTATGCTTTTTTGCTCCTTATTAGTTACGGAATACGGATTGGATTCCTATGTAAGTATTTTATAGACGCCGCGCCGCGGCTGGGACGCGAAGGGTTGCCGACTCATACTTACAAAATACTTTCAAGTATTTTAGAACCTGGTTTTGAACCCTAGTATTTTTACGTACTCATACTTAGAAGCCCTGGTACTTAATTATGCAAGTATATCTCATCCCTAGTATGATTGCAAGGTGAGGTCTCGGGTTCGAATCCCGGGTAGGGTAAAATGATATTGTATTTTTCTGTTATCAGCCCGGAGTTTTCACCCTTTCAAACGACATTGGAATTCAATTTGAGCGAAGAAAAAAGAAAATAGGTTTTGAAATATCTATGAATGCCATAAATATTTGAAACA
The DNA here is from genome assembly GCA_033459515.1 of Theretra japonica. NCBI lineage: Eukaryota > Metazoa > Arthropoda > Insecta > Lepidoptera > Sphingidae > Theretra > Theretra japonica. The sequence goes on from CM065952.1 coordinate 1,108,246, forward strand.
ACCTTTAAAACTATCAACAAAAAATCACAAATTTTACGAATTTATTTGCTGAAGTTTTTGTTAATCAAATATATCTCATAGTAAACATTTATTTCTAACTTTTCAGTTATTTAGAAGTCGAATTTTTATTTGTATTTTTTTTTATACAAAAATATGTATCGCCTCGAATATTCTTTATCAATGGATACACCGCCTTATATAATAGGACGAGGCGGATTCTCATGCAAAAGGCTTGACAGAAATACGCAATTTGGCCTACCGTTCAATTTTGTTTTAATTAAAATTAATAGTTTTGTTGTGAACATTTGCACCTGCTTGCAACTTATAGAGCCACCCATGTCCCCACGAGTAATTAATTTTAATAATTTATGTTGCAAAAATACTGTAATCCATATCTAAACGGAAACATCAAAAATATCTGATTTACAATTGCAAATTCCGTATATTTGAAGTAGCAAAACAAACAAATAATTACTATTAAAAACCTTGTGTATTCAACGCAACTTTAACTCCATATATCTCGACAACTCAATTATCAATTAATATAAAATTAAGCATAGTTAAAGATGACATTATTAACTAAATAATGCCAATATTTTCGTACTAATAACATAAAATCAAGTAGGTCCAACAATAGATAAAATGTCCACCTCCTTTTTGAGTAAAACCTCTACGGCTTACGCAAAACCGTACTTTAAAATGTACACATTCAAAAAAAAGAACCGTAGCAAATTGAGAAACATAAAAATGCACATTCCAAAAAAGAACGCCAATGTTGCCAACACAACAAATCATAACATACAATACATAAACTTTTAATCTTGTCTACGGTTGCTCGTACGTGCCGTGTGCACAGGAGCGCTAGAGACTGTACCGTGTTATAGTTTCGGCCAATAATGCAGTTTCGCTTTGGGCTTCAGTGGAGCAAAAGTACTAACATAATATGAACATTGAAAATTTATTAAAATCTTGGCGTTGACGTTCTATGACCATAAAAAAAATTCTTTGGATGCCCCTATATGTAACTATTAATAGACACTATTCTTACTTTAATTTAAGACGGGGGTACCTACCCACCATTAATTTTAATAATTACTAAGAGGAGAGCAACCAAATTATAAAAAAGATGGTACAAAAGCCGTGAATCGCACACTGAGAGTTTTAAGAGATTCTCAATAATACACGTACAATGTTTTGTAATGTCTAGTAAGATGTTGTTATTGTAGTTTATTGGTTTGTTTTGTTCACTGTTAACAACATAATGTTATGTGTTGTTGAAGAAATTCCTTACGCTGTTACTTTTTCCCAGTCATAATACGTTTATAGCAAAAAATAACTTCTTGATTTCATTTATTTTATCGCTCAACTCTTCGTTGAAAAACGCAATTAAGCGTACTAGGATATAAAAAACTACACAAATTGCTTATAAAATTTCCATGTAAGCATAAAATCCTTCGGTTTCGCTCACAAAGCCGAAAAACCGAAACTCAATTCCTTTTCTAACTAGACTCATACACTAGTGTGTATTGTAAATATTCAAAATTCGAACGGTCCCGCGCGCGCCGGTTCGAACGCGCGCCGCATTCAAATGCGCCAGTTATCTACATTCGCGCCGAGACTTTGGCTAAGGAAGCGATCAGCTTATCGATACTTCATCGGTATCGATATTGTTTATAATCTTTTGGTTTTGCGAGCGAAATGCTTGACAAAGTTCACAAAATTTTAAAAGACCCAATCTGTACCAAACCTTATACGTCCCACTGCTGGGTACGGGCTTCCTTTATAGTCGAGAGTACGATTAGGACGGCGGGGATTTGCGAAAAAATACCTAATAATTGAATAAAATAAATAATTCATTATGTAACTGATTCTGTATAATTGTAAACTCACCGAAATAAACAGAGATGTATTGCGTGCTCTGTGTTTATTGACCAGCGTGCCTAAGTTGATATATTAGACCCGAAACGGGTGAACTGATTCCGAAGTTTTTATATGAAAATCAGCCATTTGTGAATGCTAGCAGCTTACAAAAAGTCCTCGGAATGATCTTCAGAAGTGTTCTATGTTACGTAATTAAGTTATATTGGTTGATGAAGATATTAATCATTAAATTATTTCTGTTGATAGCCGCGTGAGGATCTTTAAAAATACATAAAATAAATATAAATGCACAGTGCACTAGCCATTCCCAAGCGCCCTTTAAATGCCAACATACATCACGTGCCAAAAAATAAATTAAACCCATAGATAATAAAACACGATATGAAGTATTTTAATATCGACCAAGTTGTTTTTGTATTGTAAAAACACAAGATTCGAACCCGCGCACGCCCGATGTACGCGGGTGGCATTTAAATGGCCGTGTTATCCACTATCGTGAAGGACTGTGGGGTCGAGAAAATTTTATCGATATCGATAATGTGTTGACATGAAGTGTTTTCATTGTTTATGGGACTAAGAAGCTATTCGAACAAAATAAAAAAAAATACTCGTTTATTATTCCATATTCTATTTGGACATCAGTCACGACATAATTTACTTTTTTCTTTAAGATTCTTACATACATATTACTTTGCAATTGAAACGTAATTTTTTTCATGTTTTTCAAGTAAGGTTTCGGTTGTTTTTGCACATCAATGCCGCAAAATGATTCCAATAAAAGTTTTTTGTTAATTATATAATCCACTATTACGAGTACACATCTCAGAAAATGTTAAAATAAACATTGCAAAATAATATGTTTAAATATTAAATTCGATCACTTTGAAGCAATCGAAATAATATAAAAATAATCGACACAAATCCAATATCGATAACTTACACATCCCTACAGTAGCAAAGACAGCAATGCGTCTGTGAAATAGACAATCGTATATTTTTCCAAATGCAATGTTCGCCGCGGCTCGAGTGTTCTGTTTTACTTTAACTTTTTTATTTTTGTTCTTTTAACAAGGCGTTATTGGCCGGTGAGTAATCGGCTGTTTTGTTTTTTTTTTGTATGAGTAATGCCTTTTCTTTACGTCGGTGAATATGAATATTTTATGTGCCAGTATGTAGTGAATACGGATGACCAATAGACATCGTGTATATTAATGATTTGCGTAAAGATTAGAAGTCATATTAAGAACGTGCCTCTATTATGATTGAGGGGCTAGGTTCATGGTCCTCGACGCGGGCCTATAGTGTTGTCTTAAGAGTATTTATAATAAAGTTTCCTCACGACGTTTTCCTTCATTATAGTGCGTGGTGATTCGGCTATGAATAAATACATAAATAAATACATCCAACAGTCAAATACATAATTCTGACCCCACACTAAGATCGGGTCTTGTGTCGTGGGTATCAGAAGCTACGAGAGACTTTTCGGTATAAACACCCAGACCTGTGACACATATTTGTGGACCTCACAAACATTTGTCTCGGTGCGGGGATCGAATCCGCGGCCTCTCCTTTCACAGGCGGCATCTAACCAACTGCGCCACGGAGACTATCCTAACATGACTCCGAAAAGTCAGGGGTGTGCATTGCGATTTGAAAATGCGACTACCGATTTCAGGTTAAGCAGTCCGATCCTCCAATTACACAATCCATAAATCTTGAATCTTCAGATACAAAATTAAAATCCAAAAACACTAATTCAAATTACGCCGTAAAAGTCACGCATCAAATTCGAGCGCACTCCAATTTGTGTACAGAACTCAATTAATCTCGAGTGACTACTGACTAGTGTCGCCATCTTTCTTTTCCGTTCGGAAATCTGGATCGCGCGCCTTTTTGTAGAAATTAGCCCAATTTACGACTACGCCGCGCCGTACGGAGGGGTCTGTCGTTTTTCCTTCGATCGTTATTTTAATGAAGAGTCAAGTGGTAAAAGATATTACAGTGTGTTTGGGGTAACGTTTAGAATTGTGACAAGTTTCACCGATTTTTAATTCAATGATTTGACAGCGAAAGTAGTATGTCAGGATCGAGCAAAGTGGCGATCCATAGTCTCTGCCTACCCATATCGGATACAGGCGTGACCATTATGTATGTATGTATGTATGTATGTATGTATGTATGTATGTATGTATTTGACAGCCTCCGTGGCGCAATTAATCAGACGCCGGCTGTGATAAAGCCGTGGGTTCGATGCCCGCGCCGAAACAAATGTTTGTGTGATTCACAGGTATTTGTTTCGGGTCGGAGTGTTTGTGAGACCGAAAAGTCTCTCGCAGTTTCTGATACAAGACACAAGACTCGATCTTAGTGTCGGGTAAGGACTATGTATGTGACTGTTGGGTGTATATATTTAATAATTGTGGGTTTACACCCGATTTTGGAAATTACTAAGGAAAGTAGCATTAGACCAGCGATTTACTAGCCTCCTTATTCTCGCTAATATTAATAAAATGACTGCCTAGGTGGCGCAGTTGTACTACAGTACAATTGCAAAGCTGGGGTCTCGGGTTCGAATCATGGGTCGGGCAAAGTGACATTGGATTTCCATTCACTATCAGCCTGGAGTCAGGCATTTGTGCCCGATATGGCGATAGGCTCGCCCTATCACAAAACACGGAAAATACAAGACAAAACGTGGGTATCCTGGTTACATCTGCCTACCGCTTATGGGAAAAAGGCGTGTGTATGTTTATGTATTATATACCAAAATTTCTACGGTATATAAGTCCACCAACCCGCACTAGGCTAGCGTGGTGGACTATATGGCCTAACCACTCTCAATCGATTCTCTCGATTGTAGAGTAGGCCCGTGCCCAGCAGTGAGACGTATATGGGCAGATAAAATAAAAAAAAATAAAAATACCAAAAACACACTAGCTACACCGATCGCCGATCGCAATCATTACGCCGGCACGCGTTGATATTCGCGCAACGTCGGCGGCCACTCAATATTTGAACATATGCGCCCGCCCGCGTGAATGTTATTTTTATGCGACCTACATGGAAATGCCTCGCTTCAACCCCTTGTTAGGGGTGCGTCGGTATCGACATGAGACATCCTTTCGAATATCCACAGTATTAGACTGGCTGCTCAACGCGTCTTTGTCTGGTAAATTGTAGCCTGCGGGCCTCGTTCACCATCCATCCATCATCATCCATCAGCCAAAGGAAGTCCACTGCTGAACATAGGCCACTCCTAATAATTTCCACAGTGACCTGTTGGAGGCAGCCTGCATCCAGCGACGTCCCGCAATTTACCAGGTTGGCTGACCACCTAGTGGGTGGACGTCCCACGCTGCGCTTTCCGCTTCGTGGCCTCCATTCGAGAACTTTTTGGCCCCATCGGCCATCAGTTCTCCGTGCTATGTGCCCCGCCCATTGCCACTTCAACCAGCTAATCCGCTGGGCTATGTCGGTTACTCGTTCACCACCCTCAAGTAACTCTTCAAGTAGGCTAGTCATCAGTTAGTCACCCGTAACATCGCGTGTAGATTTCACGAGGCTCCAGTAACACTAATCGTATGATTACACTAATCAGTACCTTACTGGCCACATCATCTGCCAATTAGCGTATTTACTTGGTGGTTAATATTATGTACGATTGAGAGTGGTTAGGCCATATAGTCCACCACGCTGGCCTAATGCGGGTTGGCGGACTTTTACACACCATAGAAATTTATACAAATCGCTATGGTATGCAGGTTTCCTCACGATGTTTTCCTTCACCGTTATAGTTACCACTCTCAATCGTACTCTCGATTGTAGAGGAGGCCCGTGCCCTGCAGTGGGTCGTATATGGGCTGATACAATACAATACAATAATATTATGTTAATATAATGTTGTGCGTGGTGGCCTATTGGTAAACAGACCAAACGCGGCTGCCTACATGTTCACGGTGGTCGCGGGTTCAAATCCCAGGGCACACCTCTGACTTTTCGGAGTCATGTGTGTATTGTTAGTCAATCACCACGCACTATAACGATGAAGGAAAACATCGTGAGGCAACCTGCATACCATAGCGATTTGTATAAATTTCTATGGTATGTAAAAGTCCGCCAACCCGCATTAGGCCAGCGTGGTGGACTATATGACCTAACCACTCTCAATCGTACTCTCGATTGTAGATTAGGCCCGTGCCCTGCAGTGGGTCGTATATGGGCTGATACAATACAAAAATAATATAATGTTCAAGTCTCAACCTCCTTTTAAATTTTTTAAGAAAAAAATACGTTGACACTTCAGAGAGGCAGGCAACATTTACGATTCTGCGATTCACGCAGAAGGATCGGATCGCAAAAACCAATTAACTTTTTAAATTTATTAATGGTTATTAAATTGTAACAGTCACTAAGCTGATGACTAATACCTCAGTCCGCCCCGTGATCACGAAAACTGTAAATTAATCAAAACGTCTGGAAATTAAAAAAAAATTAAATCAAATTTGCGATAAAATCCGTAAGAATTCGTTTTATTTCAATGTGTAACATTCACTTTTAAAAACATTTTCTTTTCACTGCAAATTACCTAAAAAAAATCCCTGAAAACAACCCACGAATCCAAATCACAAACTATAATGTCACAATTTCAAGAAAAACTCAAAAAAAAAAACCACCCATATCGACACCAACCCCCATCCCTACACACACCCTTTGCCATACACCCCGCAGTTTCTGTTCGCAAATTTGTTCCTTAATACAAGAGCGTTGCATTATTTACACAAATATATACATAAATTCTGCCTACCCGCGTTGCGCTAACATGTGAACCTTGTATCTTGGTTAATATAATATTAATAGAACGGGGAAATCTTTTACTTTTTATGAAAAATGGCTATATCTCCCCGCGATAAAATTATGCCGGCCCACTGAAAATATTGTAGTTGACTCGAAATTTTATGCTATGTATCCAAAATCTGAGTATTAAACTTTTTATCTGTATCAGCTCATATACGTCCCACTGCAGGGCACGGGCCTCCTCTACAATCGAGAGTACGATTGAGGTTGGTTAGGCCGTATAGTCCACGTTGACGGACTATTACATACCATACAAATTCTTGCAAATCGCTACGGTATGCAGGTTTCCTCACGATGTCTTCCTTCACCGTTATAGTGTGTGGTGATTGACTATCAATACACACATGACTCCGAAAAGCCAGAGGTGTGCCCAGGGTTTTGGACCCGTGACCACCGTAAGGCCTCTTGTACACACACGGTTTTTCGGCGTGAAAATCTACGGTTGTTTCGCCGTGTGGAAGCACGGTTATCAGTCTTTTATGGATCACTATGAGAGCCTGTTGACATATACGGTGAAAATGGCGAAGGCGCCGTGACGTAGCGCCGCCGTGTGTGTGGACAAACTCTCCTAGTGATCCATACAACACTGTCAACCGTGCCTACACACGGCGAATTAACCGTCGATTTTCACGTCGAAAAACCGCGTGTGTACAAGACGCCTAAACATGTAAGCAGCCGCGTCTGGTCCGTTACCAACAGGCCACCACGCACTTTAAATATATTAATATGTCATTCAGCTTTTATAAAATGATGAAAGTCGTGCGGCCATGGGCTCTTGGTCTATAAGTATAACAGTCTATAATATTGGCTATGGTATACATCAAGCAGGGTGGCCTATCTATCTAAGTGGTTAGAGATCTTGTTAGCTCGTTTGTTCGTTTGCCTGTTAACGTATGAAGTGCTAAGTGACGCGCGGGCTCGTCCGTGTTAATTATATATTACTTTTGGGTTGTGGTACAATTTGAGTATTACGAAATAACCTCGAATGTATATTGGATCGCTGAAACATGAAGTGGAGGAAAGGAAGGGGGGAAGTGGGCAGAAAATATATCCAACTCCTATAAAATTAACTTTATGATTAGCTTCGTTGCGGGTTAAAGACAAGTTGGACATTCCCGGAGACGCGCTGAGCTTCAATGCTGTGTCATTACAATGCGTGCTGTTGATCCTGGTCTACAGGAGTTGCAGTGGCGGGTGTGAGGGCGGGACAGTCTCCAGCTAAAACAAGAAGTCGCGGGTTCGATCCTGGCACAGATCAATATTTAGTTTAGGTATAAAAGTTAGTGTTTAGTTGTTAAATGTAAAGACGCGTAGTTGGTCTAATTATCCGGAATAAATTGATGATAAAATAAAATACAATTGGATTTAACTAGTGGTGTCGGATATACGGATAGAAATTATAATTATTTTAGTACGGTAGGTAACATTAATAAAACATTTATAACTCTTTATATTTGTATTGGAAAAGAAAATAACTTTTCTATCCCTTTCACGGAAGGGGAAATACCTCTGCCAAGGGAGCGTATTTTAAATTATAATAATTTAGACTTTAAAAAATAATTAAAAAGTCAAATCGCCATCGCTTCTAACTTAAGGAACAAACGTGGACCACACATTACATTATCGCGTGGAGTTTTCAGAGTGTAAAAAATTGTGTTAATTGTACGTTTAAAAATGTGTGCATTCGTTATTACGACGTGTAAACAGCACACGCTTTTTAGAGGTAATCGGTTAGGCAAATGACCGGTTCGGACAACGGCAAACGAGATGTTTTTTTTAGTTTACTTCATAGTAGTGTTGTATAGCCTAGTGTGTGGTAAACGGACCAGACGCGACAGCCAACATGTTGACGGTCGCGGGTTCAAATCCCAGGGCGCACTTCTGACTTTCCAGTCATATGTATTGAAAGTCACCACGCGATATAACGGTGTTTTTACTTTATAATTTGCAACAGCAATAATATAATGAAACTCAACATACAAAACATTCCCTGCTCGAGAACGAAAAGGATATTATGCAATGACTAATACATTTATACAAACATAGTGTCATTTCAATGGAATTTGCTACTTTCAAATCACTTCCTTTAGTATTAATCATTTTTTTTTATCAGCCCATATACGTTCCACTGCTGGGCACGGGCCTACTCTACAATCGAGAGAATCGATTGAGAGTGGTTAGGCCATATAGTCCACCACGCTGGCCTAGTGCGGGTTGGCGGACTTTTACATACTATAGAAATTACTTACCGTAGAAATTCTTTAAAGTCGCTACGGTATGCAGGTTTCCTCACGATGTTTTCCTTCACCGTTAAAGTGCGTGGTGATTGACTATCAATACACACATAACTCCGAAAAGTCAGAGGTGTGGCCTGGGATTTGAACCCGCGACCACCGTGAACATGTAGGCAGCCGAGTCTGGTCCGTTACCAACAGGCCACCACGCACTTGTGTATTAATCATTGAGATATATTAAAAGGATAACTAACAAAAAGTTACGAAGGCGATATGTACCACTAATATTATTTTATTTCTATGAATGGCGAGACGAGCATACCCTTCGCCTGATAGTAAGCGATACGACCGCTCATGGACAGTAGCAAACCAAACACCATAAATTACAAAGCAATGCTTGTCATTCCACTACGCTCGCCATCCGAGTCATAAGATGTTAAGTCTCATTATGACCAGTGATTGCTCTGGCTACAATGTCCTTCAAACCGGAACACAACAGTGCATTTACACTGCTGTATGGCGGGAGAAATAGACATTGCGGTGGTACCTACCCAGGCGGCATCTTCCACGAGAGACCTACCACCAGTTCCATCCCAATGGAACTCCCAGTTGTAAAGCAGGGCCGTGCCCAGCAGTGGGCAATTATGGGTTAATACCTAAGAAGGGTAGGAGTGATAACATAATAAGACAAATAATTTATAAGATTTATTGCGCGTGGTGGTCACCCAATATGTGGTCAGACGACCTGGTAAAGGTCGCGGGACGTCGCTGGATGCAGGCTGCCTCCAACAGGTCACTGTGGAAATCATTGGGAGCGGCCTATGTTCAGCAGTGGACTTCCTTTGGCTAATGGATTGATGGATTGCGCGTGGTGGCCTGTTGACAACGGACGTTATTTAAAATTCCGCAACTAGGCCAGCGTGGTGGACTATACAGCCTAAATCAATCAATCGTACTCTCGATTGTAGAGGAGGCCCGTGCCCTGCAGTGGGACGTATAGGGGCTGATACATACAGAGTATACAAAGACTGGTACCGAAAACGCGAAAAAAAACGCGACGATTTTTTTTTCTGCAATGTTTTAAATATTGTGTTTGGGTGGTAAATCCATAGATTTTGCTAAAATTATAATTTAAAACCTTTCGTACCATAGCCCCTTTCAAAATAAAAGGGTGTACTTTTTGTGTGTATTTTTTAGGAAAATGTATGTACTTACCAACCAAATACGATAGGAAAAGAATTTCAAAAAAAAATCCTTGAGTTTTTTTGCAAAAATTTTAGTTGCACTGTGTCTAAAGTCACTAAAACTACCACCTGGCTTCGTTTTCTGTAGCAGTCTTGATATAGATTTAAAACTTGCTAATAATTACCGTCGAGCGAAGTCAGGTCGAAAAGTCAGTATAAAAACGCTCTCACCCGGCTATAGTCGAAAGCAAATTATATTTTATATAAAAAACGTACAGTACCGACCGTGGCTCCATTAATTTTTAAGCTTTTTTTTATTCGCATCCTCCGTCCTTCTCGCACCCGCTGGGACTACGTGTAGCTGTCCCTCTCGCACCCGCGGGGCACTTAAAAATTTCACTCTTACAGTTCCGAGAATTAATCTGGGTCTCGCGTTAAATAAGTCGCGTTTACTTTTGTCCTAGATTTCGGCTCGCGATGGGCTTTCAAGATAGTCCTCGACATAACCCCCCTTTCGTTGCGAAATAATGCAATTAATAACTACTCGGACGTCCCGACCGCAATAGCCGTTGTTTGTCAATGTGACGTCAACGTTTTTAAAATATACCCTATACTGACATTGATGCTGTCATTACATTGACATTGACAGTTAAAATATCATCCATTATCATCCATCCATCAGCCAAAGGAAGTCCACTGCTGAACATATGCCTCTCCCAATGATTTCCACAGTGAGTTGTTAGAGGCAGCCTGCATTCAGCGACGTCCCGCGACCTTTACCAAACCGTCTGACCACCTAGTGGGTGGACGTCCCACGCTGCGCTTTCCGCAGTAAAAATATACTCTATTTAAACTGGCATTAAGTTGAGAAACCACTACAGCGGTCAGGACATTCCAGTAGATAAATAAATTCACCCAACAGTCACATACATAGCCCTGACCCCACTAAGATCGAGTCTTGTGTCGTGTATCAGAAACCAGACTTTTTGGTATCACATACACCCAGAACCGAAACAAATTCGTGTGGATCACACAAGATTTTATCGCGGTGCGGGAATCGCACCCGCGATCTCTCGTTTGACAGTCGGCGTCTAACCAACTACGCCACGGAGGCTGATTGATAAACCTTATATGAATTGCGAAAATTTTATGGTAATCGCTTCATTCTCCATATCATTAGCTGAGAAAATAAGCTTGAATTATGAGTTGTACTAACACGGCCGGGGGTTCGATTCCCGCGCAGAGACAATGTTGAAATCAAATGTTTGTGATCTACAATTAGTAGTTTGGGTGTTAAGGTTGCAGGAAGTCGCTGGATGCAGGCCGCTTCCAACAGGTCGATGTGGAGATCCTTGGGGGAGGCCCATGTTCAGCAATGGACTTCCTGTGGCTAGTTAATCCAGAAATAAACAAGTTAGAAACATTTTAAATCTTGCAGTGGGAGTAAAAGAAGAGATGCAAAACAAAACTAGTGACGTCACTAGTCTTAATATGCATAACAGTGTACGCGTGTGAAAGAGACGGTAAGATGTTCGCACTACGCTCACTCTTTCTTTTAAATATTAATATTTGCCTCATATTACAAGCTACTTTAATACTGTTTTGACAAAAATATTTTATTTAAAAGGTAATAGAGCCACCAAGTTATCTGTTCAGTCGGAAGTTCGGAATCGTCGCTAGTGAGGAATTGAGTATTGCCACTTTAAAAAAATCTTGAATTAGATTAAGAGTAAATTAGAGAATTATATACACAGTTATGTATCTTATAAAATACGGTAAAAACGACACGGTAATATAACATTACCGTTGTCAGTGTTTTGGTAAAAAAAATAATGTGCATCTGCAGTAATTACCGTATATCTGATAACACTGGTTTAGTTCCAATTATGGCCACCTGAACAGATAAGTTGGTGGCTCTGTACTTGTGTTTCTACGGTTTCTACGCAAAATAATAAAAAATCTATCATAGTGAAATAGTGGCATGTGGCATGAGCTCACGTGACAGAGTGCTGAATAGCGTGGTGATGAAGACTTGCGGAGTGAAAGAGGATGTAGTGACGAGAATCGACAAAGGAATGTTACAATATTATGGTCATGTAGAGAGGATGGATGAAAGGAGACTAACCAAGCAAATATACAAGGCGAGGGTGAATGGAAGAGTCGGTAGGGGTCGACCTCACCGAACCTATAACATCCAAATCGGTGATACCCTCAACAAGGGTCACGTCGAAAGTACCCTAAACCGACGAGCATGCATGAAGAGATTGATGAAAATCGATGAAACGAAAGTAGTATGTCAGCATCGAGCAAAGTGAAGATCCATAGTCACTGCCTACCCCTATGGGATATAGGCGACTATGTATGTATGTATAGTCAAATAGTCTATGAAAACGTGTCTTGTCTCGCCTGAAAACATTACCATAAATCATAACATTATACTAATATTCCTCCGAGCAAGGAGCATATTTCCTAATTCATCTGACTCCGAGATTCCTATCTAAATAGTGATAAGCAAAGAAATTCGGCTAAGTTTGAGTCGGCGCTTTCCAATCCAATTTCAGATTTGTACAGACAGGCCCCGTTCCGGTTTGCGGAGAAAAATGCGAGCGTGAGCGGCGCGGATTTGTCTGGGTTCTGTATACCCATTTTACATGACTGACTGTTAAACGATGACAGATATAGTTAATTTATTTATCATCAGCATCAGATCGTTGCAGTCCACTGCTGGACATTGGCCTCTCCCAAGGTACGCCACAGAGCCAGGTCTGCTTTGTGCAGCGACTGGATAAATTTATTTATAAAACACTTAAATACATAACAAATGATAAAAAACACACAAAAATTAAAAATGGCAGTCTTATCGCTCTAGGCAATGTGTTAGACAACCATCGCATGAATATTATAGGATAAACAGAGGGCAGTCACAAGTTAAATATAATTGTGTTTGGATGGTAAATCCAAAGTTTTTGCTAAAATTAAATTTAAGGCCTTGCGTACTATAGCGTCTTTATAAATAAAAGGGTGTACATTGTACAATGCTACAAATTTTTTTGCAAATGAAGCTCACACCGCCTGCCTGATGGTAAGTGGTCACCGCCGCTCATGGACCTTTACTGTACCATGGATTTTACTATTGAAATACGATAAAACTGAAGTGAAACTGAGCTCGCTAGACTTTGAATAAAAAGGTTTTCCCTGACAAAATGCTGGTACAAGGACCCCTAAGTCGTCGGTTCTCGACGTTTATTCCCGGTGTTCCCGGAAAGGGTTAAATTCAGCCGGCTTCTGTACTCAATGGGCGGCCATTTTGAAAAGTAGGGTCCTACAGGAATGAGGAAGAAAGCAGCGTGGAGGACAACCTGAGTAATGCTAAGAATTTTACTTCGATTTGTATTTATGCTTTGACTGCTCTAACGATCGACATTACCCTTAGTGGGTATCCATAATCTTTTGATATGCGTAATAATACTGTCTTATCAAATTATTCAAATGACAGAAACCACGTTCTTTTCAATGCATCAGACTACGCTTCTCTCTCTTCCTCCTTTCAGCCACAGGAAGTCCACTGCTGAACATAGGCCTCCCCCAAGGTTCTCTACATTGACCTGTTGGAAGTGGCCTGCATCCAGCGACTTCCCGCAACCTTAACCAGATTGTCTGTCCACCTTGTAGGCGAGCGTCCGACATTGCGCTTGCCTGTACGCGGCCTTCACAGCGACAACGCTTACCTATACAAAATCTTATATCGCAATAATCATACTTAAATCAGCTTATATAAAATGAGAACCTAGTTGAGGTCATGTAGGTTCAAATACTAGATGAGAAGCGACAAACCAATGACAATAATATCGAATCTTAAGTGTCCGAAGATAATTCAAACCTATTGTGCCAATATTTACTTCAGTCATGTTCAAACTAGTGACAACTATGCATAAATGGAACTAAAAACAACCCAGAAAAAAGTTCGTGTGGTTCACAAATATTTGAATGAAGTCGACCTTATTCATGGACAGGTTTAAAACCTATTTTAGCTATCGAATGTTTTGTCCCTTTCGAAAGACTTTTAAATTCAGTTTGAGCGAAGAAGATAAAACATAGGTTTAACATAGGTTTGGCACGACTGCCTCGGTGACGTAGTGGTACTACGGTACGATTGCAAAGTTGAGGTCTCGGGTACGAATCCCGGGTCGGGCAGTGATATTGGATTTTTCTATTCATTATCAGCCCGGAGACAGGAATTTGTGCCCGATATGGCGTTAGGCTCGCCCCCTATCACATCGTGGAACGGAATATACAAGGCGAAACGTGGGTGTTCTGGTAGCACCTCTGCCTACCCCTTCTGGGAAAAGGCGTGTGTTTATGTATGTATGTAACATAGGTTTAGGTAGATACAATTAAAGTAGGTTTTAAAACTGTCTATGATTAAGGCCGAGAGTTTTTAAAAGTAGAACGACTTCTTATAGTATAGGACACACGACACAAAACATTTATCTTAATATGGTCAAAGCTTTATCGGTGATCGTTGGAGAAATCCATTTTTTTTTTATTATTGCATAGGTCTGGCAAACGAGCAACCAGGTCACGTGATGGTAAGTGATCACTGCCGCCTATGAACATCCACAACGCTGGATCAAAGAAGTGTTGCCGGTCCAATCGGGAGGGGAGCGGGAAGGAAAATAGAATGGGAAGAGGAAAGGGTTATGGGGATAATCTATTACATGCAATTCTATTCTTTCGCATAGACTTAACAACAAAACGTTCAATCATCGCAGCTTCACCATAAAAAAAGCAAACCATAGACAATTAATTCAAATTCTCAAAACCCGCACCAATCTGCCGTGGGCAGACTATATAATAAACAAACCAAAATGTCGTTTACATCATACAACATCATAATTCGGCCGGGCAGTTATTAAACAACGCCGTAACTCCCGCATTTCATTATAGAGCGTCACTTGGCTGTAATGGCGGACTCTCCCGCCTTTTTCGCTGTCAAAGCGCCATTTTTTGGCGGCAAGTGCGAAACTCAACGGTTTCTGCAGCGGCGACGGAATATTTCTCCCCGCATTTTAATATTAGTCTGCGTTTTATAATTTATGTGATTTTTTCTGTGTTGAATTGGTTTTTTAGAATGTGAAATTATTTTATGTTAATAGTTGAATAGTTGAAGTGATAGACATGTAGGTGGTTAAGTCTACAGTTCTTAACCGGTGTCGATAGCACAGACAACTGACGTGATTTAACAACTTTGCTGTTGCGTTTCGCTTTGTAAATGAGATTACCGGAGATCTTAAAGACGGTGGTAGGATATTAGTAATCCCAAACAAAGACTTCCCTGCCTGTTGGTGGAAAATCAGTAATAGAGAGATTTCATTTAATTTCAAGAGACTTGAGCAAGTCCCCCGTTTCGGTTGTAGCTTCTGTTTTTAGACCCAAAAGTTCTCCGCACTACGTGCCCTGCCCACTGCCACTTCAACTTACTAACCCGAGGTCAGTAACTTTCTTTCTCCAACAGATCTCATATCTGAACTCGTTCAGAAATACCGAAGAATAGACCTTTCCGTTGACCACTGAGGAACTGAGCTTCCAACATACAATACATATAGGAATATTATGTTCAGCCATTCAAGCGTGGCTCTTTTAAAAACATTCTACAGAAATGTGAAGTTCTTGATAGGAATAAAGCTTCCGCATTGAAAGATCACAGTGAACTATAGCCTAACCCAGGGGTTTTCACTTTGCGCGGTAAAAAATTAAAGAGGACGCTGAGAAGCAATTCTCTTTCAATTATTGTTGTGCCTATCACCTTAAGTGATATCGTAGCTAATCTATGGTACCTATCTATTTCATCCACCTAAATAGGTTAGGGCGCAGAGACAAAATACTCAACATGTATGTGCGCCGCGGACTGAACAAAAACGGGAAACATTGGCATAACTCCTTTCATTTATAAAAGAGACTTCTCAACAGTGGAAAGTATAATATAGATAAAATCAAAAACACAGGTATAATTAAAGTACCAATTGGCGCCGTATCGAGTGTAACCTTACAACACTTGTAACATTGCACATCGGAATCACATTAAAAATTAATCTCTGACCTTTTGCTAAGTAGGTTGTACAATCACCCGCAGTATATTGCGTCATTTATGTAATGTAATTTCTGAAAGATGATTTTTAAAAATTTGAGGACCTGAAGTATACAGAGTATTCCAGAGTGCTACCGAAAGTGAAGCCAGGTGGTAATTTTAGTGACTAGACATAATGCAACAAATTTTTTTTCAAAAAGAAGCGACGATTTTTTTTTGTATTTTGTTTTCTATCATCGTATTTGGTAGGTAAATGCATACATTTTCGTGAAAAAAGAATGTACACCCTTTTATTTTTAAAGACGCTTTAGTACGTAGTACTTTTAAATTATAATTTTAGCAAACACTATGGATTTACCACAATGATATTTAAAACATTACAGAAAAAAAAGTCGCGTTTTTGCAAAATCTTTAGTTGCCTCGTGTCTGTAATCACTAAAACTACCACCTGGCTTCGTTTTCGGTAGCAGTCTTTTACCCTGTACAAACATTTCTCAAAAAACCACGGTAGAGCCAGGCTGTTGTCAGTCACGACTCAGCATGATTGGGCAGGCTCGTCCGGGGCAGCACCACTGACCCAAAGGAGATCAATGCATCCGTGAAGCAATATATCCATGATCCAAGCGTTGTCGATGTTCATGGGCAGCAGTATCACTTACTAACAGGTGACCTGTTTACTAGTTTGTCGGACCTATTGAATGAAAAAAATTAGGACTACACGAATGGACTATACAGATGACATCGTCAGAGTCGCAGGAAAACAATGGATACGCTTGGCACAGGACATAAAAATGTGGCGTGCAAATGAGGAGGCCTATACCCAGCAGTGGGTTGACGTGGGCTGATTTAGATACATAGATACCAATGGATCACCTCGACCGGGGTACTACCACTGTCTCGTAAAAAAAACCGAAGTTATAATGTCGTAATCATTTCGAAGGTTATATTTCGTCGCTCCGCACAATAAGGATTTTGACTCAATTTTTATTATTGTTTATATCGAAAGGTAACATTTATAGTAAAAAGAAATATTTTTTAATCCGTTCATTATTAAACAAGTTGCATTTATTACATATTTGGTGGTGGGAAAAAAGAAAAGGATGCAACTATCGTGCTTTGACGTCATCCTCCATAAGGCGCGTGAGTGCGAAAGAGAAAGCGAATAATTAATTATACGATCAATTTTGATGCTGTTTTATATTACTCTTACAAAGAATGTTTAACAGTGATAATATTATTTTTATTGCATACGTCCGGCAAACGAGCAAACAGGTCACCTAATGGTAAGTGATCACTGCCGCCCATAAACATCCACAACGCTGGATCATGGATGTGTTGCCGACCCAATTAGGAGGGGAGCGGAAAGGAAAAGAGATGGGAAAAGGAAAGAGGTATTGGGCATCCGACAATCTTACTCACCGAACGAAACACGACAGCAAAGCCGTCGCTTCACCTCGGATCTACTTCGGTTCGGTTCTACATCTCTTCTACGTTGGACCTGTCATATTTTTAACCTAGGTGTAGGACTTGAAGAAAGGTCCTGTCGAGTAAGGGACCTGACTCTTTGTGAGTCTGATATCCAAGAAAAGCCTAATTATTGATGATGAGAAAGGTATCGCAAAAGAGATCGGAGTCTCTAAAGGACAAAATTCGGAACGAAGTGATCCGTCTGAGAACCAAGATGATCAACACAGCTCTGAGAGTTTGTAATTTCAAGTGGCAACGGGCTAGCCACATACATATGTCGCAGAACAGATATCCGCTGGAGACCGCGTCTTAGCCTAGCGTGGGACGCCCTCTGGCCAGATGGCAGGACGTCATGCATAAGAGAGCAGCGACTGGATGCATAAAGCAGCAGACCGGGCACTGTAGCTAGCCTTGGGAGAAGCCTATGTCCAGCAGTGGACTGCAACGGACTGATGATGATAATGAATTTTAGTTATTTTGCCGTACCAAAACTGATGGGGCCAAAAAGTTTTCGAATGGAGGCCACGAAGCGGAAAGCGCTGCGTGGCACGTCCACCCACTAGGTGGCCAGACGACCTGGTAAAGGTCGCGGGACGTCACTGGATGCAGGCTGCCTCCAACAGGTCACTGTGGAAATCATTGGGAGAGGCCTATATTCAGCGGTGGACTTGCTTTGGCTGATGGATTGGATTGCCGTACCAGTCAAGTTGTGGCGAAATTTTGTATTGATTAATTTCTTTTTGTTTTTTTTTAGTCACTTTTTCGACTGCCTCGGTGGCGTAGTGGTACTACGGTATGATTGCAAAGCTGAGGTCTCAGGTTCGAATCCCGGGTCGGGCAGTGATATTGGATTTTTCTATTCATTATTAGCCCGGAGTCAGGAATTTGTGTCCGATATGGCGATAGGCTTGCCCCCTATCACATCGTGGGACGGAATATACAAGGCGAAACGTGGGTGTTCTAGTAGCACCTCTGCCTACCCCTTCTGGGAAAAAGGCGTGTGGTTATGTACTTTTTCGTGGGCGTATAAAAAGATCTTACGAATGTTGACTTATAAAGATATATATTTTAATGTTTTTTATAACTATTCACAGTTGCAGACGACTGTACTACGCTTAATTTCGAAACCAACACATTTACAGCTTTATCAAAGACCAAAGGTGAATGGTTGTTACTGATTTAATTGCAATCAATGATTTATTGACTAGAATCAAATCAAGATCAAAATATTATTCCTACCAAATTTTAATCGCGGCTTCGCTCGTGTTCTTAAAATAACTGATGCAGATTTTTTTCATACAAATTTTGCTTCAAAATATTTCAGTTCACTATACTATAATTTACGGCTACATTTTTACGGTGGTCGCGGGTCCAAATCCCAGTGACCAACTCTGACTTTTCGGAGTTATGTGTGTATTGATAGTCAATCACCACGCACTTAAACGGTGAAGGAAAACATAATGAGGAAACCTGCATACCGTAGCGATTTTAAAGAATTTCTAGGGTATGTAAGTCCGCCAACCCGCATTAGGCCAGCGTGAAGGACTACGAGTATAAGGCCTGACCACTCTCAATCGTACTCTCGATTGTAAAGTAGGCCTGTGCCCAGCAGTGGGACGTATATGGGCTGATACAGGTACAGATACTATAATTAGATTTACATTATAACGGTGACAGAAAACACCTAGGTGACCTTCGTGCGTATATTGGGCCATATTGGATACCTCAGGGCGGAAGGAAAACATTGTGAGGAAACCTGCATAAAAGTCCGCTAACCCGCACTAGGCTAGCGTGGTGGACTATATAACCTAACCCCTCTTAATCGTACTCTCGATTGTAGAGGAGGCCCGTGCCCTACAGCTGGAGAAATATGGACTAATAGAGATACTGATACTATAATTTAGGCATTATATTGCAATTCATAGACGTCAATAACCTAACTTTTATGCTAGACAACTGTCTTTTTCTCGGACGCCCGTCAGTTATATTTCTATCCCTCAGGAAGATTACTTGTTTTCTAGATAAAAAAAGTATCCTATATCCTTTCCTGTATCCCTACCAACGCGTATGCAAAGTTTCACGACGATCGGTTCAGTAGTTAGGGCGAGAACGCGTAACAAACACACTTTCGAATTTATAATATTAATAGCGGCGTTCCCCGGCTCCGCCCGGGTGTAGATACTTTTTGAGTCCAGTCCACATCAGATAAATATTATTTTGGGTGGGTTATATTTTTTATTTAAACTCAACGTTACTGCCATCCTCTATACCGCTTTACCCGTCCCGTCCCGTTACATCTCCTCCTGTCCCATCTCATTATGTCTCATATAATCTGCCCTAAACTCTCTCCCGTCCCATCCCTCTGAGCTCGTAACAGTAGGTAGCAACTATATCTGAATGCCTTGCTCATCCCACGGGAACACTTCTTTTTCGGGATAAGTCTATGTGTTAATAGGGGGTCAGCTACCTCCGTACCGCCATACCAAAATTCGTCAAATTTGGTCCAGTCATTTGAGCGTTAAAGGGTAACAAACTTACTTTCAGATTTTTATTAGTAAGGATCGTATGTGTAATAGTTTTAATCTTTAGATAACCTTGTCCCATCCTTTATTAGCTGTGAACTAAATGTTCTAGAAATTATTTTCACACGTTTACTCGAATGTTACATTGAAATAAAGCTTGTCTTACTCTGTGGAGACCGCGTCTTAAGAAGCGTACCGTACACGATAGTGAAAAACCTGTCAATGTTGCATACGCAAATATGTCGTGTTACTTTTTTTATTCAATAAGTACGGCAAACGAGCAAACAGGTCGCCTGATGGTAAGTGATTACTGCACATGAACATCCACAACGCTGGATCATAGATGTGTGCCGGACCCTCAAAACGGGAAGGGAGAGGGAAGGAAAATGGATGAAAAGAGGAAAGGGGTATTGGTAATTATGAGAACAGACTTTAACTAAAAGGATTGAAATCGTGATTGTAGATCAATGGGAAGTGTTATAATACAATCATGTATATAACAATACATTGTATGTCTTATTATGTATCAAATATTCATAGACAATGAAGAGAAATTAACAAAAGATGTTACTGAGCAGTACCTATATGACAAAAGGGTAATAACATAAGACATGAATTATTTATTACTAAAATAATAATACCAGCCCACATACGTCCCATTGCAGGGCACGAGCTTGCTTAACTATCAAGAAACCTATTGGGAAGAGTAAGGACCAATTCCGCCACACTGGCCTAGTGCGTGTTGGCAGAATTCACATGTCACAGAAATTATTGAAAATCTCTATGTTAAACAGGTTTACTCACGATGTTTTCCTTTACCGTTATGCTTGGTAATTGACTATTGATACACACATGTCTGCAAAGTCAGAGGTATGCCTAGGTATTCGAACCCGCAACCACGGCAGTCTGGTTCGTTATCAGCAGGCATACTAAAAAAGTACAAAACACTGCAAAGTAATGAAAACTAAAAAAGTTTCATAAATAAATCAGCCAATATGCGTGCCACTTCAGGGCACGGGCCTCCTCTACAATTGAAATGCTAGTCATAATCCTTTCTGGTCTACGTCTAGTACAGGTTCGCAGACTGCAAATATAACACAATACTTCCCAAACTATGGGTAGTGTATTGATGGAATAATGAGAGGCCCATGAACAAATTTAAACTTTTAATTTAAAAAACCAAGTGCAGCTAAAGTTGAATTTACTGTTTGCAGTAGCACTCATTTATCATTGTTTTAAATAACAACAACACAACAAAAATAACAATTCTACAGTTATCTGAAAATTTACAATTCTATAGTAACATAATGTTGTTTAATGGTATCTTAAATTCACACAAAGAAAATAGAACTAATTTTATCTGCAATAAAATCTATAAAAAAAGTTTTTTGTTCAATAATGTATGTATATGAAGAGTCCTTAATTCATGTTGGGGACACTACTAAGGAATCTGAGCTTTACAAATATTTTATGCCCCTTAACTTGGATGGTTTACCAATAATTTGGCAGATTTTGTTAGATAGGTCAGAGCAAAGTCTACTTTGGGAGCCACTGGTATATAGGGTTACATAATGTTTTATAATTTAATATAAAATTTATATTTGTATTTCATAATGAAAATTGAAACCCTATCCAAATTGGTCAAGTAGTTATTGAGAAAAGCATGGACATAAAATAACACTGGTAGAATTTGGATCTCCCTTTATTAAATTGGTTAATAAATAACTATAAAATAAATTTGACACATTGAAGTAAGTTGAAACAGATGCTAATTTATATTAATACAGTCTGGTATTTTTGTTTGTGTGTATCTTCAGCTCAATTAAGTTATTATAATTGTTTTTTTCCCTAAGGTTTTTATCATACATTTTTTAAAATAATGATATTTTTTTAAATAAATTGTCCAAATTTTAAATAACCAAATTAATTGTTATTATGCTTTTTAAAATATTATTTACTTTAAAATGTTAATTGAAGTGCCATTCCTTACATTTTATTATCATTAAAAATGTGTTTCAACAACATTTAATTACAGTTAAATTTTTTGTTCATCACAAACTTTTAAAGTAAGTTTTTATAATATATAATTATGTAGATTGCTTCATTATCATGTGTAATTACATGTAAATTTAAATTAAACATCAAAATATCTGTGTTCATTTTTTATTAGCATCTAATGTTTTTTATTAACATAAACATAACAAAAAATCAGACCTTGATAAGACAAAAGAAAAATAATTTAACCTTTTTCTTCTATTTACTTTTTTATTTAATTAAATATTTTCCAAGACAAAAAAATTGAATTTTAATAATTGGGAAGTATTTTTCATTTTTTTTTACGTTTCTAAATTACTTTTAGTAAAAAGTGATCCGAAAAAGGTTGTAACATTAAGGCTGTATACCTAAAAAAAATATTCACGATAAATTCGCGCTAAATTCAAAAGTCGAACAAACGCTACAGAGCCTTCAAACCACGTGGAGCGCCAAGGTCGAATTTATGTTTTCAACTTGTCAAGCGGCGGCGTGTGATAAATTAATTCCACGGGCCGTTATAGTCCGACCACCCACGATACTTTCAACCCTATACAGTAGAATATAAGGGCGATATTTCCTTGAACGGCCGTCCCACGCATAGTCGCCAACCCAGGCAATATATCTTGGGTCGTGTACTGCCCCTGACAGTTCGTAAACAAACGTGAGCTACCGCAACAAAGGGCGACAGCCGTTTTAAAACGATAAATTAACTATACCCGTGCCAAATTACGAGTGTGGAAATAATCATTCTCGAAATATCTATAATATGCACATCACACAACACAATTAACACATTTAAACAATATAAAACATAAATAACACTCACCAGAAAACAACACGAGACTTGGAGACCGTCCGGAGTCATCTGTGGTACGTCTTGCACATATCGATCTGTCTTGCAGTTCTCAAAACACGGCGAAAAAAAAACGAAAGAGGTTACACACAAAAATGTCGAAAACCCGCACACGTCACTTTGATTGTAAATAAAGTTTTTAATTGCTCCCGAGGCACGCACCCGACGACGTAACGCGCTCGTTAAATGAATCACAATCAAAATAAAAATATATTTTCGTAGACGCTGCGTCTACAAGCGGGTCTGTCTATCTGAGCTATCTGACGTTGTCAATATTCGTCAAAATGAAAATGGCGACACCCTCGGCGGTACGCGATCAGCTCTATATCCGTCTCTATCTAACCCGCGCGTCAGAGAGGGACGGGCGATGTACGTGTTTTCTTCGGAACCGAATGTGCTGTGATGTCACGCCCAACGGCGTAATGTATAGCGTAATTTGTAATTTTTGAACGAATATAAACTCGTTTTAATGGCTCTAATTTACGATCGTTTTGCATACGAGGTCGTTATATGAGAGTGTTGGTCTACACGCAGTTTAATTGCGCTTTAAACTGTTATTATGTGTTAGTAAAAGCTTTGCGCATGTTAGGCCCATCCCACCACTCAATATCTGTCGGCCCTCCTTCTTCTTATTTTATTCAGCAGTTTTTTTTTCCAGATCATCTCGACTGCATTAATTCCATGCCCGGCAGTCGCAATGCAGTTCTTAAATAATGAAAGGCGAACGGTTCTTTGTGACAATGGTCCTATTTGATAGTTCGTTCTTGATATTAAATTAGATTTGATCTCACGTCGGCGATGAAGGAATTATGTTTTTAATGCAGGCTGTCTGGACGTAGTAACATTTACTGAAATTTAAAAAAGCAATTTGAGGGCCGGTTTTAAAATGTATTTTTTGTTTTTGTGTTATTTACGTAAACGGAATGATTTTTAAATGTAGGTGTGTACTGAATAATTGGCACCAATTTAAATCTAAAATTACTGATTAAAAATCTGACTTAAATATCTTATCAAATCGACACATAAATTTATACAGACAGATTAATACAAAATTGTGTCAAATGTAATTTATACCTAACAGAAACGTTATAATTAACTTTAATAGAGTTTTATAGCTTTTTACTAATAACAACAAGCGACTTTGCGTGTGTTATTTATTCTGAAAAAACGATGTTATTTTTTAAATTAAATGATAACACTAAATAGAATTAACATAGAATTTCCTTAATATAAATAATTTTATGCTATTTTCATAAGCAATTGCATAATATTCTTTTTTTACAAAATATGGTTTGATTTATTACGCATATTTTGAACCCTAACCTTCGTGAGATCTTTAACTGTCCCCTTACCATAAACAGAGGACATAATGTAAGCTCTGTCAATTTTGGACGATAATTGGCCTTTATTAAAAACAATATACGGACTAGACACTACTTCATTCATACACATAGAAAAAAACGTATGCAATAATTATAGGAAGTCCATAATCAGTGCCTCGAGCATTGGTTGTGTAAAAAATGTAATAAAAGTTTCGCCTTCCGCGTCAATGTTGTGTTGTAAATTATCTAAATTATAGGTTTATCGTCCGCTTAAGGCATGACGATATTTTATTGCTCTTCAATAAATCTTCCGTTCTCTGATGGAATGTTCGCAGTTCGCACGGCTGATTGTCAATTGTCTTTGCTAGTTGTCAAAATCAGCTGACGGTGAAGTGTTTCGTTCGGAAATATAATGCATTTGGGTCGAAAATACTAAAATACACGTGTCAATAAATATAATTATATTAAATAAAAATGATACTTTGGTGAATATAAAGTTGTGATTTGAGAAGATAATAGAGTTGTGGTAAAGTAAATCTGATTTGCATCCATCGAATTATTCGTTCGGAAATAAAGTGGTAGATTTTTAATGCATAATATGGCAATATTGATACTAATTACTAAAAATATTTTGAAACAATCTTTAAATAATATTTTTTTAGTCTTAGTTAGAATTTAATATGGTCATGTTTTGTTTAATTCATTACATCTAATCTAATATACACCAACACCATGAATGAATATTAATTGTTACGAATTTACTTTATATATCTTTTGAAAATACTAATAGTCTTTTCATATGTATAAATTACTTATATAACAATAATTTGTTATAATTTAATTAAAATTCATTATAAACATCTGTTTTGTGTTTTGGTACGTTTTTTTTACCTAAATTGGCAACACATACTATTTCCAGCCGTTTAGTTTTGAACTTTTAAAAAGCACCGATCTACAAAGAAGAACTTGTGTGCATTAATTTTTTTGTAATATTTTCTTATTTTATTCATTAAAATGTCCGAAAAGGCTCGAACATCGCGTTTAGCGTCATACAAGAACACTGGCCAGGGAACTACGGTAAGACTTTTTGTTTTTTTTATCCGATAAAAACTATTCGAAATTAACCAGGCGAATTGATCTTCTTTTTTCTTTAGGAGCTTCATGTTGTAAAAATTGATTAAATTCATTGATTAATAGGCTGTACCAATGCATCGTAATTAATTTATAAGGATTTGAAAGTTAAATGTTCGCATATAAACTTGAATAACTAAGGCTTTAATATTGTAATATCATTTTACTTTTTAAAAAGGACTTTTTACACGTACTTTCTGTTATAGTTACCTAACTAAAGTTCATGACAATCTGAAGTAATTTTGAGTATTTATGTCTATAATTTTCGATAAAAACTACACGTGGCGAAAGGAAAAAATAACTATAAAAAAAAATTAACCACAATTCCTTGTTATTATCGCGTCGGAATTTAAACAGTTACATTATTTTTTTAAATTGAAATGATGGTGATTGCGTGAAAAATCAAAAACATCTATCTAATTCCCAAGAATTATTCAACTATTATTATTTTTAGGCTGCTCTCTCAAACATTATTTTTTAACTCCCATTTGTTATTCTACTTCTGGGCCAAGAACTTTCCCTCATCTTCGCTCATCAGAGGATTTAGAGTCCAGATCATCTCGCTAGTACTTATTTTTCTTCAAATAACTAAAAATGCAGGGCACTAGCCTCCACTAAAATATAAATTTTGCTTAACAGACCATATTCCTCGGCTATACTAGAGCAATTTCTCAGATTCCATGTAACATAGAAATTCTTGTAATTCTCAATAGTACACAGGTTTCTTTACAATGTTTCCCATGACTGTTAAAGTTATACGACTAATAATGTAACAGGAGCTTCGCCGCAAGCGTGCTGAGCTGAGCGTAGCCCTCCGCAAGCAAGCCCGAGATGAACAGCTTCTCAAACGCAGGGCACTCTCACCAGAGGCCTCGGATGAAATTGAGCCAGACAGGGCTTTGACACCCTCTGAAATTGTACAAGGTAGGTAGAAGGATTGTGTTGACCCGTAAGATATGTATAACAAAGTGTAATTTATTGTATTTTAACATTAAATGGTATCAATTATCAACCTTATTCATAGACTTTTTTAAAATCTATTTTAGTTATTGAAAGTCTTATCTTCTTCACTCAAACTCAATTTAAAAATTGATTGAAAGGACAAGTGTTTTATCCTTTTAAATAATAGCTGTTTAATCCTTTTAAATAACTAAAATAGATTTAGGGACTGTTTATGAATAAGGCCATATATGGGCCGCATTAGACAACAGATAGAATGGCTGTTTCCTGCGCTGGGAATAAAAAGTATGTACTTACTATTTATTATTATTCTTTATTTTACACCATAAAGCAAATAAATACAGAATTAATTATAATTACAGAATAAAATATTAATTACCGGTAGTACAAATAATGGTTTTATCACTATAGGCCATCTCTTCTAACTTTGTTGTGTATTGTTCAGCAATAATGTATTTAACTGTGCTCGACTTTTTTATTATCTTGAGTACAAGCAGAAATACCAGTAAAATAAAAAAAATCTGTCAAAACAGTATTAAAGTTGCTTGTGTTGTAAATATGAGTGTTTTAAAAAGAGAGTTGAAGCGTAGTGGGGCCATCTTACCGTCTCTCTCACACGCGCACAGTGACGTAATATGTCTTAATATTATTACGACAAATTACGTCACTAGTTTTGCTTTGCACCTCTTTTATTTTACTTCTACTGCAAGATTTGAAAACGTTTGTAACTTGTTTAATTCTCAATGGATTTACAAAATACTTTGTTTGCTAGATTTTGTATATGGATATGTTTTGATAAATAAAAAAAAATCAAGTCAAATACCCTATGTACTTTGCTAGAAGCCTCACATCTTTTTCTTCTTTCCATCCATCAGTGGTTGCAATCAGTACTTACCATTAAGAAAGCTTTAGTGCCAGACCCATACAGCTTGACATTGTCATGAATAGCTGCTTTGGCACACCACTCGATCCCTGCACCAAGACAAATATTTGTGTGGTCCACAGGTATTTGTTTCGGGTCAGGTTGTATGTGAGAGAAGTCTCATAGTTTCTGATATGACACAAGAATGAATTGGACTTAATGTTTGTTCAAGATGAGTGACTGTTGGGTGTATTTATTAAATTAAAATTATATTAAACCGAATGTGAAAAGAACCATTGTAATCCCACTACATTTTGAAAGGGTTTCAAGGGAGGATTGAGGAATTTTCTTCAGGTCTGAAGGTGTTAGTCATATCTTACCAAATTTTTTATGGGACCACCTGTGAAGTATATGCTTGGAAACAAAATAAGAATTTTCTAATCGGTTCAGGCGTCTTCAAGTAATCGGTGAATATACATAAAAAAAGACTTCGACGAATTGAGAACCTCCTTCTATGTTGTAAGTCGGTTAAAAAGAGAAAGTACATATTTTATAGGCTTAAATATTGCAGGGCTGAAGTCCGCGGACATATCCACTAAGACGTTGTCAGCTCGTGCGGCCCGGCGCATGCTCTCCCGGGAACAGAACCCGCCCATCTCGGTCATGATCGAGGCTGGGGTTATCAAGCCTTTGGTTGAGGCCCTGGAAAGAGATGATTGGTAGGTACAGGAAAAATATAAGACACGTGACTTGATAATTATTTAGGTGTTTTCTAGAGCGGTCATGTCGAACATAATCTGTGCGCGCTGTATCTACCTACGCCGCTGGAACCCACGAGCGAGACGAAACATGTTGCGGCCGTATATGAATGATAGAAACAGATATAAGGGGCCACTCTTTTTTGTTGTGGGAGATGTTTTTGATGTGGTAGAGCCATGCTGTCTGTCATGACTCAGCATGACTGGGCAGGCTCGTCCGCGGCGGTACCACTGTCTCAGGAAATCGACGTGAAGCGACAGTTTAGCTGTCGTTTCGTTCGGTGAGTGAGATTGCCGGATGCCCAATACCTCTTTCCTCTTCCCATCCTTTTTCCTTCCCTCTCCCCTCCCAATTCAGCCGGCAACACATATGATCCAGCGTCGTGGATATTCATGAGCAGTGATCACATACTATCAGGTGACCTGTTTCCTCTTTTGCCAGACATAGGCAATAAAAAAAGAATATGGACCCAATTTTTCATTGCATTTTATTTGCGATGTCCATTCTAAGTTAATATGATTTTCAGGTGGCAGTGATCACTTACCATCAGGCGTCCTGTGTCCTCGTTTGCCGAACCAATGCAAGAAAAAAAAAATGAGACCACTTTTTTTTGCATTTTGTTTGGGATGTCTAATCTACGTTACAATAATTAGCACTACAAAATGACTTCCATTTAAATTTTTCTATATTACATTTATGATGATTAAATGATTGTGTTAATGGACATTATTTGAATGTTTCACAGCTCGGATCTTCAGTTTGAGGCGGCATGGGCTTTGACCAACATAGCTTCAGGAACGCATGCTCACACCATGGCTGTGGTAGACGTAAGTAGTGACTCATTTGAAGAAAAAAAATAGTAATAAATTTACAAAAATATTGTACAAAATCAAATTAATTAAAATATTTTTTATATGCCTCAGTGGCGTAATGGTACTACGGTACGATTGCAAAGCTGAAGTCTCGGGTTCGAATCCCGGGTCGGGTAAAGTGATATTGGATTTTTCTATTCATTATCAGCTCGGAGTCAGGAATTTGTGCCCGATATGGCGATAGGCTCGCCCCCTATCACATCGTGGGACGGAATATACAAGGCGAAACGTGGGTGTTCTGGTAGCACCTCTGCCTACCCCTTCTGGGAAAAAGGCGTGTGTATATGTATGTTTTTTATTTGTTATGTCTTCATAATTTATATTTATGTTTTTTATATGTTATTTCTTTTTTTATATGTTGTCTTTTTTTAGTGTAAAATATAAGGAAATTGAATACATATTTTATTTGTACTATAAATAGGATTCACCTATAAGTATTATCTTTGCACTGAATGGTTAAAACCTCTATTTAATAGCCTTCTTGATCAATAGACAAATTTCTTTACATTTCAATTAATTTAATTTCTTATGGACTTAATGTCTACTAAGGGCCTTATATACGGACAGTCTCAAAACCTATTTTAGCTATGAAATGTTTTGTCTTCATCGCTTAAAATATATTCAAAAATTGTTCGAAAGGGACAAAACATTCAATACTAAAATTGGTTTACAAACTCTATGAATAAAACTGTGTCTTGTTAGTTGTTCTATGTGCAATGTTAACTTGCATTCTACTTTGAATAAATAGAAACAGAGCCTCTTGGTAACTTTAATAACGTTTCAGGGAGGCGCCATCCCCAAGCTAATCTCCCTACTAGCACAAGGAGGGGTGGTGGGAGAACAGAGCGCCTGGGCACTAGGCAACATAGCTGGAGACGGTCCGGAGTTCAGAGACGTGGTGCTCCACGGAGGCATACTGCCAGCGCTGATGCCTCTGCTGAGCACCAGCACTCCGCCCAGCCAGCTGCGGACTGCGGTGTGGACTTACAGTAACTTGTGCAGGTATTTGGAGTTTTTATTATCAAACGTGGAACGGTGAAGGAAAACATCGTGAGGAAACCTGCATACTGTAGAGATTTTAAAGAATTTCTACAGTATGTAAGTCCGCCAACCGCACTAGGCCAGCGTGGTGGACTATATGGCCTAACCACTCTCAGTCGATTCTCTCGATTGTAGAGTAGGCCCGTGCCCAGCAGTGGGACGTATATGGGCTGATAAAAAAAATTATTACCAATAATTGGATAGAAAACTGCAATATTTTCTATAAACGTCCTAATGATTAACGTGTAGTGACTCATCCCACCATTTGTAATATATTTTGATTTATTCTCAATTAATATCGATCTTCACAATTCAGATCTTGAACCTAGCGTGGAGATCACCGACAAAATATTTTGTTTTGTAATTTTAACATTCATTTGATGTAAGCTCTTTGTATTTTTAAGATTTTTATGTACTTATGTCCATTGGACTTAAATAAATATTATTAGATTTTTTCAGTTTAGTCCCTTTCCAACGAGTTTAGGAATCAGTTTGAGCGAAGAAGACAGAACATTTGTTAGCTAAAATAGGTGTTAAATCTGTATGAATAAAGCCTTTAAAATATTGAATTTTTTTAGGAACAAAAACCCACTGGTGAAGTTTGAAATGGTAGCTCCGGCTTTGCCCTACGTATCAGAACTACTGGCGGTGTCAGATCAAGATGTTTTGGGTAACATACATTTACTGTTACAAGCCTAGCAAACATAATGGTTTCTTGGATTCACGCGAATGTTACACATTGAAATGAAACGAATTATTACGGATTTTTTCACGAATTTGATTTAATTTTTACATTTTTAATTTCCCGACGTTTCGATCGTTACAGTTTTCGCGGTCACGGGGCGGACTGAGGTATTAGTCATCCGCTTAGTGACTGTTACAATTTAACTAACCTTAATTTACAATTGTTAATTTTAAAAGTTAATTAACTTTTTAAATTAAAAATGTGTAAATTAAATCAAATTCGCGATATAATCCGTAAGAATTCGTTTCATTTCAAAGCCTAGCAAACACATATTTATGTAAAACGAAACCCATGTAATTAAAATCGGCGTAAAATTATTCAGCATAAAACTATCTTTTGTATCTTTGTTCATATTAAATTAATAAAATCTCATTTTCGGGCCCATGATTAAAAGAACCTTCACACGGTAACAAAACTATATTATATACTAACATGCAAAAGTTTTTAACGCTGGAAGCTGTTTTATTAACTTTATTTAGATACATTACAATTTGGCCCCAACATTCACCAAACAAAAGTTCTCGAATGGGGCCCACGAAGCGGAAAGCGCAACGTGGGACTTCCACCCTCTAGGTGGTCAGACGACCTGGTAAAGGTCGCGGGACGTCGCTGGATGCAGGCTGCCTCCAACAGCTCACTGTGGAAATCATTAGGAGAGGCCTATGTTCAGCAGTGGACTTCCTTCGGCTGATGGATTGGATTGGATTCACCGAACAAAATCGGCATTCCCACTATTTTTCATTAATTGTAAATTATGCGTACTTAAAGACGATATCACAAATTTCGTACTGTAAAACCCCATTTACACGGAGAGAGTTTCTCGGGCGAGAATCGTATGCGATTATCGCATGACATAACCGCCATAGATTATCGTGTTCTGACAATGTTCACACGATGCGACTTTTTATATCCTTACGATAATCGTATCTTCTAGGCGAGATACTCTCCTCGTGTAAATGGAGCTTTAAAATGTATTCATCAATATTTTTATTAATCAAAAAATTTAAGATCTTATCATTTTACTTCAAAACCAAAACTAGATTTTATTCCACAGCGGATGCTTGCTGGGCCCTATCATACCTCACAGACGGCCCCAACGACCGCATTGAAGCAGTGCAGTCCACACCCAAACTCCTGCAACGGCTGGTCAAACTCCTCGAACACACGTCCCCTGGAGTCCGGACTCCGGCCTTGAGGTCCATCGGGAACATGCTCACCGGATCTGATGAGCAGGTATGGAGTTTATTAGACAATTGTACTGGTGGTAGGTCTCATACTGAGAGGTCGCCTGGGTAGGTACCATCGCATTGTTTATTTCTCCCGTCAAACAGCAGTGTGCATGCACTGTTGTGTTTAGTAAAGGACATTGTAGCCAGAGTAACCACTGGACATAATGAGACTTAACATCTTATGTCTCAGGATGGCGAGCGCAGTGGAATGCCAAGCATTGCTTGACTTACAAAGTCACGATGTTTGGTTTTGCTACTGTCCATGAGCGGTATCGCTTACCATCAGGCGAATGGCATGATCGTCTCGCCATTCATTGTAATAAAAATAAACACATTACTTTTTTTGTTCGCATCCTTTTTTCCTTCCCTCTCCCCTCACGATTTCAAAGGCCGGCAACTCATCTATGATCCAAGCGTTGTGGATGTTCATGTGCAGTGATCACTTACCATCAGGTGACCTGTTTGCTCGTTTATCAGACTTATAAAAAAACTCTGACTTGTTTCTTTGTTAATTTTTTTCAATAAAAACATTTCATTTACCCCACAGACGGATCGGTGTTTGGACGCAGGATGTCTAGAGCACATAATGTCCCTCCTCCGTTGCGGTAAACCCTCCCTCATGAAGGAGGCAGCCTGGGCCGCGAGCAATGTGTTCGCTGGCACGCAGCCTCAGATACAACGAGCCATCGATGCGGGGATGTTGATTCACCTGTGCCATGTTATCACCAATGAGGATATTAAGTAAGTGGATTCAAAGTATTTTAAATTATCGACAGCTTCCGTGGCGCAGTTGGTTAGACGCCGGCTGTGAAACGAGACGCCGCGGGTTCGATCCCCGCATCAACACAAATGTTTGTGTAGGCCACAAATGTTTGTGTCGGGACTGGGTGTTTGTGAGACCGAAAAGTGTCTCATAGTTTCTGATGCACGACACAAGACTTAATTGATCTTAGTATGGGGTCAGGACTATGTATGTGACTGTTGGGTGTATTTAAATTTATTTATTCATTTTATATTTTTTTAACATTTCTTAATTACCCGACGCGACGTTTCGATCACTTTACAGCTGAAATGAAATTCGCGATAAAATCCTTAAAAATTAGTTTTGTTTCAATGCAATTGCATTGAGTTAAGTCCCTTTATACGGGGAGAGTTTGTCGAGCCGATAATCGTATGCCATAACCGACATAGATTATCGTGTTCTGTTAAAATTGGTTTTTAAATTGTCCATGAATAAAGCTGCCAGTGTTTTAACTTTTATCCACTGCGTTGGTGAAACAGAGTATACTGATTCTTCGTTCTGGGCTACTTAGCTTCACTCAGCCATATTAAACAAAATGTAAACATATTTGTATTAAAAAAATATATGTTACTTGCAAATTATAACAAATTGTCAATGAACTGCTCTGATTTAAACCAACTTGTAACTTTTGTAATAATCACGATATTGTAAACTGGTTTTGAAAAGAGCAACACTAGAGTTTCTTCCCCGTGCTACTCTAGTGAAAACCGCTTTCCGAACCGGGTCATAAAACAAACTGACAATCTAAATAATGTTGAAAATTTTACTCAATAAATTATTTTCATCTTCATTGTCATTTTAAAAAATGATTAAAGTTATATAAATGTATTGCAGGTGCCAGAAGGAAGCGGCGTGGGCGGTAACGAACCTGTGCCTCGGCGGGACTCGGCCGCAGCTGGACGCGCTGTTC
Organism: Theretra japonica; assembly: GCA_033459515.1. Taxonomy (NCBI): domain Eukaryota; kingdom Metazoa; phylum Arthropoda; class Insecta; order Lepidoptera; family Sphingidae; genus Theretra; species Theretra japonica. Next base: position 1,141,996 of record CM065952.1, read on the forward strand.
AGCTCGGGGCTGCTGGCTCCGTACTGCGCGCTGCTGCACGCGCGGGACCACCGAGCCATCAGCGTCGTGCTGGACGGACTCACGCACCTGCTGCAGGTGAGGGGTGTACACAACTACACATACAGGGTGTGCACACAAACGGCGCACTTGCTCATATACATTTTAGTCAATCGTGATTGCGTCTAGATTAAAATGCATTTTCATACCATAGTCCGATAGTAACAAAGATGTCGAGAAATTCACAATTAACAACACACGTGCTTCCCCTTAACGTATTACGCCAAATAGATACCCATGTACCTCTGTAACAAATGGTAAGGCGAAGTCTATGAAAGTTTTGTTGTTTTTCAAAATGATTTTCACTGTTTATTTCGTTAACTATTTAATAAACAACGGAACGACAAAATACGTATATGTTACAATCTTGTGTTTCACCCATCCCACCGGTTTTATTCGAAAAGGTGGTGGTAATTCTTAAAACTTTATAACGTCATAACTCCAATACGCATAGGTATTTTCCAAATATTATTTCTTTATTATCATATTAATATTATGCCCTTGTATCCATCTGAGGAAGAGCGCCATTTTCCTGCGCTCCCTGTATAGCTATATTGATACTAGTTAGGTAGATAGGCACAAAAATTAATGGAAAGAGAATTGCTTCTCAGCGCCGTCTTTAACTTTTTTACGGCGTAAACTGAAAACCCCTGAGGCCATAGTTGACCGTGATCTTACAAAGTGGAAGGATTCTTACTTCGTAACAAGTACTTCATATAAACATATTTGTGTAGAATGTTTTTAAAAGTGGTAGAGCCACGCTGTTGTCAGCCATGACTCAGCATGAATGGGCAGGCTCGTTCTACTGTCTCACAGGAGATCAACGTGAAGCTTTGCTGTCGCGTTTCGTTCGGTGAGTGAGATTGCCGGATGGCCAATACCCCTTTCCTCTTCCCATCCTTTTTCCTGCCAGCTCAATTCCCGATCTGATGTGGCGGCAAGACATCCATGATCCGGCGTTGTGGATGTTCATGGGCGGCAGTGATCACTTACCATCAAGTGACCTGCTTGCTTATTTGCCTCACACTAAGATTGAGTCCTGTGTCGTGAAAATAATAGAATAGGATAAAACTAAGAAGACATAAAAAGTAATGAACACATCACGCCTTTTTCCCAGAAGGGGTAGGTAAAGGTCTTTCACTGTTCAAGCAGCTAGGTTGTGGAATGCCTTACCTCTAAATATAAGACTTGCTAAATCACTTAATCTGTTTAAAAAAAAAGTAAAAAATCACTACTTATCCCTAGTTAATTAAGAATTATTTTTTTATTTATATATTATGTATATTATATTGTATAATTGTCAATGTGTATATATGCAAACTTATATGTATGTATATGTGTATGTATGTATATTTATGTGTATGTAAGTGTCTCGTATATACTATATATATAATTTTGGTTTCTTTTGTTAATGTACTCTTGTTGCACGTCGAGCCCTATTTATCAATCCAACAATTCCTGTTCATCCAAAGGTTGCCAGGAAGAAATCGCTCAATGCGATATGGCCGCCCATTGTACTAGTTTAATATTATTTCTTTATTTATTTTTTATGTAACTTGAGAGTACAATAAAGAGTATAAATAAATAAATAAATAAATAAAGGCTACCAGGACACCCGCGTTTCTCCTTGTGAGTTCCGTGCCGCGATGTGATAGGGGGCGAGCCTATCATCATATTGGAGCCAAACTCCTGACTCCAGGCTGATGATGAGTAGAAATATCTAATACCACTTTGCCTGACCCTGTAAAATAATCTGTAAGATCTATGGAGTGTGGTAGATGTTTGTCTGTAGTGAAAACCTGATTTATCATCTTCAGACACAAGAAGTCGACTAACGAACATAATTCTCAATGATTTCTAAACACAATATGTTATTTTCTATAAGCAAAATTATTAATATTTTTGTATATTTCCAGGCAGCAGCCAAGTACGGCCATTTGGAAGCTATGTGCCTCAAGTTGGAAGAGATTGGCGCCCTCGACCAGATAGAAAGTCTACAACAGCATGAGAATGAGCAGGTATGGACATCAGCAGCCTCTGATAAAAAGAAATTAACACTACACTGAAAATCAAACCCAATTTTTTCTTATTGTAAGATTTATGCATTGATCCGTCTACAAGGTGGACAGACAACCTGGTTAAAGTTGCAGGAAGGTGCCGGATGCAGGCCGTTTCCAACAGGTCCATGTGGCTATCCATGGAGGAGGCCTATGTTCAGCAGTGGACTTCCTGACGCTAAAGAGAGACAGAAAAACATTGATAGTTATACATCTGAAAATTAGCAATATGGCAGATGAAAAAGTATAATATGCTGCGCTTTGCGCATGAAACGGAATCCGGCATTTTTTATGTTTGTAAATTATAACTGTATTAGTCTATAACCGGCGACTACTTAGTACTATACTCTTCTATAACGGAGAGCTCGACTGAGAGGGCTAAGGCCATAAAGCACGTTGGTCTAGTATCAGGCGGACTTCATATACCCAAAGAAAATTTAATTAACACCTCTATGGTATGCAGGTTACCTCACGATGTTTTCCTTCACGGTTATAGTGTGTGATGAATTACACACATGACTCTGAAGTCAGAGGTGGGCCCCGCGATTTGAACCTGCAACCACCGTGAACACCGTTTCTGCCGCGTCTGGAGGGTTACTCTATGATCTGAAACGAAACTCGAAATTTCGGGCGTCGCACGTAAAACTGTACGAATGTGCCTAGGTACTCCACAAAATGTTCGAATCCTCTATCGTACGTCCTAACTATAGACTTAGTTTGGAGTGAATAATAAATATCATAGAGAATAGTGTTGATTTTTAGAAGTGGAAAATTAAAAACTTACTGCACACTTCGAACGTCCGAACATTCGAGTTTCGTTTCGGATCATAGAGTTCTCCCTTTGTGCCTTGCCAACAGTCCACAATGCACTATTTGTGTGGAAATAAATGAATGTTGTACTTTTTACAGATATACAGAAAGACACTGCACATCCTAGACACATATTTCGCAGAACAGGAGGACGCTGCGGCCCAACCCGCGCAAACGGAAGAGGAGTACCAATTCGGGCTCAATGCCAACACCAATATCAACTTCTAGAGTATTATGTGCTACCGGGAAAACTTGATTTCAAGCTAAAATAGTGCCTTAGGAAAAAAGTTTCAGGGTAAGCTGAGGTGTTAGGGAGAAACTTGGTTTGAGGCAAAATTAGTAAATAAATACACCCAACAGTCACATACATAGTTCTGACCCAACATTAAGATCAATTAAGTCTTGTGTCGTGTATCAAAAACTACGAGAGACTTTTCGCTCTCACAAACACCCAGACCTGACACAAATATTTGTGGGCCACACAAACATTTGTGTTGGTGCAGCGATCAAACCCGCGGCCTCTCGTTTCACAGTCGGTGTCTTACCAATTACGCTACGGAGGCTGTCAAATATTAGTCCCAATTAAATGTCTTAGAAAAACCTCCAGTTTTAGGCTAAATTGGAGTCTTAGAAAAACTCAATTTAAGGCTACATTATGTTGTCAAGAAGAAATTAGATTGAAAGCCAAAAGTGTGTTATCAAACCCAATTTTAGGCCAAGTTTATTTGTCTTAGGTCTAAATGGCAAAACTACTTCCTAAGTCTTAAACAGTTAAAGCCCCATTTACACGGGGAGAGTTTCTCGCCCCGAACAAACGATTATCGTAAGGATATAAAAAAGTTGCATCGTGTAAACATTGTCAGAACACGATAATCTATGGTGGTTATGTCGTGCGATAATCGCATACGATTCTCGCCGCAAGAAACTCCTTGTGTAAATGGGGCTTTACTCAAAGCATATCAGGATAACTAGTTTATTCCAGGACAATCCATATGATATTATCACAATGGCCTGAGCCCTATCTTGACACCTAATAAACCAATTTTCTCTAAAATAAACTATTTTAGCCTGAAATCTAGTTGCCCGGTAACATACACAAGCTGGTCTTGTGTTAAGTATAGTGGAACATTAGTTTATATTATTGTCGAGAGATGGCGTTAATAACATATGGTTGTATCTTTATGTAGGGACTTTGTAGGCTGGATTTAACTCGCATCTAGTGTCCAAAATACGAAACGATCTAGGTAATGTATATAATCTCGCATGTCGAGAATTTGAAATTACGGAATCAAAATAAATAAAAGCCTCAATTTCTGTTCACCAAAATGTTCTATGTTACTAACGCCATCTATCGATGTACTTAAAAAGCTAAAGTTCCGAACTGATTTAGCAATATTACTGATTACTTACTACTTAGCAAGAATAAATCAATTTTATAATTTACTTTATTATAAGACATTACGCTCAAGACTGCACTCAAATTAGCAATCGCATTTAAAACTATTTAGCAATGTCGACGTAAGATTTGTAGAAAATTAATCTTAGAAAATATCCTAAAAATTATAGTTAATATTTTAATTTGTTAATTGTTATTATTTTGCTATATTTGAGGAGTAGAATACCTGCATTAGTATATAGGTCAATTTAAATATTTATCTTTGGGCTTGAGAAATGGACAATCCAAAATCAGCATTATTAGTTTTATGCTACATTTACACGTTTGCTGAGGTTCGGCAAACGTTTTACAAGCTTCGAGTGGCAACATGTAAATTTATCACAGACTCTTGCGGCAAACCTTCGGCGTGTGTTCAAAAACTATCAAAAACAGACACTCTTAGCCCCGGCCAACGAGCTCACGCGAGCCAAACGTCCCGTTTACACCCTTGTGGACATTGGCCGAAGTTTACAAATCGTGTAAATGCAGCACTATAGGTAGAAGAGACTTAACATCTTATGTCTCAGGATGGCGAGCGCAGTGGAATGCCAAGCGTTGATTTGTAATTCATGGTGTTTGGTTTTGCTACTGTCCATGAGCGGTCATATCGCTTTCCATCAGGCAAATGGCGTTATAAAACGTGTAAATGCAGTATTATAGGTAGAAGAGACTTAACATCTTATGTCTCAGGATGGCGAGCGCAGTGGAATGCCAAGCGTTGATTTGTAATTCATGGTGTTTGGTTTTGCTACTGTCCATGAGCGGTCGTATCGCTTATCAGGCGAATGGCATGCGCGTCTGGCTCTTAATATAAAAATATAAATATCTTCCCAGATGATACTTTATCTGGTCTGTATGCACTTACCATTAGGTTTAATGTAGTTATTTTGTACAAAAAAACTAGAAAAAAAACCATTTTTTTTCATTATTGGCCTAAATGCTTAACTTAGCTTAACCTTAATAGCAAGTATTACCTAACAACGATTTTAGTTGATTTCAATCATGTTAAGCCCTTAGACTGTCCTATTTTTATTAATCACAATCATGTTAATTATTATTGATTTGTAAACTAGCTTAAAAACATAAACCAGTATAGAAGTTCAGTATTTTGCATGCGTGGTCATGTTAAGTCGTTAGACCACTGTTAAGTAGTAAGTCTTAGTAAAAATCAACTACAATATGACTGATTTGTGATAATTGTTGCTATGTGATTTTTAATAAAGTACTATTTTATATTATTGTTTTATTCAAAGTAATTTAACAGATACAACATCCCAGTAACAGTTTTGACACCCTGCAATATAATAGATTTTTAATTTAATAATCAATCCAATCCAACAGCCAAAGGAAGTCCACAGCTGAACACAGCTCTCCCAATGATTTCCACAGTGACCTGTTGGAGGCAGCCTGCCTCCAGCGACGTCCCGCGACCTTTACCAGGTCGTCTGACCACCTAGTGGGTTGACGTCACACGCTGCGCTTTCCGCTTCGTGGCCTCCATTCGAGAACTTTTTGGCCCCATCGGCCATCACCATCAGTTCTCCGTGCTATGTGCCCCGCCCATTGCCACTTCAACTTGACAAAATTCCCGACGCAATTAAAGTACATGGAGGAGTAACACCTTGGAGATCATGATATAACGATGTATAAAGCACAGACTAACACGTGTGTAAAGGCAGCCTTAGAATAAGTAGTTAAAACTTAACTAGTGGGGACTAGGATGAATTTCCGTGCTTTCAGGCGTTTTTGCCATACCTGTTACTGGAATCAAGTATAACAGCTCACATGATAGATCCCATGAAATATAGCAACTTGATTCGTGGTGCTTTACAGCTGGCTTCTCTGGATGTAAAAGTCTTTTCATCCGAGGTTATTTACTTCTTTAGACTTCAGTTCATTGTTTTGTCACCCGCTTCGTTACGGAGGGAAGTGGACAAAAAAGACTTCCAACTCCTTTCATTTAACTTTATGATTAACTTCGTTGCGGGTTAAAGACAACTTATACATTCCCGGAGACGCGCTGAGCTTCAATGCTCGGTGTCATTACAATGCGTGTTGATCCTGGCTTACAGGAGTTGCAGTGGCGGGTGTGAGGGCGGGACAGTCTCCGAGTAGTTAGAACTTTATTCTCGATAGTTTTTACTATTGAATACTGTAAAATAGGACTGCCCTGGGTGGCGTAGTGGTACTACGGTATGATTGCAAAACTGAGGTCTCGGGTTCGAATCCCGGGTCGGGCAATGTGATATTGGATTTTTCTATTCATTATCAGCCCGGAGTCAGGAATTTGTGCCCGATATGGCGATAGGCTCGCCCCTTATCACATCGTGGGACGGAATATACAAGGCGAAACGTGGGTGTTCTGGTAGCACCTCTGCCTACCCCTTCTGGGAAATAGGCGTGTGTTTATGTATGTATGTATGTATGTAAAATAGGACTTATATTTATTTGAGTTGTGTAGGTAATTCTGGGGAACTTAATTGAAGGTAATTTAGCAAAATTTCATTTATTAGTCACAATTGAATCATTTTGTGATATATCAAAGTAGAGGATTTACCCAGACATGTCCTGGTGCAGTTTAACAAACATCAAAAGACTTATGTGGACCATGCTTAATAACTTATTATTAATCTGTGAACCTTCTGTAGAGATGGATTCGAAGTGGTCGTTATGGTGTATAAGTGTTGCTCAGAGATCAGTGCCGCAAACCTGCTGCTTGTAAGTTTTGTTATAATTCTAATAAATCCACTCAAGTCACATACATATTTCATAGTTTTAGTTCATCTCAGGATTGTCTGGAAGACATCACAGTTTTGCGATCAGACTGTCAATTGTTACACTAATTTTTATGTTGTAGTTCTTTAACTGCTTTTTTTGTTTTGTATTTGTGGTGTACTATGAAGTATACATACTTTAATAAAAATGAAATAGTCTTGAGTCTTAACCTCACACTAATACCGAGTTTCTTGTCGTGGGTATAAAATTATGAGACTATGGAGACAAACACCCAGACCAGAAACAAATACCTGTCGATCACAAAATCATTTGTCTCTATGTCTCTTGCTTCACAGCTTATGTCTAACCAACTGTAGGTACCAGAGGCTATTAAATATACTGCTTTTATTCAGTATCTTTACCTCCCAATAGTTATTTTCTGTATCAGCTCAGATACATACCATTGCAGAGCATGGGCCTCCTTTACAATCTTGAGTATGATTGACTGATTAGGCCATATAGTCCACCACACTGGCCTAGTGCGGGTTGGCATTTATAGGTAGCTACTTTACTTTTTATTTTTTCTACTAGTATTAAATATGTAGAATAATATAGTAAAAGTAAAAAAACGAAAATGAAATTAAAAGTATTTAATTGAAAACTTATATTAAGTTACATCTAAATAAAACTAGGCTTTATTCTGCTCCTTCAGCTTTTCTAGTTGTTGCCTGTAACAAGAATGAATTAGCTAAATTTTATTTATATTATTATAATTACTTCGTCCTTCAGATAAACTCCAAGCATGGCTCTTTCAATAATGCATTGGGCGACTTTAAAACTTATGGATTAGCCTTAGTCAGTGTACACATCTCGGAGTTGTACATTATTATAGTAGGGGAGCCCAAGCGGGGATTTCGGGATTTACTACAGCGCGGCAGATTAATATACAGGGGGATACCTTGTACCCGGTTAAGTACCTCCACAAAACATGAGGCCCATATATAAGGCCGCCCGTGAAGGATACAGGATCAGATTAGTAAAAAAAAATTTACCATCAGAAATTCTCGAGCGCGTCAGATTAAGGTAGGGTGAGTTAATTACATCCTAAAAAGTGTATATTCCACTAATCTGACAATTTGAGAGTGACGTAAAAAAAGGGGAGGGCAACAAAGTTGTAAAAAAAAACGTCATCTCGACATTCTCGAGCGTAGCTAAATTTTTTTTTATTTTGAAGGAAATAATTTAAGAATAATGAAAAATATATAATCTGACGATTTCCGCAAGCCGATATAACAAAAATTCGTCGATAAAGTTAAATGCGTGCAGCTGCGTGATGCCTACATTTCCTTCTCCACGTTTCTATTCCTCTCTCACTCTTTCTCTATCTATTACTCTCTCACTCCGTCCCCATTCTGGTTTCTGTTGCCATCTCAAAAAAAATAATAATTTTTTTTTTTTTAAAAATGTTTTTTTTGGAATAACTTTTAACCGGCTTTATCGATCAACTTCAAAAACTAATCCGCCTTTGAGCTTGAAAAACCACGTCGATCGCCACCAAGCTGGTCAAAAGCGGTTGATTCGTTCGAGAGATATCGTGAACGAAAGAAACCCGAAAAAGTGTTTTTTCGGGATTACTCCGAAATTTGTGGTTCGATGAATTAAAATTGCAAAATTACTTATGAGGATGATAAAACTGCGTCGAATGCCGCCAACCGCGTGAAAATTGGTTGATCCATTCAAAAGTTATTGCGGTTTGAAAATTCCAAAAATAGTGTTCTATGAAACTTCGATCAGACTTTCGAGCTGGGAGAGCTCAAATGCATAGAAATATTATTTCTTTGTACTCAGCGAGCTCAAAAATGTCATAAGTACAATTTTAAGCGGCCAGGAATGGAATTAGCAGGAAGTTGCAGGGATGGCCTTTAAGGTGAACCGTTTTTCAAATTTTTTTTTGTCAGATCAGGCGAATCCCTCTAGATAATCGTCAGATTATGAGACAGTACGTTTAGAACATAAAGATGAACCATATATATCTTAATCTGACGCGCTTGAGTATTTCAAAATGGCGAATTTTTTTTGCACATTATGAAAATGGCCGCGAGTTTGCGTCCCATCGAAATCGTCAGATTAGTGAATGAGAGCTTTTTTTTTAGTGCACTTAACATTCCCTTAGAAAATCTGACGCGCTCGATAAATTTTTTTTTTTTTCATTTTCTACCCTTAAATACAACCACCCGCATCATGCAAACGATCAGATTAACATACGTACATTATTAAAAATACGTAGGGCATTGATGCTATCAATATCTGACGCGCTCGAGGATGTCCATGCAACAGTTTTTTTTTACATATTTAAAAATCTATAGCCGCTTCCCCCACCGATGTAAAGGTATATATCATATAACATTTTTTTCTTCTTATCATCTAAGCTTTGCATCCCAATAGGTCTCTACGACGCTCGAGTAAATCCCCATTTAGCATCGTGGGCTCCCCTACTATTACAGAGAGGATGCACTGGTTGAACACTAGTCTTCAGGCTCCATGGTACATCTGAAGAAAATATGTCATACAACATCCTAAACAGCACAGCCCAACTGAATTTTCTTGTCAGCTTCCCTTTCGAACTTGTACTTTGAGTCAAAGTACAACTACAACAAGTCAGTCTTTCTTTTAATTCAACTTCAACCAGCCACATTCAATGAACACTAAAATAACCACAGTAGAAATAAATGTGTTAATCAACACTAGTTTCTTTTAACAAAATGTCCATGGTGCCAAAACGATGAACTATCCACAAATGTAGCTTGGGCTTGGTAAATAAAAAGTAGCTTAAATTAATTCAACACATCAGCATAAAATCCGGACACAATATTTTCTTATTGTATTGGAATGGTTTGAGCTTGGATTTTAAGCACAAAACGACATTTCAACTAACAGAACAGACTGTAAGAAGCACGGAATCCATTGAAATTCTGTATTAACAATGTATTGTAGGCAGTATAATAATTATCATAGCAGCAAAATTATGAAACAGATTACATTACTTAATTTCATTGCTTTAAGTTTAATGCAATGTTAGTACTAATTAAACATAATAAAATTCTAACCTCAACTGCTGGTTGAAATCGTCTTGTACGATGTCATCCTCCCAGTTATCTTCCCAGACGGACACGTCTTCATCATCAGCGTCCTCCGTACCCCAATCTGAACACAAAAAACACGTTAATATCCGTAAAAATTGCAAAAATATCACTTCGGAGTCACGTAAAAAAGAATATTTCACAATTACGCACTTTCCGCGGGAAATTCTTCAAACTCATCGTCTTCTTCAAGAAGGCCGAGGTCTACTTTCTGTTTATCAGCCATTGCTAGTTGTATTTATCGTGTATTTGCTAGGAAATAACGATCTGCGTCAATTTCGCTAAATCCACACAAAAATCTGTTGTTTTCGACAAGTCACTGTTTCGGTGTTGCCAGGAAAATATTTTAAATTACACTTCAAAAATATTTTAATTTTCCCATTTTTATTTTTATTCCGGTATTGCAATGTGAATACATTCTAAATTATACCAACAAAACACATTTCAAATATGTTTATTGTATCTACGTATAATATTGTATAAAATACATATTTGCCAGCAATTTTAACGAGTTATAAAAATTAAAACGCGTGATTGGACGAAAACTTTAGGATGTTTGCTGCTACTTTTTTTAATAATGCGAGGCTATATGTTGAATTAATAGATATAATTTATTACGTTCATTGGATGAGATTAATAGCGGTCTTATTACGATAAATGTAAATGACAACCGCTTTTACGCAATTAGTTATTGTAAATTATATGCGCATGGCAAGAATTTAAATCGTCTCATAAATTTGGCACGCATTGTACCTTGGCAAGAGACTTTTTGTAATAAAATGAAAATGAAAATAATTTATTGAATCTATTAAAATGTTCAACATTATTTAGATTAAGTCATATTTTTTTTCTACCACCCGGTTCGGAAAGCGGTTTTCACTAGAGAAGAACGGGCAAGAAACTCTAGTGTTGCTTTTTTCAAAACCAGTTTACAATATTGTGATTATTACAAAAATTACAAGTTGGACCAAATCAGAGCAGTTCATTGATAATTTGTTATAATTTGCAAGTGACATATATTTTTAATACAATATGTTTATATTCTGTTTAATATGGCTGAGTGAAGCGTGAAGTAGCCCAGAACAAAGAATCAGTATACCCTGTTGCACCAACGCAGTGAATACTCGTGAAAACCTTATGTAATCTATAAATCAGTTACAATGTAAGCAAATCGGACAGACCAGTCCACACAAGCAGCACCCGTTCACGAGTATGACGCATGTGCCAGCCATCGGCCTCCTCAACCATGCTACAGGGAAGTGACCGACCCGGCACACGACGCCGCCGCAAGCACAGACTTTTAAGCGAGCATGACATACCCAATCGCTTACAAAGTTTTAAGTAGTTTTAAATAGATAGAGTGATTCAAGAGCAAGGTTTATGTGTAATACATATACAAGTTGTCCCAGTTTGCATGAAAAATAACATGTATCTGGTATGGAGCGGAATAAAAAAACATCTGCACCCAGACGAAGCTGGGAAAAGCCGCTAGTATTAAATAAATAAGAAAAAGGTTATATTTTCACACGTTTATTTATAATATAAAACACAGTCGTTGGATACATTACTTTTAGTTTGTTAAACGATTTAACAACTAAAAGTAAGCCTTAACATAACTTTATATCACAATATATCACATTATAACTTGTTCAGACTATAGATGAAAAACTTAAAAAAACAAGTCAGAGAATGTATTTTAAAACAGTATTTATATACAAAGGCCTATCAGCAAATAAAATTTTAAATACAATCAGTCATTGTAGCTTTAATTTTCAAAATAATGTTTACATAATGACAGGCAGCAGTTTAATTCTGTGCCCCAATCTGCTTTAGTAGGCAATTAAAAAACATAGCATATACCTTTATTGTAATTAGATACCTTTATTGTAATTTAACTTTGACAAAACATAAATAACAGAAAAATATATTGAAAAATATTATTTCACGATGATTGTATAAAAGCCTTCTCGAGGCTAACGACAATTAGCACAGCTACAAAAATCTATCATATACACAGAATAAGCACAAATTATTATATCTGTGATGCATGTAGCAATATATTTTCTACTCATTTTTAAATTGGAAAGTTTATTATATATTATAGGTTTCTACCCAATTAATCATGGGGGGTGTTTCATAAACTTACACAATACAAATAGGTTTACAGTCAAATAACATCGAATTCATTGTATAAATATTTCATGATAATCAATGTATGTATATAAAATATTGATATCACGTTATATTTCATATTTAAAATATATCCCATCTAAATTCTACAGAAATGAAAGTCATCTTAACTTACAATAGCAATTTTCTTAGATAATAATATAAATTCACCAAACCGGCAACTCTTTCCAAATTACCAGCAAACCGAGGAAACTACCGGACCTAGCAACACCAAATTAAAAAAGGCAAGTTAAAGGAACTCATACCTTAACAGCCTAGAATGAAAACCAAAATAAGCTTTCAAAAAGTCTAACTGCACTCAAAAAGCAGATAATGGTGGAGAGTTTTAGGAATTTCTAAGGTGGGGACAATATCAGGGAAGGAAGGACCGAAGTATTTTCGGAGGTATATCCTGACTTGAGCTATTAAGGAAATAGGGTTCCTAGCTCTTTCTATTAAGGTTTGTTTTTGCGTGGGGGTAACAGTGTTGTTTCTTTTGATCATGCAAAGGTCGAACGCTTCTGCGGCTTCTAGAAGTTGGTAGAAGATGTGCTCGTACTCCGGCGAGGTGACGTTTTGTAAGTGATTCAGGATACCGTCAGGGTCACGGAACTGAGTTTTCATTATGACCTGAAAAATAAAAAGGGGTTTTCCAATGTTTATATTTGTTTTATATTACGGTATAATAAGTGATTCGTCGTAATCAAACGGCGATAGGTAATCAAGAATTACTAAACAGGAATTTACTAAACTTAAGATAACATTGGGAAAGAAAAATTGGTTATAGCGACATCTAGCGACAATTTATATAGTTTCAATAAATTTTATTTGCCATTTAAATAAGTTTCATGATGATGTTCTTAACATAAAAAACAAATTAAACATATTAACTACAATAATTGAACAATTAGCCACATTTTAGCCATAAATATGCTACGCATAAAAATTACAGTAACAGCTAAGACAACTAGATGGCGCTACATACAACATTCTTCACACAAACGAACCTCTAAAATCAGAAAATAACAATTTTAACAGCAATACTAACCCGGGCTCCATATCTAAGCAACATAGTGACTATTTCCCTGCTAGGTTCCACATTACTGGCCAAATACTCCGCCAGCGCTGGTCTGAGTTGCGTCGCGTCTTCACTGCTGTAAACTTTCATGTTAGGGTCCGCTCCACTCTCTAATAGGATCTGGAAGAAGGCATTATTGTTATAAATACATTAATTTAGCTCACGATTGTCTCCAAAGGCTGAAGGGGTAGACAAAGATTTCACTATGAGTGATGCCATGGGGGGGGCACATAGCACGGAGAACTGATGGCCGATGGGGCCAAAAATTTCTCGATTGGTGGCCACGAAGCGGAAAGCGCAGCGTAGGACGTCCACCCACTAGGTGGTCAGACATGGTAAAGGTCGCGGGACGTCGCTGGATGCAGGCTGCCTCCAACAGGTCACTGTGGAAATCATTAGGAGAGGCCTATGTTCAGCAGTGGACTTCCTTTGGCTGATGGATTGTATTGGATTGTATGCCATTCATATAAAGAATTATATTGCGTTCATATACTTTTAAAAATCTTCGCATCACTGAACACTGCATAGAAAATCACTGTTTTGGAAATATTTGTAATAATAATCACGGGTACGAACACCTACCTACGTACCTACACATTAAATCAATATTTCATAACATTTTTAAATATGCCCTAAGCGAATTGGGTATTTGTTTTCGAAGTGTAGTGACGTTAGAAAATATTAATGTGGTTTTCTGTATGGGTATTCTAAGCACCTAGCTTTTTAAAGAGAAGAGAAACTTGGCCATATTTTATAAAACTGTGAACTTACTTTAACAATTTCCTTCCTGTTGACGATGTTGTCGGAACATGCGACGTGCAGGGGCGATCCGATCACAGAACTCGATGCGTTTACTTGCGCACCTGACAATAACAATTTACTTAAGTATTTTTTCAAGTTAACGCTATTTTCGGGGACTTCGGGTCCTCGGTCCAATTATGTCAAGGCTCATTTTTTTATTTTGGCACGGCACAGCGACTCCATTGCACCTAATGGTAAGTGCTAATGCCGTCCAGACAGAGTATCGAATGGCATCAGACGGCAGTCTTATATTCGATACAATCATGCCGGCCCGCTGAGATGCCTCTTCACGCTACGGCGAAAGAACCCAGGATTATAGAAAGGAGGGAACTCGTGTGATGGCAAACCGTTCCACAGCTTGATTGTGCGACAGAAAAAATAATTAGAGAACCTTTTGGTTCACGCCGAGATGGATTGAATAGCGCTAACTATGGCTCCGCAAGCCAGCGCGGGTTCTGTTCAGAAAATGAGAGGAAGGGACCATATTCATCTGTTCTGTGAAGGGATTAAATTAAACAATTCTTCAGAGCATTCCCTGGCATATATTACAAATGTACTGTAGTTTTCATATGTAGTTAAATAAATACAAAAAACTCGTCACTTTTTTTGCGAAATTTTTACATGCATTGTATCTGAATTTCTGAAGTCACTAATACTACCACCTGGCTTCGTTTTCGGTCGCAGTTTGCATATACCCTGTTTAATTAACTGTTGGGTGTATTTCAACTTACCGGCTGACAACAGCAGCTGTACCATAGTAACGTCTCCTTTCAATATGGCCAGGTCTAGAGGACTGGGTTTGCTGAGTTCTGGACACTCGTAGTTTACCCTCGCTCCTTGCTTGATGAGGAGGTTCACTACTTCTGTGTTACCTGCAGAAGAAGAAGTAGAGTTTTGATGTAAACGGTTTAACTGCCTTTTTTATATATATTATGGCGAGCAAACGAGCATACGGATCACTTGATGGTAAGTGATCACCGTCGCCCGTGAACATCTGCAACACAATAGGGCATCGAGATGTCCTGTGATGTTGCTTATTTGACAACCTCAGTTTCGCAATTGGTTGGAAGCTAACCCTGAAACGAGAGTCTGTGGGTTCCATTCACGCAACGAGACAAATGTTTGTGCCCAACAAATATATGTTTCCTGCCTGGTGAGACCATAAAGCCTTTGGCAGTTTGTGATACAGAAAAAAGACTAACTTTGACAGCATCTGTGGCTATTTTCCGTCCCACAATGTGATAGGGGGCGAGTAGCCTAGCCATTTCACCGCAGTTAAAATATGTTAAATTTTGATAGTTTGTGATAGTAAGATGGTAAAATTTAATTGTTTGTAAGTTTTGGAAAATATACTTTTAGCTTTATGAAAGCGACTCATATCTTCCACACCACTACACTACACGGGTTGACACCGAGCACCGAAGCTCGATGACTCTAATAGCAACACTGACGTTCTTTACACCCCCCCTCCTTTCTCTCTCTCTCTCTTCAGTCACAGGAAGTCCACTGCTGAACATAGACCTCCCACATAGATAGTTCTTACCCTTATCGAAATTAAATTCGAAAGAAATCCAAAGAAAAGTCGAAAACAAGTTTTATAATTTGCTGAGTGTCCTCACCACTAAGTACAGCATAATGCATGACAGTCCTGTAGTCGTTCCTGGCGTCAGCCATCGCGTTCACATTGGCACCGAAGCTGATGAGGAGCAGCACCGCATCCATACCCTGGGGTAAGTCAATCTTTAATCCAATAGTGTGTTACGCTAGCAAGCGAGAGTGGTGACATTGCATGGCGTCTATGCCATCCTCAACATCACTTTGAATCCAAAATTCTGTGAAGGAGTGATAACGTGGGCCGGCAAAATAATCTACAAATGTAAAGTGTCAAAGGGATATGTACTATACAATTCCTACTATTGAAAAGGGATTATTAATTAAACTGTGGACTTTGAGTGAGCGCGCGAGCCTCTATTCTAGAAATTAGGTTATAGGACCAGATAGATCCCTTATTTTTTATTCTTCTTTAATATTATTATAATTTGTTCACAGCATATATTGTAATACAAGTGGTATAACTCATTTAGCCAGAAATTCTCAATTTATCCTTTCATACTCAAAGCTCGTCTATCATCAAAACATTTTCTTCCACTTACCTTCCTCTGCCTTGCAGCTTTCATCAACGGCGTGAGTCCAGCCCTGTCCCTGGAGTCAGGGTTGGCTCCGAAGGTCAGCAGCAGCTCCAGATACTCAGGGTCCGACACCAGGTTGATCTCTGAGCCGAAGAAGTACCGCTTGTTGGGGTCTGCCCCGTGCTCGAGAAGGAGACGGGCGACTTCCTGGAAAATAATTTGATTACAAGCTGAATAGAAGCCTCAGTGGTGGAGAAATGGTCGTCACGCTGTTGTCAGCCATGACTCAGCATGAATGGGCAGGCTGATCAGGGGTGGTAACATTGTCTCACAGAATTTCCGGATGCCCAATACCCGTTTCCTCGTCCAATCATTTTTCCTTCCCGCTCATCTCTTTGTGTAATCAATAACAATGACGTTTTGCGGCAACATATCTATAATCTGCAATGGATGGTAAGTGGTCACTGCTCATGAACATCCACAACGCGGGATCATGGATGTGTTGCTGGCCCAATTGGGAGGGGAGCGGGAAGATAAAAGGATGGGAAGAGGAAAGAGGTATTGGGCATCCGGCAATCTCACTCACCGAACGAAACGCGACAGCTGAGCTATCGCTTCACGTCGAATTCCTGTGAGACATTTTTACCCCCCCGGATGAGCCTGCCCATTCATGCTGAGTCATGACTGACAACAGCTATACCACTTCATAGTTTATCATCCACATTCCGAAGTTATAGTTCAGCTTACATAATGCTTATTCCTGATGGCCAGGCGTAGGGGCTCGTCACACAGCGTGGTCCTGGGGAACTCCTCGCCCGTGTCAGGTCTGTAGTCTACGGCTGCTCCGCTGTCCAGCAGCAGCTTGACTAGCTCCACGTATCTGAGGGATGAAGGTAGAAATCATTTCTAAGGTGTTTATAATTGATTTTTATTTGAACAGATTTTAAACAGGAGGTTCATTTGACCTTTAAGTACATATGTCTTCAATTTTTTAAAAGTTACTTATGTGATTTTGATAGGGTTTAATGTTCTGAATTATTAAGGTTTGTGCTGTTAAACTATAATACATAAATACGTAATCGTCACGCCGCATAGGGGTAGGCATGAATATGCTCGATCGTGACATAGTACTTTCGCTTTATCCACTTTCATCAATCTCTTCCTGCATTCTCGTCGGTTCAGGGTACTTTGACCTGATACTTGTTGAGTGTATCACCGATTTAGACAGTGTAGGTTAATAAAAACAACTTCAACCAAATAACCCCTGCTGTTCTTCAATTGTTAACTTATCCTCACCCGTGTTCAGCAGACAGATGCAGAGCGCTGTATCCACAATCATCCCTGGCGTTTACGTCACACCCTCGCACCAGCAGCAACCTGGTCGCTTCCAGATACCGCTGCCAGATGGCGTAGTGGAGCGGCCGCAGACCCTGGGTCACTGGCTCGTTCACCTGAAGATTGTGTTTTGGGAATTTGGGTTTTAAAATTAATAAGTACACCCAACAGTCACTTACACAATCCTGACCCCACACTAAGGTCGAGTTTCGTGACGTGTATCAAAAACAACGAGAGAATTTTAGGTCTTAAACACCCAGACCGTAAACAAATACTTAGGGACCACGTAAACCCGCGACCTCACGCTTCACAGCCGGCGTCTAACCAACTGAGCCACGGAGGCTGATAAACAGACATATAGGCTTTGGTAACAAACATAAGCTGGAGGTCTAATATACCTTCCTCCCGTACATTTCCATTACTCTCCCAATTTCAACACGATGCAAGTGTTACGACGTTCATTGTCAATGATCACTTACCATCAGGTGATCCGTTTGCCGTATCATTGAATTATAAAAGTAAATTAGAAGATAGTGTTTACCTTAGCACCACAAGCCAGTAATATCCTGATCTCATCCAAGGGGACCATTCTGATGATGGAGTCAGCTAGCTCCCTCTGCAGGGACTTGTCATTTATCATCTCCGACGGCATCTTTCTGGAACAATCGATGTTCATATTAAAACAGACATATATGAAACACAATTGGAGAAAAGTAAGATTACTGAACGAGTAAATTGAAAGAATAGTGTATTTTCTTATTGCGGTGAATGGCGAGACGAGCATGCCATCCGCCTGATGGTAAGCGATACGACGGTCCATGAACAGTAGCAAAACCAAACACCATGAATTACAAAGCACATTGTAAAAATTAACAAAATAATCACAGTAATTTAAGCTCTGTTTTACCTTGTATTTCGCAACAAAGGAAGTTTCAAAGATGATATCATCTTTACTCAGAACTTTGGCGACATTTGCCAAAAAAATGTGTTTAGTTTGCTTGTGACTAATGATGAAAGCAATAGTATATATATATATATATATAGACAAATAGATATATAGACTGCCTCGTTAGCGTTGTTGTACTACAATACGATTGCAAAGCTGAGGTCTCGGCTTTGGTCGGGTCGGGCAAAAAGTGATAATGGATTTTTCAATTCATTATCAGCCCTGAGTCGGGAATTTGTGCCCAAAATGGTGATAGGCTCGTTCCTTATCGCATAGTGGGATGGAACATACGAGGCGAAATGTGGGTGGCATGGTGGCACCTCTACCCCTTTTGGGAGAAAGGCCTGGGTTTATGTAAAACTATCACCTGGCTTCGTTTTCGGTAGCAGTCTTGATATACCCTGTATGTACAGATTTTAATTTTTTTATCAGCCCATATACGTCCCACTGCTGGGCACGGGCCTACTCTACAATCGAGAGAATCGATTGAGAGTGGTTAGGCCATATAGTCCACCACGCTGGCCTAGTGCGGGTTGGCGGAGTTACATACCGTAGATATTCTTTAAAATCGCTACGGTATGCAGGTTTCCTCACGATGTTTTCCATCACCGTTAAAGTGCGTGGTGATTGACTATCAATACACACATAACTCCGAAAAGTCAGATGTGTGCCCTGGGATTTGAACCCGCGACCACATGTAGGCAGCCGAGTCTGGTCCGTTACCAACTGGCCACCACGCACTTATTACTTACTGTATAGATTACATTTTATTTTCCGCTTTGATCTAAACCTAACCTAACTAGTTACCACAACAGAAACAAGAATAATAAAGGCTGAAGGTTTAGTGCAGTATCGCAGCGTAATTTCTTTGTATTACTAGCTTTATAAATGTTATTTTACATCTACACGTCAGATAGAAATTGGTCGGGGTCGGAGCACCGCGTGGCATCATTCCAAATGTAGAACTCCTCGTAGACTAGTTTATGTCATCAATATTACGGGTCAAGAGCGGGGAACGTCTGCGGTTATGTAAAAAATTGGGGCTATTTTAAAACTTCGGCTTATATGGACGCGTGAGGCGGCGGGCCTATGCCAAATCTATTATGGCTGAGGCCTGAAGCATTAAACTAGTGTTGGCTATTTCAGGTCTTATGTAGAAGTGGGGGTAAATTGTGTTAGATTTTTTTTGTATTCTGTCGGCCCGTATACGTCCACAGGGCACGGGCCTCCTCTACAATCGAGAGTACAACTGAGAGTGGTTAGGCCATATAGCCCGCCACGCTGGCCTAGTGCGGGTTGGCGGACTTTTACATACCATAGAAAATACAAATCGCTATGGTATGCAGGTTTCCTCACGATGTATTCGTTTACCGTTACAGTGCGTGATGATTGACTATCAATACACACATGACTCCGAAAAGTCAGAGGTGTGCCCTGGGATTTGATACCGCGACCACCGTGAACATGTAGGCAGCCGCGTCTGGTCTGTTACCAACAGGCCACCACGCACTTCACGTGTTAGAATAAGTAATACTTTTAGAAGGGAGTAAAGGAGTATCTGGTGTGAATGAGAGTGTGTGAAGAGATTGATGGAAGTATATGAAGTGAAAAGTAAAAAAAGGACATTCAAAATCTCTGTCTAATCCGATGGCATACATTGGTAATATTTTGTGTATATGCTTAGGAAACTTTGGACAAATAAGTAGTGGTTTTATCCTAATTAAATATGGAGTTATAAAATGGATCTGCTGCTGTGTTTCTACAAAACCTAAATACATAATACGCCTTTTCCCCAGAAGGGTAGCCAGAGGTGCAACCAGGACATCTACGTTTCGTGTGTTCCGTCCCATGATGTGGGCGAGCCTATCGCCATATCGGGCACAAATTCCTGACTCCGAACCCATAATGAATAGAAAAAATCCAATATCACTTTGCCCGACCCGGTATTCGAACCCGAAACCTCGGCTTAGTAATCATACCGTAGTACTTAAGGTGAAACAGATGTATATAGTAGGTACTTGTAGATATTTAGTTTCAATTTCAATGCTAAAACATTGGATTTCATGCCGTGGTATAAAAGAGGTTTTATTCATGCAAAACAGGGTAAACACAAAACAAAGCATTCAAAACAAACAGAGTTAAATTAAGATTTCGCACTGATCACAACATCAGCTGCTTTTGATTAATGTTAAAGGTAAATTCAAAATGGCGCCGGTCCAAAAGCGAACGCGTGAAGACAAAATGGCGTCACAGAAACGCACGAGGGATTTTCCGAGAATCACAATCTTTATTCGCAACAAACAGGGCACAATTATTTCGATATACGTCGCCATTTCTGTTTGAAATGAGATTTCGTACAAGGCTAGAAGAAATTGGCTGACTTTCTTTAAACGACTTGGTAGTACAGAAACATAGGGCGAATGTAGCTACTAACTTCTTATAGTCAATATTTACAAATATTGTAAGATACTATTGTAATGTGTGGCAAATAATAACAGACAATATTGGAGAGCAAAGAGTTATAAAGTTATCTATCTATACATATAATAAATTTGTAACCGATCGATGTCTGTACATGGAAGATATACTTATAAGAAAAACGAATATGGAGGGTCTGTATTATCGTAATAGAACCCAAAACAATGATTTTTAGATTTTTTGTCTGTTTGTCTGTGCGGTTTTGCGCGATGAACTCTGAAACGGCTTAATGGATTTCGATGAAATTTGGTATGGAGGTAGCTGACACCCTGGATTAACACTTATGCTACTTTTTATCTCGAAAAATTTATTGTTCCCGTGACAAAGTGATATTGGTTTTTTTCATTCATCATCAGACCGGAGTCAGTTTGTGCCCAATATGGCAATAGGCTCCTATTACATCGTGGGACGGAACACACAAAGCAAAACGTGGGTGTTCTGGTAGCGGCTCTGCTTACCACATCTGGGAAAAAGGCGTGAATTTATGTATGTATGTAATAAAAACATAATGCATGAACAGATTGATTTTTTATTGCTATGAATGGCGAACAAGCATGCCATACGTCCGCTCATGGACAGAAGGAAACCAAACAACACCATGAATTACAAAGCAATGTTTGGCATTCCACTGCGCTCGCCACCCTGAGACATAAGATGTTGAGTCTCAGTATAAGTAGTTACTCTGGTTCCAATGTCCATCAAATCAGAACAAAACAGTGCATTTACACTGCTGTTTGGCGGTAGAAATAGACATTGCAGTGATTTAATGAAATTGTAAATGTCATGATTAAAGATCGATAGGTTATGTGCAAGCCAAAGTACTTTACAACCGCGTGATTCTGTAGCATTGACGCCGCACGTTTTGGCCCAAAACAAGTAGGTTATGCGAGTATGTTCAATGTTTATCTTATGCGTATTAAAACGTGGGAGTCGACGAAAATAACCGAAATCTTTTGTTAGTAAACTAAGACACGTGGCGACATCTGTGTGTCATTGTACTGCCAGTTTGCATTGATCTCTTTGTTCAGATAAAGAGTTCGAAAACATTGTGTTTCAGGGTTTTTGGTTAATGGTTTTTACGTTTTGGGTGTGGTCCAAATAAAATGCGCGTTTCCTGCGTTGTTTCTTGTTTATTACGGTTATTTGAGACTGTTTCTTTGATGAAAGTTTTAAACAACAAGTTGAGATCTTCAATGCGTTTTCGTGAATGATTTAACAAGTCGGAGGTAATTTTGGATTTTCTAGATACAAAAGGAAGGATTAAGAGTTTTCGATTTCTGTTTGATGCCAATTTACAAAACAAGCAAAACGGCGGAGTAACAGTGTTAATTTCTTTAATGTGCAGTAAAGAATAATAAATAAATTAAATAAATAAACAGTGATTTTCGACAAATGCCCAACTTCATATGTAGATAAATCAATTTTATGTTAATGCATGTGTTGCTACGATAATTGAAAAAAAGAAAAAAAAAATAATTGAAAATTGTTTATTAAAAAATAAAGACTTATAGAGACTTAATACTACTTAAAATAATGTGATACAAAAATATGAGATCCTTATAACTAGTATTGTCAGGAGTACCCAAACTAGGCATAGCCTGTATCTTGGGCTACCAATTGAGGAGTTAAACATCTGTATACATTAAAATGGCTAGCTTTGTAAGAAATTTATGTTTATACATGAATATAATCTACACAATTAGGTGGCAGTCTTTGGATAGTTTTAAATGTTATCTAGTTTTATGACTGTGGAGCTCAGAATATTTTCGGTGGTTTCGTAACCTATAGTTTTTAGGAAATCTAATATTTTGCTAGAGCACTTTTTAACTGAACACGTCTTAATCGGGCATAGTCTAGGTATGTTGTTATAAATCGAGGCGTGTGCGAAGAATTGGAACCTTTTGCAAATAATATTATGTTGATATGGGCTATGGCGCTTTTTAGAAATATCTACATAACAGGCGGGAAATAAAATCATTAGCCAGATCGCGCATGTCACACGCAATAAAATTATAATTCTGTATGAATGGACTGTAATGAGTTGACAAAACTATAGGAAAACAACTTGTAGTAGTTTTGCCGTGGTGTTTAGTTCGAGTGAGATTGGCATTAAGATTGATTTCTTTTCCTATCCGTTTTCTAAGGTCAACGCGACTTTAATGCTTCACTGCCTTATTCATATACAGATTAAAAACCTATTTTAGCGATCGAATGTTTAGCCCCTTTTGAACGACTTTTGAATTCAGTTTGAACGAAAAAGACAACAAATTTTATAATTAGAATAGGTTTTAAAACTGTCTATGAATATTGCCGCAAGTGTAATATCAAATGTATGTTTTTGGTCAGATATATGTATATTGATAATCATCAGGTTAGCCGCTTGAAAAACATGAAGTGAAATATTATCTAATTTTAGGGAGTCACTGATTGTTTGGTCTATTAGACAAGTCATTGCGCAACAAACGAATAAAAATTAATCAAAATAAGGTACCTGCCTAATTAAATTTATTTTTTATAATTCTATATCCACAAAATATTCAATCATTTTGAAGATAAACAATAACTAAATTATACTACACTAACAAATAAAATTATGACGTTGTCGCAAGGTCGCATCACATAGCGTCTTAACTGTCTGTAGAGCCAATAGAAAACGCGTTACCATAGCAACGGCACGTGTTTGACAGCTGATCCGCGCGACATAACCTTGTTTATACAAATGATATGATCGCGATGAGTTATTCGCCTGTCGCTGTCCATCTGACGTTATTTATTTGACGTGATTTATGGGTTGGACGATAATTTGTTTTCGTATAGTTGGTTATTATGTTACGATATTTTGGTTAAACAATTACAATGTTTGGTCTTATGGACTGATTATTATTTGTAACAAAAATGAAGAGGTTATCACTTTCTCTCATTTTTATGTGTCATAATAATTTGTTGTAAATGAGACTACAATTTTGGGCTTCCAGCATCTTTGGTGAGGTATTCTTCGTTTCGATATTTAGTAACATAAGAATGCTCTAAGCATAACTGTCTTACATTGATAGGTAGGTGTAATTTTTGTATTGTGTTTCAAAAATCTGTCAGTTCGATTAAATCTTTATTGAAATCCTATTTTTATAATATTTTTTATGCTTCCTAGCCTGATACCAATCTTATTGACGTTTTATTTTAGGGTTGTTATATCTATAATAATTTTGATCACATATATACATACTTACATAAAAACACGCCTTTTTCTCAGAAGGGGTAGGCAGAGGTGCTACCAGAACACCCATGTTTCGCCGTATAATTCCGTCCCACGATGTGATAGGGGGCTAGCCTATCGCCATTAATTTTGATCACAAATCATTTTAAACTGAATTTTGCTCACAGTATTTATGACCACAGCCCATTGCTTAATTAATGTATTTAATAAACAAACAATATCAGTTTTATAATTTAATTATTCAATTACGAATGCTGTCACTTGGCTAAGCGAGCGGAAGTGGTCGAAATCCGATGTTCTAACGTTTAGTCGTCAAGCGGTCTATAGCCAAGAAATCGTGGGCGCACATGACAATAGACTTTCAATCGGCATTAGTATGCCGGTATGTGTTTGTCTATAGTCTATAACTATACTGTAGAGTATAGACGCTATGCTATGTTTGTTTACTACCAATTGATGGAAGATTAGATAAGGTAGTAAGGTTTGTAGACTGGTCACGCCTCTGATTTTTCAGATAAGTGTATTGATAGTCAATTACTAGTCTCTTTAAGGGTGAAGGAAATCAATATGGTATAAAGATAGAGGCGGATGTTGAGAGCGCCCTAGGCAAGCAGCTTAAAGCGCCCCTCTAGCAGCCATACTTAAAAAATACTAACTTCGATAAAAGGAGAAATTGTCTTATTGCATATTTGGTGATTGTACTACGTTGTGAATGAGTAAAATATACCACGATAAAACGCAAATAATCACACGCAGATGATGTTTCTCATAAGTATCATAATTATAGCATTCGATGGTTTTACATGAAACGATGATATCCGAATTCGTGCGCGACCCTTCGCAACTTCGCGCCCCTAGGCGCGTGCCTAGTTTGCCTTAGGTATAAAGACCTTAACAAGTTTTCTTTCATAGTATGTAAAGTCCACTTACTACGAGTAAGATTAGGCCAGCGTGATAGACAATGGTTTAAAGGTTTGCAGAACCACTCTTAATTGAAGAAGAGTCTCGTACTAATGAGTGGGTGCAAATAAGATAGAGTATGATATTTTAATGGTTCTTTAAAGGTTTCAGTCAAAGCAATGTACAAGATATTAGTAACCCTTTTCACGTAAAGTTAAATTTAATGTTTCTTTTGTCGGTGCTTCTCTCAAATTGGCTTATTTTTTTTTATCGGCTGTATGCCTAACATCAAATCTTTCAAGAAAATAATTTTAATTGCAATGAATAAACAACTATTAATATTTTGAGTGCACCGAGATAAATATATGTGAGACCCACAAGTATTTGTTTCGGGTCTGGGTGTTTCTGAGATCGAAAAGTCTCTCGTAGTTTCTGATACCTACGACACAAGACTTAATTGATATTAATTTGGAGTCAGGGCTATGTATGTGAGGTTTTGACTTGTGACTGTTTGGTGCATTTATAAATTGCCCTGAATTTGCAGAAGTTCCCAAATACATGCAGCTTCTAACATGGCTTTATGAAAATCTTCGAAAAACGCCTATGTTCAACAGTGGACTTCCTGTGACTGAAGAAAGATAAATAATAAGGAAGACAGAAAGAAGTACTCTTGACCGCGATAACCCAAGCAGCAACAAAACGTAAATCATATTGAACAAAGAGTTCAAAAACCCAGCGTCAAGATGGCGTCAAAACAAAATGGTTGCTAAATTTAACGCACGCATCCGCACAGCGCTCGTGACCTTAGCACATAAATAATGCTTTAAATGAAAGTAGAAAGCTTTATTTAGTATACTGATTTGTTGTTGAGTTTTTCGAAGCTTGAAGTAAATAATTAAGAGTAAGGCACAGTCTGAAACCTGACAGGATACAGGCAGATACACAGAAGAGAAGAAAAACTGGGTAACAAAAGAAAACGTGGTTGTTTTGATAGACGTTTCGATTCAATAAAATTTTCTACTCTAAATGAAATTAATTAATATTACTCTTGTATTTTTTTAACTTATAAGTATGTCTTATCATCCTATGTTATCAAGCCACATACGTTCCACTACAGGCCATGGACGTCCTGTACAAGCGAGAGCACGATTGAGAGGGGTTAGGCCGTATAATTCACCACGCTGGCCTAGTGCGGGTTGGCGGATTTTTAGCGATCATAGAAATTCTTCCAAATTGCTATGGTATGCACGTTGTCTCACGACGTGGTGATTGACTATCAATACACACGTGACTCCGAAAAGTCAGATGTGTGCCCTGGGATTTGAACCCGCAAACACCGTAAACATGTTGGCAGTTGCGTCTGGTCTGGTATAGGTAAAGGCGTAAGCTTATGTATGTATGTATTTATTACAACTGATGATGAGACTAAAGTAGGATCAAAATGGACATAACATTTTGATAAATAGGTAGATTATTATTGCGTTGGTCTTCAGAGTAGTAATGTCATGTCCTGTCTCGACACAATGACCTATCGGCGCATTATCAAAAAAAAAGTTTGCAAATTCCGATGTTTTGTTTTTATTCCTTTTTTGTTTATTCTTCATGCTCTAGTTATGTACATAATCGTGTCTGTAATCATTATTTTCCTTCTTTTTTTCCGATGTGGGTTAAAGACAAGCAGGACCTAAGACCTGTTGGATGCAGGCTGCCTCCAACCGTTCACTGTGGAAATCATTGGGGGAGGCCTATGTTCAGCAGTGGACTTCCTTTGGCTGATGGATGGATGAAGACAAGCTAGTGTCCATAGCTCGCCAAGTTTCAATGTTCGATATCAGTGCTTGACCAGCTGGTGATCTTGGCGTGAAGGAGTTGCAGCGGGTGTGTGGGTGTGTGACAGTGGTGACAGTCAGAAATACTCAAAAAGCATATGGTTTATGATATGAACGGCTACATGACGTCAATTATAATATACAACAGTCCAAAATATTTATCTGGGCTAACGATCTAATTATGTTTTTCGAATTGATATATTTGTATATGGAAATCTACGCCAGATTATAAAATACCGAACCTGTAAAAGAACTAAAAGTTGTGTATGTTCTTTAATTTTTTGTCGTAAGTGCAATAAAAAAATCACATGTATGAAGTCTCAATAAAATACATATTAATTTTGGTTATAATAAGTTCCATCTGTAAATTTAATTTTACATTTTATTTATTTTAGAGGGTTTAACTTTTTCTATAATATTTGTATATAAACTAACATGTCTAACGTAACATGTGACATGGCAAATAGACGAAGCCAAGCAATTTATAAAATGTTTACGATACACCTGTACTATGATGCCAACAAAATTATGTCACTAAAAATTGTTTCAAATCTTTCAATGAAATAATTAAAATTATAAATAGATTCGTTTGTTTTAATAACACAATAATATTTAAAAAATAACTAATATCCACTCACCTTTATTTCCAGACAGTCCAAACTCCAGCGAAAAAACACAAAAACTTTTTGTAGTTTGCAATAACAAAACGCTTTTCCCGCGCTGTCAAACTGACAGATTATTAAAACCTTTTTGTAGATTAATATAAAGCCTTTTTTGTTAATTTCTATTGTGTTTCTACGGAATAGGACGTGCGATGTGGTTTGGGGTATGATATAAACTGTTTCGGAGCGTGGTTTCGGGGCAACAGAGGTGTTTGGATGGCAGCCAACATGGCCGCTTGCCAAGTACGAAGTACGTTGCATTGCGCGTGTCTGTTTTAGGGAGAAAGAGCTCGTTATGGACATTATTGATAAAATTATATAATGTTTTTAAAACGATCATATAAGCTTAGTAGTTTCTGTTTCGCCCATCTCCTTCTACTCATCTCCCTAATTTTATGATCTTTTTTCTGGTTAAGGTTGCAGGAAGTCAATGGATGCTTCTAGAAGATCGATGTTTGAGATCCTTGGGAAACACCTATGTTAAGTGGACTTCCTGTGCCTGAAGGGAGAAAAAAAAGGAGTCTACACTGCACCCTTTACATTGCCAATCATTCTTCTGTCTACTACAATTTCAACTTATAACCTTGCTAGGCTATGTCAATGTCATGTCAATTGGTTGCTAAATATCTTTGCTTTTGAATTGCTATCCAGGCTATTATATGCGTTAGGATTAGTCCTATTATATTTAACCAACATTCTGTTTTTCTTAATAATGCTTGCTTCACGAAATTTGAACTTTATTATAAGTAATTTATAAATTATGCCTGTTACCAATACTCCTCTCCTCTTCCCATTGTTTTTCCTTCCCGCTCCCCTCCCAATTTGGTGGGCAGGCGGCAACACATCCATGATCCAGCATTTTGGATGTTCATGTGCAGTGATCACTTACCATCAGGTGACCTGTTTGCTCGTTTGCCGGACCAATGGAAGAATTTTTTTTTTATATATAAACAGTCCATAACAGTGAGCTTCTCCCTAATACCCACGAGACGCGCACCTTGTTCACCTCTTTGTGTATTCCTTTATAGGAACAAAGATTTCACAAGCGCAACAAAATGGAGCGATACAGGACCTTAATACAAGGTTGAGGAAATTTCGGGAATTTCAGAAAGACATCAAGGCTTTTTAGTAATTAATAAATAAAAAATAATACACCGAACAGTCGCATACTTAGTACTGACCCCAAACTAAGATTGAGTGTTGATATCAGAAACTACAAGAGACTTTTCGGTCTCACAAAACGCAGAGCCGAAACAAACACCCGTGGATCACACAAAATTTCGGTGCGTCGATTGAACCCGCGGCCTCTCGTTTCACAGCCGGCGTCTAACCAAGTGCGCTACGGAGTTTATCTCAAAATCCTGCCTGCCACGCTTTGATATCCTGTCGCAGTATTTAAGCACTTTAATTTTTTCTGATAATCAATCGCCACGCACTATAACGGCAAAGGAAAACATCGTGAGGAAACCTGCATACCATAGCGATCCGGAAGATATTCTATGGCTTGTATGGTCTATTGACAGCCTCCGTGGCGTAGTTGGTTAAACGCCGACTGTGAAACGAGAGGCCGCGGGTTCGATCCCCGCACAACACAAATGTTTGTGTGGCCCACAAATATTTGTGCCGTCTGGGTGTTAGTGAGACCGAAAAATCTCTCGTAGCTTCTGATACCACGATACAAGACTTCATTGATCTTAACGTGGGGTCAGAACTGTGTATGTGACTTGGGTGTATTTATTTATGTAAAGTCCGCAAAGCCGCACTGGGCCAGCGTGGTGGACTATATGGCCAAACCACTCTCAACCGTATTCTCGACTGTAGAGGAGGCCCGTGCCCTGCAGTGGGTCGTATCTGAGCTGATACAGATACCTAATAATACACCGTACTAAATGTTTACAAAAAACATGTTTTCATGTCTGTTTATTGCAAAACACGTGGGTATTGAAAACAGGAAAATTTTCCAAAGGCGCAGTACGAAAGGTGAAATTTAGACGCAATATTTTTGTACAAACATATTCTTTTATAAGTATAAATATATCTAGGTTGTTTTTGAAGTAAAACTCCTTACGCACGCTTGACTTGCGGAGTAAACTGGAGAATGCGTGACGAGAGCGTTACGGAAATCGTGTGACACGACGAGGACAACGGAAGTTGAAAATTGTCAAAGGAGATCCATGATTAATCATTGAAGATGGTTAATTTAGATGAATAAGTAAAGTGGCGAACAAGATTAATAAGGATTATATAATAAGCATATTTAAATAGTACACAGACAGTATGGAAAAACGTATGTCAAGAGACGAGCGGAAAGAAGTAAGACAAAACATAGACAACTTAATATAAATACCATAGACAATGTTTGTTTAACATATTTAACTAATACTGGCACTTACTCAACGAACTGCAATATTACTAACAGAAGATCAGTCGATTTGGTCCAAGCACGGACAAGAAATTCACGATGACTAAAAATCAGGCCTATTTTTTTTAACTGTACTTATGTCCACGTGGATGAATATTTATTTATTCGTGTTGCGAAATAGATGATAAAATTAGTTAATTACACGAGATTGGCTCGGTGGCGTAGTTGTACTTACTACGGTACGATTACAAAGCTGAGGGCTCGGGTTCGAGTCCCGGGTCGGGCCAAGTGATAATGGATTTTTCTATTTATTATAAGGCCGGAGTCAGGAATTTGTGTCCGATACGGCGATAGGCTCGCCCCCTATCATATCATTGGACTGTACATATAAGGCGAAACGTGGGTGTCCTGGTAGCACCTCTGCCTACCCTTCTGGGAAAAAGGCGTGAGTTTATGTATGTATGAACTACGTAAGTCGTTAGTCAAGTATTTAAAGACACTCATTAAGAAACCCTCTACGAAATCAATCAAAGACAAAACCAATTGTTGTCGGAAAATTAAAACATAAGCGACTATCATATTTGCCAATGCCGAATCTTCCAATATCCCAAAAAAGGTGTGATATTAAAAATAAATAGTGAATTATAGACGACCCCATTCAATAAGCGAATTGTTAAGATGGGGTAGATACCCCGGCGACCCGTCGACGCTGGATTAAACGACATTTAACGCCGCAGATTAGCTTATTGCCGAGCGGTTTAGGCCTGGGGTACTAAAGGACCCTGGGGTCCTTTTATCATTTTTAGTTATCATTTTTGTTGTTGTAGGCAGTGTTTGGACTTTACAATGCCAGGCATACAGACAAGCCACTGCCTGCTGGAAACTTCTTGTAGGTAAGTTTATTAACGTACCTAGAATATTGTTACATGTCATACATAAACTCACCCCTTTTACCAGAAGAGGTAAGCAGAGGCAGAGGAAGGCGTGGTCAAAAAAGCGATGAGCCTTTCTGAACACAAAAGAGGGAAACGTCTACCCCCCTCTACCTAGTGGACCAGTATGACCTTAACCGTACACAAAAATAATGTTACTGATCCGACAACCCAGGATAGAACAACCTGGCGCAGACGCATTAGCAGAGCCGACCCCACATAAAGTGGGAAAGAGCAAAGAAGAAGAAGGTAGGCAGAGGCGCCACCGTGACACCCACAGGCCACATATCGCCTTGTATGTTCCGTCCCACAATGTGATAGGGGGCGAGCCCATCGCCATCCAATCCATCAGCCAAAGGAAGTCCACTGCTGAACATAGGCCTCTCCCAATGATTTCCACACTGAGCTGTTGGAGGCAGCCTGCATCCATCCATCCATCGTCATATCGGTCACAAATTCTAGAATATAGTTGACAGTTCATTTAAAATTATACTTGTAAGGGACTTCAGGAGAGCGTTAGGGAAAAAGGATGGGAAGAGGAAAGTGTTATTGGGCATCCGGCAGTCTAACTCACCGAACGAAACGTGTCACCATAGCTGTCGCTTCAAGTCGATCTCCAGTGAGACAGGATCGTCCCGGACGAGCCTGTCCATTCATGCTGAATCGTGATTCATAATAGAGTGTCTCTACCACTTCCAAAAAGATTTGTAGCTATACAAACATAATTTACATTCGCAAATTACAAGCCTGACTACTGTTAAATTGATAAAATACGATTATAAGATGGTATTACTCTACTTTTCATGTTAGTAACAACTCTTTTAAGTTTGATCGTTATGCAAGGTCGATAATTTCATCATCATTATCAGCAGCCCTTCCGCGTCCACTGGTGGACATAGGCCTCTCCTATGGCACGCAACTGGGCCCGATCTTCAGCCCTTCGTCTCCAACCGCTAGTACCTACACTACGCTTGCTCAAGCGTGATCTCCACTCGAGAACACATCTACCCCAACGGTTGTCGGTTCTCCGACAATTTAGACAATTTAGACGAAATTATAAGTTGATAGTCAATAACCACGCACAATAACGGTGAAGGAAAACATCGTGAAACCTGCATACCATAGCGGTTTGTATAAATTTCTATGGTATGTAAAAGTCCGCCAACCCGCTCTAGGTCAGCGTGGTGGACTGTACTAACTACTCTCAATCGTACTTTCAATTGTAGAGGAGGCTCGTGCCCTGCAGTGGGACGGATACGGGCTGATACAGACAGATAAAGTTATTGAAATAGCTTAATATCTTATTAATACATACATACATACATAAACACACGCCTTTTTCCCAGAAGGGGTAGGCAGAGGTGCTACCAGAACACCCACGTTTCGCCTTGTATATTCCGTCCCACGATGTGATAGGGGGCGAGCCTATCGCCATATCGGGCACAAATTCCTGACTCCAGGCTGATAACGAATAGAAAAATCCAATATCACTTAGCCCGACCCGGGATTCGAACCCGAGACCTCAGCTTTGCAATCGTACCGTAGTACCACTACGCCACCGAGGCAGTCTTATTAAACTATCAATAAAAACAGATATTCCCGTCCCATTGTACCCCAATCTTAGTGTGCCTCAGCCGATTTGGCCCGTGAGTCGTCATTTGCAACGGGTCGGCGGCGACGGGCGCACAAACATATCTTCTAGAGCCTTATCACGGTGAGTGCTTTCTTTTATTTGGTGAAATTTCTCGGGAATTAGGATTATCGGTTTCTCTTTCCCTTTTGATGTCGAGGAAGTGTTTTAAACCCATCCGCGGTTTTAAAGTTTACGAAAACTTGTGTCTGTGATTTAAATTTCTTAAATAGATCTTCCTATCAAGGGTTGGTTTCTCTATTTCTTTTCCGGGTGAAGGGTTTAACGCTTTTAATCTGCTTTGGTTTACTTGATTCTTAAATTAATGAAGCTTAAAAAGGTACTTTGATTTATTAGTGGTTTTAAAGTTGCCTTTTTGTTCCCTCTAAGTTCAACTTAGATTATAGATTTGAAAGTTCTCAAATTACTGATTTACGGTCTACATTTTTCTATTGATGTCGTGGAATTATTGTGTTTATTTAATAGGTATGTGTTTGCGTGATATGATTCAAGAAGTTCTCTGAAATTATCAAAGGAATGTCGCTTGTCCATTTCTTTAGATACCTATCTATTAACGTATTAAGGAATAATTGTGTTTGTGATTTCAAAGTTGAATCAAACTAACAATTTTTAAAGAGATTTTGAGGTGTATTTTGCAGCAATGGCGTATTATAGCTCTCTCCATAGGTAATGAAAATAAAATGAAAATGAAAATAATTTATTGAATCCATTCAAATGTTCAACATTATTTAGATTCAGTCTTTTTTTTCTACCACCCGGTTCGGAAAGCAGTTTTCACTAGAGAAGAACGGGCAAGAAACTCTAGTGTTGCTCTTTTCAAAACCAGTTTACAATATCGTGATTATTACAAAAGTTACAAATTGGTTTAAATCATAGCAGTTCATTGATAATTTGTTATAATTTGCAAGTGACAGATATTTTTAATACAAATATGTTTACATTCTGTTTAATGTGAGTGAAGCGAAGTAGCCCAAAACGAAGAATCAGTATATTCTGTTTTACCAAAGCAGTTAATAATTGTAAATTGATAAATATTATAATACTAAATGTAAACGGCCAAGAAGCAATTGACTTAGGAGGGATACTTGTTTGAAGTATAGAGGACATATTAATTATGTATTTAAATTAGGATGAGCGCCCAAGACACGAGCTTGCCTACTTTGGGAACCTGCATATTAGATAGGTATATAAATAATTTTAAAATGTGTACATTGTGTTTTCTTGGAGATGTTTCGCAATACATTAATTGTTATTCTTATCTTTACTTCATATTCTATGTGAAAGGCCCTGCAAGAACTATTAGGGATGGTGTACTTACTTTACTAAATTGTGTTTTTAAAAACCTAAGTTTTGGGCTTGATTTTAGTAATGTTATATGTCGATTTGTAATAGAATGCACTGATCGTAATGTTTCTAATTTAGCCTTCTGTTCAACAGTCTGTTAGTAACATTAAAGGCCTTATTCATAGACAGTTTTAAAACACATTTTAGTAATCGAATGTTTTGTCTTCTTCGCTCAAATTGGATTCAAAATTCGTTCGAAAGGGACAAAATATTCATAACTAAAATAGGTTTTAAATCTGTCTATGAATAAGACCGTTATAGTTGAACAATCGTTCGTAAAATCAAAGATGATTCTAGAACTTTTTGCGGTGTTTATTATTACAAAATTATTCAGGTTTTAACGTGTTAATATTGTGAGTACCTATTATCCTTAGTATAATATTTTATTTTTGGGTTGCTGCCATATATTATTTTCCTTCTAATTCATTTCGTTGCTTTTCCTTATTCATATTTTAAATCCCAATATGATTTTTTAAAATATTGACGCCTTATCTGCTCAACAGATTGTCTTGAAATTTTACATACACGCTCTCCTGGGCATAAAAAAGCACGTAGGGACGTTTTATATAACAAAAAATAATTACCTCGAATGCCTTGATGGCGTAGTTGTACAATAGTATGATTACAAAGGTGAGGTCTCGGGTTCGAATCCCGGGTCGGGCAAAGTGATATTGGATTTTTCTATTCATTATCAGCCTGGAGTCAGGAATTTGTGCCCGATATGGCGATAGGCTCGCCCCCTATCACATCGTGGGTCTAAATACATACAGCGAAACGTGGACCTGTCCGGTTACACCTCTACCTACCCCTATTGAGAAAAAGACGTGATGTTTGTGTATGTAAAAATAATAAATAAAAGACGGTTGTCCGAAAAATTATGGTAGTCCGATATACAAACTCAATGCACTGAAATTAGTAAATTGGAACTTAAAGACAGAAATAATGATCTGTGGCGTCGTGGACTAAAATGTAAACGAAGTAATATTCATATTAAGCTAAAGAATTTGTTTGTTTGTTTGAACGCGCTAATCTCACGAGTTACTGGTTCGAATTGAAAAATTCTTTTAGTGTTGGATAGTTCATTTATCGAGGAAGGCTGTACGGTAGTTTTCATACATACATAAACTCACGCCTTTTTCCAGAAGTGTTAGGCAGAGGTGTAACCAGGACACCCACATTTCGCCTTGTATTTTCCGTCCCACGATGTGATAGGGGGCGAGCCTATCGGCATATCGGGCACAAATTCCTGACTCCGGGCTGATAATGAATAGAAAAATCCAATATCACTTAGCCCGACCCGGGATTCGAATCCGAGACCTCAGTTTTGCAATACCGTAGTACAACTGCGCCACCGAGGTATTATGGTAGTTTTCATCACGGGAAATTGTACAGCGGGAGTTTTATCCAAGATTTTTTTTTATCCAAGAAAAGTTTTATTCACGCGGGTGGAGCCGCGAGCTACTACTAGTTGCCTTAGCCTTGAGGGTCGTTTGTTACTTTACGCCTGTAAGTTACACAATAAGAACGCTGGTCATCTTGTTAATGTATTGGTATTCATCTAGTTTAACCCTTGTGTTTTGTTGAGCCATTTTGGGGTTAATCGGGACGCTGGTGTATTGAGAAATAAGCTAAATGAATTGAGCTGTTTTAGTTAATTTAGTCTCAAATATGAGAATTTGTCATCGTTTTTTAATGGTAAAATAACAGCAGTTTAGGTTGGAGTATGAATGTGCTGGCTATGTAAATTGTAAATTTATATTTTAATTATTTTTTTTAATCAGCCCATATACGTCCCACTGCTGGGCACGGGCCTACTCTACAATCGAGAGAATCGATTGAGAGTGGTTAGGCCATATAGTCCACCACGCTGGCCTAGTGCGGGTTGGCGGACTTACATACCGTAGAAATTCTTTAAAATCGCTACGGTATGCTGGTTTCCTCACGATGTTTTCCTTCACCGTTAAAGTGCGTGGTAATTGACTATCAATACACACATAACTCCGAAAAGTCAGAGGTGTGCCCTGGGATTTGAACCCGACCACCTGAACATGTAGGCAGCCGAGTCTGGTCCGTTACCAACAGGCCACCACGCACCACTTATACTATTTAAACAAACTTATATTATTTTTATTTTATTTATTAACATAAAATCCACAGCCCTTAATAATACTATAAAACAACGGGTTTACTTATCTTACGGCCTATAACGGATTTACATTTTAAAGATATAACTTAAATAATAGGCAGTCGAAACGTTAAATAAAGTTGAGCAAAAACTTAATAAGTAATAAAAATAACAAAATAATTATAATAATATTCATAATAAGTTTCGTTGGGTGAGCGTCTGAGATTGCTGAAGGCCCATTATGCCATCAGGTGACCTGTTTGCCGGACCTGGGTTCTGTATAAAAACTTTGTCGTCTTTATATTAAAATGTGTATCCTTTCAGATGGTGTACACCCGCCCTGCCTCCGTATCCTACCCCACCGTATGGAAGAGGTTCACAGTCCGCAGAGGAGGGGTGACCAGCCTCCTGCGAGTGCAGGACTTGACTGAGGACATGCACGAACCAGCTCTGAAGCTCATGGCCACGTATTTCACCAGGGACGAGCCTCCTTGCAAGTATATTGGTGAGTGTATAACTGATATTGAATCAAAACGCACTAAAAGGTGTCAGAAAACATCGTGATAAATTGTAACAATTTCTATGTATGTGACTGTTAGGTGTATTTATTTTATATTATTACTATGGTAAAGTCTACCAATTTATTAATTTATTTATTTATTTGTTTTTTTTTCTCTACGGCAGTGTCTCTCCAGCCTACGCGGTTTATATGACTCGATGTCATTTTGCTGGTACAAGATATTCTTATCTATCCAGGGGGTAGACGTAATCTGCCCTGTGGCAAAGGGGCGTGTAGAATTCCACCACGTTATCCCCTGCCTGTCGTAGAAGGCGACTACAGGGGGCCTTTGGGATCACTGTGTGCACCCGGGGCACGCCCTCAATGAAACTGATCCCAAGGCGGCCGCCTGAAAAATGCTAAGAAGGGCTCGCACGCGCACCCTCTTACTAAGACGAGCGAGACCATGAGTCTCTGAAGAGCATGAAGCGGCTGCAGAATAGTACTCAGCGAGTCTCGCTACCAGGGTCCGCAGTCAGACTGCACAGCGTTATAGTCACTTTGACATTGCAGTATACAAAAAATCTGAACACAGTTATCTCTCTATGTTTAGCAATAGGATTTTCACTGCTAAACACTGGCCTCTGAAGGATCTCCACTGAGACCTGGTCGTAGCGTCATCCAGCGACTTCCTGCAACCGTTGCTAAGTCATCTGTCGATTTAATAGGCATTTACTTGTCCAATACAATGACATTGCATTTTCAGGAATCCAAAACCACCCAGTAGCGATGTCAGAACTGGAGAAGCTGTGGAGGAACTGCATCAAGGAGAATCTGTCTCTCGTCTGCATCAAAGACAATGATGACAAGAGCCCTGAGATCGTTGGAGTTAACGTCTTAACTGTATCCTGTAAAGAGGATAAGGACGAACCTTTCCATGTAAGTTTAGAAGCAGCCATTTTGTTCCTGGTGTTATTTTTTTCCCTCGCATCTGTCACGGACGCTCAAATCATCCTATAGGGGCGTTCAAAACTAGACGTAAGTGGGGAGTAACTTTGTTCCCCAACGATAGAGATCAGCCTGCGTCCTGGTTCCGCGTCGGGCGATCACAGGGAAGGAATCAAGGCACTTCTTGCCTTGAGATATCCAGTGCCGCCCGAAATGCGCGCGACGGCCACCAAGGGGCTTTGAGTCAGTATGCTGGCGTAGGTTTTGCAAACCCAACTCGGTGAAATAAGGCTGGATCACAGAATATGCGAGATAAATTAACGCGGAATTGGTTTAATTCGTCGATGTATGCAGGCTGCCTCCAACAGGTCACTGTGGAAATCATTGGAGGAGGCCTATGTTCAGCAGTGGACTTCCTTTGGCTGATGGATGGGTGGATGGTTTAATTTTCTTTTTTAACCAACTTCAAAAAAAGGAGGAGGTTCCCAATCCGTCTGTTTTTTATGTATGTTCAACGATTACTCGAAGACGTATGGACCTATTTGGAAAATTCTTTTTCT
This sequence comes from Theretra japonica, assembly GCA_033459515.1. NCBI lineage: Eukaryota > Metazoa > Arthropoda > Insecta > Lepidoptera > Sphingidae > Theretra > Theretra japonica. Next base: position 1,180,172 of record CM065952.1, read on the forward strand.
GTTCCAAAGGGTACAAGTCACAGATGGTCCCATAAAATTATTTTAATATGTAACCTTCGCGTTAATATAAGAAATCAGTACACAGACGTGAATATAAATATATCGCGAGTATATACTTCACGTGTCCAAAATAAGCTGGGTTTACTTCAACCATGACTGCCTCGGTGGCGTAGTGGTACTACGGTATGATTGCAAAGCTGAGGTCTCGGGTTCGAATCCCGGGTCGGGCAAAGTGATATTGGATTTTTCTATTCATTATCAGCCCGGAGTCAGGAATTTGTGCCCGATATGGCGATAGGCTCGCCTATCACATCGTGGGACGGAATATACAAGGCGAAACGTGGGTGTTCACCAGCACCTCTGCCTACCCCTTCTGGGAATAAGGCGTGTGTTTATGTATGTACTTCAACCATGTTGCATAGTCACGCTCCGCTATTTTTTAATCGACTTAAAAAAAGGAGATTATTGATGTGATGTAAAATTGTTAGAATTACATCGTTTTTGGATATGTTAGTTTATACAAGCGTCTGAATACGTGTGCCAAATTTTATAAATGTAATGTATATATGATGTTTGTCAGCGCATGTCTCAAAAACTATAAGTCGAATCTCAAAAATTCTTACGGTGCCAACTGGAGGACTTAAAGCTATACAGGGTATGAAGACTGCTACAGAAAACGAAGCCAGGTGGTAGTTATAGTGACTACAGACACGGTGCAACTAAAAATTTTGCAAAAAATCGCGACGATTTTTTTGTGATGTTTTAAATATCATTGTGTTTGGGTGGTAAATCTAAAATTATAATTTAAAGCCTTGCATGCTATTATTGTATTGTATTGTATCAGCCCATATACGACCCACTGCAGGGCACGGGCCTCCTCTACAATCGATAGTACGATTGAGAGCGGTTAGGCCAATGCATGCTATAGCGTCTTTAAAAATAAAAGCGTGTACATTATTTTTTTTAAGAAAATAGTTATATGTATTTACTAACTAAATACGATGATAGGAATACATTTACAATAAAAACGTTGCTTTTTTTTGCAAAGATTAGTTGCTTTGTGTCTAAAGTCACTAAAACTACCACCTGGCTTTGTTTTCGGTAGCGGTTTTGATATACCCTGTATAACATCATGGTACGAAGTTACGAACTATGCGGGCAAACCCGCAGGGCTTAGTTGGTCCAAAACATTAAGGCACCAACCTCAAAAGAATTGTTGGCATGTTAAATTATTTTAGATTTATTAAAAGATCAGTTTCATATCTCCCTTTTTGTCACAATTTTGAAGTCGGTTTAATTTTTTAAAATTATTTTTGGACATGTGTTGATGGCGATGTAATTATCAGGTTTAGGATATCATCAATAATAGACATTCTACCTGTCGCAGTTGGTTATACGCCAGCTGTGAAACGAGAGGCCGAGGGTTCGATTCCCGCACCGAGACAATTGCATTGCAAAACCCGATTTCTTTCAGACGGAGGACAAGGTATGGGCGAAGCTGTTCGGAGCCGTCGACCTGGTGTCAAGGAGCGTGGACTTATTCCAACAGTATGGAGTGGACAAGTACCTGACGGCTTATGGGCTGGTGGTCGACCCTGAGTGGAGGGGATGTGGGATCGGAAAGGAGATTTTGGAAGCTAGGTATGTCTTTTGTTAAAGCATAGATCCGGCAAACGAACAAACAGGTCACCTGATGGTAAGTGATCACTGCACATGAACATCCGCAACGCTGGATCATGGACGTGTTGCCGGCCCATCAAATTGCGAGGAGAGCGGGAAGGAAAAAGGTTGGGAAATGAAAAGGTGTATTGGGCATCTGGCAATCTCACTCACAGATCGGAACGCGACAGAAAAGCGGTCGTTTCACGTCGATCTCCTGTGACATGTGAGACAGTGGTACCGCCCCGGACGAGCCTGTCCATCTGTCCACTCCGCATGGGAATCATGACTGACAACAGCGTGGTTCTACCACTTTCCAACATGTGGTTTACACTCGTATAATGGGGTAAAATAAAGTACCTATGACGTTATAAAGAATATTTTAAGAGGTAGATTATTGTGTTCTTGTAACACTATAGCTATTTTTTATTTACGATATACTTAAAAAATATTAATAGACTCGTAACCACTTTCGGTTATTTTTTCATTTTATATACGAGTATTAAATCACTTAAAAATTATACTATTCATAAAATCTATATCAACATCTAATCCAACCTTGATTTGAACCTACTATACTCGCAGTAGGTTCAAATTTTCTTCAGCAAAACGATTTCAAATCGTCTAAACAACGATCTCTATATTAAATACTCAATAATCACACCGTCCACATTCTCAAACGAGAATGGAATCTAATAAATAAATTCCAGAGGATTCCAATATTATAATGGTATTGGAATTCTCCAGTCGGGCCGGCATTCTTACTCCAATAATGGATGGTTAACGAGTTTTCTCGCGGCGGGAATGTTATCGATTGAATTTCTTATAGCGCCACCTGTTGGTCGGAGGTGTTAATCGTTAATGAAGATCTTATTGTGACATTAATTTAATATTAAAAAATCTCATTGTTACTGCAATGAGAAATGTTTTTACTAGACACATACGAGTACATAGCAACGTTTTCCTACTAGGCTTTCTTAACATTCGTCCTCTAAAGTCTCATGGCCTTATTCATGGACAATTTTAAAACTAATTTAACCTATCAAATGTTTTGTCCCTTTCGAACGAATTTACAATTCAGTTTGAGCAAAGAAGAATAGCAAGTCTTCACACAAAGTTTCCAACGACACTCCATAGATCATAATTCATTAACATTTTAAATTATCTTTCTCCAGTGATAAAGTAAGCAAAATATGTTTACAAATTAACAATTAAATAAAAAAAGACACATTTATGCACGTGCCCTTTTTTTATTACAATGAATTGCGAGACGAGCATGCCATTCGCCTGATAGTAAGCGATACGACCACTCAATGACAGTAGCAAAACCAAACACACCAATTAAAAAGCAATGCTTGGCAATCCACTGCGCTCGCCATCCTGAGACATAAGATTTTAAGTATCAATATGTCCAGTAGTTACTTTGGCTACAATGTCCTTTAAACCAGAACACAAAAATGCATTTACACAGCTGTTTGGCGGATGAAATGGACATTGCGGTGGTACCCACCCAGACGGTCTCCCACATACCTACCACCCTCCACCAGTAAACCTGAGGTTGAACCAACGATCTCCGTTGTAGGAGTTAATCACAGTTATTTAAGCTATTCTGTCTGTAGTTATCCTCTCCATTACTGAAGGCGGGCAGTCAGTTCCTTAAACCTCTCCTTGTCCATGGCTAGCCGGAACAACTCTTCGACTGTTTTCATTCCAGTCCACTCACGAATGTTGCTTCTCATTCCGACACTTCTCTTCCCGTCTATTTTTCCCGTCATTATGGTTCTTAGCAGATCATATCTATCATGTCTTAAGATATAACCTAGGCACAAGACTTTTAGCTGCTTGCTGGTTTCAGGCAATTCGGTTTGAGCTATTTGCGACTTTTCAATATCATGTTTTAATTATAACTTAAAAACTTAATATGATTTATTTTAACTTTTATTGTTTAAAATTACTACATGATTAAGTTATAGTTATAGTTTTTGTTCTTATATACTTGTTGTTTATTGCTTACAAAGCTGTGTACGCCTATCATGGGCATTTACATTTAAATACAGTAATAATATATATAAAAAAAGTAAGCGCTCTAATGTATTATGCTGTTGGTGTATCATTTTTAAATAAATAAATTATTGATTACAAACTTTAGTATTTAAATTATTTAATGAAAAGCATCGAACCAGATTGAGGTGTAATACTGGTTAAATGGAAGAAGTTTACAACAAGCCTTTACCCCAAAATGAGTTAAAAAGTTTTAATTAACTTGTGGTCCTCTCGCTGTTGCTCATTAGAAAAGTTTGATGGAAAGTTTGTTTTGACATTTTGCTTATTCTACGCCCCAAATAATTATGTCCTTATTCGTAGACAATTTTAAAACCTAGTTTAGTTCTCCAATGTTTTGTCCCTTTCGAACGACTTTTGAATTCAGTTTGAGCGAAGAGGACAAAACATTCGATAGCTAAAATAGGTTTTAAAACTGTCTATGAATAAGGCTTATGATTATAGGAAAATGTAAGACTGATAATATTGAGTTGTATGTAATCTAATTCATAATTTGTATTATGAGTAGTAATCAACTAAATATAGACTTTAAAATGATTTGTAGATTATTAAAATGTACTTTATATTGTATAAAGTGCACCATACACTTCATACGTTACGTACGGTCTGTTAGTAAACGGATCAGACGCGGCAGCCAACATGATCATGGCGGTCGCGGGTTCAAATCCCAGGTCACACCTCTGACTTTTCGGATTCATGTGTGTATTGATAGTCGATCACCACGAAAATTAACGGTGAAGAAAAACATCGTGAGAAAACCTGCACACCGTAGCGATTTGTAATAATTTCTACGGTATGTAAAATCCGCCAACCCGCACTAGGCTAGCGTGGTGGACTATATTGCCTAACCACTCTCAATCGTAATTTCGATTGTAGAGATGGGCTGGCCTCGTATATAGGCTCATACAGTACAAAGTCGACCGTACTGTTAATTTCGACAAAATTGCATCATACAAAACGTTCTAGGTATAACAGAAAAATTGACTGCAACCTCCTATAAAGTTCAAATCTTTTGACATAATGTATTTTGACTTTTGATTTAAATTGTCAAATGAAATCAAATCTCAACGCAAATCTCACGTTTGTAATTTGTTATTATTTTAGTATTTTTATACTTCTGTAATGATCTGTAGGCGAAGAAAGAAGAAGCGATGCATTTGCAACACCGTAAGTTTGCTGAAGAAAATCACAGGGCAGCCCAAACCTTTGCCAATAACAGAGATAAACCAAATCAGGTTGAATCTCTTCACTGAAAGAAATTCCGATGGAACTGGAAACCTTGTATTAAAAGGCAAAGACCTGTACGATAGATACAAACGGAGAATAACCGATCTAGACATCAGAGCCATCTGTGTTTACGTACGCCAACTAAAGCGGCGCATAACGAAACTAGACTTGAGCTACAACCAAATAACAGATGTCGGTTTTTTCAAACTGTTAAAAAAGCTGCTAGTCAAAGGCAGATCCAGCGTAATAAACTTAAACATAATGAACAACAATTTAACTGAGAAATCAATGTCGGATCTCGCAAAATACGCTCCGTATATCAAGTTAAAGTATTTGAGGTTGAACGGCAATGATATCGGGACTAAAGGAGGGGAACATTTCGCGCAGTTTCTCATAAACAATAATACTTTAGAGTATTGTGATATAGGTGAGACAGGGCAGACTCTAACAAGCGTCGCGCCAATCGTAGCAGCGTTGAGAATTGATCACGGCAGAAACAAAACAGTGAAAGTGTTAGATTTCAGCCGAATTGTGCCGCTTTTCAACCGGTATTCGTATGAGACTAAATGGCTAGCGTATCATACAGAATATCTACTGCAAAGAAACTCCACGATAATTGAGCTGCATTTGCAAAAGAACGAATTGATTAGCCACGACGTTGAGTATCTGGTTCGCGGTTTGAAGTTAAATAAAACACTGCTTTATTTGGATTTGGGTTTTAATAAAATAGGCGACTACGGGACCGAGTTGATAGCTGAATATTTGCGAGACTGTCCTCAATTGACGCTGTTAAATATAGCTGGAAATAGCATAGGCGATACGGGAGCCCGAGCGTTAAGCTTCGGTATGCCGTACTCAAAAATACGAGCCTTGGACATCTCGCACAATAAATTAACAGACAGCGGGATACTTACCATGTTAAATACTATCAAAAAGCCGTTCTTTTTAAGATTTCTCAACATTTGGGGCAACGATTTCGGTCACGTGACGTGTGGTGTTATAGACAGAATGTTGATAAGTGGTGTGCTTTTTCAACACACGATAGATGTGAAGATATATGAAGTTGATGATGTGCTTTATGCAGCATACTATCCTAACCCAGCGAATAGGAACAAACACTTCTATTACTGCGAATTAGATTACGGAGTGGCGCAGCCGTTGTATCATATTAAAAGGAATGTAATTGTAGAGAAAAAGCCTGTTAAAGTTGACTGCAAACATCGACATAGACTTGATAAAACTGATCGCCGTAATTTTTGAGATTTTTGGTGTATTGAAAATAATAACTTGTATTTTTTATATTTTCAATGTTAGATTGTTACTTGTTAATGTTGAATTGTTGTTGTAAAGCCAATGTTGTTAATAATTATTATGATTTCATTATGTGAAGATTATTTCTGAGAGCGCCATCTATGAGTAAGTTAGACATTTTGTTTTCGCATTTAATTTAGAAAATTGAATAACGTTAGGAAGTCGCTGGATGCAGGCCGCTTCCATGTCGATGTGGAGATCCTTGAGGGTGCCTTTGTTTAGCAGTGAACTTCCTGTGGCTGACGAGGAAGACGAATGAATATTATTCAGATTAAGATTGGTTTCAGACTATTAAATAATTGACCGCTTATTTTTATGTTCCAAAAACACGTATTTTTCTATCTAACTCAATTTTCCATTCTTCCATCTACATTGCCGAATAGTTTAACTTGTAGAGTTGCCACGCCGCGAGACTAACATCACAGATAGTAATAATGACGGCAAAAATGCAATTGGCAGTGATTAATATATTATTTTTCTCTCCCAGGATTCCACTGTGCAAAGCTCTCGGCATCAAACTGACGGCGACTGTTTTCACTGCGGGTGCTTCTCAAGCAGTTGCCAAGAAGGCTGGCTTCGTTGATCTCTTTGAAATCTCCTACGAAGACCTCGCCAAGAAAGGATTTAAGTTCCCTGGAGTAGAAGAAGACACCAAATCTTCCAAACTAATGGCTTTGGCTATCGAATAAATATTTCATGAATGCTGCCATCTATCGGCAGGAAATGTATACGCAATAATAACCCTTTAGTGACATCTATACTCGGATTTGTAAACTATTCGTATAGCAAGCCGTAGTGTTGTAACAAAATTATCTAGTTTCCTCATTTTTAATATTATTTTTTGTTAATCGTAATAATTTATTTGGTAATTATTTTAGTACAATTAGTTATACTTTTTCTGTGATAATGATCTCATTTTAACGTCGCTTTAAAACTAAATACAATTTATGGTTGATTAGTTCCTTTAGTATTTTTTATAATTGTTTATAAGATTTTCTGTGATTTATAAATTAATTAATTTTGATTTTGTATGTTTTATCGCATATTAAACATTATCATTGTAATTAATGTATCAATGTTCATAAATATATGACAATAAAATAAATAATTATTGAGCATCAATGTGTGTTTTGTTTACCTAATTTGTACTTGAATTATCTTTTTTTAAAGATTACTCAAATATTTGATATAAAAGACATTGTAAATGTAAACGAATAAGAGACTAATATTTTAGTTAAAAGTCAAATTCACACCTCCTGTGCAAGTTCAATGACAAATTTAAAGATATTAAATTCGCCTTTAAGGTGCCCTATTTGATCCGTTTTTTTTGTATATTCTTGCGAATAAAAGCGATTATTATTTTTTGCTTTTGTTTTGCTTTAAGATTAAATTGCTTTAAGGTTAGGGAGATAAACTTTCTTAAATAGCAACACTGAAATTAAAATGGCGACTTATCTGAATGCCAATTCGCTAATGCCAAAAGAAACCTGTCAAACGGTTGTTGACTTTTATGGGTGTATCACTGCCGTTCAGTGATCACTAATCAAATAAAAATAATCTACGGTTTTAATAAACTATAAAAAATATGTGTAACGTGATATCGTAATATATCAGTGAAGTGTCAAGTGAAAGATAACTCTATTAAAGAATTTAGCTGTAATTTACCAATCAATTGAGCATAAAACTAATTTGTTTTCGCTTTCCCACATCCTGTTTTTCAAAAGTGTTATATTTGAACGTCGCTTTGGTGTAGTTTTTTAAACATTTACTGTGATCGTCGTTAGGTGTTTTAAGGTGTGCGTTTTAGTGTTTCGGGCATTGTATTTTGTTTCCTGTGCTTGTAAAAAAAGTGGTTTCGGATAAAAGATGGCAGTGCACTTGGAGTGTTTTGTGAAAATATTTATGTGATGTTTTTTTCGCTTCTATTTTAAGGTGAGTGATTTTTTTAAATTTTCTCTATGTGTCTGTATGTATAAATCTTAGGCAAATTTATCCAAATCATATTGTGTTTTCTTGTGTATTTTTTGATATAAAAATCATTGTTTTATCGGTAGTGCTGTCCGCAGAAACAGAAATTGTAACTAAAATAAAACAGGTATATCGTAAACAGGCCAGTGGCCTTAATTAGATATGTAATGAACTAACTGACTCGACTAACTTAATAAGTGCCTTGTTATGCGATTCCTTCTATTCTGGTTTTCCAACCAATTTGGAAATTATCATAATTTAACTGCCATATGAATTAATATTATCACACTACTGACTTGGTTAAAAATATCTAGGTGGATGAAACTGTTTGTAGAAACGAAAATTAACATTTATTAAAGTATTTTTACTTTCATTTTGCTAGAAAATGATTTTTTTCAGCTCTTAACAGTACCAACACATAACCTTAGGATTCACATAAGCACATCTTTAATTGTCATTATAACTTCTAAAGGGAAAATTATAAATGTCCATACTTCTCTACATTGTGTCCATCATATTTGAAATGAATGCAAACATTAAAAAGCAAAATATAAATTATGACTTCAATAGTATGAACTAAAAGGCCTATGAGTTATTGAAAGTAGTAAAAAAGCAACACAGAATCAAATCTATGGTTGTGATGCCACCTGAAGTCATTCATGGGGTCAAAAGTGACTTCAGTGTGTACCGTATGAATATGCATAATATGGACAATATTTTACTGTATTAAATAGCTATAAAATTATTGACTTTTGGATTATCTAAAAGACTTAACAATCATAACTACAACCTCAATTCGCCTTCAATTTTCAAGTATTTATGAAAGCTGTAAACATTCCTTAATGGTGTTTATTCGGAATTGTGATTCTTATCATTGGATCAAATATTCTGAAATGTAGAAATATTATTTATTTAACTCAAACCCTCTACAGTATATAATACACACTAAGAAATTAAGTATTTACATCGAAACAAAGTTTGCTTGTCAATCTGCACTAGGACAGTGTGGTGGACTACATAGCCTAACTCCATTGTACTATCGATTATAGAGGAGGCTTGTGCCTTGTAATGGGACCTCTATGGGCTGATACACTACAGTCCAGTTTGCTAACTTTGTCACCCCTTGGTACACAGTTGCATAGCTAAATCACTACACTATATATCTGTATCAAGCCATATACATAACACATCACAATCACAGTTCTCTCCCAATATTTACAGTACATTCTTAGGAAAGGCTTGATTGCTCCCCTGGTTTACCGAAATCTATAAACGGTATAAACGTCTTTCAGACTCCAGATGGTATGCCTACATAGGCCGTGAAAAACTGCTTGACTTAAAGACACAGTTTGCAACATGTGGACAAATTAGATTACAAACAACTAACTTTCTGATTTAACAGGAGTATTCTTGTAATCATAAAATGAAAGTTATTCATTGTTACACAAATTTTGTTGATGACTGACTCTTCAGTACAGTCGCTGATGATGAATGCTGTAATTTGTAAGGGCAATGCCATAAAATGATGTAAAGTTTATAACACCTAAAATATCTCTAAAACTTACAATACCAAAAACTTTGATGAAATCTGTGAAGTGAATTTAAAGACCACATACATACATACATAATTGTCACACCTGTAACCCATAGGGGTGAACAGAGACTGCATAGCCACTACTCAATACTGTGATATGTATTTCGCTTTACGCATTTCCATCAAACCCTTTATGCATTATTGTTGATTCAGGGTAATTTTGACCTGACCCACTTTCTGGGTGTTATCAATTTGGCAGGTGTAGGTTTGGTAAAGTCGAACCCTAATAACTCTTCTTTTAGCAAAACAACAAAGGATTTAATTCAAACACTAAGTAAATAAGGAGACAATCTTAATTTTGCGCATCATGGGAACCCAGGTTGTCTTCCATTGCTTTCTTTGTTGTTGTCTTTCAACCCTTCCTGTTTTGTATTGATCTTACTCATAGACAATTATAAAACCTATTTTAGTGATCGAATGTTTTGTCTTCCTCACTCTAACTGAATTATAAAGTCATTCGAAAGAGACATAATATTTTATAACTAAAATAGGTTTGAAATATGTCTATGAATAAGGCCGTATATCTTTGAAAGACTAGCTTTATGTTAACAAGAATTGTGGATATAAAACATAATGTAATAAACTTTCTCTGTTATTGTACAATGAATCACTACTAACAAGAACATAATGTAGATCAGACTATTAACACATTTGCATCTCGTTGTGAGAATGATGTTAATTTTTGCGAATTTTGCTCTGTTAACCTATTTTTTATGGGTTAATAGACCATTGTGAATGTACTTCTGTATTTTTATTTATTTTTGTATGTAGAGGCGGATTATCCCTAAGGCAAACTAGGCACGTGCCAAGGGGCGCAAGGTTACGAAAGGGCGCGCACGATTGCGGATATCTTCGTTTCATGCAAAACCTTCGAATGTTATAATTATGACACTTATGAGAAACATCATCTGCGTCTGTTCATTTGCGTTATAACATGGTGCATTTCACTCATTCACAATAGTACAATCACTAAATATGCAATATGACCATTCCTCTATCGAAGTTCGTACTTTTTTAAGTAGACTGCTGGAGAGGCGTTTTGAGGTGCTTGCCTAGGGCGCTATCAACATTTAATCTGCCTCTGTTTGTATGCTGTGTACATACAGCGAAGATGGAGTGTTGATTGACAAAAGACAATGATTGTCTCTTGCAATTTGAGCAGCTATCCTAAGTAGTTTGATTTCTTCTTTATCCTTTACAGAAGTGTTATAAAAATTAAAATAAAACCGATTTTTATGGATTTTATCGCGAATTTTGTTTAATTATTACATTTTTTAACTTCCCGACGTTTCGATCATTTTACAGCTTTCGTGGTCGCGTGGTGGATCACTAGTTTAATTTCAATGTGTAACATTCGCGTAAATCTGAGGAACCATTTTTTTTATCAGCCCATATACGTCCCACTGCTGGGCACGGGCCTACTCTACAACCGAGAGAATTGATACAGAGTGGTTAGGCCATATAGTCCAGCACGCTGGCCTAGTGCGGGTTGGCGGACTTACATACCGTAGAAAATCTTTAAAATCGCTACGGTATGCAGGTTTCCTCACGATGTTTTCCTTCACCGTTAAAGTGTGTGGTGATTGAGGAACCATTATAGGGTTATAAAAAGGTAGGAATATGTAGGATATGCATTGTTAAATAATTTATTTTGACCTGAATTGGTTGTGGCTACAACATTTTGTTGTCTTAGCCATAACATACATAATTAGTTTTTATAAGAATAATTTTATTTCGTAAGCAGTCCCCACGGAAATCCTATTGTTTCGAAAATAAAAAAATATATTGATACTCCTGAAGAGGTAGAATGTTCCACCCATAATTCGATGACCTTATTTACGTCTGAACATGTTTCAGAAGTCCAGTTTATCACTACGACAGGCACAATTTCCAGTTCTTAGTAACTCCAGTTAAAAATGGTAGAGCGACGCTGTTGACACTTGTCAGCCATGACTGGGCAAGCTCGTCCGAGGTGGTACCACTGTCTCACAGGAGATCGACGTGAAGCGACAACTTGCCCGTCGCGTTTCGTTCGGTGAGTGAGACTACCAGATGCCAAATACCCCTTTCCTGTTTCCTTCTTTTTTTCTTCTCGCTCCACTCCCAATCTGATGGGCCGGCAACACATCCATGATCCAAGCGTTTTATATGTTCATGGCACTGATCACTTACCAAGTGATTTGCCTGCTCGTTTGCCGGACCTATGCTGTAAAAAAAACTTAAACAAGATTTTAGAATTCAAACACTAATGTAATTCCTTGACCTGAGAAGCGAACTCAAATACACGATACACGACCAACGCACGTTACAATACCTATATAAAATTTCAGTATATCAGATAGAATTGTATATGTAACACAGACTGACCGATGTACATTGTTAGTATGTATTTAGGGCGACTGTGAGTCGAGTCTCGTTTTCACCTCGCGAACGGCATTGCCTACATTTTGATCTAGAATATCGGTTTTAGCGGTTAATTAGTGATACTCGGATATTTGGTTTGTTTGCATTAAAATTTATGATTTTATTAGCCGTATGTACGATGGGAGTTTTTTGTTTTTTTTATATACACTTAGTTCTGACCTCATAGTAAAATGTCAAGTTTTGTTGATATATAAGTAATAAATAAATACAGCCAACAGTCACATACATAGTCCTGACCCCACATTAAGATCAATTAAGTCTTGTGTGGTAGGTATCAGACACTAAGAGAAACTTTTCGGTCTCACAAACACCCAGGCACGAGAAAAATACTTGTGGGCCTCTCAAACATTTGTCTCGGTGCGGGGATCAAACCCGCGGTCTCTCAGCGGTGTCCAACCAACTGCGCCACGGAGGCTGTCAAAAGAAATGACGAGAGATTTTTTGACCTTCCACCCCACAGTCTAGAAACAAATATTTGTGCGTCTCACAAACATTTGTCTCGCGATCGAACCCGCGCCCCCTCATTTCATATTAAACTCATTTTGATAGGTCAATTTTAGGTTTTGAACCTTAGAAAGACATTTACGTCGCATATTAATTTTGGTGCTTCGTTGGTTAATCTGCCTTGGTGGTGTAGTTGTACTACGGTACGATTATAACGTTGAGGTTTCAGGTTCGAATCCTGGGTCGGGCAAAATGGTAACACAATGGTAATGGTAATATCAGCCTGGAATCAGGGATTTAAGCCCTATATGGCGATACGCTCGCCCCCTATCAAATTGTTTTTTTTTTTTTTCTTTTTATTGAGGGAACAAGCAGACAAGGCGAAACGTCGGTGTACTTGTAGCACCTCTGTCTGCCCTTCTGTGAAAATTGTGTCAGTTTATGTGTATATTAATTTCGGCAGTAAGTGTTCCATGTTGACTCATCCCATAAAGCTTCTGGTCTCCAGTTTCCCCATCATGGGTTAACTATAACATGACGCAATCCACTTAACTTTCTTTAATCTGCCCGGCCGTACTAGTAATTGAGACCAATTAGTACTTCAAACAGGCCAGATAACGAACCCTTTGTTTGTTTCTACAATCGTAAATTGGACTGTAGTGCGCCAGAATTCGGCTTACGTATTAGTAACGCGCGAACCCACTAGGTGGTCAGAGGACCTGGTAAAGGTCGCGGGTCGTCGCTGGATGCAGGCTGCCTGCAACAGGTCACTGAGGAAATCATTAGGAGAGGCCTATGTTCAGCAGTGGACTTCCTTTGGCTGATGGATGGATGGATGAATCCACTAGGCCAGCGCGGTGGATTATGGCCTAAGCCCTCTCAACAGGGTATTTCATAAATAATAAATAAATACACCCAACCCATGGGTGTCTTGTGTCGTGTATCAGGAACTACGAGAGACTTTTCGGTCTCACAATCATCGTCGTCGTGTTTTGTCCGCAGAGAGACATTGTTCGAGTCTACATAAATTTTTTCTCCATCCGTTCTTTTTTCTTCATCCATCAGCCAAAGGAAGTCCACTGGTGAACATAGGCCTCTCCCAATGATTTCCATAGTGAGCTGTTGGAGGCAGCCTGCATCCAGCGACGTCCCGCGACCTTTACCAGGTCGTCTGACCACCTAGTGGGTGGAAGTGACGTGACGACCTTTTTTTTCTTTTTCTTACCTTCTCTTAAATTTAGAAGATTTAGCTATTAGGCTTTTCGAATTCTCCTGCATAATGCATGATGTTGAACGACCTGGTTAAGGTTGCAGGGAGTCGCTGGATGCATGCTTTCATCAGGTCGATGTGGAGATCCTTGAGCGAGGCCTATGTAAAATAAATATCCTAGTCATATACCCTGTCTCGGTGGCGTAGTGGTACTACGGTATGATTGCAAAGCTGACGTCTCGGGTTGGAATCCTGGGTCGGGCAAAGTGATATTGGATTTTTCTATTCATTATCAGCCCGGAGTCAGGAATATGTGCCCGATATGGCGATATGCTCGCCCCCTATCACATCATGGGACGTAACACGGAATATACAAGGCGAAACGTGGGTGTTCTGGTAGCACCTCCGCCGACCCCATCTGGGAAAAGGCGTGTGTTTATGTATGTATGTATATACCCTGCTATTAAGACACAACTCGAAATTTCGATTCTCCTCACGTCTTATACCATCGTGGTGATTCTAATTGTAACAATGATTGGTAACTGACTCACGTACGCGCTACCAAGGAAGTACACCATTGTTCTCTTCATGGAACCAGCTCGAAGCCAGATTACTAGCAATTACGACCAGGCGACGATTAATCGTTCGCTAATAGGTTCCTGATTGGTGTAAAACAGTCGTAATGAAATATTTGCAACGGATGTGGAATAGTTGAGGGTGTGGTAAATTTTTTCAAAAGAATGTGTTCGGAACGAAGCTAAAAGAAGTTCTTTGTATGAAAATTTGAATATGAAAATGTATATAAATTTGTGGTCAATAGGTTTTGTTAAGTGCGTGGTGGCCTGTTGGTAACGGACCAGACTCGGCTGCCTACAAGTTCACGGTGGTCGCGGGTTCAAATCTCAAGGCACACCTCTGACTTTTCGCAGTTCTGTGTGTATTGATAGTCAATCACCACGCACTTTAACGGTGAAGGAAATCATCGTGAGGAAACCTGCATACCGTAGCGATTTTAAAAATAATTTCTACAGTATGTAAGTCCGGCAACCCGCACTAGGCCAGCGTGATGGACTATATGGCCTAACCACTCTCAATCGATTCTCTCGATTGTAGAGTAGGCCCGTGCCCAGCAGTGGGACGTATATGGGCTGATAAAAAAAAAACTTTTTGGATATTAGATTGTATTTTGATAGATTTATCATTGTTTCTGTAAGTGGAAGATAATGTCCCTTTTTGGTGCTAGAAAGGGACTGTGAAAGGGGAAAGAAATTTAGGGGTAGTAAGGAAATTTTAGGGGCGCCTGAAATGTATTTTATAGATATAACTTTGATTTTATATTGTATTGCCATAGAAATAGATTCGTCAACTTAAAAGTAAAAGAGAAATATTGTATTTTGCTATCATTCAAATATGAAATAATACTTCACATCGCGTGTCACAGTCAAATAAGAATAAATACACCCAACAGTCACATACATAGTCTTGTCCCCACACTAAGATCGAGTCTTGTGTCGTGTATCAGGAACTACAAGAGACTTTTCGGTCTCACAACACACAAATATTCACACAAATATTTGTCGTGGTGCGGGGATCGAACCCGCGACCTCACGTTTCACAGCCAACGTCCAACCAACTGCGGCACGGAGGCTGTCATTTAACACACTTTTAACAAGCACTGCCTATTACAAAATTTTGAAAATTTTAACGTCCGAATCAAACCTGCGACCTTCACAATGCCTTGCTCGTGACGCATTACATTAGACTGTAAAATTTATGAGTGACGGCGTCTCACCATTTCACCGTCAGCCACGTGCCAGCTTTCGACTTTCCATAACCGCTGTACATTTTGACAGCTGGACGGGTGAAAACGCGATCGTTTTTGTTTTGACGGCATTGCTAGATATTAAATAACTAGTGATATATTTGACAGCCTGCGTGGCGTAGTGGGTTAGACGCCGACTGTGAAACGAGAGGCCGCGAGTTCGATCTCCGCACCAACACAAATGTTTGTGTGGCCCACAAATATTTGTTTCGGGTCTGGGTGTTTGTGAGACCGAAGTCTCGTAGTTCCTGATATCCACGACACAAGACTCGATCTTAGCGTGGGGTCAGGACTATGTATGTGACTGTTGGGTGTATTTATTTATATTTATGAGTGGCCTACCAACAGTCATGTCTCTAAAACCTCTAGAGTGTCTTGCCCGTTCTTTTCTAGTGAAAACCGCATTCCGAACCAAGTGATAGATCAAAAATTACTGAATCTAAATAATGTTGAACATTTTAATGCGATTTAAGAAATTATTTTGATTTCGGACTTCACAAGAGGGTTTAGGTCAGATTTTCATGTAATTTCGTCTTGTTACGCTATAACAAATATGAGTTAGCAGCCTCGCTCCACAATATTCAACTTTGTAAACCGCAGCGTGCGGTTGACTTGTCTTGATTACTGATACTGTCTATGAGCGGTCATTAGATTCAGTTTTATTACAAAGTAAACTTCAAAACATTTTTTCCTGAAATTTTAAGGTGTATGGATGATAAACAGTGATTTTTTTGGTTTTCATTCTGATATTATTGACTAGTTAATAAAATGATAAAGCAGACGTTTCGTTCAAGAGAGAATTTTTACACACAATGCCGTAAATTAAAGACAAGCATTAGAGCAGAACATTAGATTTAAAAACTATTATCTATTCCATATTGTAAAGTATGTATAAATTTAATTATTAACATTGCTAGTTTTCCAGTTGTCCTACCAGTAATGGGTTAATTATAATCTATGCCAGGGATGGCGGAATATCCCATACTAACTTACAATTCTTGAGTCGTGTCGCAAAGTTCAGCAGTGGACTTCCTGTGGCTGAAGAGAGAGAGAGAGTATCACAAACTACGAGAGACGTAGCTCTCACAACAGCCAGACTGAACATATGCGTTTGGATCTCAAAATCTCGGTGCGGAGATTGAACCCGCGGCTTCTTGGTTCACAGCCGACGTCTAACCCACGGAGGCTGATCCTAAGACAGAAACGTTCTTAGCATACTGTTGTCCCACTTACTGATGTGCTCATTGTGCCCTACAACCTGCACAAGAAGGGACATCATCAAGGCAACAGACGCTGCCATAAACGTAGCGACCTACTGGGCCGGGAAACTAAAAATTAAATAAAAGTGTATGATATGAGCCATCGACACGAAAGAAGAAGAAGCATAGTGTTGACGCCATTAAGCATTTCTGCCAACCCTGCGATTTATAAGTGTGATGATATTTGTTTTCACTTATTATATAGTATACACTGCGTTGGTGAAACAGAGTATACTGATTCTTCGTTCTGGGTTATTTCGCTTCACTCAGCTACATTAAAAAGAATGTAAACATATTTGTATTCAAAATATATGTCACTTGCAAATTATAACAAATTATCACTGCGGTGGTGTAGTGGTACTACGGTACGATTGCAAAGCTGAGGTCTCGGGTTCGAAACCCGGGTCGGGCAAAGTGATATTGGATTTTTCTATTCATTATCAGCCCGGAGTCAGGAATTTGTACCTGATATGGCGATAGGCTCGCCCCCTATCCCATCGTGGGACGGAATATACAAGGCGAAACGTGGGTGTTCTGGTAGCACCTCTGCCTACCCCCTCTGGGAAAAAGGCGTGTGTTTATGTATGTATGTATGTATGTATGTAACAAATTATCAATGAACTGATTTAAACCAATTTGTAACTTTTGTAATAATCACGATAATGTAAACTGTTTTTGAAAAGAGCAACACTAGAGTTTCTTGCCCGTTCTTCTTTAGTGAAAACCGCTTTCCGAACCGGGTGGTAGAAAAAGAATATGACTGAATCTAAATAATGTTCAACCTTTTAATTCAATCAATAAATTATTTTCATTTTCACTTTCACGGCACGTACTAATTTAACTAGTCTACACGGGCGAGTTCTGACGTCATCGTGACTCACTGGCCGACCTTTGCCGAGCCCTGCCGACCTCCACTCGGCCTTAATACCAGGGTAGGACCGGTGGGCCATGCGAAATGCCATTACAGATATTAAGTTGCTTTTTAATTTGATAAACCCCGTTGGGTGTTATTAGTTTAGCATTAAATGAATGAATAGTTAATGGTATTAAATGCATACCATCACGCTTGTATCCCCGAAGGTAGATAGGTAGGTAGAGGTACCGCTAATGTGATCGGTTCGCAGTTATTTCTGTCTTAACATGTGTTCGTTCTGTCGCCATGTAAAAAAATTTGATCCATTACTTGTTGGTGAATTGTTTGGAAATGTAAAATACAATAAAACGTAAATGGGTCGATCTGGGAATCGAACGCAAAACCTCACGAATTTCCCGCTAGACCGACAAAGCGAGTCAGTAAACTCGGAGGTAAAATTATACGGCTGTAACATTGAGTTGTTAGATATAATATAGAAAAACTTGGTCAAATCTATAAAGGAATTATTCGTAGACAAATTTAAAACCTATCTTAGTTATCGAATGTTCTGTCCCTTTCTAACGACTTTAGACTTCAGTTAGAGCGAAGAAGACAAACATGCGATAGTTAAAATAGGTTTTAAAACTGTCTATGAATAAGGCTGTAATTATGTATGTTTCCTCATGATGATTTCTATCAAGGAATAATATAAACTTATGACTTGTTAATATAAAAGCGAAGTTGCTTGCTATAACATATACTCGTAGTGTGTAGAAGTTCCACGCGGTTTTTCGCGTAACCCTGACCCGATTAGTGAATTGACGCATTGCGTTATTTCTCGTCGGGCCGAGAATTCTGCCAACACATCAAATGTAATATTGTAATACTCATATTAGTAAAAGATAGAACTAAGCCGTTTGAATTATAGGACCTATATGTCTGCCGGGATAGGATGGGATGGGATAAACAAACGTTTGTGTCTTACACATCGCTGGTTATAAAAAGTTACTAGAGATTTTTATAAATATAATAACACGAGGTTACCGAAATATGGGATGTGGACTCAACAATTAACCGGCTTCACAAAAATAAGAGGTTCCCAAGTCGGCGGAATCTTTTTTTATATGTTACGGAATACTCGAAGACACTGATTTCTAGAAGACCTCTGAACTGATTTGGAAAATTCTTTTTACTCAACCGATCGTTATGAAATTTTGCAATCACGTTATTACGGTAACAGTTAAGAGATATAGGATACCTGATCCGTGGTATTATGGACATAATCCTGATATTTATAATACAAAAAAAGCTTGTCCCGAATTATCTAAAGCCTCATCCTCTATTCGTGCGTCGTAGCCATAGGCTAGAGGCCTATTCACACGGAGAGAGATTCTCGCCTCGAAGATACGATTATCGTAAGGATATAAACAAATTAGAGACCGAGACGTGGCCTCTTACTATGGGCCTTATCAGGAGGCTCAAAGTCACTCAACGAGCTATGGAGAGGGCTATGCTCGGGGTTTCCCTACGAGATCGAATCAGAAACGAGGAGATCCGTAGGAGAACTAAAGTAACCGACATAGCCCAGCGGATTAGCAAGTTGAAGTGGCAATGGGCGGGGCACATAGCACGGAGAACTGATGGCCGATGGGGCCAAAAAGTTCTCGAATGGAGGCCACGAAGCGGAAAGCGCAGCGTGGGACGTCCACCCACTAGGTGGTCAGACGACCTGGTAAAGGTCGCGAGACGTCGCTGGATGCAGGCTGCCTCCAACAGGTCACTGTGGAAATCATTGGGAGAGGCCTATGTTCAGCAGTGGACTTCCTTTGGCTGATGGATGATGATGATGATGATGATGATGATAAACAAATTGCATCGTGTAAACATTGTCTCTCTCAGAAACTCTCCCCGTGTATATGGCGTTTTTAGGACGCGAGCTGTGACGCAGCGGAATCTAGTTCCTTGTAAAAGTTTTATAGATTTTTATGTTTGCCGTCTAGTCTGCTCGTCGCCCAGTCGTCGCGGAGTAGCGACGGTTACGTCACGGAGCCGCCACTGCGCCTCGGGGCTATTTGGCAAGGGTCGATTATACGATATTGTGTCAACGCCTTTTGGTTTTTCGTGAGTTGGTACAGAAGTTTTTGGCTAGTAGGGGATTTGAGTTTTTCAAGTTATTTGATTTGCATCATAGTTTGTTAATAATGTTTACATACAAATATTTTCAGTGTATTTTTTCCTTGGCCAATTTATATTTAGTATTGTATTGTATTGTTTCAGTCCATTTACGTCCCACTGCTGGGCACGGGCCTACTCTACAATCGAGGGAATCGATTGACAGTGGTTAGGTCATATAGTCCATACCATAGCGATTTTTATAAATTTCTATGGTATGTAAAAGTCCGCCAACCTGCACCAGGCGGGTATAGTGGACTATATGGCCTAACCACTCTCAATCGTACTCTCGATTGTAGAGGAGGCCTGTGCCATGCAGTGGGACGTATATAGGCTGATACAGATTCAGAAATAATAATTTGTCGCATTTAGTGATTCATATAAAAATGTGTGAAGGAAATGCCTCCCTTCTTCCCCCCTTTCTTAGTAAGACCGAAATCAGCAGTGATTCAGATACGAGGGTTCAAAGTTATTTTTATTTGTGTTAGGCTTAAGATTTGAGTCACCGGTATTAAAAATATCAAGAATATGTATGTGACTGTTGGGTGTATTTATTTTAAACTACGCAACGGCTTTTGATGAAAAGTGCGTGGTGGCCTGTTGGTAATGGACTAGACGCGGCTGCCTACATGTTCACGGTGGTCGCGGGTTCAAATCCCAGGGCACACCTCTGACTTTTCGGAGTCATGTGTGTATTGATAGCTGTCAATCACCACGCACTATAACGGTGAAGGAAAACATCGTGAGGAAACCTGCATACCATAGTGATTTGTATAAATTTCTATGGTATGTAAAAGTCCGCCAACCCGCACTAGGCCAGCGTGGGGGACTATATGGCCTAACCACTCTCAATCATCCTATGATTGTAGAGGAGGCCCGTGCCCTGCAGTGGGTCGTATATGGGCTGATACAATACAATACAAACGGTTTTTGATGCGGTTTTTTTTAAATACATAGAGTGATTCAAGAGGAAGTTTTATATGTATAATACATATACAAGTTGTCTCAGTTATTACGAAAAAATAATTGTATCTGGTCTGGAGTGGAATCAAAAAATATCTGCAGTCAGACGAAGCTGGGACAGGCCGTTATTGCAATGATAAATATATTATGCCAAAATGAAATTAAATTTCGATCCTACCCTACGTTTTCATTAAGAAAGGCCAAATTGATTTATTTTTGTTATTTGGTAATCAAAAATTTTACCACGACTGTCTAAATAAATGAATGAATAATTGCGCAACGACTTTGTACACATAACACCACATTTAACTTCTCCGTAATCGGTTAACGAGCAAACGGTATACAAGGCGCACCTGGCGAATCCGAACAACAAACTGAAATCAACCTTAACACAACAACTTAAAGTATAAATTGTCTCGTATGTGTACAGGAACAGATGTAATGTCTTCATGGTTCGTTGGTTTCCCGACATTCCCTAAGTCATCCCACGAGTGTAGGATTCGATGTCTAGGTGAGGTACAATGAACTCTACGTGTGTTATACTATTTCGGTGTGGGGTAAGGTTACATTCTATAAAAAGGGTGAAAAAAAATGGTTGTTGATAGAAAAAAAATTGCGTTATGGAATCGAACCTGCGGTTTCGACTTAGATATCTGACTTCTCAGTTCTGACCTACTAAGACCTAAAACACGTAAAATTGACGTTTTTTTGTGTCATTTCAAAATTGAGCTTAAGGATGACAACTTGATTTTTTTAAAATTGGCTTAAAAGTTTTTTCATATGCACTATATACGTCAAAATTATATTTTCTATGATGTCGAAAAAATAAAAAACTAAAAAGTTGTTTCGCCCAACGTGGGGCTCGAACCCACGACCCTGAGATTAAGAGTCTCATGCTCTACCGACTGAGCTAGCCGGGCTGTTGTAAGCTTGACCCAATTTATCGATGGCACTGCGCACACTACAAATTGGTAATAAATATTTTACAAGTTTGTGTTTGCGCTAAGAATTATTATTTATTATGTTTGCATGTGCTAAATTACTAAAATGCTTGTAAGTATTATATTATGATGTAAATTGTTGAAGACATGCGACCTTACTTACAGTTTATAGTTAGATAAAGAATGATTTGTCCCTTTCGAACGACTTTTGAATTCAGTTTGAGCGAAGGAGACAAAACATTCGATGACTAAAATAGTTTTTCAAACTGATTATAATCAATAATATTTAACTAAAACGTGATCGTTAGGATTCATAAAAAAAAATTAAAATTAATAAATTAACGGTAATAATGATATAATACCATCCCATATACTCGACGTCCCTCTGCACGGCACGGGCCTCCTCAACGATCGAGAGTACGATTGAGAGGGGTTAGGCCAAAGTTCACTACGCTGGCTTAGTGTCATGCGGACTTTACATATAGAAATTCTCGCACATCATTATAGTATGCAGGTTTCCTCACGATGTTTTCCTTTATCGTTATAATGCAGTTGACCATACACACATGACTTCGAAAAGTCATTCATACATACATAAACTCAAGCCTTTTTCCCAGAAGGGATAGCCAGAGATGCTACCAAGGCACCCACGTTTCGCCTTGTGTGTTACGTCCCATGATGTGATAGGCGAGCCTATCGCCATATCAGGCACTAATTTCTGACTCCGCGCTGATCATGAATAGAAAGATCATATTATTTTCCGCGACCTGGGATTCGAACCCGAAACCCCAGCGTCGTAATCGTACCGTAGTACCACTACGCCACCGAGGCAGTCTCAGCTAATAAATAATTGTAAGGAATTCGTCAGATCTCAATGTCGAATGCATTGAGCGAATACTGCGTCCTTGCTCGGTCGAGTCGTTTCCCGTGCTTGAAATGATTCCTCTCAATTGCTCAGGATTAAGTGGCGTAGGGGTAACTGACCACAAGATGTGTGGGTTGACCTTCGCAGGTCTTGAAGTCTGGGGAGTTACTCTGTGATCCGAAACGAAACTCGAATGTTCGGGCGTCGCACGTAAAACTGTACGAATGTGCCTAGGTACTCTACAGAATGTTCGAATTTTCTATCATATGTCCTAACTATAGACTTAGCTCGGAGTGAATAAGTATCATAGAGAATAGTGTTCTGTTTTAGAAATTGGAAACTTATAACTTACTTCAGACGTCGAACGTCCGAACATAGCGAAACCAAACAACACCATGAATTACGAAGCAGTGCTTGGCATTCCACTGCGCTCGCTATACTGAGACATAAGATGTTAAGTCTCATTATGTCCAGTAGTTAATTTGGCTACAATATCCTTCAAACTGGAACACAACAGTGCATGTACACTGCTGTTTGACGGGAAAAATAGGAGGTGGTACCTACCCAGGCGGCCTGTCACATATGAGAGACCTATCACCAAACATCAGTCGAATTCGCTGCTTCTCGTTTCACAGCTGGCGTCTAACCAACTGCGCCACGGAGGTTGTATATTATGAATACTGTTACATGAATATTAACTGTGACGCGTCATTATAATGCGCTGTACACACTAAACCCGCCGGCACAACCCACCGGCCTATAAGAAAAGCAACATGTCGGCGGCAAGCGCTCGCACGTGTTGCCCGCCGACATGATTCTACATCGCAAGCACTGCTCGTCGACGTCATAAAATGTTCCTTATTATGTAGAGCCGCTGCCATGTCGCCGTCAGTTTTCCGACTTGCAATGACTGAAGTCGACGGGTAGCTCGCCGACAAAATGTCGACGACGTATGTCGGCGGCCCGGCGTCTCGTGTGTACTGTATAATGTGCTTAACTAACGGTTTTACTCTGTGGGCGTTAATGGGACTGGTTATTGGTGTTCCGTATGAAAATATTTTTGAAGGTCTTTAGGTGAATATATAGACATATTTGACAGCCTCCGTGGCGCAGTTGGTTAGACGTTAGTGAAACGAGAGGCTGCGGGTTCGATCCGTATCGTCACTCAACCACTTTCATACTATTTAATTTTGAAACGAAACAATTGTAAGTAAATATAAGCGATCTCTGAAACTTTTTCGAGCGTTTAAAAGGCAGGTGCATCACGCACCGCTGTGGTAACCGGTCGGGACTCGAACACGCACCCGTCCGCGTCATTCTTACGCGTTATTGTGTAATGTTTACCGTTGTTATTTATACTAACTGGGCAAGCGAGTAACTTAACCTTTACTACTATTGTGAACCACAGGTATTTATGTCGGGTCTAGGTTTTGTGAGTCCGAGAAGTCTCTCGTAGTTTCTGATACCCACGACACAAGACTTAATGTTAGTGTGGGATCAGGACTATGTATGTGACTGTTGGGTATATTTATTTATATGAAGATTAATGTATCAGTACCAGCCCATATACGTCCCACTGCAGGGCACGAGCCTCCTCTACAATCACGAGTACGATTTAGAAGGGTTAGGCCATATAGTCCACCACGCTAGCCTAGTGCGGGTTGGCAGACTTACATACCGTAGAAATTCTTTAAAATCGCTACGGTATGCAGGTTTCCTCACGATGTTTTCCTTCACCGTTAAAGTGCGTGGTGATTGACTATCAATACACACATAACTCCAAAAAGTCAGAGGTGTGCCCTGGGATTTGACCCCGCAGCCACCGCGAACATGTTGGCAGCCGCGTCTGGGGGGGTTACTCTATGATCCGAAACGAAACTCGAATGTTCGGACCTTCGGCGTCTGCAGTAATTTATAAGTTTTCCACTTCTAAAAATCTGCACTATTCTATATGATACCTATCATTCACTCCGAACTAAGTCTATGATTAGGACGTACGATAGAGGATTCGAACATTTTGTGGAGTACCTAGGCACATTCGTACAGATTTACGTGCGACGTCCGAACATTCGAGTTTTCCAACAGGCCACCACGCACTATGAACTATTGATAGTCTATAAATGTCGTGACTAGACAAATGAAGCGATACATAAATTCTAAAAAGATATTTAAATCTACATAAGGAGAATATCCGGCTTCGAAAATATGCAAATGCAATGTTAATTAATTCAAATGTGATACAGTTTTAACGAGATGGCCTGTTTTATGTCTCGTTATAGGCGATCGTATCGACTGCCTCGGTGGCGTAGTGGTACCACGGTATGATTGCAAAGCTGGGGTCTCGGGTTCGAATCCCGGGTCGGGCAAAGTGATATTGGATTTTTCTATTCATTATCAGCCCGGAGTCAGGAATTTGTGCCCGATATGGCGATAGGCTCGCCCCCTATCACATCGTGGGACGGAATATACAAGGCGAAATGTGGGTGTACTGGTAGCACCTCTGCCTACCCCTTCTGGGAAAAAGGCGTGTGTTTATGTATGTATGTATGTATAGGCGATCGTAATATTATTACGTGTTAATATGTTTGTTTGTCCTCCCACCACTTGGTTTCTGGTGGTGGTATGTTCATATCCTACGTTATGACTGATTAGTACTGAGGAATACTGTAATTGTATTGTATCAGCCCATATACGACCCACTGCAGGGCACGGGCCTCCTCCACAATCGAGAGTACGATTGAGAGTGCCAGGCCATATAGTCCACCACGCTGGCCTAGGGCGAGTTGGCGGACTTTTACATACCATAGAAATTTATACAAATCGCTATGGTATGCAGGTTTCCTCACGATGTTTTCCTTCATCGTTATAGTGAAGGAACTATCAGAAACTACGACAGGCTTTTCGGTCTCACAAAAACCCAGACCCGAGACGAATACTTGTGGATCACACGAACATTTCGAGAATCGAACCCGCGGTCTCTCGTTTCACAGCCGGCGAACCAATCAGTCACGGAAACTGTCGACAATAGAAACCCACGATCAGTATAAAGATTTTATTCAACGATTTTTTGTTTTTAATACGAGTGAAGCAAGTGCGTGGTGGCCTGTTGGTAACGGGCCAGACTCGGCTGCCTACATGTTCACGGAGGTCGCGGGTTCAAATCCCAGGGCACACCTCTGACTTTTCGGAGTTATGTGTGTATTTAACGGTGAAGGAAAACATCATGAGGAAACCTGCATACCGTAGCCATTTTAAAAGAATTTCTACGGTATGTACCTAAGTCCGCCAACCCGCACTAGGCCAGCGTGGTGGACTTATGGCCTAACCACTCTCAATCGATTCTCTCGATTGTAGAGTAGGCCCGTGCCCAGCAATGGGACGTATATGGGCTGATAAAAAAAAATAAAAATAAATACGAGTGAAGCAGGGCTGTGAAGCTAGTTGTCTGTAAAAATCACAATTTGTCACTATACCGTCAAAATAACGTTTCTTCTTGCGCGGGCGGACTGGTCGTCCATACGAGGTTTACACCTGTTCGCGAATCAACTTGGCGTGGAATTTTAATGTTTACGTTTTATTTTTACCTAAAATTGCAGACGGAATGTGGATTTTATAACTGCCTCTTATGGAGCAGTTACGTACATAAACTCACGCCTTTTTCTCAGAAGGAGTATGCAGAGGTGCTATCAGGACACTTGCGTTTCGCTTTGTGAGTTCCGTATCATGATGTGATGGGGCGAGTCTGTCGCCATAACAAGCACGAATTCTTGACTCGCTGATAATGCATAGAAAAATCCAATGTCACTGTCTGACACGGGACTCGAACCCAGTACCTCAGCGCTGTAATCTTACCGTAGTACAAGGAAGTCAGGAAGATAATATTACCGAGTAACAGTAAAAAATACAAAAATATCGGTTCTAATAAATATTTTCTTACATTTTGTTCTAGAAAATACATAGAAATATAATAGATTCTGTGGGAATCATTGGGAGAGGCCTATGTTCAGCAGTGGACTTCCTTTGGCTGATGGATTGGATTGGATTGTTCTAGAACAG
Organism: Theretra japonica; assembly: GCA_033459515.1. Taxonomy (NCBI): domain Eukaryota; kingdom Metazoa; phylum Arthropoda; class Insecta; order Lepidoptera; family Sphingidae; genus Theretra; species Theretra japonica. Next base: position 1,207,001 of record CM065952.1, read on the forward strand.
CGTTTCTCAAACTATAGGTCGCGTGCGAATGTCAAGTGCGCGCTGGAGCGTTACTCTATGATAAATTAAACTCGAATTTTCGGACGTCGCACGTAAAACTGTACTAATGTGCCCGGGTACTCCACAAAATGTTCGAATTCTCTATCGTACGTACCATAGACTAAGTTCAAAGTGAATGATAAGTTCAGAAGAGAAATGTATTGATTTTAGAAGTGGAAAGCTTTTATCTTAAACGTGGACGTCGATTGTCCGAACATTCGAACTTCGTGTCCGAGGATAGACTAAGCCCCCTGAACAGATGTAGATTAAAGTCCTCCCCCCCTTCATATCCTCACGTGAAGCCTAATATCCTGTTATGATCAGCATTAAAGCCAAATAAGTATAGAAATAAATTGGACGAATCAAACTCACCGCAACTAAAAGTTGATGTTAAAGCTGTAATTACAAAAAATTGGAAATAAAATGACACTTCACATTAAAATTATAGTTCTTGTTAGTACATAGGTTTGTCAGCGTGCGATGGAGCGCAGCATACTAGGGGCTAAATTATCAGACAAGATCCGCAACACCCACTTGCGCTCACAAACTCAAATCGTAGATGTAGCTTCGAGAGCCTCTAAATTGAAGTGGCAGTGGGCTGGCCATGTCTGCCGCATGCACCCACAGCAGTGGGCTAAAATCTCCACTGAATGGCGTCCCGATCAAAAAGACGACGCGGTAGACCTAGGCGTAGGTGGAGAGAAGAAATCGACAGATTTCTTCAGGATTGGCCCCAAATCGCACAAGACCGCCAAATCTGGAAGGAAAAGGAGGAGACCTTTGCCCAGCAGCGGGACATTAACGGCTGATAATAATAATAATAATAAGTATTTAATAACCAACAGAACCACGCGTGTTGGCTTGCGAAGCCATAGCTTGATGGTCCAAACCATCTCGGCGCGTACCAAAAGGTTCGCAAATTATTTTTTGTGCCGCACTGTCAAGCTGTGGAATTGTTTGCCGTCACACGTGTTCCCTCCTTCCTATAATCCTGGGTCCTTCCGCCGTAGTGTGAAGAAGCATCTCAGCAGGCCGACATAATTGTGTCGAATGGCATGGGACCGCCGTCTGATGCCATTCGATATTCTGTCTGGACGGCATTTGCGCTTACCATCAGGTGCAGTGCAGTCGTTATGCCGTGCCTGTGTAAAAAAATAATAATATTGTAAGTAATGTTGATTTACCAATGCTTTTGTTCTCCCTTTACGGGCAAAAAGTGGGTCCCGATTTCGCCAGGTCTTGTTAGGTGGGTTAACTTTGGGAACCGCTGGTCTAAAATATTATTTCAATTATTTTAGTAAAGCTACAATGAAGTTTCTCTAGCGGTACATTGACATTATCTGAGTACTGTTAATGAACTTCAATGGGCAATCATGCGGGGTCAGTTGCGCGGCCTTTGCGCGCGCCGGCCGGCATAAAAGTGCGTGGCTAGTGTGAGTCTCGCAGAATTAAGTATTATCTATAATACAAATTGGAAGTGTTGTAACACTGTTTGGGTCTTGGGAGATGTCAAATAATGTAAGGGGATTTTATATGAAAAATAAAATATATACATAATTATCTGATGATAATTATAAGCCTTTTATTGTCCACTGCTGGACATAGGCCTCCTCCATACATATATTACATGTATGTTTTTAATTTTTTTTTGTGTATGTTTTTTGTGTGTTACGTAATAATTACTGTATGTATGATAAATTAAATGGGTTAAAAATCTACTTCTGTAATGTTTTTTTATTCGAAAAACCGATAGCAAATTGAAAACTATATGTCGAGTTTTAGCCTATACGTTAATGAAATAACTTAAATCTTAATAATTAATATATGTCTCATATCCTGTTTACAAGAATACATGCACCTACTAATATGAAAATAAAGGATAATTTCGCGTGTCTTTAATTTATGAAGATAAAATGTCTAATACCGAATGAGGGCGCGTGACTAACCGTCGCTTCTCGCGGGCCCGGGTTCGAGTCCGTTGGGGCATTGTGTCACTGACCGCGATGAACATGTAAATTTGAAAAACTAACGCTGTTGCGCCGTTTATTAAGTAACGGTAGTTTTATTGCTTCTATTCTTTGTAATAGTTTAAAAAAATGTGGCATAGTTTTTTATTTAATTCTAGCTACCATAGACATTGGTTTAGAGTTTAAGATTGTCTACGGTATTTTGGCGTGCGAATGCGTTGTTGTCATGCTGTTGTCAAAATATAAGGAACAGTTTTTCTCTCCACATTTTATTATGTTGTACTGTAGTGTATCAGCCCATATACGTCCCACTGCAGGGCACGTTTCCTCACGATGTTTTCTTTCACCGTTATAGTGTGTGGTGATTGACTTTCAATACACACATGAGTCTGAAAAGTCAGATGTGCCCTGGGATTTGAACCTGCGGCCACCGTGAGCTGTCGGATCATGCTGCCACTAAAATAATGAGGTGATGAATTGTCTTAGCATAAAAAAGTGATGACCTAACCGAGACTCGAACTTTTGACCCCATCATAGCTGTATTGTGTCGAAGTTTTACACAATGCGGCGAAATGTTCGTCTGTCCCACTGACCGGCATAATGATTTTATTAAAATGTTTCATCATGTTTGATTGGTTTGAGATTTTATATCCTTAGTAATCGACTGATTTCGTGGCGCAGTTGGTTAGACGCCGGCTGTGAAACGAGAGGTCGCGGGTTCGCTCCCCGTAAGGAGATATATGTTTTTGTAATTCACTATTCGTTTCGGGTGCCTGCCTGGTGACTCTCGGTCGATCAGTTGTACTACGGTATGATTGCAAAGCTGAAGTCTCGGGTTCGAATCCCGTGTCGGGCCAAGTAGTATTGGGTTTGACTGTTCATTGTCAGCCTGGGGTCCAGAAATTGTGCTAAATATGGCGATATTCTCGCCCCCTATCACATTATGGGACGGAAAATACAAGGCGAGACGTGGGTGTCTTGTATGCACCTCTGCCTACTCCTTCTAGGAAAAAAGGCGTGAGCTTATGTATGTATCTATATCATTTCGGGTCTGGGTGTTGTGAGACCGAAAAGTCTCTCGTAGTGACTCATACACGACACAAGACTCGATGTTAGTGCGGTGTCAGATAATTTAACATTTTGTATATTATAATCGAATAACTATAGTAAAATAACTGAAAGTGATTAACCACTAACTAAACAGTTAGAAAGCTAAAGATATAAAAGTTTATTAACACAATAATTGCGTTGTTTTTCCCGATTTAGCGCCGTCAAACCGGATTGTTTGGTTTTACTGTAAGTTATTATTACTTATAATAAATGTTTTGTTTCGATCCGCAAGGTGAGATAATTATCAATGTTTTGTATAAAATAAAAACTAAAATATGTATCCCAAAGATGGTCAAATTGATAGTCCATCACCACGCGCTGTGACGGTAAAGGAAAACATCGTGAGGAAACCTGCATACCGTGGCGATTTGCAAAATTTCTTTAGTATGTAAAGTCCGCCAACCCGCACTAGGCCAGCGTGGTCTAGTAAGTCTTTATGGCCTAACCCCTCTCAATTGTACTCTCGATTGTAGAAGAGGCTTGTGCCCTGCAGTGGGTCGTATATGGGCTGATACAGTACAATTACAGTATTCATCAGTACTAATCAGACATAAAGTAAGATATGGACATCCTACCACCAGAAACCAAGTGGTGGCAGGACAAACAGATACAGTTATCACTACATAGTATGAAACAAAGTCGCTTCCCGCTGTCTGTCTGTATGTATGCTTGGATCTTTAAAACTACGCAACGGATTTTGATGCGGTTTATTTTAATAGATAGATTGATTCAAGAGGAAGGTTTATATGTATAATACATATACAGGGTGTCCCAGTTTGTACAAAAAATAACATGTTTCTGGTGTGGAGTGGAATCAAAAAACATATGCACCCAGGCGAAGCTGGGACGGGCCGCTAGTAAATAATATAGTTACAATAAATAAATACACTCAACAGTCACATACATAGTCCTGACCCCACACTAAGATCGAGTCTTGTGTCGTGGGTATCAGAAACTACGAGTGACTTTTCGGTCTCACAAACACCCAGACCCGGCATAAATACCTGCGGTTCACAATAATAATAGACTGCCTCGGTGGCGTAGTGACTGCCTCGGTGGCGTAGTGGTACTACGGTATGATTGCAAAGCTGAGGTCTCGGGTTCGAATCCCGGGTCGGGCAAAGTGATATTGGATTTTTCTATTCATTATTAGCCCGGAGTCAGGAGTTTGTGCCCGATATGGCGATAGGCTCGCCCCCTATCACATCGTGGGACGGAATATACAAGGCGAAACGTGGGTGTTCTAGTAGCACCTCTGCCTACCCCTTCTGGGAAAAAGGCGTGTGGTTATGTATGTATGTATGTATGTTAAGTTACTCGCTTGCCCAGTTAATATAAATAACAACGGTAAACATTACACAATGCCGCGTGAGAATGACGCGGACGGGTGCGTGTTCGAGTCCCGACCGGTTAACACAGCGGTGCGTGATGCACCTGCCTTTTATACGCTCGAAAAACGTTTCAGAGATAGCGTATTTTTACTTGCAATTGTTTCGTTTCCATCAAAGTAAATAGGATTTAAAGTGGTTGAGTGTCGGTGTTTTTTTATTTTCTTTTTTTTTTAACAATGAATGGCGAGACATGCATGCTATTCGCCTGATGGTAAGCGATACGACCGCTCATGGACAGTAGCAAAACCAAACGACAACATGAATTACAAAGTAATGCCTGGCAATCCACTGCGCTCGCCATCCTGATGACGCCGTCAAAGTTTTGCGACTTGCAATGACCGAAGCCGCCGGCTATCCCGCCGACATATGCCGACAGCTTTGGTGTGTAGTGCGCTTAACACGCACCTATAAGTATAAAATAAATAAACAAAACCGCAGACACACGACACGCGGTGTCCGACGCCGCCGGACTTCCGCGCATTGTCGCGTGCGAAACTAGCGTGTTTCGCTTTTTTCAACTAGCAACACTGTTATACATCCATACATAACCTTATACAACACACAAATGATTTTCAACCTTTTGTCACTAAACATAGAGCTGAATTTAAGTTGCACAGTAATGTGTAAACACAGAAATCCGGTTATGGTCCTTCCATATTTGAATTTAAAGTCGAGTGTTGCCAGATCATGAAAATCGCGTGTGTAATGGTAGTTTTTGCTATGATTATTGACACGGCCCATCAACGTAATGCGCGGTAATTGATTTTCATTTGTTTTGTATAGTATGTGCGTGCGGGTTTGCCTGTTGTTTAGCGTGAAGTGTGGTTAAGTCTTAAGATGTTTGTTAGTGTAAATGTTTGTTGTAGAGTTTTGAATTGGAAATCGATTTTGTATGATAAAAAGTTAAATTGGTTTGGTAGTGTTTGTTTCCACCAGAGGGGTAACTTCATTGTTAAGAGCCGTTATAGTGGCCTATGTAAGTTTGTTTACTGGTATTTGGATTGTACCTTTGTCGGTATAAGAAATACTCGATCTTCATTAATTCATACGTGCAATAATCACTTAATACATATCTCATTAGACAATCAACTAGTTCTATGACAAAAACTTGATTGCATACTAACTGTAATGGACAGTTACATTCAATATACACCGTCGGACTTATTCATAGACAGTTTTAAAACGTATTTTAGTTATGAAATGTTTTGTCTTCTTCGCTCAAACTGAATTCAAAATTCGTTCGAAAGGGACAAAACATTCAATGACTAAAATATGTTTTAAAACTGTCTGTGAATGAGACCGCTTATCTTCAATATACTGCCTCTGTGGCGTAGTTGTACTACGGTACGGTTACAACGCTGAGGTCTCGGGTTTAAATCCCGTGTCGGGCAAAGTTATATTGGATTTTTTTATTAATTATCCGCCCGGATTAAAGAATTTGTGTCCGATATGGCGATAGGCTCGCCCCCGATCACATCCTGGGACGGACCACACAAGGCGAAACGTGGGCGATCCTACCCAGGAGAACCTCTGCCGACCCCTTCTGGGAAAAATGCGTGAGTTTATGTATCTTCAATATATATTTATGGATGAAATACTGATTTGATTTATTGACTGATTTGACAGCCCCCGTGGCGCAGTTGGTTAGACGCCGGCTGTGAAACGATATACCGCAGGTTCGACCCCTGGTAGACCCTCTATACTGTCCCAGGTAAATGTGTCGCATATTGGGTTGTGTCTTTGTATTTCGGGCCACCATAATCGTATAGACATAGTTGTCGCTTTGTCGTAGTAGAGTTGCTTATCATCAGACGATTTTGATGTGTCGGACGTCCGCCTACAATGTGGACGGACGGTCTGGTTAATGTCGCAGGAAGACGCTGGATGCAGGCCGCTTTCATCAGGTCAATGTGGAGATCCTTGGGGGAGGCCTATGTTCAGCTGTGGACTTCCTGTGGCTGAAGAGAGATAGAGAGTGATGATGTCGTTTCCGCTATTAACAAAATACTATCTATATCAGTCTGTATACGTCCCACTGCAGGGCACGGGCCTCCTCTACAGTCGAGAGCACGATTGAGAGGGGTAGTAACAAAAGACAGTTTTTATAATGGTTTTTTAGATTTCTGCGAATGTTACAGTCCGCCCATGACTACGAGAGCTGTCTGCTGTAATGTGATCGAAACGTCGGGAAGTTAAAAAATGTAAAAATTAAATCGAATTCGCGATAAAATCCGTAAGAATTCGTTTTATTACAAAATACACTTTTTGTTAATTAAGTTTGATTAAAAAACAAATGAGGTGTTATCGAACTAATTAACATACGATTCGATATGATTTACAACCGTTAGCTTGTTATGTTCAGGCCTAATGAATGGATGTGGAAAAAATAGTGTTATAAAAACAGAGCACGTTGGCTCCGACACGCTCGCGTTGCGTAAACTTTGCTAATGTATTATGTATATATGTATATGTTGCATAGACGTTAAATAACAAAACGAAGATAGCTTTAGGAGGTAAACAGATGGATGGCACCCTCAACAAGGGTCAGGTTAATAGTACCCTGAACCGAAAAGAATGCATGAAGATAAGTATTGATGAAAGCGGACGAAGCAGAAGTATGTTAAGATCGAGCAAACTGGCCATCCATAGTCTCTGCCTACCCCTATGAGATACAGGCGTGATGATTATGATGTATGTAGTATGTGGTGGCCAGTTGGTAACGAACCAGACGCAACTGCCGGGAAGGTTGTGTTTCAATCCCAGCGCACACCTCTGACTTTTTGGGAGTCAAGTGTATTGATAGTCAATCACCACGCACATTAATGTAGGAAAACGTAGTGAGGGAATCTGCAAGCATAGAAAGAAGAAAGAAAGAAACTATTTTACTCATGACAGCATAGTATACATCTTAGTGTAGAACAGAACACATAAAAGATAAAGAAAGTTAAACAAAGAAATACAAAAAACTATGTCTAATCCACATTCATGATGTGTTTCTGTATAGACCGCAGCTGATATTACAATGCTGTCATAAAAAGGTTCGAGTTCAGCATAATGCCGCGGATGTATCCTAGGGATTTGTAAGAATTCCTATGGTATGTGAAGTCCGCCAACCCGTACTAGGCCAGTGGATGGACTTAGGAATCCAAACCCTCTTTTAATCTCGATTGTAAGGGAGGTAGGTGCCCTTCAGAGGGACTTATATGGGCTGATAGAGATACAGTAAATAAATAAGTAAATAATACAACCAAGAGTCATATGCATAGTTCTGACCCCACACTAAGATCCAGTCTTGTGTCGTGGGTATCAAACTACGAGAGACTTTTCCGTCTCACAAACACCCAGACCCGAAACAAATACCTATGAATCACACAAACGGGGATCGAACCCGCGGCCTCTCGTTTCACAGCCGGCGTGTACCCAACTGCGCTACGGAGGCTGTCACAGTAGGAAATCTTTGTACAATTAATGCGATGATATTTTCGAACCAACTCGTCAATATAACGGTATAATATTCCGTTGGATTGTGGCACAAAAGAGCCCTCAGTGAAAGTGCTTAAATATCTTCAAGATCAGAGATCAGATACTTATCTATGTGGGAGTTTATAAAATGTATTTGAACGTATAAATAATTAATACTCAAAATAATACGACGATTGTGCAATCATAATTTCTCTATTCTTTTCCAACATCATGTTCATTCATACAAGCGCTCGCTACACAACTGGCATATTTTAATGCCTTCAACGTTTTGAACAATCACAGCGTAATACATCTCCTCACTCCGCCATCCTTCCCATCCATCCATCAGCCTAAGGAAGTCCACTGCTGAACATAGGCCTCTCCCAATGATTTCCACAGACCTGTTGGAGGCAGCCTGCATCCAGCGACGTCCCGCGACCTTTACCAGGTCGTCTGACCACCTAGTGGGTGGACGTCCCACGCTGCACTCTCCGCTTCGTGGCCTCCATTCGGGAACTTTTTGCCCTGTCGGTCATTAGTTTTCATCCTTGCCATCAGCCGTTCACAACTCCGTTCTGTATTCAAATCCTTATTTTATTCTTCTTAATATAATTGCCAGCAACATCGAATGCTATAATTGTGTTACTTATTTCTCGTTCTTTCGTAGTTAGTATTTTTTTAAGTATGGCTGTTAGGGGGGCGTTTAGAAGTGCTTGCCTAGGGCGCACGCAAAATCAATCCGCCTCTGTCCGTGGGGGGTCGTAGCGGCCTATCCACTCACAGCCGGCGTCTAACCAACTGCGCCATGGAGGCTGTTTTGTCATTGTGGTTTTACAAAATAGTCTCTTACGACGTGGTGTTATAAAATAACATGTTATGTATCGAGGCCAAGATGAGCCAATATTGATGAAGTTTCTATTAAAATATTCACGAAATAATACTACGCAACGATCCAGATACATAGCATATTTTGTACATAATAGTTGATTTAGATTGAATATATATTTATATGGTGTTTTATTGTAAATATCAGGTTATGGGTTTATTTTAAAAAATAATTCAATGAATTTAAATAATATTCATATTTTATCATCATCATCATCAGCTCGTGGCAGTCCACTGCTGGACATAGGCCTCTTTCGCAGTACGCCACAGAGCCTGATCTGCTGCTTTACGCATCCAGTCGCTGCCGACCCTCTTGTGCAAGTCGTCCCGCCATGTGGCCAGAGGGCATCCCACGCTACGTTTGCCAAGACGCGGTCTCCACTCCAGAGCACGCTTGCTCCAGCGGCTAGCTGAAAGTTATGAGGTTGAAGTGGCAATGGGCTGGCCACATATGTCGCAGAACAGATCCATATTTTAATTACAATTAAATATTCTCGTATATTTGGACGCAAAGGAATAGTAGTAGCGAGCTACGTCATATTATGGTATTTTGATAATTTATCCGAAAATCTGCATTGCCCAGCTATTTACTAAAGAGTTGAAATAAATTATGTTTTTCCTTTAAAGAAAATAAAACCATTAGTTTTAGTGTAAAGCTTATTTATGAAAATTTTATTAGTATTTTTTTTCCTTCGCTTATGTCCATTGGTGCGTCATTAACATGTGTAATGACTGCAGCGATAAGAAGTTGATAAGATGGGTCAAGCAAATCGCAAGAATAATGTCTACACGTTGTGAGATTGAGGGACCTAATACAAATACATTTCGCCGCTTGCTGGGTACATCGAACATTCTCTACCGTCAGTCATAAGGGCGATGCTGGCGGGAGAGTCTGATTGGAAAGCCGTGGCCCTTTTCTGTGAAGCTGTAATGCTTCAGAAAGAGGCTGCGGAGCGCGATCGCGAAAGAGCCGATCCCGCTCGCAGACGGAGACGCAACGGTCGTGGTAGAAATCGTCTTGTTTCTACCACCTAGTATCGTTGTAGATTTTGTTTTTTATTCCTGCGCGTAGTGACTTTATGTCACGCACTGGAGGCACTATGGCGTGTTCATTTTGAGGTCCCAAAGTGCCTCTAAAGTGCAGATGGACACAAGGGGTTTTTTAGCCGGTAGGAGTCCGGCATGCCCGGTCTATTTTGGATAGTCGTTTATCCAATGAGGATTTTCCCCCATAGGAAAAAAAAGGGTACATGGAACATTGCAAAAGCTTCCCGCATGCGTGCCCTATCGACCAGTAACGAACCATAAAGATAGCTCGTTTTCTGATAACACGTAGTTTTTTATATTACGATCTATGTCGCGACTGCCTCGGTTACGGTTCGAGTCCTGGGTCGGGCAACGTGATATTGGATTTTTCTATTTATCAATCCGGAGTCAGGAATTTGTGCCCGATATGGCGATAGGCTCGCCCCCTGTCACATCGTGGGAGGGAACAAACTAGGCATAACGCGGGTGACCTGGTTACTACCAGGAGAACCTCTGCCCACCCCTTCTGGTAAAAAGGCGTGAGTTTATGCATGTATGATCTAGGTCGTTGGAATACCGGTTTCAAATTTGAATATTACGTTTCTAATGTCATAAATCACGTTTTGACAAACGGTTTTTTGTATTCTGTAATCCCATTTTTAATAAAATAGCGGTATAATAAACGGACGAGAAGAAATTTTGACTGCGTTTTTTTATGGTATAAGAACTTCTTAACTGTCGTGGTATAATTTACACTGTGATGTTTGTTAAAACCGGTTTAGAAAATAAATGTAGATATTTTTGCTGGTTATATGGTATACGCGATGTGATTTGATAGGCAATCACATCATCGAAAACATCGTGAGGAAACCTGCGTACTGTAGCGATTAGTAAGAATTTCTGTGGTATGTAAAGTCCGCCAACTAGGCACTAGGCCAGCATGTTGTACTAAAGTTGAACCCTCTCAATCGTATTCTTGATTGTAGAGGAGACGCGTGTCCAGCAGTGGGACGTATATGTGCTGATACAGATACATAATATGTATGTAATATAGTGTCCTCCCGATCAGCGCACGCCGATTACTTCGATATAACAGACGCCAGAGTGACTCTAAGTCTCCGTGGTTGGTTGGTCAGACGGCTCACGGCGGCCGTGAAAAGAGAGGCCGTGGGTTTGATCCCCACACCGAGAGAAATGTTTCTGTGATCCATAGTATTTGTTTCGGGTCCGGGTGTTTGTGATACTGAAAAGTCTCTCGTAGCTTCTGATGCTCACGATACAAGACTCGATCTTAGTGTAGGGTCAGGGTTATGCATGTGACTGTTGGGTGTTTTTATTCTTAAACCATTGTAGTGATTATATCGTGCTAAAACAATGCTAGTTTTACTAAACATCTTCATAGTAATGTGCTTTTGTGTAATAAATCAACGTCAGCGCCATCTTTTATCCGCGCCCTTGACCGCGCAGCAAAATGGCGGATGCGATTAATTCTCGATCGGCGTAATGGTTGTGCCTACACGTATTGAAACACGTAGCTTTGCCTGTCACTAATTACGTTTATCTACGACACACGCCTAGTGTATGAGTCACTTTGTATAATCACTTAAATTTGTAACTACCCCCTGAAGCACCGAATGCAGGCTTCCAACATGTCCTTAGAAGTCCTTGACGAAGTAATCCTTGCATCGTAGTAGATAACTGCCGAGCGTTCTTCAGTAATTAAAGATAGACATAAAATGAATCTCCAAACTTTATTGCTTACTTAATAATTTTTATTTAATCTTAATGATTAACTACAATCGGATTTTCATCTATTTTGATGTGGTAGGGCCACGCTGTTGTCAGTCATAACTCAGCATGAATGGGCAAGCTTGTTCGGGGCGGTACCACTGTCTCAAAGGAGATCGACGTGAAGCGACAGCTTTGCTGTCGCCTTTTGTTTAGTGAGTAAGATTTCCGGATGGCCAATACCCCTCTTTCTATTCTTTTTCCTTACCGTCGCCTCCTGATTTTGGGGGCAACACGTCTATGAACCAAGCGTTGTGGATGTTCATGTGCAGTGATCACTTATCATCAGGCGACCTGTTTGCTCGTTTGCCGGACGTATGCAATACAAAAAAAGATCTCTTTTTCGACTTGTTTTGACAGTTCCTCGAAGTTGTCCCTTCTTTAGCTGCCTCACTGTTGCCAGATTAGTAATTTGATTTGTTTGAACTTTTGACAGTTGTAAACTATGATCCAAACCTATGTTAAAAAAAACAAAAATATAGCGGTCAAAAAGTATATGCGACTGTAAAAAATGTGTACCAAAAGCCAAGACAGCGGTTACCATATTGTACGACCAACTGGGCGGTAAAAATAAAATATGTCAGCTTCCTCAGGACATTTGTGCGTTGTCTCGTGTGGCGGCCATGTTGGTTGTTACGTCATGTGTTGTCAAATACTGATTGTCTGAAGTAAGAGGATACTCTATGCTAACCATCAAGTATGTAATGACTTTTTTATGTAAAAAATACAAGAGAATTTTTATACGACAGTTAAAAAGGCATTTCTATGGCTTATCACGCGGTTACCATCTTGCGTTACCAGCTGGAAGGTAATCCTTACTAATAATATAATTTCGAAAGTTAGTTTGTTTGTTACGTTTCTATGCCTTAACTACTCCACCGATCGTCATGAAATTTTGCATACACGTTGTCAGGGGTACAGAAAAGGATATACGATATACTTTTTATCCAGAAACATTGACATAAACAGGACAGGGCGGAAAGCGCGTAGTGTTGCGACGTAAGTGGTGCGGTGTTCCAGTGCATCTCCAGTGGATCGTTACTGAAATTAGCCGTCGCTCGCAACCATTTTGAAAATGCTTGCTTCTATTATGACAGAAAGTTTAAGTAACATAAAGATAATTATTCTCATTACCGTTAAGACAAAATCTATTAGATTAACGCCCGAATACTCAAACGCCATTTCAATATTAAATTCCACTTAACAACCCGCGTCCTACTTAGCCAGTACATTTAAGCAGGACTTGCGTAGTTAAGTGCAGCATAATATTTAAGTAGCGTTTGAGTATTCGGGCATTTTAGCACGATTTTCAAGGTCGTCTTTTTGAAACTCCAAATGTACTAAAGTGCCTCTTCTTACTTTTTAAACCATTGTCCAGAAAATAATTAATATTGTCAATCGTCATATCGGGCACAAGTCCTACCCTAGGCTGATAATGAATATAAAAATACAATAATACAGCTAAAAGTCAAAGCAATATCACTATATTGCTTTGACTTTTGACTATAGCGAGACAACGCTCTCGAAACCGCGTAAACACTGATAATTATTTATAGCAACACTCAGTGTTATTTTTTGCTCGGTAGACACATCAATACTAGTTAACTTTCTTTTTAATTTTGTTTTTTAATAATTACTTTTTACATACCTCCTTTAAACGTATTAATGTTTCGTTTTTATCTACCGCAATTGTATTTGAAAATGTCGTTTGGAATTTAATTTTTTTTTTTATTTTTTTTTGCTGTTTGTCGTTGTATTTTTTTTTTCTTTTTGGAATTAGTTTTGTTGATAAGTGTATCGGCTGACAGATGGTGCAGGGATCGACAGATAACTGGTACGGTTTGTGTGTGTTATTTTTACTTTATATTAACTAAGTTTATTATGTGACTGCCTCGGTGGCGTAGTTGTACTACGGTACGATTGCAAAGCTGAGGTCTCGGGTTCGAATCCCGGATCGGGCAAAGTGATAAAGGATTTTTCAGTTCATTATCAGCCTGGAGGTAGGAATTTGTGCCCGATATGGCGATAGGCTCCCTATCACATCGCGGGACGGAACATACAAGGCGAAATGTGGGTGTCATGGTGGCACCTCTGACTACCCCTTCTGGGAAAAAGGCGTTATTTTATGTATGTATCTTATTGTTTACGCGCCTACCTCTTCTCATCTGTGCATCACTTTAGGTTCGACTGCAAGGGAATGCCTCATTTAGTCCACCAATACAATGTATTTATATGAAGTGTAAATAAATAAATAAAAATATTCTATTACTTTGCCAAAGCCGGGATTCGAACCCGAAACCTCAGCGTTTTAATCGTATCGTAGTGCAAAGCGCCACCGTAGCGGTCGCAACTCGCAACCATCTTGCGTACAATAAAAATAAACGCATGTACTTCCTCAGGACACTTGCGTTGTCGCCGCCATGTTGTTGCGTCACCCGCCGTATGCCGCGCAGATGGACGTTAATTATATCCACGAGGCGGGAATTTCGGTCGCATTGTGTGACCGGTGACTGCCGGATTGTTTTTTAAAACACACGCGTTATTGTCTATCGGCTTTAATCGTAGACAGTTTTAAAACCTATTTTAGCTAAGGAATGCTACGATGGTTTGGTCATGAAGAGTGGCTCGACTAACCAGGCAAATATACAAGGCGAGGGTGAATGGAAGAGTCGGTAGGGGTCGACCTCACCGAATCTACGCCATCCAAATCGGTGATACCCTCAACAAGGGTCAGGTCAAAAGTACCCTGAACCGACGAGCATGCATGAAGAGATTGATGAAAGTGGATGAAGCGAAAGTAGTATGTCAGGATCGAGCAAAGTGGCGATCCGCAGTCTCTGCCTACCCCTATGGGATACAGGCGTGACGATTGTGTATGTATGTGTTGTCTTCTTCGCTCAAATTGAATTCAAAAGTCGTTAGAATGGGACAAACATTCGATGACTAAAATAGGTTTTAAAACTGTCTATGAATGAGGTCGTCGTCTACGTATATCACTATATTATTTTGCTAACCTGCATCTTCTACGATTTAGAAGAATAACAAATTAATTATCCACGCTAACGTAATGATTGAATCGAGGACTTCACATATTGCCTTTTTTTTTAAATCATGAACTCTCAGTAATGTAACCTACATCACTGAGAGTTCTCTATATTTTCTGTCTGGCCGTCTGACTATGTATGATTTTCTCTCATCTTACGTCTTGCATCAATATTCAAAAACCATTTTCTTCGTTTATAACGTACTATGTTTTGCAAAACTAATTACGCTAATCGATTAAAGAATAAACACTAACAATACAGTCACGAACTGGTAAAACCGGTTTTTAAAAAGTCAGCCAATCGATACCTCAAATGTGGGGTGACAGTTTCACACGGCGCACATAGTACGGACTATGCAGCGCGCGAAACGCGAGCCAACCGGTACCGCTTCCGCCGGGGGAAGTGGCTAATCGATGCGTTCCTAATTCAAATTTCAAATCTTTCACTTGTTGCCATGCTTTAGTTAAAAATTACCCCGAGTTTTTGGGAGAATTTCGTTTGAATGTGTAGTATTAATGATTTTTTGTGTTTTAGGAGATTTTATGTGTGAAATTTAATATGAATTTATTTGCGACTTTGTTACACATGTAATTTTTGATTTTTTTGCACTAGAATAGATTGAATTAATGTGATTTTTAACATTGTTATCCTGCAACATTCTTGTATAGCAGGTGTACATTATTATAAAAATGCATTATTCATTGTTTTTATAATCTATATACGTGGTAATAATTTGCATATCTGATTATAATACAAATGTGTTACATTTGCATACTTTAACTAGTTCAAAGCGATATACTTGATATAATTTATGTACAAAATGCTTGTAAATTTTGAGACAACGTTTTAAATAACAATGTAAAAATTACTTCTTCGATAGAATCATCTGGGTCAGCGCATGCTGAATGTTGTCTATGTTACTGTTAAAACCGGAATAGTGCTAATTTTTATATCTTATAAGAATATTGCCAACGGTACTGCTGTCTCAATATACGAAATTTAAGTAAAGATCTCAGGATCTCTAAGGTGTCGATGGTGAACTGTAGCGTCCGTGTTTGATTCCCTGCTGGGGAACTGTGTTTTGTTTGTTATTCGATTTGAACATTTTTAGGTGGCACGAATTGGAATATGTGAAAATTAAATTGAAAATTATTTATTGAATCTTTATGTTTAATATTATGTTGATTCAGTCATTTTTTGATCTACCACCCGGTTCGGAAAGCGGTTTTCACTAGAGGAGAAACTCTAGTGTTGCTCTTTTCAATACCAGTTTACAATATCATAATTATTACAAAAGTTACATGTTGGTTTACGAGCAAACAGGTCACCTGATGGTAAGTGATCACTGCACATGAACGTCCACAATATTTGTGTCATAAATGTGTTGCCGGTCCATCAGAACGGAAGGGGAGCGGGAAGGAAAAAGGATGGGAAGAAGAAAGGGATATTGGGCAGTTCACATTCTATGGTATGTGAAGTCCGAATGGCACGAACATTGTAATGTAATGAACAATGGCCTAACCCACTACAATGGAATTCTCGGTTGCGTCGAATTCGTGTGTTCAGTAGTGGCCAATATTGTATTTGACTATGATCGATTTTTTATATTGCTTTTCGTTTAAACACAAATACCATTAAAATAAATCATTTTTGTGAAAACAGTATTAAAGTAACTTGTAAAATGAGGCAAATATAAGTATTTAAAAAAAAGAGTGCGAGCGGAGTTGGTACGTCTTACCGTCTCCTTCACAGGCGCATGCTATAATGCAGATTAATACTAGTGACGTCACTAGTTTTGTTTGGCGTCCCTTTCCTTTTACTCCCAATACAAGATTTGAAACGCTTCTATTTTTTTAAAATTCTGATTTGATATACAAAATTCTTTGTTTGCTAGGTATTTGATATGGGTACGCTTTGATAAATTCAATAAAAAAAACTGAGTCAAATACCCTATTATGTGTTGATATCGTACACTTAAATAAATAATAAATATATAAGTAAATACACCTAACAGTCACATACATAGTCCTGACCCCCACATTAAGATCAATAAAGTCTTGTGTCGTGGGTATCAGACACTACGAGAGACTTTTCGGTCTCAAAAAAATTTGTCTCGGTGCGGGGATCGAACCCGCGGCCTCTCGTTTCACAGCCGGCGTCTAACCAACTGCGCTACGGAGGCTGTCCAAAATGGCAAATAATAACAAAGTTATATAAATGAGTAATGATGCCATTATACCTCACAACAATGTTAATATAACAGCTTGGGAACTCTTTTTTACGCAACTAAAACGTAAGAACAATACAATGTATTTATACCTCATAGCTATGATCTTACTGTTTTGTTTAGTTACTTCTTATTATATATTCTTCTCCCAATGATTTCCATAGTGACCTGTTGGAGGCAGCCGGCATCCAGCGACGTCCCGCGATCTTTACCAGGTCGTTTGACCACCTAGTGGGTGGACGTCCCACGCTGCGCTTTCCGCTTCGTGGCCTCCATTCGAGAACTTTTTGGCCCCATCGGCCATCACTTCTCCGTACTGTGCCCCGCCCATTGCCACTTTAACTTGCTAATCCGCTGGGCTATGTCGGTTACTTTAGTTCTCCTACGGATCTCCTCATTTCTGATTCGATCTCGTAGGGAAACCCAGAGCAGAGGAGAGGCCTATGTTCAGCAGTGGACTTCCTTTGGCTGATAGATTGGATTGGATTGATTGGATATATTCTTCAGTCTCCTTCAGCCTTCTAGCTGCCAGAAACCTATCTATCTCCGGATCTCGATCAGTTATTTAAACAGTTAAATGCGGATACAAACAGTTATAAAATATCTTATGAGTGTGACCTAATGTTTTTAATTGATTCGAGTGTCGCCGTCACACGGAATGCGTGTGTAATTATTTTGCTGGATGTAGCGGGTTATTTCTAAGTTTTTATTAGTTATTGAATGATATACATACATAAAGTCACGCCTTTTTCCCAGAAGGGGTAGGCAGCGGTGTTGCCAGGACACCCACGTTTCGCTTTGTGTGTTCAGTCCCACGATGTGATGGTGAATCTATTGCTATTTCGCCCACAAACTCCTGACTCCGAGCTGATAATGAATAGAAAAATCCAATATCATCGCCCGACCCGATTCGAACTCGACACCTCGGCGTTGTAATCGTACCGTAGTACAACTGCGCCACCGAGGCAGTAATTATTTAGTTTCTGAAACTCGTGTCGTTATTTTATTTAACCATTATTTATTTTGTAATCGTAAATAATGGTTAAATAACGACATTTGTATGTATGATGTAGTAATACAATAAATATTCTAAATGTATCCGGGGGTTACTCTATGATCCGAAACGAAACTCGAATGTTCGGACAGCACACGTAAAACTGTACGAATGTGCCTGGGTACTCCACGAAATGTTCGAATCTTCTGTCGTAAGTCCTAACTATAGACTTAGTTCGGAGTGAATGATAAGTATTATAAAGTATAGTGTTGATTTTTATAAGTGGAAAACTTATAACTTACTTCAGACGTCGAACGTCCGAACATTCGAGTTAATTTTCGGATGATAGAGCAACCCCCCTGCATGAAATCGATTCTATATTTCGCCACGGCCGTATGTTTGTCGTCTCCAGTATTCTAAATACATCTTGATGATATATTAATCTTAATTAATCTGTTTTAGTACATTGGCACATAATTACTCAGCATTACAAAAGATGGAGTTAAATTAATTGTATGAGCTGGCGAGAAGCTGTGAAATTAAATACGCCAGTTTTGCTCTTTTCAAAACCAGTTTACAATACAGCGATTATTATCTACAAATGTTAAAAGGTTTAAATCACAGCAGGTAATTAATACTAATTGATAAGAATAAGCAGTAATTTATTTGTGTATTGATTTTTGTAAATACATACAAGTATGACTATAGTACGAAAAGGAAAAACGTACGCAAAAGGTCGTGATGTGAAGGGGAGGGGACGCCCCGCATACCCGCACATCGCCCGCGCCGTTCTTGTCTTAGTGCTGCTCGAGCCCACATCGACTGCGGTTATTGACGTCCATCCCGCTCACATTGTTTTCAGTGTATTACATACATTAACACACGCCTTTTTCCCAGAAGAGGTAGGCAGAGGTGCTACCAGAACACCAACGTTTCGCCTTGTATATTACGTCCCACGATGTGATAGGGGACGAGCCTATCGCCATATATGGCACAAATTCCTGACTCCGGGCTGATAATGAATAGAAAAATCCAATATCACTTTGCCCGACCTGGGATTTGAACCCGAGATCTCAGCTTTGCAATCGTACCGTAGTACCACTACGCCACCAAGGCAGTCAGCGTCTTATACTGGTGTATTTTTAAGACTGCTGTAGATTTTAAGTCTAAAGATTCATTCTGATTTTTACGGTTTTATTGCGTTCATACAGTCCCATAATAGTTTTTCTCATATATCTTCCAGTTACAAATTGTAGATAAAATATTTCTCATATTGCATATAAAACACTTGACTTAATTGTTTTGTCGTTGCGTTGTAGAAAATTATCGATATAAACTAGTTGGAACGTGTGACTATATCACTAGAAAATTTCCATGTCGACCTGTCGCGTACAGTACCTAATAACTAGTACCTACCTGGTTTAATACGACTTAGTGAAGGTAAGTCGTCAGAACGAAGAAGAATCAGTGCACTCCATTCCGCCAACGCATTGAGTAATTATCTTGAAAGCGTTAATATACAGGGTGCGTAAACAAACGGCGCACTTGATAATATACATTTTAGTAAATCGTGATTGCGTCTAGATTAAAATGCATTTTCATCGCGTAGTCTGATAATAACAAAGATGCCGAGAAATTCACAATTACCAACACACGTGCTTCCCCTTAACGTATTACGCCAAATAGATACTTATGTACCTCTGTAACAAATGTTAAAGCGAAGTCTATGAAAGTTTTGTTGTCGTTCAAAATGATTTTCACTGTTTATTTTGTTAACTATTTAATAAACGACGAAACGAAAAAATACGTATATGTTAAAATCATGTGCTTTACCCATCCCAACCGGTTTTATTCGAAAAGGTGGTGGTAATTCTTAAAACTTTATAAGGTCATAACTCCAAAATGGATAGGTATTTTCCAAATATTATTTCTTCATTATTATATTAATATTATGCCCTTGTATCCAACTGAGCAAGTGCGCCATTTTCCTGCGCTCCCTGTGTATATATATATCAAACAATACAATTTTACACTTAAATTCTAGTTACACTCGTACTACACATGAGTACATGCATGTCCAAAAAATTATACACACATACATACATTGCGTTTGACAGCCACCGTGGTGTAGTTAGTAAGACGTCGACTGTGAAACGTGAGCCGGCGGGTTGGATCCCCGCACCGAGACAAATATTTGTGTGATCCACAGATAATTTTTTGTTAGTAATAATAAGCTCTACTACACACACACAAATAACCTTGTCGACTTTCTCCAATCGCCGTGGAGGTCGTCCCGTTAATAGAACCCGTGCCGGTCGGCATAATATTGCGTGACGTCATGCGTGGTGCGTAGTGACGCGACACTAATAACACGGCTTTATTGTATTGTATAAAAAAATATACACCCAACAGTCACATACATAGTCCAGACCCCGCATTAAGATCGAGTCTCGTGTGGTGTATCAGAAACTACAAGAGACTTTTCCCCTCTCAAACAAACAGACCCGAAATAAATACTTTTGTATCCACAAACATTTGTCTCGGTGCGGGGTCGAACCCGCGGTCACTCGTTTAACAGCCGGCGTCTAACCAACCAGCCACGGAGTCTGTCAATACTTATTTTACTATTGGAGTGATTGCTTTTAAAATGATTGCAATTATGTCGAATCATTATCGTGTTTTTGTAAAGATTACAAGTTTTTTGTTACGATATTAACGAGGTTTGGTTGAATGCTATAATACGCTTCAATGGGTGATCAATGATCAATTAATTGTTGAAATTTTACTGATATCGAAACTTAGTAATGAGTTTCAGGTTTTTAGTCAGATACTAACACTAGTAGTGTTTTATAATAATAAAATAAATACAAATTTAGTCCAAGGCTTTAAAATTGACTCAATTATTTTGACGATAAAATTGTATAATGTAACTACAACACGATGGTTGCCTAGCTCTCTA
The DNA here is from genome assembly GCA_033459515.1 of Theretra japonica. Lineage (NCBI taxonomy): Eukaryota > Metazoa > Arthropoda > Insecta > Lepidoptera > Sphingidae > Theretra > Theretra japonica. The sequence continues at coordinate 1,227,893 of CM065952.1, forward strand.
TGCAATTCCGTGTTTATTAATAAAGTCGTGAATATCTCGCTATTCAAAAAATCGAGTCAATTTTAAAGCCTTGACTAAAGTTAATCCTTCGCTCATCCGAGTTTATTAATAAGGCTCACAAGGTTCACGCTATTTTGACACATCATCCTAAAAAGATTAGCAACGTGGTTGCTGCAGGGTCATTTACTAATATACAGGGTATATCAAGCCAACCCGCATTAGGCCAGCGTGGTGGACTATATGGCCTAACCATTCTCAATCGTACTCTCGATTGTAGAGGAGGCCCGTGCCCTGCAGTGGGTCGTATATGGGCTGATACAATACAATACAATATCAAGACTGCTACCGAAAAAGAAGCCAGGTGGTAGTTTTAGTGACTTCAGACACAATGCAACTATTTTTTTTGCAAAAACAAGAAACGTTTTTTTTATTTTTTTTTCTGTCATCGTATTTGGGTGGTAAATACATACATATTTGAAAAAAAAAATGTACACCCTCTTATTTTTAAAGACGCTATAGTACGCAAGGCTTGAAATTATAATTTTAGCAAAAACGATGGCTTTACTATGCAAACACAATGATATTTAATTCAAAACATTACCAAAAAAAAAATCGTCATGTTTTTTTTTGCAAAAATTTTTGTTGCTTCGTGTCCGTATTCTCTAAAACTACCACCTGGTTTTCGGTAGCAGTCTTGATATATCCTGTATAAGTAGGATTAATTAATATAGCATTGTCAGAGACCTTTCCACTGGCGCTATTTTCACCGTCTAGATACTACAAGGTCGTCAACGATACGAGAATCGTACAGAACTACAGAGTACAGACGACTGTCTTGCCCGGTGCCCTTGCTCTGAGATTATTCATCCTCGCTATGATCGCGATGGCGTCATCTGACAACGTCACGTGCAGCTATAGAAGATTATGAAACTGAAAATAATTTATTGACTTCATAATATGAAGCGATTTAGTCATTTTTATACCACCATTGAGAAGAACGGGGAAGAATTTCTAGTGTTGCGCTTTTCGAAACCAGTTTACTATATATACTCGTACATACAGTCAATATAAAAGTCACAAGTTGGTTCAATTCAGAGCATATACTCGTAATTCACAATTATTAAATGTGCAGAGCTTTCCAAACTTTTTTGCACTGTGACGCCCTTGACAATTTGCCATTTTGTACGACGCCCTCAGACCATCCGTACTTTCCCCCTGCCCCAGAGGGCGCGGCCACAAACATCTATCAGATTGAATACTAGCCTAATTGAAAAAAAAAACAGAACAAAAGAAAACTATAATTGATAATTAATATTTTATTATTAGTAAATAAGAATAAAACCAAAAAATAAGCACAAAAAAGAAAAGATATATTATATTACATTATTATATTTGTTTTACTTTTGGCTAACTAATAATGGAAACACTGGCTAAACTTTAAAATTTTATTGATGTTTAAAGATATCGTAATATATATTATAAATGGCAGACAAACTTTCAGCTTTTATAAAATGACGAGTCTGGCGGCCATGGGCTCTTGGTCTATCATATTGACTCACGTAAATGTGTCGAATTTTGGTTTCAAGCCGGCGCGATTGTGTGAATAAGTGAAATATAGTCATCTCACATCGGTGAATGCTCTATCTGCACTGCGCTTACCATGTGGCGTATTGTAGTTGAAAACTCGAAATTTCGGAGGTCGTACGTAAAACTATAGATATGCCTATGTACTCCACAAAATGTTCGAATCCTCTATCGTACGTCCTAACTATAGGCTCAGATCGGAATGAATGATAAGTGTCATAGAGAATAGTGTTGATTTTTAGAAGTGGAAAATTAAAAACGTACTGCAGATGTTGAACGTCCGAATTCGAATTTCTTTTCGGATCATAGAGTAAACCCCCAGAATATTCTTTCACCAGACGATGTTATTGGGTCGCCTAAGCATATGCTACATGCTATATTGAGCATTTGTTTTTGAAGTCTGAACTTTGCTATGGATTTATGGGTAGATGTTTAAAAAAATCGGTCACGATGCTAAAATTATATTACTGCAATTTTTAGCCCAAAAAAAATTACATTTAAGCCATTATTCGTTGATTGAAAGTGTCAAAATGATTATTAAAGTTATTTGATTTCGCAATTAGAAGTTTAAGTTAAAGTGTGATAGTGGTGTTTTAAATATCCATTTTCCATATTTGTTTAGATCGCCGACGCGAAATATCAAGATGGCTTCGGACAGAGGTAAAAGAAAAAGACGAGAGAACGAAGAATTGCAAGAGCAGGATTCCACTGAGGACATGGGTCTTAAAGGGATTGCCAAATCAAAAAATAAAGTTCGGTGTCGGCAAGCTAAGAAAAAGGACGATAGAATAGTTGAGCAGGTAAAAACGACACGCAAACAAAAACGAAATCAGCGGTACAAAGATAAGAAAATAGACACTGATAGTAATCCACGGATGGGTCAATCGTTACAGATATTTGATAAATATGGGATCATTGACCATTCGCAAATTGCAGGCCCTTCGACAAGAGATCCGCTGTATATACCACCAACCCATGCTGGCCAATCAAGTAACGAATCAGACTCTTCAGAATCACTCGCAGATTATGACGAAATCGATGATGACGGTCCCCCTCACGTAGTGCATTTTGAAGGTAATATGTCTGATACATATTCGTCTTACAAACAAAACTCTGCTGCGCATAAATTGTTTCAAAGAATGTTTTTTGGGAATGATTTCGGTCATGTGTGTGACGTATGCGACTTACTGCACTTTAAGAATGATATGAGAAATGTCCAGAATAAATGCACAAGCAACAATGTAAAATTTATAAGAACATTGCTTACGAACGTTAATGTAGAACAAGTGAAATTATGCCTCAGATGTTTTGGGACATGTAAAAATAATCGTGTTCCAAAACTTTCGGTTTACAATGGTTTCAAATATCCTCCGATTCCGGAAAATCTTAAGAACAATCCGTTAGATATGGTAACAGAAAGACTTGTGTCACCAAGAGTTCCATTCACCCAAATTCGCAGGCCTCGACATACTGACAGGCAGTACGAAACTTATGGGCAAGTCATCAATATTCCATTACAAGTGGATACATTGGTACGGTCCTTGCCAAGAAATATGGATGACGATCATAGTGTTAATGTTCACATAAACAAACAGAAAATGTACAAAACGAGTTATGCTTCCAGTGCAGTCAACAAGAGAAAAATGAAAGCATGGCTGCAATACTTAAAAAATACAACTCTGTATACTCTTTATGGCATCGAGGTTGATGATAGCTTTTTAAACGGCCAAGATGATGAACAAAATGGAATGATTGGTGATGAACGCGACAATGTTGATTCCGAATTGATACATATTGGAGAAGGTTTAATAGCAATGCAACAAACATTGCTGTGGAAAGACGAAACATGTTTTGGACTTGCTTCGATGGATGAAAATAATCCACATCGTCTTTTCGATCCACTTGATCCGTTCGAAGAAGAATTGTGTTTTCCGCAAATATACTTGGGTCTTACTAGAACTTTTCGTAATAACCTTGATGTTCCCCCTTATTGGATAATTAAGAGTGAAATTAGGCGATCTGATCGACGTGGAGTTTGTCCCCAGCATCTGTTATATATGGCCCAGAAACTAATGTGGCTGAGGCTACGAGAGGCTCTGTTCACTCGGAACAAATTTATTCCCAATGATACCGTTGTCACTAAAGAGAAAATAGAATCAGGTACTTTGGCCAGAGATTCTATTGAACTTAATTTGGTATTTCTAAGAACGTTACCTAATTCGGTGTATTATTGGATGGAAAGGAAATATGACCTGTTTGCAATGATCAGGCAATATGGTAAGCCAACAGTCTTTTTTACAATTAAAGCCAACGAAATAGGATGGCCCTCACTGCTACAATTATTGTATAAATTAAAATATAATGGTGAAATATCTGTTGAAGATGCAGAAACGTTGCATTTTATAGAAAAGTGCACACTTGTACACGAAGACGCGGTTACTTGCGCTATATATTTCAACAAACTGATCGATGTTCTCATCAAAATACTGCAGCATAAATACAATAGCCCATTTAAGAAACATAGAGTTTTGCATTATTTCAAAAGAATTGGTTTTGACCGCGAAAGTCCAAGTGCGTACATTTTAGCGTGGTTGGATAATGCTCCCGATGATGCACTTGGAAAAGATTACCACCAAGCCGTTGATCTCATAGATTGCCTTATGTCAGTATCTGCAGAAGAGGCAGGTGACAACATCGAATTACAAACACACAAGTTTAATTGCACCTGTTGCGGAGGAAAAGCATCGAAGAGAATACGAGAATGTAGATTCCAAGCTCCTTTTATGCCTGTTAAGGAAACGATGATTTTGACGCCGATGGAAAGTACCGAAAGACGTTTACATTATAAAAAAAAGTATAACGCCCTTAGAAAGAATTTGAAAAATTATGAATACACGGATTTTAAAGAGTTTTATAAACATAATAATATACGTTCAGATCGGGAATATATTAATATTATTCGCGGTGGAATTAATTCACCAAAAGTTTTTCCCAAGCGTCACCCTCGAGAAATATGGCACAATACTTTTAATCCCTTTATATTGAACATTGTTAAAAGTAATACAGACTTTCAATTTATAACAGATGAGCATTCATGCGCAACGTACGTCGCGGAATACGTCAATAAAGCAAATAGAGGTGTCAGCAATTTACGGCGAAAAATAGCTGAAATCATGGACGAACACCCAGAATTTGATACATTTGAAATCAGTAAATATATTAGCGGTAGTGTTTTAAATCATACTGAGATGACAAGTCAAGAAGCAGCTTGGTATTTATTGGGATTGCCCATGTCGGAGTGTTCCAGACAAATTGCCTATATACCGACCCTATGGCCTGCTAACAGACACTCCATAAAAAAGAACACGACGGAAGGGCATAGTTTGTACGAAAAATATACACACATGCCCAATGAAAATTGGTTCAGAAATTATGAAGAAAGACCTGCTCACTTAGAAACAATTTCTCTCGCTCAATTCGTTTCTAATTACCACAAAAATATAAAAGGAGAGTATGTCAAACTAGATGAACCCAGAATAATACGTTATCGCATTTACAGTAAGGACACTTTCTTGAACGAGTATAAGAGAGAAATGGTCACTTTGCACGTTCCATTTCGCAATGAGGCGGTGGAAATTCTACAAAAATCTAAATTTCTAACAATATACAATGATAAGGAAAGTATTATACTACAGAACAAAAAAGAATTTGAATCTAACATTGACATGGAAAGAGTATTACAAGTTTTTAAAGAATTATCCGACGATGAAGTTCCAGGACACTTTCACAATTCCGAAGGTACTTATTTTTTGTTTTGATAATATTTTGTCCTTTATTATGACTCAAATACTTGAAACATATATAATAAAATATTGAACTTGTTACAGATGAAATGGCAGACTTTGAAACTCATTTAGTTAAGGAGATAAAAACAGAACCAATTAATGAAAATGACCATGAATTGTGTACTAATATTAAATCGACGAGTATTGAAAATCGAGGACTCAATGTAGATAGTGTCATTAAAACTGAAGATAGTGAGATAAATGATGAATATGAAGTTGTGAGAGTTTTAAAAATGGAAATTGATGTTGAACCTGAAGGTATACAGTATGTCAATAAGAGAGGGGAAGAATCTGTGGTTGATGACAGTAAATTGGAAGTCATGAAAGAGGTTATGCCGAGTACATTGCAGACACAATTAAAAGGAGATATTAATGCAGTTAATGTAAAGACCGAGAAAGATACAGAGAAAAGTATAAATGTCAAAACGGAACCGTTAGACGAATAAACGGCAGTAGTTAGTTTTCAAGCAACCAGTCTATACTAATGACCTTATTCTTAGACAGTTTTAAAACCACTTTAAAAAATATAAAGCAAAAAAAAAAAAACTTAAACGTGTTAGCGCTAAGCCTGTTATACGAGTATGTTAAAAAACTTTGATAATAATGAAATATATTGATTAAAATATTTCTTTTGGATATATATAATTTTATTTACCGAATTACTTCTGCTTAGTCCTGCCCTTACAAAGAGTCGACGGATCATAACTTTGACATATTACTTACGGCTCTATTCATAGACAATTTGAAATCCTATTTTAGTTATCGAATGTTGTCTTCTTCGATCAAACGGAATTCAAAAGTTGTTCGAGAGGGACAAAACATTTAATAACTAAAACAAGTTTTAAACTGTCTAAAAATAAAGCCTTAGAAATAACAATCATTTGGCTTCCAATTTTATAATCGGCTGCCTGACATCAGCCCTTTTGGGAGTTTTGGGAGTAAGGCTTACCAACCATGCTGGGCCAATGCGGTTTGTAAACTTTACATAAATACACCAAACAGTCAAATACACAGTCCTGACCCCACACTAAGATCAAGTCTTGTGTCGTGGGTGTTAGAATTTTTATTTTTATTGCGATGAATGACGAGACGAGCGTGCCATGCGCCTGATGGTAAGCGATACGACCGCTCATGGACGGTAGCAAAACCAAACAACACCATGAATTAACAAGTAATGCTTTGCATTCCACTGCGCTCGCTATCCTGAGACATAAGATGTTAAGTGTTATTATGTCCAGTAGTCACTCTCGCTACAATGTCCTTCAAATAGGAACACATCAGTGCATTTACACTGTTTGTTGGGAGAAGTAGGTATTGCGGTGGTACCTACCCATGCGGCCTCACATGTGAGAGCGTTACCGATCAATGAAACTACGAATTTTCGGCTTCAGAAACGCCCAGACCCGATACAAATACATGTGGATCACTCAAATATTGAAATCAAGCCGATCGACCCGCAGCCTCACGTTTCACAGCCGGCGTCTAACCAACTGCGCCACGGAGTCTGTCAAAATGTGTTAAATATCAACAGTGGACGTAGTTAAAGTTATGTTTAATTTTATTTCCTGTAATAAGGGCCAATTGTCCACAACTTTGACTTTGAAAATGTCAATCCCATAATTTAGTATTGTCAAATACGACACATATGTATGTATGGCGATGACATTGTCAAAATTAAAGTTATCGTCAAAGTTACTTTATGCAACTGGGCCTAAGGGTTTTCCACCATCGTTTATTGTGGTCACTATTATTGCGAATACGATTTTTTTACAAACAACAAATTGCCAATTTATTTTATGTCATTTATACATTGCATTTTTTTTTTTATCTTTCTTTAGTACTTAGGTCTGCCTATTTCTGTTTTGAATTTAATAGGGTAACAGGCGTGACAAATTGCGTTTTTAAAAATATGATTGTCTATTGTGCGTCATTTTTTGTTTCATTAATTCAGAGGTATAACGTGAATCATTTTAATTAATATATTCTAGAATATTTTTACATATAATTTAAATCTACATACTAGACGATGACTGATGCTAAAAATAAATGTTAGAGACAATTAATTATGAATTCTTATTCTTAGTGTGTGATAGCCGGATTATGTTTTACCTCTTAAAATATTAGGCCGCTAGTAAACTTGGAAATATTAAGACTTATATTAATTATTCACCTATATTTTATTTATAAGTCACCTTTACTCTATTGGCGTGTGGCGAAATTTGGAACTACAAATACCTTTTAAAATGTCTAATTAATGCCTTGTTTGAGATATGTTTTCTTATTATAAACAACACGCATTTATACTCGTAATCTAATAATATTAACATGTCCAATATAATAAAATGTGAAAAGAGAAAAACTGTTACTAATATTTTGACAACAACATGACAACAACGCATTCGGACGCCAAAGACCGTAGACAATCTGTAAACACAACAGGATTTTAATTTACCCGGTACCACCAAATAAATATGGCGATAACTTAGACTTTGACAATGTCAATGTCCATAATTTGGCAACTCAAAAAGTTAAAGCTTTAATCAACGTGATTTTGTACAACTGAGCCTTATTACAACCAGATGATTTTCGTGCTAATAATTTAAAATAATGCGCAGTGAGCTGAAAAAGATGTCAGATGAAATATGACATTTTTTATTTCAAGGTATGGCGATACGCGCATGTCATTCGCCTGATGGTAAGCGATACGACCACCCATGGTTAGCAGCAAAATCAAACAACACCAAGAAAGCAATCCTTGGCGTTCCACTACGCTCGCCATCCTGAGACATAAGATGTTAAGTCTCATTATGTCCAGTAGTTACTCTGGCTACAATATCCTTGAAAATTGAACACAACAGTGCATTTACCCTGCTGTTTGGCGGGAGAAATAGACATTGCACAAACATACAGAAACAGACATTAAGGTATAATTCTGTAATGGAATTATTTTAGTGGTCAATGTATCTGAAGTCTTTAGATCACTACAAGCGTTTTCTTAATGTTAATTGGCCGTTGTGATTACAAGTTGCTCGACTATTTTTCATATATATAAAATTTTACGTTACCTGAAACCGGGAACCTGTTAAATTATTAGTCATGTCTCATACCATTACTAAAAATATCGTTTATAAAGACATTATTTGAATTAGTCACCACGGCTCACATTTATATAAATAACAAAAGAATACATTTAGAATAAAACGTTTATTCCATTTGGCTCAAGGAAAACGCAATTTTGCAAGAAAAACATCGTTTATAATAACGCGTGACAGTTTACGACCGCGGTCGTAAAATCTACCATCGCGTCGGGAAAATTCTTGCGTTGGCAACACCGTCATCGACCGATGGCAGTTCGCGGCGGCGCGGTGCGGGGGTATGTCGCTGTCAAACGCCATAATAAAATCACAGATCTAATTTCGCTATTAATTAATTGTACAAAGCTTTTTAGTGAATTAATTCGCGCTTTATTACCCAATTCATTACGATTCTAATGTTTTCATAACACGAACTCGCCGCACGGTCGCGCGTTCGCCTTCATACCGCAGAGGATTCCGAGCGCTCTTGTGGTCGCATCTATTTTTGTTTTGTAGCCCACTTTTATTGTAAATATTGTTTTTGGTGTCGAAACGGCTGTTGGTGTTGATTCTTTTAAACCTTTTTCGTCGATAGCCGGCGTACCGTGAAGATTGCCGGCGTGCGCTGCCTGAAACGCTGACTTTCGAAATTTTTCGTCCCCGCTGATGTGAATTTGTGCCAACGAGAGTACTCTAAGGTTTTTTTGTGTGCTAAATGTGTTGTGCCAAACGTATATACGGTTACATTTGTGTAAAAAGGTTTTATATCTGAATTAAAAAATATATTCAGTGAAAAAAAAATTGAATTTAGAATATGAGCTATCGCGAGTGATAATTGTAATTATTGGCGCGAAATTTATTAAGTAAAAAATTGAAAGTTTAGCACTAAAACAGCTGAATTTCACCAAAAAAGCGCGAAATGAAATCGAATTGGGCAAAACAAAGACAATTTCACATCTAAACAAGCGTGTCGGTTCAAGGCTTGTAAAACGGAAAGTGTAGTGCACAAGTGAGACTAAATGGCAGTTTTTTGTGTAAAATCGCACAGTTTTAGCTCGTTGTGGCTATGAGGCGGGTGTTCGGCGTGTGCTCGGACAGCTGGCTGCTCTGCGGACAGAATGTGAGGGAGACAAACATTCCCCAATCACAATAGATGTTGTATGTTTGTTTTATCTTTATTCTATTTTTTTTTTTTTTATTTCCATCATTGCATAGCGTGAGTTGTGAAATATGTCCTGGGTTCGAACCCCAGGTTGGGCAAACAAGTTTTGAGATGAAAATATTTGTCAGTGATATTAAACACTTAGCTGACAATCAGACATGGTTCAGTTTTTCATTTTATCGCTTTTTACAAGCTTACCAATATAAAGCATCAAAGCTGTTTCCAAAAAGTTGATGAAGGTGTATCAAATATGTCTGATAAACCATAATTTGCCCTGGAATGGTGAGTTCGGCATAAAAAATTGCCTTTAATCCTATTCTTGTACTCAATTGAGCTCTAAATGGGTGGAACTAGATCCTCTGCCTACCCCGTCAGGGATAGAGTGTGAGTTTATGTATATGTGTATGTATTTTCATTAATTTTCCTCATTTGTGGATGTTGATAATTGCATGCCATTGTCCTGTTTGCAAAGGTTTTGGTGAATAATATAATGATTATAGTGTAATGAAAATGATGATTAATAATTAATTATGTCACCACAATAATGAGTTGTTAATATATTTTAACAATGTAATAATTAATTAACGTAACATTGCTGGTCTCAAAATATTAATTGCCAAATGTAGGTCTAAAGATTATTATACCGCTCAAAAAAATTAAAATCGCTACGGTATGCAGGTTTCCTCACAATGTTTTCCTTCACCGTTAAAGTGTGTGGTGATTGACTATCAATACACACATAACTCCGAAAAGGCAGATTTGTGACCTGGGATTTGAACCCGCGACCACCGTGAACATGTAGGCAGCCGAGTCTGGTCTGTTACCAACAGGCCACCACGCACTTAAGAATTTTAAAGAATTTCTACGGTATGTAAGTCCGCCAACCCGCACTAGGCCAGCGTGGTGGACTATATGGTGTAACCACTCTCAATCGATTCTCTCGATTGTAGAGTAGGCCCGTGCCCTGCAGTGAGACGTATATGGGCTGATAAAACAAAAAAAATGTATGTTTAGGTTGTGGGTGTTTTTAAAACCGAAAAGTCTCACATAGTTTCTGATGCCCACTACACAACTGCATGGTGACCTGTTGGTAAACTGACCCAACGCTACTGCCAACATGTTCACAATGGTCGCGGGTCTTATCCCAGGACACACGTCTAATTTTCTGGAGTCATGTGTGTATTGATAGTCAGTCACCACGTACTGTAACAATGAAGGGGAACATAGTGAGGAAACATGCATACCATGGCAATTTGTAATAATGTCTATGGTATATAAAGTCCGCCTGGCACTAGGCCACCGCGCTGGACTATATGGCCTTACTCTCAATCGTACTCTCGATTGTAGAGGAGGCTCGTGCCCTGCAGTGGGGTGATGTATGGGCTGATACAGTACAATATTACACAAGACTCAATCTCAGTGTAGGACTTAGGACTTTGTATGTGACTGTCGGGTGTGTTTATTTATTTAATAACTAGCTTATCCCTAAACACATACGTCCTTGTTCATAGACATATTTAAAACCTATTTTAATTATCGAACGCTTTGTCCCTTTCGCACTTTAAAATTCAGTTGGAGTGAAGAAGACAAAACGTTTGATTGCCAAAAAAGGTTTCAAATTTGTCTATGAAAACTGATGATGATTCAGTTAATTATTAATTATGTTTTGTTAAATTAAATTGACGTAAACAATATTCAATATTACATCACAGTATTATTCACCAAAGCTGAATTGATGTTAAATTTTGTATTTAACAATGGGTGTTGTCATGTATGCTAAACAAGGGTTTTGTTGCACTAAAATACAAACAAACAATTGTGATTGAAATAAAACGAAATCTTAGGGATTTTATCGCGAATTTGATTTGATTTCAACATTTTTTATTTTCTCAACGATTCAATCACTTTACAGTTTTCGGTCTGAGTTACCGCAACTGCAGAGTGGTCCTATGTCCAGCACAATTGCGATTTAGGTCTTCCCAGATAAATATATTCTAATTGTGTTTGTATTTTATTGATAGTAAACCCTTCTGTTCGAATGTTTGTGGCATGTTGTAATATTAAAACAGTGTTTTTTAAGACAAAATATATTAGAGGATGTATTGATAACATTAAACATTAGTAATTCAAAGTAAAATGTCGTCCTATAGATATGAAAACCTATGAGGTTCTGGATTTAATGCTCGGCTTAGACAAGACTGTGTTTTTGATTCATTCAGATATTGTGCATAGATTTTGACAGCCTCCGTGGCGCAGTTGGTTAGACGCTGTGAAACAAGCAGCCGCGGGTTGGATCCCCGCACCGAGACAGATGTGTGTGAGACAAGTATTTGCCTTGAGTCTTGGTGTTTGTGAGACCGAAAAGTCTCTCGTAGTTTCTGATACCCACGCCACAAGACTTAATTGATCTTAATGTGGGGTCAGGACTATATGTGACTGTTGGGTGTATTTATTTATCCTGTCGCGACAAAGTAACAGCAATCCGGGTCTGATGATTTGAGACAGTCTAAAGTGAATGGTCTTCCAACAGATCGACGTTGATATCATTGCATCACTTCCTGTGACGACAGAAAGAGAAAAAGTGATATCTCGCCATTCGACACAATTTTGCCGGCCTGCCGCATTTCTCTTTACGCTCAGAAGTACCAAGGAAGGATGCGGGGTTGTAGGAATGAGGCAGTGGGCCGGTGAATTGTTCTACATGAATTCCTGGAATTTATTTATCAATTATTGGACACTTTCTTACAATTCCTAAACGAATAAACCGATTTTGATCAAGTTTTTTTTAATTAAAAAGTGATTTTTCTCGTAGTGTTCTTATGTTCTAATTGTTTTCCTACGGCCTTATTCTTTAACAGTTTTAAAACCTATTTTTCTTATCGAATGTTTTGTCTTCTTCTCTCAAATTGAATTCATAAGGCGTTCGAAAGGGACAAGACGCTCGATAACTAAAATAAGGTTTAAAACTGTCTAGTGATAACGCCATAGGAAAACAATTACAACATAAGACCACTACGAGAAAAAACACTTTTTAATTTAAAATAACTGGATCAAAGTTTCATTCGTTTAGGAGCCATGATTACGATGTCATACATACACACGTCAAAATTATAACACTCTTCGTTTTACGTCGGGGCTTAATAAACAACATATTAGAAAAAAATATAATGCCGAACTCATCCCTCTACGAGTCTATACCAGTGCTTCCCAAACTTAATTGTACTGTGGCGTCTTTGAGAATTTGCCATTTTCTTAACACGCCCTCAGACCAGCCGCACCCCCCTCTTTTGGCCAAAAATACCTACCACATTAAATACTTATAATAACAGGTTATCAGAAAAACTATTTAAGACTAATGTTTATTAGAAAATGAGAAAAAACTCAAAAATTAAGCACGAAATTGGAAGATTTGTTTTGCTCTTGGCTAACTGATAACGAAAATAATATACTTGCTTGAGCTTAGCTTACCAAAACTGGGCTCCAGTTTGACTACAGCCCCATTTACACGGGGATAGTTTCTCGCTTCCAAAATACGATTATCGTAAGGATAAAAAAAGCCGCATCGTGTAAACATTGTCAGAACACGATGATCTATGGCGGTTCTGTTATTCGACAATCGCATACGATTCTCGCCCCGAGAAACTCTCCGGGTGTATAGGGCTTTACTCGACTTGGTGGGTTCGACAAGCGACACCCTGGGACAATGCTGGGACGTGCCGGGGCGTCGCGACGCAGTTTGGGAAGCCCTGGTCGAGACAATTTCTTAGACAACTGTGAATAAGAACCTCATGGTTTAGTTTCACGGAACCCATAGAAGGAAAATACCACTTATTGTGATTTCCAAGAGATAAGATTGTATATGCATCATACAAGGAAAACCTCTTAAACTAAACAACTCGGTTGTATTTAAAATTTAAATTATATCGTTTGAAAGTAATTTCTGAAGGCATGGCTGTTCTCTGAGCGCTATGACTTGTTCTTCTTCAAGCGAGGCTTAAAGAGTACTCTTTCCACGGTAGGCAGCGACCTGACTGTGCTAGACCCCTGGCATTGCGAAGGTCCAGGAGCGGTGGTCACCGCTTTCCATTAGGCGGGACGGATGCTCGTCTGCCTGTGAAAGCAATAATAAGGCGAGAAAATGAATAGCTTAAATACCATGGTGCGATTGTCAAATGAAAAATTCCTGGAGGGACGTAAAGTATTTTTAGAGAAATGAAAGGATTGTTAGGATCTGTTCATACTACCAATAACGAAAGCAATCTAAATGTTGTTTTTTTAATGCGATGTATGTGACTGTTGGGTGTATTTATTATTATTTTATGATTTTATTTACATTCATTTTTTAATATACAGGGTACATCAAGACTGCTACCGAAAACGAAGCCAGGTGGTAGTTTTAGTGACTACAGTCTACAGACAAGATGCAACTAAAAATGTTGCAATAAAATGCGACGATAATTTTTTGTGATATTTTAAATATCATTGTGTCTGGGTGGTAATCGATAGTTTTCCTTAAATTTATAATTTAAAACCTTGCGTACTATAGCGTATTTAGAAATAAAATAGTGCACATTTTTTTTAGGAAAATTTATTTATTTACCACCCAAATACGATGATAGGAAAAAAATTACAAAAGATATCGTTGGTTTTTTTTTTTTAATTTAGTTGCATTGCGAAAGTCGCTAAAACTATCACCTGGCTTCGTTTTCGGTAGCGGTCTTGATATACCCTGTATAGTAAGTGAGGAGTGAAATAAAAATAGAAAATTAAAGACGAAACTGGGCTATGCAGCTATAAAGCAACAATGTTTAATACCCTCAACTATCTCCCCATCAGTAACGACATTCGTACATAAAAATCTGTGTAAATATCCATATTTATATTTCACCATTTTTAGTAGTAGCATCGCATTTTACGTTTTACAACTAACTGTTGTGATTCTTTTATAATCCAGTGAATGAGGTGCGGTGTCACTGCGAGCGTGTATTGAATTTCTGTATCTGGGTTAGCTCGTAGACGTCCCACAGCAGAGCACGCGCCACCGCTAAAGTCGAGGATACGATTGAGAGGGGTAAGGTAAGGGGTAGGGCCATGTAGTCCACCACTCCGGTTAATTAAGGACTTTACGTACCATATAAATGCTGTAATAGCGGATTTTAGGTATTTTGTCTACACCTAATATTAAGGTTTTTTTTTATCATTATATTTTGTTCCTACCCTTGATGAAATTGTTACTGCTAATACAGACTAGGTGTGAAATTCATTTTTGGCTTCCAAAACGTGGTAAGTTGGTAGAGCTTTACTGTAATTATTTAAAACGACTATAGGAACGGGTTGGACCAAGTCAGTATAAGTATTTATCACAAAACCTGTGTGAATAGGCGGTTTCGCTGCATTATTTCGTTTAGTGAGTGAGATTGCTGGTGCCCAATTAATATTTTCTCTTCCTATTGGTTTTCCTTCCATTCCTTCTCCCATTTTGAGAGGAAAAGCTTCCACGATTCAAGTTTTGTAGATGATCCTTTGCAGTTATCAGTTACCAATAGATGAGCCTTTAAATCCCGTGCCATAAGAGGCTGTCCCGCCCTCATATCCGCTGCTGCAACTCCTGTAAGGTAGGATCAACAGCACGCATTGTAATGACACCGAGCATTGGAGCTCAGAGTCTCCGAAATGTCTAACTTGTCCATAACCCGCGACGAAGTCAATCATAAATTTAAATTAATAGGAGTTGGAAATATTCGCTTGGCACAAAAACTAGACCACTAACATTATCGAACGAACAAAGATGATGACATTGTTAACGACATAAAAACACGTAATATACGTAACGTAATAGATTTACGTAATGTTTGTAAACAGTCGTAAAATATAGTAATCATTGTATTTGCAATCGAGACGATTGTGTGTGATGCAAGGAATGATAAATGTAATAATACGCAGTCACTTGTCCTGATCTCTGGAAGGTAGGTTTTTATGTTCTGGGCCAAATGATGCCACAAATGCTGATCGCAAGGGTCTACTGCGGGTTGAAGGATTTCACAAATAATATAATTTTGTACAAATCTGTTAAAGAAATGAATCTTCAGTGTAGGTTAACATCTAATGTTACAAGTAACATTTGTTGAAAAATTTATAATAATGTCGTAACTTAAACACCCGACCTATTTTTCCAACTTTTTTGGCGACCTTACTCATTCGTTGGTTGTTGAGTGTCGCCTGGCAACTAAGCTGAGCGCTTGCGTCGCCGACATGTCTTCAACTTGTCAGCGGGCAACACGTGCGGGCGCTTGTTGCCGACGTGATTCTTTTCTTAAAGGTCGCCGTGTTGTGTCGCCAGGTCGGCGAGTTTGGTGTGTAAAGCGCCATAAGCTTACACTGCGACCATACCCGGTTTCTCCCGCTAAACGCTAGCAGCAAAGTCGCGTATAAATCAGCTGTTAACCTACTTCTTTTACAATATCTTTATTGCGACATAAAATATAACGCAGTCGGAATGGACTAGCTTTGTCCGACGTAAATCATTTTAGTGGCGACACACTAATTTCTATTTTTTATGAAATCTTTAATTATGTAAAGCTAATCTATCGATTGAGGTTTGACCGTAGTCCACCACGTTGGCCAAGTGCGGGTTGGCGGACTTCACATACCATAGACAATTTTGAAGATTTTTGTGATACATGACTCGCGAAAAGTCAGAGGTTTGCTATGGGGTGTGAAACCGCGACCACCGGGAATATGTTGGCGACTGGGACTCTTCAGTTACCAACAAGCCACATGCACTATAATAATACTTACTTATATTTAGCTAAAAAATAAAAATCGTAGTTTACGAACTTAGACTGCCTCGGTGGCGTAGTTGTGCTACGGTATGATTACAAAGCTGAGGTGACGGTTTCGAATCCCGGATCTGGCAAAATGATATGGGATTTTTCTATTCATTATCAGCCCGGAGTCAGGAATTTGTTCTCGATATGGCGATAGGCTCGCCCCATATCACATCATGGGACGGAACACATACGGCAAAAAGTGGGTGTCCTGGTTGGACCCCTGCCTACCCCTTCTGGGAAAAAGGCGTGATGTTTACGTATGAATTTTACGAAAAACGGATGGTTAATAACGCAATAGTTACTTAAAAATAAAAACTGATTAGACTATGGTAAAAACTTTATAAAATACAGAAGAAATATTATCCAGATACTCTGTTGTTGATCCACGCGAAACCGTTTAACTGTGACTTGTTGCTCAAATTACTTGTGTAGGGGTGTTTATTACTGTGCTAGGCATGCTATTCCTCAAAAGGGTCGTGGGTTCAAATCCAGGATGGAAAATTGAAAGGGGAAAGTCTGAATAGAATGATTTCCGATTTAAAAATAGAAGTAATCATAATAGTATCTTTACGCGAATATGAAACACAATAAACCTAGTTATTTACCGATTTTAGGCACCATCCGCAGTACACTGCTGTTTGGCGGGAGAAATATGAAAATGAAAATGAACATAATTTATTGAATCCATTAAAATGTTCAACATTATTTAGATTGTCATTTTTTTTTCTACCACCCGGTTCGGAAAGCGGTTTTCACTAGAGAAGAACGGGCAAGAAACTCTAGTGTTGCTCTTTTCAAAACCAGCTTACAATATCGTGATTATTACAAAAATTACAAGTTGGTCCAAATCAGAGCAGTTCATTGATAATTTGTTATAATTTGCAAGTGACATATATTTTTAATACAATATGTATACATTCTTATTCTCTAACTGCCATTAATGTTTACAAGTTCGTCGGCTAACAGTCCTTTGTACTATGAAAATATTCGCGAGATGTCCAAAACCGTGTGATGACGTGGTATTTGATTGTTTATTGTGTCAATGAATGGAGTCACCGGTCCTTATGTCACGCGAGTCTCGGTACGAGCTGTCGTGATCGCCCCACTGACATTAATGTTTTATTTATGTGAACAAACAAATATTTGTGTGAACCACAGGTATTTGTTTCAGGTCTGCGTGTTTATGGGACCGAAAAGTCTCGTAGTTCCTGATACAGGACACAAGACTAGATCTTAGTTTGGGGTCAGGACTATGTATGTGACTGTTGGGTGTATTTATTACTTATTTGTTTTGTTTCTTTGTTACTAGCGGTGTGGCCCGGCTTCGCCCGGCTGCGGATGCTTTTTGATTGGGAATCCGTTTATGCAACATTGTACAATGCTTCATAGGCAGGCCTCATTCAAAGATAGTTTTAAAACCCATATTCGAGTTATCGAATGTTTTGTCCCTTTCGAACGACTTTTGTATTCAGTTTGAGCGAAGAAGACAAAACATTCGATAACTGGAATGAATAAGGACGCTAGTGTTAACCTACTTGAAATGTGTAACTTCATTTATGGTTTGAAAAACCGCATTATCTATTATTAATGGATTGAGGGTATAAAAATAAATATAATGATTGTAAAAATATATCAGATGTTTAACACACAACACAAGACCTAGTGAAGCTTCAGTTTATATTTTTGACGTTTTTTTTTTTATTTCAATGAATAGCGAGACGAATATGCCATTAGCCTGATGGTAAGCGATACGACCGCTCGTGGACAGTAGCAAAACCAAACAACACCATGAATTACAAAGCAATGCATGGCATTCACTTGCATTTGTGTATTTGTTTCGGGTCTGGGTGTTTGTGAGACCGAAAAGTCTCGTATAAACGACACTAGACTCAATGTTAGTGTGGGGTCAGGACTATGTATGTGACTGTTGGTTGTAATATAATATTACTTTTGCATACGTTGTGTTGTAACATTATGTCGTTGTTGTTTCAGGGTTCGCCGCACGGCTCGGTGATGTCGTGCCAGTCGCTGGCGGCGCGCGCGTTCGCTGAGCCCGACAAGGACTCGAACCCGCACTGCTCCGGATTCCACAGGTGAGATATACCTGATAGTTTGTAAAAAATTTAAAAGATTTCTTAAAATACTAGGGTGATCGAAATGTATTGAGAATCGGATATTTTCAGATCGCTTAAAAATCCGTTTTATTTTGTTAAATACCCTGTAGGTCGGCATAAAATATAGTAAAAGTAAATAAGGATTAAGAGCCTTATTTACTACTTCTAAGGAAGTGATAGATAGATAGTCTAGATAGTCTAGATAGTCACGCTGTTATCAGCCATGACTCAGCATGAATGGACAGACTCGTCCGGGGCGGTGCCACTGTCTCACAGGAGATCGACGTGAAGCGACAGCTGAACTGTCGCGTTTCGTTCGCTGAGTGAGGTTGCCGGATGCCTAATACCCTCTCTATCCTCTTCCCATTCTTTTTCCTTCCCGCTGCCCTCCCACTTGGGCCGGCAACACATCCGTGATCCATCGTTGTGGATGTTCATGTGCAGTGATCACTTACCATCAGGTGACCTGCTTGCTCGTTTGCCGAACCTCTGCTATAAAATATAAATATAAAAAACTACTAATCCAGTTTTAATGCGGTTGCCAGTGATGGATTCTGGTTTGATTTTTTTTTATCAGCCCATATCCGTCCCACTGCTGGGCACTGGCCTACTCTACAATCTAGAGAATCGATTGAGAGTGGTTAGGCCATATAGTCCACCACGCTGGCCTAGTGCGGGTTGGCGGACTTACATACCGTAGAAATTCTTCAAAATCGCTACGGTATGCAGGTTTCCTCACGATGTTTTCCTTCACCGTTAAACTGCGTGGTGATTGACTATCAATACACACATAACTCCGAAAAGTCAGAGGTGTGCCCCCTGGGATTTTGAACCCTCGACCACCGTGAACATGTAGGCAGCCGAGTCTGGTCCGTTACCAACAGGCCACCACGCACTTCTATGGTTTGATTGTTCGTTAACATTTTCCATTGTGGTTAAAAAACTGTTAATATTGTTTATACTTTATTTATATATTTTATTATAATTTTCAGATCGGTGCGATTCAGTTCGGACTCGCGCAGCTCCACGAGGACGCCAAATGACACAGAATGCAAGCGGGAAACGCCAGGTACGTGGGTTCGATTCACGTTATTGCTACTCACGCCTTTTTCCAGAAGGGGTAGGCAGAGGTGCTGCCAGAACACCCACGTTTCATCTTGTATATTCCGTCCCGTATCTATTGTATTATTTGACAGCCTCCGTGGCGCAGTTGGTTAGGCGCCGGCTGTGAAACGAGAGGCCGCGGGTTCGATCCCCGCACCGAGATAAATTTTTGTGAGGTCCACAAGTTTATGTCTCGGGTTTGGGTGTTTGTGAGACCGTAAAGTCTCTCGTAGTGCCTGATACCCACGACACAAGACTTAATTGATCTTAAAGTGGGGTCAGGACTATGTATGTGACTGTTGGGTGTATTTATTTATTTATTAACAGAAACTGACTGCCTCGGTGGCGTAGTTGTACTACGGTACGATTGCAAAGCTTACGTCTCGGGTTCGAATCCCGGGTCGGGTAGTGATGATGGATTTTTCAATTAATTATCAGCCTGGTGTTAGGAATTTGTACCTGATATGGCGATACGCTCGCCCCATATCACATCGTGGGTCGGAACATACAAGGCGAAATGTGGGTGTCATGGTGGCACCTCTGCTTACCCTTTCTGGGGAAAAGGCGTGAGTTTATGTATGTATGTATATGTATATTTTGTAGAGCAAAACTAAACCGCACGTCCTCATGTTCCCAGGTTCGATATCCCTGACGGCGCTGGCGGTGACTCCTGTGACGTCACAGAGCTCCGCCATGAGTCAGTCCGCGCCGCCCTCCTCGGCCGCCTTCGATCTACCACATACGGTATGAATGTACAACTATCATATGTTTTACGTCAGGCTCCATCATCTCCATGCCCCAAGGTGTTGCAGGTGGATGGCACTGATCACTTGCCATCAGGTGAACCGTATGCTCGTTTGTCCCCTATGATATGAAAAAAGTCTCCGTGGCTGGTTGGTTGGACGCCGGCTGTGAGAGGCCACTTCGATCTCAACACTAATGTTTGTGATCCACAAGGATTTGTGTCGGGTCTGGGTGTTTGTAAGACCGAAAGTCTCTCGTAGTATTTTACACGACGCAATCATATGTCAATGTGTGGTCGACTATGTATGTGAGTATAGGGTGTATTTTGTACTGTACTGTACTGTATCAGCCCATATCATAATCATAAATACACCCAACATTCACATACATAGTCCTGACCCCACACTAAGATCGAGTCTTGTGTCGTGGGAATCAGAGGCTACGAGAGATTTTTCGGTCTCACAAACACCCAGACCCAACACAAATATTTGTGGGCCACACAAACATTTGTGTTGGTGCGGGGATCGAACCCGCGGCCTGTCGTTTCACAGTCGGCGTTTAACCAACTACGCCACGGAGGCTGTCATAGACGTCCCGCTGCAGGGCACGGGCCTCCTCTACAATCGAGAGTACGATTGAGAGTAAGGCCATATAGTCCACTAGTGCACACTGGCCTAGTGTGGGTTGATGGACATTTACATACCATAGAAATGTATACAAATCGCTATGGTATGCGGGTTTCCTCGCGATGTTTTCTTTCACTGTTCTAGTGCGTGGTCATTGACTATTAATACACACATGATTCCGAAAAGTCAGAGGTGTGCCCTGGGATTTGAACCCGCGACCACCGTGAAAATGTAGGCAGTCGCGTCTGGTCCACAGGTCACCACGCACTTCACACACTATAGGGTGTATTCATTTGTAATTAATTATTATGTACGATATGTTCCAGCCCCCTCCCCCGGTGCCTTCCTGCCGCTTCCCGAAGCTGGAGGACTGCGCGCACTTCCACTACGACAGGGTGTCGCTCGGAGGGCTGGCGATAGAGACGGTGTCTTGCGATGAGAACTGCGTCGAGTCTGCCGACGAGGGTACGTGCTAACCTAACCTTTATTTTTTTTATGGGGGAAATCCTCAATGGATACCTGACTATCCAAAATAGACCGGGCATGCCGGACTCCTACCGGCTAAAAAACCCCATGTCTCCATCTGCACTTTAGAGGCACCTCGGGACCTCACACACGCCAAAGTGCCTCCAGTGCGCGACGTAAAGCCACTACGCTGGAAAAAAAAACACAACGAGACTAGGTGGTAGAAACAGGATGATTACTATCACGACCGTTGCGTCTCCGTCTCCGAGCGGGATATTTTCTTTCGCGATCGCGCTCCGCAGTCTGTTTCTGAAGCATTACGGCTTCACAGAAAAGGGCCACGGTTTTCCAGTTTGACTCTCCCGCCAGCATCGCCTTTATGACTGACAGTAGAGAGAGGTTGTGCTAACTTAATCTGTTACAGGCACCACACATCATGTTACACGCTACATGTTGCAGGGCATATGTTACACGCTACACGCTACAAGGCATATGTTACACGCTAAATGTTACGTGTTTCATGTTACACGCTACATGTAACAAATATTTGTATATATATACAGGAACTATATGAAGACTGCTACCGATAACGAAGCTAGGTGGTAGTTTTAGTGACTAAAAATTTAGCAAAAAACGCGATGATTTATTTTTTATAATGTTTTAAATATCATTGTGTTTGGGTGGTAAATCCATAGTTTTGCTAAAATTATGTTTAAGTCTGGCGTACTATGGCGTCTTTAAAAATAAAAGGTTGTACATTTTTTTTAGGAAAATGTATGTATTTACTACCCAAATACGATGATAGGAGAAAAATACAAAAAAGTCGTCACTTTTTTTGCAAAAAAATTAGTTGCGTCGTGTCTGTAGTCACTAAAACTACAACCTGGCTTAGTTTTCGGTAGCAGTCTTGATATATTCTGTACAATTAGTTAATAAATGATTCGTCGTTGTGGCAGGCTGGGTGTGCCTGCAGGTGCGCTCGCACGTGAGCGGCGCGGCGGGCGCGGCGGGCGGGGCGGGGGGCGCGGACGAGGCGCGCGCGCCGGGCGGCTGGAGCGAGCCGGGCGACGTGCGCGCCTGGACGCTCATGCGCAACAGAGACAACTTCCTGGCGCTCGACGACATGCTGCACAGGTACAGCCGCGACTCCACGCAATTGTGACTCCGACGGAGGTTGCACTTGGTTTTTTTTTTAATTAAAATAAGTCTCGAGTCATGAAATAATTTGTTGTGTTGTGCTTTTAATTTGTAAAGTAGCGAATTTTTTTTTATTAAATTTTCATTTTTTGATGTTCTTAATTAATTATTTCATTAATAAAATGTTTAAGGCGCAGTTGTACTACGGTATGATTACAAAGTTGCGGTCGCGGGTTCGAATCCCGGGTCGGGCAAAGTGATATTGGCTTTTTTTATTCATTATCAGCCCGGATTCAGGAATTCGTGCCCGATATGGCGATAGGCTTGTTCGGATCATAGGACGGAACACACTCAGTATGTGGTGGTTGCACGTCTGCCCATCCCTTCTGGGAAAAAGGCGTGACGTTTATGTATGTGAAATGTTGAACATTAAGCCTAAAGCTTAATGGACAAGTGTGATCCTCAAGTCTTTTTTAAACTTTTGATTCCTGAGTGTCATTAACTCATTACTTTAACGTATTTGCATATTTAGGGTTTGTCGTAGTCTAAATCAATTAGATCATGCAACTGATCCTTAGTCCACTTTAAACAGAAATCTATCTAACCTGCGAATCACAAAAACATGACTCAGACGTTAAGTTGTGAGACACAATCCCATACTAACTTAACTCCGACTTACAGCCCATAATGCTGCTGCAACCTGCACTTCTGGCCTACTCTTTCTGGAATAATGGCGTGATGTTTATGTGCATATGCAAAACACACAAATTTAACGTTAAGCCGTGAGACACAGTTCAATCCTAACTCGATCCCGAGTCACAGCCAGCAATTCTAATTGTAATAAGTCGCGAGACACTAATCTATCTCCATTCCACAGATGCATATACGACAGGAAAGTCTCCGGGCTGCCGAATCTAACGGAGAAAATGACTCCGGGCTTAATACAAGACGAGGATGAGTATCAGAGGCTCATATCTGACTACGTGCACCATCTGTCCATCATAGCGGACGACTCTATCAACTGCGGGCCCGTGTTGAACTGGCTGCAGATGGATAACAAGGGTGAGAGAGGAAATATTATGAACACACCCTACAGTGTACACATAGACACTCGACAGCCTACGTGGCGTTGGTTGGACGCCGGCTGTCAAACCGCAGGGGTTCGATCCCCTCGTCGAGACAAATATTTGTACTTGTATCGGGTCTGGGTGTTTGTGAGACCGAAAAATCTTGTAGTGTCTGATACACGACACAAGACTCGATCTCAGTGTGGAGTCAGGACTATTTATGTGACTGTTGGGTGTTGTATACTTCGGTACACAATGGAGCAAATTAAACGCCCAAAATTAATAATTAAACGTATATTTTAACAGAACATGTTAATGACGCGCTAGTTCAAAGAAAAGTGAATTTGACAGCTAATTTTAAGACGTAGTTACAATAATGTCTGAGAGAAAAGTACTAGCAACATTATGAGTAACAGTAAAAGTTAATGATCATTAACAGGCGTTAAGCGCCGCAACAGGTGTATTTATTTTTATTATTATTTATTTGCTTATCGAACAATTTCCTTAAAGAAATGTTAAAAATCAGCAATAAAAATTGTAAAACATTTAAGAATAGTGTGAATGTCATTTCTTTAATGTAATTGTGTTCTAAGTATTGCAAGAAAGGATTAAATAAAATATCGGGCCAAGTGATATTGGATTTTTCTACCCATTATCAGCTCGGAGTCAGGAATTTGTCCCCGATGTGGCGATAGGCTCGCCTCCTATCACATCGTGGGACGGAGCACACAAAGCGAAACGTAGATATTCTGGTAGCACCTCTGCCTACCCCGTCTGGGAAAAGGGCGTGAGTTTATGTATGTGTGTAATAATGAATAAATTGATGTTGGCTACTTTAAAAAATACAAGTATACGCGATGTTAAGCAGCGAGTCTTAACGAGTCTTTGTCTCCAGGTCACAAGCTGCTCGTGGCCAACGAGGACTCGAGTTCTATTAACACTCCCGCGGTGGCGGCCGCTTACTCCGTCAGGAAATATGTCTCGCAGGTCAGTTGTACCAGATACTACTTTAAAAGTGGTAGAGCCACGCTGTTGACAGTCATGACTCAGCATGAATAGGCAGGCTCGTCCGTAGTGGTACCACTGTCTCACAGGAAATCGACGTGAAGCGACAGCCAAGCTGTCGCGTTTCGTTCGGTGAGTGAGACTTCCGGATGCCCAATACCCCTTTCCTCTCCTTATCCTTTTCCTTCCCGCTCCCCTCCCGATCTGATGGACCGACAACACATTAATGACCCAACGTTTTGGATGTTCATGTGCAGTGATCACTTACCATCAATTGACCTGCTTGCTCGTTTGCCGGACCAATGCTATGCTATAAAAAAATACTAATATACAAAGCTGAAGAGTTTGTTTGTACGCGGTTATCTCAGGAATTACTGGTTGGAATCCAAAAAATATTTTGGTGCTGGATAGTCCGTTTATCGGGGAATGCTATGGTGTACTTTTAATCCCGGAAAATAGAGGGCCTTTTACCCTGGAATAATTTTTACACGGGCGAAGTCCCGAGCAATACTGGTAACATTATACAGGGTGTTGTTAACATATTATTAGTTGTACCTGTATCTGTATCAGCCCATATACGTCCCACTGCAGGGCACGGGCCTCCTCTACACTCTATTGAGAGTGGTTAGGCCATATAGTCCACCACGCTAGCGTAGTGGGCTGGCGGATTTTACATACCATCAGCGGCGTGCACAGGATTATGACACTGGGTATGCGGCGGAGTACTCGCGGAGTACTCTAGTAGTACTCGGTCAAACAAACTTTTTCTTTTATATGTTTAGCATAGCCACAGCCACGCGACAGATCTCTTAAGTCGGAAACCATGACAACAGAACAAGTCTTAGATGTACTACTATTCATGTACATTTTCTACGGCAACGCAGACAAAACAGCGATCGATCGTCGCGGCAGAAGAAATTGTAATAAGTAAAATTACTAGAAATTACACTGTACTAGAATTACTAAACAATATGCAAGGAAAACAATATATAATATAATCGTGTGTACACAACCACACAGCCAGTTATACGTTTCATAACTTTTAACATGAAACTTTCGAGTTACATTCCCTTTTTGCTAGTTTAATTGTTGTAACTCGGGTACACACCAACCTTTAGACACAATTTGAATCTTTTCACTGAATGACAATTGTGAGAACCTGTTATTTTAAATTTTTAATAAACACACATTTTCAACACAAACCTCACAATCAAATAACATTTTAAAAAAATCAACAAACGCACTAGTAAAAGCAAATCACTACAATTATTATAAAAACTCAGTAATAAACTGTTAAATGTACACACTTTGAAATGTTAAAATGAAAAATCTTTTAAGAAAACTATAAATATACTAGCGCAAACAAAATAGTAAACAATGCTTATCACATGAAAAAAGGCAAAATGGCCCCCGCGAAACACAAAACATTTCTGCTATTTAAACAAATAAAACCTTACTAAACAAAAATGCATAATGCGCATACGTGATTCATTAGATTTCCGTCTATTATTTTTACTCGGATTATAGGACCCGAACATTTCCGATTACTCCCGACAACTGCCGAACTCCCGTAGCCTGCCGCTGGAGTCGCGGCTTTCGGATTCATGGGTGTGTGCGTTTACGCACTGTGCACGGACACTAAAATTACTACGCACACGCGAACAAATCTCCTGCGGGACGCGACGGCAGGAGTTGGTTGATTAGGCACATTATTTTTTGTTTGCGCTTGCAAATAATTGCTATTAATAAAATATTAGGCGTTTTTAAGTTATTATATTTTGTTTATTCATTTATTTACTATTAATTATAGTCATCTAAAACATACGAAAGTTTTATTAAAATATCTGTGAATGGCAAGTAAAGCACTGCATTTCTGCCTATAAGGAGCGCACGCCCCTGCATACCATGGAAATGTGTACAAATCGCTACGGTATGCAGGTTTTCTCACGATGTTTTCCTTCACCGTTATAGTGCGTGGTGATTGACTATCGTATTAGCATTAATTTAACGCACATGTTTCTCATCACCCCGGGTTACATTGTGCAAAATTTGAAAAATTCTAAGCGGATTTTTTTGCCAAAAATGTCTGTTTTAGTTTTCAAAACTTTGATCTTTTGATCACCTCGTATATGTACGAGTATTTTTACCACTTAACTGAACTTAACTGAGCAGTAATCGATTACCGAACGAAACCGAAGTTCAGATAAGCCGTAGACTCGTATCTATACGGGGTACCTTTGTGGATAGGCCATCGCGGTGGCCTAATCCCTCTCAATCGAACTCTCTAGCAGTCCCGTGCTCAGCAGTGGGCCATTATGGGCTGATACAGTAGATAATGGCATTTCGTGTTTCTCATAAATATTTTAATTTTTTTCAGGCTCGTGACGAAATCAGTTTCGAAGTTGGCGACATGATATCGATCATCGACATGCCAGGTTAGTGTTATATAACATATTATATACTTTTTATTATTACTATGAATGGTGAGACGAGCATGCCATTCGCCTGATCGTAAGCGATATGACCGCTCATGGACAGTAGCAAAACCAAACACCGTGAATTACAAAGCAGTGGCATTCCACTGCGCTCGCCATCCTGAGACATAAGATGGTAAGTGTCATTATGTCCAGTAGTTACTCTGGCTACAATGTCCTTCAAACCGAAACACAACAGTGCATTCACACTGCTGTTTGTCGAGAGAAACAGTTATAATATTCCTCGGTGCCACTGGTATAGTGTGTGGTGATTGACTGTCTATACCTTGTGTATGTCATGTATCAGCCCGTACACGTCCCATTGCAGGGCACGAGCCTCCTCTACAATCGAGAGTACGATTGAGAGGGGTTAGGCCATTTAGTCCACCACGCTGGCCTAGTGTGGGCTTGACTTTACATACAATAGAAATTCTTGCAAAACGCTATGGTATGCAGGTTTCCTCACGATGTTTTCCATCACCGTTATTGTGTGGTGAATTGGTGATTGACTATCAATACACACATGACTCCGAAAAGTCAGAGGTGTGCTCTGGGATTTGAACCCGCGACCAAGGTGAACATGTCGGCAGCCGCGTCTGGTCCGTTACCAACAGGCCACCACGCACTTTTCCATACCTTAGTCAAATACTCTCCTTCCTATAATCCTGGGTCCTTCCGCCGCAGCGTGAAGAGGCATCTCAGCGGGCCGGCATGATTGTATCGAATATGAGACTGCCGTCTGATGCCGTTCGATACTCTGTCTGGACGGCATCAGCACTTACCATCAGGTGCAATGCAGTCACTATGCCGGGCCACAATAAATAAAATAATAATAAAAATAATTTGACTGCCTTAAAAAATACGCAAACACAAATACTTTGCAAAATTCCTGCTAAAACTTTCCGCTCAGCCAAAATTCTGACTACGAAATTAATTTTTTGATGTATGGTAAACTACTTAGTTCTCAAATGTAAACAATGCAATAGTCATAACGTTTTTCCCTTCTTGGTGATTTCTGTTGTTTAATTCCTACCTGAAACAGCGCTAAGAATGTTCGTCAAAACAAACCCCTTTTCGTCGCTTTAGGCTAATAAAGAAGACTATGCATTACCTATTGACTGCCTCGGTGGCGTAGTGGTACTACGGTACGATTGCAAAGCTGAGGTCTCGGGTTCGAATCCTGGGTCGGGCAAAGTGATATTGGATTTTTCTATTCATTATCAGCCCGGAGTCAGGAATTTGTGCCCGATATGGCGATAGGCTCGCCCCCTATCACATCGTGGGACGGAATATACAAGCCGAAACGTGGGTGTTCTGGTAGCACCTCTGCCTACCCCTTCTGGGAAAAAGGCGTGTGTTTATGTATGTATGTATAATAAAAATAAAATAGGTAAACAATAAATGGTATGTTATCTGAAGGTGCATTGGTTCTGTTGGCCCGGCAGGTCCGCAGGAGTCGCTGTGGTGGCGCGGCAAGCGAGGCTTCCGCGTGGGGTTCTTCCCGCGGCACTGCGTCGCCGTCATCGGGGACAAGGTGCCGCGCCACATGACGCAGCCGCCGCCCATCGTCGGGTCAGTATATATTTATTCATTTATTTATCATTAAATAAAAAAAAACTAAAATAAAGATACTAAGTCAGTAGGTGTTTTTAGCATTTATAAACCAGAAAGGTTTGTCCATAACGCTAGTATATATCAATACTAATATGCAGGGTGTGTCGAGAGTGTGATCGAAAACGAAGCCGGGCAGTAGTATTAGTGATTTCACACACAATGCCGTTAAACATATCGCAAAAAAATGGATGAAAATAAAAAATAAATGTGCATGTTTGTATGTGTTTGTGTATTTTGAGACCAATCGGATCAATAACTAAACAGATTTGAGTAACGCCAAAAGTGTTCAATTCTAATATGTAGTATTTTCCGTGTCGCATTTTCGTTTCATAAACTTTCAATTAACGGTTTTATAGCCACTCGAACGTACGCTATAGTTGTTTGTCAAACTGACGTCAGATTTTTTAAAATATACCCTATTTATAGTTACATTAAGGCTGTCATTTCATTGACAGTTAAAATACACCGTATTTATACTTACATTAAGGCTATCAATACACTGTACAGTTTCGGACTTTCGACTGTACATTTGCTGACACGGCGCGGTGTGTGTACATACGTCACGCCACGCACTGATATAAATATTGCTTTTAATCAATAAAACATTGAGTGCTATCATAACTGCATACTAAAAATTTACATAGCGGAACGAATCGCCAAACTTAACATGTAATATTTTACGTATTAAACTTATTAAATTCAGTGATTCTTTCCTTGAGCACTTCATTCAACTATCATCGTTAAGGTGTACAAACTGTACAACACTGACAGTTAAAATATATCGTATTTAGTGTCATTAAGTAGACATTACATTGACAGTTAAAATGTACCCTATTTTTAGTGTGATAAAGTAGACATTGCATTGAGGCGTGGTTGTCGGCAGGTCGGTGGCCGTGGCGCCCATCAAGCCGGTGCTGCGCAAGCACGGCAAGCTGATCTCGCTGTTCCGCAGCTTCATCCTGTCGCGGCCGTCGCGCCGCAGCCTCAAGCAGCAGGGCATCCTGCGCGAGCGCGTGTTCGGCTGCGACCTGGGCGAGCACCTGCTCAACTGCGGCGAGGACGGTGCGTGCGCCACTAATGGCCGCCACACACGTAACGATATAACTGTGCAAGTCTGAGTTTGCACCAGTCGCAAATCGAAAATTTGTATGAGGTTTGCGCAGTTATTTGGCCACAGACGTTCCAGTATGCTGATGCAAACTCAGACTTGCACAGTTATATTGTTACGTGTGTGGCGGCCATCACGAGCCCGCACCAACACACGTTTGTCGGGGCTGGCTGTTTGTGAGACCGAAAAGTCTCTCGTCGTTTCTGATACGACACAACACTTGATAGATCTTAATGTGGGCTCGGAACTATGTGTGTGACTGTTGGGTGTTTAAATTTACTTATTTCATGCTTTGAGTGCAACTGCAACCATAGACTAAACTAAAATCGCGATTTTAGTTTGCTGGGTTTTGTTAATCTATAATTATAATATAACTAGCGGCCCGGCCCAGCTTCGCCT
Source organism: Theretra japonica (assembly GCA_033459515.1). Classification (NCBI taxonomy): domain Eukaryota; kingdom Metazoa; phylum Arthropoda; class Insecta; order Lepidoptera; family Sphingidae; genus Theretra; species Theretra japonica. The sequence goes on from CM065952.1 coordinate 1,258,245, forward strand.
GGGTGCTTAGATGTTTAGACTCCACTCCACACCAGAAATATCTTATTCCCGTTCAAACTTTTGTACTCCTGAACTCAACCTAAGTACCTACTATCCCTTTTCCTATCGTATCCCATCCCATCTCATCTGGCTCCTTTTCTTTCTGTTACATCCCGTCCCATTATTTCCCATCTACCGGTCTCATCGCGTTCGTCCCACTTTATCCCATTTCATCCCTTAATGCCTAAATAGGCATGTTGACAATTTTTTGGAATTGCTTTTATTTTGTAGATAGGCCTTATATAAACACGAAACTACGACGAATATCATTAAAAAAATACGCAAACACAAATACTTTGCAAAATTCCTGCTAAAACTTTAAAATAAATTTAATTAATTTTATAGCGTCAACAACACGTGGTAATTATACTGTTAAAATGTAGCTTATATGACACGTTCGTAGATTTACCATAGCAGCGCCATCTATTGATTACTTACTCAACCCAGTCGAAAGGTATCGACATCTGTTAGAATCATTTGGAGTTAACAGATGATTGTGACTGTCAAATAATAACAGACAAATAATTAGCAATAAATTAAAATTGCGACTATAATTTGAGATTTAAACTATCCTATCTCTCAAGTTGGATCGAACTGCACATGGTGTGCAAATTTTATTATAATCGGTTAAGTAGTTTAGGAGTCCATTGAGGACAAACATTGTGACACGAGATTTATATATATTAAGATTATTTCATTTAGCTGACCTTGAGTTCAGTTCGGACGCTTCGCTTTGTTTAGACCCCCAGTCCGAGCTTCTATAACTGCGCCCGTGATCATCCAAATTTCTGTTCGTCATAGTAGTTTTAGCGCTATATACCTGGGTACCGCTCGCCCTGATGACTGTGTGGTGTATCCGTGCGCAGTGCCGTGCGTGGTGTCGGCGTGCGCGCGCGCCATCGAGCAGCGCGGCGCGGTGGACGGCGTGTACCGACTGTCCGGCGGCTCCGCGCTCACGCAGCGCCTGCGCGCGCAGTTCGACGCCGCGCACGCGCACCCCGCGCGCCCCGACCTCGCCGTGCCCGACCCGCACGCCGTGCCCAGCCTGCTCAAGATGTACTTCCGGTATGTACACACACACACACACACATGCACCCCGCGCGCCCCGACCTCGCCGTGCCCGACCCGCACGCCGTGCCCAGCCTGCTCAAGATGTACTTCCGGTATGTACACACACACACACACACACATGCACCCCGCGCGCCCCGACCTCGCCGTGCCCGACCCGCACGCCGTGCCCAGCCTGCTCAAGATGTACTTCCGGTATGTACACACACACACACACACACATGCACCCCGCGCGCCCCGACCTCGCCGTGCCCGACCCGCACGCCGTGCCCAGCCTGCTCAAGATGTACTTCCGGTATGTACACACACACACACACATGCACCCCGCGCGCCCCGACCTCGCCGTGCCCGACCCGCACGCCGTGCCCAGCCTGCTCAAGATGTACTTCCGGTATGTACACACACACACACACACACATGCACCCCGCGCGCCCCGACCTCGCCGTGCCCGACCCGCACGCCGTGCCCAGCCTGCTCAAGATGTACTTCCGGTATGTACACACACACACACACACACATGCACCCCGCGCGCCCCGACCTCGCCGTGCCCGACCCGCACGCCGTGCCCAGCCTGCTCAAGATGTACTTCCGGTATGTACACACACACACACACACACATGCACCCCGCGCGCCCCGACCTCGCCGTGCCCGACCCGCACGCCGTGCCCAGCCTGCTCAAGATGTACTTCCGGTATGTACACACACACACACACACACATGCACCCCGCGCGCCCCGACCTCGCCGTGCCCGACCCGCACGCCGTGCCCAGCCTGCTCAAGATGTACTTCCGGTATGTACACACACACACACACACACATGCACCCCGCGCGCCCCGACCTCGCCGTGCCCGACCCGCACGCCGTGCCCAGCCTGCTCAAGATGTACTTCCGGTATGTACACACACACACACACACACATGCACCCCGCGCGCCCCGACCTCGCCGTGCCCGACCCGCACGCCGTGCCCAGCCTGCTCAAGATGTACTTCCGGTATGTACACACACACACACACACACATGCACCCCGCGCGCCCCGACCTCGCCGTGCCCGACCCGCACGCCGTGCCCAGCCTGCTCAAGATGTACTTCCGGTATGTACACACACACACACACACACATGCACCCCGCGCGCCCCGACCTCGCCGTGCCCGACCCGCACGCCGTGCCCAGCCTGCTCAAGATGTACTTCCGGTATGTACACACACACACACACACACATGCACCCCGCGCGCCCCGACCTCGCCGTGCCCGACCCGCACGCCGTGCCCAGCCTGCTCAAGATGTACTTCCGGTATGTACACACACACACACACACACATGCACCCCGCGCGCCCCGACCTCGCCGTGCCCGACCCGCACGCCGTGCCCAGCCTGCTCAAGATGTACTTCCGGTATGTACACACACACACACACATGCACCCCGCGCGCCCCGACCTCGCCGTGCCCGACCCGCACGCCGTGCCCAGCCTGCTCAAGATGTACTTCCGGTATGTACACACACACACACACACACATGCACCCCGCGCGCCCCGACCTCGCCGTGCCCGACCCGCACGCCGTGCCCAGCCTGCTCAAGATGTACTTCCGGTATGTACACACACACACACACATGCACCCCGCGCGCCCCGACCTCGCCGTGCCCGACCCGCACGCCGTGCCCAGCCTGCTCAAGATGTACTTCCGGTATGTACACACACACACACACACACATGCACCCCGCGCGCCCCGACCTCGCCGTGCCCGACCCGCACGCCGTGCCCAGCCTGCTCAAGATGTACTTCCGGTATGTACACACACACACACACATGCACCCCGCGCGCCCCGACCTCGCCGTGCCCGACCCGCACGCCGTGCCCAGCCTGCTCAAGATGTACTTCCGGTATGTACACACACACACACACACACATGCACCCCGCGCGCCCCGACCTCGCCGTGCCCGACCCGCACGCCGTGCCCAGCCTGCTCAAGATGTACTTCCGGTATGTACACACACACACACACATGCACCCCGCGCGCCCCGACCTCGCCGTGCCCGACCCGCACGCCGTGCCCAGCCTGCTCAAGATGTACTTCCGGTATGTACACACACACACACACACACATGCACCCCGCGCGCCCCGACCTCGCCGTGCCCGACCCGCACGCCGTGCCCAGCCTGCTCAAGATGTACTTCCGGTATGTACACACACACACACACATGCACCCCGCGCGCCCCGACCTCGCCGTGCCCGACCCGCACGCCGTGCCCAGCCTGCTCAAGATGTACTTCCGGTATGTACACACACACACACACACACATGCACCCCGCGCGCCCCGACCTCGCCGTGCCCGACCCGCACGCCGTGCCCAGCCTGCTCAAGATGTACTTCCGGTATGTACACACACACACACACACACATGCACCCCGCGCGCCCCGACCTCGCCGTGCCCGACCCGCACGCCGTGCCCAGCCTGCTCAAGATGTACTTCCGGTATGTACACACACACACACACATGCACCCCGCGCGCCCCGACCTCGCCGTGCCCGACCCGCACGCCGTGCCCAGCCTGCTCAAGATGTACTTCCGGTATGTACACACACACACACACACACATGCACCCCGCGCGCCCCGACCTCGCCGTGCCCGACCCGCACGCCGTGCCCAGCCTGCTCAAGATGTACTTCCGGTATGTACACACACACACACACATGCACCCCGCGCGCCCCGACCTCGCCGTGCCCGACCCGCACGCCGTGCCCAGCCTGCTCAAGATGTACTTCCGGTATGTACACACACACACACACACACATGCACCCCGCGCGCCCCGACCTCGCCGTGCCCGACCCGCACGCCGTGCCCAGCCTGCTCAAGATGTACTTCCGGTATGTACACACACACACACACATGCACCCCGCGCGCCCCGACCTCGCCGTGCCCGACCCGCACGCCGTGCCCAGCCTGCTCAAGATGTACTTCCGGTATGTACACACACACACACACACACATGCACCCCGCGCGCCCCGACCTCGCCGTGCCCGACCCGCACGCCGTGCCCAGCCTGCTCAAGATGTACTTCCGGTATGTACACACACACACACACATGCACCCCGCGCGCCCCGACCTCGCCGTGCCCGACCCGCACGCCGTGCCCAGCCTGCTCAAGATGTACTTCCGGTATGTACACACACACACACACACACATGCACCCCGCGCGCCCCGACCTCGCCGTGCCCGACCCGCACGCCGTGCCCAGCCTGCTCAAGATGTACTTCCGGTATGTACACACACACACACACATGCACCCCGCGCGCCCCGACCTCGCCGTGCCCGACCCGCACGCCGTGCCCAGCCTGCTCAAGATGTACTTCCGGTATGTACACACACACACACACACACATGCACCCCGCGCGCCCCGACCTCGCCGTGCCCGACCCGCACGCCGTGCCCAGCCTGCTCAAGATGTACTTCCGGTATGTACACACACACACACACACACATGCACCCCGCGCGCCCCGACCTCGCCGTGCCCGACCCGCACGCCGTGCCCAGCCTGCTCAAGATGTACTTCCGGTATGTACACACACACACACACACACATGCACCCCGCGCGCCCCGACCTCGCCGTGCCCGACCCGCACGCCGTGCCCAGCCTGCTCAAGATGTACTTCCGGTATGTACACACACACACACACACACATGCACCCCGCGCGCCCCGACCTCGCCGTGCCCGACCCGCACGCCGTGCCCAGCCTGCTCAAGATGTACTTCCGGTATGTACACACACACACACACATGCACCCCGCGCGCCCCGACCTCGCCGTGCCCGACCCGCACGCCGTGCCCAGCCTGCTCAAGATGTACTTCCGGTATGTACACACACACACACACACACATGCACCCCGCGCGCCCCGACCTCGCCGTGCCCGACCCGCACGCCGTGCCCAGCCTGCTCAAGATGTACTTCCGGTATGTACACACACACACACACATGCACCCCGCGCGCCCCGACCTCGCCGTGCCCGACCCGCACGCCGTGCCCAGCCTGCTCAAGATGTACTTCCGGTATGTACACACACACACACACACACATGCACCCCGCGCGCCCCGACCTCGCCGTGCCCGACCCGCACGCCGTGCCCAGCCTGCTCAAGATGTACTTCCGGTATGTACACACACACACACACACACATGCACCCCGCGCGCCCCGACCTCGCCGTGCCCGACCCGCACGCCGTGCCCAGCCTGCTCAAGATGTACTTCCGGTATGTACACACACACACACACATGCACCCCGCGCGCCCCGACCTCGCCGTGCCCGACCCGCACGCCGTGCCCAGCCTGCTCAAGATGTACTTCCGGTATGTACACACACACACACACACACATGCACCCCGCGCGCCCCGACCTCGCCGTGCCCGACCCGCACGCCGTGCCCAGCCTGCTCAAGATGTACTTCCGGTATGTACACACACACACACACATGCACCCCGCGCGCCCCGACCTCGCCGTGCCCGACCCGCACGCCGTGCCCAGCCTGCTCAAGATGTACTTCCGGTATGTACACACACACACACACACACATGCACCCCGCGCGCCCCGACCTCGCCGTGCCCGACCCGCACGCCGTGCCCAGCCTGCTCAAGATGTACTTCCGGTATGTACACACACACACACACATGCACCCCGCGCGCCCCGACCTCGCCGTGCCCGACCCGCACGCCGTGCCCAGCCTGCTCAAGATGTACTTCCGGTATGTACACACACACACACACACACATGCACCCCGCGCGCCCCGACCTCGCCGTGCCCGACCCGCACGCCGTGCCCAGCCTGCTCAAGATGTACTTCCGGTATGTACACACACACACACACATGCACCCCGCGCGCCCCGACCTCGCCGTGCCCGACCCGCACGCCGTGCCCAGCCTGCTCAAGATGTACTTCCGGTATGTACACACACACACACATGCACCCCGCGCGCCCCGACCTCGCCGTGCCCGACCCGCACGCCGTGCCCAGCCTGCTCAAGATGTACTTCCGGTATGTACACACACACACACACATGCACCCCGCGCGCCCCGACCTCGCCGTGCCCGACCCGCACGCCGTGCCCAGCCTGCTCAAGATGTACTTCCGGTATGTACACACACACACACACACATGCACCCCGCGCGCCCCGACCTCGCCGTGCCCGACCCGCACGCCGTGCCCAGCCTGCTCAAGATGTACTTCCGGTATGTACACACACACACACACATGCACCCCGCGCGCCCCGACCTCGCCGTGCCCGACCCGCACGCCGTGCCCAGCCTGCTCAAGATGTACTTCCGGTATGTACACACACACACACACATGCACCCCGCGCGCCCCGACCTCGCCGTGCCCGACCCGCACGCCGTGCCCAGCCTGCTCAAGATGTACTTCCGGTATGTACACACACACACACACATGCACCCCGCGCGCCCCGACCTCGCCGTGCCCGACCCGCACGCCGTGCCCAGCCTGCTCAAGATGTACTTCCGGTATGTACACACACACACACACATGCACCCCGCGCGCCCCGACCTCGCCGTGCCCGACCCGCACGCCGTGCCCAGCCTGCTCAAGATGTACTTCCGGTATGTACACACACACACACACATGCACCCCGCGCGCCCCGACCTCGCCGTGCCCGACCCGCACGCCGTGCCCAGCCTGCTCAAGATGTACTTCCGGTATGTACACACACACACACACATGCACCCCGCGCGCCCCGACCTCGCCGTGCCCGACCCGCACGCCGTGCCCAGCCTGCTCAAGATGTACTTCCGGTATGTACACACACACACACACATGCACCCCGCGCGCCCCGACCTCGCCGTGCCCGACCCGCACGCCGTGCCCAGCCTGCTCAAGATGTACTTCCGGTATGTACACACACACACACACATGTACCCCGCGCGCCCCGACCTCGCCGTGCCCGACCCGCACGCCGTGCCCAGCCTGCTCAAGATGTACTTCCGGTATGTACACACACACACACACATGCACCCCGCGCGCCCCGACCTCGCCGTGCCCGACCCGCACGCCGTGCCCAGCCTGCTCAAGATGTACTTCCGGTATGTACACACACACACACACATGCACCCCGCGCGCCCCGACCTCGCCGTGCCCGACCCGCACGCCGTGCCCAGCCTGCTCAAGATGTACTTCCGGTATGTACACACACACACACACATGCACCCCGCGCGCCCCGACCTCGCCGTGCCCGACCCGCACGCCGTGCCCAGCCTGCTCAAGATGTACTTCCGGTATGTACACACACACACACACATGCACCCCGCGCGCCCCGACCTCGCCGTGCCCGACCCGCACGCCGTGCCCAGCCTGCTCAAGATGTACTTCCGGTATGTACACACACACACACACATGCACCCCGCGCGCCCCGACCTCGCCGTGCCCGACCCGCACGCCGTGCCCAGCCTGCTCAAGATGTACTTCCGGTATGTACACACACACACACACATGCACCCCGCGCGCCCCGACCTCGCCGTGCCCGACCCGCACGCCGTGCCCAGCCTGCTCAAGATGTACTTCCGGTATGTACACACACACACACACATGCACCCCGCGCGCCCCGACCTCGCCGTGCCCGACCCGCACGCCGTGCCCAGCCTGCTCAAGATGTACTTCCGGTATGTACACACACACACACACATGCACCCCGCGCGCCCCGACCTCGCCGTGCCCGACCCGCACGCCGTGCCCAGCCTGCTCAAGATGTACTTCCGGTATGTACACACACACACACACACATGCACCCCGCGCGCCCCGACCTCGCCGTGCCCGACCCGCACGCCGTGCCCAGCCTGCTCAAGATGTACTTCCGGTATGTACACACACACACACACATGCACCCCGCGCGCCCCGACCTCGCCGTGCCCGACCCGCACGCCGTGCCCAGCCTGCTCAAGATGTACTTCCGGTATGTACACACACACACACACATGCACCCCGCGCGCCCCGACCTCGCCGTGCCCGACCCGCACGCCGTGCCCAGCCTGCTCAAGATGTACTTCCGGTATGTACACACACACACACACATGCACCCCGCGCGCCCCGACCTCGCCGTGCCCGACCCGCACGCCGTGCCCAGCCTGCTCAAGATGTACTTCCGGTATGTACACACACACACACACATGCACCCCGCGCGCCCCGACCTCGCCGTGCCCGACCCGCACGCCGTGCCCAGCCTGCTCAAGATGTACTTCCGGTATGTACACACACACACACACATGCACCCCGCGCGCCCCGACCTCGCCGTGCCCGACCCGCACGCCGTGCCCAGCCTGCTCAAGATGTACTTCCGGTATGTACACACACACACACACATGCACCCCGCGCGCCCCGACCTCGCCGTGCCCGACCCGCACGCCGTGCCCAGCCTGCTCAAGATGTACTTCCGGTATGTACACACACACACACACATGCACCCCGCGCGCCCCGACCTCGCCGTGCCCGACCCGCACGCCGTGCCCAGCCTGCTCAAGATGTACTTCCGGTATGTACACACACACACACACATGTACCCCGCGCGCCCCGACCTCGCCGTGCCCGACCCGCACGCCGTGCCCAGCCTGCTCAAGATGTACTTCCGGTATGTACACACACACACACACATGCACCCCGCGCGCCCCGACCTCGCCGTGCCCGACCCGCACGCCGTGCCCAGCCTGCTCAAGATGTACTTCCGGTATGTACACACACACACACACATGCACCCCGCGCGCCCCGACCTCGCCGTGCCCGACCCGCACGCCGTGCCCAGCCTGCTCAAGATGTACTTCCGGTATGTACACACACACACACACATGCACCCCGCGCGCCCCGACCTCGCCGTGCCCGACCCGCACGCCGTGCCCAGCCTGCTCAAGATGTACTTCCGGTATGTACACACACACACACATGCACCCCGCGCGCCCCGACCTCGCCGTGCCCGACCCGCACGCCGTGCCCAGCCTGCTCAAGATGTACTTCCGGTATGTACACACACACACACACATGCACCCCGCGCGCCCCGACCTCGCCGTGCCCGACCCGCACGCCGTGCCCAGCCTGCTCAAGATGTACTTCCGGTATGTACACACACACACACACATGCACCCCGCGCGCCCCGACCTCGCCGTGCCCGACCCGCACGCCGTGCCCAGCCTGCTCAAGATGTACTTCCGGTATGTACACACACACACACATGCACCCCGCGCGCCCCGACCTCGCCGTGCCCGACCCGCACGCCGTGCCCAGCCTGCTCAAGATGTACTTCCGGTATGTACACACACACACACATGCACCCCGCGCGCCCCGACCTCGCCGTGCCCGACCCGCACGCCGTGCCCAGCCTGCTCAAGATGTACTTCCGGTATGTACACACACACACACATGCACCCCGCGCGCCCCGACCTCGCCGTGCCCGACCCGCACGCCGTGCCCAGCCTGCTCAAGATGTACTTCCGGTATGTACACACACACACACATGCACCCCGCGCGCCCCGACCTCGCCGTGCCCGACCCGCACGCCGTGCCCAGCCTGCTCAAGATGTACTTCCGGTATGTACACACACACACACATGCACCCCGCGCGCCCCGACCTCGCCGTGCCCGACCCGCACGCCGTGCCCAGCCTGCTCAAGATGTACTTCCGGTATGTACACACACACACACATGCACCCCGCGCGCCCCGACCTCGCCGTGCCCGACCCGCACGCCGTGCCCAGCCTGCTCAAGATGTACTTCCGGTATGTACACACACACACACACATGCACCCCGCGCGCCCCGACCTCGCCGTGCCCGACCCGCACGCCGTGCCCAGCCTGCTCAAGATGTACTTCCGGTATGTACACACACACACACACATGCACCCCGCGCGCCCCGACCTCGCCGTGCCTCTCCCTCGTGTTGATGATGGTTGCTCTGTCCGCAGTGAGCTGCCGAACCCGCTGTGCACGTACCAGCTGTACGAGCGGTTCGTGCGCGCCGTGCAGGTGGCGGACGAGGCGGCGCGACTCGCGGCCGTGCGCGACGTCGTCGTCAAGCTGCCGCCGCCGCACTACAGGTCAGTCGCCCGTTCACTTGCTAGGATACTAGCTCGTGTAGCAGCCACTCAGACAGGCGGTCAGCCAGTTTGTTAGACACTCAGACAGTCGGTTAGCCACTAAATTGAAGAGTTAGTCATACAGTCAGAAAATTATGAAGTAAGACAGTTGGGAAATTATTCAGTCAGTGAGTGAGACAGTCAGATGGTTAGTTGGTAAGTTACATAGACAGGCAGGCAGACAGTTAGATGGTCAGTAAGTGAGACAGTCGGACAGTTAAACAACCAGTAAGACAGTCCAATGATTAGTTAGTTAGTACAACAGTAAGATTCGGTCGGACGGTTAGTCAGTCATTTCAACAGTCAGTAACTAAAACAGTCAGATGATTAGTAAATTAGACAGTTAGACAGTCGACAGTCGTCAATGCAACTCGAGTAAATCAAGGTCGGCAGCACGCGTTGTAATAAAAAAATCAATACATAAAAGCGTTGGATTAAAAATTATGTTATCATACAGCATCATGCTGCGATGAAAAAGATCGTCGCGTTTTTTTACAAAATTTTAGTTGCATTGTACGAGTAACGTACAATACTAATTTGTGTTGCATTGTCATCATCTTTTTTTTATAGTTTATTTGCACATGACGGTACTATTGCACTGAACAAACATGGAATCGCACGCCATATTATATATATTGTTTCATATATATTTTCGTTGTTAATATATTGTTAAGTTGCATTAAAATCAGTGTTCGTTTAGCAGTCATTCCGGACGTTTTATTTATCATTCCTTGTTCGTACTTATATCAATTATAAGTATTTAATTATCATATTCCATTAATTTCATTTCGGTTAGACAAGTGAGTCATTCCCGCAGACTTGCTTTGTGTCATTACAATGCTGTTGATGCTATGACACATGAGTTGCAATGACGGGTGTGAGGGCGGGACAGTCTTTTGCGATACTATTCTTTCCTGGTTTTAAAATGCTGGTATACACATGTAAAGCATTTTATTAATTGGTCAATAGGCTGGAGTCCATACATACTTATGTCCCTCGCGATATCTTTATGTGACGAACTTCGCAGACTTCTCGTATACTTTAACAAAATCAGTATTAAATTGTTACTGAGAAATAAAATGTTCAGCGTGAAACTACACTATCAGTAGTATGTTCAGTATAAATCACTGCAACGAACTCACCACTTTTTTATTGCAAGGTTGCCTCGGAATTTCAAAATGTTTTAATATTTTATTTGCAAAAGCATTTGTTTGTTGTCTAATTGATGTAAAGACATTATAGTCTTGATTTGCGATTTAATTTCGTTTGGTTTGCATATTAAATTGAAACGTGTAATATGTAATATGTTTAAATGGTCCAATTTTTTTGAAAACCCCCTAATATATTTTGTAGATTGAACCAGTGACTTATTCTGAACGCAATACCATCGGAGTGTAAACATTAACGATTGTACATTTTTTGTATTTTTGTATGACGTTGACCGTGTATGACGGTGTTGTAGGACGATGGCGTATCTGATGCGTCATCTCCGTCGCGTGTCGCTGCTACACTCGTCCACGGGCATGACGGCGCGCAACATGGCCATCGTGTGGGCGCCCAACCTGCTCCGCTCGCCCGCGCCCCAACACGCGCTGCAGGGTGTCGCCGTGCAGGTAACCATCATAACCATCATAATCATCATTACAATCTCTCTCTCTCTCTCTGTCTCTTCAGCCACAGGAAGTCCACAGCTGAACATAGGCCTCCCCTAAGGATTTCCACATTGACCTGATGGAAGCGGCATCATTACCATCACTGAAAATTAAACAAGTAATAAGTTAACCAAAATCGCGATTTAGAAACAGTTTAATTTTAATTATGTACAACATTTGACACCCTCCGTGGCGCAGTTGGTTAGACGCCGGACGACGGTTGCTCAACGTGCCAAATATTATATATAAATATTATACAGGGAGCGAAGGAAAATGGCGCACTTGCTCAGTTGGATACAAGGGCATAATATTAATATGATAAAAAAGAAATAATATTTGGAAAATACCTATCCGTTTTGGAGTTATAACCTTATAAAGTTTTAAGAATTAACACCACCTTTTCGAATAAAACCGGTTGGGATGGGTTAAGCACAAGATTTTAACATATACGTATTTTTTCGTTTCGTCGTTTATTAAATAGTTAACGAAATATACAATGAAAACCGTTTCGAATAGCAACAAAACTCTCATAGACTTCGCCTAACATTTGTTACAGAGGTGCACAGGTCAATGTTCAATGTTAAATTCCTATTGCCTTACTATGTACACTATGTGGCGTGGCAATCATGTAGTTTTAATCAGCAATTATGGAAAAGTATCCCTACTTATCTTTTGTTGAGTTGACCGTTGAGTTGAAAGGTTCAACCTATTTGGCGTAATACGTTAAGGGGAAGCACGTGTGTTGTTAATTGTTAATTTCTCGGTATCTTTGTTATTATCAGACTACGCTATGAAAATGCATTTTAATCTAGTCGCAATCACGATTTACTAAAATGTGTATGAGCAAGTGCGCCACTGTTTTGCACACCCTGTATAATACTCTATGAATGTTTAACGTGAGTTTCAGAGTTAGTTCGAAGGTGTCTTGAAATAGATTGGAATAGACGGCAAGAAATTGTAATGAACAGCAAAAAAATGTATTAGAACAGTTTTACCCAAATATTGTTCTGCCATGGCCCGGTAATCTTCACACTGCTCCTTCATATACCACTTAACACTTTAAAATAGAAGCTGGTTAAATTCGGTAAAATAGTGCATATTTATTAGTAGTATATATATATATATATATTATTAGTACTACATGTTGGTATATATGGCCTATTTAGTCTCTGAAATTTATTCCGAAGTACGGAGCTGCTGCTTATTTTCTACTAAAGAATCCACGATTCGCGGTAAATGACGAAGGTTTTGTCATGAAGGAATGTTGCGACCCGGTATTTTATTTTGATGGCCCGGTACCGGGTCGTACCCGGTAAATAACGCTGTATTGGAATAAAAGTTGTGAAATCCTAAACAAGCAGCGATTATTTCAAGAAACCCTGAGTTGACCTTTCACGGTATGATTTGATGTCCATCAGGCTGTGGTGACGGAGTTTCTGATCTGCTACGCGGAAGAGTTGTTTGCGCAAGAGCAGGGCGCTGACAGCGGCCCAGAGTCGATAGAACAGGTACAAACACATTTTTCTTTATATCATAAGTCCAGCAAACGGGAAAGCAGGTCATCTGATGGTACGTGATCACTGCCGCCCATGACCATCCTCAACGCTTGTATCATGGATGTGTTGGCGGCCCATCGGATCCGGAGGGGAGTGGGAAAGAAAAAGGATTGGAAGAGAGTTACGTCCCGACCGCTATGGTATGGTATGGTATGGTAGTTGTCAAACTGACGTAAGCGTTTTGAAAATATTCAGTAGTTATATTTTTTTTATTGCATAGGTCTGTCAAACGAGCAAACAGGTCATCTGATGGTAAGTGATCACTGCCGCCCATGAGCATCCACAAAGCTGGATCATGGATGTGTTGCCGGTGATTGGGAGGGGAACGGGAGGGAAAAAGGATGGGAAGAGGAAAGGGGTATTGGGCATCCGGCAGTCTCAGTCACCGAACGAATCGCGACAGCTGTCGCTTCATGTCGATTTCCTGTGAGACAGTGGTACCGCCTCGGATGAGCTTGCACATTCGTGTTGAGTCATGGCTGATAAAAGCGTGACTCTACCACTTCAAACAACAGATTGAACTTCCAAAACATTCAGAAAGAGAAGATAGGAAAAGAGAAAATAAGACAAGAAATTATACATAGAAAAGTGTTGTATACATTTTTACGTAAATATTTTTTTTTTACCAGGACTCGTGTGAGACTCAAGAAGTGGAACTGCGTGGCACCGAGTCCGGGAGACGACCCAAAAGTCTGCCCATAAACCCACCAACCAAACTATTGAGGTGAGCATTCGAATTATTGGCACTTTTCGGGACACAGGTGGTTAGACGTCGGCTGTGTGACGCCGCTAAGATCCAAACAGTAATGTTTGTGTATTAGTTTGTGAAAAGTCTCTCGTAGTTTCTGATGCGTAACACTCAATTATGGGGTCAGGACTTCGTGTGTGTTCGTAGAAGTAAAAGATACTTGTTTTTTTTTTTTTCAAGTAGCTTACCATCAGGTATGCTCGTCTCGCCATTCAATGAAAAAAATAATTAATAATGTAGTAAGTGCGTGGTGGCCTGTTGGTAAACGGATCAGACGCGACTGCTAACATATTCACGGTGGCCGCGTATTCAAATTCCAGAACACCTTTGACTTTTCGGAGTCATGTGGGTATTTATAGTAAATCACCACGCACTATAATTGTGAGGGATAACATCGTGAAGAAACCTGCATTTTTTTTATCATCCCATATACGTCCCACTGCTGGGCACGGGCCTACTCTACAATCGAGAGAATCGATTGAGAGTGGTTAGGTCATATAGTCCACCACGCTGGCCTAGTGCGGGTTGGCGGACTTACATACCGTAGAAATCCTTTAAAAGCGCTACGGTATGCAGGTTTCCTCACGATGTTCTTGATGAAGAAACCTGCATACCGTAGTGATTAAAAAAAAGTTTATGGTATGTAAGTCCGCCAGCCTGCACTAGGCCAGCGTGGTGGACTATATGGCCTAACCACTCAATCGTGCTCTCGATTGTAGAGGAGTCGTGCCCTATAGTGGGACATATATGGGCTGAAACAGTAATGAATAATAATTGAAATAAAACGAATTCTTACGGATTTTATCGCGAATTTGATTTAATTTTTAATTTTTTTAACTTTCCGACGTTTCGATCACTTTACAGTTTTCGTGGTCACGGGGCGGACTGAGGTATTAGTCATCCGCTTAGTGACTGTTACAATTTAACTACCCTTAAAGTACAATTATTAAAAAAAAGTTAATTTAAAGAAGCTAATTGCTTCCGAGTCCGCCCCGTGACCACGAAAACTGTGAAGAGTTTGAAACATCGGTAAATTTAAAAAATTTAAAAATTAAGCAAAATTCGCGATAAAATTCGTAAGAATTCGTTTTATTTTAATGTGTAACATTCGCGTAAATCCAAGACACGATTATGCAGTGCATTAATCAATAATAAAAATGTTTCCAGCCGGGTGTACTCCATGCTTTGTCTAAACATGAAACCAAGCATTTTGTAAGATTTTTCTGCAATTTTATTAATATGAATATCAAACAAAAGCTTACAATCCAGTTTGCCTCCGAGGTCTCTAACTTGTACATTTCGTTTAAGTACTGTATCATAAAGAATAATAAACGTGGGTGTTCTGGTAGCACCTTTGCCTACCCCTGCTGGGAAAAAGGCTGTGTTTATGTATGTATGTATATAAGATAATGTATGTTTAGTTTCTTTTGACAATTAAACACCATTTGTTTCTGTAAATAAAAGTTTATTAATCACACACGTGTTTTAACTACTATAAAGTTTACAAGTAATACAATAAAACTACATTCCCGCAATTAAAAGAAATGACAATTAGTGATAATTGTTCGTCGAATCTGAAATCACTTATTTAATAAAGTTATCACACTTTTCACTTGGTTTTATTCTAGGGAATATTTTCTTATAATAACGAATATAAATCAAAATGGTTTTTACATTTTTGTATCGCTCATTCCTCTATTCATTCACTCCTGTCTTTCTTCATTCACATGTTCATTTCTTCAATCACAGAGTACATTATAATGTTGATGCGCGTGAAGATTTAAATTAAATTATTATATATTATTATCATTAGCCCATATACGTCCCACTGCTGGGCACGGGCCTACTCTACAATCGAGAGAATCGATTGAGAGTGGTTAGGCCATATAGTCCACCACGTTGGCCTAGTGCGGGTTGGCGGACTTACATACCGTAGAAATTCTTTAAAATCGCTACGGTATGCAAGTTTCCTCACGGTGTTTTCTTTCACCGTTAAAGTGCGTGTGATTGACTATCAATACACACATAACTCTGAAAAGTCAGAGGTGTGCCCTGGGATTTGAACCCGTGACCACCATGAACATGTAGCCAGCCGAGTCTGGTCCGTTACCAACAGGCCACCACGCACTTAAATTAAAATTAAAGGAAAGTATTATTTTCCTTTACATGTATGTATGAGTAACAATGTTGGAGTAAGTGGGTCCGTGTGTTGCAGCTTGGAGGAGGCGCGTCGTCGCGGGCGCGCGTCGGGCTCGTCCCCGCCCCGCGCGCCGCCGCCCGCGCCCCCCGCACCCGCCCCCGCGCCCGCCCCCGCGCCCGCCGCGCCCCTGCGACCCACCGCGCATCTGCAGCCCATGTACATCGAGGTCACTCGCGCTCTCATTGTTTATATTGCATAGCTCCGGCAAACGAACAGCTCACTTGATGGTAAGTGATCACTGCACATGAACATCCACAACGCAATGGATGTGTTGCCGGCCTAGTTGGGAGGGAGCGGGAAGGAAAAAGTATGGGAAGAGGAATGGGTGTTGGGCATCCGGCAATCTCACTCACCGAACGAAACGCGACAGCTGGGCTGTCGCTTCACGTCGTCTCCTGTGAGACAGTGGTACCGCCCTGGAGCCTGCCCATTCTGAGTCATGGCTGACAACAGCGTGGCTCTACCACAATGAAAACTACTAAACTGCTTTGCTGTCGTCTTCGTTCAGTAAGTAAGATTGCCGGATGCCTAACACCCCTTTCCTCTTCCCATCCTTTTCCTTCCCACTCCCCTCCCGATTTAATGGTCAACACATCCGTGATCCAGCGTTGTGGATGTTCACGTGCAGTGATCACTTACCATCAGGTGACCTGCTTGCTCGTTTGCCAGATCCATGCAATAAAAAAACTAAATTATATGTTATCTTATAAATTATTATTATTGGCCTCATGCTATTGATACAGCTGTACTGATGGAGTGGTTTGTCCACAGGTGGGGTCCGGGCCCAACAACCTCCCGCAGTACCACACGGTGCTCGAGTTGCCGGCGTCAGGTTGGTACCAATGTTTTTGTGAACTGTTAAATGCGTTTTTATTTATGTCTGTAACAGCGCATAGAGTGTTGTTTGTACAGGGTATATCAAGACTGCTACCGAAAACGAAGCCAGGTGGTAGTTTTAGTGACTACAGACACAACACAACTAAAAAAATTTCAAATAAAGGACAAGTTTTTTTTTGCAATCATTTTTGGGTGGTAACTAGGGATTTACCACCATTATATTTATGCCATTTTGATAAAATAATTTAAAATCTTGCGTATCATAGTGTTTTTAAAAATAAAAAGGTGTTAATTATTATTTTACGAAAACGATGTATGTACTACCCAAATATGACGATAAGTAAAAATTTGCAACAAAAATATTATCGTTTCATTTTGCGAAATGTTTAGTTGTATTGCATCTGAAGCGACTAATACTAGCACGTGGCGTGGTGTTCGGTGGCAGTGTGGCCACCCTGTACATGTGTGTGTGTGTGTGTGCAGGCGGCAAGCGCGGCGTGAAGCGCTCTCCGTCGGGCTGGCGCGGGTTGTTCTCGCGCACCAAGCAGCAGCGCCCGCCGCCGCGCGCGCCGCCGCCGCCGCCCGTAACTATACACTACTGCTCTCACTCTCTCACTCTGCCTCTCTCTCCCCCTCTCACTATCTCCCTCTCTCTCTAACTCTCTCCCTCTGTCACTATTTCCCTCTCTCTCTCAATCACTCTCCTTCTCACACCGTCCCTCACACTCTTTCTCTCCCCCTCTCACTTTCTCTTCAACCACAGGAACTCCACTGCTGAACATAGATCTCTCCCTTAAACTATCTTTATCTATGCATATAATAAATTTGTAACCGATCAATGTCTGAAACTATCTTTATCTATGCATATAATAAATTTGTAACCGATCAATGTCTGTACATGGAAGATAAACGAAAAAAAGTGATATCTCTGTATTAACGTAATAGAACCCATGACAATGATTTTTAGAATTTTGTCTGTTTGTCTGTGCGGTTGTGCGCGATAAAGTCAAAAACTGCTTAATAGATTTCGATGAAATTTGTTATGGAGGTAACCGACAACCTGGGTTAACACTTAGGCTATTTTTTATCCAGAAAAATGTAAGTTGGGTGAGGGAGGAATTCCGATTTAATTGTTACTTTTTTGTACTCTAATGGGATGGGACTTGGCTTACATATCTTGAGTGAGAATAAGGTGGGTTAAGGCGGGCTTATACAGGCTGCTACATGTATAATATAGCAAGGTGTGTGTGCGTGTGTGTGTCAGGAGGCGGTGCTGGTGCGCGCGTCTCGTTCGTGCGAGTCAGTGTCGGAGGCGGACACGCTGGCGCCGCTGCACGCGCCGCCGCCGCACGCGCCGCACCCGCTCCGACAACACGCCAGGTACGCGCACCTTGTACACGCTGTGACCACGCTGCGAACGTTAATGAAGCCAGGCGGTATCATGCAGCTAAACACTGCGACAATTGAAACTATATATATATATATATATAAATAAAAAAAATTTATTTATTTATTTATTTAAGGACATCCAGTGGAAGTTACATTATATCTTATGATCTAATTTTTTGTATTGTATTGTATCCGTCCATATACGACCCACTGCAAGGCACGGGCCTCCTCTACACTCGAGAGTACGATGGAGAGTGGTTAGGCCATATAGTCCACCACGCTGGCCTAATGCGGGTTGGCGGACTTTTACATACCATAGAAATTTATACAAATCGCTATGGTATGCAGGTTTCCTCACGATGTTTTCCTTCGCCGTTATAGTGCGTGGTAATTGACTATCAATACACACATGACTCCGAAAAGTCAGAGGTGTGCCCTGGGATTTAAACCCGCGACCACCGTGAACATGTAGGCAGCCGCGTCTGGTCCGTTTACCAACAGGCTACCACGCACTTCTTATATCTAATACATTAACTATTTAGTAACATGCTTAATGTACTACCTGCAGGCGTCACAACACGCACTGAATAACAAATAACTGCTAAGTAATACTAAAAATTAAATTTTATAAACATGAAAAACAGAACAATCATAAAATTAATCAAAGTGAAATAATAACAAAATTAGAAACTAAGAAGAAATAACAAAAGGAATAAAAAAATACTATGAAGATAATTAATATGTCTACAATTTCTTATCGTTAATTATTTGTTTTCATAACATAAGAACAAGCAGTAATATCTGTTTTCTAATAGTATTAACATGTCCAATATAATAAAATGTAAAGAGAGAAAACCTGTTACTAATATTTTGACAACATGACAACAACGGTATTTCTACGGTACGTAAGTCCGCCAACCCCCACTAGGCCAGCGTGGTGGACTACATGGCTTAACCACTCTCAATCGATTCTCTCGATTGTAGAGTAGGCCCGTGCCCAGCAGTGGGACGTATATGGGTTGATAAAAAAAATTTACAACAACGCATTCGAACGTCAAAAGACCGTCGACGATCTATAGTTATAGCGACTATATAAACGAAAAATTACGCAAAAAAAGTTATTCTTTTGTATTTTCCTACCTATTTTCGTGTGAGTGGTAAATACATGGTTTTCCCTAATATAATAATGTACTCACTTTATTTTTAAAAACGCAATGGCACGAAAGGGTTTAAATTATTGTTTAAGCAATAACTATGCATTTACCACACAAACACACACTTAAAAATATATAAAAAAAAAGGTTTGAAGGATTGTAGCCAGAGTAACTACCGGACATAATGAGACTTGACCATCTTATGTCTCAGGATGGCGAGCGCAGTGGAATGTCAAGCATCGATTTGTAATTCACGGTGTTTGGTTTTGCTGCTGTCCATGAGCGGTCGTATCACTTACCATCAGGCGAATGGCATGCTCGTCTCGTCAATCTTGGCAATTTAAAAAATATACTCCCATTTTCTCTTCAAAATGAGAAATTTATAAAACGACAAATACGGTCAGACCGGCAACACATCCATGATCCAGCGTTGTGGATGTTCATGTGCAGTGATCATACTACTTACCATCAGGTGTTGTAGACGAGCATACCATCGACTGCCTCGGTGGCGTAGTGGTACTACGGTATGATTGCAAAGCTGGGGTCTCGGGTTCGAATCCCGGGTCGGGCAAAGTAATATTGGATTTTTCTATTCATTATCAGCCCGGACTCAGGAATTTGTGCCCGATATGGCGATACGCTCGCCCCCTATCACATCGTGGGAAGGAATATACAAGGCGAAACGTGGGTGTTCTGGTAGCACCTCTGCCTACCCCTTCTGGGAAAAAGGCGTGTGTTTATGTATGTTTATGTATTTTCTCTTCAAAATGAGAAATTTATAAAACCACAAATACGGTCATTACGGTCAGACCGGCAACACATCCATGATCCAGCGTTGGATGTTCATGTTTCATGATCACTTACCATCAGGTGAGCTGTTTGCTCGTTTGCCGGATATATGCAATAATAAATAGATTGTGGTGTTGTGTGCAGGTCGTCGTCCTGCGACTCGTACTTCGAGCCGTGGCAGGCGGAGCTGGCCGACATGCGCCTGCGACTGTCGCCGCAGGAGAGAGACAAGCACATGTTCAGCGAGGAGGACGACCAGCACCGACCACACGTGAGTATCTCACCACCTTCTTGTTGCATACGTGCCAATATATCATATAGTGACATTAAGGTCAGCCATTTTGATGAAAACGTAAATAATTTATTGAATCCATTAAAATGTTCAACATTATTTAGATTCAGTCATTTTGTTCTACCACCCGGTTCGGAAAGCAGTTTCACTAGAGAAGAACGGACAAGAAACTCTAGTGTTGCTCTTTTCAAAACCAGTTTACAATATCGTGATTATTACAAAAGTTACATGTTGGTCCAAATCAGAGCAGTTAATTGTTAATTTGTTATAATTTTCAAGTGACATATATTGTATTGTATTGTATTGTATCAGCCCATATACGACCCACTGCAGGGCACGGGCCTCCTCTACACTCGAGAGTACGATTGAGAGTGGTTAGGCCATATAGTCCACCACGCTGGCCTAGTGCGGGTTGGCGGACTTTTACATACCATAGAAATTTATACAAATCGCTATGGTATGCAGGTTTCCTCACGATGTTTTCCTTCACCGTTATACTGCGTGGTGGTTGACTATCAATACACACATGACTCCGAAAAGTCAGAGGTGTGCCCTGGGAGTTGAACCCGCGACCACCGTGAACATGTAGGCAGCCGCGTCTGGTCCGTTTACCAACAGGCCACCACGCACTATATTACACATAGTGACATATATTACAATTATAATATGTCACTTGCATGTGATACAACTATAATGATCAGTCGATTGGCTTTCGTTGTCATCAAAAGCTTTCAGTAAGGTTGACAAATAAGACTCCGTTTTCACCTGTAGTATAGCCTTTTATTCTTATGAATTATTAAAGACAAGCATATAGAGAGTGCAGGGAAATGGCGCACTCGCTCAGTTGGATACAAGGGCATAATATTAATATGATAATAAAGAAATAATATTTGGAAAATACCTATCCGTTTTGGAGTTATGATCTTGTAAAGTTTTAAGAATTACCATCGCCTTTTCGAATAAAACCGGTTGGGATGGGTAAAGCACAAGATTTTAACATATACGTATTTTTTCGTTTCGTCGTTTATTAAATAGTTAACGAAATAAACAGCGAAAATCATTTTGAACAACAATAAAACTTTCATAGACTTCGCCTTAACATTTGTTACAGAGGTACATAGGTATCTATTTGGCGTAATACGTTAAGGGGAAGCACGTGTGTTGGTAATTGTTAATTTCTCGGCATCTTTGTTATTATCAGACTACGCTATGAAAATGCATTTTAATCTTGACGGAATCACGATTTATTAATAGGTGTATCAGCAAGTGCGTCATTTTTTTGCACACCTATATAAAAAAATAAAATTACCATAATCACTTAACAGATGTTTTACGACGGCTCCAGAGGTTTCTCTCATACATTTTCAAAGTAATCAGTAGGACACTTTGTTCAAGTAATGACATTCCACAACTTTTCAAAAGGCGTCTGTCTTCAATGAAAATTCTTTCTAGCGCGGTCACAGTCTGACTTTAAAGAAGTTAAAAGGATTCAATTGCCTATTCTATTGCAGTGCCGTTTTTTTACTATGACGTAAACTGGTATTTCAATAGTAAATCATGTCCGCCAACCCGTATTAGCCAAGCGTAGTGCATTATATGGCCTAACCCCTCTTAATCGTGCTCTCGATTTTAGAGGAGGCTCGTGCCCTGCAGTAGGAGTTTATGGTCTGATACAGTACAGTAAAGCCAAGACTGGATCTTAGTGTGGGGTCAGGACTATGTATGTGACTGTTGGGTGTATTTATTATTAATTATTTATTATCCTGCAGGACGATTCCCTGTGTTCCACCCCTCCCGAGTCGGGGCTGTGTAGTGCCGAGCCCAGCCCCAGGAGGAATCTGCGAGTCGACATCGAGGCTGCCAACGAACTTGCCGAGAGGTATGTTAATTATTTTAATTCTGTATAGCCTAACGACTATTCTTAGACAGTTTTAAAACGTATTTTAGTAGTAACATTCCATTCGCGGATGCTATATAGATTCTGTTGGCAAGGAACCTCAGGGACAAACAATAAAACGGTGTTTAAATTATTAAGGACATATAATCAATGCAAACAATCAGTTACAACTAACATTACAACTTATAAGACGCGAGCGCATTTTTATAAACACCCGTACACAGCTGATATTGAGTGACGTCATCGCGTCATCGCACTGCAGACTAGGCACACTCTCGCAACTTCGTATAATAACAGATTCGTTTTTAGATGTCTTCCTTCCTACAGTAAATATCCTATTATGAAGTTGTGATCGTTTACTTTGGTAGTCATCTTCAGTGTGTGGCAAGTTGAAAGAACCATCAAGTTTTTGACTACCAAGGAACCTCTGACTACCAAGGACAAAATTTGTAAAATTCAGCTTTTTTTACTGTAACGCAGGCAGAATTAAATTTTATGATTTTATAGGACAGTTGTAAACGAAAGACCAGTTTAATAGATATAATTTATTTAAATAAAGCATGTACAATATAGCATACACATATTATGTACATAAATGTACAGGTTATGTCAAGACTGCTACCGAAAACGATGCCAGGTGGTAGTTTTAGTGACTAGACACAATGCAACTAAAATTTTTGCAAAAAAAAAGCGACGATTTTTTTTCTTACCATCGTATTTGGTCGGTGGTAGATACATACATCTTCCTCGAAAAGTAATGTACAGCGTTTTATTTTAAAGACGCCATAGTACACGAGGCTTAAAATTATAAATTTAGCAAAAAATATAGATTTACCACTCAAACACAATATTTAAAACATTACAAAAAAAAATCGTCGCGTTTTTTTGCAAATTGTTTAGTTGCATCGTGTCTGTAGTCTCTAAAACCACCACCTGGCTTCGTTTTCGGTAGCAGTCTTGATATAACCTGTATATGTCGACAGTAGTACGTTCTGAATAATCTACTGTATCCAACTCGACATTTTTTTCAATGCAAGGTTGCTTACAAATTATATGAAAACATTAGACAGATTAAAAATGCATATGATATTTTCATATGTAATTTTTGTGCAACGCCTTTATCGCGTTGTACATATAACTATAATATAATATACTTGTCCTATACATCCTGGCCCCATACTAACATACGAATCTTGTGTCTCACAAACAAGTGAACACTACGTTATACATTGCGTGTTCTGGACAGCTGGTACGTAACTAGTAAGTTATTGTGGGGTCAGGACTATGTATGCGACTGTTGGGTGTATTACGCTATACATTGCTCGCTATGTATGTACGCAGACGGCGCCTGGCCCTAGAAGAGCAGCTGTCTACGTTGGGCTACATCGACGGCGAGTCACCGCGCGCGCGCGCCCCGCCAGAGAAGCGACACTCGGCCCGCCCGCACAGCCCACACCACCAGGACTTGGCTAAACGGTGAGCACTTACCAACTACCACTTGCAAGCAGGTCATCTGATCATACACGTGTTGCCGGACCATCTGATCGGCAGGGGAGCGGGAAGGAAAAAGGATGGGAAGAGGAATGGGTATAACTTGGCCTCAGATATCTCGGGAAGGTCGGGGTCTCCATGACGAGACGAGATGAGACCATGCCCCATGGCCTCTATACAGAACAGAAAGGCGCTCACGGTGGCCGTGAAAAGGGGGAAGGCTGCTGCTTGACAGGAGTTTCTGGCAACTTTGGACTTGGGGGCTGCCGTAATGTTCAACAAGTTTTAAACCCGCTGGCACCCCCTCACCCAGAGTCTCCGACCGGTGCTGTCCTGGCTGTGTGGCGCTCCTCTACCGATGCCGCCACGGCCGTGATCGGTAAGAACCGGTTCGCTGGCGGCAGCGTCATCATGTTTCGTAAGGGAGACCCCGAAGGGTTAAGGAGCGCGAGTCACGCGAGGAGCTCAATGCAGCAGTGTCACACCGGACACGACGGCATCCCAGGACGTGTCTGGTTGCTCGTAGTCGAGAACTTGGTGCAAGGATCCGTAGCCCCTTCTCCACGTGTCTGGAGCGGGACCCCATTCAGTCACGTCTGAAGACTGGGATGTTGGTCCTGGTCAGGGAAGAAGGACGACCCCCTACATACCCATCGTGCTGTTCCGCGACGTCGCCAAGCTCTTGAGCGCTCCTCACTTGTTCTTCGACCAGATCTCGGAGGGGCGCTCCGAACCTGGCAAGTCGCCAAGACGGGTTCCGGAGGGGCCGATCCACCATCTCATCGATTCTGCAGAAGAAGGCGCTAGTGGGAGGCAGAGGCCCGGGGCTCAATGCGTCGTGGCATGTCGCTCAGCACTCTGCCCTGGCCCTGCATCGAAGAGTCACTGCGATACCACGTGGAGCCGTATCTTCGGTGTCTGTTGCACTCGTATCTGCCCGTCTGATACCCAGGTGAGGCTGGGTGGCACCGTAGAGCCATATCGTGCGGTGTTACACCGGGATCGGTCCTCGGTTTTCTCATGAGAAACATCGACTACGACTGGGTGCTCCATGGTGCGAATGTCTGGGGCGTCGGCATCATCTATTACGCCGGCGACACGCTGGTCACAGTGTGGTGGATCTTAAACAAGACTGTCTCCCACGC
The DNA here is from genome assembly GCA_033459515.1 of Theretra japonica. Taxonomy (NCBI): domain Eukaryota; kingdom Metazoa; phylum Arthropoda; class Insecta; order Lepidoptera; family Sphingidae; genus Theretra; species Theretra japonica. Next base: position 1,283,614 of record CM065952.1, read on the forward strand.
CGCGTTGGGAACAAGCAACGTGGACTCATTGTGGCCCTCCTTAAGTCCTTGGCCATTTTCTTCCACGGGCCTCGGAGGTCCACCGGCAGAGGCCCAATTGGCGATTCAGGGCGTGACAATCTCCATCCGTTCCTCGATGAAGTACCTGGGAGGCGTGCTGGACAGCCGCCGGAACGCGGAACTTCCGCGCTCACGTCACCTAGCTGAAGCTGGTTCGGACAGTGAATTATCTAGCCTACTTCCCAACGTCGAGGGTCCCGGAATCCCTTGCCGAAGACTCTACGAGGGTGTCGTGCGATGAATGGCTCTGTACGGTTGTCCCGTTTGGTGCGGAGTCTCTGGACAGACGCTGTGTTGCTCTCCTGCGTCCACCGCAGCGAGCGGTAGCTACCAGGGGCTATCGCACGATCTCCAATGAGTCTCCGATACGCACCACCGCTCGCTGCCGTGGACGCAGCCGAGCAACACAGCATATGTCCATGGACTCTGCCCAGTTGGGACTATAGTGTACTTGGATGTGCTCGTCACTGCCTGAGCTATGCCGTAAACCGTAACAAGCCATTGATCGCACGACTCTCGTACTATCCTCGGCATCCCAGGACCCTCTACGTATTGAAGCAGGCTAGATAACTCACTGCCGCGCGAACAAGTTCCGGCTTCAGCCGAGTGAAGTGGGCGCTGAAGTTCCACCGGCTGTCCAGCATGCCGCCCAGGTACTTCATAGAGTCGATGGAAATTGTCCCCTCTCCGAGGCCCGTGGAATTGCGTCTGACTTAGAGGTCACGGCGAGGCCAAGACGCCGTATCTTCGCGGCGTGGGAGGCAGCGCCCTTCAAGGTCCATCACTTTGTAACCAGCGTGACTATGGACAGATGATGTCGATGTCCGGGAGATTGTCACCTCGGAGCACCCAATCGCAGCCGATGTTCCACAGGAAGGACTGAGAGACACGAGGCACCGTACGATACGGCATGCGGTGTCACCCGTCCGCGCTGGGGTACACTAGTCTGTCGGACAGATACGAGAGCACCAGGCGCCGAAACTACGGCTCCACGTGGTACCGCAATGCCTTCGATGCAGGGCCTGGCCAAGGTGTTGAATGACGCCGCCACGACGCATTGATCCCGAGACATTGTCTTCTGCTAACGCCTTCACCCGCAGAATCGCGGAAATGGTCGATCAGCCCTTCCGGAGCCCGATCTACCACGTCTGGAGCGACCATCTCCGCGTGCTTGAAGAGTTGCATGAGCTTGACGGCCTCGTCGAGCAAGACGCAGGGCTGGTAGGCCGCCCACTGCTCTGCTGGTCGAGCATCTTCCCTGAACAGGACCAGTTTCCCGGTCCGAGGCCCCACTCCAGACACCCGGAGAAGGGGCTACGGGTCCTTAACCCCAAGTACTCGACTACGAACACTGAGACACATCCTGGTATGCCGTCGAGTCCCGGAGAGTTATTCCTCCGCAGTCGCAGCCCTGCTGCATGAAGTTCCTCGAGAGATACGCCCTAAGTTTGACTCGGCGCTCGGTGGGTCGAAATAGCAATTTTTGTGACATAGGATTTAATTTTGTTTTCTTCAAGTTTTTTGATGCCACCGGTTAGTTATCCCTTATAATATTCATTTTTAGTATTTTTTGTTAAGCCCTATAGTTTGGTCTGAAAATCATATTTCTTGTTTTTGATGTATGGAACGCACTACAAAAACCTAAATTTCTGCGAAGTCCTGCCAGATCCTGCGTTGAAACCTTTTTTTTCTGAATCCTCTGTTCTACTATTTTTTTTTGTCAGCCCATATACGTCCCACTGCTGGGCACGGGCCTACTCTACAATCGAGAGAATCGATTGAGAGTGGTTAGGCCATATAGTCCACCACGCTGGCCTAGTGCGGGTTGGCGGACTTACATACCGTAGAAATTCTTTAAAATCGCTACGATATGTAGGTTTCTTCACGATGTTTTCCTTCACCATTAAAGTGCGTGGTGATTGACTATCAATACACACATAACTCCGAAAAGTCAGAGGTGTGCCCTGGGATTTGAACCCGCGACCACCTGAACATGTAGGCAGCCGAGTCTGGTCCGTTACCAACAGGCCACCACGCACTGTTCTACTATACTTATACATTTTGAATGTCTGCGACTCTGCATCGACCTGCGCCTTTTCCAGATAAATAGATTGAAAAATGGTGAAAATATGAATATTTCTAATTTAGTTATTGACGTTTTGAAGACCAATTAACCACACGATGGTAAGAAAAAACATTATGGAACTACAAATTACTATTTAAATAACAAATAGAATCTGTAATACTATACAAAACTAAAGCGTCTCCTTGTTTGTTACCGCTAGTCTCAGGAAATACTGGTTGGAAATGGATTGTTTCTCTGTGTTCAATAGTCCTTTTATCGAGGAAAGCCATAAGCTATGTAACATTACGCTATGACCAATAGGAGCGGAGCAGTATTGAAAAATGTTGCGAAAACGGGATAATTTTACTCCTTTTGAAGGCTTCCATTGCGTACGATCTGTAAATGCTTGAAGTTACTCAACATTAATTATGATTCGATTGCTCCTCTTGAAAAGTTGTAAAAAAAATTCAAGATAGCATATGTTCTATAATAATCAGTAATCAGATTTGTTCTAAAATACATAAATAAATAAATACATTATTAATTACAAGAATGCATGCGCATTTTTATTATGAAGAATGAATAAGACTGGACAGAATGGGATGTAGTGGGGTGGGTTGTGAAAGCAGTATAGAGGACGGCAGTCACGTTGAGTTTCAATATTAAAAAGTTAGTACGCGAAATAATGTGATGTGGACTGGAGTCAAAAAACCAGCATCCGGGTGGATTCTATTAAAAAGGTTGTAATGAGCCAACCTATAAACATAGAACATATGCTTTCTTGGAATTTTTAACACCTTTTCAAGAGGAACTAACCCATCATACATTAATGTTGAATAACCATTTACAGATCGCGTGGAAGTCTACAAAAGGAGTAAAATTGTCCCGTTTTTGCAACATTTTTGAATACTGCTCCGCTCCTATTGGTCATAGCGTAATGTTACATAGCTTATGACCTTCCTCGATAAAAGAGCTATTGAACACAGAGAAACAATCCATTTCCAACCAGTATTTCCTGAGTTTAGCGGTAACAAACGAGGAAACGCTTTAGTTGTATATAGTATTACAGATTCTATTTATTTAAATAATAATTTGCAGTTCCATAATACTTTTTCTTACCATCGTGTGGTTAATTGGTCTTCAAAACGTCAATAACTACATAAATATACATACATAAACACACGCCTTTTTCCCAGAAGGGGTAGGCAGAGGTGCTACCAGGACTCCCACATTTCGCCTTATATGTTCCCTCCCACGATGTGATAGGGGGCGACCCTATCGCCATACCGAGCACAAATTCCTGACTCCGGGCTGATAATGAATAGAAAAATCCAATATCGCTTTGCCCGACCCGGGAATCGAACCCGAGACCTCAGCTTTGCAATCGTACCGTAATACCACTACGCCACCGAGGCAGTCTATAACTAAGTTAGAAATATTCATATTTTCACAATTTTTCGGTCATTTTATCGGGAAAAGGCGCAGGTCGATGCAGAGTCGCAGACATTCAAAGTGTATAAGTATAGTTAAAACACACGGAGATTCAGAAAAATAAGGTTCCAACGCAGGATCTGGCAGGACTTCGCAGAAATTTTGGTTTTTATAGTGCGTTCCATACATCAAAAACAAGAAATATTTTTTTTAGCCCAAACTAAAGGGTTTTGCAAAAAAATACTAAGAATGAATATTGTGAGGGGTGATAATATCTAACCGGTGGCGTCAAAAAAACTTGAAGAAAACAAAATTAAATCCTATGGGACAAAAATTGCCATTCCGACCTACCTTGCTCCAGGGTCTCCCTCACGGAAGACGTTGACCACACCGTCAACCAACCGGTCCTCACCGACGACAGCCCTCATGGCATTGGTGGTGTGACTTCCTCGATGGGCCGGAGAGGACGGCAACCACATCTGTAATTAAAATCATTTATTGAATCTACAAAAATGCTTTTTATTCTACTACCCGATTCGGAAGGCGGTTTTCACTAGAGACGAACGAGCAGGAAACTAAAATTGGTTTAATTTATAAATAATTTGCTGCACCTAATTTATATGTGTGTGATAGCCTCCGTGGCGTAGTTGGTTAAACGCCGACTGTGAAACGAGAGGCCGCGGGTTCGATCCCCGCACCAACACAAATGTTTGTGTGAACCGCAAGTATTTGTGTCGGGTCTGGGTGTTTGTGAGACCGAAAAGTCTCTCGTAGTTCCTGATACACGACACAAGGCTAGATGTTAGTGTGGGGTCAGGACTATGAATGTGACTGTTGGGTGTATTTATTTATTATTAATGTTTTCAAAAATGACTAAAATTACCCGAGTGAAGGTAAGAAACTCGGAACGTGAAATCAATAGACTAGGTTTCGCCAATGCAGTGACCCAGCTGATCTCCGGTCAGACTCTGGGCGTAACTTGATCGCTATACGGCATCCACCGAGGGTCGCGCTCCAGAGGGATCTCCTTGGGCCGCAGCCTTCGTCCTCTTCACGGCCGCAGTGAACGTCTTTGTGGCTTGTCTACATAAAAAAAGAGGCGAGAGGCGGTGGACACGGCCAAGGCCGCACAGGCGAATTGACTATCCCCTCTCAATCGAAATCTCGGCTGTGAAGGAACACAACTAATAATTTTTTTCTTGTCTTTTAGACTGTGCAAAGACCGCGACAGTCCCATGGCGTCTCAAACTGACTTTCAAAACAATTCGAACAATGTGAAACTACGGTAAGTTGTATAACGTTTGTCTATTACAACACTCTCTGGATATTGTCTATAGATTAATCTAAAAAAATTTTTTTTAGTTAAAGTAGTGTGGAATTGAGAAATCTATGGTTTTTATTGATAAAGTATAATTTAGTAAGTAGATATTTGCATAAGATATGTTTGGTTAAAGTGAGAGTTATTCATGATTTTATAAATAGGTTGAATAAATGGAGAAAAAATATAGAGAACAATTTCACCATTTTGATACAACTATCATCATCAGTACATTGGCTTTCGTTGTCATCAAAAGCTTGCAGTCAGGTTGACAAATGCGGGACTTTTTCACCTATACTATACCCTTTTATTCTCATTAATTATTTAAGGTAAGCATAATATATCGTATTTTTTATAAACTACGTAAAAAATAGAATAAATTTCTCACTTTTTCCAAAACAAGGTAACACGCAAATTGATCATAGACAATTTTCAGTGAGCTAGTCTTGTTTCACCATATGTCTGATGTTTCGTTTGAGCCGGAGCCTGTCTCTATTTAAATCGCCGATGTGTGTGTCTGTGTGTGCTAATTATTTGTTTAATTAATTAACTATAACTTTAATATGGCGATAGGCTCGCCCCCTATCACATCGTGAGACGGAATATACAAGGCGAAACGTGGGTGTTCTGGTAGCACCTCTGCCTACCCCTTCTGGGCAAAAGGCGTGTGTTTATGTATGTATTAATTAACTATACAATTACTAGAAACACCATCAAAAATTTCAAACTAGTTTGGGAGACACCTGATATTATTATATTGCTTAACGAAGTTATGCCAATTATTCTTATCTTACTTCTTCTAGAACTGTCGTTCATATGGCTTTTGTGCAATAAATAAAAGTTATTTTTAAACAATATTCTAAAAAACTTCTAAATGATACAGTAATCAAGTCAAATACATATGTTTGAAATTAATCAAGTTATCTTGAAAAGGATAATTTGCATTGTGAACAGTAATACTCATATTAATGAGTATTTTTTTGTAAATCCGTTTAGTAATAAACGAGTTACAAATGTTTCAAATTAGTGGTAATTGACAAAGGGTTGCAAATAACGTGCTCTGACGTCATGTACCATAAATTGCGTGCGTGCGAAAGAGAAAGCGAATGTCCCCAGTGGGTAACTAAAAAATATTAATATCTCAATCATTTTGCAACCGATTTTGATGCTGTTTCATACTAATGTTTTTGTAAAGGATATTTTGCTGTAATCATTAAATACTGTCCAAAAATTAAAAAATGTAAACATCCCCTTTACTACTCATTTCGTAAGTACATAAACGGGCAAAATAAAAAAAAAAACAACCACAGACACAAACATCAGCAAACACATAACAAATTTAATTTTCAAGCTTGCTTCACGTATCTAACATTGCAGAGAGAGGAACTCGCCGCGAAAGACCAAGGCTAGGTACAGCGGGATCCACCCAATAGACGAAAAGACAGTAAATGTCACCCGTCTCAGTTGGCACGGGAAAGACGGACATTCTACCCTCATAAAAATAGACTGGCCAGTCGAAAATAATTCTATGAGTAACCTTACCACGAGCACTATCAATTCTAGCCCTATGACGCCAGCTACCCCTGTCTATGACCCGTTGGAAAGCGATTCGGAAGTCAGCGAGTCGAATAAACAAACGATACAGATTAAAAACGATAATTGTGTGAGCTGCGACAAAGAGACTTGCCTCAAATGCGAGCTCAAAGCGACGGATTTCGATGATAAAGTCTACGAGAACAGTCTGGACCCTAGTCCGGTCCATTCTGGCAGTTATAACTTGAACAGACTGTCCGCTGTGTCCACGTCATCGAATTCGGAGCAGGACAAGCGAGCCAGTGACGTCATCAAAGTTATGACGTCTTCGCACGAAAGCTCTTCTAGTTACTCCAATGTTAGTTCAAAGCAGGACGAGTTGTACGAATGCTACGGGTTTACAAGACCTAATTATATTAATCTACAGTCTTCGAGCACTAGCAAAAGTTCCCCAGGATCTCCATTGAAAAGCCCTTTAAAATCTACTATTAGCATCACATTCCGGTCTCCGACCAAAACGAAAAATGATTTCGAAGACATAGACGGGACCAACACGCCGACCAACGACAGAGATTCCGTGTACGAAGACATAGATCTAGAGAAGAACTTGTCTATTGTGGAGGAGGCGAGCGTGCCGGAAACGGATGCGAGTCTGCCAACACAACAGGCGTGCCAACCAGACCATTTTAATGATGATCTGATAATACTAGAAACGCCGACGGAAAGGTTCGAAGACCCAATTGACGTTTACAGTCAAGTTAAATTCTTTAAGAAGAGCATTGAAGAGGTCAACGCTTTGATTTTTGATTCCCCAGAAGCAGACAGCCATTATGAGAACGTAAAATTTGATTCGAGGCATAATGATTACGAAAATATTAACGTGGAACTCAAATTGTGCGATAAGAAACTGGAAATCACAGAGATTGATAACGGCAAGGAGTCAGATTCTGAGAAAGACAACGGCAATGTTGTCAAAAAGAATTTGAATGTGCGTGAACTAGCCATAAGGTTTGAAAGTCCTACGGAGCAGAAACCGCCTTTTACTTTCGAGAAATTTAAGGCTGAGATCAAATATCCTAGTTTGGAACGAAAAGAGGACAGAATTAGGAAAGAGGAGGCTAAAGAGAAGTCTTGTAAGTTAGCAAGGAGTTCTAGCAACGCGCGATCGCTGGACGAGAGCGCCTTCGTCAAAGAGTTTGGACACGAGAAATCCTACGTGGACAGGAGAAAAAGTCTAGAAGTCAGGGACGTGAAAAGAACTACCAAATTGCTAGATTTAAACCTCAATATGGCAGACCATGAACAGAAAAACAGCGTGACGCCCACAAGCGAGAATAAAATATCCCTAATACAGAGATTTAATGAAAAAAGACCTACCGATATAAAAAGTCTTATAAGCATTGACACAGAAAAGAAATTGAGCAGAGAAAGAATTGAGAAGTACAAGGAAGAGAGGAGGAATTTCCTACGGGAGAAGTACAGTTCCCAATCATTCCGCAGTAATCCTGAGCAATTGACCAGGATTAAGATCAAGAAGGATCTGGAGGATAAAGATTGCGAGAGGTTGAACGATCTCCCCAAGTTTGAGAGGAGGAATACGGTAGACCTCGGGCAGAGAATGAGGTTCTCTGTGGCGAAAAGCGTGAATAACTTGGACACTATAGCCTCCCCCACTAGTCCTGAGGGGGCGGGATGCGTCGAACTCAGGGACACTGAGAGGTCAGTCACTTAGTGGAGGATTGAGATTATATAGGGTGTTTTTTTTTAAATATACGAGTACGTACAGGTTGATGAAAAAAAATTTTTTTTATAAATTGTCAAATGTTTTTGTAAGTTTTTTTATATAATCTCAATCTTTATTACTGTTTTTTATTTGTTTGTATTCATCTGATTGGCGTTTTAGTGTTTTTTTACATTGCGATTAAAACGTAACATTTTTCTAAATTTCATAATTAAAATATTAATATTTTGTACTGTATTTTGGCTGTAAATAATGTTACAGTAGAAATTTTTCATAAGGCAATATTAAAATTATCAAAATAATTGCAGCATGAAAAAATTGTGTACAGAAATCACGTTTTCGTAAGAATCTAAAATCCTTTTTGAAGTCCATGTTTGTTAGTTTGTATATTATTAAAAGCACTAGACTTTATTACGTGAACTTTTAAAAATATAAATAATTTTTTAAATACATATTATACTGATTTATGACGAAGCAATTTTTCATACTCTTAGTGGCGCTACGGACGGCATGGATGAAATCAGTCTGCGGGTTCGATCCCCGCACTGACAAATGTTTTATAAAAACTGTATAGTAAATAGTTAAGTGCGTGGTGGCCTGTTGGTAAACGGACCAGACGCGACTGCCTACATGTTCACGGTGGTCGCGGGTTCAAATCCTAGGGCAAACCTCTGACTTTTCGGAGTCATGTGTGTATTGATAGTCAATCACCACGCACTATAACGATGAAGGAAAACATCGCGAGAAAACCTACATACCATAGCGATTTGCAAGAATTTATATGGTATGTAAGTCCGCCAACCCGCACTAGGCCAGCGTGGTGGACTAAATTGCCTAACCCCTCTCAATCGTACTCTCGATTGTAGAGGAGGCTTGTGCCCTGTAGTGGGACGCAACTGGGCTACACTAATAGTTAAACTGCCTCCGTGGCGCAGTTAGTTACGCCAACTGTCAAATGAAAGGCCGCGGGTTCGATCCCCGCAACGAGACAAATATTTTGTGACCGACGTAAAAGTCTATCTTAATTATTAATAAATGATATACGACAAGACTTATGTTAGTGTGGGGCCAGGATTATGTATATCACAATTGGATGTATACAGGGTATATCAAGACTGCTACCGAAAACGAAGCCAGGTGGTAGTTTTAATGACCGACCCGATGCAACTAAAAATTTTGCAAAAAACGCGACGATATTTTTTTGTAATGTTTTAAATATTGTGTTAGGGTGGTAAATCCATAGTTTTTGCTAATATTATAATTTAAATCCTTGGGTACTAAAGAGTTTAAAAATAAAATGCTGTACATTATTTTTTAATGAAAATGTATGTATTTACCACCCAAATACGATGATAGGAAAAAAAATACAAAAAAAAATCGTCGCTTTTTTTTGCAAAAAATTTAGTTACATTGTGTCTACAGTCACTAAAACTACCACCTGGCTTCGTTTTCGGTTGCAGTCTTGATATACCCTGTATATTTTCGAGCCAAGTAATTTTATACATGCATATGTTTTACATATAAAATAATTTCAGAAAGGAGAAAGTTTCGCCAACGTACAACATACGGGACATGACGGCCATATTCGAACAAAAAACACAGAACACGGGTTGACAGCGCGTCTATTTTTATTTTTATTAATTAATTTAACACTGCGGATGGGGCATTATTGATGCACAGCTTAAAATAAATAGAAAAAAATTATCTATCACCTTTACTAGCGTTTATCATTTGATAAAATAATAAAAAAACTACGTTTAAAAAAACTGACTTCAAATACTAAAAAGTATGAAATAAATTAATAAAGATTTATTTTAAAACACCTCTTGTGCAAACCTAATACTTTTCATAAATAAAATTCATTACATGTATGTGCTTCCGAGTGATAGATTTGAAGTCCATCCTCTTGAAATCGGTTAAAAAAACGAATTGCATTTAACAAAACTGTATGGGATTTCTGGGAATTGATTTTTAAAAATATACTGTAATATAATTTTCTGACTACATAAAGGTATATTGATTTTTGTGTATCTGCATTTAGTAAACTGTGAAATCTTAACCAGTTAAATTAAATAGTTATTGAGAGTTAACTTGGGTATTTTATTTTCCAAAAACATTTTGCTAGAAAGCTATTGTCAAAACTGCCCCATGCGACGTGGTAAAAGAGTCGTTTTTTTGTAATTGTTATTGTATAATTTAATTTTTAATTGTAAAACTCTTTGTATTGTGAGAAAAAAAATATTAAGTTGTGCCTGAAAATAATTAGACGCATTCGCGGAAAGAAGTGTTGTATTTTAATGGAAAAAAATGAGTACGCTTTATGCTTACTTTTGAAGATTTGAATGTTTTTTAGATATTATGTAAAATAAAAAAAAAACTAATTTCAAATATATAGCGTGTTTTATTAAAAAAGAAAATACTAAAAATGCCACATTTTTAGTAAAACAATTAGGAATAATCAATATATTAAATCCGCTACAATTTACAAACAGAAGAATCTCAAATCACAAAATCTTTTTTGCAAAAAATCTTTTTTGTTTTTGCAAAAATCTCAAGACTTTGGTCCGCGACTGCGCTGGTGTTTTCGTCTATATGTAAGGATTTGTTACGTTAAATTATTTATTAATATAGTATTGCGTATTCTTAATGTTAATGCTATGTCGGGACGTAGGACAGCGGCTCTCAATATCGCTCCTTTTTATTAACTGACGAAAGGGGACTCGGGACTATTAAATATGTATGTCACAAGAAATAACTACGATTTTAAATATTTATATAAAATCGATGGAATAGGAATTTTATTACAACATATAAAAGAGGATGTATCTGATCTGTATTAGGCCAGACGTCCCACTGCTGAGCTCAGTATCTACTTTCGAGAATACGATTGAGGGTTTAGGCCATGTAGTATATACAATGTGTGCTTAAATATAATTGGACCATGTTCTAGCTAGTTAAATTCACGCCCCTTTCTAACTCAGAACCTTTCAAAAGGGTCTCGTAGGATTGAGAACCGCTGCACTAACGCACGTCATAGCATCCATAATCTAACATCACACCATCACACAAGTATTATTTAATTTTAATTATTTCCCCTATATAAGTATTTGTCGACTACGGGACAATATGGCAATTCGTAATATATTGTTAGATAAGTCCAACAGTCAAAATAATACAGCAGTGTAAATGCACTGTTGTGTTCCGGTTTGAAGGACATTGCAGCCAAAATAACTATAGGACATAACGAGACTAACATCTATGTCTGGAGGCGAGCGCAGTGGAATGCCAAGCATTGCTTCATAATACATGGTGTTTGGTTTTGCTACCATCAGGCGAATGGCATGCTCGTCTCGCCATTCATTGCAATAAAAAAATATTGTCAATTTTGAATTTTGCCATAACTCTCGTATGAATTCAGAAGGTAGAAATAAAATTGATGATATATGTAGTGTATATGACTTCTGGTTTTGTGAGTAAACCTGTCGCATTTTAATCTATGGTAGATAAAGGGGAGGTATTGAAATCTAAAAAATCACTTGAAATAACATGTAACACTAAAATGTACCCTTAAAATCAGACCTATGAATATCATAAATACATTGCAAATCGCCATATTGTCCATTCACAAAAACATTGTTACGCGAATCTCGAGTTTTGTTAGCCGCTTTATCCCAAGGCCATGTGGCGACATCTGTCGCTCGAAACGCGCTCTTGAAAACTTAATCGTTGCCATAATGAAAAAAATAAATAAAAAATGCATTTATTATCTATATTTTTATAACAGTATTTATGGATAGAGTAGACTCGTTATTCAAAATGTATAGACATCTTGCTTTCTGTCTTGTGTTTTGGGTTTTACGTTTTTGACCCTTTGTAGGGGTCTTGTTGAGTGTACTATAATAGCCCCTACGAACAAATCTGACCCTTAAGACTGTATGTAGCAAAGGCGAGTATTGTAATTCGATTGATGCTTCTAGAAGCATGCGAATACGCCCCTTCTATCCAATATGTAAGGGCCAAAAACGTAATAATTCAAATATAATGTGATAAACTGCGAAATATTATTGATATAACGAGACAGTTCTCCAAAATAGTGTTTAATCTGTGCAATAATGCACGCTTGGACCCTTCAAAGATAACTATAATCTGTATTAGTACCAAAAAAATTGTACCACTTTAAGCGAATTGTAAGGGGTAAGATGTTGGTTTTTGTAGAGAAGAAATGCAGAAACAGAATTGATATGAAATAAATTAAGTTACATTAAATGGCCTTCATTGTTTTCATAAAAAATTGGCAATACACATGTCTTTTGTAGGCATGTGACTGAAAGATAACATTTGAACGTAACCAATGATTGTAAAGGTACAATCTTTAGTAAAAGCTTCATTTATACTGAAAACTACAATTTATTATTAACCACTAAAATAATTCCTTAAGTTTGTCCCATACTAAACGCATCTAAAGAAGTTTTCACTTCAAAAATAATGAGTAAAGGTCAAATTTTAACCTTTGAGCTACCATCTAAAAATAAGTTACTGAGTTTGCTTCAGAATTGACGTAATTAATATCAATGATGCCTCGGTGGCGAAGTTGTACTACGGTACGATCGCAAATCTGAGGTCTCGGGTTCGAATCCCGGGTTAGGCAGTGATATTGGATTTTTCTATTCATTATCAACTCAGAGTCGGGAGTTTGTACACTATATGGCGATAGGCTCGTCCCCTAATACATGGGACGGATAATACAAGGCAAAATGTGGGTGTCCCTGCCTCTACCCCTTCTGGGAAAAAAGCGTGAGCTTATGTATGTAATATCAATATATTTTATAGTTGTCTGTGAAGGGCTTTATGGGACGCGGAGACCAATGGGCTAAATACTAGACCAATTTTCATTCATAGATGATTGATAATAATGTAAAAATATAACAGTCAAGCAAAATATCCATAAAGAAATCTTACTGAAAATTATGCCGGCTTATACAGGCTAAACACCAAAATAACATCTTTGAGTCACTAAAGTTAAATAAAATCTAGGAATCAAAAATTATTGATGAAAATTGGTATTTTTACCATGGTCTGTGCTGCCCGTACCCGCGATTTTGTGTCGATCACACTATGTAAATTGTTAATAATAAAATGTATAGAAGGAATTGTATCGCTTTGATATTTTCTAAAACTTCTGATGTTGATTGTCACAGTAAAGCACTAAAATTGACTTATTTGATTTTAACATACAATATTCACATATTTTAGAAAGATAAACTATCTTGCACAATAGAACTATTCCAGTTAATTTTATCTCCGGCCTTGATCTGTGAAATGTCGTTCATTTCGAATATTTTCAATCAGTAATCATTACAGCAATAATTTTACAGATAAATGCAAAAATTACCACCAGGCCATCCCGCACCAGGTCTGCGTGGTGGACACTACATGGCCTAACCCCTCTCAATCGTACTCGGTTGTAGAGGAGGCCCGTGCCCTGCATATATGGGTGGTACAGAGACAGAAAGCTGTGACAATTACATCAGATAATAATTACCAAATAACTTCCATTAATCGTATGCTACTTCTTTTGTCGTTTTGTGTTTATCTTCACAAATGTAACAGGATCGCACTCAGTAAGATTTGGCGTGGGCGTTATTAAATTAATTGACCCAGTTTCTGTGCCATGTTATAAGTTAAAATCAAGTTTTAAATGATTTTTTTTATTTCCTTGGCGATTGTGTTCAGTAAAATTTCTATTATACAGAATATCTCCAAGGATTTTTGAAATTTTTAACAAAAAGCTTTTTAAAATAACTATATATTGGCTTTTTTAATTTGTGAAGATAACCACAAAAGTTGAATACTATGACTGCGACAGCCAAACACTTTACCATTTTCTATAATATTGTAAACATAACGAAAAATATATATTCCGTTTTGTAAAATATATTGTAAAGGATAATATCGTGGCATAGCGTTACTCGTAATTTGCCATGGGACGTACTCAGGTTCATTGGGGGTCACGGGTCCCGAGGGTTAAAACTTTTCAAATATAGCTTTTTGTAAATTAGCCTTCTTAATTTAGGTAGGTTTTATAAAGACTATGTTTAGTGGATATTCATTGTGTAATTTTTCTATGGCAAGTCTTCAAGCCATAGTTTTTTAGCTTATCCATTATATGCCATACTTAACTTCTTTTTTAAAATTTTGTTATTTATAGCGTCAAAGTAGGTACATATTTGTTTTCGCCTAGTTTTTTCGCTATTTAGAGATAATACACCATTTTTATATAGTTCAAAGCTACAATCAGTTGCATTTATATACATTAAAATCAAAGGAATGTAATTTACCGAATTACCTTTCAAATGTATCTAGGGAGGTAGATACCACAATAGTCCCCCACTGAGTACGCCCACGGTTCACCTTTGCGATTTAAAATAAGTGAAAAAAAATGTAAAAGTTTAAGAAACTATATTGTTATTCGCGCGTGCGCAGGACCGTACTCGGTCGATCGGTGGGACCCGTTCACCCACGTCTCATACTGATCTGAGTTTGTTTAGTGTTGTCGGTTAATGTATATGTGCTTTTTCATTGTAACAGTAAGTAGAGGATTTGTATAATGATTGTAAAACTTTACATGTAGGTTTCCGTGAAGTGTGATGTGGGTTACTGATAAAAATATGAACGTTGTCAGAGCAGAAACAATGTTTCTAGTGGTTTGATTGCAAGCCTTTGTGATCACTTACTATAATTAATGTATTTGCATATTAGTGTTGGTGATATTAGAGAACTTTTCAAAGGAAAAGGCACTAGCGTTATAGAAAATATGTTTCTAACATTTGTAAGTTGGTAAATAGAATCTGATAAAGGACATATATCCTTGCAAATGGGTTGCTGGTATAGGCAGAGACTAGAACTTCAAATTCTCAGGCTAAACCTCATTCGCCTTGCCAAGTTTTTTTGTTCTAAAGCAGATAAGTTGAAAAATGCCTAGTTTTTATCAACCACACACACTCGCGGTAATTGTAGTTGAAATTGATTAAGCAACGACATACAAGTCTTCAGAAACGGCTTTAATTAAATAGTTATACGTAGTGTTAATAATCGTCCGGTTCGGTCCTGTGCAGTTACTATTAAATGTATAAAAACAGAGCTTTAAGCTTTCTCCCGTGAGAGCTACGCCGGCTGTGAGGCGTCGCTTTAATACCGGGGGGTCGGCCCCCGCCGCGGCGCTACAATGCGGCCCTGTATGAATTTTTATGTAACATATACAATATTTATAAGCTTGTAGACGACGTATGACGACATGGAAATGATTATACACAATAAAAAGTATTATGAATTAATATTTTGTTTTATTTTTCATTCCAGAAGCAACTTAACGATAATCGCATATTGAGAAGTACATGTAGTAAAACAATTTTCATTAAATTTAACAGATGTTACAAATAAAGGGACTGCCTCGGTGGCGCAGTTGTACTATGGTATGATTGCAACGCTGAGGTCTCGGGTTCGAATCCCGGGTCGGGCAGTGATATTGGATTTTTCTACTGATCAGCCCGGAGCCAGGAATGAGCCCGATATGGCGATAGGCTCGCCCCCTATCCCATTGTGGCACGGAAAATACGAGGCGAATGTGGGTGTCCTGGTAGCACCTCTGCCTACCCCTTCTGGGGAAAAGGCGTGATGTTTATGTATGTATGAAAGGAACATTTTGACACTTGCAATAACTTTGGCATTAACGAGAGGGGACTAGGGAGCAGTAGCATGCACACATTTGTACTGGTCTAGGCATTTGTGGACGAGGAAAAATTTTTACACACTTGTACTCACGATACAGGAAAGTCCTAATATGCAGCAACGTTTAAATAAAAATAATTTAAAAATTAAACAGACTTCAAAAGTGTAATAAAAAGAGGGAAATAAAACTAATATTTTAATAAATCTTATAAACCTAAATATGCCAACATTTTTTTGAGGTCGGTGCCAGCTGATCGACTATATAAGCTATATGTGCAACACCTTTTTTGAAAATGAATAATGTTTTCAATCATTTTTAGTATTAATTTTAAGGCTTGCTTAGATCTCATTGCACTGTTGTAATTTTTAATTTTAATATTGTTACAATGTTCTAATATTTTATAATTTAATACTTTAATGGTCTTTAGTTTAATGTTATTCTTTAATTTTTTACTATTTTTTAATTTTTAACTACACTTTGTTTTATATTACGTTGTGCTTTTGTCTTTAATAACACAATATTGTAATGTTGTATACACCTATAAAGGCTCGTCACCTTGCATAATTCTGATATATAATATATGTATGTGTAATTTTATCGGTGGCGCACCGATGGTGTAACGATATTATAAACAAATAGATACAACATCACGCTACGAACTATGCGGGGAAAACCGCGGGGTATAGCTGATCGGCTGGCACAGAGTTCAAAAAAATGTTGGCATATTTACTATTTAGGTATATAAGATTTATTAGACGGCTAATTTTTTTCTCTCTTTTTATTATTTTTTTTTAAGTCGGTTTAATTTTTTTTTATTATTTTTATTTGAAGTCGATTAAAAACGACTAAGTGAGTATTCTTTGCGTCTGTGACCACTATTTTTTTAAATCCTGGCACGAAAATGCGTTTGATTTTAAGCCCATAGCAGTCTAGCTAGGGCACCTATCTATCAATTGGATACAATTATCTATGCCGGCCCGAGGGTATCCGGATAAAAATAAAATAAAATATGCAAAGATGAACCCAAAACGCGACACTCGTGGGTTACTAGGAAAGGTTCTCGACTAGTGACTGCTATGTATTATTGAATCAGTCCATATACGTCCCACTGCATGGCACGGGCCTGCTCTAAAACCGAGAGTACGATTGAGAGTGGTCAGGCCATATAGTCCACAACGCTGGCCTAGTGCGGGTTGGCAGACTATGTACGGTTGTCATTATTCGATTTATTATAATAAGGAGACTACGTTGTCCCGCCCTCACACCCGCCACTGCAACTCCTGTGTCGCAGGATCAACAGCACGCATTGTAATGACACCGAGCATTGAAGCTCAGCGTATCTATGGATATGTCTTACTTGTCTAACCCGCAACAAAATCAATCGTAAAGTAAATTTTATAAGATATAGGCAGATTGTTTCATCTACTCGTATAGACAATCACGCTCCGGATTGCTAAAAAATCAGTTCACAAGCACACACAATAGCATTACACAAACAACAATAACCCAACTAAAGACAATAAATTAAATACATCAAACACTTACCTTTACTTTGAATCCCGCTGTCGAAGTCGTAAGGTCTGCACGACTAGAATTTAGTCCATTGTATCACTGACCACCACTTTTTCAAATTAACAAGAAATCGCGTAAAATGAAGAGCGGTATAAGTGGTATCCACTCGGAAGCGAACACGACACTAAACTATGAAGCCAGCGAGATGGAAAATGAAAACAAACTACCCTCAATAAAATATATCGAAAAATAAAAAAAAACGGAAATGTCATATTTAAGTTGTGGATAGAGATTTAAAACTAATATCTTTAAATTCATAAAAATAATCTCATTAATTAAAAAGCTATTTTAGTTAAATAACTACCGCATTTATCATGTCTTCTTGGTTTGGTTTAAATTAACTGCTAAAATTGTTCTTTCAAGCTATGTCGAAAGGGCCCAGGATTACAGGAAGGAGGGAACACGGAAACGACAAATTCACAGCTTGGTCTGACAATAAAACACAAATATATACAAAATATATATTTACAAGGCAAGTTGGATATGAAATACTTAATAATAGAACATTCATTAAACTTTTCCTTTCGTACAACTTCAACCAACATATTGTACGGAATAAAGAACTTCGCTATTAGACTTAGAAACATCAAAAATATTGCAATTTATTTAGTGCATTTTCTATATCACACATTGAATAAGATCATATGAGTTTATATATTAATTAGGTGTTTGATATTTATCGAGATCACTCTGGATAAAAATATGTTTATATACAGAAATACATACATTCTTTATAAACAAAAATACAACTTAAAATAATAAAAGATATTGTCAAATTAGACGCATTTTTAGGCGTTTATTTTATACCTAAAAATGATGTCTTAAAGCATTTATGGATACTTTTTCACTAACAATTCATATTAATCATGTTATGTTAATATGTTGATTATATAGACTATAACCTAACTATATAGAAAACATAAATATAACAAAAATCGTAGAATAAAATTTAAAATTAAATAAATTCGTTTTATCAATCAGTGCAGAGAACACGAACTTTGTGACTAAAATAATACAAAAATCATTTTTCCTGACACACTATTAACATCCGCATTCATCCTTGTATCCGTTTTTTATCCCAGTAATCCGTATTTATTTCCTTACTTCACTCAAGTCTCATCATTTCTGTTATAGCCTCTACTTTATAACATTATTACTTGCAATTATAATTTTTTAGGAATCATAAGAAAATAACTACAAAAAAACAGCTGTATTCGTGTTTCGTTGAACGATTTTTGAATATTGAAATAAAACGAACTGTTAAGGATTTTATCGCGGGGCGGACCGTCCGTCAGTCCGTCCCGTGACCACGAAAACTGTAAAGTGATCGAAACGTCGGGAAATTAAAAAAAGTAAAAACTAAATTAAATTCGCGATGAAATCCGTAAGAATTCGTTTTATTTCAATGTGTAACATTCGCGTAAACCCAAGACAATGATTTTTGAATAATTAATCAGTTATACATCGCTGAACGCGACGGAACAGCAGTAAGCATACGCAAAAGCTGAATTGAACTGAGTAAGTGTGGTTAGTCCCTTATGAATCTATTTGCTAATACCTTTTTTTAAAGCTTCCACATACATTATCGAAGTTTAATATTTCAATTTTGCTAGATCTTTATACAAGTAATTTAATTTTGCATTTTTTTAAAACTATTTTTGTGACATTATTTTAATACTTGAATAAAGTCAGTGTTTTTTGGTACAGTCAAAATTATCTACAAATTGGCTTTACCATTGTCTATTACACAAATGTAATGTTTTGAATTTTAAAATAATATTTTAACAACATTTTTGGTTTTATTAAATTGCTTTAAAAATGATAGCTCAACAATACTATTAATGATTTTAATATAAACAGCCTTTTTAATGCAGTTAATATTGAGTCAGCTAGTTAATAAACATACAAAAAACATACTTTTAAAGACACACTTGATTTTCATTATAATTTTCATCAATAAAGTATGTGAATTTAAGCGGAAAAAAATTGCTAAACATTTTACCAAAAGCTTAGATCAAAACTTTCTAATTTACAATTGCACAATTTCCTCAAATGAGAATCAAACTCGAGTCTACGGTTTCAATCACACGCACAATTTCTCAAAAGCGAAATATATGAAATTTCAAAGAATGCAATACACTCTTTTAATAAAAAAATCACTACAGCTATTTTATTTTACAGCATAAGATATTTTTTATTAAAAAAACAATTTGTTTTCAAAACTCTTTTCAATAAGGTTACGTTAAATATTTACAATATACTTTCGGTCTCTTATCATTTTTGAATATCATATATGTTATTGTATTATACCATAAACAAAAAAAAACAGAATCGAATACATTTTAAACACATTTTATCACAAAAACGTATTATGACAAAACCTTTTAAATTGAACATTACAAAACTTTTTACGCAAATAATTTAATTTATGCTAATAATCGCCCAATGCTAAGTATGGGACTCCTCTACAATCGAGATTTCGATTGAGAGGGGTTAGGCCACAAACTTAACATACAATAACAGCCTCCCCGCATCGAAACAAATATTTGTGTGAACCACAAGTATTTGTTTCGGGTCTGGGTGTTTGTGAGACCGAAAAGTCTCTCGTAGTTTCTGATACACGACACAAGACTCGATCTTAGTGTGGGCTCAGGACTATGTATGTGACTGTTGGGTGTACTTATTTATTTATGATAAAAATGCTTGTTAATCTACATGTACATCTCCTGTTATTTTCTTTCACCAATAAATACACAAAAAACATTGGATTTATGGTACAAAAAATCTTTTAAAATACCATTATATGGTCTCTGGATACATTTGATAAATTATCATCTATTGTCAAATACATGTTGAAGGAGAAAAACATCGCGGTCGAAGATAGGAAATGCCATATGTCGTGCGAATCGTAGAGTTGTAGCAACGAACACACTCTGTTGTTCTGTCGCGATTGTGCGGGGGTCAGCTGAAAACAATATCGATTATTGTATCGATTGATAGGAGAATCGATTGTCGTAATCGATTTTAAGTAATTAATCGAACAAACTTGATGAAATTAGTTTCATTAGATATTTTATAACAAAAATATTTTTTTAATCGATATGAAACTTTAAATCGATTTGAAATTCGCAACCGATACATAACATATTTTATGACGATAAAAAAACAGTTTTAAACAAGCAGAATTTAAAACTGTCCTTAAATTGATTTGAACCCTTGGATAAATCATTAAATGATTATGAACAACTTTGATAAATGATCTTTCATAGGACCGAAGAATCGGTTTGATGACGTTCAATATTCTATTATCAAATAATTATATAAGCTAACAAATTGATTAATAAATACATATTATAAAGACTTACCGCCCAATTCGTGCTCTGGTCTAGATAGAAATAGCTTGATCCAAACCAAACGCTGTACGTCAAAACTATGAACACCCAACTGCAACAGAAAAATAAAAATATATTTATTTACACTTCTCTATACTAAAAGTAAATCTATACGTCGCTGGATGCAGGCTGCCTCCAACAGGTCACTGTGGAAATCATTGGGAGAGGCCTATGTTCAGCAGTGAACTACCTTTGGCTGATGGATGGATGGATACCAAAAGTTTGTTGGTACACGGTAATCTCAAGAACTACTGCTTTCAATTGAAAATTGCATTTGGTGTTGGTTAGCCCATTTATCGAGGAAGGGTATAGGGTATATAACATCACGCTATGACCAATAGGAGCGGAGTATTATTGAAAAAAAAATGAAAAACTGTTTCTCCGACAAAAAATTTACTGCACCCGAGTAAAATTTGGCCAAAATTTAAATTGTAAGTTTGCAGTACTTTAACCTTAATATTTACATTCTAAATACGTTGAAAAAAACTATAATCTAAATATATTTTTTTGTATAATTTAATAGTGTACATTTTGTACAATTTTATTTTGATATTATGAGATGAATCTGGAGTGCGTAGAGGAAAATCACTGAAGTTTGTAGTCACTAATACTACCACCTGTCTTCGTCTTCGGTCGCAGTCCGGACACACCCTGTATATTAGTATGGATGTACGTACCTGTACCATCTTATAGACTCCCTGTGTAGTAGCTTCATGACGATATAGAAGAGGGTGTATAGGAACAGGTTGCTCATTAGAACCAAGAGGAGATGTGAAGCGAAATCGCGAGAATGCTGGGCGACACTGCAACAAAATACACACGAATATATTGATAAATAAATAATTTATTTATTAAACATGTTTCTAATCACCCCAGGTAAACCT
This sequence comes from Theretra japonica, assembly GCA_033459515.1. Taxonomy (NCBI): domain Eukaryota; kingdom Metazoa; phylum Arthropoda; class Insecta; order Lepidoptera; family Sphingidae; genus Theretra; species Theretra japonica. The sequence continues at coordinate 1,305,339 of CM065952.1, forward strand.
GTACTTAATTTGAACAAAATCCATTTTTTTTAAACTACGATTTTAAATTTAATCTTTTATTACGGCCTACAAGTATGAGTAATTTTACTTAACGATGTCCCCGAATCGAAATTCAGCTGAGCCGTGTTAAATCTGACGTTTTACACTTGTTTACAATGTTACCTGAGTTAACGAGAAACATGGGAGTAAATTAATTATATCTATCATATACTGGATGAATTTTTCAAGTGGACGTGGATGACCATATTCGAAACTATGAGAAGTAGCGAAAAATACTCTGATGAAAACTAACGTTGCATACTTGAATTTTTGAAATTTTACAATTCCTTGCGAGAAATCGAACGCGATAACTTGAAAAAAAAGCACATGCTGTAATAGTATCCCATTTTATGTATAATGTTGCTATTATGGATGAAATTCTGGAAAATAATATACTATATAGATAAGTATTTTTTTACGGATTGAAATGTCTCACAGTTGAACATAGGTGCTCAGTTTGAATTGCAGTTGTCAATAATTGTAAATAGCTGTAAGAATACATTAATATATGCAAATGTTTATTTTTATAATTTATTTTATTGACCAAAAAGGCATACAAAAATTTATGGTACTTACCCGTAAGCGGCGATTGCCCAGTTGGCGAGGTTAGCGATGATCAACAACACACATCGGCCGCAGTATGTCGGCGTGATGGCCGCTAGAGGGCGCGTAAGTAGCTCCCGAGCCGCGCGGTATATCACACCAGCATCTACATGTACACATTTATTTTTACACTCATGTCAGGTAACTTTGTACCACCTGGGTAACTTTGTACCACCTTATTTGTAGTGACATCGGGTAACTTTAGGCCACCTGTGTTACATTGTATCACCGTGTATCCTCGAACCGAAAGTATTTTTCCATTTTGTACATGCACAACAAAATAATTACACTGCTTGTTTTTATTTATTTATTTGATTATTATGATGTTTTATTTATGTATGTGTGTTTGCGAGAGTTTGAGTGTCTGTGCGTGTGTGTATGTATGATATGTATAGGCTTGTATATAAGTAGCCTACACTAGTAATCGAATTGTAGATAAAGTATCAACAAGAGGTTGTCATCTCCACACAATGACGCCTGATTGTATCCGGACATACACAACCCGACACGACACACGTGGCTCACTATGACGCCTCCTTAACCGCTGTGTACGGTCAATATCCGGGAGAATCCGATTATCCTACTGGATGAAGACAAACTTACCAAGTTTAAACCGTCCGAGGTAGTATATTTGAAACGTCATGACCAGACACGTGACCAGGTGCAGAACGGTGAACGCGATCCAGAAGTAGAAGTTTGCGTTTAGTACTCCGACCAGACCTGGAAAATAAACAGTGCAATATAGGTCTTAATGTGTTCTGAGCTTCTTTGGCCACATCACAGCGATAGAGCCACGCTGTTGTCAATTATGACTCAGCATTAATGGGCAGGCTCGTGGGGGCAGTACCACTGTCTCACAGGAGATCGACGTGAAGCGACAACTTCGCTGTGGCATTTCGTTCGGTGCGTGAAATTGCAGGATGCACAATACCCATTACATCTTCCCATCCCTTTTCCTTCCCCCTCCCCTCCCGATTGGGCCGGCAACACATCCATGATCCAGCGTTGTGGATGTTCATGGGCGGCAGTGATCACTTACCGTCAGGTAACTTGCTACTATACTTACCCTATTAAGTGAAAAATAGGCACTAACCTATAGGTGCCTTACCTACGAATATGATGAGCGCCAGGACTCCGAAGGTGGCGTGCGCCCTCGCGTTGATGTCGGGGTGTCGCGCCTGGTAGATCTTCACCATGCACAGAACCGACGTCACGTACATGAACGACGTGTCTGCAAGTCACCATTACTCAAATCTACACACAGACACAAACTCACGCCTCTTTCCCAGAAGGGGTAGGCAGAGGTGCTACAAGGACACTCACATTTCGCCTTGTATGTTCCGTCCCACAATGTGATAGGGGGCGAGCCTATCGCCATATCGGGCACGAATTCCTGACTCCGGGCTGATAATGAATAAAAAAACCCAATATAACTCTGCCCGACCCGGGGTTCGAATCTGAGACCTCGAGCTTTGTAATCTTACCGTAGTACAACTACGCCACCGAGGCAGTATCTCTTCTTTATTCCAGTTATCTCTACTTAAATCTAGGTCTCAGTAAGTTAGTGAGACCTAGATTTAACATCTTAACGCTGGTAACATTCTATAAATCATGACGAATTAATTTGTATAATTAAGAGTCGCGTCATAACGCGTCTAAATAAAAAAAACTCATAAGCTTTATTAATTAAACCATTTATTCCATAACCCGCACTAGGCCAGCGTGGTGGACTATATGGCCTAACCACTCTCCATCGATTCTCTCGGTTGTAGAGTAGGCCCGTGCCCAGCAGTGGGACATATATGGGGTGATAAAAAAAATATTCCATAACCCTTTACTCGTATAATGCATTTCAAATTATGTTAGTAATTTTAATAGACAAGCTAGCTTTTAGCTTAGTAAGCGATAGCTCATGGACAGTAGCAAAACCAAACAACACCATGAATTACAAAGCAATGCTTGGCATTTCACTGCGCTCACCATCCTGAGACATAACATGTTAAGTCTCATTATGTCCAGTAGTTACTCTGGCTACAATGTCCTTCAAACGGGAACACAACAGTGCATTTACACTGCTGTTTGGCGGGAGAAGTAGACATTTATGTATTTACCCAGGCGGCCTCTCACATATGAGAGACCTACCACCAGTGAAAGAAAACAGTTAAAGAAAGAGTAATTTAATTAAATATAGTTAAATTAAAATAAGGACCCCGTTTTAGGTATAGGCCTCCCCCAACCCTTTCCACCCTTCCTCATAATGTATACCTTTTTTTTATTTCTAATAATTTTATCGAAACAAAATTAAATAATTCCTTAGTCTCACAAAAAAATAAAAAGTAAAAAAAAAATAACTTGATTCATATTAAGTTATTGCATTAACATAACATAATATCGTCAAGGCTAGATAATCAATATATTTACAAAGTAACACTACAAATTGAAAGTACATATGTACTATTAAAATCACTTTCCATATATCCAAAACTTGGTTTTAATTATTTTTTTGCACAACACAAACATATCAAACTGCAAAATCAATATATTTAATTGAAAAACTCACCAAATTGAAAGTTCATGCTGTTTGGACACACGTGGTAGGCAGCAGACAGTAACCCTTCGCTGACCAACGCGATGCCCATAGCGTACAGCAAACCGAAGTGTTGCGGTATGCCCAGCTCTTTCTACCAACAACATACGATAATAAATATAAAAATAATTTCCATCTATTTTCCTTCCCCCTCCCCTCCTAGTTTCATGTGCAGTGGTCACTTACCATCAGGTGACCTGTTTGCTCGTTTGCCGGATATATTGAATAAAAGAAAAAATCACCCAACAGCCACATACATAGTCCTAACTCCACACTAAGATCGAGTCTTGTGTCGTATAAGAAACTACGAGACTTTTCGATCTCACAAACAATATATTTCATTTATTTGACCAGTGCTATTGGACACTATCAATTACTATTTAATATAAAATAATAGGGTATTATTTCTACTGTATGTAAGTCTGCCAACCCGCATTAGGCCAGCGTGGTGGACTATATGGCCTAACCACTCTTAATCGATTCTCTCGATTGTAGAGTAGGCCCGTGCCCAGCAATGGGACGTATATGGGCTGATAAAAAAATAGGGTATTAAAACTTAATAAATTACAAATATAACACGTTAAAAACTAGACATAAGAATTATCAATAGAGACAAAAATTTAACACTAAAACGATTTCACAAGAAAAAGTACAAATTCTTAAAACTAAAAATAATTTTATGTAACTAATAGAACATACTATTGAAAAAAAAGAACAAATTTCGCTAAAATTCAAACAATTTGATAAAATCTTCAATTCGTCAGTGAAGATTTCGAGCGATATGTAGCGATTAAATGAACAAATCATCTGATATTGCGTACAGTAATCACGCGATATAGCGCGATTTGTAGTGTGCATCAGTTTTTATCAGATAAAATCGCGTAACTTTTAATCAGTAATTATATAATTTATATTTGATTGTTAATTAACGGAACGCGCGATACTGCATGTATTGTTGGAATATAATTTATTTAAATAACATTATAATAGAACAAAATACAAAATGAATTAATATATTACATTGAAACTTGACATCGCGCTATGCATATAAGTAATATATTGACTCTACTTCAAATTATCTATTATAAATATTTTTTTGATAGATAATATTAAGTCACACGATATATTTCTGATAGCCCAAAAAAAATATTCCACAAATCGCGCTATTTCACATTATTAGTAATTAAAATCACGCGATATTGCGTGCTTACATTTAACTATAAAATATAATTTTTCTTACAAGACACTCACAAAAACACAACCCAGGTTGGAGAACCCGTGTTTGAAGAGAGATGGAGTATATATTTCTCACCTGCGCAACACTCCTGGCTCTGTGAGCGCTGTGCCGCCTCCACACCTGGAAGAGGAACAGCACGCCGAGCATCACATAGCCCAGGTTGGAGAACACGTGGTTGAAGTCTGACAGCACCATGAGGGGATGAGCGCAGAGGAAGTTGAAGTAACATAGGTCCTGGTTGCCAGACTGGTTGAGAAGCTGTGGGGGGAATAAACGAATAAATAAACTCAACAGTCCCATATATAGTCTTGACCCCACACTAACATCGAGTCTTGCGACGTGGGTGTCAGTAACTACGAGACTTTTCGCTCTCACAAACACCCAGACTCGATTCAAATACTTGGGGCTCAAATATTTGTATGAAAACTATTTGTCGTGGCGCGGGATCGAAGCTGCCTCTCGTTTCACAGCCGGCGTCTAACTAACTGCGCTATGGAGGCTCTTTTTTTATTTTATTAGCCTATATACGTCCCACTGCTGGGCACGGACCTACTCTACAATCGAGAGAATCGATTGAGAGTGTTTAGGCCACATAGTCCACTACGCTGGCCTAGTGCGGGTTGGCGGGCTTACATACCGTAGAAATTCTTTAAAATCGCTACGGTATGCAGGTTTCCTCACGATGTTTTCCTTACCGTTAAAGTGCGTGGTGATCGACTATCAATACACGGTGTGTATTGATAGTTGATAGCGAAACTACCCTATAAAATAATAAATAAACTCACCCTTTGATAAGTGACGACTAGTTGTATCACCGGGAGGGTGTAAAACACCGCTACAGTGAGAACGTTCCACAAGTACATGTTCGACCTCGTCGAGAGAACTTTAGGGCGACACCTGTTGGGGAGAAACAAAAAGTAAGCGCATATGGCCTTAATAAACTCGGACGAGTGAAGGATTAACTTTAATCCAAGGCTTTAGAATGAACTCGATTATTTTGACTATTAATTTTGTTAAAATATTAAATAATGTAACTACAATACGATGGTTGCCTAGCTCTCTATGCAATTCCGTGTTTATTAATAAATTCTTGAATACCTCGCTATTTAAAATAATCGAGTCAATTCTAAAGCCTTGGACTAAAGTTACCTAATGTTTCGTTCATCCGAGTTTATTAATAAGGCCCTTAGAGTAAGTATAATATAGAGGGAGCGCTGGTACATCAAAAACGTTGATAAAAATGGTGGTGCCGGGCCATGTTTTTCTGCCCTCCTATTGGCTGACATTTGACAGGTTGTCCAACATGCACGAATTATTAGGAAAAGAAAAATTCTAAAAAATACTTTTGGGTTATTGAATTCCACCAAAACTGGTTTTAGACGGATAATAACTAATAATAATAAATACACCCAACAGTCACATACATAGTCCTGATCCCACACTAATATCGAGTCTTGTCATGGGTATCAGAAGCTACGAGAGACTTTTCGGTCTCACAAACACCCAGACCCGACACAAATATTTGTGGGCCTCACAAACATTTGTGTTGGTGCATGGATCGAACCTGCGGCCTCTCGTTTCGCCACGGAGGCTGTCAAACTAAATACAGGGTGCGCAAACAAACGGCGCACTTGCTGATATACATTTTAGTAAATCATGATTACTGTACTGTACTGTATCAGCCCATACACGACCCACTGCAGGGCACGAGCCTCCTCTACAATCGAGAGTACGATTGAGAGTGGTTAGGCCAAATCGTGATTGCGTCTAGATTAAAATGCATTTTCATAGCGTAGTCTGATAATAACAAAGATGCCGCGAAATTAACAATTACCAACACACGTGCTTCCCCTTAACTTATTACGCCAAGTAGATACCTATGTACCTCTGTAACATATGTTAAGGCGAAGTCTATGAAAGTTTTGTTGTTGTTCAAAATGATTTTCACTGTTTATTTCGTTAACTATTTAATAAACGACGAAACGAAAAAATACGTATATGTATTCTTATGCTTCTATATGTATTCTTCCAAACTTGTGCTTTACCCATCCCAACCGGTTTTATTCGAAAAGGTGGTGGTAATTCTTAACACTTTATAAGGTCACATCTCCAAAACGGATAGGTATTTTCGAAATATTATTTCTTTTTTATCATATTAATATTATGCCCTTATATCCAAGTGAGCAAGTGCGCCATTTTCCTGCGCTCCCTGTATAATTCTCTTGAAATAGCTATTAAAAGTACTTACCTTGCCAAGTTGGCAACACATAATTTCCCGGCTAGTCTATACAGATCCTTTTCAGTATTAACATCATCCAAGGTCGACAGATCAGACTCGGTGTCTGACGAAGAACTACCTTCTGTTGGACAAAATAATTTATTTACTACCTGCAATTAAAAGCAATAAAAATAAACGACTGCCTGGCGTAGTTGTACTACGGTATGATTGCAAAGCTGAGGTCTCGGGTTCGAAACCCGGGTTGTACAAAGTGATATTGGATTTTCGTATTCATTATCGGCCAGGAGTCAGGAATTTGTGCCAGATATGGCGATAGGCTCGCCCCCTATCACATCGTGGGACGGAATATACAAGGCGAATTGTGGGTGTCCTGGTAGCACCTCTGGCTACCCCTACTGGGAAAAAGGCGCGAGTTTATGTATGTAAAAATAAACGTATTTTTTCCTCCTCTTGAATCTCCGAATCGATGAAAACCGCATTCAAATCCGTTTTGTAGTTTAAAATATCTGAATGTTCATAGCGACAGCGAGAAGCGACATTATTTATACCATGTATTGACATATGAGAAATTAAACTATCTTTATATACAAGTAAATATGCCTATCCAGGGTATATCAACACTGCTACCGAAAACGAAGCCAAGTAGCAGTTTTAGTGACTACAAACATGATGCAACAAAAATTTATGCAAAGAAACGCGACGATGTTTTTTCGTAATGTTTTAAATATCATTGTGTTTGGCTGGTAAATCCATAGTTTTTGCTAAAATTATAATTTAAAGCCTTGCGTACTATAGCATCACTAAAAATAAAAGGGTGTACATTATTTTTTTAGCATAAAAGTATGTATTTATCAACCAAATACGATAATAGTAAAAAAAAAACAAAAAATCTCGTCGCTTTTTTTGCAAAAAATGTATTTGCATTGTGTTAAAGTCACTAAATCTACCACCTGACTTCGTTTTCGGTAGCAGTCTTGATATACCCTGTATAACTTACTTATTTTATCATTCTTGTTAAAACAATCATACCCTATCGTCATGCTCGGTCTGCTTGTCCGTCATGTCCGTTCCGATATATTATGGTAAAAAAAATCCCCACCCATCCTCGAACTTACCTCGTTGCGTGCCCGTGCCATCCCCTTCTCCAGTTAGGCATTGTCTTGAAGTGCTCTCTCCGCTTATATCCATTACATTGGTGAATCTCCTTCGAGCTGAAGGTACCGAGTCGTTATCATGAGGGGTAGTGTGGGACACTAGACCGTCTGAAAAGAAATTATCTATCAGCCCATATACGTCCCACTGCTGGTCACGGGCCTCCGACACAGTACGATTGAGAAGGGATAGGCTGCTACGCGGGCCCAGTGCAGGCATACTAAAAATCTTACAAATCGCTATGGTATGCAGGTTTCCTCACGATGTTTCTTTCATTAAAGTGCGTGGTGATTGATTATCAATACATATGACTCCGAAAAGACAGAGGTGTGTCTTAAAAGCGTACGTATTTGCGTTTCAAATATAGACAAATAGACTTCGTGAAATGTAACTTGATATGCATGGTGGCCTGTTGGTAACGGACCAGACGCGGCTGCCTACATGTTCGCGATGTTCGCGGGCTCAAATCCCAGGGCACACCTCTAACTTTTCGGATTCATGTGTGTATTGATATTCAATCACGCACTATAACGATGCAGAAAAACATCGCGAGGCAACCTGCATACCATAGCGATTCGTAAGAATTTCTATGGTGTTAAGTCCGCCTGGCACTAGGCCAGCGTGGTGGACTATATGGCCTAACTCTCAACCTTACTCTCGATTGTGTCAGAGGCTCGTGCTCTGCAGTGGGACTTATATGGGCTGCTACAGACAGAACTACGTGAGATGGTACCTTCCTCCTGGCTGCCTTCGACGCTGGTGACCATCCGCCTTCTCTGGCAGAGCACGGCTGTGACAAATGCTATATAGAAGGATGCGAAGAAGCCCAGCACAGCGCCCGCCGCTATCACGTACTCTTGGTACGATATCGTCTCGATTATTCTGAAACTGGGGGGAATAGGGAAAAGGAATATTAGTGAATTTTAAGCACCAAATTTTTTTAAAAAACCTAATTTTATAGTAGACTCATTAGGGTATAATTTAAGCTAATATACAGGGTATATCAAGACTGCGACCGAAAACGAAGCCAGGTGATAGTATTAGTGACTTATTATTCTTGTAATTTAAATCCTTGCGTATCATTGTATCTTTAAAAATAAAAAGTACTACATTATTATTTTGGGAAAACGATGTATTTAACACCCAAAATACGACGATAAGTAAAAAATTATAACAAAATAACTGTTGCTTTATTTGCGATTTTTATAGTTACATTGTATCTCAAGTCACTAACACTACCACCTGGCTTCGTTTTCGGTCGCAGTCTGGATATACCCTGTATAAAGCTGAGTAGTTTGTTTGTTTGTACGCGATAATCTCAGGAGCTACTGGTCCAAATTGAAAAATTATTTTAGTGTTGAATAGTTAATTTATCGAGGAAAGCTATAGAGAACTTTTTATCCCGATAAATATAACGTGACTTATATCGCGGTAAAAACTTTTCGCGCGGGCGAAGGCGCAAGCAAAACCAGTAATATGGAGAATCGAATATGGTCAAGTACCAAATTTACATACATATATACATAATCGTCACGCCTGTATCCCATAGGGGTAGGCAGAGACTATGGATCTCCACTTTGCTCGATCCTGACATATTACTTTCGCTTCATCCATGTTCATCAATCTCTTCATGCATGCTCGTACATTTAACCTGACCCTTCTTGAGGGTATCACCGATTTGGATGGTGTAGGTTCGGTGAGGTCGACCCCTACCGACTCTTCCATTCACCCTCGCCTTGTATATTTGATTGGTTAGTCTCCTTTCATCCATCGTCTCTACATGACCAAACTATCGTGGCATTCCTTTGTCAATTCTCGTCACTGCATCCTCTTTCACTCCACACGTTTTCATCAAATTTAACTCTTAATAAAATATATATTTCCCCACCTGAATCGTTTGACCCTGCCATCATTGGTGGTCACATCGACAGTATCCGACCATCCGAAGTAATGCGCCACTTTCGGTAGCGTGGTATTGGTGGTGCGATCAGCGCAGTCACCATCCGACGTCTTCACTATGAACACTATGTAGAAACCAAGCGGGAACGTGTCTTGCTGAAAACGTGTTTATATTTAAAAGCTACAGAAATGTATACTGGGTACAACTGCAATGTTTATTTGTCTCGTCAAACAGCAGTGTAAATGCACTGTTGTGTTCCTGTTTGAAGGACATTGCAGCGAGAGTAACTACTGGACATAATGAGACTCAACATCTTGAAGATCGTTTTGTATCAGATATCAAACAACACCATGAATTACAAACCAACGCTTGTTATTCCACTGCGGTCCCCATGATGAGACTCAACATCTTAAGTCTCAGGATGGGGACCGTAGTGGAATAACAAGCATTGGTTGATCCATGACTTGATCTTAGTGTGGGGTCAGGTCTATGTATGATTATTGGGTGTATTTTTTTTATTGCAATGAATGGCGAGACGAGCATGCTATTCGCCTGATTTTTTTTTATTTTTTTTTTACTAACTGTTCTAACCTATTTACTGTCTGTTGAAGTCACATAAGTTCCTTTTAGTTTCATAAGCATTAATATTAAGAAATATAAAAGTTTCCAAATTATTAATTGTTAATAGATTTATATAAGTTTTAAATATGTTATCATTTTTTTAATTTCTATTTCTATTTTTTCTTAAATGTCAATGCATGCTGTGGCAACTAAAGGTAATACCTTTGCCTTATTGTTTGTGTATTTGTAACGTTAATTTAATGTAATTTAATTACCACTGATTGTCCTTAAACAATAAAATAAAAAATAAATAAATTGTAAGCGATACGACCGCTAGACAGTAGCAAAACCAAACAACACATGAATTACAAAGCAATGCTTGGCGTTCCACTGCGCTCGCCATCGTAAGACATACGATGCTAAGTCTCATTATGTCTAGTAGTTACTCTGGCTACAATGTCCTTCAAACCAGAACACAACAAAGCGTTTACACTGATGTTTGACGGAAGAAATAGATATTGCGGTGGTACCTAACCAGGCGGACTCGCACATATGAGAGACCTACCAGTACCTGTGTGATTACAAATTAAAGTATTCATCAAAAACTTACTGTTAAAGTGATACCGCCTCGTCGAGTCATCGTCAGATAATACCCATCGTACAGAATGTCTCTCTCATTGTCGAAAACTGGACACTAGAACAAAAACATACATATTTCGCTTAACTAGTGGTTTTCAATACAATTATCAAGATTGCCCACCTGCACTAGGCCAGCGTGGTGGACTATATGGCCTAATCACTCTCAATCGTACTCTCGATTGTAGAGGAGGCTCGCGCCCTGCAGTGGGACGTATATGGGCTGATACAGTATCAAGATTGAGATCATTTCTTACGCAAAATTACATAGGAATCTCCCAAGATATACCACAGAGCCCGCTCTGCTGCTTTGTGCATGCAGTCGCTGCCGGCCCTCTTGTGCAAATCGTCCCGCCCTCTGACCAGAGGACGTCCCACGCTACGTTTGTCAAGACGCGGTTTCCACTCCAGAATGCGCTTACTCCAGCTGTTATCTGTTCTGCGACAAATGTGGCCAGCCCATTGCCACTTCAACCTACTAACTTGCAGCGTATCTTGGGAGAGGACTATGTCCAGCAGTGGACTGCAAAGGGCTGACGATGATGACGTAAAAATCCTAACAAGTAACAACTACATTTTTCTGAAAAGCAAATCTAACTATTGAAAATATCTTGCACTGCTAACCCATCAAATTAATTATTTACACAAACTTTAGTGAAACACATAATTTAACTCTCTCTGTTCAGCCACAGGAAGACCACGGCGGAATACAGGCCTCCCTCACGGATCGCCACAAATTTTATCATACATACACATAAATAAACTCACGCCTTTCCCAGAAGGGGTAGGCAGGGGTGCTACCAGGACAACCACGTATCGCCTTATGTGTCGTCCCACGATGGGAGGGGGCGAGCCTATCGCCATATCGGGCACAAATTGCTGACTCCGGGCTGATAATTAATAGAAAAATCCAATACCACTTTGCCCGACCCGGGATTCGAACCCGAGATCTCAGCTTTGCAATCATACCGTAGTACAACTACGCTAACGCAAATCACATCCACGTTAAATTGAGTCTGAGTACTATTTAACCGCGCTTTGAATAAAAATCCAAAATTCACCAACGAGACAGGCAGAGGCGTTCATTTCTATAAACTATAACATTAAAATACTCACCGAAAAGTTCTGTATAGAGACGACAGCGCAAACATCATCATCCGACTCGATCATCAAAATAACACTCTTCGGCTTCGACAGCCAACTGTACTGCGCATACATGTTGGACAGTTCCAAGTTGCGCCTCTCAACCGGGTCCAGGTCCTGGTTGCAAATGAGCTTCCTTTGTGCACTTTGGATGGACAAGTCCGAAATCTTGTGCGGCTCTTGGTTGAAAGGGTAGAAGTAATATTTCGGCTGGCTAGGCGTGCTCGTGAGGTTGGTTGTCGAGTTCAACTTGATGTAAAAGTCTTCTACGGTCTCGACTAATATAGTCACGTTTATCGAGTCGGGGGATGATGACGTCAAATGAACAATTGGCGTGTTCAAAGTCGATATATCTGTGAAAGAATTTATACTGTGTTTTGAGCACACAAAGTAATATTGAATTATATTTTTTTCTGTTTTATAAGTGCCTTCGTTATTTAAAACTAAAATTTTATACATTTTTAAATAATATTACAGTGCACGCGATATCGCGTGATTTTGTGTGTATAGTTGATCATATCGCGCGATTTCACATGATCTGTTTTTCGGAATACGCGATATTAATTGATTTGCTACGAAAATCGCGCGATATCGCATGATTTATTACACATTTTTTATTTTTAATATTTTCTGATATAATAAGGGATTGCCCTATGCCCAGTAAGGGTAATAAATAAATTATTTATATAAATAGGGATAAAAATATTACGTATCAAAGGGCCACAGTAGACTTTAATCCGACTCCCCACTACGAAGGCGTGAACAGAAAAAAAAGGAAAATAAATACTAGGAACTAAAATATAGCAAACCTGTATTCTATTGTAGTTCCTATGACGAAGACTTAAGGTATATAATGCTTTACTAAAGCATTATTGGAGGACTCATTTTGCATTTATATTATGAATTTCTTCAAAATCTTGTGAAATCACTAAATCCAATTTCACCAATAAATGAAAATCATTTTGAGTAATTAATTTTTTTTTGGTTTTAATATTTATTGTTTGCTTATTTCTTAATTTTGATTCGTTTTTGCATATAGTCTTACCGCAAGTGTCTTCGTTCTCGTCGAACAGATTGTTATGGGGGCACAGCGTCCTCGATATGTTGGTGAATTGCTCCAAACTCACTGGCGTTTGGACCAACATTGGCAGTTGCCACGAGAACACGCCTGAAAGAGACCAATATCGAATCAACATTAACATACATCGTCACGCCTGTATACCCGTAGGGGTATGCAGAGACTATGGATCGCCACTTTGCTCGATCCTGACATACTACTTTCGCTTCATCCTCTTTCATCAATCTCTTCGTGCATACTCGTCGGTTCAGGATTCAGAGTACTTTTGACAACTTTAACTATTTTTAGAAATATACAAAAGCGTGACGACATAGCTAACGCAATTTTTCTATTTCATTTTTTTTTTATTGCACAGGTCCGGCAAACGAGCAAACAGGTCACCGGATCGTAAGTGATCATTGCCGCCCATCCACAACGCTTGGTTCATAGATGTGTTGCCGGCCCTTAAAATCTGGAGGGGAGCGGGAAGGAAAAGGAAGGGAAGAGGTAAGGGGTATTGGGCAGTGTTCTGAATAAGCGACAACTTTTTAAATCCAAATTTAACTTAATTATATACTGTATCAGCTCATATAGGTCCTCCCACTACAAGGCACGAGCCCGATTGAGAGTGGTTAGGCCATATAGTCCACCACGCTGGCCTAGGAGCCTCCTTTACAATCGAGAGCACGATTGAGATTGGTTAGGCCACATAGTCCACCGCGCTGGCCTAGTGCGGGTTGGCGGACTTACATACCAGATTTTTTTTAAAACGGTATGCAAGTTTCCTCACGATGTTTTCCCTCACCGTTATACTTAATAATATGTTTACAACTTATAGACTTTGAGTGTCAAGAAACGTAAATACACCCAACAGTCACATACATAGTCCTGACCCCACATTAAGATCGAATTTTGTTTGGTGGCTAGTGATAGTTCTGCTTACCCCTTCCAAAATACAGTCTTATGTATGACTCATGATTTTCACTTGCGTCTAGACAACGTAAAAACCCTTTAATCGCGATATCTGATACAAAACGTGTAATATTAAATTATCTTATCAAGTACTTAAGCGAAATATTGTTTTTTTTATCTATGTAAAATATATAAATTAGATAAGGCGATATAATATAATTTATATAGAGGTTATATCAAGAGAGCGACCAAAAACGAAGCCAGGTGGTAGTTTTAGTGATTACAGACACAATGCAAATTAAAATTTCTCTAAAAAAAGGTGACAGTAATTTTTTTGGGTTTTTTAATATTAAATATTTTTGTTTGGCTGGTAAATCCCTAGGTTTTGTTAAAATTATAATTTAAACCCTTGCGTACCATTGTGTCTTTAAAAATAAAAACAAAAAATTATTTTGGGAAGTCGATGTATTTACCACCCAAAAACGACGATAAGTAAAAAATTACAACAAAAAATTTTTCGCTTTTTTTTGGGTATTTTTAGTTGCATTGTATCTGAAGTCACTAACACTACCACCTGGCTCCGTTTTCGGTTGCAGTCAGGATATACCCAGTACAAAGCTGAAGAGTTTGTATGTTTGCACGTGATAATCTCAGCAACTACTGGTTAGTATTGACAAATTCTTTTAGTGTTTAATAGTCACTTTATCGAGGAAGGCTAGAGGGTACTTTTATTCCGCGAATATACAGGGTGTGCAAACAAACGGCGCACTTGCTGATATACATTTTAGTATATCGTGATTACGTCTAGATTAAAATGCATGTTCATAGCGTAGTCTGATAATAACAAAGATGCCGAGAAATTAACAATTACCAACACACGTGCTTCCCCTTAACGTATTACGCCAAATGGATACCTATGTACCTCTGTAACAAATGTTACAGGCGAAGTCTATGAAAGTTTTGTTGTCGTTCAAAATGATTTTCACTGTTCATTTAGTTAACTATTTAATAAACGACATACATACCTAAACACACGCTTTTTTCCCAGAAGGGGTAGGCAGAGGTGCTACCAGAACACCCACGTTTCGCCTTGTATATTCCGTCCCACGATGTGATAGGGGGCGAGCCTATCGCCATATCGGGCACAAATTCCTGACTCCGGGCTGATAATGAATAGAAAAATCCAATATCGATAATAATTAGATCAATAATTAATAAACGACGAAACGAAAAAATAAGTATATGTTAAAATATTGTGCTTTACCCATCCCAACCGGTTTTATTCGAAAAGACCACCTTTTCAGTAAAGGTTCTTAAAACTTTATAAAGAACTCCAAAACGGATAGGTATTTTCCAAATATTATTTCTTTATTATCATATGAATATTATGCCCTTGCATCCAACTGAGCAAGTGCGCCATTTTCCTGCGCACCCTGTATAATAGGTATAATAACAAAACAAATATTAATGACTTTTCAAATACTATCTTACGTATAATAAACGATTTTTAAAAAATTAAGAAGGTTGTCATGCTAATTTTATGTTTTAATCTAATTACACTTTCATAATACCAAATATTGAATAAGAAATATATAAGGCGATTAAATATCGTATATCGGAACCGATCACAGCCAATTTATAAATAGAACGCGAAACTGGTAAAAAACATGGGAAAAGTGTTTAAAGTCGTCGAAAATCGTCACGACAATTTATCGGACACGATTTTTTATCGGACGAGTCCGAACACCCGATAAAAATTGTACAAAATCTGCTCACCCTTCTGTTGCCTCGCCGTGATGAACAGCGGATATGTTCTGTTGGCGAAGTCGCTCGCGACTGTCACCCTTGCCGGAGTGTCGTATGCATCTAAGTCCTGCGGAAGAACAGTGTTTTATAATTAAAATACATACATAAACTCACGCTTTTCCTATAAGGGGTAGGCAGAGGTGCTACCAGGACACCCACGTTTCGCCTTGTGAGTTCCGACCCACGTGATAGCGGGCGAGCATATCGCCATATCGGGCACAAATTCCTGTCTCCGCGCTTATATTCAATAGTTAAATCCAATACCACTTTGCCCGACCCGGGATTCGAACCCGACACTTCAGCTTTGTAATCGTAGCGTAGTACAACCGCGTTACTGAGGCAAACGTCAAAAAAAAGAGTTATATTCAGCCGCAGCATACCCTTCGGGAATATAGACATGAGCCTATGTCCATCCATCAACCAAAGGAAGTCCACTGCTGAATATAGGCCTCTCCCAATGATTTCCACAGTGGCCTGTTGGAGGCAGCCTGCGTCCAGCGACGTCCCGCGGCCTTTGCCAGGTTGTCTGAGCCGACATAGTAAAACAATAATAAACCTAATGCAAAAAGGACCATTGGAATCCTAGTCAATTTCGAGGAGTTTTACTCTCCAGGTCCAAAGACATTCGTCAGATTTTAACCTATTTTTATGGGACCACCTGTGAAGCATACACTTTGAAACAAAGAAAGAATTTTCCAAATCGGTTCACGCGTCTTCGGGTAATCGGTAAACATACATAAAAAAATGTGACGCATTGATAACCACCTTTTTGTTGAAGTCGGTTAAAAATAACAATAAACTCACCCCACCAAATTCCAATATATACTCTGTGCTCTTGTTGACAGCGACCGTGTAGGGAACATTGTATTTGTACCTGCAACGAAAAAATATATTACCAAAAACATATAAAATATTGTATATACAGGGTATATGAAGACTGCTACCGAAAACGAAGCCAGGTGGTTGTTTTAGTGACTACAGACACGATGTAACTAAAAATTTCGAAAAAAAATGCGACAATTTTATTTTGTAATATTTTAAATATTGTGTTTGGGTGGTAAATCTATAGTTTTTGCTAAAATTATATTTTGAAGCCGTCTGTTCTATAGCGTCTTTAAAAATAAAAGGGTGTACATTATTTTTTTTCGAAAATGTATGTATTATCACCCAAATAAGACGATACGAAAAAAATTACAAAAAAAAATCGTCGCGTTTTTTTGCAAAAATTTTAGTTGCATTGTGTCTAAAGCCACCACCTGGTCTCGTTTTCGGTAGCAGTCTTCATATACCCTGTATATATTTTGAAGTATTATATTGTGTATTTGTTTTTAAATCATGTATTTTTTTTTTTGGATCCATCTTAATGTGAAATAAACCGGCTTTGCTCCATCTCTGCTTCACCCAAAGTTAGACTGTAACAGAATGCCTATGGCATTAAGACCGCCTGTATACGTATTGCTATATTATAAAATACTAACATCTGCCCGAAAAATTCGCATGCGTCATTAAATTTATTTAAAATTTCCCCTCCCGTCCCGTTATATCCCACCCTGTCCCCTCTCACCTCACCAATGATGTAATCCAGTCCCATACCATCATTTTGAGTATAAAAAGTAACGAATACATCGGAATTCCTTCCTCATCCCACGGGAACATTACATTTTTCGGGATAAAAAGTAGCCTGAGTGTTAATCCAGGGTGTCAGCTACATCCATACCAAATTTCATCGAAATCCATTAAGCCGTTTCTGAGGTCATCGCGCACAGCCGCACAGACAAAAATTCTAAAAATCATTGTTTTGGCTTCTAATACGTTAATATAGTCCCCCGTTATCGTATATCAGTTTTTCTCATTTATCTTCCATGTACAGACATCTATCAGTTACAAACTTATTATATGTATAGATAGATATAAATTACAAAACACTTCGGGTTAGAATTCGGAGAATAGTAAATTAGTTTGTGTAAATTAAACAAATGATAATTAGCTTGACAATACAGATTATTCATATGTACTCAGATAAGTGCTTGGTGGCCTGTTGGTAACGGACCAGATGCGGCTGCCTACATGTTCACGGTGGTCGCTTTCAAATCCCAGGGCACACCTCTGACTTTTTGGCGTCATGTGTGTATTGATAGTCACCACTCACTATAACGATGAAGGAAAACATTGTGAGGAAACCTGCATACCATAGCGATTTGTATAAATTTCTATGGTATGTAAAAGTCCGCCAACCTGCACTAGGCCAGCATGGTGGACTACATGGCTTTACCACTCTCAATCGTGCTCTCGATTGTAGAGGAGGCCCGTGCCCTGCAGTGGGATGTATATGGGCTGATACAATACAGTACTCAGATTGCGTAGTACAAATTACAGTGGTGGAAAACAAGTAATGACTCAATTGTAAGCAGCATGACTTGTTTAGTCTGCGCATATCCAGATACACACTTCGAAACTAGTTTTCAACATAACATAATTACTTCTTATATTTTGATGGGAGAGAGCCTGCTCTCGTTAAGAAAGCACCTACTACCCTTAGTGCTTAGAATATTACAATATAAAGGGAGCAATGTCATACATTTGCATCTTCAAAAATGTAGATATTTTTTTGTTCTGTTCATTCTGAGCCTGGAGTACGAAAATTGGGCCCAATATGGCGATAGGCTCTTCCCCTATCACATCATTGGAGGGAACACACAAGGCGAAACGTGGGCGTTCTGGTTGCACCTCTGCCCACCCCTTCCAGGTAAAAGCGTGATGTTTATGAACTCAAAACTTAACAATGACTGTCCTTGTACTTAGGCAATAAATTATGAATATATTGTCACATTAAAGTTATTGATGAACACATTATGATGTCATTTACTTACAAATTACAATAACTCTATTGATAATAAAAGCAGGACATAAAAATGATAATAATGTATTAAAGCTTTCTTTGTTTTAAGATTACATACCGTTGTTACCCATATATAAATATAATTACAATTAATAATTGTTTCATGATAATATTATTGGTACAATCTATTATATATACTATATACATATATATGTATATACTAGTGGACCCGACAGACATTGTCCTGTACACACGTCTTTAATTAGAAAATTTCACACTTTTTTTTTTTATAAGCTGTAATGAAAATTAAAATAAACAACATTTTCCAGTGGACTAAATTGTGAATCTAAAACATTCTCAAATCCCATTGAACACTCACACAAAATTCATCAAAATCGGTCCAGTCATTTAGGAGTTCAGTGACACACATACACACACACACACACACACACACATGAAATATATATATAACGATATCAAACAAAATTGTACGTGTGCCAATTTACTATGGCGTCCAGATTTTATTAGATTACATATTTTTTATTTATTTATTCAACACGAGTCAGTTTCACAGTTTTTAAATGATAACAACCAACACAAATAATATGTGTATATTTACACAGTTCCAGACTAACTAATTGTTGTAATACAAATATACTGATATACCTAAGACTTTCCATATTTTGCAATAATAATAATTGACACACAGCACAGAATGCCCCCCTTTTTAAAAAAAGTAAAAGTTGTATGAGCCAATAATGCTCATACACCACTTTTTGGGTATATATCCGTCAATACAGACTCAATACAGTCAGTCGTCATCAAAGCAATTGTCACGCGTTGGATCATTAATAACGTAGGCAAGGTGCGACTCAGATCACTATGTAAACCTTTATTTACAATAAATATTTATCAGTTGTTTGGTGTAAACTATTCTTGCCTACTACAACAACGTACATACAAAAGAGGGGCAACGTCAAAGGCATTTTCCTTAAAATCATAGGAAACCAAACCACAAAACCATTATACTAAAATCCAAAATAGACAATGGTTATATTAGATACAATAAGCTCTATATTTACAAACCTTTGCTAACTATTAAAAAAAATAAACCATATTGATTTTTTTTTATGTCTTTTTGTAGCAAAATGTCTGTGGGTAAATACAAAAAAATATTTATTGTTATTTCATCACGATTTCAAATACAAAAAGTCTTGTTTCACAAATAAGTTAAACTTTGTATCATGTTTTGGCTTACGTAATACCAAAAATAGTAAATACTTACGTATTATTATAGAAGAATATAATTCCATCGTTATTTCTGCTGTATTGTTGCGTTTCAAACACCATGCACAGTAATAAAGTCAATTTTATACACAAAACAAACCACATTTTCACGATTACAAGCGTTTATTGTCTAGTTAACTGCATTACACTGTTGTTTTTGTGACTTTTAAATTATAAATTTGTATTTTTCTATGTTTTTAAAAATACTAAACAATAGTGGATAGTTCAGTTGTTACGAGAATTTGATAGTTGTCAAAATCAGTGTCGTATGTAAGCGATTATTAATAAATCGATTAAGAATCGGCAATCGATATATTATGAATTTTAAATGTCAATGTATTTACTTACCTGTTTTCAGATATACTTAACATGATCTCGTGTAGAAAAGTGGTCGTATTATAACTTTGTAAATAAATATGTATTTTACTAACTAAGAAATAATAAAGATTATTTTTATTTTCTTATTTATTTATTATATCATGTTCTGATGTGATACATTAATACCGGTAGGTATCTAGTGTTGAATATATACATATTTTATACTACTCATGCTAGAATGTGCAGTATAAAATATGCGCATTATATTAAGCACGATCGTCGTCCTTATTCGATGATCGTTGCTCTATCTACCGATTTAAGACGTGTTATATCTGGGTTAGTGTTAAATATACCGATCTTGACTTTAGGAATAACAACAAATAGGTTATAACAACAATATTTATTTTATTACAGACGTCCAGCAAATGAGCCAATGGCACACCTGATGGTAAGTGATCACCCCTTTTCATAAACATCTACGACACGAGATGCATCATCATTAGATATGTTGCCGGTCTTCAAGATAAGTACAGGATTTTTTCAGAATGATCGCTTTGTCATATCAGTCGAAAAATATTCAAATCGGCAACACATAAAGGTGAAAATCACATCTTTTTAATTTTAATTTATATGCAATTAACTTAAATATCATGATTTAGATTTCTCATATTTATTGTTATTGATATTATGTTTCGAAACATAATCGATTGTTAGATTATTTTGTTTAATAAATTGATGGGGTCGTCACTTTAAATGTCATAAATATTTATTTATGACTCAGGGCACTTATGATGCGTTCAAAATAATAAGTTTATCTTAATGAATCAACATTTCTCCTCTCATACTTATGCAGTTAAAAATGTATTTCTGGCAATAGTTTCTAAAACTACATATTGTTTATTTGAATTCTGTATTAGAGCATTATTTTCTCTTTGTACATGTCCATGTATTTACGTTTTTAGTAGCTTGAATCCAATAATGTCTTACCTTTATGAGTAACAAAGAAATCTGTGAAAGAAATAGAGCGTGACGTATGAACAAAAATATCTTGAAATCCAATTTATTAAGCTAATGATAATTGCACTTTCTTAGTTTGCTTTCGACATGATTGACAGCCTCCGTGGCGTTGTTGGTTAGACGCCGGCTGTGATACGAGACGCTGCGGGTTCGATCCCCGAACCAAAATATGATTTTTGTGTCATCCACAGGTATTTGTTTCGGGTCTGGGTGTTCGTGAGACCGAAAAGTCTCTCGTAGCTTCTGATACCCACAACACAAGACTCGATCTTAGTGTGGGGTCAGGACTCTGTATGTGACTGTTGGGTGTATTTATTATTATTAGTTATTATCCGTCTAAAACGAGTTTTGGTGGAATTCAATAACCCAAAACATTTTTTTTCTTTTTCAAATAATTTGTGCATGTTAGACAACCTGTCAAATGTCAGCCAATAGGAGGGCAGATTTCTTTATTTAAAATCCTGTTAGATGTCTAAGCATGCTGGTTTCCACACGATGTTTTCCTTCACTGTTAAAGTTCGTGATAATTGAATATCAATACATATGACTCCGATAAGTCAGAGGCATACATACATTTTGATTTGCGTTCCGTCCCACGATTTGATAGGGGACGAGCCTATTCCCATATCGGGCACAAATCCCCGACTCCGGGCTGATACGAATAGAAAAATCCAATATGACTGCCCGACCTGGGATTCGAAGCAGAGACTTCAGCGTTGTAATCGTACCGTAATACAACTGCGCCACGGAGACAGTCAGTGAGTCAGTGGTATATACTACATCCATAGTCAGAGCTTAATAGGTGTGCCCTGATATTTGAACCCGCGAACACCGTTTTGGCATCCGCGTCATATCCGTTACCAACAGACCACCACTCGTGTAAATGATTTTTTTATGATTGCTATGTTTTTTAAAAATTATAGAATCACAAGGCAGTATACTCAACGCCTTTGCTAAGAAAAAGATACAAACACAACACATGATTAATTGAAACAAGCACATTTATTTCATACAAATAATCATCATTAATAGCAAAATATACAAACAAAATTGTCAGCTTTGGTCACTGAGCTACAGCCGTGGATAACATTATTTACAATTAGGGGCTCGGATTTCACAATAAACGGTGGGAGACCATAGACTAACATTGTCTATTCTCATATACCAAAGAGAATGCACGTGATGGTACAATTAATCTGACTTCTATTGGCATGCGGCGAAATTTGGAACTACAATTTTTTTTTTAAATATTCAACGAATTGTTTGAGATATGTTTCCATAATATGAACAAGCATTTATACTCGTAATATATTATTAACATGTCCAATATAATAAAATGTGAAGTGAGAAAAACGGTTCCTAATATTTTGACAACAGCATGAACCACATTAGGACACCAGAAGATCGTAGACAATGTATAAATGTAATGCAAATACAACTTATTCATAGTCAATTTCTAAACATATTTTAGTTATCGAACATTGTCTTCTTCGCTCAAACTGAATTCAAGTCATTCGAGGGATAAAACTTTCGGTAACTAAAATTGGTTTTAAAACTGTGTATGAATATGGTTGCAAAAGTATTAGGATATTTATGGTTATATTACAAGTGAATGCTGTGTCCAATATACAAATATGACTTTTACAAATTAGAAATATATATATTTCACAAAACCCCCTCCATAATTCTGTTATGTACCATTCACTTAACTTACCTATGACGTCATTTGATAGTAAACTATATTATACAAATATTAGAAACATAACTTTGAGTTTTTAGACTGATATTTTCCATACAAATTTATAAAGAAATTTATTATTCGAGTAATTTTCGGCCTCATTCCGACAGTTTTAAAACCTATTTTATTTATCGAATGTTTTGTCCCTTTCAAACTACTTTTTAATTCAGCTTGAGCGAAGACAAAACATTCAACAGCCAAAATAAGTTTTTAAAATGTCTATCAAAAAGGCCGTTTAACAATATTTTTATTGCAGCAATTTTAAAGATATTTCAAAGACTCCATACATTTTTAACATCAAACATTTAAAGTTACATTCGTAAATAAAACTAACAGTTATTGTTAATCGGTGGGATTATATAGGTGGTATAAAACGTCATAAGATAAATTACTGGTGTACGCAATTTTGAACATTATTCCATAGTCATAGGTCCTAAAATCACTACACAAATCAGCATTAAGTTACAATCAGTTCGATCGGCAGAAACTAGTAAATTCTAATTATATATTGAAGCATTTTTATAACTCAAATTATATATATATATCAGCCCATATACGTCCCACTGCTGGGCACGGGCATACTCTACAATCGAGAGAATCGATTGAGAGTGGTTAGGCCATATAGTCCACCACGCTGGCCTAGTGCGGGTTGGCGGACTTACATACCGTAGAAATTCTTTAAAATCGCTACGGTATGCAGGTTTCCTCACAATGTTTTATATTTTTTGATGTTTTTCCTCATGATGTTTCTTTTTTTTTCACGATGTTTTTTTTAACTCAAATTAACACTTGCATATTGATTTTAGGAACTATTTGACATAATCTCAGTCAAAATAATATATTAAATTAATAAAGAAATTCAAAATGGATCCATAACTCAAATCCGAACCCCTTATAATTTACAAAAACAATTTCGATTTTTAATTGAGACTTTTTCTTAACAATACACGGGCTGTAGTCGAGAATATTTTTAATGTCAGTTTTTTCGCAACACGGAGTTTTTTAAAGGGCGACTACAGCCGGCACAGACTGAGATCTGTCGCAGTACATACCAGTTATATACTGAGTTATATACTGTTATATTGTGAATAACTGCCGTCGACACATTGCTGTTAAATATATAGTAAAGGAGACATGGTACGTTGATGCAAACTGAACATGTAAAAAAAAATGAATTGATTACCGTATCAGCCCATATACATCCAATTCCTCCTCTACAATCGAAAGTACGATTGAGAGGGGTTGGGCCATATAGTCCATTAATTGATTATTAAAAAGAAACATAAGTTATATTTTAATTGTGAATTTAAAACATTTTTACATAAATATTTCTTACTGTCTCCCATACTAATGACTGTAAATTTTCATTACCTTTTCAATTAGATTAAGTTTTTCTAAGATGTAGATATGTCTCGTAGCGTAAACATGTAATTCATTTATAAATATCTCAACAGTTTTAATCAGTTTACTTTTTCTAACAAAAAGACTCACCAACGTCAGTAGAACTGCGAGAAATTTTACTTCGAGACATATTTACAATCTGAAATACATTGAGTATCAAATGTTCCCTTAGAGTATAATATAGAGGAAGCGCTGACATACATTTGCGTCTTCAAAGACGTATTTTTTTTATTCGTAATGTTGGTAGCACTGCTATGTTAGTGAAAATTGAACTAATCATTTAACAACAAATTGCTATCAATTCCTTTGGTATCCGAAAGTAAATTTAGATTTTATCCGTCCAAAATTGAGTTGAATACAATAGCTCTAAACCGTATTTTTTTTTCTTTTTCAAATAATCGTGCATGTTGGATAGCCTGTCAAATGTCAGCCAATAGGAGGGCAGAAAAATATGGCCCGGCACCACCATTTTTATCTACGTTTTTAAAGTACCAGCGCTCCCTCTATATTACAAATACTAAGAATGTTCCTATATTGGTAATGAAACAAAAGCTTTAATTAATTCGTTACAAAAATGTCTGAAAATAGAGAAATAAGGTTTTCCTTTTCACCAAGGCAAGTTATAATTTCAGTCAACATTAAGGTTAATCATTTACTGTTCCTAACTAAACTTATCTTTATATAAATTATATATATTTTAATTTTCCGTTGCATTACAGTGGCGTCGACGAGTTTGCGCGATTTCTATAATGTTTGGTTTTTATTCCCGTGAATATATTCTGAAAGATATAAATTTTAAACCAATAAAAGCGTATTAATAAATATATTATTTCTGTGAATGGCGAGACGAGCATGCCGTTCGCCTGATGGTAAGCGATACGACCGTTCATGGACAGTAGCAAAACCAAACACCATGAATTACAATGCAATGCTTGGCATTCCCCTGCGCTCGCCATCCTGAGACATAAGATGTTAAGTCTCAACATGTCCAGTAGTTACTCTGGCTAATGTCCTTCAAATCGGAACAGACAAATATTAAAGGATTTCAGAGACCACAACCTTAGTTAAAAAACTGTACGGATTACTAAACCTACATAAAAAAAAGTTGCCAATTTATAAAATTGTCTTTGAAATCGCACAAAATCGTCAACAGACCAAAAAAAAATGTGAATATCTTAAACCTATTATTTTTACATCTATACAATAGAAAAAGTATGTTAATTAGATTGTTATATAAATATTATTACAGCTATATTTAAGTTTATAGTTTTTCAAGCTGCTTACGTTAACTTTTTAAGGGTTCCGATTGAGGCGTCTTTCTACATGCTGGTGTAGACATATGGTAATTAATTTAATCCACACGTTTCTCATCACCCCGGGTAACATTGTACAAATTAAAAAAAACCCCGAGATTTTTAAAATAAATAATCGCGTTTGAAATGTTCACGATTTTTGACCACCGCGTATAGATACGAGAATTTTTACCGCTCAACTGAACTTCAGTTCAGTTGGGAAACTAACCTGAGCCGTAAAACGAATCGTACCTTACGGGTTGATCAAAAGCCTTGAAAACTACAATCGCAAATTTTTACAAAACTACCAGGCTGTTTTTTTAAACTTTGTTAAATGTTGCGGGGTGATTAGGAACATGTGGTTTAAATCGAATACCATATGCAAATATCAGCCTGTATACTGATTTAAATTAAAAAAAAAAACCTACAATTGTCAATTGCAGATATGTACATGTTTGTATGCAATTTTGGCACTGTCTTCTTCAATATCTATTTATTACTTATAGAAATAAGCTGAGCTGTGCGCGAAACTGTCATGTCTGCGAACCCCTTCGGGGACACAGGCGTGAGTATACAGGGTATATCAAGACTGCTACCGAAAACGAAGCCAGGTGGTATTTTTAGTGACTACAGACACGATGCAATTAAATTTTTTGCAAAAAATGCGACGATTTCTTTTTAATTTCCTATCATCGTATTTGGGTGGTAAATACATACATATTCCTAAAAAAATAATGTGCACCCTTTTATTTAAAAAAACAGCAAGGCTTTAAATTATAAATTAAGCAAACACTACGCATTTACCACCCAAACACAATATTTATAACATTACAAAAAATCGTCACGTTATTTTGCAAAATTTTTAGTTGCATCGTGTCCGTAGTCACTAAAACCACCACCTGGCTTCGTTTTCGGTAGCAGTCTTGATATACCCTGTATATGCCGACACCAAAATCGAAAACCCGAACCTACATCTAAATACCTAGACTTATTATTATCACATACTGAAAAATATGGAAGAATCAATTAGGAGAGCTATCGAGGTCCGTTCCAGGAGTACATTCTAGAATATTTTTAAGCCCATACATCCCACTGCTGGGCGTAAGAATTGTCTGTAATAGCAGGATAACGCAGCCTCCGTGACGCAGTTGAGTTGGACGCCGGCTGTGAAACGGCATGTGATTTTGTTCGCTATCCTGTCTCTAGTTTATACTGTATATTTGATGGAAGATTTATTGTTATTTTGTTGATTCTCTAATCTTTAATGGTATAACTAAAACCGAATAAAGTGCCATGCCATCATAACAAGCCATGTTTTCTTTTTTTTTTTGTTATTGACAGCCTCCGTGGCGCATTTGAGTTGGACGCCGGCTGTGAAACGAGGCCGTGGGTTCGATCCCCGCACCGCAAATGTTTTTGCACATATATTTGTCTCGGGTCTGGGTGTTTGTGAGACCAAAGTCTCTCGTAGTTCCTGATACGGCCAAGACTTAATTAATCTTAATGTGGCGTCTTATTTACTGTTTTTATACTCAAAATACCGTTCGAATTTGATTTAACAATTACAAAAAGATCTTTCGAAAAAATGTTATCAAATTGGCAAATTACACTATTCAATCGCAATTTTGAATACGAAATATCAAAAATCTTTTTTTACGTATTTTTCTGTTTGTTATCAAACCGTTTTAGACTAATGTAGAATAAAATCTTACTTTAAATTTCGTAATTCATATTATTTTAGTCTTAATTGTACACGAAAATAAAACAATGTACAGAAATAGCAAAAAAAAGTTGAAATGGCGGACTTATCGCTGTAGACAATGTCTTACAGACAATCATAGGATAATCTTCAGCAGTGAGATGTATTCTAACTAAAATCATCAATTGTGCTTAGAGCATTGTAATATAGAGGGAGTGCTGTCATACATTTGCGTCTTCAAAAACGTAATTTTTTTGTTCGTAATGTTGGTAGCACTTTGTTTTGAGACTGTCCCGCCCTCACACCCGCCACTGCAACTCCTGTGTTGCAGGATCAACAGCACGCGTTGTAATGACACCGAGCATCAGCTCAGCGCGTCTCCGGGAATGTCTAACTTGTCTTTAACCCGCAACGAAGTTAATCATAAAGTTAAATTAACAGGAGTTGGAAATAAATTATTGTCCACTTCCCTCCGTAGCAAGCGGGTGGCGAAAACAACGAACTAGAGGTAAATAACCTCGCATAAAGACTTTGAGACAGTTGGTAGCACTTGCATAGTGAAAATCTAACTAATTATTTACCAACAAATTGCTATAAATTCCGTTTGTAACTAAAAGATTAGTAATTATCCGTCTAAAACGAGTTTGAGTGGAATTCAACAGCCCTATACTATTTTTTTATAATTTTTCAAATAATTCGTGCATGTTGGTCAACCTGTCAAATGTCAGCCAATAGGAGGGCAGAAAAACATGGCCCGGCACCGCCATTTTTATCTACGTTTTTGAAGTACCAGCGCTCCCTCTACACTATAAATACTCTAAACAATTATGGGACAAATCTCGAGTATTTTTATATAAATTTTACACATACCTATTAATAGATTTTGTTTTTTTTTTATATTTTTGCAAATAATTTCCTGGAACGCCCCCTTTTCATATGTATCCTCACATTTAATACTAATTCACATTTATACACGTAAATTCGATAAAAAGCACGAAAACAGATCACAATTAGGGTTAATTTAGTATATAAAGGCACTCTACAGTAACATCGGACGTGGCAAAACAGACCTTGTGCCCCTGTCTTAAATTGGCTTTTCAATTGGCATGTTTTACTTTAAAGGGAATACTACTGATGACCCTTCTGTTTAATTAACATTGCTAACTATATTTTAACTCAGATTTAAAACTGCAAAACAAAAAAATAAATTTAAATGATAAATTGAGTCTTTAAGTCTTATGTAACTCGAGAACGCAATTTCAAATAATTACAAACGAAGTTGTTAATACCAAAAAATATTATTATGTCATAAAATTAATTCCCAATGCTATATTTGGCATTCTCTCGATGTTCAGGGGCACAAAGTCCTAAATAACAAATTCCTGTAACACAGGGAATAAATGATATACGATTGGTCTTTAAAAGGCCTCTTGGCCTTAGCGCCTTGCAAATAATTCCAAGGCACTGTTATGACGCTGCGTCATAACACGCGACGTATAACTCCGTCATATACGTCATGGTGGCTGTCTCCGCTTGCGAGTCAAATTGGTCAGTCATTAGTCAGTCATTGAGTCAATATCGACGTGTTATAAGACAAGACGCAAAACTAATTTAATACAAATAAATATTGAAGTTTGCGATTGATTAATTATTGAGCGGGTAATGACGTGTCTCCGTCAGCACTAGTCGGGTAATGACGCGTGAACACGTCATGGCGTGTTTGTCCGTCGTTTGCAACGGCCGGCATAATGTTATTTTACTTCACTTTCCGCCGGTCTATCCTGATGGGAGACGTCACGGCCTGGACCATCTCGGCTATGTGCGAGTCTATCCTGGGCTTCTGCAGCCTCTTCGCCGACCTCGTTCTGAACTTTGCCGATTCTTGATTCGCCACGAGGTTCGGTGTCAACGACTTTATGCATCTGAAACAATGACATTGAATTTAAACCATTTTTCGTGTTTTATCGCGAGCTTTTATATTTAGTAGTTATATGTTTTACTGGTAGGTCTTATGTAAGAAGCTAGCTGGTAGGAACCCACGCAATGTCTATTTTTCTCGCCAAACAACAGTGTAAATGCACTGTAAATGTTGTGTGTGTTGGACAAAATGAGACTCGATAGACTTGTATACGACTACGATGAATCTCATTATGCCAGCAATCGAGAGTACAATTGAGAGGTGTTAGGCCATATACAAGTAGTCCACCAAGCTGGCCTAGTGCAGGTTGTTGGACTTTACATACGATAGACATTCTATTAAAATCGCTACGGTATACAGGTTTCTTCACAATGTTTGCCTTCACCGGTTGTGAAACGAGAGGTCGCGGGTTCGATCCCCCGACTAATGTTTGTCTACTCGAGTCTGTGTTAGAGAGCAAAGACTCTCGTAGTGTGCGTTCAAGGTTCCGTGCTTGAGAGTATTATCATCTCACCTGGTTGCTTCCAGCAGTTTCCGGGACAGCAGTTCGTTCTTCATCTTGGCGGCAGCGAGTTCCCTCCGTAGCTGGGACTTTGTTTTATTTCCGGCCGGATGTAGGAGCGGATGTCTCTTCAGCCGCGCCGCGGACGGCCGGACGCAAGGATCCGGGTCCACCATTTTCTAAAACATAGGCACGTACATAAACTCACGCCTTTCTCCCAGAAGGGATAGGCAGAGGTGCTGCCAGGACACCAACGTTATAACTCCACATAATAACTCCTCTCGTTTGTTGAAAAGTTAGTTTTTTTTTATTGCATATTTTCGGCAAACGAGCAAACAGGTCACCTGGTGGTAAGTGATCACTGCACATGAACATCCACAACACTGGATCATGGATGTGTTGCCGGACCAATTAGGAGGGGAGCGGGAAGGAAAAAGGAAGGGGTATTGTGCATCCGGCAGTCTCTCTCACCGAACGTAACGCGACAGCTGAGCTGTCATTTCACGTCGATTTCCAGTGAGACAGTGCCACCACCTCGGATGAGCCTGCCCATTCATGCTGAGTCATGACTGACAACAGTGTGGCTCTACCACTTCCAAAAAAGTTAATAATAATATTGTTGCATAATAATATTACCTTTAACAACTGGTTGAAGTCTCTTGACAGGTTTGGCAGGTCCGGCAGCTTCCCTTCTCTGTAGTCGTGCCACTGCTGGCCGTTCTTGGGCAACGGACCACCTCCTGCCGCCTCGAAGAGGGTCAATCCTGTGAAATATTAATCAATATATTGATATACTCTCTAATGCCATATAAATAAGTCACATACATAGTCCTGACCCCACATTAAGACCAATTAAGTCTTGCGTCATGTGTATCAGAAACTACGAAAGACTTTTCGGTCTCACAAACACCCAGACCGGAAACAAATACCTGTAGATCACACAAATATTAATCTCGTGCGGGAATCAAACCCGCAGCCTCACGTTTCACAGCTGACGTCTAACCAACTGCGCCATGGAGGCTATCATACACATAATTACATGTTAGACGGTTGCCGCAGTCTTGTACAAGTAACGATGACTGATGAAGTAGGCCAGCATGGTGGACTATATGGCCTAACCACTCTCAATCGTACTCTCGATTGTAGAGGAGGCTCGTGCCCTGCATTGGGACGTATATGGGCTGATACAGATTGATGACTCACCAAACGCGAAGATGTCGGCCTTGGCGAGATGCGTGAAGTCCTCTTGCAACACTTCCTTGGGGAGGTACCGGCAGTCCCCCTCCTCCACCGAGGGGGAGGACACGCACGTCACGTGGCCCAGGTCACCTGCACACGCACTGGGGTCAGTAGGGTCATACAAGCTTAGGGACTATTATAAATCTATGCCAATATATGAAGCTGTATGGACTGATTCATGGACAGTTTTAAAACCAATTTTGGTAATCGAATATTTTGTCTTCTCTCTCTTTCTCTCTACAGCGACAGGAAGTCCACTGCTGAACATAGGCCTTCCCCAAGGATCTCCACATTGACTGTTGGAAGCGGCCTGCATCCAGCGACTTCCTGCAACCTTAACCAGGTCGTCCATCCGGTTGTCTTCTTCGCTCAAACTGAATTAAAAATTCGTTCGAGAGGGATAAAACATTAAGGCCCAAAATAAAGCCCGAAGACTTTGTTTGCACGCGATTATCTCAGGAACTAATTGTCCGAATCGAAAGATTCTTTATATGCTAGCTAGCTTATTTATCGGGGAAGGCTATAGGGTAGTTTTCACCCCGTGTAATAATGTACTCGTGTAAGCACGCACCGATCTTGTAGAGGTGGTGGTGGGGCGGTTCGTCGTCGTCATAGCCGTCGTCCGAGTCGTGTGCTCGCTCTCCATCGCCGCTGCAGATGAATATGTTCCCGGGCTTGACGTCCATGTGGACCAACTGCAGCGAGTGTATGTAACTGCACGCAAACAATACTTATTCTATACTCTCTGGACACCACATACAAAACAATTACACAAAAGGAATTAATAATAACAGTACAAGAGGCGGCCTTATCACACTCGCCAATTTCTTTCAGGCAACCTTCGGATGGTGTTGCGGCGACGACTCGTGCGTATAATTGTGTATTTGTGTATTAAATAAAAAGTCTGAGGCGTTTAACTATATGAGCACGTATAATCTTTGTAAAGTATGAGAAGAGAATCAAAAAGGGAAAGTAAAAAAAGAAGATATATAAAAATATTAAAAAAACACAATTTTCGTGACGCCATTTGTAAAATGAAGCGCGTCTAATTCAGAAAGATTAAAAGTTAATAAATCAATAATTGCAAATGGCGCGCAAAAGTAAAATAAAAATCGGTTAAAATTAAAAGTTTCGCAATATAGTCGTTAGATAGCGTGCTAATCAACAGATGGATATATAAATAGGGTACATAAATAAATACACCCAACAGTCACATACATAGTCATGACCCCGCAGTAAGATCGATTTTTCTATCGTGGGTATCAGAAGCTACGAGACTTCGATTTTAGCACCCAGACCTGACACAAATACTTTTGGCTCACACAAACATTTGTCTCGGTGCGGGGATCGAACCCGCAGCTCTCGTTTCACAGCCGGCGTCTAACCAACTGCGCCACGGAGGCTGTCAGTATGCATATACTCACGCCAGTCCGTCGGCGATGTGGGCCAGCAGTAACAGCAGTTCGTTCTCCGTGAGCGCGCCCTCCTCCATCTTGTGCTGCAAGGAGCCGCCGTCGCAGAACTCGTTTTGGATTATCATGTGATCATCCTCCGCCCACGCCGAGTAGTATCTGATGACATTCATTGTATTAATTAGTTAGCTTGCATATTTTTTTATCAATATGATTTTTTTTTAAAATCGATAATATATTTTGCCCAAAAAAAACAGGTATTTTTGTACTTGATCAACTTGCAGGTGTATATTTTATATTATGACAAACGCAATTTCTTGTACTTGACCAACATGCAAGTGTATTTTTGTTTTCCTTTAATTTTTTTAACTAACATGCACTTTTTTGTTATAAATAAATACGCCCAACAGTCACATACATAGTCGTGACTCCACACTATAATCAAGTCTTGTGTCGTGGGTATCAGGAACTACGAGACTTTTCGGTCTCACAAACACCCAGACCCGACGCAAATACTTGTGGTTCACACAAACATTTGTCTCGGGGCGGAGATCGAACCGGTTGCAGTGGTGAGTGGTGTGTGGCGCCTACCTGACGACGTGCGGGTGCTTCCCGAGCGCGGCGTGCGCGTACACCTCGGTGAGCGCGGCGCGCTCGGCCGCCGAGCCCGCCACGGGCCGCAGCGAGCGCTTCACGGCGTACACGCAGCCGTCCAGCTTGTTCACGCACTTCGTCACGCGCCCGAACTGACCGCGCCCGATCACGCACAGCTCCACGAACTCCACGTTGTAGCGCGATATGTTCGACTCCTGCACACATAAAGGCACACACATAAACTTCTCTACAGCATGGTTGAGGAGGCCGATGGCTGGCACATGCGTCATACTCGTGAACGGGTGCTGCTTGTATAGACTGTTCTGTCCGATTTGCTTACAAATATATGTCACTTGCAAATTAAAACAAATTATCAATGAGCTGCTCTGATTTGGGCCAACTTGTAATTTTTGTAATAATCACAATATTGTAAACTGGTTTTGAAAAGAGCAACACTAGAGTTTCTTGCCCGTTCTTCTCTAGTGAAAACCGCTTTCCGAACCGGGTGGTAGAAAAAAAGATATATGACTGAATCTAAATAATGTTGAACATTTTAATGGATTCAATAAATTATTTTCATTTTCATTTACATTGTAACTGATTGATAGATTACATAAGGCTTTCACAATTACTCACTGCGTTAATGAAACATAGTACGCTGATTCTTCGTTTTGGGCTACTTCGCTTCACTCGGCCATATTAAACAGAATGTCAACACAGCCAGCAACACATCTATGATTCAAGTCTTGTTGATGTTCTTGGGCTGCAGTGATCGCTTGCCATCAGGTGACCTGTTTGCTTGTGTGCCGGACCTATTGTATATAAAAATAAAGCGTACATACCCTGAGTCTTTTGGCCGGTTGTTCTGGCGTGGCGTCCCATGTCGGAGTTTTGGACAGTGTTCTCTTCTTTTTGTTCAACGCTTGACCTGCGAACAAGTTTTAATTTCATCCGGGGCCATTGCAGATTTCAATAAACATAATCACAGGACAATCATGTACAAAATCACTATGTACCATTGTAAATAAAATTCTTAAAAATATCAGCTTTTTTAAATATGACGAGTTGAAAAAAAAATGCACAAAGTATTGAGTCAGTGGGTGGTACAACAAAAAAAAGATAATAAATAAATACACCCAACAGTCACATACATAGTTCTGACCCCACATTAAGATCAATTAAGTCTTGAGTCGTGAGTATCAGAAACTACGAGAGACTTTTCCGCCTCACAAACCCAGACCCGACACAAATATTTGTGCGCGACACAAACATTTGTGTTGGTGCGGGGATCGAACCCGCGGCCTCTCGTTTCATAATCGGCGTCTAACCAACTACGCCAAAGGCTGTCACGATTATAATTATTATTGCTTTTAATTTTATAAAGCTGATATCTTCTTCACAAATGCCTTAAACATACAAAGATAATATTTCAATTTTCAACACTTATTAAATGTAATGTTTATCCTATGTTTCTATTGAATAAAGCCAATAATAATTTTGTACACAATGTCTTAATTCAAAAAAACCATTGGCTTTAAAAATATAAATTTTCATAAAAAAATTTATATGTAATTTAGGTAAAAAATTCTCACCGTCTGGAGTGAAAGGGTTGATATTGGCGACGGGTCGTTTGACCATCAGTCTTGACTCGTCGAATTCGTCCGGTGGTAGGCTGCCCAGGGCGCTGTCTTCGTCACCGGACGGCGGGTGTAGGTGGTGACTCGAGCCAGATGGTACACCTGATGATGACAAAAAAAGTTATTACATGGTTGTTATCAGGTAGCCAGTACTGTACTGTACTGTATCAGCTCAGATACGTCCTATTGCAGGGCACGAGCCTCCTCTACAATCGAGAGTACGATTGAGAGTAAGGCCATACAGTCCACCACGCTGGCATAGTGCCAGGCGGACTTTACATACCATAGAAATTCTTGCAAATCGCCACGGTGTGTAGGTTTTCTCACGATGTTTTCCTTCACCGTTATAGTGCGTGGTGATTGACTATCAATACACACAGGTAGCCAGTACTAAGGATAAAAATCATTCTGCAACTTGCTTAAATAAATATAAATACACCCAACAGTCACATACATAGTCCTGACCCCACATTAAGATCAATTAAGTGTTGTGTAGTGGTTATCAGGAACTACGAGAGACTTTTCGGTCTCACAAACACACAGACAAATGCTTGAGTGCTTCACAAATATCTGTCTCGGTGCGGGGATCGAACCCGCGGCCTCTCGTTTCACAGCCGGCGTCTAACCAACTGCGCCACGGAGGCTGTCAAATACTTGAAGTCATATTGCGCTGTAATAAGCTTCTGACATCCTTCGTGACGCATTGAGCTGTCTATATACACCGCAGGTTCAATTCCCCCACTGAGACAAATTTTGTGGAGCTCAAAATTATAGAGTGAAGTCTTTATGGACACAATTTTTTTATTGTATTGTATCAGCCCATATACGACCCACTGCAGGGCACGGGCCTCCTCTACAATCGAGAGTACGATTGAGAGTGGTTAGGCCATATAGTCCACCACGCTGGCCTAGTGCGGGTTGGCGGACTTACACACCGTAGATTTTTTTTTTATCGCTACGGTATGCAGGTTTCCTCACGATGTTTTCCTTCACCGTTAAAGTGCGTGGTGATTGACTATCAATACACACATAATTCCGAAAAGTCAGAGGTGTGCCCTGGGATTTGAACCCGTGACCACCGTGAACATGTAGGCAGCCGAGTCTGGTCCGATACCACGAGGCCACCACGCACTTAAATACCCGTACTGAGACAAATTTTGTGGGGCCCAAAAATAGAGTGAAAAGTCTTTATAGACACAAGACTTGAGGCAAATTGCTAGTTGCAACAATAATGCCGGCACTCACCCGTCTGTACGTTGAATTTGGGTGGGAACAGCCGCGTCCGTGGCGGGTGGTGCGACGGGGTCGAACACTTCTCCAGTAATGTTTTCGGCGTGTGAGGGCTGTCGAACAATCTGTAACAAAGAAAATATATTCATAATTAAATAAATATATACACCCAACAGTCACATATATAGTCCTGACCCCACATTAAGATCAATGAAGTCTTGTGTCGTGGGTATCAGACATTACGAGAGACTTTTCGGACTCACAAACACCCAGACCCGAGACAAATACTTGTGGTTCACACAAACACTTGTCTCGGTGCGGGGATCGAACCCACGGCCTCTCGTTTCCCAGCCAGCGTCTAACTAACTACGCCACGGAGGCTGTCAAATTTCTGTATTGTGGCTACACTGCAACTGATTGTATCCTTGAGGGGTAAGCAGAGGCATAGTCCCACCTATATCGCTTATGACTGCCGCGGTGACTACAGTACGATTACAAAGCTGAGGTCTCGGTTTGAATCCCGGGTCGGGCAAAGTGATATTGGATTCTTCTATTATTTATCAGCCCGGAGTCAGGAATTTGTGCCCGATATGGCGATAGGCTCGCCACCTATCACATCCTGGGACGGTACACACAAGGCGAAACGTCAGTTGTCCTGGTTGCACCTCTGCCCACCCTTTCTGGGATAAAGGCGTGATGTTTATGTATGTTATGTGTGTATATCGCTTATTTTTATCATAAATTGTGATGACAACGAAAGCTTATCGCCATGCCGGACACAACATCTAGCCGCAGGCAAATTACATATTTTTTATCCGTAAATCGCAGGAAAAACGAAGAGCCCGACCTGGGAATCGAATCTAGGAACTCAAGAATCACAGCCCATACGTGCAACAAGATAAAAGAGGCAAAAAACAATCATTCTCGTAACATATATCAGGCTAAACGAAAAAACAAAGTTCACACCAAAAAATCGTTACAATTATATTTACTCACGAAAACATGAAAAAAATACACACAATACCAAAAAAAAATCTTGGGACTTGCCAAAACATCTTAGCTCAGGTGATGTCCCAAAAAAAAAAAAACAAAAAGCATATCCACACACAAATATGCACCTTGACACGTCGTTATAAGGTTCAAAATATATTGTCAAGTGTTTTTTGGGGTTTTTCGTGGGTGTTTAGTTATTTTTTGCCACCCGGCAGATGTCAGAATCATATGTTCGGGGCCATTGTGTTTGATAACTGTGCTTTAACGTATTTCCAACCGATTTGGAGGCAAATTTTGGGTGTTTTGAATTTTTCAAAGATAAAAATGTAGTAACAGCTGTTTCTTTCGTATTTGTGATATGGTATTCCCGCAGACCAATTCTTAATTTCACTTTCTCTTGTACTTTAAATAGTTTATCATTTTTTTAATTAAAATTTTCATATCCCAGGGCATACCTCTGACTCTTCAGAGTTATGTGTGTATTGAAAGTCAATCACCACGCACTTTAACGGCGAAGGAAAACATCGTGAGGAAACCTGCTTAGCATAGCGATTTGCAAGAATTTCTACGCTACGTAAGTCCGCCAACCCGCACTAGGCCAGCGTGATGGACTATATGGCCTAATCCCTCTCAATCATACTCTCGAATTGTAGAGGAGGCTCGTGCCCTGCAGTGTACGTCTTTGTAATTTATTTATTTAAGTGTTGTGCACTCCTTTAAGTGGTATATACATCAGAATGTAACAATAGACAAATAAGCAATCTGATTTTTAATGTATATACTGTTGGAGAACCTGAATTCAATAAATAAATAAACAAAGTAAAAAAATATAAAATTACCATGACGGCTGTTACATGGTACACTAAAATATCTTACATTATTCTTACATACATACATAATCGTCACGCCTGTATCCCATAGGGGTAGGCAGAGACTATGGATCAATCTAAATTATTCTTCAAGGCATTTATTGTAAGTAGACCCAAATGAAATCACCGATAAAATCTATTTATTAAAAACATCGTAAAAAAAATTAAAATACATATTTTTTTGTATTGTATTGTATCAGCCCATATACGACCCACTGCAGGGCACAGGCCTCCTCTACAATCGACAGTACGAATGAGAGTGGTTAGGCCATATAGTCCACCACGCTGGCCTAATGCGGGTTGGTGGACTTTTACATACCATAGAAATTTATACAAATCGCTATGGTATGCAGGTTTCCTCACGATGTTTTCCTTCACCGTTATAGTGCGTAGTGATTAACTATCAATACACACATGACTCCGAAAAGTAAGAGGTGAACATGTAGGCAGCCGCGTCTGGTCCGTTTACCAACAGGCCACCACGCACTTTAAAAATACATAAAAGCAGTCACAATATAACAGTAACGTACAAAACCAGTCTTATGTAGGTGAAGGAAGCGACGCGTTGCGACTTGTTTAGACCACGTAGCGACAAGTTGGCAGTGAACAAAACATGTTTAGAACATCGTGGAAATGTTGACGACCAACTTACAATATATATTTTT
Source organism: Theretra japonica (assembly GCA_033459515.1). Taxonomy (NCBI): domain Eukaryota; kingdom Metazoa; phylum Arthropoda; class Insecta; order Lepidoptera; family Sphingidae; genus Theretra; species Theretra japonica. The sequence continues at coordinate 1,343,861 of CM065952.1, forward strand.
ATATAGCACAGGTCCGGCAAACGAGCAAGCAGGTCAGCTGATGGTAAGTGATCACTGCTGCCCATGTACACCCACAGCGCTTAGATCGGGAGAAAGGATGGGAAGAGACAGCAAAGCTGTCGCTTCACGTCGGTCTCCTGTGAGACAGTGGTACCACCCCGGACGAGCCTGTCTACTCATGCTGAGTCATGGCTGACAACATTGTGGCATTACCTCTATAAAGATATGTAAACTCACGGCTTTTACCCAGAAGGGGTAGGCAGAGGACCAGGAAACCCACGTTTCGCCTTGTGTTCCGTGTCACGTGATATGGTGCGACCCTATCGCCATACCGGGCACAAATTCTTGATTTGGCTGATAATTAATAAACAAATCCACTATCACCACTATCTGACCCGGAATTCGAACCCGAGACCGCAGCTTTGTCACCGTTTCTTTTTTAATCATTTTCCAAAAAAAATTATTCATTCATTTTAATGGTCAGTAAAAGAGAAATCTAAACTAGGACTTAATTGTTCAGGGAAAATCCCATAATATTGGATTGTCCCAATTGAGAATCGAATAAAAAATATTCCGAATTGAGAACCACCTCCTATTTTGAAGTCGGTTAAAAACACGTGTGGTCGGAAGTGGCCAAACGCGTCAACAGCATATTAATGACACTTTGCACATATCGATATTCGTATTTTTGTCCACTCGCATTTCGTCCTAAATCCTTTACGGACAAGTCGTAACGTGTTTCATCTCCATTGTCGCGAAAACTGGTTTCATTGTTAACTTGCAAAATGTTATATTTAGGTATTTTAAGGATTAGTCTTGTGTGGAGGGTGCGCTTTAGAAATAAAATCCACATGTAAAATCACTTTGAAAGAATCCTGTTTGAAACTTTTTAGTATTATTCTTGAGCTTTAGAAACTGGAAACTGATGCAATATGGTATTTAAACCGTTGCAATTAATGTGATTGTATTGACAGCTACATCGAAATTCGCCACTGAGATTTTGAGATATTTTCCTAATGTATCTCATTTATTTTGGTACATTTTTTGTACACTGTTGTAGGCAGCCTGCATCAAACGTCCCGCGACCTTTACCAGGTCGTCTGACCACCTAGTGTGTGGACGTCCCATGTCATGGAAATCATTGGTTGAGGCCTATGTTCAACAGTAGACTTCCTTTTGCTGATGGATTGGATTGGATTTGTAGACTAGCAGGTTATGAAACGATAGACAATATAGTTTCAAATATTTTTTCAAGCTTAATTACAACTGGATAATAATTCTTCATTTTACTTTTACCAAAACATTTTGTTATCACACATTGTTTCTATAACACATTGTTTCTAGCCAAAAATATTTTTCATACTCCAAAGAAATTGATTTATGGAAATTATATTTGAACCAATTTTGTTGCATAGACAACTTGACTCTGATATTAAAATGTCAGTAGATAATTACTTTTAAATGCTTTTAAATTAGATTTACCTTTAAAGTTATTAACTTTGTTCTATTGTGTGCATGCAATCTAACAGTTTGTGGTTAACTTAGATAATTAGCATTTGCACCAAGGCAAATGTTTGTGAGGGTCAAAAAAATTTGAGCCTCAGTGTTGTTAGATTGACAAATTTCTTATAGCTTCTGATATCCACAACTGACTTAGTTGATGAGACACTCAAAAGGCGCATTATGTCCATACTCCCAGACAATTGTAGAAATGGGAAAGTATTAGAAGATACTTGAGTCAATAATTGAAGTAATGATTGCAAAATGGAAGGTGTATATGGCATCCTCCATGTACTGACAGCCTCCATGGCATAAATGGTTAGACGTTGACTGTGAAACGAGAGGCTGTGGGTTCAATGCCTGCACCAACGCAAATGTTTGTGTGGCCCACAAATATTTGTGTTGGGTGTTTGTGAGACCGAAAACTCTCTCGTAGCTTCTGATTCCCACAACACAAGACTTGATCTTAGTGTGGGGTCAGGACTAGGTATGTGACTGTAAGGTGTATTTATTTATCCTTTTGTACAAATATAGATTCACATACAAAGTAATGCCACAATCTTTGCAGAGCTGGCTATTTAATGCAATAAGAAAGTTTTATATGGCTAAAATAATATCTTATTCTTTAAATATCTCTCTGTAAACACAGTAGTATTTAATTATGAATGATTATGGTTACATTCTTGTCTAGAAAACTGCCCTGACACTTAATAGAGAGTTCAGGTATAGTCAGGCAAAAAACATTTTACTATTTCTCATTGATTAATACCATTATGTCAGCATATTATAAATAGGATATAAATAGGATAATCACAGAATGTGAGACTTGCATAAGTCTCTATAGCAGGTCTTACACCTTGTACTCAGTGGTAGCAATCTGGGCAGATAGTAATCTTGCCCTAGTAATACAATATTTATTTCTCTAAACTCTAACCAAGGAGAAGTAAATATCAATCTAACATAGCAACATTGTCTTTAATAGTAGACATGTACTTTAATAAACATTATTATTTATTTATATTTATTTACATGGTAAACTGTATGACCTAACCACTCTCAATTGAGTCTCCCGGTTGTAGAGTAGGTCCATGCCCAGCAGTAGGACGTATATGGGCTGATAAAAAAAAAAATCTTTAATTTTACAATAGACATGTACATTTTAATTTAAACCTGGAGAGCTGAAACACTTGCCTATACCAGACACTAGTCTCGCATCAAATATGTGCCTTATACATATTTGTAAACTTCTTTAAGAGATAAAGTTATTATTATTAGTTTTTTAAAATACATAAGTCCAGCATACAAGCGAACAGGTCGCCTGATGGTAAGTAATCACTGCACATGAACATCCACAAAGCTTGGATCATAGATGCTAGTCCATCAAATCAGGATTACATGGAAATATCAAATTATTTATTTATTTCATACTAATTAGAAAATACAAGTATCAAGGTAATACTTGTCCTTTCTATGTAGTGTATTGCACATGATAGTGAAAATGACAAATTAAATACCACAAACAGGCAATTGTCATGCTAAAATATGCATTGGAAATCAAAAGTGACTATTAAAATATTCTTTATTGCTTAAAGAGCAAGGAGAATGTTTTATATTAAGCTGAAACATTTATCATTTTAATTAATTAATTAATTTATGCTTAACTACACAAAGAAAGAAAAAACATACAAAGATAATAAAAATTAAGAAAAAAGTACAGATGGCGGATTTTAATTATACTATACGAAATATATTTTATCCGAAAATGAGAACTAACAATATTTATTGTAGAATTATAAATTACAAGAGCTAATTTCATATATTTACAAGAGAAAGTGGCACATAGACACGTGAAAAAGATATAATAAAATATAAACACACCCAACAGTAATTAAGATTGAGTCTTGTGTCTTAAGTATCAGGAACTACAAGACTTTTCAGTCTGACAAAGGTAGTGAATCAGTAAGATTTTAAGTGCACATATCGCAAGAATGCAATAGTAAATTAATTTCAAATTAAGCACAGTAAGAGATGATGTTATTACGTAAACCATCACCTATTTCATATTGTTGTGTTTTAATTTCTAAGCCTAATGATATAAGAATATCAGAATCCCTCTTTGTTTCTTCCAACTTTTATATTGAATGTTATACCTTTGCAATATTGGAAAAAAGAGTTAAAACAAGGACACTAAAAATGTTGCCAATTACTTTCATACCAAATGTAATGTTTTAGCCTTTATAACTAATTATAATAGAAATATAATCAGCACACATACACAAAATATCTATAATTTATCATAGTATATAAGATTTGTATAAAATTATAAGGGTATACTCGATTCAATAAGTTTAATGCTTCATTAACTTATAAAACAGCTTAACAATTATTAAAATTCATACACTAAATTCTAAGGCCCAAAAATATTTTTTGTCATAGCTAATACTCAGCAGTACTGTAATAACTTTTTTTAAAAGAAATCAACCTATACAAGAATTATTAAATCTATACACATGTAATTAGCAATAATTACCATGATTTATGAGAAAACAAGTGTGAAAGTGACTTTGGTTAGTAATACACCTGACCTTAAGAAAAAACAATGTTTATACACAAAATTATGTCCAGAAAGTTCACGTAGCAACAAAAACCGTTGTTTTACAACAACATCCAATAGTTTGTGTCGCATTACATAATACGAGAATGTTCTAAAAAACAAGCATACACATAGAAAGTGAGAAACCATATTTATGACCTTGATATGCAAATTTTATGTTGTTTTCGTATTTTATACGATCTAAAAACACTTGTAACGGTGATGCGTGGTAGTTTTTTTATATCTATGGTTTCTTAAGATGCCTAGGTCTTACCTCAAAGCCCTAACTCGTTTGTAAGGAGGGCTCTGCGACACGGGAGCTGGCGACGCGTTCCTTATGCCATCATCGTCATCCAAACTGCTAAAGTCCAGCTTCCTAGGCACTATAGAAGCCGGTATCGGGCTCAAATTGTCCGAAAATATGTTAAAAGGGTCTGACATTTCACACGAAGTTTCAACAGAGAGTTCCGATGAATTATGTTTGTTGTTGAACCCAGTCTTCATTCTATACCACTCCGTCATGTCTATATACTCATTTGAAACACTTTAAAACAAAAATATCACAAGAGAAATCACAAAATTTCGTTATTAATCGTTCACAAAGCACTTTCACGAATTTCAATCAACGTTATGGCGGATGACGCATAGCACCTGTTTAGTGGTTCGGCCAATCACAGCGCATTATTCGACCGGTGAGGCAAAAATTCAAATTTGATTGGCTCATGTTATTTTTTTTAAATAACGATGTCGCTTCCTCTAATCTGATTGGCTGTGGTAAGGACGCGTTCTACAAAAAGATGCGTTCTTTGTTAAAATACGCCTTGCTTTTTAATACTATTTGTTGGGATTATTATACTTTTATTAATTTTATAATAACATCTGTATTAAAAGAAAAATATTATGTTTTATTATTAAATCAATCACTTTTTTTAATAAAAAAAAAACAGCAAGCATTTAAAATTAAATGTAAGCGTTATGTTAATTTCCTGTAGATGGCGCTAGTTATGATTATAGTATTTAAAATTGGTTCATTTTTATTAGAATAATATTAGACTATTAATATTTATAATAATATTGAATTTCAATGACATATTTCTTGTAAATATATATAATTAAAATTGCCTACAAAGTAGCTTACATGACACGTAACATAGATGGCGGTACGGAAAAAAATATAAAAAAAAATAACTACTCTTCCACTCGATGCTAGATGTCACTGTCAAGACATTTTATTTTAAAAAAGTTGCGGTGTTATTGCTTTATAGTACTTTGTTGTTACAGAGCGTGCAATAAAAAGAAATGGAAGTAGATGGTATTGCAGGTATTGTAAGCAGTTTTCTATTTTCTCACAGGTACCACACATTCGAAAAGATATTTTAGAGCTATATTAACCCTTTATCTATTTAAAATAATTCGTAAAGTGAAGTTGATTAAAGAATATTTAGATTTAAGCATTGGCCTAAAATGGACGTAGTTTTTTAAATCAATGGATTGAAGTATAATATTTAAATGGAAATCAATGAAGAATGCAAAAAATATCTGTAACCCGATTTTTATGGGCCTTATATTATGCGACATTTATTGATATTAAAAACCGAAACCAAGGCGTGAAATCTGCCATTAGCTAATACTAAAAGTACATTCATAAATAAAACGATATAAATAAAATTATGACAATTTTAATATCCGTGACTAATTAGGAGCGTGACCAATTGCTCCATAGATGGCAGCACGCGTCACCGTCAGTCCCGCATTTAAATAAAATATGTGAATTATTTAAACGCTTACCCTTTAGTGCGATTAATTTTGTTTTTATCCGCTTCTTTGTTGAAAACAATAGTTGTAACATTGAATTATGTTCGGTTAGGATTTTATTCATATTGAAAATTACCGGCAAGGATATTACTAATTTTAAATAGTCATATCTTCTTTTTGTTCTTAAAAAAGCTTACGCAGGGCAATCGAAATATGTTTTTTGGGTGATTTTACAAATATTACACACTGTAAATTGTAATTACCTTGAACTACAGTAAGGCGCAGTTGTACCACGGTATGATTGCAAAGCTGAGGTCTCGGGTTCTAATCCTGGATCGGGCAAAGTGTATTGGATTTTTCTATTCATTATCAGCCCGGAGTTAAGAATTTGTGCTTGATATGGCGATGGGCTCGCCCCCTATCACATCATGGGACGGAACATACAAGGTGAAAAGCACATCTGCCTATCCGTTCTGGAAAATAGGTGTGAGTTTATGTATGTATGTAAATTTAATAAGATGATTCCTAAATAACATTTATTTATAATAATACAACGAAGATAGAATAATTACAGATTGTGTTAAAATAACGACTACAGTATGTTTTTTTAAAATAATAATTTACATACATACATAATCGTCACGCCTGTATCCCATAGGGGTAGGCAGAGACTATGGATCGCCACTTTGCTCGATCCTGACATACTACTTTCGCTTCATCCACATTCATCAATCGCTTCATGCATGCCCGTCGGTTCAGGGTACTTTTGACCTGGCCCTTATTGAAGATATCACCGATTTGGATGGTGTAGGTTCGGTGAGGTCGACCCCTACCGACTCTTCCATTCACACTCGCCTTGTATATTTGTTTAGTTAGTCTCCTTTCATCCATCCGCTCTACATGACCATATACCAATAATAATTTTATTTATTAAAAACCCATTATACATTTTTATAGATCGCTGGTCCCTAAACTAGGATATAACCTGTGTCTTAGGAAACCAGAGACTTCACATACATTGTTTCGAAGGATTTTATCCTGCTTATACATTTATATAACACAAATTATATGTTAAATCAATAAGGCTTTTGATGTTTGCATCGGATTATCAAAGACAAAAAAAAAAAAAAATTGTAAATTGTAAGTATGTATGTATATATATCCTTTTTATGTTGGTAACGAATATAAAGAGAGTGAAATGTGGTCCGTCGGGCAAGGATATTATGTCCCTAAAGCTCCATTTACAAGGAGAGTTTCTCGCGGCGCGAATGCCATTATCGCATGACATAACCGCCATAGATTATCGTGTTCTGACAATGTTTACACGATGCAACTTTTTTATATCCTTACGATAATCGTATCTCCGAGGCGAGAAACTCTCCGTGTAAATAAGGCTTTAATATATTCTTTCAACAAAATATTCCGCATCCAAAAGTGCAGTACGTGAAGAGAACGGTTAAATAAATAGTAGTTATTATGTACATAATACATAAACACACGCATTTTCCCAGAAGGGGTAGGCAGAGGTGCTACCAGAACACCCACGTTTCGCCTTGTATATTCCGTCCCACGATGTGATAGGGGGCGAGCCTATCGCCATATCGGGCACAAATTCGTGACTCCGGGTTGATAATGAATAGAAAAATCCAATATCACTTTGCCCGACCCGGGATTCGATACCGAGACCACAGCTTTGCAATCGTACCGTAGTACCACTACGCCACCGAGGCAGTCTTATGTACAATAATTATTATAAGCTATCAAATGAACAGACACATAACTCACATATGTATTCCTGACACCAGACTAAGATCAACTTTTGGATTAACACACTAATAGTTTTGATCTTACAAACGCCCAGACACGAAACAAATACTTGTGGATCGCACAAATATTAATCTGATGAGTTTAGATAAATAAATAAACTGACAAACAAGATTAACTAGGATTATATATTAAGCAAATTTAAAGTACACAGACAGTATGAAAAAACGTATGTCAAGAGACGAGCGGAAGGAAGTAGGAAAAAACATAGACATCATAATATAACTAGCATAGACAATGTTTGTTTAACAACTTGAAGTTATATTGGCACTTAATCGATGAACTGCAATATTACTAACAGTCTTGGTGCGGGGATCGAACCTGTGGCCTCTCGCAACAGATCCTACTCTCAACCAACTGCGGTATAGAATCTTTCCAATTTTTGCGTCATATTGAAAGGTACCATATAAAAATACTAAAAAAATATAGTTTTTTACCAATATTTATCATCACGCCAAACACCACGGCACTGGCAGGGCAATTAAACTAATCTCGGCGATAAACAGGGGGTTGAAAAGTTATTTTGACAACCCCTTTAGCCAACTGTCCTTAACTAATGCGTACTCGGCAAATAAAATAATTTGAATATAATATGGGGTGGATTTCGTTGGGGGTTGATTCGACATACGCTATTTGTAGCAGACTTGTTATTATTAATTATTAATAATAGAATAATGGGAGAGAAAAACTATTGTGTTCTGGTTTGAAGGACATTGTAGCCAGAGTAACTACTGGACATAATGAGACTTAAACTTATGTCTCAGGATGGCGAGCGCAGTGGAATGCCAAGCATTGTTATGTAATTCACGGTGTTTGGTTTTGCTACTGTCCATGAGCGGTCGTATCGCTTCTCAGGCGAATGGCATGCTCGTCTCGTCATTAATTGAGATAAAAAAAAACATACTGGTACGACAAAGTGGCTACACTGCTTGATGGTAATCGCAGTGCAGATAGAGTATCGACGTGAGATGTTCATCTCGACATAATGACGCCTGATTGTACCCGGATATACACAGCGCGACACGACACACGTGGCTCACTATGGCGGCTCCTTAACCACTGAGCACGGTCGCTATTCGAATACGAATATATTAATTAATTTAAATCTTTATTAATGCGTGGTGGCCTGTTGGTAACGGACCAGACGCGGCTGCCTACATGTTCACGGTGGTCGCGGGTTCAAATCCCAGGGCACTCCTCTGACTTTTCGGAGTCATGTGTGTATTGATAGTCAATCACCACGCAGTATAACGGTAAGGAAAACATCGTGAGGAAACCTGCATACTGTAGCGATTTTCAAGAATTTCTACGGTATGTAAGTCCGCCAATCCGCATTACGCCAGCGTGGTGGACTAAATAGCCTAACCATTGTCAATCGTACTCTCGTTTATAGAGTAGGCCCGTGCCCTGCAGTGGGACGTATATGGGCTGATACATAGACATAGCATGGGTACCAGACCAAAAAAACGCTAGCGTGACGACCTGCTTTCAACTCCATGTGGATTAACTCCGGCTTGAACCGCAATCTATGAAAGGAAAAGCGTTACTTTGCCCAGCAGTGGTAAACAAAAAAGTGAATATTAGACTCTAAATGATACGAATACGTTAGTGTTATTTGTTAAGCGGATTTTGAATGAAAGGCCGCGGGTTCGATTTCGCTACTGTATCAGCCCATATACGTCCCACTGCTGGGCACGAGCCTCCTCTACAATTGAGAGTACGATTGAGAGTGGTAAGGCCATATAGTCCACTTCGCTGGCCTAGTGCGGGTTGGCGGACTTTTACATACCACAGAAATATATACAAATCGCTATGGTATGCAGGTTTTCTCACGATGTTTTCTTTAACCGTTAAAGTGCGTGGTGATTGACTATCAATACACACATGACTCCGAAAAGTCAGAGGTGTGCCCTGGGATTTGAAAGCGATCACCGTGAACATGTAGGCAGCCGCGTCTGGTCCGTTACCAACAGGCCACCACGCACTGATTAATACTAATTAAACATATGAATACATAAGCCATATACTACTACAAAGAATATACAAGTACTATGAAATCAATAGTTATAATTTAGTTACTTTTCAAACTTATCAATAGCCTTGTTGTAACTAGATTAACGGTTAAGGCAGTAGATAGTCGTAAGTTCGAGTCCAACGTACGGCTAACTTTTATTATTATTCCTTGCCGTTTATAACAACGAACCTTGCGTACTTATTTTTAAACTAATTTTTACAGATTTAGTTTCCAGTCCAATCAATCCATCAGCCAAAGGAAGTCCACTGCTGAACATAGTCTCTCCCAATGATTTCCACAGCGACCTGTTGGAGGCAGCCTGATTTTGAGCAGATTTTGTTTAGTCGCGCATAATTGTGTCGCGAATTTGGTTTAATTTTTACATTTTTTAACTTCGCGTCGTTTTGATCACTGCAGCTTTGCATCACAGGGCGGACTGCGGTGTTAGTCATCTGCTCAGTGTATGTAATACGAAAAATGCGAAAAATACCTTCCATCCATCAGCCAAAGGAAGTTCACTGCTGAATATAGGCCTCTCCCAATCCTCTCTCTCTCTCTCTCTCTGTGTAAAATACCTCCACTTAACAATTATTAAAATTAAAAAGTTAATTTAAAAAGTTGTTTGTGATCCGATTAACTTTTTCTTATTTAACATGTTTAAAAAAAGATGCATATGTTTACAAGATAACATCGAGAACATACTAACGTTGTTTAAAAGATAGATAAAATCTGGAAAGATATAAAGATCAGCATATTTATTTATTAGGAAAACAAACAAGTATACAGATAGCCTCAGTGGCGCAGTTGGTTAGACGCCGGCTGTGGAACGAGAGGCCGCGGGTTCGATCCCCGCACCGAGACAAATGCTTGTTATGTGAGACCGAAAAGTCTCTCGTAGTTCCTGATACCCACGATACAATATTTGTTCTTAGTGTGGGGTCAGGACTATGTATGTGACTGTTGGGTGTATTTATTTATTAGGTTACAAGTAAACATATTATCTTAAGATTAAGTTAGTGTACACTCCACAACTTTTCGCGTATTATTTAGACTAATTAATACTTAAAAGATCTGTGCTTAAATTTCAAAATATTTGAAGTCCACCAAACCGTATTAGGCTAACTTAATATTTCAATCGTGGGCTAAAAAACCCAACAGTGGGACGTATGTGGGCTGATAAAGTGACGTCATCATTCAAAACCATACAACACTAAAGCGAGACAATATTGTAATGACTAACTTGACCTACTGTATCTCATCCCTTATTCATACCCTAGCTCACTTACAACCTTTTTCTTCAACATTTTTCTTACACCCCCTCAATCTACTATCGACTTTATTACAATTAAATAAGGTTGTAAATCAATTGGGAGATAAAAGGCGGTTGCGACGTTACAGTTGTGAGAGCCGTGACCAATAACGGAATGGGGGTGTGGCTAATTTCAAAATTGGAACGCTTCTTTTTTTTTCTTGAAGGCGCGAATCCTGTTTCTTTCGCGAGCCAGTGTCGTGTCGGGCTCGGAAGAGGTCGGACGTTCACTTTTTAAGGATGTAGTATATGTAAAATTATGTCATGCTTTTATGTTGGGTTGTAAATGTACTTGGGTGTAGAGGGTTTCTGAGTTTCCGTAATAATAATACCTTGCGGTTTATAAAAATACCTTATATGCATATCAAATTTATTTGCTACATTTATAAAAATGCACCTACTTCATATGTCCGAAACCTTTTTTTTTTACTGTCACAAATTAAATTTATCTTACAAGAGAGAAACCCCGGTTCCTTACATTTACAAGCATTTTCGTAATCGTCAAACTTACCACTGACTTGTCAAAGAGGCAAAAAATTAATAATATTATTATGAACTTTTTAAATAAATTACATAATTAAATTACACCACAAACTGACAACCATGAAACAATAGCGTAGCCGCGCTACGAGCCAGCCACGCCGCTACACCTCTACGGCGTAGCTCACCGCAAATGCTACGAATAATTAATTTAAATATTCCGTATTTTTGTATTTTATACGTTTTACTTCATTACATTATAGTAAGGTCATCGAAATTGTTTTAAGGGGTCATGGAACTTAACTTTTTAAGAGTTACTGTTTTAATACATTGTTTTTTATATTCCAAGAAATATACTTTTTAAGGGAATTAATTTTTGACGTAATGTATTTAATATTTTAGCTACCAAGAATTGGTGAGGCAATAAACTACAAATACAATAAAAACTAAAATATTAATGTTCTAATAAAAATCCATTTCTAACAATAAAAGCAATAAATACAATTGTCTATGGCGCGTTGCTAAGAGTTGTATTGAGCCACCACACAGAGCGCAAGTCAATAAATTTTATATAACATATAAAAAAACACCCACATATTACCTTTTAACCCCGGCATAGCACACATAGCCGCTGACCGCTAACACCCACAAAATTATCTCACCACTCAACATACAAAAATCCCCTTAAACACCCACAAATAAAGGTTAAAACCACCGCAAACTTAACTTTGTAAGTGCAAGGAGCGACCAGTATAAAATGACCCATGACGTCTCGGAATAACGATTTGAAAAACTGCAAGCGGCTCCTCAACGAAGGTCAGTAAAAACTGGCCGAACAACAATAGAAGCGAAAAAGCCAACTAGAAACCGCCCCTTTGTCGAACCACTCCCATCCCTTAGTCGACGCTCAACCGCCGGGGAGAACGCACGCGCCCCGACCGATCCGCGATCGAACATTTCAAATTTCGAACCCGTTTGACACATGTCACGGCGAGAAATTCAAATTTCGAACCCTTTCGATACATGTGAAAAATTCAAATTTCAATTTTCGAACTGTATTAGAAATGTCACATTGATAATTTCAAATTTGGAATTTCGTTTGACGTTTTTGTTTTAAACCGTTTTTTTTTAAATAATGATATAAACGTTATTATGTACCCAACGGACAATTTGAAAAATGGACAGTTGAAATTCGTGCAGAAGTTAGACCACAACATTATGTTGAAGACTATACAGAATCTGTGTTACAACAAAACAACGAATTTTAATATGACGTCGCCGTTCCTAGTCGACAATATCTTGCACCAGCAGAAAACCGACTTTCAAAACCAGTACCTCAACCAACAGCTGGAGAACTACGTCCGTCATTACTCCAGGGAGAATTCTCCAGAAGTCGATGAGACCAAACTGGCCGAGACGGAGGACGAAAACCGGGACGAATGCCCAGAAGAGGCCAAAATTGACGACGAAGATTCCAAAAGCCGTGACGAATTTCCCCAAGTCAAAAACGAAGGGTATTATACCAACGATTACTATAACCAAGAAGTTAGGAATGACAAGGATGTGTTAAACATACCGAACTTGATGCGTCGGTGCCAGATTTGCGGACTAGACTGTCCTCCGTTCGCCTGTAGGAAATCCGGGATCCGAAGGCTGGAAGAGCTGGAGAAGAGGTTCAATCTGGGAGGGTACCAGGACAATTCTGGAGATGAAGGCGAGAAGGAGGGAAAGGCTTACAACACGGAGGAAATCGTGAGGAACTGTGAGGAGTTTCACGAGCAGAAGAAGCCCTTGCTGAAGTTCAGCGTGAGCGCCATTTTGGGAGACAGGGAAGATGGTATCGGAAAGAATACTAATATTGGAGGTAAGTCTTTTAGTTATAGAAACTATTAATTTTATACTTCACTGTATCAGCCCATAAGAGCCCACTGCTGGGTATGGGACTCCTCTACAACTGAAAGTTTGATTGAGAGAGGTTAGGCTAAATATCATACTGGCCTAATGCTGTTTGACTGACTTTATATTTTATTAGATCACATTTATGCTCGTAATAGACAAGCTATGTATGCATTTGTTAATTTCCATCTGGCTCGTCTAGTTTTATATTTTATACTCTACCAACATCTTGGGGATCCAGGCCAACCTTACCTACATGCGGAGCACCCTGCCGATCAACCAACGAGGTCAACCACCCACCATCCCGCTTTAGACAAGCGTCGTGGCTTATATATTGTCTAATCTTATCCTTTCCTAATACAGAGTATATCAAGACTGCTACCGAAAACGAAGCCAGGCGGTAGTTTTAGTGTCTACAGACATAATGCAACTAAAAATGTTACAAAAAAACGCGACGACTTTTTTATGTTATAAATATCATTGTGTTTGGGAGGTAAATCCATAGCTTTTGCTAAAATTATAATTTAAAGCCTTGCGTACTATAGCGTCTTTAAAATTAATCTATCTATCTAAATCAGCCCACGTCAACCCACTGCTGGGTATAGGCCTCCTCATTTGCCCTTAAAAATAAAAGGGTGTACATTATTTCTTTAGGAAAATGTATGTATTTACCACCCAAATACGATGATTGGAAAGAAATTACAAAAAAAAAACGTTTCTTATTTTGCAAAAAAATTAGTTGCATTATGTCTGTACTCACTAAAACTACTACCTGGCTTCGTTTTCGGTAGCAGTCTTGATATACCCTGTATATTGTCTAGTTTCTTCCTTTCCTAATATAATAATGCGATTTAATATAATTTTCGGTCACACCGTGTAGGTACCAGTATTTTATCGCTCTTTTAAGATACCGACCCGAAGTTTAGTTGAGACAAACTACTTGCTAAAATATTATAATCTTAAATCGCGATTTTTAATAAAACTAACAGGCTGATTTTCTCCAAATTTTTTTTCACGGTTACCTGGGGTGATTAGAAACACGCGAAATTAATTAATGATCATAATTCATCAATATCACTCTGTATGCTTTGCTTATTGAGGGAAAGCGAAAATTATTTGTTTCGAAACCTGTCTATTTCATATCTAACTCGTCCTTTATCTTTCTGAATAATTTATTTATGAGTTAAAGACGCGTTAATTGCAAGAGACTCCATCTATCCATCAGCCAAAGGAAGTCCACTGCTGAACATAGGCCTCTCCCAATGATTGCCACAGTGACCTGTTGGAGGCAGCCTGCATCCAGCGACGTCCCGCGACCTTTACCAGGTCGTAAGGAACTTGCCAAGGTTTAATGCTGTCAATTGTTTGCTTTTGCAGGCTTATAGTTATCGTGTAAACTGGACAATATAGACAATGTTAATGCAAAAAATAGACTAAGTTTTTAATTTATTTCACTTTCACATTTTAAGGGTTAACTGATTAGAGTGTTTCGGATGGAAACAGTTTAAATCTTAAATTAACATATATTTATTTTGTATTGAAATTGACTCTTGTGTTATGTTAGTCATTTAACTGATTTTAAAACGTGACTGCTAGAGTTTCTGATCTTCACATATTATTTAAACACATACATAAACTCACGCCTTTTCCCAGAAGGGGTAGGCAGAGGTGTTACCAGGACATCCACGTTTCGCATTGCATGTTCCGTCCCACAATGTGATAGGGGGCGAGTCTATCGCCATATCGGGCACAAATTCCTGACTCCGGGCTAATAATGAATAGAAAAATCTAATATCACTTTGCCCAACCCGGCATTCGAACCCGAGACCTCAGCTTTGCACTCTGCCTACTCCGTCTGGGAAAAAGGCGTGAATTCATGTATGTATGTAAAACATAAATAAATTAGTACAGATATTTGCCGCCGCACTATAACGGTGATGGAAAACATCGTGAAGTAACGTGCATAACATAGCGATTTGTATAAGTTTCTATGGTATGTAAAAGTCCGCCAACCCGCACTAGGCCAGCGGGGTGGACTATATGTCCTAACCTCTCAATCGTACTCGATTGTAGAGGAGGCCCGTGCCCAGCAGTGGGACGTATATTGTGTATACAATGCGTATTGCACTACGCACCTACTGAATGTATTTGTTGCATAAGACTGCGTTTCTAGTGCTGTGGCAATGTAAATTTCTTATCTTCTTGGAAACATAAATTGCAAGTAATTTAATGCCATCTGATAAGATATACACTGAATATTTACTGTCGAAATTTTATTTTATTATTTTATTTATTTGTTATATGGGTGACTGCCTCGGTGGCGTAGTGGTACTACAGTATGATTGCAAAGCTGAGGTCTCGGGTTCGAATCCCGGGTCGGGCATAGTGATATTGGATTTTTCTATTCATTATTAGCCCGGAGTCAGGAATTTGTGCCCGATATGGCGATAAGCTCGCCCACTATCACATCGTGGGACGGAATATACAAGGCGAAACGTGGGTGTTGTAGTAGCACCTCTGCCTACCCCTTCTGGGAAAAAGGCGTGTGTTTATGTATGAATGTATGGGTGACACAGATTTCCCGCCGGCGGAAAAACATACTTAAGCTTTGGAGTTTCTTTTTTATAGTATCATCAGGCCGTGCCTCATAGTAATTATTTCAATCCTCTTTACACCGATTAATGTTTCAAATACAATTAAAATCAATGTGGTAAAGCCACGCTGTTGTTAGTCATGACTCAGCATGGTCAGGCTCAACCGGGGCGGTACCACTGTCTCACAGGAGATCGAGGTGAATCGCGTTTCGTTCGGTGAGTGAGGTTGCCAGATGCCCAATACCTTTTTCCTTCCCATCCTTTTTCCTTCCCGATCCGCTACTGATTTTGACGGCCACAACTCATCGGATGTACTGCAAACGTTCATCCATCCATCCATCAGCCAAAGGAAGTCCACTGCTGAACATAGGCCTCTCCCAATGATTTCCACAGTGACCTATTAGAGGCAGCCCACATCCAGCGACGTCCCGCGACCTTTACCAGGTCGTCTGACCACCTAGTGGGTGGACGTCCCACGCTGCGCTTTCCGCTTCGTGGCCTCCATTCGAGAACTTTTTGGCCCCATCGGTCATCAGTTCTCCGTGCTATGTGCCCCGCCCATTGCCACTTCAACTTGTTAATCCGCTGGGCTATGTCGGTTACTTTAGTTCTCCTACGGATCTCCTCATTTCTGATTCGATCTCGTAGGGAAACCCCGAGCATAGCCCTCTCCATAGCTCGTTGAGTGACTTTGAGCCTCCTAATAAGGTCCATAGTAAGAGGCCACGTCTCGGTGCCGTATGTCAAACGTTCAACAAAGAAGAAAATCTAAATCTACGATCTTTCCCAAGTAACAAGCTATGCTCAATACCCCTTTCCTCTTCCCATTCTTTCCCCTCCCAATTGGACCGTCATCACATCCATTAGCCAGCGTTGTGGATGTTCATGTGCAGTGACCACTTACCATCAGGTGACCTGTTTGCTCGTTTAGCCGACCTATGCAATAAAATATATATCTCACTAAGATCGCAATATATATTAAATATTAACTCATTTATTGCTTTTGCACGGCCTTGAGATGCAATGTTAAATAGTCATTAACCTGCACTCTTTCGAAATTATGCTGTCAAATGGAAAATATTTTTTCTAACTCGACTAATAATTTAGAGGTTAGCGCACATAAAACCTTCAATTTTACTATATTAGTACAATAAATAATCAATTATTTAAACTTATATAAACAGTTTTACGCTATTTCCTGTTCTTCAAACGAGGCTTAAAGAGAGTACTCTCCTTAAGGAAGGCAGCGACTTTATTGTGCTGGATTCCTGGCACTGCGAAGGTCTATGGGCAGTTGTAGCCGCTTTCCATCAGGTGGGCCGCTAGCTCGTCTCGTCTGCCTACAACAGCAATAAAAAGAAATATTTTTTTGTTCAAGAGGAAAGGCTATTAAGCTGTCCATTCGGTACCCCGGGGGAGGCAGAAAGGGATTTGTCAGTATCTCTGGACTTCCACCCCGGCACGCTGTAGATTGTGGCCGGGCTGAGTCCTTAACAAAACCTACGCCAGCATACTGGATTTCCTAAGATGCGTAGCCCAGTACAGATAGAGTAATAACATGAGATGTTCATCTCTCGACACAATGACGCCTGATTGTATCCGGATATACACAACCCGACACGACACACGTGGCTCACTATGACGCCTCCTTAACCGATAGGTGCAGTGGCTGTCCAGAGAGATATGATATCCTACTATCAGCTTACAGTTATAAAAATATTTCTAACTAACTTTAGCCCGCGAACTTCGTCTGCGTGATTACCTTTATTTGTAATTTTCCTGCCCTGTCCCGTTATAATGAATAAATACACCCAACAGTCACATACATAGTCCTGACCCCACACTAAGATTGAGTCTTGTGTCGTGTATCAGAAACTATGAGAGGTTTTTCGGTCTTACAGGCCTAAAATAGAGATCGGATCGGAGACGGATCGGAGCGAAATCGAACCCGCGGCCTTTCATTCAAAATCCGCTTAACAAATAACACCAACGTATTCGTATCATTTAGAGTCTAATATTTACTTTTTTGTTTACCACTGCTGGGCAAAGTACCGCTACTTCTTCTATAGATTGCGGTTCAAACCGATATAATCCACATGGAGTTGAAAGTCGTCACGCCAGCGTTTTTTTGGTCTGGTAGGTACCCATGGTATATCTATGTATCAGCCCTTATACGACCCACTGCAGGGCACGGGCCTACTCTACAATCGAGAGTACGATTGACAGTGGTTAGGCCATATAGTCCACCACGCAGGCCTAATTCGGGTTAGCGGACTTCACATACCATAGAAATTCTTGTAAACCGCTATGGTATGCAGGTTTCCTCACGATGTTTTCCTTACCGTTATAGTGCGTGATGATTGACTACCAATACACACATGACTCCGAAAAGCCAGAGGTGTGTCCTGGGATTTGAACCAGCGACCACCGTAAGCATGTTAATAGCCGCGTCTTCTCCGTTTACCAGCAGGCCACCACGCACTTGGTACCCATTGGGTCGCTGTTAGCCTACCGACTCGGTTGCATTCGAGTCACATGTCCTATCCAATCTTAAAAATTCTTATAAGATTCTGATTGTCTTTTTATACCTACTAGCATTACGACAAGCTGCTATTACCACCGCAATATCAACCTATAATGTCCGATAATTGAGCCAACAGCGAAAAATATATCAACAGACATTCCCCGTCAATAATAGAATAATAAAATCCGGCGTGTCCTGAGAAGACGGACATATTAATTCCTTGGCGGACCCCATTATCGCCGTCCCTTTCCCACCCGTTACAGGAAGCGTATGCCCGTCTCGTTCCCCCTCCCGCGCTTAAGTGCTCTGCCAGATGTTACCGTTTTATTGAAAAAGTCGACGCCATATTGGACTGGCTCTAGTAGATTAAGATGTAGCGAATAGCTGATATTATAACGTTATAGCAGTTATGTTATTTTTAATTAAGTTTATTAGCGGCTGTTATTTTTTCGTTATTTGGGTCTTATTGAGTGGGTGTTAGTAGATTTTTATTCGTTGTGTAGGTTTTGGTAATGTTTTTCTTTTCTATGATTACTTTCATTAGATGGAAAAAGATAACTCGGACAGTCTAAGCAATTAAAAATAAAATATTTAATAATACGAAATTAGCACCATAGAGGTTAAAAAAACTAATGAAAGAAGAAAAATATTGACTGTTTTCTTATAGTGTAAATTATTGAAGTATTACACTTCTCATGAGAAAAATCGAAACACCTTGCAAGTTTATGTTTTGTAAGCATTATCAGAAAATGCGTATATTTAGGTATATATGTCAAATGTCGTTTAATAGTGAATAATATGAGATTAACAAATTCTAATGTTGATGTTCAAAATTGAAATTAAATTTTCATAAGTTTCGTATTTTGTTACGATACCTATTCACCGTTTTTATATATATCTAAGTTCACGCCTCTGTCTCTGAAGGTGTATGCAGACTTGTGTTTCTACCCACGCTTCAATTATCTCCGCCTCAATAAGGGAGAATCCATCCCGGGTTTTTGCCCTGTCTCTGATGAAACCTGCCTTCCTATCCGGGTGGTAGAGAAAAAAGAATCTGAATAATATACAGGGGGTATCCAGTCTGCGACCGAAAATGAAGCCAGGTGGTAATTTTAATAATTTTTGGTCGCGGGACGTCGCTGGATGCAGGCTGCCTCCAACAGGTCACTGTGGAAATCATTGGGAGAGGCCTATGTTCAGCAGTGGACTTCCTTTGGCTGATGGATGGATGATGATGATGGTAATTTTAGTGACTTCAGACACAATGCAATTAAAATTTTCGAAAAAAAAACGATATGTTTTTATTGTATTTTTTTACTTATCGTATTTGAGTAGTAAATGCATCGTTTTACTAAAATAATAATGTACATCTTTTTATTTTTAAATACACAATGGTACGTAAGGTTTTGAATTAATTTTAGCAAAAGCTAGGTATTTACCACCCAAACGCGACGATATTTTAAAAAATGCAAAAAAAACTGTTGCTTCTTTTTGAGAAGTTTTAGTTGCGTCGTGTCTGTAGTCACTAAAACTACCACCTGGCTTCGTTTTCGATCGCAGTCTTGATATACCCTGTATATACTATTGTTTCAATAAAATCTGCTCATTACTAAGTCTGGCAATTGATATGTTATTGGTTAAGCCTAAAAAGTCACAGTGACTTTGGCTATTCATTTTTTGATCATCTTTACTGCTGATTACCGTGTTAACCATTTGTATTCTAAAGACTGTAATAATGAATTGATTAAACTTCAATCATAAATATATTGATTTTACTGTACTGTATTATACTAAAAATCAGGCACCAAATATATACTTGTAGATCACAGGTATATTTGTCTCGGTTCATTTTCCAGTTGAAGGAACGTGCTTCATTTATTTAGACTCGTATCTATGAGACTCTATACTGTATCAGCCCAGATACGTCCCACTGCAGGGCACAAGCCTCCTCTACAATCGACAGTACGATTGTGAAGGTTTAGTACAGTCCACCACGCTGGCCTAGTGCGGGCGGACTTTATATACCATAGAAATTCTCACAAATCGCTATGGTATGCAGCTTTCCTCACGATGTTTTCCTTCAGCATTATAATGCGTGGTAAATGATGATTGACTATCAATACACACATGACTCCGAAATCTTAGAGGTGTGCCCTGGGATTTGAAACTGCGACCACTATAAAAATGTTCGCTATCGCGGCTGGTCTGTTTATCAACAGGTCACCACGCACCTGTCTTTACTGGTACGATATCCGTATCTGCCCGGATAGCGACTTGGCACTGTAGGATAGTAAACCGTTAATTTAACCCACGCAAGTGTCATCATTGGCCGGCATTATTGTGTCGATTAGCGAAAGAAAACCTTCTTATGGTACCAGATAATATTCATAATTAAGAGTCCATTTCATTAGACAAGTGTAGTTTATTCATTTTTCGTGCTAATGAAACGAAAACTGATTAAAATTATAGAAATCTTATAAAAAAGGGTATACGCAATATATAAATTACGATCAAATATCGCAAAATAATTATCAGTAATACACCAAGCGCTATGCCATCATGGAAGAAAGCAACGATTTGTATTTAAAGTAAAATCAACGAAAAACCAGCAAAAACACAATTGTTCATAAAAAAATCCCTAACTCCCGTAAATCCTTTTATTTCAATCATAACCGTATATAAAGAATATCGTACTTTATGCAAACGATCGCGAAAACATTATTTCAACCCAATAAAACTCTTATTACCAACCCTTACGATTCAAAATCAAACGCCTCGGCAAAAGTGAGGTTATGTTAATGCACTCCAATCGAATATATACCATAACTCAACTAAATTAAGGCTGGAAATCGTTTAACGCACTCCACGAGCAAAAAAGTGAGGTTAGGTTACGAAAACGTACATGTGATTTGAAATAGACTTTCAAATTACAGGCTGAAGGTTGGAAATCGCTTGGGGAGGGTTGGCAAGTACATAAGGACACAGTTGCCAAGTCAAATACGGCAAGATGGCGGTCGAATGACATGTTAATATGGATCCGAGCGGACGTTATGCATAATTTTATAACATTCCAATAGGATTTTTCTTTTATTCTCTCACAACTGTTGGCGGAGACGTGATTCGATTACAGAGTTGGCGTATTGGACGCAAATGTTGGACCATTTGAGTTTATGGAGTTTGTAATGCATTTTATAAGGTTAACTAACTTTAGACTGCCTTGGTGGCGCAGTTGTACTACGGTATGATTACAACGCTGAGGTCTCGAGTTCGAATCCTGGGTTTATCAGCCCGGAGTCAGGAATTTGTGCCTGATATGGCAATAAAGCCTCTAACACATCGTGGGACGGAACACAAGGCGAAATGTGGGTGTCCTGGGAGCACTACTGCCTACCCTTTCTGGAAAAAAGGCGTGAGTTTATGTATGTATAATTTTTCCTTCACCGTTAAAGTATGTAGTAATTGACTATCAATATATTGACTCTGAAAACTCAAAGGTGTATTTGTGTGCTTAGACTATTACAGTCTAACATAGATTATCAAAATGGCGGCCCGATTAGGTGATTCGTCACGTGCTTTAAGTACATGAATCGCGACGGTATGGAGTTAACTAACCGCAGACGAGGCAGGAATACCAACAGGCTGCGGTCGCAATTACTGCGTGCAACGGAACGCTTATCAAGCGCTTAATTGTTTTATTGCGACACTATAATACTTTCAAAAGGTTTTATAACAATTGTGTTGTATTGTATCAACCCATATTCGCCCCACTGCTGGGCATGGGCCTACTCTACAATCGAGAGAATCGTTTGAGAGTGGTTATATAACAAACCAACTTATAAATTACTTGAATTTGGAAATTATTTTTAACTAGCGGCCCGTCCCAGCTTCGCCTGGATGCAGATGGTTTTGCCACTCCACGCCAGATGCATGTTTTTCGTACAAACTGGGACAGCCTGTATATGTATTATACATATAGACCTTCCCCTTGAATCACTCTATCTATTTAAAATAACCGCATCGAAATCCGTTGCGTAGTTTTAAAGATCTAAGCATACATACAGACAGACAGCGGGAAGCGACTTTGGTTTATGCTATGTTATGATTTACAGATCCTTAGGAGAGGTCTATGTTGCTCATTTTTTTATTTTCATTAAGATATTGTATTATTGCAAACATTTTACTAATTAATAATTATACAGGGTATATCAAGACTGCTACAGAAAACGAAGCCAGGTGGTCGTTTTAGTGACTTCAGACACAATGGATTTTTTTTTTTTGCAAAAAGAGCGACGATTTTCTATTGTAATTTTATTCCTATCAACGCATTTGTGTGGTACATACATACATTTTTCTAAAAAAAAAGTTTTCAAGACGCTATAGTACGCAAGGCTTTAAATTATAATTTTAGCAAAAACTATGGATTTACCACCCAAACACAATGATATTGAAAACATACACACACAAAAAAAGCGTCGCATTTTTTGGCATTTTTTATTTGCATCGTGTCTGTAGTCACTAAAACTGCCACCTGGCTTCGTTTTCGGTCGCAGTCTTGGTACACACTGTATAATTTAAAATATACATACGCGGTGAAGTTTTCAAATGGGCCTTTTTCTTTCGTATAGAGACCATCAACACGCAATCCATGTGTCATATCGGCAATCACTTATGCCGTGTATCAAATGCACTTTTTCTAGAGACTGTCCCGCCCTCACACCCACCACTGCAACTCCTGTAAGCCAGGATCAACAGCACGCATTGTAATGACACTGAGAATTGAAGCTCAGAGTCTCCGGGAATGTCTAATTGTCTTGAAATCATCAAATGCATTGATAGAAACGAAACAATTCTTTTTAAAAGTGCTATTAACCGCCCTTCTGACCGGAACAATAAAGAGATTGAGTTTTAACACAGTCCCCGCGATGGTAAATTATTTTCGCGCCTGGCCAACGCCTGTTGCGTATCGATTGCCCATCGGCCCGACGGGGTACCCGTTCGAATCTTTTATATTTATAAAGAGAGAGTGTTCATTGTGTAATGAAATTTGTTTATTAGTCACACAATTAAATGAAAATGGTTTAATGAATGTGTATAATGTCCAATCCAATCCATCAGCCAAAGGAAGTCCACTGCTGAACATAGGCCTCTCCTAATGATTTCCACAGTGATCTGTTGGATGCAGCCTGTATCTGGCGACGTTCCACGACATTTACCAGGTCGTGTGACCACCTAGTGGGTGGACGTCCCACGCTGCGCTTTCCGCTTCGTGGCCTCCATTCGAGAACTTTTTGGTCCCATCGGCCTTCAGTTCTCCGTGCTATGTGCATATCGCTTACCATCAGGCAAATGGCATGCTCGTCTCGCCATTCATTGCAATAAAACTCTGGCTAGAATGTCCTTCAAAGCGAAACACAACAGTGCATTTACTCTGGTGTTTGGCGGGAGAAATAGACATCGCAGTACCTACCCAGGCGGCCTCTCACATATGAGAGACCTACCAATAAATTTATTTAATTTAATAAAATGGGCTCGCCCCCTATCACATCGTGAGACGGAATATACAAGGCGAAACGTGGGTGTTCTGGAAGCACCTCTGCCTACCCCTTCTGGGAAAAGGCGTGTGTTTATGTATGTAATTTAATAAAATAATGTTCCTTTATTATGTAATTTTGTAGAAAAAACCATACAACGGATAAATTAAAACGTTCAAATGATATAAAAAGATCATTCACATCAAATTATAGCTTTTTGCTCAAAGCTACCAACATTACAACACGTGAAAGAACACACCTTTTTGCGCGAAACCTTTTTGTTAAAGATTAAAAACCTTTTTGCTTTATGAATGAGGTGAAGTGTGATGTTAGACGTTATTAGCTTTATCATGTCCAATTTATATTATTTGGAATAAAAAATATATTACAAAAATTAAGCGTACAAGTTATACAGGGTATATCAAGACTGCTACAGATAACGAAGCCAGGTGGTGGTTTTAGTGATTTGAGACATAATGCAACTAAATTTTTTGCAAAAAAAAAGCGATGATTTTTTTTCCTATTATCGTATTTGGGTGGTAAATACATACATTGTCCTAAGAAAATAATGTACGCCCTTTTATTTTAAAGACGCTATAGTACATAAGGCTTTTAATAATAATTTTAGCAATAACTAGGGATTTACCAATAATTAAAACATTCAAAAAAAAAATCGTCGCGATTTTTTGCAAAATGTTTAGTTGCATTGTGTCTGTAGTCACTAAAACTACCACCTGGCTTCGTTTTCGGTAGCAGTCTTGATATACCCTGTATAAGCGATGTGAAGTCCGTTACTCCAAGCTGAGTATTAGAAAAACCTAAAGGAAGCCCCGTGACTTCGCCTGTTTTCGACCACGTCAGTGCAATACGACTTTTTTCATACATGGCACAGTCGCAGATCAATGGCTATTTCTGGATGTCAAATACAGAGTGACATTGACATATGGCATTTAATTCTAGAGTTTCTTGCCCGTTCTTCTCTAGTGAAAACCGCTTTTCGAACCGGGTGGTAGGATTAAAAAATTACTGAATCTAAATGATGTTGAACATTTTTACCGATTCAATAAATTATTTAGGCCAGCGTGGCGGACTATATGGCCTAACCACTCTCAATCGTACTCTCGATTGTAGAGGAGGCCCGTGCCCTGCAGTGGGACGTATATGGGCTGATACAGAATAAATTATTTTCATTTCATTTTCATTTCAAAATATATAAACCACATATTCCTAACCACCCCGGGTAACATTGTACCAAGTTTGAATAAAATCTGCTTGGTAGTTTTGTCAAAAATCGCGATTTTAGTTTACAAGGCTTGATCAACCCGTATAGGTAAGAGTGTTAACGATTCAGGTAAGTTTCCGAACCGAAGTTCAGCTAAGCCATAAAAATACTCGTATCTATACGATATACCTACATCACTAAGCAATTTTTAAATACACTGACAGCCTGTGCGATGTTGGTTAGACGCTGGCTGTGAAACAAGAGGCCGCGGGTTCGACCCGCACCGAGACAAATGCTTGTATAAACCGCAAGAATTTGTTTCGGGTCTGAGTTTTGTGAGAGCGAAAAGTCTCTCGTAGTTTCTGATACAACACAAGACTCTTAGTGTGGGTTCAGGACTATGTATGTGACTGTTGGATGTATTTATTTATTTAAAAAACGTACTTATATCAAACATATGTAGACTCCTTACTGGGCTGTACCGAGAATTACAAATGACAGAATATCACTTATTTAATTGTTTTTTTAGATCAAATGTAAGGAAGAAAATAGACCAATTAAAGGGATGAATGTAATTATAATAGCTACCCTTAGAGGGAAGTTTTCCGAGGTAACGCCTTCTATCGGAGGGGAAATCCCTCTTCACCTTAAGCGGTTTATCCGGGTAATTCCCAAATAATATTCTTAGAGTTTCCTTAATTTTTTTGCAAACAATTTTTGGATACAATTTTATTATATTATATTAATTTTTGACTGCCTCGGTAGCGCAGTTGTACGGTATGTTTACAATGCTGAGGTCTTGGTTTCAAATCCCGGGTCGTGAAAAGTGGTATTGGAATTTCTGTTCATTATCAGCGCGGACTCAGGAATTTGTGCCCGATATACTCGCATCGTAGAACACACAAGGCGAAACGTGAGTGTCCTGGTAACACCTCTGCCTATTCCTTCTGGGAAAAAGGCGTGAGTTTATGTATAAACGTATTAATTTTTAGTCAGGTTTGTTGCGTTACCGGATCAAGTGTATATCTCGATTAAAAAATAAAACGAATTTGTTTAAAAACGAATTTCATTTTATTTCAACGGCCGGCATAATTGTGTCGACCCGTGAGAGATTTTTGTAGTGTCTCATCGGTCGATACTCTACTCTAAAACACTGAATTACATTATATCAGCCCATACAAGTCCCACTGCAGGGCACGGGCCTCCTCTACAATCTAGAGTACGATTGCGGGGAGTTAGGCCATATAGTCCACCACACTGGTCTAATGCGGGTTGGCGGACTTTTACATACCATAGAAATTTATACAAATCGCTACGGCATGCAGGTTTCCTCACGATGTTTTCCTTCACAGTTATAGTGCGTGGTGATTGACTATCAATACACACATGACTCCGAAAAGTCAGAGGTGTGCCCTGGGATTTGAACCCGCGACCACCGTGAACATACCATACCATAGAAATACCGGACTTTACATACCATAGAAATGATTAAAAATAGCAATGTTATGCAGGTTTCTTCACGACGTTTTCACCGATAAATAAATCTAAATTGTTAATCGATTAAATGTTAACTAACACACTGAACAAAATGAAAATATCCCGTGTATAGATTTAAATTAATAAACGGGAGTCAAAAACACGGGCCCTGATTAATGGCGTTACAAAGGCGGCTATATATTATGTTAGGTGTGCCGATGACAGCGGGGTGGTAAGAAATGTGCCGCGGCGCAAGCCACGCGCGATGGAGATTTGTATTTTTATATTTTCATTCGAAATTTCATTTTCTTTGTTCATAGACAGTTTTAAAACCTATTTTAGTTATTTATTTATTTATTATCATAAGACACACCAACAGCAAAATAGACAAAACATGCAAATTAAACTTATATGATTTTAGACCTGGTCTACATGTCAATTATAGGCGTGAAATAACATTCATTCATTCATTAGTTATGGCGATAGGCTCTCCCCTATCACATAGGGGAACGGAGCACAAGGCAAAACGTGTGTCCAGGTTGCTGCCAAGAGAACCTCTGCCTACCCCTATAAAAGACGTGTATTTTTTTATAGCATAGGCAACGAGCAAGCAGGCCACCTGATGGTAAGTGATCACTGCACATGAACATCCACAACGCTTGGATCATGGACGTGTTGCCGGCCACTGCCGAATCAATTCCGGATCACTTACCATTAGGTGACCTGTTTGCTCGTTTGCCGGACCTATGCAATAAAAAAAAAATGAAAAATATTTTTTATGTATTGTTTATGTTTTGGCAGCCTCCGTGGCGCAGTTGGTTTGCCGCGGGCTGTGAAATGAGAGGCCGCGGGTTCGATTCCCGTACTGAGACAAATGTTTGTGAGGCCCACAAGTATTTGTCTCGGGTCTGGGTGTTTGTGAGACCGAAAAGTCTCTCGTAGTGTCTGATACCCACAATACAAGACTTAATTGATCTTAATGTGGGGTCAGGACTATATATGTGACTGTTGGGTCTATTTATTTATTTATTTTTGTATGTATTTCAAAAGACTCGTTGTAATATTGTAGTTACTAGTTAGCATCTCAAACGGTTTGTAATAATAAACCCGCCTTTCGCTTCTAACTCGCGGTGCTCCTAAACGATTGAGAACAATCTTCCGGAGCATTGTATTTATAATCGCTTTGTTATACGATTACTGCGCAGTGCCGAGCTCGGTTTAATAGATTTATAATCAACTCTTTAATCTATTGATATACGGTTTACATTTATACAAATACTCTTCTGAACATGAGGGCACACCTCTGACTTTTCCGAGTCATGTGTTTGATAGTCAATCACGCACTATAACGGTGAACGAAAACATCGTGAGGAAACCTGCATACCATAGCGATTGGTAAGAACTTCTATGGTATGTAAAGACCGCCAACCCGCATTAAGCCAGCGTGGTTGACTATGTGGCCTAACCACTCTCAATCTTACTCTTGTAGAGAAAGATTGTGCTCTGCAGTGGAACGTATCTGGGTTGATACAGTAAACCTGTTAATGGGGGATAGTGTTAAGTCGACCTGGCACTAGGCCAGCGTGGGTCCTAACTCCTCTCAACGGATTTGCCGGTCGTAGAGGAGTCCTTTGCCCAGTGGGATGTATGTACTATATGGGCTGGTTTCTTTTGAATTCTATTTGACATCATATTAAATTTTCGAGTATTTTGATTGTCTTATTAAGCGAACGTTTGGAAAGGTTTAAATGTTGTGTTTTCATTACTAATATACGTACATACATAAACACACGCCTTTTTCCCAGAAGGGGTAGGCAGAGGTGCTACCAGAACACCCACGTTTCACCTTGTATATTCCGTCCCACGATGTGATAGGGGGCGAGCCTATCGCCATATCGGGCACAAATTCCTGACTCCGGGCTGATAATGAATAGAAAAATCCAATATCACTTTGCCCGACCCGGGATTCGAACCCGAGACCTCAGCTTTGCAATCATACCGTAGTACCACTACGCCACCGAAGCAGTCCATTACTAATATGGTATCTTGTTTTAACTTATACGAGTATAACTTGACGCTGTTTCTGTATCTATATAGTTAAACGTGTACACATATGATTGGCGCAAATATCGGAATTTAACATAGCTATTGTATTGACATAAAACGAATTCTTACGGATTTTATCGCGAATTTGATTTAATTTTTACATCTTTAACGTCCCGACGTTTCGATCACTTTACAGTTTTCGTGGTCACGGGGCGAACCGAGGTATTATTCATCCGCTTAGTGACTGTTACAACTTTTTAAATTAACTGTTTTAATTTAAAATTGTAAATTAAGGGTAGTTGAGATGTAACAGATAACACTTTAATTTTAAAAATTACATAAATATAAAATCCATACTTTTTTCAATGTTAACATTTGCACATAACCTTTAAATGATTTTTGCATGTTTAACCTTACTTTTGTTATTGCAGAATACCGTCAGCCTATCATGGGCAACCCGTGGCCTATCGCAAAGCCGATAGCCAGCCGGCCTATTCCAGTGCAGCACCAGCACTTACAGCATCTCCTGGCGCACTGCCACCATCCTTACTTGGCTGGTAAGTTGTAGAATTTAGCATAGCCTTCACCAGCATGAGCATACGGCTCTCTAACAGTAACTGGTCACCGCCGCTCAGGGACCTTCGCAATGCTAAGGGTCCAGCCATTGACATAAATACAGATTATCAAGACTGCTACCGAAAACGAAGCCAGGTGGTAGTTTTAGTGACTACAGACACAATGCCACTAAATTTTTTGCAAAAAAGCGACGATTTTTTTGTATTTTTTTTCCTCTCATAGTATTTGGGTGGTAAATACGTACATTTTCCTAAAAAAAAAAGTACACCCTTTTATTTTATAGATGCTACAATGCGCAAGGCTTCGAATTATAATTTAAGCAAAAACTATAGCTTAACTCTACAAACACAATTTTTAAAAACATTACAAAAAAAATCGTCGCGTTTCTTGCAACATTTTTAGTTGCATCGTGTCTGTAGTCACTAAAACTACCACCTGGCTTCGTTTTCGGTAGCAGTCTTGATATACCCTGTATGTAGACAGGGTAGATACCGCGCAGTGTCCCGACGTAAGTGGTACGGCGTTCCAGTGCATCTCCAGTGGATCGTTACTGAAATTAGGCGTCGCTCGCAACCATTTTGAAAGTGCTTGTTTGTGTAATGTCAGAAAATTATTCCATCCATCCATTCATCAGCCAAAGGAAGTCCACTGCTGAACATAGGCCTCTCCCAATGATCTCCACAGTGACCTGTTGGAGGCAGCCTGCATCCAGCGACGTCCCGCGACCTTTACCAGGTAGTCTGAAAATTATTAAAAATAAAGATTAATAATTCTTCTCGCCGTTAATCCGAAATCTATTAGATAAAGTAAATTGTTACCTCTGTACTTATACATTATGGCTGTAGTTGACCAGTTGTTAAGAACAATAGTTAACTAACACTTTTGAAGTGACGCAGCGCATTGTATAAATCAATTTTTTTTTTTTATGTAATACCTGTGATCAGTGCAGTAAAGAATTAAAGAAATAATTGCAACCATAAAACCGTTCCTTCGCGTATATAAATTCCCAAAAAATCAAGTTTGCGCAAAAGATATTCTAAACATAAACCGCACTAAAACCGACCACCAATGTTGCCAACAAAAAACAACGAGGGTAAAGTATCCACCCAATTTGATCCGGCCCGCTTAAATCCCCTATTGTCTGCCTAATCTAAAACATAAATAAAGCATTGTATCTAATGGGCGAAAAATAACTTCTCTATACCATAGACAAGCCGTGTTGACAGTTCATTGTTCTTTTTTTATTCTGGCAACAATGTTTTGATAGGTGTTCTTTATTTGAAATATAGTTTTTAATTTTTATTAGGGCGATTGGGTAAGCATTGCATTCAATGCGATTTAATGTTGTATTGAATTAAAATTCACGCGAAAATAATGAAGGTTTTTAGTATTTCTATAATAACTGAAGGTATATTATAGAAAAAAGTAGATAATTATTTCTTTCCAACTCCTATTGTCTTTTGGATTAATTTTGATGTGGGTTAAAGACAAGCTACTACCTAGTGTCGCTAAGAAAGTTTCCGAACTTCAGTTCTCGGTGTCAATTGTTATCTATTGAACCCGCCTTTCAGGGGTCGCAGTGGTTTGAAAGAACATATTAACATTTTAGAGTATTTGTAATATAGAGAGTGGTTAGGCCACTCTCTATCGTACTATCGATTGTAGAGGAGGCCCGTGCCCTGCAGTGGGTCATATATGGGCTGATACAATACAATACAATATAATAATATAGAGGGAGCCCTGTCATACATTTGCGTCTTCATAAACGTAGATATGTTTTTGTTCGTAATGTTGGTACCATTGTTATATTAGAGAAATTTTGAATAATTGTTTAACAACAAATTGCTATAAATTCCGTTGATAACCGAATATATGTTTAATTATTATCAATCTAAAACGAGTTCAAGTGAAATGTAATAACCTTAATCTCCAATCCAATCCATCAGCCAAAGGAAGTCCACTCCTGAACATAGGCCTCTCCTAATGATTTCCACAGTGACCTGTTGGAGGCAGCCTGCATCCAGCGACCTTAAACATTTTTTCAATTATTTTTTTTCAAATAATTCGTCCATATTGGATAGGAGGGCAGAAAAAGGTGGTCCGACACTTCGGTAAAACAGAATCCAAAAGTCGTACGAAAGGGACAAAACATTCAAGAATTAAAATAGGTTTTCAAACCGTCTATGAAGTGTGTCATTAAGGGACTTGAGTAATGTGTGTGAGCTTGTGCCGTGCTTGTAATGAGTAGTGAGTTGCTGTTTATGTGCAGGCGTGACGCGCTCCATAAGGCGAATTAACTTTTTTTTATTGCGATGAATGGCTAGACGAGCATGCGATTCGCCTGATAGTAAGCGATACGACCGCTCATGGACAGTAGCAAAACCAAACACCATGAATTACAAAACAATGCTTAGCATTCCACTGCGCTCGCCATCTTGAAACATAAGATGTTAAGTCTCATTATGTCCGTTGTTGCTCTGTCTACAATTTCAAACCGGAACACAACTGTGCAATTACACTGCTGTTTGTCGGGAGAAATAGAGTTCGCGGAGGTACCCACCACAACGGCCTCTCACATATGAGAGATCTACCAGTGAATTGCTCGTTTTATTCTTTAAAAATGGTTTAAACCTCATAAAATTGCCTCAATTGATGTCCATTGTACAATTTATAATACCTTTATTGGTTTTCAATAATGTTTGGATTAAATTCGCCATTTTAATACCATTGGGAGGATTGCAAAAAAGCTATTGTTGAGATGTTGGCAGCAATGTTGAAGATTATGGTGTGTAATTATGAGTTTTTTTAAGGTATAATTTAAGTGGTGTATGGCCTTTTAACGTTCTTTATTAAAAGCATATTTTATGTCTTTGTAGAGCGTAATATTTTGCAATGGTGTTGTTCAGAATTCGATTTTAATATGAGAAACGAAAGGCCAAAAGTTTAATTCAATTTCATTAATTAAAACTAATTTAAAGCATCTAAAAATATTTTGCATGAGCTCTTAACAATCAATCTTTGTATTTGAATCTCTGGTCAGATAATTCACTTTAGTAGTGAATTCCCGATTAGAAAAAAATGAGTTAGATACCTGAGGTTGGAGTTTAACAACAAATAAATAAATACATCCAACAGTCACATACATAGTCCCGACCCCACACTAAGATCGAGTCTTGTGTCGTGGGTATCAGAAACTACGAGAGACTTTTCAGTCTCACAGACACCCAGACCCGAGGCAAATACTTGTGGGCCTCACAAACATTACATCCATCCATCCATCCATCAGCCAAAGGAAGTCCACTGCTGAACATAGGCCTCTTCCAATTATTTCCACAGTGACCTGTAGGAGACAGCCTGTATCCAGCGACGTCCCGCGACCTTTACCAGGTCGTCTGACCACCTAGTGGGTGTACGTCCCACTTTCAGCTTCGTGGCCTCCATTCGAGAACTTTTTGTCCTCATCAGCCATCAGTTCTCCGTGCTATGTGCCCCGCCCATTGCAATTTCAACTTGCTAATCCGCTGGGCTATGTCGGTTACTTTAGTTCTCCTACGGATCCCCTCATTCCTGATTCGATCGAATGTCAATGTACTAATTGTATGTTTTGTCCACAGTGAGGCCAGCACAAGCCCATACTCAAGTATTCCCGCTTCCAGGAGGCTTCCCGTGGGCGCACAGCTCCAGAGGTGAGTCAGATATCGACTTAGCAATGTAATTTGATTCGTTAGTTTTAATATGTTGACAACTACGTGTATTTATAATATAGAGGGAGCCCTGTGTGTCTTTAAAAACGTGGATATATTCTTGTTCGTAATGTTGGCAGTACTGATATATTGGTGAAAGTTGATCTAATTATATAACAATTTACTACAAATTTCGTTGGTAATTAAAATTAAATTAAATTATTATCCGTCTTAAACGAGTTTGAATGGAATTCAATAGCACTAAATAATTTTTAAATTTTTAGTTATCAAATAATTCGTGCATGTTGGACAACCTGTCAAATGTCAGCCAATAGGAGGACAGGAAAGGATGGCCGGGCACTACCATTTTTATCTACGTTTTTGAAGTACCAGAGCTCCCTCTATATTGTAAATCATTTATGAATACTCTAAGGTTGACAACCGACCGTATTACGCCGACAAAATGTTCAGAATTTTTCAATTTAACATTGTAAATTGTAAATCGGGTATTTT
Source organism: Theretra japonica (assembly GCA_033459515.1). NCBI lineage: Eukaryota > Metazoa > Arthropoda > Insecta > Lepidoptera > Sphingidae > Theretra > Theretra japonica. Next base: position 1,377,397 of record CM065952.1, read on the forward strand.
TTGTGGCGACAGTCTCCGTGGCTGGTTGGTGTCGGCTGTGAGAGGCCGCTATCCCAACACTAATGTTTGTGTACATAAGCATTTATACGATAGGCCGCGGGTTCGATTCCAGCGCCGAAACAAATGTTTGTGATCCACAATTATTTGTCGGGTCTAGGTGTGAGGCCGAAAAAGACGTAGTTACTGATAGAGACAAGACTTGACTCTATGGTGTCAGACTGTGTGTATAATATATGTGACTGTTGGGTGTATTTATTTATTATTATTGAACAAATACAACCCAAAATTCATAGTTCTGACCCCACACTAAGATCAATAAAGTCTTGTGTTGTATCAGAAACTACGAGAGACTTTCGCTCTCACTAACACCTAGACCCGAAACAAATACCTGTGGATCACAAACAATTCTCTCGGAGCGGTGATCGAACGCGCAGCTTCTCGTTTCACAGCCGGTGTCTAACCCACTGCGCCAAGAGCTGTCAAATGTATTTTATTCCAATGTATAAGGTGGACACAGTCTTCTCGCAAGTACGCCAGAGAGCCCGGTCTGCTGCCTCATGCATCCAGTCGCTGCCGGCCCTCTTGTGCAAGTCGTCCCGCCATCTGGCCAGAGGACGTCCCACATCTTTATGTTGCTACGTTGTCTATGTCCAGCAGTGGAATTCAATTATGATGATGTATTTGTCTACCAGGTAAACCTCGACGTGGCATGATGCGTCGGGCAGTGTTCTCGGACCTGCAACGCAAAGGGCTGGAGAAGCGGTTCCAGGTGCAGAAGTACATATCCAAGCCGGACAGGAAGAAACTGGCCGAGAAACTCGGACTGAAGGATAGTCAGGTTAGCATTGATATTTGAGTTTTATGAGGATGCGTGGTGAGGTCTATGTGGCGATCCATGGGGGAGGCCTGTGTTCAGTTGTGGATTTCCTGTGGCTGAAGAGAGAAGAGGATGCGTGGTGAGTGTGTGGTGGCCTGTTGGTAACGGAACAGACGCGGCTGTCAACATGTTCACGATGGCTGCAGCTTCAAATGCCAGGGCACGCCTCTGACTTTTCAGAGACATGTAGTTATTGACAGTCATTCATACACTATAACGGTGACAAAATATCGTGAGGAAACCTGCACACCACAGCGATTTGTAAACAAGAATAAGAAACACAGTATATATGTTAAAAAATAAACGTTGATCTAAGACCCCATGATGGACAAAATATGTTTTATCTCAAGGCTATTAAATCGTACAAACTTCATTCACAAGATAATATTCTAAAATCAGACCGCTTTTAAATTATATTTTAAACAACAGTCCCAATAGGTTTTCATATTTTATTTAAATTTAAGCTTATAGTATTTAATAGAGGGAGCGCTGGCACTTCAAAAACGTAGATAGAAATGGTGGTACCGTGCCATCTTTTTCTGCCCTCCTATTGGCTGACATTTGACAGACTGTCCGACATGCACGAATTATTTGAGAAACAAAATTAAAAATAAGTACTTTAGTGCTATTGAATTCAGCTCATACTTGTTTTAGATGGATAATAACAAAATATACTTTCCGTTACCAACGGAATTTATAGCAATTTGTTGTTAAATGATTAGTTCAATTTTCAATAATATAGCAGCGCTACCAACATTACGAACTAGAAAATATCTACGTTTTTTTAAGACGGAAGTGTATGGCAGCGTTCTCTCTATATGATTAATGTTCAAAGAATTAAAGCATTTTTTAAATCTAACGTCTCTCGAATCATACAGCCTATAACAATTAATTATTCTAAAATCACACAGATTAAAAATTACTACTCAAAACCTTGTTCTAATAAATCTATTCAACACAATAGAAACTTGAAATGGTTGAAAATTCCAAAACAGTTTTACCCCATTCAGATATCGTATTGAGGGGATAATTGTTTTAAGTCGGGAGGGCGGGGCGCGTGCGTCTGACATCCCCCAGCTTGGGGTAGCAATTTTTTGTAACACCCCATGTTTCAGGGGTAGAACGAGAGTTATAATCTTAAATACGGGGTATTTTTGGAGTTTATTTATGATTTTCTATGCCAATACATTTGTTTAGATTTTAGGGGTTTAAGATGATTAAAGATTATTGTAGTGTTATACTTACTGCCTCGTTTACTTTCTTCGTAAAATGGAAAGTAAAAAAATAGGTATTTATAGGTCGTCCACGATCTTCTTTCGCCGAAAGCGTTTTTTTTGTATCAGCCCATATACGACCCACTGCAGGGCACGGGCCTCCTCTACAATCGAGAGTACGATTGAGAGTGGTTAGGCCATACAGAAAACCACGCTGGCCTAATGCGGGTTGGCGGACTTTTACATACCATAGAAATTTATACAAATCGCTATGGTATGCACGTTTCCTCACGATGTTTTCCTTCACCGTTATAGTGCGTGGTGATTGACTATAAATACAAATAACTCCGAAAAGTCAGAGGTGAGCCCTGGGATTTGAACCCGCGACCACCGTGAACATGTAGGCAGGAAAAGCGTTGTTGTCAAAATAAACGTTTTTCTCTCTTCACATTTTAATACATTGTACATGTTAATAATATTAAGTTACGAGTATAAATGCTTGTTTAGATGGGACGGAACACATAAGGCGAATCGTAGGTTGGTTGCGCCTCTGCCTACCCTTTCTGGGGAAAAGGTGGTGTTTATGTATGTAATCTGTTTTATTTATTACGGTTCGAAGAAGAGTCTAGAAAGCTAACTAAAATATGTCATCCTGATACGTATATACTCGATCTAAATTATTAATACAGGGTATATCAAGACTGCTACCGAAAACGAAGCCAGGTGGTATTTTTAGTGACTACAGACACGATGCAACTAAAATTTTTGCAAAAAAGAAGCAACGATTTTTTTTTGTAATTATTTTACTATCGTATTTGGTGGTAAATACATATATTTTCCTAAAAAAATAATGTACACCCTTTTATTTTTAAAGACGCTATAATACGCAATGCTTGAAATTATAATTTAGTACACACTATGGATTTACCAACCAAACAATGATACTTAAGACATAACAAAAAAAAAGGAAATAATCCAATAGTTATGTACTATAAAATTTTCTTTTTTCCAAAACAATAGAAAGCACTATACTTAACTTGACAGTCCGGTAACTAATTGAACCTATTTTGCGTTATCAGTAATCAGCTTGTCAAAAAAAAACCTTTTTTTCTATCGGCAAAGCTTAAAACGCAAGGAATCGGATCATATACCTTAGCGTAATCGGTTTACATACATAAAAGTAAATTTCTCACCCCCCTCCTCGCCCCCGCCCCTTCTTCTCTACCTCACTACAGTTTGACTATAATACTGAACCTATTGCAAAAAGAACCATGGGGAACCTACACAATTTTGAGGAGTTCTACTCTCTAGGTCCGAAGATATTCATCAGGTCTTCACCAATCTTTTTGGGACCAAATAGCAACAATTTTTTTTTAATCAGCCCATATACGTCCCACTGCTGGGCACGGGCCTACTCTACAATCGAGAGAATCGATTGAGAGTGGTTAGGCCATATAGTCCACCACGCTGGCCTAGTGCGGGTTGGCGGACTTACATACCGTAGACATTCTTTAAAATCGCTACGGTATGCAGGTTTCCTCACGATGTTTTCCTTCTCCGTTGCAACTATGCCGTGTCAAAATAGAGAAGTATCATGTTAATCTGATCTTAAATCTCAAAGAAATCGGTGTACATACAAAAAAAACCCCACCGAATTTATCCTCTTGATGTTGCTTAAAAAGGACCACAAACTCAATGATTAAAAACAGATCGTGACGCCGAAACAATATGAGCGGTAGAAATGATCTTCCCCAGGGGTAGTAATTGGTTAAGCGCCGGCAATTACTCCCCCGGGGTTCGAACGCAAACCACCCTCACCGGAATTTGATTTTTTAATCACCGTGAATATGGGAAAAACTTGGTTTCTTTTTTATCGGAAAGTATTAGTCAATTATAAATTATTATGTTGTTTTATATATTTATTTATTTATACACTTTATTGCACACAAAAAATGAAATAAGTAGGTACAGGCAGAAATCATAAAAAAAGTACAATTAGTTTTAGTAGTTGTGTAACATAAAGATGTCTTTTGTTCATTTGAATATCTTTTAATTTAGGAATTAAAGTATCGACTACATCAATGATCTCATTTAAACCAACTTGTAACTTTTGTAATAATCACTATATTGTAAACTGGTTTTGAAAAGACCAACACTAAAATTTCTTGCCCGTTCTTCTCTAGTGAAAACTGCTTTCCGAACAAAATGACTGAATCTAAATAATGTTGAACATTTTGAGGGATTCAATAAATTACTTTCATTTCTTTCACGGGGACGTTAAGGACATATACGAGTATAGCATATAATATAATAATGGAATAATTTATTGACACACAAAAAGTTGAGTTTACAAAGAACTACATTTCATAAATAGAGAGATTCTTAGCACTAAATAACAACTTAGCAATAGAAAGGGTAATGTTTGGTATAATATTTTTTATTGCAAATTGTTGTTTTCGTGTTTTAACGATGACAAACGTACAACTTCTACGAGTCTGGCACGAAATCTAATATTAAATCAAGTTACCTTTTTAGCCTGACATCTCACCTTTTGAAAGGCATTAAAGAAAACTACTCGACCAAATACAAGTTCCCAAATCATTGCACAACTTACAAAACTCTTTGAACCCATAATAATAAAAAAAAAAACAAAGCGTACGGATTTGTTAAGACCAAAATAAACTGTAACCATTTAAAATCTCTTTATCCAACCCGTTAGGATCGCTTTAAATGTTCCCGAGGGAGAACAAAACATTTAAAATCGACTCTTACCCCGTCCAATACTGGAACGGGCACCCCGGCTGCCTGCAACCAATTGCCTGAACAGTAAAACTCAGATGCTATAAAAAAAACTCGACCACCTCATTGGACGAAAAGAAAAAACGTCATACATAACAACCAATAGGAACGCGCGGAGCCACCGCGCGATACATATCGGCCAATAGGAAAGCGTTTTAAGACGCGCCGCAGATGTGCCGCTGTCCCTTTCTCGCTTGCGGGAGGCGTATGCTCCGTCCCGCTTTGTCTCAAGACGCTTTCAAATATTTATGGAGGTTATTTTTGTGTTTTCTTTTTATTTTCCTATCCAATAGGCCATAACGCGTTGTAGGATGGAAAATGAGCGGGGAATTCTCCGCGTGTGTTTATGGCAGTCAATTTACTGACTACCGATTGTTCTCTATTGTAGACGATTGTTACTTTATGTTGTTTATGCCGAGGAACGCTTTTTTAAATTGGGTTCTTAAGTGTCTGCGGATCGGGTCTTATGCTTGACGGTTTGTTTATACGTATTGAATTCATTGTTTTGTAGATGGATCTGTTGTTATTCTTTTATTACTATCTGAAATATGGGGATTGTGAATACATATTTTTCTTTTGTATAACATCTTTATTGTACACAATATAGGTACAGAAATAAAAAATAAAAAGTACAAGTGGCGGTTTTATCGCTCTAGGCAATATCTTACAGACAACCATGGGATGGATTTAATTGTATTATGAATATTTGTGCGTTAGTAATCTATTGATTTATTGGGTAGTGAACTGTGACGTCTTGCGTTCGATTTCCAAAGATAAAGACTAATTAGAAGGACAAATTAGATATACGTCTTCGTGTATGTTTTTTAGTCGGGAAATTCTCAGACTTGACCGAGACTGGATTGTGTGCCTGGTATGGCGATAGCTTCCCCCCATATCACATTTGGGACTAAAATGCTCGGTTTGAATCTACAACGCGACACTTGAGTACGTAGATCAGTATGACGGGTCCTTGGGATAACTCTAAGCGCATTTTTTTCTTTCTGCTATGAATGTAAGTGGACTGTCATATGTTTTCAAAATCGATTAGTTTTTGAAGAATTTGGTAGCGAGTTAAGTACTGCGTCTGTGGCGCAGTTGTACTGCGATTGCAATGCTGAGGTCTCGGGTTCGAATTCCGGGTCGAACTAAGTTATATTGGGCTTTTCTATTCATTATCAGCCTGGAATCTTACGATAGGCCGCTATCAAGTCGTGGCACGGAACACATAAGGCGAAACGTGGGTGTACTGGTAACACTTCTGCTTACCTCTTCTGGGAAAAGGCGTGATGATTATGTATGTATGCATTATGAATGTAAGAGGACAGTAATTGTTTTTCAAAAACTATTAGTTTTTGAAGAATTCCGTTGCGGGTTATAGACAAGCGTCCCTAAGAGACTTTTCGAGCTCTGGAGCTCTGTGCCATTTGTTTGCCGTTGACCCTGGCTGACAGGAGTCGCAGTGGTGGCTTTAGCTGTAGTCTAGACTCTAGACATATATTAATCTTAAGTTATTCATGTGAGAACTTAGATAATACAGTATTGTTATTTAATTTAGGATCTTGTACGGAAATTGCCCGAGGTCATAAAACAAAAATCTTATAAAATATTGTTTAAGTCGAAACTTAAAAATCACTATTTAGCCAACTCACCCTAATTTATGATCAAATGTAAAACTTGATCCTGTAGTCAAATTGGTTTGTACAGTTTTGCAGGACATTTTAGTAGGTCATAAGTGTATTCTTTTGTTATAAATAAATAAATTATTAAATTATTGTATCAGCCCATATACGTCCCACTGCAGGGCCACGGGCCTCCTCTACAATCGAGAGTACGATTGAGAGTGGTTAGGCCATATAGTCCACCACGCTGGCCTTGTGCGGGTTGGCGGACTTACATACCGTAGAAATTCTTTAAAATCGCTACGGTATGCAGGTTTCCTCACGATGTTTTCCTTCACCGTTAAAGTGCGTGATGATGGACTACCAATATACTACTAAAATATGTAGCACTGATAAAAAGAATAACCTATGGCCGTAATTTATAATGCAGATCATGATATAGAAAGTGTTTAATGGTTTCCACGAAAACTGTAAAGTGATCGAAACGTCGGGAAATTAAAAAAAATTAAGAATCAAACAAAATCCGCGATAAAATCCTTATGAATTCGTTTTATTTCAAAAGAAAGTGTTGGCTCACCACCTATCACATCATGGGAGCACACAAGGTGAAATGTAGGTGTCTTTTAGCACCTCTGCCTACCTACCCTTCTGGGAAAAAGGCGTGAGTTTATATGTATCTTTTAGCACCTCTAACCCTTCTGGGTAAAAGGCGTATGTATATGCACCTATGTATTATTATTTATTATAAGCCATTTAATTCCTACTGCTGGGCAAAGGCCTCCCTCCCTTCCAGCCTTGACAACCTCCGCGGCGCAGTTGGTTACACGCCGGCTGTGAAACGAGAGACAGTTCGATTCCGGGGCCGAAACAAATATTTGTGTGAAACAAAGGTATTTATTTCGGGCTCTGTGTATATCCGGATACAATCAGGCGTCATTGTGTCGAGAGATGAACATCTCTTGTTGATACTCTATCTGCACTGCGCTTACCATCAAGCAGTGTACTCGCTTTGCCTTGCTAGCATAATAGGACACTGAATTATACTTTTCTCTTGTATCAGCCCATATACGTCCCACTGCAGGGCACGAGCCTCCTCTTACGAGAGAGCACAATTGAGAGGGGTTAGTACAGTCCACCACGCTGGCCTAGTGCCAGGCGGACTTTACATACCGTAGAAATTCTTATAAATCCTTATAGTATGCAGGTTTTCCTCACGATGTTTTTCTTCACCGTTATAGTGCGTGATGATTGACTGTCAATACACATTACTCAGAAAAGACTCGAAATTACATAACTCATATTAATTTAATACATAAGAGTCTTTAGATTACAACCCCCTACCCTTATATGTGAAGGGATGGGGGTGCAGATCAAAGCAATCAGATTACCATTGTCAAGGAACAATTAATTAACTAAGGGGTTTTGAATAGCTTACAACACGGCTGTTGCGGGTTCGAATCCACGATACTTTTTGAAGTTATGTGTAAAATTGTAAATACATACATAGTCCTGATATTCAGATACATTTTATGTCATGTATCACAAATTACGAGGCTTTTTGGTCTCAAAACATTCAGAAAAATATTTTTGATTTTTATTTTATTTTTTAAAAGAAAAGTATTAAAGACTTTTACAACTTAACTACCCTTAATTTACTTTTTTTTAATTAAAAAAAATATTAAAAAGTTGTCACTAAGCGGATGAATAATCAGTCATCATCACCAGTCATCATCCTCAGTCCGCCCCGTGACCACGAAACCTGTCAAGTGATCGAAACGTCAAAAAATAAAAGAAAATAAAAATGAAATCAAATTCGCGATAAAATCCGTAAGAATTCGTTTTATTTCAATGTGTTACATTCCCGTAAATCCAAGAAAATAATTCAGTTATTAAAATTCATGCAAATAATTTTAGTCCGAGAATCGAATGCGCGGTTTCTCATATCACAATAATGCTTAACCAATTGCACCACAGAGGCTATTAAAATTTAGTCTGTACTCTTAAAAATTGCAGTGCTATACATATATTTACATAACTTACAAGGCGAAATGTGGGTGTCCTGGTAGCACCCCTGCCAACCCGTTCTGGGAACAAGGCGTGAGTTTATGTATGTATGTTATGTATAATTTTTTTCGATGTACTATTATGATGAATTTTCCACGATTTCATACGATATACCGTTCGATTATTTATAATGAGGGAGTGCTGGTACTTCAAAAACGTAGTCATGAAATTAATAGTGGTGATAATACGATAACTAAATAAGCTTTAAAACTGTCTATGAATAAGGCTGTAATCGTATAACAAACGAGTAATACTAAGAAAAGGCAATATTTTCGCCACAAACATAACCTTAACTTAACTAATCCAACACATTTACATCAAACCAAATAACCCAACCAAAACCAAAAAAACACACAACTGCACCCTTCCCTCCCCTCTTCCCTTGTCTCCCCCCCTCCCCCGTCCGTACCGTCGTCACTATCGCAATCTTGGCGGCGCTTGCAAGTGACGTGAAATTATTGTTAGGCGCCGGCCCTGGGGCGCAGAGCTAGGGATGGACAGACGCGGCATTATTATTTATATATATTTTATTTTATCTGTGTCTCATAGCACGCACTATAACGGTGAAGGAAAACATCGTGAGGAAACCTGCATACCATAGCGATTTGTATATAATAAATAAATACACCCAACAGTCACATACATAGTCCGGACCGCACACTAAGATCGAGCGTTGTGTAGTGGGTATCAGGAACTATCAGAGACTTTTCGGTCTCACAAACACCCAGACCTGAAACAAATACCTGTGACTCACACAAACATTTGTTTGAGTGTGGGGATCGAACGCGCCGCCCCACGTTTCACAGCCGGCGTCAAACCACCTGCGCCATGGTGGCAGTCAAACACTGTCAATCGTACTCTCGATTGTAGAGGAGGCTCGTGCCCTACAGTGGGATGTATCTGGGCTGATACAGTACAGTGTCTCATAGACATGAGTCAAAATAGATGACGCACGTTCCTTCTTGAAAATTACCCAAGACAAATATACCTGTGATTCACAAGTATATATTTCGAGTCTTTTTTTTTGTGACACCGAAATAATTAAATACAACAGAAGATTTATATCTTAATGCAGTAACAGGTCATACATAGGTATGTACATACATACATACATAAACTCACGCCTTTTTCCCAGAAGGGGTAGGCAGAGGTGCTACCAGGAAACCCACATTTCACCTTGTATGTTCCGTCCCACGATGTGATAGGGGGCGAGCCTATCGTCATATCGGGCATAAATTCCTGACTCCTGGCTGATAATGAATAGAAAAATCCAATATCACTTTGCCCGACCCGGGATTCGAACCCGAGACTTCAGCTTTGCAATCATACCGTAGTGCAACTACGCCACCGAGGCAGTCCAAAATTCTATATGCCAAGGTACAGTCATCAATAATTTAAATTTCATTATACTTCTGTGACTTTGTCCCCTCTGCTTGTATTTTGTCAAGCTAAACATGATCATGATTGTATCTACTTTTAATTAGTATTATTATAACATTTTATTCATGTGATAATAAACACATCGGCCTTATTCATAGACAGTTTAAAGCTTATTTTACTTATCGAATGTTTTGTCCGTTTCGAACAACTTTTGAATTCAGTTTGAACGAAGAAGAAAAAAACATTTGATAACTAAAATAGATTTTATAACTGTCTATGAATAAGGCCAATTAAGTACTCAGTTGTGATAAAATAATATTAACCCCTGTCTAACACATTGCTATATCTACAAGAGGGTTGAGTTTAAATTTGTTTAATCGCGCCGGGGTGGCATCGACGGGCTTATATCATTTGTATCATCGCGCCTCGCCGGATGGGGGCACGCAGATCCTGTACTTTTAAATTCCTTTTTAATACAAATATTGTTGGTACTTATTTGAAATTATAATTTTAGAGGATGCTAGAGGCTATTCTCTAGCGAAAACAGATACTGTACTGTGCTGTATCAGCCCACATACGTCCCACTGCAGGTCACGGGCCTCCTCTACAATCGCGAGTACGATTGAGTTGGGCCATATAGTCCACCACGCTCCTCTAGTGCGGGTTGGCGGACTTTTACATACCATAGAAATTTATACAAATCGCTATGGTATGCAGGTTTCCTCACGATGTTTTCCTTCACTGTTATAGTGCGTGCTGATTGACTATCAATACATGACTCCCGAAAAGTCAGAGGTGTACCCTGGGATTTAAACGCGACCACCGTGAACACGTAGGCAGCTGCGTCTAGTCCGTTACCAACAGGCCACCACGCACTTCATAAAACGAAAATAGATAGATAGAAAAGCTATGGTTTTTTGAAGAATTCCGTTGCTGGTTAAATACGCCAGGGTCGCTAAGAGACTCGCCGAGCTTCAGAGCTCGGTGCCAACTTCAGAGCTCGGTGCCGTTGATCCTGGCTGCCAGGACTTGCAGTATGGATGTGTCTAGACATAGATTATAAATAAATACACCCAACAGTCCCATACATAGACCTGATCCCACACTAAGATCGAGTCGTGTGTCGTGGGTATCAGGAGCTACAAGAGACTTTTCGGTCTCACAAACACCCAGACCCGAAACAAATAGCTGTGATTCTCACAAATATCATTTAATTAAATTTAATAATTTGTTTTGTTGCGGGAATCGAACCCACGGCCTCTCGTTTCACAGTCGGCGTCGAACCAACTGCGCCACGGAGGCTGTCATTTGTCATTGTCATTGATCTTAAGTCATTCATGTGAAAAGCTAGATCATAGAGTATTGTAATTAAAATAAGGATTTTGTACGGAGATAGACTTACTAACTGGTGCTCGGTCTCTCATATTAAGAGGCCGCCTAGGTAGGTACCACCGCAATGTCTATTTCTCCCGCCAAATAGCAGTGTAAATGCGCTGTTGTGTTCCGGTTTTTAGGACATTGTAGCCAGAGTAATTACTAGGCATAATAAGACTTAATTTCTTATGTCTCAGGATGGCGAGCGCAGTAGAATGCCAGGCATTGCTTTGTAATTCACGGTGTTTGGTTTTGCTACTGTCTATGAGCGGTCGTATCGCTTACCATCAGGCGAATGGCATGATCGTCTCGTCATTCATCGCTATAAAAAAAAAGCGAACTCTAGTATTGGCAGGGAAACGCTAGATAGATAAATTAGTTAGGCTATGTTTTATATTTTTGGTATACATTAGGTCCGGCAAACGAGCAATCAGGTCACTTAATAAATCCTTTTTCTTTCTTATGATAAGTGATCACTGCACATGAACATCCACAACGCTGGATCATGGATGTGTAAAAAAATGGGAAAAGGAAAAGGAAAGCGACGAAACCTGCATACCGTAGCGATTTTAATGAATTTCTACGGTATGTAAAGTCCGCCAACCCGGACTAAGACAGCGTGGTGGACTATACGGCCCAACTCAATCGTACTCTCGATTGTAGAGGAGGCCCGTGCCCTGCAGTGGGACGTATATGGGCTGATCCAAAGAAAAAAACTAATCGATCATTCACACCCACACAGGCATGACGTGGCATCGTAATGTGGTTGAAAAAACAGCCCATTGGAATGGCAGATTTACGAATTTAACGTATGTTTGATTTCTAAGAGAGAATAAAAATTTAAAAAATAAAATAAGGCCTTGTACCATATTTTTGTTATATTTAGCTAATAATTTATACAAATCGCTATGGTATGCAGGTTTCCTCACGATGTTTTCCTTCACCGTTATAGTGCGTGGTGATTGACTATCATTACACACATGACTCCAAAAAGTCAGAGGTGTGCCCTGGGATTTGAACCCGCGACCACCGCGAACATGTAGGTATTAGGCATGAAATTGAAATAAAAGTATTTTTTACGGATTTTGTTTAATGACTAACTTCCCGATGTTACGAAGATTTAACAGCTTTCGTGGTCACGGAGCGGCCTGAGGTGCTAGTCACCCATACCGATTGATATTAATTAGTTATTATCTTAATTTTATAATTCAAGGTACTAATTATCACTGCCTTAATTATGATCCAGTAAAACGAGAGCCCGCCGGTTCGATCTCCGTACCGAAACAAATTATTAAGACGACTAATAATACGAAGATTGTGTAATCATAATTCCTGTATTCTTTTCTAACATGTACATTTATAGCAGGGCTCTCTACACATACAACTCGCATATTAAAACTGTGTAAAACGTTACAACTTGAATAATCGTGGCGTGATAATATTCCGACTCGGCCATCCTTCACATCGCCGTTGACAACTCCGTTCTGTATTCAAATCTTTATTCTATTCTTCTTAATGTAACTGCCAGCAACATCGTCATGCTAAAATAGGTTGCTTTACTCATCGCTTATAAAAATCACCCGTTACAAAATATTTGTGTGAGCCACAGGTATTGGTTTTAGGTCTGGGTATTTGTGAGACCGAAAAGAATCTCGTAGTTTCTGATACCTACGACAGAAGACACGGTCTTAGCGTGAGGTCAGGACTATGTATGTGACTGTTGGGTGTATTTATTTATTTATGTAATTATATTAAACACCCAACAGTCCCATACGTAGTCCTAACCCCACACTTAGACCGAGTCTTGTGTCGTGTATCAGAAACTACGAGATACTTTTCGGACTCACAAACACCCAGACATGAGAAAAATACTTGTGGGCCTCACAAATATTTGTCTATTCATAATATGGAAATTGAGACTTCAAGTTCCCAATATAAAATACTGTTATAAAAACGTCAAATCAAAAAATCTCAAAAAACACATTACTTTGATATAATTAGTCATACTATATAGACTATTTCAAAACGTCAGCTGTCATTGATTTTAAAATCGATTGTAAAATTGTCGCTAATCGATGCGAATGCGTTGACGAGTCAATTTGTTTGGGAGAATGGTTACGAGCGCTCCGTGAAAGAACATTTGGGTTCCGTAGATATTTTCTACAGTCTATTTGAGGTAGATTTTTGCTGTTGTATAGTTACGCAAGGATATAGATTTTAGAGGATTAATATTAAAACTTATAGTGGCTGATAATAACTTAAAATAACTGTGATTCGAGTGATTAATTTAATGTAAAATTTCAATCCGTTGAATAGGTAAGCTGTAAAACAAAACAATAGTGATATATTTTCATTGGGGGTACTAAGGATTTAAAAAATATTATTTTAATTTAATGCTTAACTTTATGCTTTGCCGGATGCGTAATATCCTCTTTCTGTCGTATTTTTTCCTTCCTATTACGAAACCGTCAACGTATCTACGATAAAAGTGTCGAAGATGTTAAAATTTCATAATCATTTACTTTTTTTATTATCAGACTAACAGTTCTACTCATTTACCTGAAAATACACCATTCCCAACCATCTCCAAAAACTAATGTTCTACATTTAAAATTTGACAAATGGTTTTCACTCGCAGCGATGCATCGATCACGGCGGATTCGTCACGGCCAATCAGCGGCCGCTATTTGTCATCGCCATTTCGAATTTGTCTTTGGAACTACTGTAACGGACTTTTTTCAACGGCCTTTTTTTTTAATTCGAAAATGGAACGATTTGTGCAATGACTGTTATATTTCACGTTTTTTGGATCGAATACTCAAATAGTGGGAGTTCATTTGTTTGTTTTGTATGGAAAAAAGATTGTGGGCATTTTATAATGAAATATGCACTGTTTTAAGCCTTTCCTGCCTAAATTGACAGCCTCGGTGGCATAGTTGGTTAGACGCCGGCAGTGAAACGAAAGTTCGCGGGTTCGGTGTATAACATATTTATTTATAAAAGTTACTAAATTAGACCTATCTTATGTATCCTCAAATTGAATGTTCATAATATTAATGTTGATAATTATAGACCACTTCGAATATGTGTACATTATTAGGTATTATAATAAAATATATCAATATACTATCACTGCTGAGCACGGGACTCCTGTACAACAATTTATTTATTTTTATTTATTTATAGTGAAATCATACATTTTAATGACCCTTACGGATGTCGCTTTTTGATCAGTGCCAGTTTGTATCAGGCTGCATAATTGTATAGACCGGCAAGAGGTAATAAGTAACAACCCCTTCAATAGCATGTTAGCGAAGTAAATGATGTCAATAGAAAGCACTAGAAGATAAATCATTACTAACAATAAGTCGAAATACCCGCAATACCTATAAGTAACGTTATGAATTTGATTTTGGAACGCTCGCCGTTCGATATTTGAAATTCATCTCGCGCATGAATATTCAAACGGCGCGCTGTTTACATTCACGGCCGTTCCAATTTCAAATATTTGCATTTATTTATTTTTCGCATTCGGAACTTTTTCCGCGCCGGGCCGAATTTGCATTTCCAGCATAAACGATATGAACTAAATGTTCTGTCCTTTTTCAACCCGGTCGGTATGCAACGTGCCGTCTCGCGCTGGCGCTCCAGTGTTTTGATTGACAGTTGTCATGTTTGTTTTGAGCGGGAGCCGAATGCATTTTGTACTTTATTCAAATTGTATTGAAATATTTTTAATTTTTTAACAATGCAATATTTTATTTGACTTCCTTGTACAAATATGTCGCGGTATTCAAATTGATGTCGCAATATTTTTTAAGCATATTTACATTGGTTACATGGGAAAAGGAACTTTATTTAGATTTTTAAATTTACTTTTTTATTATTGCTATGACAATGGCTACACTGCACCTAATAGTATGTGCTATAGAGCGCGGTGAAAGAAAACATCACGAAATACCTGCACACCATAGCGATTTGTATAAATTTCTATGGTATGTAAAAGTCCGTCAACCCGCACTAGGCCAGCGGGGTGGACTATATGGCCTAACCGCTCTCAATCGTACTCACGATTGTAGAGGAGGCCCGTGCTCTGCAGTGGAACGTGTATGGGCTGATACAATACAATATAATAGAGCGCAAATAGTTATCCAATAACTAGACATAGCTAAGTGCTGGTCGAGACCAATTATACCTTCCATAGTGTATCCAAAAATACACAGAACCCAAAACGCGAATACGTAGGTCTCTGACGGGCCCATAACCACTGTATACGGTCACTATCCTGAACCATTATCCTTACAGCATGTTGTTGTCTTGGGTTTACGCAAATGTTACAAATTCAAATTCAAATTCAAAATATTTTATTGTGGTACATAGGTGAAGATGGTGTTCATTGGCTTGTTTAGTACAGCTATGACCCGCCATAATGGCATACAATAGTTTAGGATACATTTTTTTAAATCCGATTTACAATTTATAACAAAATAATTAAAAATATAAGACATAGCAACAAATAAAAACAAAACTACATATTCAAAACAAAAAACAAAAAAAAAAAAAAACTAATACAATAAAATAAGCAAAATTAACAATTATTTTTATCATTCAAATAGTCATTTAAATTGTAGTAGCATTTACTAATTAAAAATCTAAACAAATTGCTCTTATAGTTATTTATCTCATCTAAATCTCTGATTGACTTTGGTAATTTATTATAAATCTGGGGAATTACATGAAGTGCGCTCTTGTGAAATAAAGCAGTTTTGTGGGCTGCATATGTCATTTTGTCTCCGTGTCTGGCTCGACTGCTATGTTTATATAGGTGAGTGTGCGTCTTAGCAAAAATAGCACATTCATAAATATACATAGACGGTAGTGGTAATATTTTCAATTCTTTAAAATATGGAATACAGGAGGTAGTTGCATCAATGTTAACCATAGATCTAATACACCTCTTCTGAGCTTTAAAAGCTAGGTCTTTGTGTGCGGAATTGCCCCAAAATATCACACCATACCTCAAAATAGAGGCAACGTGTCCGTGGTAAGCGCAGAGGACTGCAGATTTATCGGATATTTTGCTTAGATTGTGGAGAGCGTATGATTGCTGGTTGAGACGTCTGCAGACATAATCTACATGTCTTTTCCAATTTAGCTTTTTATCAATATAGAGGCCTAGAAATTTTATTTCATCTATTTCCTCGATGGCAGTATTTTGGAATGTTATGTTTAAATTAGCTTTTGTTTTATCCCTTTGAAATAAAACGAATTCTTACGGATTTTATCGCGAATTTAATTGTAACAGTCACTAAGCGGCTGACTAATACCTCAGTCCGCCCCATGACCACGACAACTGTAAAGTGATCGAAACGTCGGGAAATTTAAAAATGTAAAAAACTAAATTAAATTCGCGATAAAATCAGTTAGAATTCGTTTTATTTCAATCTTACAGCATGTGTTAAAAAAAAACTATTTTTTTATGTCTAATACTTGTAGTACTTATAATATAGACGGAGCAATGGTACTTCAAAAACGTAGATGAAATGACGGCGCCCGGCCATTTATTTATGATTTTTGACAGGTTGTCCAACATGCACGAATTATTTGATAAAGAAAATTAAAAAACGTTTAGGGCTATTAAATTCCACTCAAACTCGTTATAGATGGTTTAAATTATGTTTAATTTCGATTAGGTACCAACGGAACTTGTAGCAATTTATTTAAATAAGTTCAATTTTCACTAAATAGCAGTGCTACCAACATTACGAACAAGAAAATTTCTACGTTTCTGAAGACGCAAATGTATGACAGCACTCCCTCTATATTATGAATACTCTAAAGTCTTTTATTAAAAGAATGTCCCTTCCCCATTCACCCCCATTACGGACCAATCGTTTCGCGCAAATCTCTTTATCCCGTATAAATTGTCATAAAAGTGAATACGTCAAAAAGTAATTAATTCTGAGGCGTCGCACCCTTGTCTCGTAGGGATGCGGTTATCGATATTAATATCGATACTGATAATTATCGATATAGGAATTGATGTGTACCGATGTTTGCAAAGTGATTTGTAGACTCTACATGTAGTTTCAATTTTGTTTTTTTAATTTTGTTAGAGTGATAGTTTCTTAGATTTACGCAAATGTTACATTTTGAAAGAAAACGAAACGTTGGGAAGTTAAAATATGTAAAAATTAAATCAAATTCGCGATAAAATCCGTAAGAATTCATTTTATTTTAATTTGTTTAGGTGATTTTTTTCTGTCTGGTCTTAACCCCGTTAGATTAGCGTAAGATGACTTTACAGCCATGGTGTAGATTGTAGAATAACTAAGATTATAGTTGAAATAAAACGAATTCTTGCGAATTTTATCGCGAACTTTTTAAATTAACATTTGAATTTAATAATTTTAAATGAAGGGTAGTTAAATTGTAATAGTCACTGAGCGGATGCCCAATACCCCTTTCCTCTTCCCATCCTTTTTCCTTCCCGTTCAACACTCAATTGGGCGGGCAACACATCCATGATCCAGCGTTGTGGATGTTCATGGGCGGCAGTGATCACTTATCATCAGGTGACCTGTTTGCTCGTTTGCTGGACCTATTGTATAAAAAAAAAATATAAATATGAATAATAACTACATAATATTAGCGACACTGGACCCGTCACTAGCGACCCCGGGCAGCGTCATCTGCCGGCGGCGTATTGTCGCCGACCCGCGCCTTCACAGAAACGTGACGCCAACCCCTACCCTCTCAGCTCTCTACCCTCTAGTTGGTCACACATTTGTCACTAATATTGTAATTCATAAAAAGAAATTATAAACTCCAAAAATAAAAGAAAATAACATGTTGATTACAAGTTACAGAGGAAACAATATAAGTACAACACATCCATGATCCAGCGTTGTGGATGTTCATGTGCAGTAATCACTTCCCATCAGGTGACCTGTTTGCTCGTTTGCCGGACCTATGCAATAAAAATAAAAAAAGTACCTAATTGTCTGAAGAAAATTATCACTCAACGATAACTAAAATAACTATCAACAACTCAAAAAGGTGTTAATAAGATAGAGAGATTAGAAAATAAATATTTCTTATTTTAAGAAAAATATAACCTCGCATAAGGTATTGATTTACATTTAAAGACAATTAATAATATTTTAACTACATTTAAAGTATAACAAAACTCATACATTTGCTTGTTACAGTCATGGGTTCTGACTATTGGCCTCATATGAAATCTCAGGGTCACTCAACGCGCTATGGACGCTATGCTCAGTATTTCTCTATGAGATCGAATCAGGAATGAGGAGATTCGTAGAACACAGATTACCGATGTAGCGTAAAGGATTAGCCAGTTCAAATGACAGTGGGTTGGGCATATAACGCGGAGAACTTATTGCCAATGCAAATGGTTGAATAGTTCTTGAGTGGAGACCACGAACCGGCAAATGCAACATCGAACCTGGAACTACAAAATGTACACACGATAGACGGTGTTATAAGGGTTAGAGGTCACATTGCAAGCTTCCAAGAGGTCGATGTGGAAATTCTTGGAAGAGGCGTGTGTTGAATTTAATTGTTCCGTAATGAACCAGCCTACAAACAACCTTATATTTTATAGTCAAAAACGAAAAGAATCGTTTACACACCGATAAAGACTCTAAATTATTTTCCGAAACAAAAACCCAGCTGTCAAAATTGCCGCCAATATTCACCGTTATTTTTTTCCGAACACGCGCAAAGGAACAGCGGTGTACAGCCACGCCCCCGGCCATCAATAAACCGCTGTCACACACAATGCACAGATTCCACAAAACTGTTAGATTTTTACAAAATAATAGAAATATTGCAAATAACGTATTATTTGTTAACGATCGTTTTTTTATGATTTTTATTGTGGATTAGGGAGTAAGGGGTGATAATGTGACGTTAATGACAAAAGAGTTTTTTATCTGCGCTTATAAATAATTTTATGGATACACTAATGGCATAACATTCACTTTAACGGTGAAGGAAAACATCGTGAGGAAACCTGCATACCGTAGCGATTTTAAAAAAAATCTACGGTGTGTAAGTCCGCCAACCCGCACTAGGCCAGCGTGGTGGACTATATGGCCTAACCACTCTCAATCGTACTCTCGATTGTAGAGGAGGCCCGTGTCCTGCAGTGGGTCGTATATGGGCTGATACAATACAATACAATACTAATGGCATAACTTTTATTTATTTATTTGCAATTTTTGGACATTACGGTGTATACATTTTTGAGCTAGTTTCTCCTATTAAAGTTACTCCTTTTACCTCCTATTAAAATGATAGCGTCCGTAGTACAGTTGGATAGACACCGGCTGTGAAACGTAAAGCTGTGGGTTCGAGACAAATATTTGTATGATCCACAGATATTTGTTTTGTTTCTGGGTGTTAGTGAGACCGAAACTCTCGTATTTTCTGATACGCGACAAAATACTCGATCTTAGTTTGCGGTCAGGGCTAAGTATGTTACTGTTGGGTGTATTTATTTGTTTCGGATTGAAGTAATGTGTTGTTGTGTTAGCGAAACGTCTCTCATAGTTTTTGACACGAGCGACATAAGACTTGTATTGTATCCGCTGGAATAGCTACCACCTTACAATTGTTTCGACTGACGATAACACCGGTTGAATACTTTATTTGAATTGTACTGTATTTGTAATGTTTCATTTTAATCAAATTGTGGTCGATATTAACTTCAGGTTAAGGGTTATCTATACCACATACAGATACGTAGGTTTTTACAACGGTTTAACGCAATATAGTAAATAATTGAAATAAAGATTTCTTTTTTTCTTTTTTTTATTCTTCGTTCGAGTCAATGGCTCAAAATTGTTTGCACTAAAACTCTTACAATTTCCCGGTGTAGTAGGTCGCTACACTTCAGCAGCGTCTGTAGCCTCGATGATGTCCCTTCTTGTACAGGTGGAAGGGCACTGTGGGCACATCAATAACTGTGACATATTTTGTTTAATTTCTTTTTATTACAGCAGTCGAATCCTAACTTTCACCTTGATTTTACCTCCGTAATATTTTCAGGGTGGTGAACAATATGGCCTAACCACTCTCAATCGATTTTCTCGATTGTAGAGTAGGCCCGTGCCCAACAGTGGGACGTATATGGGCTGATAAAAAAAAATCTATAAAATAGACTTCCATCTATTCAAAGCTCCACAATGTTCCACCACAACCAAAAAGAAATATACTCAGCCTATCACCGTCCATTACTGGACGTAGGCCTCCCCGAGTAAGCACCAACCATCCCGATCTTAAGCAGCGGTCATCCATCCACTACCGCTCTTTTCAAGAAATATAAAGAATCAAAAATTAACTCATATCTTTCTTTCACAGGTAAAGATCTGGTTCCAAAACCGGCGCATGAAATGGCGGAATTCAAAAGAGCGCGAACTTCTAGCTTCAGGAGGGTCTAGAGAACAAACATTACCTAACAAGAACAACCCACACCCAGATCTATCAGACGCGGAGGCCGACAAACAAAAGCTATCCCCATTATCCCCCATCAACGAGGATCAAAATGAGGAGAAATCCAGGATTTACCCAACCACATCCGATTTTAGAGGTTATGAGGACAAGATGGCGGCTGGGCTGTATGCGCGGGAATTTAACGAAGATGGCGACGAGTTTGACAGCGACGCCAGCGCCTCCGACGAGGAAATTAATGTAACTTGACGTGTTTTTGACGAATAGGCTTTTGAATTAGATTGTATTAGGTTATTGCGTGCGTTGTTTATTTAATTAGGGCTTATTATTAATTTTATCCTTTAATTTATTTTATTTATGCGGGTAAAGATATATTGTGACAAAAGACAACTTCATATTCTAATCGACATCAGAAAAATGCTACTCAGTAAGAACGATATTTTTCTCGAACATCTCATGAATTACTGATATATTATTATATATATATTATTATTACTGATCTACACATAACATATATTTTTTCTTCTACAAAGATAATCAATAAACCGCTAAGAAAGTAGAACATAATCCTCTTGATGTATTTTAAAATCGAATGGAGACAAATGAAATATTATTTCAGAGTTTAAAAAAGTCACTGACGCGAGTTTCAAACATATAAAAGACTCAACATTGATGCTTTTTTTAACATCTTAAAAGTTTCCTTTTTATGGAGCATTCCCATTTAATTTGATGAATATAATTTTACTATATATCTTTCGGGTTGATTTATAAAATGAACGACGCATGCAAAAACCATTGTCTATAAATTAAATGTGTTTTAATAGTAAAAATGTAACATACGAGTAACAGCCTATATACGTCCCACTGCTGGGCACACGCCGACTTAGCGTTTGGGCTGTCTGCACTGGCTCATTGACAGGAAGTTAGTGGTGAGTCTAGACTCCTAGAGCGAGAATTTGTTTCGACTTAACCTGGCCCCATGACTTAATTATGGAATGAAATAAACATGAAACATAGAGATAATTAAACTAGATAGATATCTGCATTATTTGTAGTGACTTAACACATTTTCGAAAATAGTCTCAAGACTTAACCGGTAACTATCTGTCAAATGAGCTGCTTGAACACTTTTTGATTATAATATAATAATCTTTTGTAAATGTGAAAAATGTGGTGCAATTTTTTAATTTATTTCTCATTCAGAATTCAATGCAAAATTTTCTCAATTATTTTAAAGGTAAACCCAATCTTCTATTGTGAGATGCTTTGGTCTCGTACACTCACTTCCCGTCCAGTACTAGTCCGTTCCCACCGTATCCTATTTAGACCAGTGACTTAACCTCAAAATTGTTTGTTATTTCGTAGCCGCTGCACCGTAAAATTAAGCTGTAAATATGGTATATAGTGTTAAGTCATCGGATCTCAGTATAGATGTAAGTTTTGTCAAGACTTAACTTTAGTTTTAATGTATGCTACACTGTAATATATGTGGAAATAAATATTGATGAAAAATTCTATGATGATTTTATTTGTATTGACTTATTTGTTGAAAAATATCATATTGATTCTACCTAAAATAGAATTATAAATAGTTTATCAAGACTGCTACCGAAAACGAAGCCAGGTGGTAGTTTTAGTGGCTACAAACACGATGCAACTAAAATTTTACAATATTTTTTTTGTAACGTTTTAATTATCGTAGTGTTTTGGTGTTAAATCCATATATTTTTTTAATTTTAATTTAAAGCCTAGCGTACTAAAAATGTTAGCTTAGTTTTCGCTAGCAGTCTTGATATACCCTGTATTAAAATCTAGTTTTAATGTGTTACCGTCCCGCTGTCAGGACCTTCCGTAAGATGGAGAGGGACAAGGATGTTGTCTTCGAAACACTAATAATAAAATATTTAAAACATAAATAACTTAACGTCAATGACCTTTGGTTAAAAGAAAGAATAAATAATTTAATAGTACACCCAACAGTCACATACATAGTCCTGACCCCACACTAAGATCGAGTCTTGTGTCGTATCAGGAACTACGACAGACTTTTCGGCCTCACAAACACCTAGACCCGAAACAAATACTTGTGGACCACACAAATATTCGTTTCGGTGCGAGGATCGACCCCGCGGCTTCACGTTTCACAGCCGGCGTCGAACCAACTGCGCTACGAAGGCCGTCAAGATATTGTGGTGTTGTTATAGCCGAATTTTTAAATAAAGGAAATAAGGCAATAAAATTTTAACTGATGGAGCGCATCACGCCTGCACATAAACAGCAACACTCACTACTCTTACTAACTACGCGGCACAAGCTCACACATATAACTAAAAAAATACAATTTAACTACCATTAATTTACAATTATTATATTTAAAATTGATTACTAAAAGGTGTTCAGACGAAGAAATTACTCCACTAAAAGACTTCATGTACTTTTACAATTTATTCTGAATTCTTTACAGATTTTTCGGTTCAATTGTTTCAGTTCAATACAATTTATGGGACGTCCACCCACTAGGTCAGACAACCTGGTAAAGGTCGCGGGACGTCGCTGGATGCAGGCTGCCTCCAACAGGTCACTGTGGAAATCCTAGGAGAGGCCTATGTTCAGCAGTGGACTTCCTTTGGCTGATGGATGGATGGAATACAATTTATTCTCTTATACAAATTGCTGTACCTTACCTGTACCACGCACTAAAACGGTGAAGGAAAACATCGTGAGGAAACCTGCATACCATAGCGATTTGTATAAATTCTTATGGTATGTAAAAGTCCGCCAACCCGCACTAGGCCAGCGTGGTGGACTATAAGGCCTTACCATTCTCAATCGTGCTCTCGATTGTAGAGGAGGCCCGTGCCCTGCAGTGGAACGTATATGGGCTGATACAATACAAAAATAAAACGTCAAATTGTCAATGTCAAGTATTATTTTTAAAATTTTTGACATCTAAACCTAACATTATCTACTCAAGTCTCTTAATGTGCTGTGACTTACAATTTCCTTCAAACCAAAACCCGAGAACACAGCTTTGCAATACCTTAGTACAACTACGCCGACGACGCAGTTAAACTCAAAGATAAATCTAATTGGTCGTGCTTTTAAAAATTTTCGCTAGTAGGGAAAAATATTGCCGTAAAAAAATGCGAGCCTCTTGGTTCGAGCCGATAACCTATACTTAATAAACACTGCACTTAATTCTGGGGGATTGTAGCCTCGCCAAAAAGGTTTATTAAAATAAGTTTTGCGTTAAAAGCGACCCCATATTGTCACTGCAATAAATTGCGAGGTGTGAGGTGACGTCAAAAACAGCGAACGCCCGCAGTTTATTTACACCTTGCGAACAACCCCATTACCGGGACACACCGGGACAATCCGGGATGGGATACACCGGGATTACCTTAAATATCGGGCTGTTAATGCTTAATTGATTTATAGTAGACAGTAAAAAATGTGTAGATTTATAAAAATACAAGAATTTCTATATGTGAATTCGGTTAATAAATAAATATGAAAATTAGCTACGTTATATTAGCGACTTATTGTATAAAAAATACATAAAAAACGGAGCGGTCTGTATGAAACATCGTTGAAGTAAAGCTTACTTTGGACGCGTGAAGCTTTCTTTCTATCAGCCCAGATACGTCCCACTGCAGGGCAAGAGCATCCTCTACAATCGAGCGTACGATTGAGACTGGTTAGGTTATACAGTGTATATCAAGACTGCTACCAAAACCGAAGCCTGGTGGTAGTTTTAGTGACTTAAAACACAATGCAATTAAAATTTTGCAAAAAAAAAGCGACGATTTTTTTTGTATTTTTTTCCTATCATCGTATTTGTGTGGTAAATACATACAAGTTCGTAAACAAATAATGTACACCCTTTTATTTTTAAAGACGCTATAGTACACAAGGCTTTATAATAATTTTAGCTAAAACTATTGATTTACTAGCCAAACACAATTATATTTAAAACATTACAAATAAAAATCGTCGCGTTTTTTTGCAAAAATTTTAGTTGCATCGTGTCTGTAGTCACTAAAACTACCACCTGGCTTCGTTTTCGGTAGCAGTCTTGATATACCATGTATAGTCCACGACGCTGGTCTAGTGCGGGTTGGCGGACTTTTACGTGTAAAGCTTATACTCGCGGCTATATTCATGTCTGTTATTAAGTGCGTGATGGTCTGTTATTAATGAACTGGAATGAACACCAAGGATTGATTAATTATTTTATTATTTAGTCAATTTCTACGCATTTCACCGGTGAAGGAAAACATCGTGAGGAAACTTGCAATCTGTAGCGA
Source organism: Theretra japonica (assembly GCA_033459515.1). NCBI lineage: Eukaryota > Metazoa > Arthropoda > Insecta > Lepidoptera > Sphingidae > Theretra > Theretra japonica. The sequence goes on from CM065952.1 coordinate 1,402,508, forward strand.
TTTGCAAGAGTTTCCTTAGTAAAGTCCGTCTGGCACTAGGCCAGCGTGGTGGACTATGCCCGCATTGGAACTCTCGTGGGTGGAGCATATTGAACGCGGGTGACTTCGTTGCACCTCTGCCTACCCCTTCTGGGATAAAGGTGTGATGTAGGTATGTATATGTATTAATGATTTATTTATAATTCTTTGTTGTGCCCAAAACATAATAAAAGAATTTTACAATCAAGGGAATTATGTATGTATTTATATCTAGTGAAATAATATTTTGATGAGATGGTCACGTAATTGGTATAATGTAAGAGTGCTGTATTGTATGTTTTTTTTTTACATATATAAACTATGTTGTTTTAAATGTTTTCGTATCATCGAGGCAGCCTGCATCCAGCGACGTCCCGCGACCTTTACCAGGTCGTCTGACCACATATACATGTCATGTTTTCGTATACATTTCTGTTTTCTGTATCAATCTTTTATTTGTCCTTTCTTTGAATCCCACTGTCAAAAATCGTTATCTTTCTTAGTATAAATATAAATTTTCCAAAAACTATTGCAGTTTTGAACCGACATCAAACCGCATCAATCACATGCAAACATTCAAAGTTATAGGGCGAGATCAAACATCGTTAAGCAGCGCATGTGTTTGACGTCACTGGGGGGCACGTGACCCCCACGCGACCCACACGTGACTCCCGCGTGCCGGCTCTGTTCGCCATCGATTTTAGGGTGCATGAAAACCGAAATTATTTAAACTACTTACAAGATTTTAATGGATTTGATAAGGTAAGTACTCGTATTAGCCGATACTACTGCTAAGGGACTCTTCAATTCGTCCCATTGAAAAGGCTGAGGTTACACGCAGGCCTAGTGCGGGTTGGCCGTTATACCATAGACATTTTTTTATTTTCACGACCTTATGCATAGACAGTTTCATAACTTATTTTAGTTATCGAATGTTTTGTCCTTTCCGAATGACTTTTAAATTCTTGAGCGAAGAAGACAAAACACTCGATAGCTAAAATAGGTTTTAAGTTTTTTTTTAGTTGCATTGTGTCTGTTATCACTAAAACCTCCCCCCTGGCTGCGTTTTCGGTCGCAGTCTTCATATACTATGTATATCTGTTGTGTGTATATAATATATCATCAATTATAGTTGGGATGAGAACAGATGAAAAATTGCACATAACCTCAAAAAAGAGGTTTCAACTAACCTCCAAAGACAATGTAATAAAAAGGGGTTTGCATCTCATTGTGAAGATGTCACTGGCAGTGTCTTATCTATATCTTTGATGTTTTGAATGTGCATGAGGGGAGAGGGAAGGGTAGGAAGGACACACCCTCTAGATCAAACCGCGTATGAAACGCCTTAGGATAAAATAGCATACATACATACATCAGTCTCCACTGTCCCACTGCAGTGCTAAAAATTAAACAAAGGCAAAATAGCATGTGCTTTTAATTTTTTTTTATTGCGATGAATGGCGAGACGAGCATGCCATTCGCCTGATGGTAAGCGATACGACCGCTCACGGACAGTAGCAACACCAAACAACACCATGAATTACAAAGTAATGCACTCCATTGCGCTCGCCATCCTGAGACATGAGATGTTAAGTCTCATTAGGTCCAGTAGTTACTCTGGCTACAATGTTCTTCAAAATGAACACAACAGTGCATTAACACTATTGTTTGACGGGAGAAATAGATCGTATATCGTGGATTCCGAGGACTTTGTAAGGCAAATTGGTGGGTTTGTTATATAATTTCCTTCCTTTTTATTTTATTATTAAATTTTTATACATATATATAAAAACAATATATATAACTTTATTATTGTTTCTGCTTACTTTTATGATACTATTACGAGACACCGGCATAATGAAACATTTCAAACATGTCACGGAATAATTTGGTTGCATGAAAGGGAAATGAAAGGGACCACACATGGTTCAGCCTAGGCGATCACAGGGAAGGAATCGGGGCGCTTCTCGCCTTGAGTTATTCAGTGTCTACCGAGACCACCGAGGGGTTTAAGTTGGTAAGCTGGTGTAGGATTTGGGACCCGGCTCGGCCGCATTATTCGTATAGTGCCAGGCTGGAAGGCCAGTGACACTAACATACCTCTTTCGGCCTCTTGGGTATCGAAAAGGGTATTTGAAAGCTTTCCTCTTAACAAAAAAATTTATCAGTGAAATATCGACTCATATGTAAAGAAAATATCATCAAAATGGGCGTGTTTCTTAGTGAAAACGGTCTAATGCACAGAAAACATCATCAAAACAATCTAATTTGATTTATAATTGTTGACACATGGGGTTTGACAGCCTCCGTCTCGCTCGCACACCGCATGACGCCGCGTGGCGCCACGTGTGTGGGATTGTGCACGCTCAAACGCCACTTATTACCAGATTTTGTATTTATTTGCCGTGAATTTCTGGATTACTGCAGATCAAATCAATTTTTATTGTTTTTCAGAGTGACGCTAAAGCGCTATTTACGCGGGGAGAGTTTCGCGCGGCGAGAATCGTATGTGATTATCGCATGACATAACCGCCATAGATCATCGTGTTCTGACGATGTTTACACGATGCGACTTTTTTATATCCTTACGATAATCGTATCTTTGAGGCGAGAAACTCTCCCCGTGTAAATGGGGCTTAAGAATTGACCAGTTTGTTATTATTTTTTATTTTCTTTTTCTTTACATATTTATACATACAGGGTATATCAAGAGTGCTACCGAAAACGAAGTCAGGTGGTAGCTTTAGTGACAACAGACACGATGCAACTAAGAATATTGCAAAAATACGCGACGATTTTTAATATACAAGGATTTTTAAAATTTTTGTTTGTTTGTCTGTGCTGTTATGCGCGATGAACTCAGAAACGGCTTAATGGATTTCGATGAAATTTGGTATGGAAGTAGCTGACACCCTGGATTAACACTTAGGCTACTTTTTATCCCGAAAAAATTAATGAATTACGATATATTTGTTACTTTTTTGTACTCAAACGGATGGGATGGGACTGGATTACATATCTTGACTGAGAATCAGACGACAATATAACGTGACGAGATGGGATGCGATTATTTTTATAAAGATAACCACGCAAACAGACTTGCGGACAGAAGCTAGTCATAAATAAATCTTGAGAAAAGTGTGTAATTTATCAGAAATATCTACCCCGTTTCGTATAAAACTAATTGATACCGGAATATCGGGGAAACAACATGTGGTGAGCACTTATCCGATCGTGTTACTAATGGATGCTGCAAATTGTTTGCTAAGATTCGCAATCGCACTACACAAATATAGACAGCCTCCGTGGCGCAGTTGGTTAGACGCCGCCTGTGAAACGAGAGACCGCGGGTTTGATCCCCGCACCGAGACAAATGTTTGTGAGGCCCACAAGTATTTTTTCGGGTCTGGGTGTTTGTGAGACCGAACAGTCTCTCGTAGTTTCTGATACCTACGATATAAGACTTAATTGATCTTAATATGGTATCAGGATTATGTATGTGATTGCTGGGTTTATTATTTATTTAAATATACACGTTCGCAAAAAATATTAACTACACATAGAATATTGTTAATTATTGTTATTTTTAATTGACTTTAAAAAGGGACTGTGTTTAGGCCGTATGTTTGTAAGCCGCGATATTTTTTTTTCTTTTTATCAGCCCATATACGTCCCACTGCTGGGCACGGGCCTACACTACAACCGAGAGAATCGATTGAGCGTGGTTAGGCCATATAGTCCACCACGCTGGCCTAGTGCAGGTTGGCGGACTTACATACCGTAGAAATTTAATTACTGATTAGATTTTCATACATATATAAACTCACGACCTCTTCCTAGAAGGGTTTCCTGGTAGTAACCAGGCACCCACGATTCGCCTTGTCTGCTTCGTCCCAGGATGTCTGAGGTCTTGGGTTCGGATCCTGAGGCGGGCAAAGTGATATTGGGTTTATTCACTATCAGTCGGGAGTCAGGAGTTTGTGACAGATCTGGCGGTAGGCTCGTCCTCTGTCAAAGCAAGGCGAAACGTGCGCCCTGGTAGCCTACCTCTTCTAGGCAAAAGGCGTGAGTTTACGCATGTATTTGTAATAATATTACAAATATATGTCCTTACTTAGCTACTAGGGACTTTTGGGCCTTGCAACATCCAGACCCGAAATAAATATTAATCGTACTAACATTTCAGAGCTGGAATCGAACCAACGACCTCTTGTTAACAGCTCTCAATCAACTACTAGTCATGATAAAATCAATAGATAATTCGCAAAATAATAGAATAATGTATTATTAAATTTAAAATAGTTAAGTCTATTAAGAAAGCAAAACCACTTGTGTTAAAATCATTGTAGCTAGTTCACAAATTGCTTTCCGGGTGTAATATGACGCGACTGTAAGAGAACGCAGGGACGGACTGAAGGGTAAGGCGTTAATTGATGTGGGGGACATGCGGGGGCCAATTGGGAGAGGTTAATTGTTGAAGGATTGAGCCACCTGGTTTATACAAAGAGGCTGTAATGTACCGTTGATTGCGATTGTGCGTGTATAGAATGTGAATTATTATAAATTTAATTCAAAGCCTGAAAAATGTATTTTATTTGTTAATTCGTAAATCTTGATACGAATAACATGATTTACTTATTAACTTAATGTCCTACACGAGATGAGCTAAGCTTGGTGGTAAAATTATAAATCTTTATGCTATGAGAACACATATAGTCTACTGAGATAGAGGAGTGCCGGCTGACGAGGCTTGTACGTCACGTGTTGTGCAAGAATATATGAAGAATAGAAGAAATTAAGATACATGCATACGATACTTTAAATTTGAAAATATGTACAAGCAATAATATAATACCAATTCATAAAGGAATAATTTCGGAATAAATCACACAAATTTTAAAATTAGGGCAAGCATAAATATCTCAAAGATATGCGTGTCTTACTCTATACATGTCAGCTGACTACCAAAAGAAATATGTAACTAATAAATACTTCAACATGTTAGGAAACATACCGTTAACCTTAAAACATAAATCAATAAATTAGTATTTTTTTTAATAAAAATCGACATTACAAAAGTATACCGTTAGTTACGACACCAAAGTGGTCGCTTCAATACATCGTAAAATACAACAAACAGACAAATATTTGACATTAGCGCGTCTTAAATAGTAATGTCAAATGGGGCGTGAAACTGTCATCGATTTGGGGTGACATTTGTCAAGTTATTATTGATTAGGGCCTTGTGAATGGAATTCAACTATGATTGTATTTTGGCAATAAAAAATATCGTATTTATATTGAATAGATTAAATTTTGATATTTTTTTATGAGAACAGAGTCAGTTTTGCATGACGCGCGTACTGTGGTCTGTGACTGACCTAGCTCTGTAATCTTGGTCATTAGGTACAACAGATTTCAACCCTTATACAATTATTTCTAATATTGGCACTGTATCTTGGCATCAAAGTCTTCAAGTTACAACTTCACCATCGCGTTTCATTTTAGTAAGAAATATTGTTAAAGACTCAAAAATTCTATGCTATTTGCATCTTTTTCCCCTTATTCCTTTTTTTATGAACATATTGTGTCCCACTGCTGGGCAAAGGTCTCCTTCAACTCTTCACTCCTTAACTCGTTTATAATTAACAATACATCTATGATTTTTTTGTTTGTAGATAGTTATTTGCAGTGATTTCCAATTAGCACCAAAAAAGCCGCTTTTTTTTCCTCGACTTCTCAATTCAATAGCAAAACTATTCTCTCTAGTGAGGTCACGGCCCCCACACAACTATCCCACCTGGATCCCACCCTGGCGTCGTCAGCGGCGTGTTTACAAGCCCTACACGACACAACACGCACTCGCGTATTGATGACGCCAACGACACTACTACACTAGATACGACACGTGTTGCCACTATTTGCCTGCTATTTATGTTACATACAAAAACATCACGCCTTTTTCTCCAGAAGGGGTAGGCACTTAGGCAGAGGTGCTACCAGGACACCCACGTTTCGCCTTGTGTGTTCCGTCCCATTTGATAGGGGGTGAGCCTATGGCCATATCGGGCACAAATTCTTGACTCCGGGCTGATAATGAATAGAACAACTATCACTTCCCGACCTGGGATTCGAATCCGAGATCTCAGCGTTGTATTTGTGCCGTAGTACTACTGCGCCACTGAGGTAGGTGTCTTGTAAGTTTAAACACCCTCCGTAGTTGGTTATTTATTGAAAAAGGCGTGATGTTATGTATGTATGTAGTTGACTGTGAGACAGTGTTACTATCCCAGTTTACTGGTTTCAGAAGAATAAAACATTTTAAATCGTTTCATTTTTTGCTTCGACCATTTAAAATTTATTTGGGGTGCTCTGCGTTCATCGTGTAAAACTAACCTTGTTTTTACATGTAAAAAATTACTGTGACAATAAAAATCTTGTCAAAGGACCGCTTTAGTGTTTTATGTACCGGAAGAGCCAATTAAACAAATAACCGGTTTTGAAATCGACAATTTGTGAATTGGAGTGTTAAATTTGGTTTATTATATTATTTATGGCGCGAAAACATAATTAATCATGTGTTTTTGTGTTTTCAAAATGGCGATAAATAACTGACGCGCCTTTTAAATGTCAAAATAGGGCGGGGACGTTAGATATTATAGATTTAATATGTATCGATAGTAATGTTTAAGTTGGATATTTTTAGTTTTAAAATTGATTAATGCCGTAGGATATTATCGTAAAGTTTTTAATTTGATTGTTATACGAGTAGTTGGGGAATTTTTGATGAAATTACGTAGTAAAAGATTTGTTTGGGTCTTAAAGAATTTTCTAATTCTCTTTAGGTAAAATTTAGAAAAAATACTTGATATATATTGACTCAATTTAAGATAGCGACACGTAGGTTAAATTATCGTGTAAATTTGTATTGAAATAAAACAGGAGTGAAAAATGTTTAGCTAATTATTTATAAAACTTTTTTTTTTTTTCGAGCCAAATAACAACGTTAGAGCTTTGTAGTAATGAATAATGCCCATTAATTATATATTGTAATAATCTAGTCCATCCAAAGGTTGCCTGGATGAAATCGCAGGTAGCAATAAGGCTACCAATTGTTACAATGCCTTTAGTTTTAAATATTTTATCTGATTTTTGTTTTTTTTTTTTATAATTTTTGGTGTACAATAAAGTGTATAAATAAATAAAATGTTTTTTTTTATTTGTTTCTACTTTCAAAAATACACGTTGATATTCAACTTGTATCGATAAAATACTTCAACCCCTAGAGCTACCCTTTGTGTTTTGTGAAAGGGTGTCTCTGTACCGCGTGTGTGGCCCGGATTAACTCTATCGTTGCAAAAATAAATCTTAAAGGCATCGTTGTGTTTTTTTTACCTTTTTCGAGTGTTGGCGTGAGAAATTGTAAAATATGTGTTTTTTGGTTTTAAATTTCTGTGACAAGTGTAATGTTGCAGAAATTGTACTTTAGGTTTAATGGCAAGTGAATGGGCTGTGAGGTCGTGGATTCGGTTCCTGGGTATATTTTTAAAATGATAGGACGAAGAAACTAGAATTAATGCAACAAACTAAATAATATGCATCGGTTGTAGTTATTTTTTGGTATTTTTAGTAATTAGGTTAGTAATTAGGAAGTGCGCGGTGGCTTGTTAGTAAACAGACAAGACGCGGATGCCTACATGTTGACGGAGGTCGCAGTTTCTAATTCCGGGGCACACCTCTGACTCTTCGGAGTAATATGTGTATTGATAGTCAATCACCACGCACTACAACGGTGAAGGAAAACATCGTAAGGAAACCTGCATACCATAGCGGTTTGCAAGAATTTCTATGGTATGTAAAGTCCGCTAACCTGCACTAGGGCTGGTGGACTATATAGCCATCAACTCTCAATCGTACTCACGATTGTAGAAGAGGCTCGTGCCCTGCAATATAGTGATAGTTGACAGCCACCGTGGCGCAGTTGGTTGGATACCGGGTGTGAAACGAGAGGCCGCGGGTTCGATCCCCGCACCGAAACAAATGTTTGTGTGAACCATAAGTATTTGTTTCGTGTCTGGGTGTTTGTGAGACCGAAAAGTCTCTCGTAGTTCCTGATACACGACACAAGACTCGATGTTAGTGTGGGGTCAGGACTATGTATGTGGCTGTTGGGTGCATTATTATCGAAATTTCCTGACTTTCAGATTTAGCTGAATACACTATAAATGAAAACTTAAATACAGTTTACTGTTTTGTTACTAAATCCAGTATACAAGCTTGCAACGCCAATCAGATGCATGAAACGTTCCGGGGAGCTGTGTGCCCCGGGCAGCTGCCAATCGCCCTGGATAAACTTTTTAGCCCGCGTTGTTTGTGCCTGAAATGCTGTTTTTTTTTTAATTTTGCTGCTGAAGTGTTTTGTAAGGGTTTTTGATGTGTTGGTATGATTTTTGAGGCATAAAATGATTATCTGTAAGTGTTATAATTATTTCAAAATATTAACAAACTTAAATTGAGCTATAATGGAAACCTGGTTGGGGAATTATTTAAATATTGTTCTGATTGGTATTGTTTTGTTATTGCTACTGGCTGCAGAATATTACCCTACAAACAATAAATTGCTATTAAGATTTATTTTTCAATAGTCGAGAGGTGGACATATGTACAAGACATAAGTTGAACCCTTACCTACTGAACTTCTGTTGCGTCTAAGCAAACAAATAAGCATTGGTTCATGTGATATTTCCTACAAATATTTATTCAACATTGAAAAATCAACCTTAATCCCAAAAAAAAATATCTATCCACACGCAAACAACGGAACGCAAATTCAAACGTCACAGATTAAAAAACAAATCTGAAGTTGCGTTCAGAAACAGTGGCGCTTTAATTAACAAGCGTGGCGGCTCTGGGTGATTGACGTGGCCCGGGGCTTCGGTCAGGCGCACGCTTTCATTTACCGACCTTCCGTTTAACTCCGTGATTGGTGGCGTTTTTTTTTTCAGTTTTACATGTAACAAAGAAGTTTGTTTTTAATTTGCCGGTTGCGTTTTGTTATTGTTGGAGGTGGGTGTTGAAAGTGTGATTTTTTACGGTTTGAGGATTTTTATAGAAAAATAAATGCATGATGAAAAGTAAATTAATGAGTGTGATGACATCTATGATCGAATAGAGAAAATTTAATTTGATGCAACATTTTTATTACGCCAATTATAAATATAAATGATTTTAAATTATTACAAAAAATCATAAAATTATATTATATGCCTAAAATATGTGCACGTGTATGAGACACGTAAAAAATGAAGGGAGCGAAAGGAAATAAAGTGCGACTTCATAGTAGTGACACAGAAAAAAAAGCGTTACAGTACCGTCCCTTTATTTTTACCCGCAAAATTTTATTCACGATGTCTCGTATAATGGGTATGTTTCAATGCCGTGTTTCAATGTTTGTTTTTTGTTAGAATTCCGTAAAGCGCTACCTATTGTCGAGTAGATATACTAAATATTTAACACTATTGCTATGTAGTTCTATAATTTAACCACAAGATGGCAGTGACAAACTTTTCTCATGCAAGTAACCGCAAGTCAGCGGAATACCCAGGTATGGTTTCTTTGCCATGTTTTTCTTTATCAGTAATTTGAGGATTATTTCTAACGACCGGTCTCCATAACTTTTAACAGTAAGTAAAAAAAACTACCTTCGATAATTATGTTGATGCATTTTTATTTCAATATATGAATTTAGTTTTTTTTAAGACAGTGATTTGTATATTTGAATACGAACGCGTACAGAGGGACATTACAAAAACGAACAATCTATAGTTGAGGTTGCGTGCTCAGCAATGGACGTATATAGACAGATGTGTCTGAAGCAGTAAGGCTAATATGTCCCTGTAGAAATATTTCTAGAAGGAGTATGTTTAACAATGGCTATCCAGTATCCACCCTATTACTGTTAAGTACGCAATTCACGACTCGGAAGTACACAGACGTGTGAATATAAAGCGAATTATACAATAATCTCAGAGTATTTATAATACAGAGAGAACGTTGGGAGTTTAATAACGTTGATAAAAATGGTGTTTTCTGCCCTCCTATTGGCTGACATTTGACAGGTTGTCCAACATACATGAATTATTTGAATAGGAAAAGTAATTAAATAGTTTAGGGCAATTAAATTCCACCCAAACTCGTTTTAGACGGATAATAATTAAATTTATTTCGGTCAACGGAATTTTTAGAAATTTGTTGTTAAATAATTAGTGAAATTTTCACTAATATAGCAGTGCTTAAAAAAATACTATTTTTTATGTCTAATACTTAGAGTATTTATAATAAAGGGGGAGCGCTGGTACTTCAAAAACGTAGATAAAAATGGTGGTGTCGGGCCATCTTTTACTGCCTTTTATTTACTGATTTTTGACAGGTTGTCCAACATGCACGAATTATTTGAAAAAGAAAAAGAAAATATAGTTTAGGCTATTAAATTCCACTCAAACTCGTAAAAGATTGTTAAAATTACGTTTAATTTCGATTACCAACGGAACTTGTAGCAATTTGTTTAAATTAGTTCAATTTTCACTAAATAGCAGTGGTACCAAAATTACGAACAAGAAAATATCTACGTTTTTGAAGACGCAAATGTATGACAGCGCTCCCTCTATATTTATATATTTATTAACACTACGACAATAATCTAGAATAATATACACGTGAAGCCAACTGACCGGAATTCTGTTCTCGAAGCTGGATGGCGCCGACGACGGTGATGGCTGCAGGTCATACACCAAGCACTAGATAGTCCACGTCACACAGATGAATTAGACTGTCCAGCTCGACGGCGGAGCACGCGCCACGCGTTGCAAAGCGCTCACGAGACTTCACTAAATGTATCCAGCGAGAGGCAAGCGGCAAACTACCCTCCACTTAATTATATTTGCGATATAATGGAATTACTAAAACTACGTTCAACTGTTTTTTTTAATGCTCTGAATCAAACTAACTTTTAATTAATCACTCTATTGTAAACTGGTTTTGAAGAGGAACACTAGAGTTTCTTGCCCGTTCTTCTCTAGTGATAACCGCTTTCCGAACCGGGTGGTAGAATAAAAAAAGACTGAATCTAAATTATATTTTATTTTATGGGTTCAATCAATAATTTTCATAACATTACAAAAACTATAAAATATGAAACTGTAGCCATACGAATATATTATTATCAATATGATTTTAAACCTGAATTCGCTGGTTTTTATAGCATAGGTCCGGCAAACGAGCAAACAGGTCACCTGATGGTATGTGATCACTGTACATGAACATCCACAACGCTGGATCATGGATGTATTGCCGGCCCAATTGGGAGGGGAGCGGGAAGGAAAAAGGATGGGAAGAAGGAAGGGCATTGCACATCCGGTTACTGCTACTACAAGACCGGTTAGACTAGCGGTAAGAAAAACAATTTAATGTCAATAAGCGTCCATAGCGCAGTTGGTTAGACGCTAGCTGTGAAACGAGGTGCTGGGAGTTCAATTCCCGCACCGAGACAAATATTAGTGTGATCCACGGGTATTTGACAGCCTCCGTGGCGCAGTTGTCTAGACACCACCTGTGATACGAAGAGGCCGCGGGTTCGATCCCCGGCCTGAGACAAATGTTTGTGAGACCCACACGTATTTGTCTCGGGTCTAGGTGTTTTGTGAGACCGAAAAGTCTCTTGTAGCTTCTCATACCCACGACATAAGACTTAATTGATCTTAATATGGGATCAGGACTATGTATGTGACTGTTGGGTGTATTTCTTTATTTGTTTCGGGCCTGGGTGTTGTGAGATGGAAAGGTCTCGTAGTTTCCGATACACAATACTTTATCTGAGTCATTAGTGATGGTTAAGACTACGCGTGTGCCTGTGCGGTGTATTTATACTCTTAGAGGATTTCAGCCAAGGAGGCGTAACACCGCGTGTCACGTGTCAATCACGTGACGCAATGACGTAGCGAGTGAAAGGGACGACGATACATTCGGACTGGTTTTTGGGGTTCACGCGGAAGCTCGGATGTGATGGATGGCGGAACTTTAATTATTTCTTAAATGTTATGTGATTTAATTCTGTTTGTAATTAGATAGTCGATGAGTTGATTACAATTTCTTCTTCGTTATTTTTAATAATTAAATGAGCTTCTGATCCTTAAGAATATATTAAAACAACATATCACTTTGGTAAGCGGCCTTTAATAAAAAAAAGTACAAAAAACTTTTGACTAACACAAAAAAATTGGTATCACTAATCGTCTTAATCTATTTACATGTGATGTACGCTTAGGTACCGAAATCTCTTGGTAACACAATATTCAATAAACATAGAACAATGGGAATCCATCACAGTCAATCGTCTCCGCGCCATTATAATTACAACCTTAAAGACGCCATCTTGATTTGGCGCCATTCGTATCGACTTAAAAATATATCTAAAGAAATCGAATGAAATTGCTCAGTACTTCTGGACTTATAATTGTAGTTCCTTTGTCATGTGATAAAAAACAAATAAACAAATTGTAATCATTGATATAACTGCATATGATTGTTTTAGCAGTTTTTTTACAATTCTAAAAAGTATATAAATCACATTCTCCGATAATTTCATAGATATTAAAAAAAAAATTACTATCGTAAAAAACATCTTGTTTTGGCATGTGATTATAAAACAGAATGTACGCTGTTCCTTTGCCAAGATTTATAAACATCCGAAAAAAATCATTGTAATTTGTAATAATTATCAATATTTTGAGGGCAGTATTGCTTTTCATTGTAAAAATCATCGTCGATATATTAAAGAAGGGACACCACAAACAAAATATGTGAAACAAAGATCGGTACGGTACCGCTCTTACTATTTTTGACACTGTTTTTTTTATACAATAGATCCGGCAAACGAGCAAACAGGTCATCTGATGGTAAGTGACCAAGAAGCTGGAAGGGAGCGGGAAGGAAAAAGGATGGGAAGTGGCAAGGGGTATTGCGCATCCGGCAATCTTGCTCACAACGAAACAGCAAAACTATCGCTTCACGTCAATCTCCTATGAGACAGTCGTACTGCCCCGGACGAGCCTGCCCATTCATACTGAGCCATTACAGCCTTCACCACATAGAAAAATATTTCTCTCGTTCGTCTGTTCTCGCGGTGTAGGCACATATACTGCGCGCAGATTTTGTTTGCAATGTCCCCTCTAGTACTATACCTTATCGTTTCTAATATTTAACTATTTTATACATCAATCTTCGAATCAGTTCATAAAACTCAGGAGTATTTTACCATTATTAATAACAGATTGTATTAAAAAATCTATCTATTAAAAGTATATAAAGGAGATTTTTCACTTCAGGCCAGAATTATGCACACCATACAGAAAAACAGGATTAAATTGGCTGTTCGAGAAAAATACTATTGTGATTAAAACGTATAATATATAACGTATTTGGCAAGCGTAGTGTAGGACGCCCTCCAGCAAGGTGGAGTGACGATTTGCGAAAGGTCGCTGGCAGATGCTGGATGCGACAAGCCGTAGACAGGGTGAAATGGCGCATTTTGGAGGAGGCCTATGTCCAGCAGTATAGGCTGATGAAAACGATGTAATTAAAAAAATATAAAATGTTACTTTTAATTGATTTAGGTAATCTGTGAAATAACGATATTTTAATTGAACATGTGTTGATTTGAACGATGATAAATCTGAAATAAGACACGCTTGCGTGAATGTATGTGACGAATATAAACGTCTCGGTGGCGTAGTTGTGCTACGGTATGACTGCGAAGCTGAGGTCTTGGGTTCGAGTCCCAGGTCGGGCAAAGTTATATTGAATTTTTCTATTTATTATCAGCCCGGAGTCAGGAATTTGTACCCGATATGGCGACACGCTCTTCCTCTATCACATCATGGGACAGAACACATAGGGCGGAAGGTGGGTGTCCTGGTTGCACCTCTGCTTACCCCTTCTAGGAAAAAAACGTGATATTTTTGTATGTACTATACTATTTATATACATATTCAATTATACTTTTACTTGTAATGTCTGTTCTGTTATATATTCTAACCCAATTTTCATTCTGAAATATCTCCTTTATATACATCATGTCACAACCATTCATAATTATTTAGCATAATAACATATTTTGTGATGATTTTACTCATTGGCCGGTGTATCTGTGAAAATGATATTTTCATACGTCATTCTCGCTTTCATCCTTTATAATGAATGACATATCATACTCGGTTATAATTTAATTTTATACTTATTAATTACAATGGGGTATTTGACTCCATTTTTTATTGTATTTATCAAATCCGTATACAAAATCTAATAAACAAAGAATTTTGTAAATCCATTGAAAATTAAAAAATATATAAAAGTTTTAAATCTTGCAGTGGGAGTAAAAGAAAAGAGATGCGAAACAAAACGAGTGACGTCATTGTCTCAATATGCATAACAGTGTGTGCGTGTGAAAGAGACGGTAAGATGTCGGCACTACGCTCCCACTCTTTTTTTAAAACACTAATATTTGCCTCATTTTACAAGTTCCTTTTCAACTGTTTGTCACAGAAATGTTTAAAAATGGTATTTGTGTTTAAACGCAAAATAATGTTAAATATCGATCATAGTTGATAACCTTATTGTAAAAAAAAAACAACAATATTAAGCGTATGATGTTCTACCATATAAGTAGTCATAAAATTATATGCTTTTAAAGAATACATTCATTTTATATACATATTTTGTTAGGATCTATTACAAAGAATTCGATTTTTTTCTTTTATATCTTGGATAATATTGATACTAAAACCTATATTTTCTTCTATTCTTACGGTTTCTTCATAGACAGTTTACAAATCTATTTTAGTTCTCAAATGTTTTGTTCCTTTCGAACGACTTTTGAATTCAGTTTGTGCGAAGAAGACGAAACATTCGATAACTAAAATAGGTTTTAAAATTGTCTATGAATAAGACCATTAGTGTATACTATAGGATACATAAAACATTTTATATTATATGAATAGTTATCACAATTCACAGATACACCGGTCAATATGTATTAAACGTATAGTTTGCACTTAAAAACTAGTTACAGTGCGGGTAGGTAGACATTGTGAACGTCATTGGAAATATAACCTTATTGTCAGTGTAATAAGATTTATATTCGTGCTTAACTTAGTTACGTTTCCACAAAAGCGCCATTTACACGGGGAGAGTTTCTCGTGGCGAGAATCGTATGCGATTATTGCATGACATAACCGCCATAAGATTATCGTGTTTTAACAATGTTGACATCATACAACTTTTTATATCCTTACGATAATCGTATCTTTAAGGCGACAAACTCTCCGTGTAAATGGGGCTTAATATTTAATAGTTAACTACGTTTTATAATCTTTCCACACAAAACTGCTCAACAGTTTTAGATGAAACTTTAGCTTTTTAACGCAATCGATAAAAGGAAATTGAGGAATTATTTCTTTAAAATATTATATTATACGTTGTTTTGGTGTAAATTGGTGCTTATTCAAATATTTTTTCTTAGAGTGGAAAAGTAAAAGAAGTTAATCAAAACCAAACCTTATTACATTAACAATAAGGTTATTTGTTCAATGACACTTATCACCTGACCCGTCTTTGTAAAAAAAAATCTTAACATATATTACACTTAATCAACAGCGCCTTCGTTATTGCTTAACTATCTATAATATACAGTATTTTAATTCATTCATACTATATACAGGCTGATCTATTTATTGTACCCCCACTTTAAAAAAATTACGTGCGTTTTAGATTCCAACTCTGTCTTTTTGAAAAGACTAATGAGAAAATTGTTTCTTAGATTTACGCTAATGTTACACATTGAAATAAAAAGATTTCTTACGGATTTTATCGAGAATTTGATTTAATTTTTACATTTTTTAATATCCCGACGTTTCGATCACTTTACAGTTTTCGTGGTCACGGGGCGGACTGAGGTATTAGTCATCCGTTTAGTGACTAAGTTAGCAGTCAGTCGGGAAGTTAAAAAATGTAAAAATTAAATCAAATTCACAAATGAGATATTTATTATAAGGAATCGAATCGACAAATCAACTGAAAATTATTGACATTAAATATAATGCAATCCGAATAGTTTTGCTCTGTTACGGATGGTTATCCCTAACCGGATAGCCGGAAAAAATCATCTTGCTTCCATTAACCCTCGGTCCGCAGGTGTGTCGCGCACGAATTCGTCGATCTATATCACAAAAAATGAATCAGCCTGTATATAGATCTTCTTATCAAAAAATCACAATTTTTAACGCTAATTACACTGCAGGAACATTTATATCTCGAACATTAAGAGAGCGACACATTGTTTCGTGACTATCACAAACATACAAAAATAAGAAATATACAGGTTTTATTTTTCAAGAGAGAATGGATGGCCAAATCCGAAACTGTAAGGATTAACGAAAAATAGTGAAATCAATATTCCTAGTGAGGAATGACAGCCTCCGTGGCGCAGTTGGTTAGACGCCAGCTGCGAAACGAGAGGCCGCGGGTTCGATCCCCGCATCGAAACAAATATTTGTGTGAACCACAGGTATTTGTTTCTGGTTTGGGTATTTGTGAGGCCGAAAAGTCTCTCGTAGTTTCTGATAACCACGACAAAAGACTCGATCTTAGTGTGGGGTCAGGACTATATATGTGACTGTTGGGTGACTATTTATTACATTCCACAATGTTGCTAACAAGGATCAAATTCTCGAAAGTAATATACGACAAACTAAAGGAAAGGGGTCATTTTTGAAAAAACAATTTTCTATCTCATTCCCTTAACACCTCGGTGTTGACACGCAATATTTTTTTCTATTTTTCATCGTCACGGATTTTGCCATCTTCACCCACTAGAAAAATTCCCGTATACTGATAGACTGTAAAGGTAGTTGTTATTTAATAAATCTAGCTCGTCAATATACAATATGACGCCAAATGGAAAATAATAATTTAAAAATAATAGAACTTTGATTTTTGTAGTCTTTTTTTACGAATCGACAGGTCCCAAGAATAAAATATTACAAATTAAGACGAAATTCAATGCATTATTCATTTCAAATTAGCATGTAGAAAACTTTATGGCACTTAATTTTTTTCATTGCGAAATACCGAATTGAAAGTCAGAATAAATACATTCTTTTTTTAATATTAAGAAACTTGTATTTGGGACATTAGATTATCACAAATATTTTTTCCAAAATTGCTTTTTAATTAAATCAGATTAAAATAATTATCAATTCAAAATCAAAATATTATTTCGTGGTTTTCAAATATATTTCTACATTGAGTATTTACTCACAAAGAGTAATAGAAATAATCAGTCTAGAAAATCAATCAGCAATATTACAATAATTAAAATAAACTCCAATAAAGATGGCGTCATATTATTTTCACTGCGAAAAGTAAATATGTTAATTATTTTATTTGTATGGGAATTTGCCACTTGGGACAACTCTGTATTTTTTTACTTTTGTATCATTTTCCTTCCGTTCATATTTTTTTTTTTGTATTGTATCAGCCCATATACGACCCACTGCAGGGCACGGGCCTCCTCTACAATCGAGAGTACGATTGAGAGTGGTTAGGCCATATAGTCCACCACGCTGGCCTAGCGCGGGTTGGCGGACTTACATACCGTAGATTTTTTTTTTAAATCGCTACGGTATGCAGGTTTCCTCACGATGTTTTCCTTCACCGTTAAAGTTTCCGTTCATAATCTCCAATAAATTCAAAAAGTAAATTTTGATCTTTTCTACCATTTATAAACCATAATACAGACCAAATACATTGTCCTGATGATTGATAATTCCACCCACATTTTTCAAAAAGCTTAACAAATTCCCAACAAATAAATCTTGACAATATATTAAGAATAAGAAAATGCTCTTCCCATACTTTGATTTCACTGAATATGTAAAAATAAAAACACTTAAAATAATCAGCATTATTGGCCCTTGTAATGCACAAAGTACATAGTTAAAAAATCTTGGGAAAAATAAATTGATTCAACAGAACCGATTATCGATTTTAATATTAATTCATCGATTTAAAAATCTAACCTAACTAAAATAATTGATTCTTCATTCATAAAATTGGTACAACACTATCAAATTTCGGTTAATCGAATCATACATTTAATAATCGATTTTATTTGAATCTATCATTAAATCGATCATGAAAAAGTCTATCAATATTGCCCATCGATCAAACACATTTTTCATAAGGTACTTTGTCACTAAAAGGACCAACAGCACTTGAAAACTTAATCTACCCACAAATCTTCACTATGACTGCGATTCCACCTCTCTCTCACACACAAAGTCTTTCTTAACACTTAAATTCTGAATCTCCCCGTCACTTTTGATCTCCTCAAATTCCTGTTCAGTCCCCCCATGTTTAGTAAGAAAATGTTTATCCAAACTAGATTTTTGTACGCACCTATACGGACAGAGGCTGCACTTTATCGACTTTTGTCTTGGTTTGTATGCCCTGGACGTTTTGTCTGAGCTATCCCCGTCTTTTTCGTTCAAATGTCGTTGTTTGTGTTTAGTTAAGTTAGTTTTTTGCACGCATCTGTAACTACACATGTCACAGCTGAAAGGTTTTTGGTCTGTGTGGAGGTACATGTGTTTGACTAAGTTTGGCTTCTGAACGGTCCTGTAATCACAATAGGGACAGGCGAAGGGTTTGTACCCCGTGTGGGTCCTCTCGTGGACTACTAAATTGTTCTTTTGTGCGCATCTGTAGTCGCAGTATTGACATCTGAAATAAAATACCCAGACACATAGTATTTTAACTTCAAAATTGTGATTACTAAAACCTTTTGAGAAAAATATTTTGCGTTAATACTGGTACTGTTATAATAAGTTTTTATCATAGATAAGAATTCATATTTAAAATTCAATCAAATTCATTTTAAAATCAATTTTGGGGTTATAGATTGAAAAATAAAAACTGGCTTATTCATCGTTTTATTTTTTTGTACATGACACAAACAATTGTCTGCAAGTGAGGATCGAACCCGCAGTTTAATGATAAAAATAAAATAAAATATATTACGTCAGCTTGTAAGGAGAATTCCCAAGAATTTGTTTCCATTATAGTGGGCAAAAGTTCCATAGTATATTAAGGATAGGTTAGTATATGAAACGGCAATAAAACATGAAATAAAAATTATAGTGTTGTCTTGAGTTTACGCGAATGTTACACATTGAAATAAAACGAATTCTTACGAATTTTATCGCGAATTTAAGTTTTTAACTTAATAATTGTGAATTAAGGGTAGTTAAATTGTAACAGTCACAAAACAGATGACTAATACCTCAGTCCGCCCCGTGACCACGAAAACTGTAAAGTGATCGAAACGTCGGAAAATTAAAAAATGTAAAAACTAAATTAAATTCGCGATAAAATCCGTAAGAATTTGTTTTATTGCAAAAATTATAGTTTAAAATAGGTTCTTACCTAAACGGTTTCTCCTTCATATGCACCATAATATGTTTGGCGACATTGTTCTTCTGTCCCGACTTATAATCACAGAATGTACACGAAAAAGGCTTTTCCCCAGAGTGGGTCCTTTCATGAATTTTCAATATGGCCGGCGATTGACACCTGTACGCACACTGACTACAACCAAATTTACCGACTTTCGAATCGGAATTTTCCGGCTCACTGCAATTTTTCGCGTGCTGTTTCAACCCTCGCTTTGAGGGAAAAATCTCATTACACTTAAAACAAACATACTCTCCCTTTATGTTCATTGAAATTTCATCTACCTTCGTTTCTTGAGGTTTATCACTAAAATTCTGATAATCATAATACAATTTATTGTCGTTGGGTTTAAGATTTTCCTTCGGCTGTTCGTTTTTTTTTTCTTCCTTCTTACCCTCGTCAGGGTAAGGGATGGGTTCGAATTGTTTATGAATGACTAGGTTTTGAGGATTGTCACGACTGGGAACGAAATTTTGGACGTAGTTTTGGGGGCGCGTGTATAAGTCTATGGGGTTGAGGGCTGGCATTATGACGTGGTTGTAGGGGGTGTATAGGTTGTCTGCGTGAATGTTTGGTTGTTGTGTGTGCTCGGGCTGGATTTGACCTGAAACGAAATAAAATTCATTGTGTTAATATTAATTTATTTGTATTAATATTAATGTTATGGTGCGTGGTGGCCTGTTGGTAACGAAGCAGACGCGGCTGCCTACGTGTTCACGTCGGTCGCCCGTTCAAATCCCCGGGCACAGCTCTGACTTTTCGGAGTCATGTGTGTATTGATAGTCAATCGCCACGCAGTATAACGGTGAAGGAAAACATCGTGAGGAAACCTGCATACCATAGCGATTTGTATAAATTTCTATGGTATGTAAAAGTTCGCCAACCCGCACTAGGCCAGCGTGGTGGACTATATGGCCTTAACCACACTCAACCATACTCTCTATTGCAGAGGAGGCCCGTGCCGTGCAATGGGACGTATATGGGTTGATACAGTAATGTCAATGAATGTTGTAAAGTCACTAGATGCAGACTGCTTCTAACATCGTAGTAAAGATCCTTAAGTAACGTTTATAAAGTAGTGACTGCAGCGCTGAAGTCTTGAGTTCGAATCCAGGGTTGGACAAAGTAATATTGGAATTTTGTATTAATAATCATCCCGGAGTCAGTAATTTGTGCTCAATATGGCGATATTCACGCCCCATCACATCGTGGGACGGAACACTCAAGGTAAAACGTGGGTTCTGGTAGCACCTCTGCCTACCACTTCTAGAAATAAGCCGTGTGTTTATTTATATACCAAACTAACTATATTTTGAAGAGGACTTAAGAGTCCTCTTCAAAATATAGTTAGATGTCCCGAGACGGTGATGACATTAATGACTTCGTGCTGTTGTAGACGAAAATAAAACTGTAGATATCCTTCAAAAAGTGTACAAACCATTGATTTAAAAACTACTCTTTCTGGAAGTGGTACAGCAATGCTGTTGTCAGTCATGACTCAGCTTGAATGGGCAGGCTGGAATATGAGATTTAACTTGATTTTTTACCGCCTAGTACATTATCATATCTCGGTAAACTTTAGTGTAACCACGCGGTAATTTAGGCAGTAGTTTATAGCAATAATTATCGCGCTAAACGGACAACTGACGGTAAGGAAGCGTAGCCGTTGTATAAGGCACGCGCATCGCCCCCCTAATCACACTTCTAGGTACCCCATAACATACTTTATCAGTTCAGTACAGTTCGGACATTGCTAGTGACATCTATCCAAACGGATACGTATCCTATCATAGTATTGTGCAATTCATCCACGTGTAGTCATGGAAACCGCCAAACTAACCAGTGGCGGCTCTAGTGACCTTTATGGAATATTAGCATACTAAATGTCAAAAAATACATTGATATTTACACTTAACTAATCATTTTACGCGGATGTATTCGTTGTTTATTATTTTACATTAATAAACTCACTATTTTCGCAGAAGGGGTAGGTAGGGAGACTACCAGCACACAGGATTCGCCTTGTGTGTTCCGTCTCCTTGTGATAGGGGGCGAGCCTATCGCCATATCGGGCACTAACTGACTCCGGGCTGATAATCGAATAGAAAAGTTTATCATCTTGATTCGGGATCGGAACCCGAGACCTCGGCGTTGTAATCGTATCGTAGTACAACTGCGCATTGATAGTTACCGCGCAGTTTAACGGTGAAGGAAAACATCGTGAGGAAACCTGCATACCACAGATATCATAATCAGATTTTCTTTCTGAAATCTTCCAACTGAGCCCACAGCTGGCAGATTTCAGTCAGCGTCATGTACGGCCTAACCCCTGTCAATGATACTCTTGGTTGTAGAGGAAACCCGTGCCCAACAGTGGGCGATAATGCGCTAATACAATACAATATAGAAAGATAATTTTGGTTCCCTTCCCGCAAGCTTCTCATAGTTTGTAATACACTACTCTCTTAATATGAATGGCAAGACGAGCATGTAGACAAACAACACAATGAATTACAAACCAACGCTTGGATTTCGACTGCGCTCACCATCCTGAGACATAAGATGTTAAGTCTCATTATATCCAGCAGTTACTCTGGCTGCAATGTCCTATTAACCGGAAAACAGAGCATTTACTCTGCTGTTTGGCGGGAGAAATAGACATTGCAGTGGTACCTACTCAGGCAGCCTCTCACATATGAGACACATATGTGAAAACCACGCATGACTATGTAACTATTTATTTATTATTTACTTACATAACTAATTCAAAGACGCACTGACGACCAATACAAATGAATATATACACACTTTCAGTTTAACATATTAATGTATGTTCGGAATAATTTACAGAGATGCAACGAAACCAGTTGATAATTCACAATGATTATTCATTTTTCACGGATGCTCTTGGGCGCTCAATTTTTTTTTGCCGACATCACAAATTGCTTTACTTGATGGTAAGAGCGGTCTAGATACATTTTTTTGTGTCAAGAGCAAAAGCTGTAAAGCTCCCCTTTACAGGGAGCTCCCCAGAGCTCCCCTGTGGAGCTTCCCCTCCCCTTTTCCCCTTTTCTCCTTCCCTTCCCCGGAGGAGGCCGAAAGGGGTATGTCAGTGTCGCCGGCTTACCAATCCGGCACGGATATTGTGGCCAAATTGGGTCGTTCACAAGAACCTACGCCAGAATACTGACTAAAAACCATTTCGGGCGACACTGGATACCCCAGGGCGAGAAGCGCCCTAGATACACTACTGACATTGACAATAAGGATGTGTCCAAGGTTAGATTTCGAGCAGTTTTCACTGGTTCCTAAAAATATCGCCTATAAAAAACATGAATTCGAAAACAGAATCTAAATTGGTTATAAACTGACTGAGATATTCATATTTTTAATAGTGCGGTGGGGACACTCGCTTTCTCTTTCGCACGCGTGCACGTTATAGAGGATGACGTCACGTTGCATCCTTTTCTATTACTCCTACCACCAAATTTTATATATTTATAACTTGCTTACTACTGAACAGATTTTAAAACTTCTTTCTGATTCTCTTCTCTGAATCTTTCGATATAAACAATAATAAAAATTAAGGACACTAGCCTATTATTATGACGGCCGCAATTTGTTTTTTAGAAGTGATATTTCCCTTTATTTTGTATTATGCAATACAAAAGCTCGGGTCGCCCCGTGACCACGAAAACTGTAAAGTGATCGAAACGCCGGGAAGTTAAAAAATGTAAAAATTACGTCAAATTCGCGATTAAAAGCTGTAAGAATTCATTTAATTCCACAGGTATTTGTTTCGGGTCTGGGTGTTTGTGAGACCGAAAAGTCTCTTGTAATTTCTCAAACACTACACAAGACTCGTTCTTAGTGTGGGGCCAGGGCTATGTGTGACAGTTGGGTTTATTTATTATAATTTTTTACAACATACACCCGAAATAAATATTTATATAATATGTATCACACAAGTTTGCCTCCTTGCGGGTATAGAACCTGCAACCTCTCGTTAAGTTTTTTTTAGCATAGATCCGGCAAACGAGCAAACAGGTCACCTGATGGTAAGTGATCACTGCCATGAACATCCACAACGCTTGGATCATGGATGTGTTGCCGGCCCATCAGATCGCGATGGGAGAAGAAAGGAAAAAGGATAGCAAGAGGAAAGGGGTATTGGGCATCCGGCAGTCATCTTACAACTGCGCGATAGACAACGCTAATAAATGTCAATTTAACTCGTCTTTCTAAATATAATCCAGACACGACTAAATATACAAATAAAGTAATGTTTAAATTAAATCAACATTATGCATGAATTTTTGCATTCTCATTTTAATAAAGTTAAATGTCGCATATATTTTTTTATGCGGCAGTCACCACGATGCAATGGCAGGTGCAGCGTAGTCTAGAAAGATACCTGTTATTGCTGATATTTTTGGAGACTGTCCCGCCCTCACACCCGCCACTGCAACTCCTGTAAGCCAGGATCAACAGCACGCACTGTAATGACCGAGCATCAGCTCAGCGCGTCTCCGGGAATGTCTAACTTGTCTTTAACCCGCAACGAAATCAATCATAAACTTAAATGAATAGGAGTTGTAAATAATATTGCTGATATTATGGGATGCCCAATACCCCTTTCCTCTTCCCATTGATTTACCTCGAGCACCTCTCACGATTTGAGGGTCCAGTCCATCTATAATCCCAGCGTTGTGGATGTTCATGGGTGACAGTGATCACTGATCACTCACCATCAGGTGACCTGTTTGCTTTTTCCCGGACCTATTGTACGAAAAACGCCTAATATATGACAGCCTCCGTGGAGCAGTAGGTTAGACGCCGGCTGTGAGGCTGCGGGTTCGATCCCCGCACCGAAACTATTATTTGTGTGAACTACAGGTTTTTGCTTCGGGTCTGGGTGTGTGTAAGACAGAAAACTCTTTCGTAGTTTCTGATACACGACACAAGACTCAATTTTAGTGTGGGGTCAGGACTATGTATATGACTGTTGGGTGTATTTATTTATTTACATTACTACGAAATGTAATTAATAATAAAACATTTAATCGTAAACAGCATCAACATGATTGTAAAATGTCCGAGTAATTAACGATTTAGAGATGAGTAAAAGAAAGTGAGGGACACTCGCCATCTCTTTCGCACGCATGCATCTTAACGGCGTTGACGTTACAACTGTATGCAGCCTTTTCTGTCATTTGACAGTTACCTCCTCCAATAGATTTAAACGGTTCGTACCTTGCTTATTTCCGAACGGATGAATGAAAGGCTTTCGATTTTAAATTAAAATAAAATAATATGTAATTTTGTCCTCTCAATCGAGCTTTCGGTTGTAGGGCCCCGTGCTCAGGAGTGAGGATTATCGGATGATACAGTTATAGCATGCGACAGATCGAGATGGCAAACGGTATGATGTGACGCGTGGGGGAGGGGTCGCCCCGCACACCGCTTACGCCGTCCTAGTCTTAGTGCTGCACGAGTTCGCATCGACCGCCTTTATCGATTTCGATCCCGCTCACATTGTTCTTTGTGTAATTTATTGATGTGTATTGAAATGATAGCTTTGGCTATTAAAGCTGAATAGAAGAACAATAATTAATTATCATTCTTACGGTTCTATTACATACATACAGTCCCCACTCCCCCCATAATAGTTGTTCTCATATATCTTCTATGTGCAGACATCGATCAGTTACAAATTGTAAATAAAACATTCTGTCACATTGCTTATAACAAACTTGATTTAATTATTAATAATCTTATGTCATTGCGTTGCAAAAAAAAAACGAAATAAACTACTTGAAACGTGATACTACATCACTAGAAAATTGTCGTGCCGACATGTCGCGTACAACATCAAAACATTTAGTTAATTTACAAAAGCTACAAAAATATTCATCTACTTAATTATGCCCGTCACGAAACCGGATACACACAGAAAAAAAATATTGATTTTTTTTGTCAAAATAATGGATCAAAATGCATTGCATTGAACCTTTGACCTTTCAGCAATACGGATGCTGTACACCAAATGTGTCAACATTAAACTGGATATTCTACTTATGTTTTCACTAGAAATTATATTAAATGGCAGACATAAATATAAATATTTTACGACACTTAAGACTAATAAAGATTACTAATTAAATCGATTTGAAGCCAAACATTATGTTATGCAATGACAATGACATTACGTATATATGTATATATATACATTTAAATATATATATATGCTGTTTTATAATATTTTTGACAGCCTCCGTGACGTAGTTGGTTAGACGCTGACTGTGAAACGAGAGGCCGCGGTTTCGATCCCCTCACCATCATAAATGTTTGTGTGGCGCACAAATATTTGTGTTGGGTCTGAGTGTTTGTGAGACCGAAAAGTCTCTCGTAGTTTCTGATATCCACGAGACAAGACTTAATTGATCTTAATGTGGGATCAGAACTACGTGTGTGGCTGTTGGGTGTATTTATTTATTTATTTATTTATTATTACATACATACATAAACACACGCCTTTTTCCCAGAAGGGGTAGGCAGAGGTGCTACCAGAACACCCACGTTTCGCCTTGTATATTCCGTCCCACGATGTGATAGGGGGCGTTCCTATCGCCATATCGGGCACACATTCCTGACTCCGGGCTGATAATGAATACAAAAATCCAATATCACTTTGCCCGACCCGGGATTCGAACCCGAGACCTCAGCTTTGCAATCATACCGTAGTACCACTACGCCACCGAGGCAGTCTATTTATTATTTATAATAGAAAAACAGCATATTTTATAGTGTAATAAATCTACAGTTTGTATGTATGTGTTAATTTCTAAAACGAGCAGTGACGTTTGAAAAAAAATTTTTGCATTTCATAACCCTATTCTTGTACTGCATAAGCCCATATACGTCCCACTGCAGGGCACGGGCCTCCTCTACAATCGAGAGTACGATTGAGAGTGGTTAGGCCATATAGTCCACCACGCTGGCCTAGTGCGGGTTGGCGGACTTTACATACCGTAGAAATTATTACAAATCGCTACAGTATGCAGGTTTCCTCACGATGTTTTCGTGCGTGGTGATCGACTATCAATACACATGACTTCGAAAAGTCAGAGGTGTGCGCTGGGGCTTGAACCCGCGACCGCCGCGAACATGTTGGCAGCCGCGTCTGATACGTTTACCAACAGGCCACCACGCACATCTTACAGACGCTTCAACGCTATTCTTAGAGAAAATTTTAAGCTCTTTGATAATTACCTACGACCTTAAACTGCAGAGGAAAAATAAAAATAATATGAGGATAATGTTTTAGTCGACTTCTGTAAAAGTCGGCAAGAGGACTGGCAGTGACTGGATGCATAAAGCAGCAGACGGGGCTCTGTAGCACATCGCGGGAGAGGCCTATGCCCAGGAGTGGACTGCAACGGGCTGATGATGATGATTGTAAAAGTCACAGCCAGTTACGTGCACAAAATTTACCATCAGTTCGTTAGTCATACCAGTTTAAAAAAGAAATTAACTCACCGTTCATCTCACTGACTCCATTAATCCCAGGGTTTATGTTATCGTAAAAATACCCATCGTCCTCCTGTTCTGACTTTATGTGAAAGGGCATTGGCAGCAAATGCTCCGTTGGCTCCAACTGCCTGTCATTCATCACTATGTTGCCAACCAACCTTTGATCCAACCTGTCCAAACGGCCAAGATTCTGGTCCAGCATCTGCCCATCCATCAATATAGGTGTTCGCCTCTCATCCAGCAAGTCTTGGTCCAAATTCTGCCGACTCAAATGCGACAGCATATCATGACTAAGGTTATGAGGCAGATTTTGTACTCCCACATCGTTTATCCTCGCCAAATCTAGATTTCTGGACAAATCTTGCTCGTTCATATTCTGGACTAGGGTTTGGGCCAGACCTCCTTGGAGTTCTAGCTCATTGGTTAAATTTCTCACTAGGGATATGTCGAGGCCACGGCTCATATTTTGACTTAAAGCGTCATCATGCCTTAAACTTGGGTGGAGGTCCATGCTGGGTATGTCGTCCCGATGTAGATGAGCAGGAATTTCTTGGAAATTGAGGTTTCTGCCTAAGGGGTTGGTTTTTAACATCAAGGACACTTGACGGGGAGATAGCGGCAGTTGCAAGTTGTGCACTGAGGAGTTGAGGGTGCTCTGCATTGCTTGGTGGAGCTGTTCCATCGATATTGGCATGTGTTGGTACTCCGCCTCCAATTGGTGTTTTTGGAGCTGAAACAAAACAATATTAGATTTATAATAATACACACAAGAGCCAAATGCATAATCTTGACCCCACACTGAGAATCGACAAGAATCAAAGCTTGTGCTGGGTATCATAAAGCACTAGAGACTATGTTCCCATTAACACTCAGACCCAAAACAAGTGACAGCCTTCGTGGCGCAGTTGTTTGGACGCCGGCTGTGACACGAGAGGCCGCGGGATCGATCCCCACATCGAAACAAATGTTTGTGTGAACCACGAGTATTTGTTTCGAGTTTGGGTGTTTGTGAGATCGAAAAATCTCTCGTAGTTTCTGATATCCAAAACATAAGATTCGATCTTAGTGTAGGTTCAGGACTATGTATGTGACCGTTGTATGTATTTATTTGTGACACAAACATTTGTCTTGTTGCGGGGTTCAAACCCACGTACTTACATGTTACAGTAAACATCTAACCCACAAGGCACAGAGGCTGTAAGTATATCCTTACATTTTTAACAGTCAAATACATGGACCTGACCCCACAGTAAGATTGAGTCTTGTGTCGGGGATATTAGGAACTATGAGAGACTTTTTGGTCTCACAAATACCTAAAGGCCTATATCCAGCAGTGGACAATAAAAGGCTGATAATAATGATAACAATGAAACACCCAGACTTGAAACAAATACCTGTGGTGTACACAAACATTTTTCTCTGCATGGGAATCGAACCTATGGCCTCTCGTTTTAAGGCCAGCATCGGACCAACTGCACCATAGAGGCTGCCAAGAAATTACCAAGCATAGCATTGTCTATAGGAAATTCTTAAATCAATGATGTCATTGATATATAGTATTGGTACTTGACAGAACATCAAATATGATCCATGACCAACTAGAGATGTCTTTAAGATAAAACTACAACTTTAACAGCCTCTGTGGCGTAGTTGGTTAAACGCTGGCTGAGAAACTAGAAGCTACCGGTTTGATTCCTGCACCGAGACAAATATTAGTGTAAATCACACATATTCATTTCAGGTCTGGATGTTTGTGAAACCGAAGTCTCTTGTAGTTCCTGATATATGACACACAATCATGCTGTGGGGTGTATTTATTTTTGCAATACAGTGTAGCCCTTTCACAAACTCAAAAAATATTACAGAACACAACCAGAGTAACTACTGGACATAATGAGACTTAACATCTTATGTCTCATTGGTGAGCACGGTAGAATACCAAGCATTGCTTTCTAATTCATGGTGTTGTTTGATTTTGCTTCTGTCCATAAGCTGTCCTATGGCTTACCATCACGGGAATGGCATGCTTGTCTTGTCTTTCATTGCAATAAAGAAATAAATACATTTCGTTTTCTTTTCAAAGCATACTATTTAATTTCAAAAATGTAAATTCTTCATTTTGTTGCAATACTAAGTACGAATTATTGTTCTTAGACAAAGTGACTACTATTTTTAATATTAAATGTATTTTGTTTTTTCAGAATTAAAAAAAAAATGGATAGATTTAGTTAAACAAATCATTTTCTGTATTATTATGGTTATTTTCTTGGTCCATTTCATTCACGAACCACGTCTTTATTTATAACCGCGAATGAAAAAGAAATATTGAAAAGTAACATAAAACAATTTTTAAAAACTCACCCCGTCGATATAAACTTTGTAACTCTCGTCGATGCCATTCTGATCTTCCCGTTTCACAAAATCCATTTCAATTTATCACACAAAATCAAAAATCTAATACAAAAATGTTTTATTTCTTTTCATAACGTTCTAATGCCTAACCTCAAACAAACACAACACGACATAAAACGTACAGTTTTGTGATTTAAAATATTTACAATAATTATTCTAAGTTACGAGTTACATGATTTATTTATTAAAAAATTGTGATGTAGTGCAAATACAGTTTGTATAAAATTATATTTTTTTGTAAATTGACGTTGTTCTGACGAAAGAAAGGAAGCTAAGCATTGACAATGTAGAGGCGCCGTCAACGAACATCTGTCGGGGATGTAACAGGTGAGAATTTCTCCTTGTTTTAATGGAGAATATTGTTAAAGTGATTTAAATAAAAATGAATTATTGGAGTATGTGAGACCGAAAAGTCTCTTGTAGTTTCTGATACCACGACACAAGACTTAATTGATCCTAATGCAGGATCAGGACTATGTATATGACTGTTAGGTGTATTTATTTATTATTTTATTTATTGAACTTTAGTTCAAAGCATTTTAGAACATGAATTATTTTGAAATTCACGTGAAAATAATCAATTAAACTTAGTCATAATTAATTAAATTAAAGTTAGTCTTGGTTTTAGAATGCTTTTTAAGGCTAATACTGGTACAGCATGTATAGTCACGCTAAGACACATTAATCAACTTACTGAATATTTATTTTGTACTATAATTTTTTGTTCTTGAATAAAATTAGATTAGAGATTAGCAAGTTGAAGTGGCAATGGGCGGGGCACATAGCACGGAGAACTGATGGCCGATGGGGCCAAAAAGTTCTCGAATGGAGGCCACGAAGCGGAAAGCGCAGCGTGGGACGTCCACCCACTAGGTGGTCAGACGACCTGGTGAAGGTCGCGGGACGTCGCTGGATGCAGGCTGCCTCCAACAGGTCACTGTGGAAATCATTAGGAGAGGCCTATGTTCAGCAGTGGACTTCCTTTGGCTGATGGATGGATGGATGGATGAATAAAATTATGAAAAATATGGTATTTTTCGATACAATGTGTAAAATATTCTTTGAAGAATTGCAACATTAACTCTTAATCATAGATAACAGAGTAAAAATTCGTTCAGAAACTGCAATATGCGTATTAAACCGGCCGAATGAAATACGAACAAAATTTAATTTTAATCACAATTTAAATTTACTTTCTATCAATATTGTTTAAAAAGTGCGACTTTATATATTAATCTAGTAAAAAATCTATAAATTACGTAATAGAAAATTCTGGAGACACTTTATCTAGCGGTAAACTTTTTGACCCCACTTGGCACTTGTAACTGTCAAAGAAAATTTTTGATGTTTTCCATCACAAAGTCGTTTTCGAAAACCCTCACACATTCCTTTAAATTATTAGCCGCTGATTTACGTTTTGCACATAAAAGGTGAGCTACTCCACTAATATATTTGTGTAAATAAGTTAAATTTACTGACAAGAAATAAAAACAATATTTCACCGGTAGGCCTTAACCAAAGGTTGAGAGTTTAAAAGTATAAATATCAGGCTTTGTCCAGTAGGAAAACTATTTTGCTGTTTTAAGCCAACTTAGTGCGGCATTTCTATCGTTTAAACCTGAAGGAAAGTAGGTAATTCATTACTTAAAAAAAAAATCTTACCAAGAATTGGCATCGCAAAGTTAAAGCCATTTTATAGATTATTCCTCTTTTATATATACATATAGATAAAATTTACGATAAAAATAATTAATAACACGAAAAAAGAAGTTACAATTCATATTAAAAACTCCCAATGCCTATTTTGAAATTACTCATTCCAATAATTATATTTTGATATCCTCATATATTATGAAACACATTGTCTCTGTGCCTTGAATTTAGAACCCCTTATCCAATTTTTATTTTTAAATGACTGACCATGTTTCAACCAGGCCTATTTCCCTGTCATGATTTTTACATTCACACAACCAATGTTTTTTTTTATATTCTCAAATAAAGTGACTGCCTTGCACCTGATGGTAAATGCAATGCAAATAATATTAGAGTATTTATTATATAGAGGGAGCACTGTCATACATGCATCTTCAAAAATTTTGACATTTTTGTTTGTAATTTTGGTGGCACTGCTATACATTCCGCTGGTAACCAACATGCTATATAGTGTTTATCTGTCTAAAATGAGTGACTGAAATTCCATACCCCGAAACAATGTCTTTGTTTATTATTATTTTTCAAATAATTTGTGCATGTTGGACAACCTGTCAAATGCCAGCCAATAGGAGGGCAGAAAAGGTGGCCTGGCACCACCATTTTTATCCATGTTTTTGAAGTATCATCGCTCCCTTTATATTATAAATACTTAAACCAAATAACATATCATCCAATGAAACATAAGAGCTATCTTATGCTGGTTGAGACAATTACGCCAACCTATTTGCAACCAGTTATATCTTGTTTTCTCTCTCTCTCTCTTCAGCCACAGGAAGTCTACTGCTGAACATAGGCCTCCCCCATTGATCGCCACATATTATATCCTAATATCTAAAATTTTGCACTGTAATTTTCTCCTCTATAATAGAATTTTTCCCCCATAATGTTTAAGATTTTTACTCTTTATCTTTACTTTTGTATACATAGTTAGCCTTTTTATTTTTTAAATAGGGAATATGCATGTTTTTTTATATATCTCAAATGGATTTGTGAATGAAAAAAAAAACCAGCACAAAAACAAAATAAAAAAAAACAGTAAATTAGAATTAGATAGCTGAAACAGGTGTTATGTCAGTCTATAATAGATTGGCCCCATTTATTTCTCAATAGCCACTTGACAGATATCCTTTGTCACACATATTGACGTCAAATAGCATTTCAAGTACTATAAATTCTCCGCTTATTATAAAATAAGCGCTTATTAATTTTATAATATTTTTAAGAGCATAAGCACTTCAAAATTTTTTCCGATACAAAAAAAGAATATGTTGGCTCCATTCATTTCTTAATTGTAGCTTGACAGACATACTTTGTCACATATTTTATCATCAAGTAGCATTCACAGTACTATAAATTCTTTGCTTTTTTTATATGTTTCAAAAAAAATTCTAATACAAAAATATTTGCATGCATATTCCCTACATCATTCACACTGACGTTGACCACTTTTGTGGTAGATCTGGCCGGGAGATGGAGACAAGATGTTTCATTATATATCGTTCGTGTTGTATATTAGAAGAAATTTCCCCCACCCTCGAGATTTGGGTAGACGCAACTACGCCCACCCCTTGCACCACAGACTAAGGTACATGGGATTTTTGTTTTTTGTAGGCTGGCAAAATAAAGAAAAAAATTTGGAATACTTTTGGTAGATTATTTCGCCGGCATTGCCTGCAGGTGCAGTGCAGTCACTTTGCCGACAAAAAAACGTAGGCCGGCATAATTAGGATTTTTGATTTAAAATTTTTACTTCATGCTCATAAGACAAAGGCAGCTGGATATTTTTTCGATATAACAAATAATTATTGCAGATTTATATATATTTATTAACCTATATAATTCCACTGCTGGGCAAAGGTCTATCCCCCCCCCTCCACAATTCACGCTCTAAAGAAATTTCAGGCCACATGGGCTCGAAAGCATCCAGATCGTCACACCAGCATTTCTTGGGTCTGCCGCGGCGTCATCGACCATCAGGTACCCATTGGGTGACAATATTTGCCCAACGATCTGAATGCATTCGAGTCACATGGCCTGCCCAGCCCCATTTATGCATTGCTGTTTTGCGCCCCATGTCTGCTATCCCGGTTTCAGAGCGAATTTCGCTGTTTCGCACCCTATCACTCAGCCTTATGCCCAAATTTATAAATGAGAAATAATATTTAAATGTTTAGTATGTAGTATGTATATTTATACAGGTGATGTATACATATGGTATTTAATTTAACCCACATGTATCTCATCAGTCCAGGTGATATTGTGCAAAATTCCAAAAAAAAAATCGAAATGATTTTTTTTTGTCAAAAATTGTGATTCAGTTTTCAAGATTTTAGGCCACCCTGTATAGATACGGGTTTTTTTACTGCTTAGCTGAACTTCAGTTCTGTTCGGGAATTTACTTGAGCCCTAAAAAGGGTTGATTAAAAGTCTGGAAAACTAACTAACTAAAAATTTTTGACAAAATTCCTGGCGTTTTTTTCAAACTTGGTACAATGTTACCTGGGGTGGTTAATAAAATGTGGTTTATATTAAATACCATATGTAAATATCACCCATTTAGCCATATGTTCACTGGCAAGTAATTTCCCGAATTTGTAGCGGAAGCCAATTGAAAATTAGTTCCCATTTTACAATTATTCTGCTTCATATCGCGTACAAAAATTTTGCGGATTTTAATTCGCTTCATGGTATTACGAAAATACAGAGTTTCTCTTGTCACCCGATGTATTGGAATTAGATTAAAAACTTTACTCAAAGCCTTTTTCATAGACAGTTTCAAAACCTTTTTTAGTTATGGAATGTTTTGTCTTCTTCGCTCTAACTGAATTAACAAGTCGTTCTAAAGGGATATAACATTAGATAGCTAAAATAGGTTTTAAACTGTCTATGAATAAGACCATTAATTTTTCTCAAGAGTACGATTGGGTAGGGTTAGAGCATATAGTCAACCATACTGGCCTAGTGCGGCTTGGCGGAATTTAAATATCATAGAAATTCTAAACAATCTTGCTCCATTGTAACCAATTCTTTAAACCAAAGAATTCTTATCTGTTTGATTTAATGATCGGATCTCTGCGTTTGAGAATCTTTTTTCTTAATTGTATTAAAAATAGATGAAAAGGTTATACGTTTCAATTGATTTCGAACAATTTTTTGCTTCTATAGCTCGCGCAAACGATCGTTGCTCGTGAAATTGTTGTAAAGAAGCGAAAGGACATACAGGGTTCGGTATAAGGGTACACTACGCCGAAAAGGGAATGTTATTATAATACTCATTGTAAATAACAATTTTTACTGCATCCTTCCTATAATCGAACTAGGGACGGATATGCGCAACATCACTACTTATTACAAACTGCACGACACAAGCTAACACACATTACTCAAGTCTCTTAATGACATTCAGACAGCCTCCGTGGCGCAGTTGGTTAGACGCCGCCTGTGAAACGAGAGGCCGCGGGTTCGATCCCCGCACCGAGACAAATGTTTGTGAGGCCCACAAGTATTTGTCTCGGGTCTGGGTGTTTGTGAGACCGAAAAGTCTCTCGTAGTTCCTGATACCCACGACACAAGACTTAATTCATCTTAATGTGGGATCAGGACTATGTATGTGACTGTTGGGTGTATTTATTTATTTATTTAATGTGCAGTAATCTACAATGTCCTTTATCAACACTACAGCACACACTGCTGCTTGACAGAAATCAACAAAGCAGTGATGACTGATGCCGTCACAAACAGCCTCTTGCATATAAAGGACCCTTTTTTATATGAGGGACCTATCCAACAGAGAATCAGCATTTTTTTTAAATTGGTGCGACTCAGTGGTTACCTTGTGCCGATGGTAATCGCAGTGCAGATAGAGTATCGACGTGGGATGTTCATCTCTCGACACAATGACGCCTGATTGTATCCGGATGTACACAGAGCTTGACGACTCACGTGGCTCACTATGACGGCTCCTTAACTGCCGTGTACGGTCGCTATTCGGCCGTATTCGAAAATACCACCAGTTTCTTTCAACCTAAACATGTTCAACTCCACGAAGCGGAAAGCGCAGCGTGGGACGTCCACCCACTAGGTGGTCAGACGACCTGCAGGCTGCCTCAAACAGGCCACTGTGGAAATCATTAGGAGAGGCCTATGTTCAGCAGTAGACTTGCTTTGGCTGATGGATTGAATTGAATGATTGTTCAACTCCGATTTGCTTTTGAAGTGAAACTTTTTTACGTTATGAAACGAAAAAGCGACACGAAATACTGAAAAAAGTTAATATATATCAAAGTACACTGTACAGAATACATATCAATAATAATATGTGTATGAAATATATTTTCTCCCAGTTCTCAAATTCGATGTCTGGGGGAACCTTTCTTTTGATAATCTAAATTGATATTTCTTTCTGATTAATTTAGATGCGGGTTAAAGCAAGCTAGTGTAAGAGACTCGCCGAGCTCCGGAGCTCGTTGCCAATTGTCTCCTGTTGATCCTGGCTGACAGGAGTTGCAGTGGTGGGTGTGGCCGGTACTGTAGACCCTGTATGTTTTGTTTCAGTGCCATGTCGAAGACAGCGCTGGTAATTTTGGCCCAGGGGGCGGAGGAGATGGAGACTGTCATCACTGTGGACATGCTGAGGAGGGGTGGGGTGAGTGGCCTTTTGTTTCCCACCTTATTCTATACTAGTGGCTCGGCCCTGCTTCGCCTGAGAGCAGATGTTTAATTTCAACAGACACCAGAAATTATTGTTTTATGTATAGCTTGGCAAAAAAGAGTCTGTTTTTATTGAGGGCGCCACGATCGAATATATTTTTTTGATATAGCAACCTGATATACTACGACGTAAAATGTTTAGATACTTGTTAATTTTAAATTAATCAATGACTTAAAAGGAAACTATTTGAAGAATAAAATAATAAGTATTTTAATAATATAAATATTTTAATAATCGTTTTGTTCATTTTGAATCACAAAACAAGCAACAAATACACGAGAATTTGTCGAAATCTGTAAATAATTGCGCAGCGCACACAACGATGACATAGAAAGTACCGGCTATTTGACAGCAATGACATTTAAAATAGTGTTGCCACAATTACTTTTTTTTTAATTACCATTTTCGTCGCGCCAGACTCTTTTTTGTCTCAATTGTCCGTTTATCTTTACCATCGGTAATATAATATTTTTCATATATACTCATGGTGGTCGCGGGTTCAAATCCCAGAACACAGCTCTTTAGAGTCGTGTGTATTGATAGTCAATCACTACGCACCACGAGTATATTGGTGAAGGAAAACAACGCGAGGTAAGTTGCATATCATAGCGACTTCTAAGAATTTCTATGGTGTGTAAAGTCTGCCAACCCCCAAAAGGCCAGCGTGGTGGACTATATGGCCTTACCCTTCTCAATCGTACTCTCGACTGTAGAGGAGGCCCGTGCCTTGCAGTGGGGCGTATAAGGGCTGAAACAGATAGAGGAAATGCAATGTTTTTTTTTGTTTTCAGGTGGAAGTGACTTTGGCCGGTCTGGATGGCGCCAGCCCTGTGCTGTGTTCGAGGCAAATAACGCTTGTTCCGGATAAGTCCTTGGCCGACGCTTTGGCAGACAAACCACAGTATGATGCTGTAAGTAATTCAATATCCGTGAATTATACAAGGTATATCAAGACTGCAACCGAAACGAAGTCAGGTGGTAGTTTTAGTGACTACAGACATGATGCAACTAAAAGTTTTGCAAAAATAAAACGCGTTTTTTTGTAATGTTTTAATTATCATTGTGCTTGGGACCACCCAAGTCTATTAAAAACTATGGATTTACCAATATCCGTAGTTTTAAAGCTAAAATTAAAATTTAAAGCCTTGCGTATTATAGCGTCTTTAAAAATAAAAGGGTGTCATTATTTTTTTAGGGAAATGTATGTATTTGTCGCCCAAATACGATGATAGGAAAAAATAATAATAATAAAACCGTCGGAATGAGAAAGATTTTTTTCTTTAGCTTTAAAAGCTACCGCAATCATTTTAATATAAAACAATATATTACACATAGAATAATGTGAGCGGGATCGAAATCGATAACCGCGGTTGATGCGGACTCGTGCAGCACTAAGACTAGGACGGCGCGGGCGGTGTGCGGGGCGTCCCCTCCCCCACGCGTCATGTCATACCCCGATTGCCATCCCGACCTGGGGAGTTACTCTATGATCCGAATCGAAACTCGAATGTTCGGACGTCGCACTTTAAACTGTACAAATTGGCCTAGGTACACCATAAAATGTTCGAATCCTCTATCGTATGTCCAAACTATACACTTAGTTCAGATTGAATTATAAGGATCATAGAGAATAGTGATGATTTTTAGAAGTGGAAAACTTATAACTTCAGACGTTGAACGTCCGAAAACTGGAGTTTCGTTTTGGATCATAGAGCAACCTACCAGTCGCGTACTATACATATATTTGTAAAATATTTCGATATCTTCAAACTTTAATAAAATGTAATTTTACCAGCGTTATAGTATAAAAGCTGAATTTATATTTTTATACAACTATCAAGAGGTGTTCTTGGTAGTCTGACACTTTGATGGTGCTTTCATCTTGCCAGACATGTTAAAGCTGATAATTTCATAATAGCTGATCGTGTGATGCCTATTTCAAAGGCATGCGCAGACAAACTTTCAGCATTTATAACATGACGAGTGTTGGCGGCCACGGTTTTTTGGTCTATTATTTCATACCTTTGCAGGTATTTGCAGCATCTATTCAAATTCGTCTGTGGTCTTAAATTATAGGGATGTCTGATGTCTCCAAGGTCTGATTTAGACCAGTATTTAATGACTCCTAAAAATTATCACTTAAAAAAATATAAATTCGAAAACAGCATTAAAATTGATGAAATTACTGAGATATTAATATTTTTAATTACGCGGTGGGGTTACTCGTTTTCTCTTTCGCACGCGTGCACCTTATGGAGGATGACGTCACGTCGTGCATGTTGCATTCTTTTCTATTACTCCAACCACGAACTTTTATTTAATTGTAACTTGTTTTATTACTAAACGGATTTTAGCCTTTCGATATCCCTAATAATAAAAATTAACAACACTAGCCTATTGTTTGATATAGGATATAAAACAAAAATAATGAAACATTCCAGGTGATTCTCCCGGGAGGTCTGGAGGGCTCCGACCGTCTCTCCAAGTCGGAGGTGGTGGGGACACTGCTCAAGGAGCACGAGAAGTCCGGCAAAATCGTCGCTGCCATTTGCGCTGGTGAGTAATATTAGCTAGCTAGCTAGTCTAGTGTGGGTTGAGGGACTTGGTATACTGTAGGAATTCTTCAAAATCGCTACGGTATGCAGGTTACCTCACGATGTTTTCCTTCACCGTTATAGTGCGTGGTAATTAACTATCATACATACATAACCACACGCCTTTTTCCCAGAAGGGGTAGGCAGAGGTGCTACTAGAACACCCACGTTTCGCCTTGTATATTCCGTCCCACGATGTAATAGGGGGCGAGCCTATCGCCATATTGGGCACAAATTCCTGACTCCGGGCTAATAATGAATAGAAAAATCCAATATCACTTTGCCCGACCCGGGATTCGAACCCGAGACCTCAGCTTTGCAATCATACCGTAGTACCACTACGCCACCGAGGCAGTCCAATACACAAATGACTCCGAAAAGTCAGAGGTATGCCTTGGGATTTGAACCTGCGACCACTGTGAGCATGTAGGCAGCCGCGTCTGTTCCGTTACCAACAGGCCACCACGCATTTATTATTTATTATTATTCTGGTATTTAATAACAGTTTTTGCATCCCACAGCGCCCACAGCGTTCGTGGCGCACGGCGTGGGGCAGGGCAAGCGTGTGACGTCATACCCCACCACCAAGGACAAGGTGGCCACCGGCCCAGGGGAGTACAAGTATGTTGAAGGGGAGAGGGTGGTAGCCGATGGTAACATTGTTACCAGCAGGGTGAGTGTATACTGTTTTGTATCGTAGTATTTGTTTTCTAGTTTCCATCCATCCATACATCAGCCAAAGGAAGTCCACTGCTGAACCTAATTATTTCAACAGTGACTTGTTGGAGGCAGCCTGCATCCAGCGACGTCCCGCGACCTTTACTAGGTCGTGTGAACACTCATTTTTTCTAGTTTACACAAAATAAATTAATAAAACTGTAATTTTTTTTTGAATTGAGCAGGATGCATTGTTGGTATTTTTTTGGCAGGAAAAAACTATTGCTTTAGGTTTTAGTGTCTTCGTCGGTGTAATGTGTAGGCCTTGTACCATGAGATCTAGGGTTCGACTCCCAGGCTCGATAATTCAATCAATATGTGTATTGATAGTCAATCACCATGCTCATTAACAGTGAAAGGAAACCTGCGTTCTATAGAGATTTATCAAAA
Organism: Theretra japonica; assembly: GCA_033459515.1. Lineage (NCBI taxonomy): Eukaryota > Metazoa > Arthropoda > Insecta > Lepidoptera > Sphingidae > Theretra > Theretra japonica. The sequence goes on from CM065952.1 coordinate 1,442,159, forward strand.
TTGACTATGCATGTCTACCACTAATAGGCCAGTGTGATGATGGCCTAAACCCTATCAATGGAGCTTTCGGTTGTAGAGTTCCGTGCTCAGCAGTAGCCGCTTATGGGTTCATAGAAGTACAATAAGCACGTTATATGTTTCCCTATAAATTATTTTCCAGGGCCCAGGCACAGCTTACTGGTTCGGCCTAACCCTCATCGAGATGCTGACCGGCAAAGAAAAGGCCGACCAGGTGGAAAAAGGAATGATCATCTCCGGATACTAGATCTGAAAAACTTTGAACTTCAAAATTGTTTTTGGAAACAGAGCAAAAAAAATTTGAAAAATAATATTAAAAAATGTAGTACAGGGATATAACCAAGTTTTTCCTGTGCTATGTAAAAAAAAAGAAAAATTAAAAAAGCTGGATTTTTTTTTGGACTGTTGTGCAGAATTTAGTTATATGCAGTCATAGAGGTTACTTTCATAGATTTGTTGTTTCTTTTTTGCATGGGACCCAGTGCTGGACATTATTCATTAAGTTATATTTCTAGCCATTCTATTCTATACAAGTCTCAATCGATTCTCTCGATTGTAGAGTAGGCCCGTGCCCAGCAGTGGGAGGTATATGGGCTGATAAAAAAAATCTAGTATGCTATACCCTGCCTCTATTATTGTACATAACTTCAAAACTTTATAAAGATAATTTTTTTTTTGTATTGTATCAGCCCACATACGGCCCACTGCAGGGCACGGGCCTCCTCTACAATCGAGAGTACGATTGAGAGTGGTTAGGCCATATAGTCCACCACGCTGGCCTAGTGCGGGTTGGCGGACTTACATACCGTAGATTTATAAAGATAATACATATGTATATTGTGGTAAAATATTTGGCATTGCTTATAGTTAATTTATTTAAATTGTTACATATTAAAAAAGTTGTATGTAAGCATTTGCTTTTAATTTATTGGGAATAATTCGGGCTATTAGTGGATTACGAGACACTTAAATGTTATCACATATTTCAGTTAATAAAATACATCAGATTTTTATGTTTTTTGTATTTAACTCCCTATTTTTTATTGAACAAAATATTCCGAATTTTCTTCAAAATAATGAGCAGCCTACCTTGATTACGCGAAGAAGAGGATGAATGAGATGTATTTCTTAAGGCCCTTGGTATATTTGAATAAAACAATCGTTTACAATTAAAGTATCTATTTCTATACATTCCATCCAAATATGTACATATACATAGACAGTACGTACAACGTAACAATCATAATCTACAGTTAACTAACAATGTCTCTTTAACGTTATTACATTTTGTTCAAACGAGGCGAATTGCACGCGAAAAATGTCAATAAACGCGGTAATTCGCGCGAGTTCGCGAATTCGCCTCGTCTGAACAAGATCTAAAGCCCCATTTACACGGGGTGTTTTTCGCGGCGCAAATCGTATGCGATTATCGCATGACATAACCGCCATAGATTATCGTGTTCTGACAAATGTTTATACGATGTAACTTTTTTATCCTTACGATAATCGTATCTTTGAGGCGAGAAACTCTCTCCATATAAATGGGGCTTAAGGCTGCGTCTTGTTCAATTTTCCTTACAAAACATAAAACAATTTTACGTGTGTTGTTCGAAGATTTTTATTTCACCTTTTAGAAAATATATTGCTTCAATCATTTCGGACGATTTTGCAAATAAAAGAGTTGAGTAAAGCCCCATTTACACGGAGAGTTTTTCGGGGCCAAAATCGTATGCGATTATTGCATAACATAACCGCCACAGAGTATCGAGTTCTGACAAATGTTTACACTATGCGATTTTCTTTTATATCCTTACGATAATCGTATATTCGTAGCGAGAAACTCTCCCCGTGTAAATGGGGCTTAAGGAAGGGGAATAAAAACAGAGCATTTATTTATTATAAAATAATTGGTATCAAAAACGACAACAATTTAAGTTCCCCTCCCTTAACTCATACAGATGCGAAATATGAAAATAATTTCCTACCAGGCATTGAAAGGAAAAACATTATACAAACTTAAAACAAAGATTAATTAACAAAATACCAGATAACAATAAAACAAGAGTGTTATTAAAAATATGTTTTATGTATTGTGTAGAAAGACACAGCATTAAGACCCATTTACACGGGGAGAGTTTATCGCCTCGAAGAAACGATTATCTTAAGGATATAAAAAGTCGCATCGTGTAAACATTGTCAGAACACGATAATCTATGACGGTTATGTCATGCGATAATTGCATACGATTCTCGCCGCGAGAAACTCACCCAGTGTAGATCGCGTTTAAGTATGTTTACCCACCACGCCAGAGTATACCCGGCGTGCTGGGCATCCATTAGGGAACCAGCTGATTCATATGTGATTTCATTAAGATCTCTCTAGGTCTAGATCAATAGATCTTTATAACACAAATTCTTCAACAAATATGACATTTAACAGGTCTTTCGGTTACTTTAAAATGTGTGACCCCATACCGTATACAGGGTGTTATTTGCATATGGTCTTTTATTTAACCCACGTGTTTCTCATCACCCCAGGTGACATTGTACAAAATTGGAAATGAATTAGAGTGGATTTTTTGTCCAAAATTGTGATTTTAGTTTTCACGATTTATGGCCACCCTGTATAGATACGAGTATTTCTCGGTTCGGGAACTTACCTGAGCAAAAAGACTCGGTACCTTTACGGGTTGATCAAAAGCCTTGAAAACTAAAATCGCGTTTTTTGACAAAAAAACATTTTGTTTCAAACTTGGTGCAATGTTACCTAACATGTGGATTAAATCAAATATCATCGACCGTATTCATAAAAGTTTTAAAATCTATTTTAGTTATTGAATATTTTGTCCCTTTCGAACGACTTTTAAACTCAGTTTGAACAAAGAAGACAAAACATTTTATAACTAAAATAGATTTAAAACTGTCTATGAATAAGGTCGCATATGTCAATATCACTCAGTATAAGAACCAAAACAATGGAGAAATTATACTAGAGTCGACTTCTCAAACAAAATCTGTGAGCACTGTATGTACCTACACCGCGGGAACACACGAGCGAGACGGAACATTGTGTAGCGTACGAGTGAAAGGGACAAACATAAATAGCGGTATAAGTCATCTATCTTCTATTGGCGTGGCGAAAATTGGAACTACAACTAAAATTATAAAAAAAATCGATTTAACGCATTGTTTGAGATGTGTTTCCTTAATATAAATAACGATCATTTATATTTGTAATATAATAGTATTAACATGTCCAATATAATAAAATGTGAAGAGAGAACAACTGTTCCTAATATTTTGACAACGCATTCGACGGCAGATCATAGACAACTGCTTTTTAATCGACGTAAAAAAAGGAGACTATCAATTCAATGTGTATGTATGTATTTTTGTCAGAATGGCACGATTTTTGTATATGTTGGTCTATACCAGCTTCTGAACACGTGTGCCAAATTTCATAAATGTATGTATGTTTGTATGTTTGTCCTCGCATATCTCAAAAAGTATAAGTCGGATTTCAATAATTCTTTTTGCGTTGGATTATGTAGTTTCAAGTACATATGTTTCAATTCTGTAACCCGAAACGTTTCGTAGTATATACACGACACAAGACTCGATCTTAGTGTGCGGCCAGTACATATTTTTTTCTTCAATATGTGAAACGAGCAAACAGGTCACCTAATGGTAAGTGATCATGAACCATGAACCTCAACGCTTGGATCATAGATGTCTTGACCATCAAATAGGGAAGCGGGAAGGAAAAAGGATTGGAAGAGGAAAGGAAAATATATATGTGACTTTTGGGTGTATTTTGACAGCCTCCGTGGCGTAGTTGGTTAGACGCTGACTGTGAAACGATGCGCGTTCGATTCCCGCACCAACACAAATGTTTGTGTTGCACACAAATATTTGTTTCGGGTCTGGGTGTTTGTGAGACCGAAAAGTCTCTCGTAGTTTCTGATACACGACACAAGACTTAATTGATCTTAATGTGTGGTCAGAACTATGTATGTGACTGCTGGGTGTATTTATTTATTTATAAGCACATATTTTTCGCGATCTATAGTACAATGTCTCAATTGAATTGTCCCTTTATCGTTTCTGTATAAAAAGTAACCGAATTTGGCGATATCAAAATCTTACTTTTGACATATCAAACGTATGATTTTGATACAGTCAAAATTATCCTTAGTATTAATGAAATAGAGTTTTAAATCAAAAATAGTCAACAATGTCTTGTATGTGTAGACTTGCAATTTGATGCGTGGCTTTTTCACAAAACAAATTATTTTGGAGTATAGGTAATAATATACATACATAAACTCAAGCCTTATCCCAGAACGGGTAGGCAGAGGTGCTACCAGCAATTGGTGATTTGTAAGAATTTTTCTGGCATGTAAAGTCCGCCAACCCGCATTAGGCTGGCGTGGTGGACTATATGGCCTAAGCCCTCTCAATCGTTCTCTTGATTGTATAGGAGGTCCGTGCCCTGCAATGGGACGTATGTATATGGGCCGAGACCGATAAATATCGATATAGTATTTGCCTCGGGTCTGAGTGTTAGTGAGACCAAAAAGTGTCTCGTAGTTTCTGATAGCCACGACACAAGACTTAATTGATCTTAATGTGGGATCAGGACTATGTATGTGACTGTTAGGTGTATTTATTTATTTATTTATATGATTTGTTTTGGCAACCAGTCACGCAAGAATTTGCCAATCTAATTTTTAGTTCAAGTTGGTACATATAAATCGCTTATAATTAAAAATTAAAATTTTAATAACTACAATTTTTTTTTTCAAAAACTATATACAATTTACATAAACATAAAATATATTTTATTACTAAAAACACAATTTTAACGGGTTATTGCCGACGTAAAGGCTTATTTATTTATTTATTGCCGACGTATTTTGAGCAACTGCAAAGGCCTTTGTAATGATAGCGACTAACAATAATTATTCGAATTGTTCAAAGTTTTTTACGAGCAAAACAATGATTTTTTAATTTTTATTCCTCATTAGGGAGACCATATTCAAAAAATACCAATTACCCTAGAAACAAATTAAAATATTTGCCTATTTTTTTCATTTCATTATGGGTCCCGTCCCCTATTGTCCCCTACTGAGTACGTCCCACACCAATAGGCCCTTGCATTAGCTCATTTCATTGACGTCTTATAATTTTTTAAGTCAATTTTTTGAGGCCCAACCACAGTTTGACTTCACAACTCCTTAAGAAAGGACTTTTAACATTGTGACACAGAAATGGCTTTCGTGGAAAGTGATTTAGTAATTTCTCTATTAATAAAATACTTTGATAAAATAAATCACGCCAGGCATGGATTCAATGTAGATTGAGGGAGTCATGACCCCCCAAAAACAAATTTAAAATGCTTTGTTATTTTTACATGACAAAAATAAAAATTATATTCATGATATTTGATGAAAATTGAATGTTCCACTTTCCACCATTGCAAAAATAAAATGTCAAGTCCAAAATGGACGTCTTTTGAGAAATGACGTGTATATTTAAAATATAGAGTTTTAGAAGGCGCTAAAAATATATACTTCATACATCTGTAAAACGAGAGGCCGCAGGTTCGATCCACGATAAGAAAAATGTTTTTACATACATACATTCATAAACTCACGCCTATATTCCCAGAAGGGATAGGCAGGGGTCCAACCTGGGCACCCCATTTTCGCCGTGTATGTTGACAAGATGTGACCAATGCGCGAACTTATCGTCATATCGGGCGCAAATTCCTGACGGGCTGATAATGAATACAAAAATCCAATATCACTGCCCGACCCGGGATTAGAACCCGAGACCTCAGTTTTGTAAAAAATATTTTAAAGCGACAGCAATTAATATTTTAAATTTGTCTTTGAAAACACGGGGGTAATGAGAACATCTAGCTGTCTCTTTCGTACGCACTCTTCGTAATAGTCCTGACGAATTCATGTTATGTTCATTTTCTTATGCTATTTCTGCTGATTTGAAAAGTTTCTTAAACATTGACTCATTTTTTAAATTCCATCATTTATAGGTTACAAAATAATCAAAAAATATATGGGGAAGACTTGGACATATGCAAATATATTAAACATTAATTGCTGTCTTATTTTACCACAAATTTGTAAAATTCAAAATCAAATCTCAACTATTTCTGTCTAAATCATAGCGTTTAAATACCTTTAATCTATGAAGAACATATTTAACGCACCTTCAAATATTTCTTGTAAAATAAAACCTAATTTAGAATAAAAGACAAAAAAGATATGTTACAATATTACATCTAACAACTATTCATAGCAGGGGCGTGATTGTGAAAGGGCTCTGGCGGAATATTAGGGGCATGTTCAGATTGTTAGGGGACGATTTAGAAAATAGGGGACTCTTCGTAAAATTTCATGAGACTAGTTAAAATATGCAATTCCTTTATCTCAGAAATTTAAACAACAATTACAACATTTGTAAAAAAAACTCATTGATATGCTTATATTGCCAATTTAATTATTTTAGGAATTCCGTTTCACACAACTTTATAGTGCTTATCTGTATTTTGCCACCATGTTGTGTACAAAATTTAATTCTTAATTATTAAGAAATAAAAGTTCTAAAGATTAAGACTTAACCTTTAGAACTCCCTACAACAGTAGCTGTACTCACAGCTTGATTCTTAAACAACCCCTAAAGTACTAAAAGGTCCCCTAGCAATCCAGACTGTCCCTTACACCGCAAGAGCCCCTACAAAACCCACCACTGATCGCTATAATAACATTTAATCATTATTTTTTCCGCACTAATATATTTATATCTATACTTAAATATAGTTTTAAGAGGATTTTGTATTTAAATTGAACTATTCACTTAAATTTATATGTAAAAGTAAACAAATTGCTTTCAAATTCACTAATTTCGAATTAATAACTGAACTGAAATTCAAGGGGTTTTTTGAAGAGGTGAGTGTCTGGCGTTATATTAAACACGTAACTTCACGCTTGTCACTTTTGGGTAGACAGATACTATAAGAATGGTACAACTCTATCCATCTTTAAACAAGTTCATTGACAATGTTTTTCCTTCATTATAGAATCTTTAGGGGCTCAATCAGATATCTCCCTTTTGTAACCCGCTATAGCCCCCAAAATGACTACAAAACTGTCTAAAACAATGCCGGCCACTCCCCCCTCCCCTCAAAACAGCCTACCACCAAAAAAAAGCTTTAAAAAACCTTACAGTATTCCTAAATAACGGGTTAAAAATTTAGGGGTCGTGTCAGACCCCACTTTTAACCTTGACGTGTGTCGCTGACGTCACGTGTTTTTTGGAGTTCGTTGCCCTCAATCCTCCTCGTCTTCCTGTTTGGTCCTGGTTCTGCTCTTGCCCTTGGGGTGCGCTTTGCATATGTGCCTTTGTAGGTCTTTCAGTTTGAAGTATCTGAAAATAATATTAACTTTATTCATATTTTTTTAGTGTAATAAGCCGTATATAAAAATCAACAAGTTACAAAGCGGTACATAGGTTGACTCACAATTAAAAATCTTGTCAAACATCATTAAAATAAAATGTGTTTATTGTTGCAATAAGATTAATATATAAAATATCAAAACTAAGAATATTAAAATTTCACGAAAAAAATAAGACTTGTCGGATATTTCGACTCAAAATAAAAGGTATACTTTTTATCCCTTTCTATCATTTTCTCTCTCTCTCTCTCTCTTCAGCTACAGGAAGTCCAATGCTGAACATAGGCCTCTCCCTTGGATCGCCACATAGATATGTTGTAAGCGGCCTGCATCCAGCGACTTCCTGCGACCTTAACCAGGTTATCCGCTCACCTTGTGGATGGGTCTTTATCATTTTGCCTGACGATAATCTTAAATTTTAATTACCAATGACCCCAATCGTCATTATCTCGACATGGGGTCCCCCAGACCCCATAACTAACCTGCTAGGACACTGTTTGCAGATAAACTTGAAGTCCTCAGGGTCGCTATGGGCCCTCAACTGATGCCTGTCCCTTATCGTTTCCGTGGCAAAGTTGCGATGGCAGACGGCGCACTCGTGGGGCTTCGCAGTGCTGTGAGACTGAAACAAGGGGGTTTTAGTGGGGTCTGCTCTCACCCCACGTAGGGGATGTTTCGGAATCGTGAGCTGAGTGGTGTAAATTTAAATAATTTGGTTTATTATGGCATTTATTTCTACGTAATAATTGAAACTATTAACGATTTTGATTGAAGTAAAAATTATAAAACTTCATTTATTTAGGACTAGTATTGGAAACCAACCATTTTGAAAAATCATAATTTTCTCATTCTCTGATTGGTTAAAAATACTTATATACAAAGCATTATTGCTTTTCGGATATTGAAATTAATTATTTCGGAAATTATATTTTTGTATCAATTTCATTTTTTTTTGCAACGATAATTATTAACTTTCAAAAGTACTTACAAAATTACATTGCTGCTCATAAATAAAATAAACTTAATTAATACATATATTATTTATTTATATAGTTATCAATCCTATATAGGGGAAGGCAAAGACTGTGGATCTTTATTTAACTGGATCTTTTAAAACATCTGTTAAGCTCCCCTTCCGGTACCCAGGGGGAGGCCGGAAGGGGCATGTCAGTGATATTTTTCACCAAGCCGTCTCTTTAAGGTAGCCTATTTTATTTTATATTTATTGGAAAACCAGATAGCCAATTACAAGTTTCTCGTTTTCAGTCGATATTATTTATTTATAATTTATCGATACTTTAACAAAAACATCGATATATTCATCGACACTTTCAGTCACAACCTTGCTTTATTTCGCTCTATTTATTGTCTGTCCGGCAACACATCCATGATCCAGCGTTGTGGATGTTCATGTGCAGTGATCACTTACCATCAGGTGACCTGTTTGCTCGTTTACCGGTCTTATGCAATAAAAAATATAAATGTTGATTATTGGTCTGTCTTAATAAGGTATATATGCATATATATACACTTGGTTGTAAGTTAGACTATCGATATTTATTAGCTTAATTAACCTTGTCTTAGCTCTATGTTGAGAAGTATACGACGGTGGTAGGACATCCCTAGCTATACATGGGGGTAGGTGGTTAATGGCAGGTGTGACGTCACTCACCACTCTCATGTGCCGTCTCAGACTGGAGTTGCAGCCGAAGTTGCTGTTGCAGATGTCACAGATGAAGGGACGCTCGTTTCTGTGCGTGCGCTCGTGGACCTGGGAAACAATCAAATCAACGTTAAACATTATCTTATATAACACTAACACACTAACACCACGGTAATGTTATATAACAGTATTCTGCCTTCATACAAATGTTCGAAACGTGAGTCATACCTACGCGTCCCGAGTTCGGTACACACTCGGTACACAACCAGTCGCGAATGCGCCGCTGCACTGCGACGAACGGACGGCGTGATATTTAATTGACATAAGTACAAGTACTTACTTACTTTTTATTAGTACCCAGTGATGATTTCGTGGAATACGTAGAAAAAAATGAGGAAATATTCCGAACATAATTTAAAACAAAACATATCAATTTTAAAGTAGCTATAGATATCTACAAACAAGTGAAATATATTCCCCTTTGTTTCTTAATAAATAATAAATAAATAATAAAACAGAACCTGTATTTTTATTGTACGCTTTCAATTTCATTCACAACGTATTACATTTTTTGAAATAAAAATTATAATATTTATACTCACAATTCACAGAACTAGAAATAAAGTCAAGCAAATAGATAAAATTAAAATACTATGGATAGGCAGCCCTATAGTGTGTCTGCGTACTGCGCAGCTGTAGGTAGTTATTTCAAGGATAGCGCCGAGTCACAGTACTGTTAGATATCATTACCGTGCTAAAACACAGCGCAGCTTGGCGCACTTCAAATACCATGAAAGTTTTTACTAATATTACGATACATTTGTTAGAGAATTCATATACCTGCAGCGTGTAAGCCTCGTAGTACCCCTTCCCGCAGTAGGAGCAGCTGAGCGTGGGCCCCCGGGACGCCCTCTCGTGGGATTTCATGTGCATCTTCAGCAATGTTTGAGAACCGAACTTTTTCGGACACTCTGCGCATGCGTGGGTTTTCTCCTGTAAGAAACATTAATATTTTTTATAATAGGTCCGGCACACGAGCAAACAGGTAACCTGATGGTAAGTGATCACTGCACATGAACATCCACAACGCTGGATCATGGACGTGAATCCGGCCCATCAGTTTGGGAGGGGAGCGGGAAGGTAAAAGGATGGGAAGAGGCAAGAGCATTGGGCATTCGGAAAAAAATTATTACATACATACATACCACAGGCTGCCTCCAACAGCTCACTGTGGAAATCATTAGGAGAGGCCTGTGTTCAGCAGTGGACTTCCTTTGGCTGATGGATGGATGGATGATGGATGATACATACCACACGCCTTTTTCCCAGAAGGCGTAGGCAGAGGTGCAACCAGGACACCCACGTTTTGTCTTATGTGGTCATGATGTGATAGGGGGCAAGCTTATCGCCATATGGGGCACAAATTCCTGACTCCAGACTGATAATGAATAGAAAACCCAATATCACCTTGTCCGACGCGGGACTCCAACCCGAGACTTCAGCATTGTAACCGTACGAGTACAACTACGCCACCGAGACAGTCTGTGATTACTGCACATGGATATCCATAATGCTTGGATCATGGATGTGTTGCCGACCCTGCAAATCGGGAGATAAGACGAAAGGGGTATTGGGCATCCGGCAATCATCCATCCATCCATCAGCCAAAGGAAGTCCACTGCTGAACATAGGCCTCTCCCAATGATTTCCACAGTGACCTGTTGGAGGCAGCCTGCATCCAGCGACGTCCCGCGACCTTCACCAGGTCGTCTGACCACCTAGTGGGTGGACGTCCCACGCTGCGCTTTCCGCTTCGTGGCCTCCATTCGAGAACTTTTTGGCCCCATCGGCCATCAGTTCTCCGTGCTATGTGCCCCGCCCATTGCCACTTCAACTTGCTAATCCGCTGGGCTATGTCGGTTACTTTGGTTCTCCTACGGATCTCCTCATTTCTGACTCGATCTCGTAGGAAAACCCCGAGTATAGCCCTCTCCATAGCTCGTTGAGTGTATTTGAGTGACATCCGGCAATAAATAATTAAAAATGTATACTTACAAGAAGTGCGTGGTGGCCTCGTGGTATCGGACCAGACTCGGCTGCCTACATGTTCACGGTCGTCGCGGGTTCAAATCCCAGGGCACACCTCTGACTTTGCGGAGTTATGTGTGTATTGATAGTCAATCACCACGCACTTTAACGGTGAAGGAAAACATCGTGATGAAACCTGCATACCGTAGCGATTTTAAAAAAAATCTACGGTGGGTAAGTCCGCCAACCCGCACTAGGCCAGCGTGGTGGACTATATGGCCAAACCACTCTCAATCGTACTCTCGATTGTAGAGGAGGCGTGCCCTGCAGTGGGTCGTATATGGGCTGATACAATACAATACAATACTTACAAGATGCGTATCCCTGTGTTTATCAAGTGAGTGTTTGTATTTAAATCTCTTCGGACATTGCGAGCACTGGTGCGGGACGGAGGGCGCGGCCCGAGGACGCGCCGGCCGACGCTCTATGGCGCGGTTTGAATGGGTCCTGGCAACACACGAAACAATACTTCGATCATCCCGGATCCCATCATCAGATCCAGACCTGCACCGCCCCGAAAGTATACTCTTTGGAACAGAAAAATAATTTTCCAAATACGTTTTAGACGCTTTGAGTTCTCGGTGACCATATGTAAGTACATAGGGGTAGGCATAGACGCTTAGAGTACTCGGAGGGCATACGTACATACAAAGATAAACATCACGCCTTCATCCCAGAAGGGTTGGCAGAGATGCAACCACGACATCCACGTTTCGCCTTGTGTGTTCCGTCCCACGAGATGACAGGGGACGAGCCTTTCGTCATATAGGGCACAAATTCCTGACTCCGGGCTGATAATGAATAGAAAAATCCAATATCACTATGCCTGACACGGGATTCGAACCCGAGACCTCCGTTTTGTAATCATACCTTAATACAACTGCGCCACCAAGGCAGTCCAGTGCAGTATACAGTTCCCCCATATCAGTTTTTCCCATTTATATTCCATGTACAGACATCGATCGGTTACAAATTTATATGTATCAATATAGATAACATTAAAGGCCAAAAGACCGCCAAAAAGTCCCAAAAAGCCATACCTGTGCCGGTGGTTCTTCAAACTTGTCTTAGTAGTGAAAACCTTATCACAGTCCTTGCACGGATACTCATCCGGGACGGGTATCTCGGCCTTCTTCTCCTTCTTCTCGATCCTCCGCAGCTCCCTCTGCCGGGCCAACTCGGCCTTCTTGTTGAAGCCGAAGGAATGCCACTTGGCGTGAATGAGGAACCTCTTCGGATGACTGATCAATAGGTTGCAGTGTGGACATTCGTAGTACTTGTATTTGGCTCCTGAAAAAAAAAGAAAAAATACACTGACATACATACACCCAACAGTCACATACATAGTCCTGACCCCACACTAAGACCGAGTCTTGTTGTCGTGGGTATCAGAAACTACCAGAGACATTTCGGTCTCACAAACACCCAGACCTGAGACAATTACTTGTGGGCCTCACAAACATTTGTCTCGGTGCGGGGATCGAACCCGCGGCCTCTCGTTTCACAGGCGGCGTCTAACCAACTGCGCTATGGAGGTTGTCGCTATCATATCATGCAATATACGTCCCACTGTTGGGCACGGGACTACTCTACAATCGAGAAAATAAATAAATACACTCAACAGTCACATACATAGTCCTGACCCCACATTAAGATCGATTAAGTCTTGTGCCGCGGGTATCAGACACTACGAGATTTTCGGTCTCACAAACACCTAGACCCGAGACAAATACTCGTGGGCCTCACAAACATTCGTCTCGGTGCGGTGATCGAACCCGCGGCCTCTCGTTTCACAGTCAGCGTCTAACCAACTACGCCACGAAGGCTGTCAAAATACACCCAAAAGTCACATATATATTTTCCTTTCCTCTTCCCATCCTTTTTCCTTCCCGCTTCCCTATTTGATGGTCAACACATCTATGATCCAAGCGTTGAGGTTCATGGTTCATGATCACTTACCATCACAAAGACACAAAGACAATTTATAACTTTACTACAAGCGTCGAACGTCCGAACATTCGAGTTTCGTTTGGGATCATAGAGTAACCCCCCTGCACTAGGTAAGCGTGGTGGACTATGTTCTGACCCATCTAAACCGTTTCCTCAGCCTCCGTGGCGCAGTTGGTTAAACACCGGCTGTGAAACGAGAGGCCGCGGGTTCGATCCCCGCACCGAGACAAATGTTTGTGAGGCCACAAGTATTTGTCTCGTGCCTGGGTGTTTGTGAGACCGAAAAGAGTCCCTGTAAAAGTCTGATACCCACGACACAAGACTTAATTGATCTTAATGTGGAGTCAGGACTATGTATGTGACTGTTGGGTGTATTTATTTATTAAAAAAATAAAAATAAATTCTCGAATGAATTGCTACAAGACCCCTATGGCGCAGTGGGGGAGCAGACGCAAGTCCGACGTCGCGAGTTCGATGTCCGCAAAACTTGGAGGGGACGATAGAAATTCTTGTAAATGTTGTGATAGTTTTACCAATGATGTTTTTCTTCACCGTTAAATTGCGTGATGATTGGCGAGAGTGTGCCCTGGGAATCGAACGCGCGACAACCGGTTCGGTAACCGCGTTCATTCCGTTTACGAACAAGCCACCACGAGCTCTTGCCATACCATATCTACTGTTCATATCTTTCGCCTACCCCTTCTTCGAAAAAGGCGAGTTGATGTATGTATATCTTTTGCCCACGACTTCACTTGCGTGTTTATCGAACGATTGTACAAAGTGATTCTTTAAATAAATATAACTTCTAACTTAATATAACTAATTTATCTCTAGAATGTGTACTGCATATAAATTTCTATGCAAAAATTGAAATATGCAATCGACATATTTTCTGACTGATACAAAACGCTTAGACAAAGATTAATAAAACACTTTAATCACAGCATTTCACATTAGAATTATCACTTTTTTTTCTTGTTTATTTTATTTAATATCTTATCGTTCTTTTTATACCAAAAATTGTAAGAAGTTAAATTGTATTGTTTAGTTAGATTGATAGTTTTTTTTTTCGTTAACTCGTCGTGTTATGTAATAGTCGTTGATTTGTTTTTTTTTCTTTTTCATTCTAAAGAATAATTTATCCTTGCTTTTGTTTTCATCTGTTCAATTTATATAAAGTGTTGTGTACTCCTTTAAGTATATACATCCGAATGTAACTGTAGAAAAATAATTAATCTGTTTTTTGATGTATAGTGTTGGGAAACCTGAATTCAATAAATAAATAACTTTAATTTATCAACTGATTGAAATGAAATAAACACAGTTTTTAACTGAAGCTTACCAGAGTACCGTTTAACCGCATCAAAATCGGTTCAGCCTTTTTTGAAATTAGCGCGAACGTACTATAATTTGCCCTGGCTTTTACGATACTTTTACATAACATACATAAACACACGCCTTTTTCCCAGAAGGGGTAGGCAGAGGTTCTAGCAGAACACCCACGTTTCGCCTTGTATATTCCGTCCCACGATGTGATAGGGGGCGAGCCTACCGCCATAACGGGCACAAATTCCTGACTCCGGGCTATACGATATTTTTTCTTTTATAATCTTCGTGATATAAATGAGAGCCGACGTTGCGCAGTGAGCGGGAATCCGGCTTTGAACGAGAGGTCGCGGGTTCGACGACCGCAACGCGCGTTACACCATTTGATTCGGCTGTGAATGTACAAACGATGTAGTTTTAACAGCCTCCGTGGCGTAGTTGGTTAAACGCCGGTAATGAAACGAGAGGCCGCGGGTTCGATCCCCGCACCGAGACAAATGTTTGTGAAACAAGTATTTGTCTCGGGTCTGGGTGTTTGAGACCGAAAAGCATCTCGTAGCTTCTTATACCCACGACACAAGACTTAATTGATCTTAATGTGGGGTCAGGACTATGTATGTGACTGTTGGGTGTATTAATTATTTATTTATTATTGTAGTTTTTGATACATAAGGCTAGCAAGTTATATGTTAACGTGGTCAGAGTATTTTATGTCTATAGAGAGCGCTGTCATACATTTGCGTCTTAAAAAACGTAGAATTTTTTTTGTTCGTAACGTTGGTAGCACTGCTATATTAATAAAAATTGATCTTATTTAATAACAAATCCCTATAAATACCGTTGGTAACCGAAAGTATATTTAGTTATCCGTCGAAAACGAGTTCGAGTTGAATTGAATAGTTCTATACAGTTTTTTGTTTTTTCTTTTTCAAATAATTCGTGCATGTTGGACAACCTGTCAAATGGCTGCCAATAAGACAAAAACTATTGCACCATCATTTTTATCTGCGTTTTACAATTTCGAACACTCCCTGTAGACATTAAACTACTTTAGGATGTCAACATGTACCTTAACAAAACTTCGAACCCGCACCCACGCGGGGGCACGGGCTACGCAAACAGGCCCTCGCAAACAAAGACCCAAGCAAACATTCCTAAACAAATATTTGGGTCGGGTATCGATCTTGGGACCTCGCAGACGAGTCTTACTCGTAGCTATGTACATATATGCATAAACTTCACGCCTTTTCCCAGACGTAGGCAGAGGTGTTACCAGGACACCCACGTTTCGCCTAGTGTCACGATGTGATAGGGGGCGAGCCTATCGCCATATCGGACACAAATTCCTGACTCCGAGCTGATAATGAATAGAAAAATCCAATATCGCTTTGTCCGACCCGACCTCGTAACTATGTATATATACATATGTGCGTGGTGGCCTGTTTGTAACGGTCGCGGTTCCCGAGATGGCTCCGATTGCGGGTTCAAATCCTAGGTCACATGACTTTTCGGAGTCGTGTGTGTTGATAGTCGTTATTTTATGAAAACATTTACAATTTTTTTGACAACGTTGTGAGTTACTCATTTGTATAGTTTGTTTTAGTATATACTGTTTGCAGTATTTAATGTGTAACCATTTGTTTGTTCCTTAAAAATAATTAAATAAATATATATATATCATTGAAAGAAAACATTGAGATACCTGCATACCATAGAGATTTTAGCTGGATTTATATATGTGAAGTCCGCACTAAACTTAACCTGGAATCGAACCCGCGAACTTCATTCCTCAATCCGATTCGTCCTTACTAAACCATCGCTCACTAGTTCACTTAAACCTCCATATTGCTTTGATAAAATAAATCGGAAATGACGTAATGCGTGGGCGACGTGACACCGACAACAATCTAACGGTCCAAGGTTCTTTATACTTTGAAGTTTGAAACTTATTAAAAATACGATTACAAAAAATATTATGTCTATAAGACTGCTGTAGAGCGATAAGACCGCCATTTGTACTTTTTTATTTTTATTGCTTTTGTATATTGTTTTTGTGTAAATTTGTGTACAATAAAGATTTAAATAAATAAATAAACAAATAAAAATACATGCATAAACATCACGCATTACATATTTTCCAGAATGGGTAGGCAAGGGTGCAACCAGGACAGCCACATTTTGCATTGTATTTTCCATCCCACGATATGATAGGGTGTGAACCTATCCCCATATTGACTACAAATTCCTGACTCCGGGCTGATAATAGGCCCGACCGGATATTCGAACCCGAGACCTCAGCATTGTAATCGTAACATAGTACAACTACATCACCAATGCAATAAAAAATACTTTTGGATACTAATATTTCACTTATGCATCTAACCCGGGAATCAAATCCAAGACTAATGAAAAATGAGTATAAACATAAAATATTACATTACCGCATTTTATTGCTTCCGTGGCTTCCTTGATACTGGTCTCCCCATCAGCTATAACTTCACCTCCCACATCGTCCCTGGTCACCGCATTCTGATCCTTCAGAAAGGGGTTCGAAAAGTCCGTTATAGTCCATGCCATCGGCTCCTCCTTGACCTCCACATTAGGGTCTAGTTCCTCGTCCGATGACCCGTCTTCGGACATACTTTCCTTCACCGTGTCTTTTGACATATTGCTCGTTGATTCCTGATTCTCCGTCTTAAACTCTTGTGAACTTTGAGATGATTCTTGGCTGGAATCTCTTGAGTCTTTGTCATAGTACGCTTTCATAGTCCGGTCGGTCATGTCTACGATTTCGTTAATCTCTTCCGGTTTCTCCAGACACTGTGGTTTTGGAATAGGTGGTGGATCTGGCTTGGTTTTCGCATAATCCAATAGTGGTACTTCTGTTGTTACAGTTTGTTGCTCCCTGGCCTTATTCGTTGAGTTAAGCAGTATGTTTTCTATGAGTTTCACCGTGTTTTCAAGACTTCTACGTCTCGTGTTGTCTATTTGTGACTTTTCTATCGGTTTAACGGTTAAATTGTGCTCAATACCTTTAGAATTCACACTGAAGTGACTGTTATCATAGTTCATGGTGTGTCTGAAGTAGTCTTTAGCGTGTAACTGTGGGACATTTATGGGCAGACTGTTGTGACAAGTTTCATGGGCAATCCCATGGGGTTTTTTGTCGAAATTTTGGTGGAAATTCAACATGTTAGCGTTGTGTTCGTGCTGCAAGTTCAGATTCATGGACAACATACCATTATGCCACGGCGAGGTTTCCATTAAGGGCGAATTTTGGATGGAAAAATTCGAGTGCACACCACTATTATGGAAATTGGCAAATTGATTCATTTGCGAGCTCATGTTCAGCGTTGGCGAGCCGTACGGCGGGTAGCCCGGGTGAGAGTAGTGTTCTGCCGCCGCGTGAGGCGCTTCCTGATTTATTTTACCCAAATTATTCACCAAATTTAGGCCATTTAGTTGGGACATATTTAGTGGCGCGCCCATGTTGACGGGCGTGTCCGGCGGCCCGTAAGGCCCGCTGTTGTGCAACATTATGGCATCAAAACACTGTTATTTACGTAAAACACATTCCCTTTTTACATATTTACGTAGAAAACTCAAAGTAAACAATGGTGATGAGAGCCATTTTGATTTTTGACATTTCGTTGTCGCTGGTTAAGAGTAGTGTGGGACAAAAACCGGTGTTGAACCGGTAATAAGTAATTATTTATACTCGATATATTCATTACCATTTCACGATTTTTTTATTCATGTGATAATTGATGTGCCAACCAAATGTTTTTTCAAAACGTTAATTACATTTTGGAATTGGCCCGCGCTATGTATCTGATATGTAAAGTTGGGACACATTAATTAAAGTCCATACTTTTTTTTTTAATATTTCATAATTTTTACCTTTTTTTAACTCATGGAAAATAATTTATTAAAACACTTATTATTATTATTATTATTATTTGTTAAGAATACCGTTATTAATCGCAAACCATAGACAACTATGTTATGATTCATACAGATTGCAGGCGTATTACCTGTCCTCTTCCCACATTATTTATATTTCGACGTCCGCTGGTTCGGTTGTATTTATGAATATCGAGAATATGTATTTTAAATGAAATGTAAGTGTTCTTGTGGAAATATTCAAGTAAAACCACATAAAAATGGCTCTAAGCGCGGTGGCTGAAGAATATTTTCGTTCAATGAATCCTCTCGCTTCAAAAATACACGACGATATTGTGGAAGCTAAAAATTCATACGAAACTATATGGGAAACGCTTACGGAAAAGGAAAAAGTGAGTAAATATTTCGTAATTGAAGTTTTCACTTAATAGTTGTTAATCCGTTATTATGTAAATTAGTATCGATTTAAATTCCACACGCATTGCTCGTAATGACCATTGACTCGTTAGATAAAAAAAGTTACATTTAAAAAAAGAACACACCTACATTGGAATTAATTCTATTGCAAAGTTACGAACAGAATATTTTTACTGCCCCAGTAATCACCACATTACATAGTTTAATTCATATAATCTATTTATAAATTAATGCTGTTATAGTCTATTTTTAACCCTGCATATCAGAATACAACATCCTTGAAGCCCGAATCCTTACACTTTAATAAAATATTTAGTTTTAAGTATTATAATAGCACAAAAACCAATTATGAATTTATAATAGAAAATAAACATTTGATTATGTGCATAGATTGTTTATAAACATTGTTCATTGTCTAAACTCCTTTTGTTTCTGTTAATTGCTATTGATTTAGTTTATAATGGCAGTTTAGACTAAACAAATCATGTCTTTGAATCTTTGAGTACATATCAAGATAGTAAGTGCTTAACTAGTTGTGTACATAGAAGTTTGAGCATTATTAAACCAGGATTAGTCATAGACATTGGATCAACTGATATGTTGGTTGTAGAGTATCATGTATAATTCATCTAAATTCCATTGGAGTGTGATGAAATTTAAAATTTATAAAACATCTATTTAACGCATGTTTGGGATATGTTTTCATAATTAAAACAACATTGGACATGTTCATACCATTATATTACAAATAAAATGTGAAGAGTATAAACTTCCTAATACTTTGGCAACAGCATGACAACAACACATTTAGATGTCAAAGGATTGTAAATAATTATAAACACGCAACTGTCTATTCTGGTGTACGCCTTCAACAAATATACTATTGCTGTATTTTTTATAATTAATCTTATTTTGTTTAATTTCAGGTGGAAATAATCAACGAATCACTGATCAAACCAGATATATCACTGAAATACGCTCTCCTGGACACACTAGACTTTGACATCGACAACCCACCAGTCCACAAGGATGACTTAATGTCATTCTTCGGTCGAGACCACGGGCAGAGACTGATTCAAGATGAGACTACATCGTACAGGGATGAACATTCAGCCCCATTCCTATACCAAACGAAAAGCCAGCTCAATTTGTGTGAATTGAGCGATTGCAGAGCTCCCAAAGAAGTGAAACCCACATCACCACCACCAGTCATGTCTGAGCTCGCTTTATCCCACTCAAAAGTGGTTTCGGAGCTCAAGAATGCCTTGAAAACCCATGAGGCTCTTCGCAGTTATAATGAGGACAGGCAGGTCACGTCCCCAGGGTTTATCAGCAAGTTTATAGGGAATTTTAAAGTCAAGGATGATGAAAGAGAATGCCTGGTGTCGAGCCATCAGACCCAAATTGTGGCTTCGTCGGAGAATTTCTTCAGGACGAATTTCAAGAGTCCACAGAATGATAAGAAGGATTACAGGAGTAGTGTTGTTAAATCTAGCAGTGGTAAGAATTTTTATCTTAATTTGACTAGTCGCCTAGAATAAAAGCAATAAATCAATAAAGTTTAAAATGGTGGCTATAAAATCTGAATAGGTATTTGGATTATTTGAATAAATAAATGTTTATTCAAATAATCCAATAAATAAATGTTGGATTATTTGAATAAATAAGTAACTAAATGTTCAAAATAGCAGCAATATTTCAATTTAGTGGAGATTATTTTTTATAGAAACATAATTTTAATTTTTGGTTGGTTTATTATAAGATATTTTTGGATTAGAATATAATTTTTTGAATTCTCTTTCCAGATCTCTCAGAAGAGAACCGTGGGCTGCTGTCATCGAGTCAGGCTTCATCGGGCACCGACTTCCAGTCCACGGAGACCCTCACCGACTCCACATCCGCTGTTCCAAAGACAGGCTATGACTTTCTAGATAACTGGTAATTTGTAAGGTTGCCCATTTACACGGAATTTTCTCGGCTGATTTTGGGGGAGAATCGTATGTCAGTATCGCATGCGATAATTTACTTACGATTATCGTATTGAAATGTTTACACGATGCAACTTTTTTATATCCTTACGATAATCGTATCATTGAGGAGAGAATTTCTCCCCGTGTAAATGGGGCTTTAGTTGTAATTTCGTTTTAATCTTGTATGAGTTATAAGGAGTGGTTTTGTTGCAGTGTAAAATATTATTTTTAGTAGATTTTTTCGGTTATATAGATTTTTGCTTGATATTATATTTTCGTCCAAGATGCTATATAATAATGCCCCATTTACACGAAGAGATTTTCTCGCGAAGAGTCGTATGCGATTATCGTATAACATAACCGCCGTAGATTATCGTGTTCTGACAATGTTTACACGATGCGACTTTTTATATTCTTACGATAATCGTATCATCGAGGCGAGAAACTCTCCCCGTGTAAATGGGGCTTTATATGCCTGTTTTTCTCATTTCACATTAATTTGCTATCCGGACGTATACGAATAACCAAATTGCCATTTTTTGTTTTTAATAATTACACTATGACAAAAATGCCCCATATTTTATTCGTAATAATAATTTCTAAGATAGTTTTACTGGTATCAGAAAACCAATTATTTTCTTTTTTTATATATTTTTTGCTATATTTTTTTGTATATGTAATTATAAATGTATTTATGCAATAATAATATGTATTAAGAATCTCATATTGTAAGTCAGGATAATCTGCAAAATGTGTAAGCAATGTTTATTGTTCGATATTGAACTTAATTTAAATAAGTATAGAGTCGAAAATAGTGGAACCTAATTTTGATATACATAAAGTTGCAGATTGCCAACCCGCATTAGGCCAGCGTGGTGGATTATATGGCCTAACCACTCTCAATCGTACTCTCGATTGTAGAGGAGGCCCGTGCCCTGCAGTGGGTCGTATATGGGCTGATACATACAAAAAAAAAAGTTGCAGATTGCGTGCAAGAGATTTTTTTAAGCTATTTTCGGCTCTACCATATTTAATTTAAAGTTAATTATTAACGTTTCAATGAAATCTGCTTCAGTCAATGTAGCAAAATGAGCAGACAATTTTCTGTTAACAATTATATTGAGTTTAATTCTGATGATAATAGAGTTGAAAATAGCGTGCAATAGACCATGACACGCTATTTTCAACTGTGCGTAGATTGTAATAAAGTTCATTATTAATTTAACTATAAAAACTGCTTGATACACGTCAGTGGTCAGCAATCAAAGTGCAAGTATCAAAATTTGTTCGCTTCAGAATTCTCTTTCTTGCTAAAATGTTACCAACTGCTGAATAATTCTATAGCTGATACTAATCCTTTGATAAATGAGAAAATATATGTTTAAATTGGGTCCACGCCTTAGCTAATAGCAACCAAGCACTATAACGGTGAAGGAAAACATTGAGAGGAAATCTGCATACCATAGCGATGTACAAGAATTTCTATAATATGTGAAGTCGGCCTTATCAGGCCAGCGTTTGGCCTAACCCCACTCAATGGAACTCTTGCTTGAAGAAGAGTCCCCAGCAGTGGGCGTTATGTGTTGAATTCAATATGTTTCTCTTATATAACAATTACATTACACTATCAAAAAAACTTACTATAATCCTGGATCCTTCCGCCGTAGCGTAAAGAGGCATCTCAGCGTGCCGGCATGATTGTATCGAATGGTATGAGACTGCCGTCTGATGCCATTCGATACTCTGTCTGGACGGCATCAGCACTTACCACCAGGTGCAATGCAGTCACTGTGCCGTGCCAGAATAAATATATATTTGATAGGCGTGCCCGTTAATAACATAATTGTGAAGTAATTTTATTAAAATACGCAATAGCCCCCTACATATCAAAGAAATAGACTTGAACAAAAAAAACAAAAATATAGGATATACCAAGACTGCTACCGAAATCGAAGCCAGGTGGTAGTTATGGTGACTTTAGACACAATGCAACTAAATTTTTGCAAAAAAAAGTGATGATTTGTTTGTGATTTTTTCCTGTCATCGTATTTGGGTGGTAACTAGATACATTTTCCTAAAAAAATAATGTACACCATTTTATTTTTAAAGACGCTTTAGTTCGTAAGGCTTTAAATTATAATTTTAGCAAAATCTATGGATGGTAACCAAACACAATATTTATTACAAAAAAATCTATGCGTTTTTTGCAAATAATTTAGTTGCATCGTGTCTGTAGTCACTAAAGCTACCACCTGGCTTCGTTTTCGGTAGCAGTCGTGATATACCCTGTATAATGAAAGTGAAAACATTCAGTAAAATAAACTTTTGATACTATTTAATAAAGTTAGTGTCCGATTTTAACATTTACAAAACAATTTTACTGGTTTTATAAACTTATTTCCTAGTATTTTTTACATTTAAGGCATTATTCATAGACAGTTTTAAAACCTATTTTAGCTAACGAATGTTTTGTCCCTTTCGAACGACTTTTGAGTTCAGTTAGAACGAAGAAGACAAAACATTCGATAAATTATGTAGGTCTTAAAACTGTCTATGAATAAGACCGAGGGTAGATTTAAACCTTGCCTATAAATTTTAAGGAAAGAAAGAGACAATATCATCATGCGTTTACTATTTGTCCTTATTCAATAAAATCATTGCTTTGTTCTCCTTGTCTATGGTATTCCATAAAAATAGATTATTGTCTATGATACTCATAATAAACTAGAATTTCTGTAGAACGTAGATAAAAAGCAATGTTTTAATGTTTAATAGAAAATATATAAAATTATAAATCTTTTTTATGTCGATGTTCTAGATGTTTTCTAGAAATAAAATGTAAGTTTATTTCAAAAATGTAAAGGAGATTTTGCTTTTTTAGTATTATTTGTATGAGTATTATTAATTAATATTAAGTTTATAATATTTTAATTGACTGATTATTTTAGTATATTTCGCTTCTAATCGCTCTTTGTACTATGGCATGTCGGCTATTGCTTTAGTAAATTGAACTCTATTACAATATAATTAAATACGAATTTCTAACGTTATGTTAATAAAAATAATGTAATACACTAAAAAATACCGACTTCAAACAAAAATTCTCTAAGAGAAAAATAATATGGCTGATTTTTAATCATAAGAAAACTATTGGTAGAATTACTTATAATTTTGATAATAGGGTATTTGGCTCTATTTTTTTTACTGCATTTATCAAAAGATATCCATATCCAAAATCTAGAAAACAAAGAATTTTGAGAATCCATTCAGAATTAAACAAGTTAGAAACGTTTTAAATCTCGTAGTGGGTGTAAAAGAAAAGGGACGCACAACAAAACTAGTGACGTCACTAGTCTCAATATACGTTACAGTGCGCGTGTGAAAGAGACGGTAATATGTCCGCACTGCGCTCCCACTCTTTTTAAAATACTAATATTAGCTTCATTTTAAAAGATACTTTAATACTGTTTCACAGTAATGTTTTATTTTAATGTTATTTTGGTCTGCCCGCAAAGTTTTTGAAAATATCGATCATAGCCAAATACCCTATTTCTGTACAGAAAATATATCTATATTACTAAGTTTTTCATACATTAAGGTCACGCCTGTATCCTATAGGGGTAGGCAGAGACTATGGATCCACTTTGCCCGATCCTGACATACTACATTCGCTTCGTCTACTTTCATAAATCTCTTCGTGCATTATAAAAGCTTATATTTTCTATAGAGTTTAAATTGAAATAGCTGTCCTTAATGTAAAATAGTTATTTGTTCTTGTCAATAACTTTGTATATAAGAGTAATATACTTATGTATTATACATAAGAACCTTCCTTGAAAATAGCTTTATACATTCGTGAAAACCGCTTAAAAATATGGCTAGTATTTCTCGAGATATTTGCGAACATACATACAAGTACAGCTCAGAATCTCCATTTTTGAAGTCGGTTAATAAATTTGAGTAGAGATGCGTTTTGCCTTTTGTTATTATGAATCTAAGACTCCTGCATTTATTTTACCCTTTAAATTATTTACTGAATGTACTCCAAATATATTGTAATTTGTAAGAAAATAATGTGTTTCATTTATTTTCCTTGTAAAAGATTAACAGCTATTTCTTAATAGGTCATGTCATGTTTTAAACAATAATTAATTTTGAAAAGCTAATGCTTTTTTTTGTAGCCCATAGTGTGTCCCACTGCTGGGCAAAGGCCTCCCCTTTTTGCCTCTGTGTCGGGTCTGGGTGCTTGTGAGACCGACAAGTATCTCGTAGTTTCTGATACCCACGACACAAGACTTAATTTATCTTAATGTGGACTGTTGAGTGTATTTATTTGTTTATTTAATCATAGAATTAGTACATCTACGTCTTGTCCAAAACATTCAACAAACATATTGACGTGAACATTTTTTATCTTCCAATAACAATTTTTCGAAAGGGTTGAATGCAGGTAAGTGGCAAAATAGTAAAACCATAAACCAAATCTTATAAAAAATCGGATTGTGGGACAAAGATAGACGGGGAAGGGTAAAGGAATATTACAAAAGATTATGAAAATAAAACAACAAGTATTCCTTACATTTATTTTTCAGTGTATATAAAATTCTTAATCTAATGGCAAAAATAATGTATATCATAGCTTTATGTCTTTTACATAGGTCGATAGAGCCCACGTCATTTATCCAAAGAGTTATTAATTTAAATGAGAGTGTTACAATAGTCATACATACACACATTCATAAGTATTTTTTTATTGCATAGGTCCGGCAAACGAGCAAACAGGTCACCTGACGGTAAGTGATCACTGCACATGAACATCCACAACGCTGGATCAGGGATGTGTTGCCGGCCCATCAAATTGGGGAGGAGCGGAAACAAAAAAGGATGGGAAGAGAAAGAAAGATAAAGGGATATTGGGTGAAAGCACGGTAAAGATATCTAACAGTATTGTAACTTGACCCCGTCCTTGAAATAACTACCTACAGCTGCGCGGTACGCAGACACACGCTAGGGCTGCCTGACCACAGCATTTTAATTTCATCTATTTGCTTGACTTTTCTCTAGTTCGGTGTTCTTTATTGTAAACATTATATTTTTTATTCTAAACAATGAAATTCGTTGTGAATGAAAAAAAAAATGTTCAATAAAATTAAATGTTGTGTTTTATTCTTAGTAGATTTAATAACAATACCGCCCTATAAATTTGAAACTGAAAAACATTTGCGTCTCGACATACGAAAAGCTTTATTGCTAAATTTAATTGTATAAAACAAAACCGCATTCGTATAAAAAGTTTAATTAAAAATTCTTCCGTTCGTCACAATGCAGCGGTGCATTCGCGACTGGTTGTGTACCGAGTGTGTACCGAACTCGGGCGCGTAGGTATGACTCACGTTCCGAACGTTTGTATGAAGGCAGAATACTGTTATATAACATTACCGTGGTGAAAGTTTCCGTTTTAGTCTATTAATCTTTCCCATAGTTTCCATAGGCCTTGCTGCTCTCAAACCAAATAACAAAGGTGCGTATTTGCATCGGTCTTAAAGTTACAATATAATCTGGTTCAGGTGTTTCTGCTTCTTGTTCTGAATTAGCTTCTGTGTTCTCTTCCCTTAGTGTCCTATAAAAAAAAAAACATTAATATCATCGGACTTGACGCGGCTGCCAACATGTTCAAGGTGGTCGCGGGTTCAAAACCCAGGTCATACCTCTCTTTTCAGAGTCATGTGTGTATTGATAGTCAATCGCCACGCTCTATAACGGTGAAGGAAAACATCGTAAGGAAACCTGCATACCATAGCGATTTGCAAGAATTTCAATGGTATATAAAGTCAACCCTCACTAGACCAGCGTGGTGGACTATATGTCCTAACCCCTTTAAATCGTACTTTCGATTGTAAAGGAGGCTCGTGCCCTGCAGTGGGACGTGTATGGGCTGGTACAGTACAGTACCTCATTATCAACAGTCGTTGCAGCCGCGTATTTCGGTTTAAAATTAGCAAACACACATTACGCTTTTTTCCCAGAAGGGGTAGGCAGAAGTGCTACCAAGACACCCAAGTTTTGCCTTACGCCCCCACTATATCTTAGCAATATATGGCTATCGGGCATTCCGGGTTAATAATGAATGGTAAAAATAAATACATTGCTCGACCCGGAATTTGAATCCAAGACCTCATTGTAATCGTACTGTAGTACAAATAATAAATAAATAAATACACCCAACAGTCACATACATAGTTTTGACCCAACACTAAGATCAATTAAGTCTTGTATCGTGGGTATCAGAAACTACGTGAGACTTTTCGGTCTGACAAACACCCAGACCTGAGACAAATACTTGAGGCCCTCATAAATGTTTGTCTCGGTGAGGGGATCGAACCCGCGGCCTCTCGTTTCACAGTCGGCGTCTAACCAATTACACTACGGAGGCTGTCAAACAAATATGTATATCCACAGATTACTCGCAGACGCCTGAACTGATTTGGAAAATTATTTTTTTGTTTCATAGCGTGTATTTAACAGGTGGTCCCTTAAAAAAAAGTCCTCAAAATTAAGTAGGATTCCAATGGTTCCTTTTGCATTATTTAGCATACATTTGTTTTTCATCGTGAATATTATAATGTAATTTAGGACAGGAGACTATCCCACCCTCACACCCGCCACTGCAACTCCTTTAAGCCAGGATCAACAGCACGCATTGTAATGACACCGAGCATTGAAGCTCAGCGAGTTTCCGGGAATGTCTAACTAGTCTTTAACCCGCAACGAAGTTAATCATAAAGTTAAATTAAAGGAGGACTTGGAAATATTTCAAAATATTTGTTAGAATGAGGTATCAAAATAACAAAAGTTTATACTAGGAGTATTACTGTCTGTGGGATGGTACAATGTAATTTCTTTTAAAAATAATAAAGCTTTGTCTGTTTGCGATATTCACGTGTTTCATTATAATAACGTAGGGTAGTTATTTGTTTGTCGTTCGTGTCTTGTTGGGTGTATTTTTAATGAGTCTCGTGCGTGCTTCGCATAGCTCGTGCTCTGCGGCCGAGTTGGATGTTCTAATTCGTGTGTAGTGGACTAATTGGTTCTTGGTTTGATGGGTCTATAGCCACTACCATCGTGGGCGCGGTCCATCCAGCTTCGAGTACTGGACTCCGGTGAGTAGCTTGACATATTTACCTTTCTAGATAATTGTTTGATTCGATTGAACGTTGCTACTCTGTGTATATTTCGGAGTGTGTAAGAGCAGTAATGAAATTTGATAAAATTTTATGGTGGTAGAGCCACGCTCTTGTCAGTGTCTTGTTGTCAGCATGAATGGGTAGGCTCATCCGGGGCGGTACCACTGTGTCTTAGGAAATTCTTAGCTATCAATTGAAAACAAATACCAAATAAGACTTGTAAAAATCTTCACCCCACGACAGTTGCCTCACGATGTTTTTCTTCACCGTTAAAATTGACTAATAATAATAGGGCTAATTGACTAATAATACACAACGGTTTCTTAGTCTTACGCGAATGTAACACATTGAAATAAAACGAAATCTTACGGATTTTATCGCAAATTTGATTTAATTTTTACATTTTTCAAGTGCTGTAAAGTGATCGAAACGTTGGGAAGTCAAAAAATATTATAAATTTAATCAATTTCGCAATAAAGACTGCCTCGGTGGCGTAGTGGCACTACGGTACGATTGCAAAGCTGAGGTCTCGGGTTCGAGTCCCGGGTCGGGCAAGGTGACATTGGATTTTTCTATTCATTGTCAGCCCGGAGTCAGGAATTTCTGCCCGATATGGCGATAGGCTCGCCCCCTATCACACCGTGGGACGGAATATACAAGGCGAAACGTGGGTGTTCTGGTAGCACCTCTGCCTACCCCTTCTGGGAAAGAGGCGTGTGTTTATGTATGTACGTAATTCGTGATAAAATCAGTAAG
Organism: Theretra japonica; assembly: GCA_033459515.1. NCBI lineage: Eukaryota > Metazoa > Arthropoda > Insecta > Lepidoptera > Sphingidae > Theretra > Theretra japonica. The sequence goes on from CM065952.1 coordinate 1,470,911, forward strand.
AATTCGTTTTATTTCTATTATAATACATGGCTTTATACGTCAGTTTGCTCTAAGATTAGAAATATCTCGGTCTTTCACGTTTGTTTACTACATCCAATTCACATCGCGATTTTGGACATAAACTATGCAATCCTTCAGCCAAAGGAAGTCCACTGCTGAACATAGGCCTCTCGCAATGATTTCCCCAGTAGACATAAATTATAAAGTTACATTAATTATAGTAATCACATTGCCACTCTCATCGCACTCTCGGTTGTAGAGGAGGCCCGTGCCCTGCAGTGGAACGTTTATGGGCTTATCATCCATCCATCCATCAGCCAAAGGAAGTCCACTGCTGAACATAGGCCTCTCCTAATGATTTCCACAGTGACCTGTTGGAGGCAGCCTGCATCCAGCGACGTCCCGCGACCTTTACCAGGTCGTCTGACCACCTAGTAGGTGGACGTCCCACGCTGCGCTTTCCGCTTCGTGGCCTCCATTCGAGAACTTTTTGGCCCCATCGGCCATCAGTTCTCCGTGCTATGTGCCCCGCCCATTGCCACTTCAACTTGCTAATCCTCTGGGCTATGTCGGTTACTTTAGTTCTCCTACGGATCTCCTCATTTCTGATTCGATCTCGTAGGGAAACCCCGAGCATAGCCCTGTCCATAGCTCGTTGAGTGACTTTGAGCCTCCTAATAAGGCCCATAGTAAGAGGCCACGTCTCGGTGCCGTATGTATATATGTATATATGGGCTTATACAGATACAGAATCACATTACCTTTTAATTCTAGTTCCTTCATTTTCATTATCGTCTGTGGCTATGTCTTCAACTTCTACATCCTCCATAGATTCATCATACCTGTATTGCTTCATTCTTTTGCCTCTTCTTACTATGTAGGGTTTTGTTACCGCCTCTGAAATATTTGAAATTATCTACTTAGCTTATATATATCAGACAGCCTCCGTGGTGAAGTGCGTGGTGGCCTGTTGGTAACGGACCAGACGCGGCTGCCTACATGTTCACAGTGGTCGCGGGTTCAAATCCCAGGGCACACCTCTGACTTTTCGGAGTCATGTGTGTATTGATAGTCAATCACCACGCACTATAACGGTGAAGGAAAACATCGTGAGGAAACCTGAATACCATAGCGATTTGTATACATTTCTATGGTATGTAAAAGTTCGACAACCCCCACTAGGCCAGCGTGGTGGACTATATAGCCTAACCACTCTCAATCGTACTCTCGATTGTAGAGGAGGTCCGTGCCCTGCAGTGGGTCGTATATGGGCTGCACCACACTTAGCTTATATAAATCAGACAGCCTCCGTGGCGTAGTTGGTTAGACGCCGACTGTGAAACGAGAGGCCGAGGGTTCGATCCCCGCACCAGCACAAATGTTTGTGTGGCCCACCAATAATTGTGTTGGGTCTGGGTGTTTGTGAGACAGAAAAGTTTCTCGTAGCTTTTGATTCCCACGACACAAGACTCGATGTTAGTGTGGGGTCAAGACTATGTATGTGACTGTTGGGTGTATTAATTTATTTATTTTATAAATATACAGGGTATATCAAGGCTGCTACCGAAAACGAAGCCAGGTGGTAGTTTTAGTGACTACAGACACGACGCAAATAATTTTTTTGCAAAAAAAAGCGGCAATTTTTTTGTAACTTTTTTTCCTATCGTCGTATTTAGATGGTAAATACATACATTTTTCAAAAAAAAAAATGTACATTCTTTTTTTTTTTAGACGCTGTTGTACGCAAGGCTTTAAATTATAATTTAAGCAAAAACTATGCATTTACCACCCAAACACAATGATATTTAAAACATAACAAAGAAATCGTCCCATTTTTTTGCAAAATTTTTAGTTGCATCGTATCTGTAGTTACTAAAACTACCACCTGGCTTCGTTTTCGTTAGCAGCCTTGATATACCCTGTATATCCTCACAACTGGTTCCTATAAAGGTAGGTAGACTAAAAAACTTTACATTTTGATCCTAACTCTAGACATCATTTGCGCTTCATCCACTTTCATCAATGTCTTCTTGCATAAGTACTTCATGTGAATTTGTTTTTATCTGGTTGTCATGTTTCCATTGAAAAACATGCAGATTATTAAGACAGAACGTGAAGGCAACCACTCGTCGCTTGGATAGGCTGGTTCGACCACCAAAAATGTACATTTGGAGATTACTATACAATGCTACTACTACAGGTCACTTTGGAAGTCATTGGGAGAGGCCTATGTTCAGCAGTGGACTTCCTTTGGCTGATGGATGGATGGATGATAGAATGCTAAAGCTTTAAAACCCGAATAGCATGACACATTTAAGCGATATTTAACTGGGGAGAGTGTCTCGCGGCGAGAATCGTATGCGATTGTCGCATGACATAACCGCCATAGATTATCGTGTTCCGACAAACGTTTACACGATGCAACTTTTTTATATCCTTACGGAAATCGTATCTTCGAGCCGAGAAACTCTCCCCGTGTAAATGAGGCATTATTGATAAGTAACGTAAAAAGATTTTCTTACCTCTCATTCTAAATTCCTCACTATCTTCTTTCTCTTCTCTCCTATTCTTTCTGCCATCTATAATATACCTTCTACCACTTTCAGATATAAAGAAGGGCATATTAGCCCTCTCAATTTTATTACTTCTACTCTTTCTAGTAGTTACTTCGTCATCGTAATCATACTTGAACATTCTAGACTTCCTATTTCTCCTAGGCTTGTAGTCTTCCTCAGAACTTCTTAGGAATGGTTTGAAAGACTTCTTCCTCGGTTTTATTTTGTAGTACATTTCGTATATTGATTTTGTTACACCGTCATCGGAATCGTCGTAGATGAAGTCTGTAATAAATTCATATTTACATACTAGGAAATGCTAACCAGCAATAGGCTAGCGTGGTGGACTATATGGCCTTACCACTCTCAATCGTACTCTCGATGTAGAGGAGACTCGTGCTCGCAGTGGGACGTATCTGGGCTGATACAGTACAGTAACAAATACAGTACTAGGAAATTGATAAATAGCTACGCAGAGTTGCGTAAGATCCTAATATCGTAGGTGTTAAAATCACGAGTCATATTCAACTCCAATATAATCACGATCCGAAACAAATATTAAGCGCCATTTACATTTACACGGGGAGAGTTTCTCGCAGCGAGAATCGTATGACATTATCGCATGACATAATCGCCATAGGTTATCGTGTTCTGACAAATGTTTACACAACGCTACTTTTTTATATCCTTACGATAATCGTGTCTTCGAGTCGAGAAACTCGTGCAAATGAGGCTTTAGTCAATAATATAAAACAAATTGGGGGAATTGTATCTACAACTAATTTCACAGTAGATTTCTTGCCCATTCGATCACCAAGGACACGCAATTATTTCTTTAATGTTATATGAACACCTAAAACTATCAAATTAACAAAATATGTTGATTAAACCTGTACTCATATCTCTTAAAATATCTCTCAAATTTATTATAATTGTATAACAATTGCAACCAGCTATCCTTTATAATTCAGAAGATGACAACCTTCAGCGGTAAGAAGAACTAAGTTCAATTCTAGTATAAGGTTTACGGAAGAGTTACCATCATAAGACGTCATTTTCAACCTTCCATTTCTAGGTCCGTGTGATCTTTTCTTCAGGTTAGAAGACATGTCCTCCTCTGAAGAAGTAACTTCTGAGCTCCAATCAGACCTTGCCTTCTTCGTAAGGAAACTTAGCGTGGGAATCTTCAGCGTGACAGCCATATTAGCCAATATTGTGCTAATTGAAGAGTTTTTGAAACCGTTTGTCTTCTCTTCTGCTGTTTTGTTAGGTGATTTCGTATAATTATCAATGATTGGAGAATATTTTGTATCGTTAATAACGTTTTCTAATATGTTTATTGTTGTGTTCAACGATCTCTTCTTTCTAAATGGTTCGTAGTTCGATTTGACTCTTGATTTCTCGTGATATTTTCGTCGTGAATACTTGTCCCTTGAGTATCTGGTTTCTTCATAGGAATCTGGAAGGATAATTTGATTAAAACGATAGAGACTTCACGGCTTTATGGTATGAATTTACACGCTTGCCTAGTGCCAGGGGAATTCGCATACATACATACATAAACTCACGCGTTTTTCCCAGAAAGGGTAGGCAAAGGTGCTACCAGAACACCCACATTTCGCCTTGTGTGTTCCGTCCCACAATGTGGTAGGGGGCGAGCCTAAAGCCATATCAGACACAAATTCCTCACTCCGGGCTGATATTGAATTCGGGGGACTTTGCAAAGCATAAAAAAAATTAAAATCTCTAATATGTAGATCTCCGCGATATTTTCCTTCACCGTTAAAGTGCGTGGAAATTGACTATCAATATACACATGGCTTGGAAAAATCAGAGATGTGTCCTGGGATTCAAATCCACCAATACCGATCAGCTAACCGCGTTTGGTCTTTTAACAAAAGACCCTACAAACATTTTAGATCCCTAATTAAACAAAAAGCAGACAGAAAAGTAATTATTTCTGTACCTGATTCTTTAGCGTCAACTTGTTTCACAGGTTTGTCTTCCGTTTCTTCAACATCTTCAGGTAATATACCGTCTTCAGAACCATTGTACACATATCTAGCGGCAGAAATTATATTCATTGTAGTGACGAACTTTTAACATATAGAATTTGGTCATAGGATATTAATACAAGGATAAAATACACCGTATATCATCCATCCATCCATCAGCCAAAGGAAGTCCACTGCTGAACACAGGCCATTCCCAATGATTTCCACAGAGACCTGTTGGAGGCAGCCTGCATCCAGCGACGTCCCGCGACCTTTACCGGGTCGTCTGACCACCTTGTGGGTGGACGTTCTACACCGTATATGCAGGTTTAAAAAATATTTCTCGCTTTGGGATCGACCAAGTATATCGTGTTTGGAAGTGAAAACTGTCGAGAGATAATTGTATACACGCAACAATAATACAACAATGTGAATTTTTAAGAGTGTCCTGCCCTCACACCCGACACTGCAACTCCTGTAAGCCAGGATCAACAGCACGCATTGTAATGACATAGAAATGTATATAAATCGCTATGGTATATAGGTTTCCTCACGATGTTTTCCTTCACTGTTATAGTGCGTTGTGATTGATTATCAATACACACATGACTCCGAAAAGTCAGAGGTGTGCCCTGGGACTTTAACCGCGACCACCGCAAACATGACGGCAGCCGCGTCTAGTCCGTTGCCAACAGGCCACCACGCAATAACGTAAAAAAATTGTGTCAATGTAAAAATCTTTATACCTGGTACTCCAATCCATTTGCCGCGCGTCGTCCAGCCACTGGTTGGCAGCGAGTGTGGTCTCCCGCACCAGCTTGATCTCCATTTGCAGGAATATCTTCCGTAGTTCCACTGTGATGTGTGACGACCTCGTGAAGTCTTCGGTTTCTTGTTTCTCTGCAAATTAATGTAAGGTTTGTTTAGGGAGAAGTTTATTTAGGTTGAAAAGGTAACGGTCTAAATGCAGATATTGAGATTTACCGTTTGTGGAGCTAGATTTCGTTTCTAGATGTGAGGTGGCCTGTTGGTAACGGACTAGACCCGACTACCAACATGTTCACGCTGGTCGCGAGTTCAAATTCCAGGACACACCTCTAACTTTTCGGAGTCATGTGCATTGATAGTCAATCACCACGCACTAAAACGGTGAAGAAAAACATCGCGAGGAAACCTTCATACCATAGCGGCACTATGTGGACTATATGGCCTAAACCCACTCAATCGTACCCTCGATTGTGAAGGAGGCCTGTGCCCTGCAGTGGGACGTATATGGATGCAGACTCAGATTAAGGAACTCGTGGCTGTGATTCAAGTATTATAAGTTTACTGTTTAAATACCTCTGTTAGAAGTTTGCAGGGTATTCTCGAGTCTCAGGAGTACGGAGCCAGCCTTCCACGGCTCCAGAGTTAGGACGTGGATGTGGCGCGGAAGACCATGTAGTTTTATTGCTGAGAACTGAGAATTTAGAAGTCAGAACTATAGGGTTACAGTAAAACCAGGAAACTGTATTAGAAACTTTATTATACTTTCTTAGTTACAATATAGGAACAACTGTGATGCCCACACTAGGCTATGCCTGTCACGTGGCCATCGAGATAGGAGATTACGATGGTGTAAGTACAATAGATTGTCGTAGAGTTATAACTATAAAAACAAATGAATTAGATAATAACAAGTGAAGTTCACAGTTCACACGGATAATTAAAGGGGCGCGCGGCAGCTATTCGACATCGACTCCCAGCGGTAAGGGCTCATATACACGAGCGGCAAACTGCCAACGACGGAGGCAACTGTAGCCGTCGACATCTGTCGGCGGCAGCCGTCAACGCATCGGCGGCAGCCGTCGACGCATCGGCGGCAGCCGTCGACCAATAGCGACGCTTGCAGTTGTTTGATTTTGTAGCGTGACGCGTACGCCATTTTGTCATTAAACTGCGAATAGTTCAGGAGTGCGCGTGCGTTTCTGTTTCCGCATGATGGTATATTGACGAGATATTGAATCTTTCAAAACAGCAGTTAGTTCGTCAAAAGAAGCAATGGACATTCGAAAATAATTGAAAAATTTTTGCTCGTTTCTTCGTAATAGTGGATAAAGTGTAAAAAAATGTCCATCTTGTTCTCTATTCATTAATATTTCTTGAACCTACATTACACGTGACCTTTTTCTTTTTTGTCGCCGTCGATGGAGTAAAAGCAATAACAGTGTTTCCTCTTCGGAATACATTTTACGACTGGCTCCTAAACAAAGAGAGTAGACGACGGCTGCCGCAAAGCTTCGACGTTGCCATGTCGACGGATGCCGTTGAAGCGTTGACGGCTGCCGCCGACAGGCGTCGACGGCTACAGTTGACTCTGCCGTTGGCAATTTGCCGCTCGTGTATATGAGCTCTAACTGAAAATTCGTCACAATCGAGATTCAGGACAAACAGCGTGAGCTCAAATTTGATTAAATTTTTACATTTTTTAATTTCCCGTCGTTTCGATCATTTTACAGTTTTCGTGGTCACGGGACGGACTGGGGTATTAGTCATCCGCTAAGTGACTGTATTTCAATGTGTAACATTGGCGTAAACCCAAGACATCATTCAGCGTCAGCTCGATAGAGGCGTGGCCACAAATACTGCGCCACATTAATTGCCACCACAAAACCATGTGAAAAATTACGTAGCATCTCTGCTTTGACTAACCATCATCATCAGCCTTTCCGCGTCTACTGGCATAGACCTCTCCTATAGCGCCACTGGGCTCGATCATCAGCTCATAGTCTCCAACCGCTATCAGCCATCTTACGAATATCGTCGCTCCACCTGGTTGGAGGTCCACTATGCTGGCCGAATCGTGGTTTCCATTCGAGAACACGTCTACCCCAACGGTTGTCAGTAATTAATAATATCTAATATATTTGACTAACATAATTTCCATCGAATTTATTTGCCTGATCTCTCGGTCTGCTTATAATTTATACCGTAGATCTTACCCGTTTGTTCCTGACATTCTGCCACTTCCTCCTGTTGATCTTATCTCCGGAGGTGAAGAAGACCCAAGGCTCCATCTGCCACCTCCTTGCAGCCTGGGCGGCTCTCTCAGAGAATGTCTGTTCGTCAACTAAAACAAGAATTGATCTGAAGACAATCAGACAAGATACTAATCCATCTCGAAGTGCGTGGTGGCCTCGTGGTATCGGACCAGACTCGGCTGCCTACATGTTCACGGTGGTCGCGGGTTCAAATCCCAGGGCACACCTCTGACTTTTCGGAGTTATGTGTGTATTGATAGTCAATCACCACTCACTTTAACGGTGAAGGAAAACATCGTGAGGAAACCTGCATACCGTAGCGATTTTTAAAAAAATTCTACGGTGTGTAAGTCCGCCAACCCGCACTAGGCCAGCGTGGTGGACTATATGGCCTAACCACTCTCAATCGTACTCTCGATTGTAGAGGAGGCCCGTGCCCTGCAGTGGGTCTTATATGGGCTGATACAATACAATACAATACTAATCCATCTCGCATACGTCCTACTGCAGGATACGTGCACCCTCAACAACCGAAAAGCAACATGGCGACATGGGAGAGTATGACAAGGCAACATGTCGATATTGTGGCTAGACGACAAGGCAATATGGAGACATAGGATATTTCGAAATGACAACATGGTGACTTTGTTGCTTGGCGACATGATAAAATTATGACTGTTGCTGCACAAGGCAACATGGTCAATTTTTGGCTCTGCGACAAAGCAACATGGTGTCTATGTTGGAACATTCGACATGGAATATTTCGACCAGACAACATGGCGGCCTAGGTGAGGCAAAATAGTGACATTGTGGCAACCTTGATCCGTTTAATCCAAAGGAATCATTGCGATAAACTTTATAAAACCTTACCTTCTTGCTTGTAATTTCCGAAGACAATCCTGTGTTTTCCTTTAACAACTAGTCCTAAACCAAATTCCTCTTCGTTCAATGATTCTTCTAATCCAAAACCGTCGTCTGTTAGTAATCTTCTATGTACCTGGAACATAAAATAAAAGGAAACTTCTATTAACCGGGATGACAAAAGAAAACAGCTAGTCATGATTCGTATGCATGCATGGGCATATTTATTACTGCAACGTCAATTTGTTAATGTCCTTTACGGTGTATTTTGCAGTTCGTAGTACTTAATATTCACTGGTAGGTCTCTCATATGTGAGAGACCGCCGGGGTAGGTACAATGTCTATTTCTCCCGCTTAACAGCAGTGTAGATGCCCTGTAGGGTAATTCACGTAATTAAAGAAGTTCAGTTGCAGTGCAGTTGCAGTTAAGTTTCGATCAAAACAGACCTTTTCGTATTCTCGTAATTTTGATAACCGCTGTCAAATACGCTCGCGTCAAGTCCGCGTCACGCGAGCGGTTTAGCGTATTCTACTGCTGCGTGTTTATTTGCGTGATTCAGATCGCAACTTGATCGGTATTCACGGGTAAGCTTCTTGCATACGACTGACGTATAGTTGACTTACGTACGTAAGTACTTACTGACGTATAGTAAACTTAATTGCAACTGCACCGCAACTTGATTGGCGCGTCAAAAAATAATGTGAATTAGCCCGCTTTGAATGACATTGAAGCCAGAGTAACTACTGGACGTAAGACTTAGCAATTTATGTCTCTGGATGGCGAGCGCAGTGGAATGCCAAACATTGCTTTGTAAATCATGGTGTTTGGTTTTGCTACTGTCCATGAGCGGTCGTATCGCTTACCATCAGGCGAACGGCATGCTCGTCCCTCTCGCCATTCATTATCAAAAACAATACAAAAATTGGGCCGTATCAGAAACTCCTAGGAGGACATAGGATAGCCTCCGTGGCGCAGTTGGTTAACCGCCGACTGTGAAACGAGATTCCGCTACGCTCCTCGCACCGAAAAATTATTTGTGTGGTCCACAGATAATTGTCTCGGGTCTGGGTGTTTGTGAGAGCATAAAGCCTCTCGTAGTTCTGATACACGACACAAGACTCGATCTTGTGGGGTCAGGACTATGTATGTGACTGTTGGGTGTATTATTTTAAACAACTAACCATTAACTCGATCTCTCCTTCGTCATAGGAAGTTCCACCTTGCGGCCTATCAGTTAGGACACACATTTCAACGCTGCTGTTATCCGAATGGATGCATATCCGTGACGTCACGGGGTAGTAGCACGCGGGTAGAAGCTTCTTCTGTTGGATACCTGCGTAGTTCCGTTATTTGTTAATAGATGGCACTGTTACGTATTGGCAGTATTGACGCTTAATAAGTTTTGGGAAATGATAAGAATATCGTTACAGATCGACTTTATGTATACAAGATATTAACTGTTAAGTTAACTGTAATCTAGTTTATGAAGTAAGGCATGCGGTTGGAAATCATAAGTTGAATATATCTGCAATTCATAAAATAACACTGCCAACATAATATAGCTATAAGATGAAGACAAGTTCCATAAGAAGTTTATAACAATAATAGATCTATTATCTTCCATAGATTTTGATTAAACTTTATGGAATTACTTGGCGAAAACTTTGCTAAAATCGAATATTTGATCGAATATATTGACCGCAGGAAAATCGTCAAAAAAACATTTTTTTTCGCGACGTTTTGTAGTCATTATTTACCACTAGATGTCACTATTACGCATTGTCATATTAAATAGTAAATTATTATTAAAATATCTACACACCAGCAGTGCGGTTCCAACACGTCCTTCTCATCATTTGTCGCGAGTTCGAATCCGTGAAGAACTCTCCATTATTCGTTATGTTTGTCGTGAAGATACTTACTACTTCTTTGCCGAGATCGTTTCTGGAAATTATACAATACCTTATAGATATTAAGAAGATTTTCTATGTGAAGTCCGCCTGACAATACGCCAGTGTGGTATGACCTAAGCTCACTCAATCGAACTCTCGGTTGTACAAGAGGTCCGTGCTTAGTACGGGTTGATACAGATATACAGGGTATATCAAGACCGCTACCGAAAACGAAGCCAGGTGGTAGTTTGAGTGACTTTAGACACAATCCAACAAAAATATTTGCAAAAAAGCGACGATTTACCGGATGCCCAATACCCCTTGTTTTAGGCATCGGGTATTCCTGTGCTTGAATAGAGAGAGAGTACAAAGATCTTGCGTGGTGGCCTGTTGGTAACGGACCAGACGCGGCTGCCTACATGTTCACGGTGGTCGCGGGTTCAAATCCCAGGGCACACTTCTGACTTTTCGTGGTCATGTGTGTATTGATAGTCAATCGTCACGCACTTTAACGGTGAAGGAAAAACATCGTGAGGAAACCTGCATACCATAGCGATTTGTATAAATTTCTATGGTATGTAAAAGTCCGCCAACCCGTACTGGGCCAGCGTGGTGGACTATAAGGCCTAACCACTCTCAATCGTACTCTCGATTGTAGAGGAGGCTCGTGCCCTGCAGTGGGTCGTGTATGGGCTGATACAGTACAGTACAGTGCAAAGATCTTACCCTACAGGAACGGGTCCAATGAGCCACTCCAGCTCGATGAACTCTTCTCCCCGGTACAGACGTATGATCTGTGTCACCCAGTCGTTGAACCGTTGCCTGATCTCCTTGACTAGAGGGCCTCGGATCGAGTTGTACACCACTCTGTCTGTTATCTGGAAGATAAAAGAAAGTTATATTTAAATGACAGAAAAACAGTAATGAAAATAATTAACTTGTTCGTCCCGGATCCTTCTGGTATTAATCTAGTGTTTGGGCAAGAGTAATCAGTTCTGTTCGTCATACAAATTACATACATACATAAACTCACGCCTTTTTTCCCAAAAGGGGTACGCAGAGATTGTCCTGATTGTAACTACGACACCCACGTTTCGCCTTGTCTGTTCCGTCCCACGATGTAATAGGGAGCGAACCTCTAGGCACAATTTCCTGATTGCGGGTTGATAATTAATAGAAAAATCCAATATCACTTTGTCCAATCTTTTTTTTTTGTTGACGCGGGGAACCCGAGTTACCGCTATCGTCCCACCTTGGGGGAAAGTGGAGCGATTATGTTGGGTTCACCGGTCTAGGGCATACCAACCAAAGCCTCGCGTGGCCCTCTTCGGCACAAATGGAACGGCCCCGGGGAACTAAAGCAAGAGCGCCTCAGCTTCTACCGGAACTGTTCCTGCACACTGCCGCTTACTTGCGGCTCTTACTGCTACTGAACATCTTGGGGTCGCATTGTATCTGTGTAAAAATGGCACTACGACAGTCCCCCACAGCGTGCCCGCGACCCCTCATCCCCATTAGTCGCCTTTTACGACAGGCGTCACTTTGTCCGACCTGGGATTCGAACCAGAGAGCTCAACTTTGTAATCATACCGTAGTACAACTACGCCACCAAGCCAGTCGTATAATATAAGAACATAAAATAATAAAGGTCCGTTATTGCAATCCTGTTTTACCGTCTGTCTGTCCCTTCTACCCAATCCAAATCGGATCAGTAGTTTTGGGAAATTCGTGGACGTGCAATTAAATAAATATACCCAACAGTCCAACATGTATTCCTGACCACACAAGACCGCGTCTTCTGTTGGTATCAGGCACTACGAGAGACTTCGGTCTCACAAACACCCAGACCTAAAACAAATCTCTGTGGATTACAGAATTGTCTCAGTGCGGGATCGCAGCGAGCATTCGTTTCTCAGCCGGAGTCGAAGCAACTGCTGGAGGCTGTCAAATATCCATACGGAACACATAACCTTCTTCTCTGAAGTCGGTTAAAAATACCTACTGGTTTAGGCCGAGGTTTTTCAGGTCTGAAGGTGTAAGCCCCAGACTGCATGGTCTGCTGACCCTGGCCGTAGAAGAAGAAGTTCTGCGTCACGTCGATCTTCACTCCATCCACGTGCTGGATCGATGATAGCAGACCTGTTGTCTTGTCCACTGATACCTTGAGATACTGCAAGATGTGGAGCAAATTGTAGGAGTTTGTGAAAAGGTTTAGTTATCGATGCTAAAACAACCTTTAACATGATTTAACAACCCATATACGTCCCACTGCTGGGCACGGGCCTACTCTACTATCGAGAGAATCGATTGAGAGTGGTTAGGCCATATAGTCCATCACGCTGGCCTAGTGCGGGTTGGCGGACTTACATACCGTAGAAATTCTTTAAAATCGCTACGGTATGCAGGTTTCCTCACGATGTTTTCCTTCACCGTTAAAGTGCGTGGTGATTGACTATCAATACACACATAGCTCCGAAAAGTCAGAGGTGTGCCCTGGGATTTGAACCCGCGACCACCGTGAACATGTAGGCAGTCGAGTCTGGTCCGTTACCAACAGGCCACCACGCACTTTTGTATTAATATCAGCTCATAGTCACTCTTTGCTACACATAACTCGGACACAAAAAATTATCATAGTTTCCAAAGCTGGCGTAGTGCGGGTCGGTGAACTTAAATTAAGTTGTAATGATAGGGAAAATAAAGCAGGTTTACCTACCTCATTAGAAATGTGCGGAGTGATTTCCAAATCAACGTCATTAAGACTTGCTTTTTTCTTCTTTGCAAAATCATTCTCCTCCTAAAATTTGTAATATATAAATAAATATACTTATAAATAAATTGGTAGGATGTTTTTGTGCTTTATTAATCGATTATCCACCTTGTATTCCTGCTGAGTGAAAGGATATCTGCACTTGGGCGAATCTGGAGGATTACTCTATGATTCAAAACGTAACTGGAAAGTTCGGACGTTCGACGTCTGAAGTAATTTATAAGTTTTCCACTTCTAAAAATCATCACTATTCTCTATGATACTTATCATTCACTCCGAACTAAGTCTATAGTTAGGACTTACAATAGAGGATTCAAACATTTTGTGGAGTGCCTAAGCACATTCGCATCGTTTTACGTGCGACGTCCGAAAATTCGAGTTTCGTTTCTGTTCGTAGAGCAACCCCCCCAGGCCGGACCGCTACAGTGGAAGGGCTTACCAGTTGATCCCTCACTGGTGTGATGTAGTAAGCGGAGAATCCCAACGGCGGTATGTTCTCGGCTTCGAAGAACAGCTCCTGGATGGAAGTCGAGGTTCTGCCTGGCAGGTTGATCATCGCAGCTGGGAGAGACACCAACTGATATTCCACTTCTTCATCTGTTATAAAAGTGAATGTAATGTTTTTACTGGTGGTAGAGCCACGCTGTTGTCAACCATGACTCAGCATGAATGGGAGGACGAAAAAAATATGATGCAAAATAAAACCTGTCGCTTTTAAAAAAAATTGTTGCATTGTGTCTGTTATCACTAAAACTACCACCTGGCTTCGTTTTCGGTAGCAGTCTTGATATACCCTGTACAGCAAGAGGGCGAGCAGCGACTGGCTGGACAAAGCAGACTGGGCTCTGTGGCGTACCTTGGGAGAGGTCTGTGTCCAGCAGTGGATTGCAACGGGCTGATGATTATGATGATGTAACAACAATTTGCTCTAGTTTCTGATGTGGTACATACCATTGTAATCCCTGATGGAGTAGTGCAAGGCCACTGCTGGTACTCTCACGTGGAAATAAGTCTTGATAGCCAAGGGATTGTACGCTATAAGTACCATAGGTTCTTGCATCTCTGTGAACTAGAAGGCAAATGATTTAAACCATGATTCCTTGTCGACATTCAAAAAAGTATCCATAAAAATATTGAGATTTATAATTTCAAATACCTAACTATTACCCTGTATAATATTCTGATATTAACATTACCGTTTAATTATGTTTTTTTGTGTGTATGTGTGTATTGATAGTCAATCACCACGCACTTTAACGGTGAAGGAAAACATCGTGAGGAAACCTGCATACCGTAGCGATTTTAAAGAATTTCTACGGTATGTAAGCCTGCCAACCCGCACTAGGCCAGCGTGGTGGACTATATGGCCTAACCACTCTCAATCGTACTATCGATTGTAGAGGAGGCCCGTGCCCTGCAGTGGGTCGTATATGGGCTGATACAATATGTTTTTTGTGCATGTTGTGTTTGTTTTTAATTAGTTGTACAATTTATGCAAGATTGTTTTTATGTTTTCTTCTTGATGTAAAATTTAATTGTATACCTGTTAACAAACCTAATTAAATAAAAATAAATAAATACACCCAACAATCACAATAGTGCTGAACCCAGAACATCGAGTCTTGTGTCGTATCAGGAACTACGAGAGACTTTTCGGTCTAACACCCAGACCTGAAGGAAATATCTGTGTTTAACACATTTATCTCGGTGCGGGGATCGAACCCGTGGCTTCTCGGTCCACTGCCGGCGTCTAACCAACTGCGCCACGGAGGCTGTTTATTATTATTTCATCCATCCATCCATCAGCCAAAGGAAGTCCACTGCTGAACATAGGCCTCTCCTAATGATTTCCACAGTGACCTATTGGAGGCAGCCTGCATCCAGCGACGTCCCGCGACCTTTACCATATTATTATTATTTAATATTATTATATTATTTGAAAAGCTTCGTCTAGTGCAGGA
This sequence comes from Theretra japonica, assembly GCA_033459515.1. NCBI lineage: Eukaryota > Metazoa > Arthropoda > Insecta > Lepidoptera > Sphingidae > Theretra > Theretra japonica. Next base: position 1,485,965 of record CM065952.1, read on the forward strand.
GTTTCCAAAGTGTGCACCGAGGCGTCCTGATTCGCCGTGGAAAGTGAAGGAGAGCAACACCAAGCAATTCTCCCTCTCAAATTTATTTTTTGTGCCTATCTACCTAAATAGTATGATTGGGCATATACAGGGTATATCAAGACTGCATCCGAAAACGAAGCTAGGTCGTAGTTTTAGTGGCTAAAAACATGATGCAACTAAAAATGTTGCAAAAAGACGAAGATTTTCTTTAAATATCATTGTATTAAGTATTTGAGTGGTAAATCTATAGTTTTTGATATACCCTGTATATTTCAAGCAGCTAGACAGGTTAGGGCGCCGAGACAAGAGAAGACAAGTATGTGAGTCGCGGATTGAAAATCTTTGGGAACGCCTGGTCAGGTTATAGTTTTGACTCCCGCTTTGCTATGGAGGGAAGTGGAAAATGTAGAAACCACATCATCATCATCATCCATCAGCCAAAGGAAGTCCACTGCTGAACATAGGCCTCTCCCAATAATTTCCACAGTGACCTGTCGGAGGCAGCCTGCATCCAGCGACCTCCTTTGGCTGATGGATTGGATTGGATTTATTTTTGGAGTAAATTTAATAACTTACACTGCATTGGCTCATGTTGAGTTGATGGCAGACGTAGAACAGTTGGTTGCTCTTAGATCTTCTACTGCCACCCCAAGTCGGAGTTAAATAACTAAAAAAAACACACCCAACAGTCACATACATAGTCCTGACATTAAGATCAATAGAGTCTAGTGTCGTGTATCGGAAACTACGAGACTTTTCGGTCTCGCGAACACTTAAACCCAAAAAACCCGTGGTTCACGCAAATATTTGTCTCGATGCGGGATCGTAGCGGGGTCACGTTTCACAGCCGGCGTCTAACACACTGCGCCACGGAAGCTGTCACATAACAATAGATAATTATAACTGTAGGCTCAACTAGAGTGTCCTTCTGTCTCACAGAACACCACAGTGAAGTAAAGTTTTACTTCTCGATCGGTGAGATTCTCCGAAGCCCAATTTGCTGATATATTTTTGTATTTATATAGTGGTTAAGGAGCCGTCATAGTGAGCCACGTGTGTCGTGTCGGGCTCTGTGTATACCCGGATACAATCAGGCGTCGAGAGATGAATTGTGTCGAGAGATGAACATCTCATGTTGGTACTCCATCTACACTGCTTACCATCAAGCAGTGTAGCCACTTTGTCATTCCAATATAAAAAGTTAAACCATTGCTAATGCGTGGTGCAGCCCATATACGACCCACTGCAGGGCACGGGCCTCCTCTACAATCGAGAGTACGATTGAGAGTGGTTAGGCCATATAGTCCACCACGCTGGCCTAGTGCGGGTTGGCGGACTTTCACATACCATAGAAATTTATACAAATCGCTATGGTATGCAGGTTTCCTCACGATGTTTTCCTTCACCGTTATAGTGCGTGGTGATTGACTATCAATACACACATGACTCCGAAAAGTCAGAGGTGTGCCCTGGAATTTGAACCCGCGACCACCGTAATCATGTAGGCAGCCGCGTCTGGTCCGTTACCAACAGGCCACCACGCACTTAAACCATTGCTAAGTCTCAAATATATTATTGACTGGCTCCTGCCCGCAACTCCGTTTGCGTGGTTATCTTTATAAAAAAAATCCCATCCCGTCCAATTATACCCCACCTTGTCCCGTCTCATTCTCACTCAAGATATGTCATCCAGTCCCATCCCATCCATTTGAGTACAAAAAAGTAATAGGTAACAAATATATCGGAATTCCTCCCTCATCCCACGGGAACACTACATTTTTCGGGATAAAAGTAGCCAAGTGTTAATCCAGGGTGTCAGCTACCTCCATACCAAATTTCATCGAAATCCATTAAGCCGTTTCTAAGTACATCGTGCATAACCATACAGACAAACAGACAAAAAATCTAAAAATCATTGTTTTGGGTTCTATTACGTTAATATTGTCCCGCATATCATATCGGTTATAAATTTATAATATGTATAGAAGATATTTACCTTAATAAATGTGATACTTTCTTGGTACACGCTTCTACAGCGTCTGACAGTATTCTTAAGAAATCGTTGCTCACGTGCTGTTGACTTGTCCCTAAAATAAATACACCCTACAGTCACTTAATATCCTGACGCCACACTATACAAGTATAGAGCCACCAAGTTATCTGTTCAGTCGGAAGTTCGGAATCGTCGCTAGTGAGGAATTGAGTATTGCCACTTTAAAAAAAATCTTGAATTAGATTAGAGTAAATTAGAGAATTATATACACAGTTATGTATCTTATAAAATACGGTAGAAACGACACGGTAATAAAACATTACCGTTGGCAGTGTTTTGGTAAAAAAAATAATGTGCATCTGCAGTAATTACCGTATATCTGATAACACTGGTTTAGTTCCAATTATGGCCACCTGAACAGATAAGTTGGTGGCTCTATACAAGTCTTTTGTCAATCACAAACAAGAGATTATTCAGTACCGCGAACGCCCTTGTTAACTAACCCGTAATAGCATCGTGATGAAGTACTAGGCTGACAGCATGTCGCAGGAGGTGTAGCTCGTACGAATCTCCCATACGAGCTAACACTGTCAGTTGCTTCACGACCTGAAAATATTGTTTTTTATAGCATAGATCCGGCAAAGGACCAAGCAGGTCACCTGATGGTAAGTGATCACTGCACATGAACATCGACAACGCTGGATCATGGATATGTTGCCGGTCGAAATAGGAGGGGAGCGGGAAGGAAAACGGATGGGAAGCGGAAAAGGTATTGGGCATCCGGCAATCTCACTCACCGAACGAAACGCGAACGCGAACTGTCGCTTCACGTCGATTTCCTGTGAGACAGTGGTACCGCCTCCGATGAGCCTGCACATTCATGCTGAGTCATGACCGACAACAGCGTGGCTCTACCACTTTCATAAATCTTATTATCTTTATTATTTTGTTTATAAAGTGGTAAACATACCTGTAGAAATATATGAGCCCGTCTGATGAAATACTTGAAGCTCGGTCTGGAAGTGTAGTATCCAGTCCAATAAGTGGTGGGGTCGCTTGCGTATGGGAGATGATCACTCTGAACAAACATAAATTAACAGGGGAGACCAGGGACGAATGTAATGATTTTCAATTTTCTTGTTATACAGGGTATATCAAGACTGCTACCGAGAACCAAGCCAGGTGGTAGTTTTAGTGACTTTAGACACAATGCAACTAATTTTTTTGCAAAAAAGCTACATATTTTTTCTATAATCGTATTTGGCCGGTAAATACATACATTTTCCTAAAAAAATATGTACACCCTTTTATTTTAAATGGGTGCTATATCACGCAAGGCTTTACATTATAATTTTAGTAAAAACAATGGATTCAGCAGCAAAAAACAATGATATTTAAAACATTACAAAAAAAATCGTCGCGTCTTTTTGCAAAATTTTTAGTTGCATCATTTCTGTAGTCATTAGACTACCACCTAGATTCTTTTTACGAAGGCTATAGGATAGTTTTTATCAAAAGATTTTGGCAAAAGCTGCAACAATTGTAGTCTAAACTAATATTATAAGGAGGATATAATTTATTGTTTATTTGCAAGAGAATATGAGTTGACACTTGACGGAGTTGACGCCGTTGACGGAGACGTCGTGGAGGACATTTTCACCATATTAGTAATATTATTGCATGACAGTGCAATAGAAAATCACTTACTCTTTCAGTAAAAACAGCTTTATCCCTTCTTCCATACAAGTAGATAGCCTTCAAATAACACGAAGGAGTCGAGTAGAATATGTGAATGTCGGACAAATTTGCCGGATGAGTGTTCACGTGACTGAAAAATACGAACATATAGGTCATAATCTTTATTAGCCCGTATATATATATATATATATATATATATATATATATATATATATATACTGTACTGTACTGTATCAGCCCATACACGACCCACTGCAGGGCACGAGCCTCCTCTACAGTGGTTAGGCCATATAGTCCACCACGCTGGCCCAGTGCGGGTTGGCGGACATATATATGTATATATATATATATATATATATATATATTTATAGAAAGAAAGCGGAAACAGGTCATTGTGGAAATCATTGGAAGAGGCCTATGTTCAGCAGTGGGCAGACGAGGCCCGTGCCCTGCAGTGGGACGTATATGGGCTGATACAGATACAGATATCGATAGGCAACGGGCTGATGATGATATAGGTCCGCCCCTTATCACATCGTGGGACGTAATACACAATGCGAACGTGGATGTCCTGGTAGCGCCGCTGCCTACCCTTTCCGGGACAAGGCGTGAGTTTATGTAGATAGAATAAAAAGATGGAATAAAATTACATACTTGATCAGTTTATCCATGTTGACGAACCAGTTGGCAGCGCTTTGGTAAGTGAAATCACCACCCATGGTCACCATTATATTATCGTGGTCGTAGTATTTAGCCTGTCTCTCTATTTGGGCGATAAATTCGTTTACCTATAACATAAATACACTCAACAGTCACATACATAGTCCTGATCACACTAAGGTCGAGTCTTGTGTAGTATCAGAAACTACGAGATGCTTTTCAGTCTCACAAACACAGGCCTGAGACAAATACCCGTGGATCGCAGAAACATTAATTTTGTCTGCAAATGGGATCATACCGGCCTCACGTCACAGCCCGCGTCCAACAACTGCGCCACGGGAGCTGTCCAATTTTGACATCCTTTTTTTTCAGTAGAATAGAAAAAAACAGAGCGGAACGGTCCGCCATCCAAAAATGAAAATATTAAATTAAATTCGCGATAAATTCCGTAAGAATTTGTGTTATTTTAATTTATAACATTCGTGGAAATCTAAGAGACCATTAAGCAATTTACATATTAGATCTACATTTTTATGTGTGTTTTTAAATTATACTTCCTTTTCTAGAGGCGTTTTCGAAAATTGTGAAAGCAAATTTTTTAACAACATCAAAAAAGCGACGTCATACAGTTATACAAGTACCAGGAATGCATAAAGTTGGCGGAGATATTCGTTATTAATTTCTACTCATAGCCTCTAATCTTTAAAGCCAATACTTACTCTTTTATCAGCATTGTACACCTTAGAATCAGGGTCGTCGACTATAGGTTCGTCGTTGCATAGAAAGTCGAAGCAAAACCCTTCGGGAGAATTGTACAGGTTGAAGAGCGCGTGTGACATTATATCAGACATTTTACCTGAAAACAGACGTTTTTACCCGACTTTTGAAAGAGGGTTATGTGTTGTAGGACCTGAAATTATCAAATATGTAGGCAGAGGAGTCAGTAAAGTTATTGGCGTTAAGCAATCCATTCATCCAACAGCCAAAGGAAGTCCACTGCTGAACATAGGCCTCTCCCAATGATTTCCACAGTGATCTGTTGGAGGCAGCCTGCATCCAGCGACGTCCCGCGACCTTTACCAGGTCGTCTGACCACCTAGTGGGTGGACGTCCCACGCTGCGCTTTCCGCTTCGTGGCCTCCATTCGAGAACTTTTTGGCCCCATTGGCCATCAGTTCTCCGTGCTATGTGCCCCGCCCATTGCCACTTCAACTTGCTAATCCGCTGGGCTATGTCGGTTACTTTAGTTCTCCTACGGATCTCCTCATTTCTGATTCGATCTCGTAGGGAAACCCCGAGCATAGCCCTCTCCATAGCTCGTCACAATGATGCAATGCTGGGTAGAAAGTCCACTTAAATCTCATGTACTGTACTGTATTAGCACAGATACGTCCCACTCTAGGGCACAAGCCTCCTTTACAATCAAGAGGACGATTGAGAGTGGTTAGGCCGTATACTCCACCATACTGGCCTAGTACAATCTTATAGACCTATAAGTTTTCCAATTTGTAAATTAAACCTAAGAATTTACAGTTCACACTATTTTGCGTAGTTCTTCAATGTTGTTTACCTAAACGTTTCGTAAAACATGAAAATTCTAACCTAGAACATCGCTTCCTCGCCACATGTACTCCATTCTGTCCTCTTCTGTCATTACCTCCCTTTCTCTGTAGTCAACACGACCTGAAAAATTAAACTATTTAATCACAATTATTTAACCAATTTAAACCAACTTGTAACTTTTGTAATAATCACGATATTGTGAACTGGTTTTGAAAAGAGCAACACTAGAGTTTCTTGCCAGTTCTTCTCCAGTGAAAACCGCTTTCCGAACCGGGTGGTAGAAAAAAATTTACTGAATCTAAATAATGTTGAACATTTTAATGGATTCAATAAATTATTTTCAATTTCACAATACACTCTCAAGATTCTCTCTTTAGCCACATGAAATCCACTGAGGCACATAGGCAAGGATCTGAACATCGTCCTGTTGGAAGCATACAGTGACTTCCTGCAATATGCCGATTCTCAAGATTATACAGGGTATATCAAGACTACTATCGAAAACGAAACCAGGTGGTTTGAGTGACTTTAGACACAACGCAACTATTTTTTTTTGCAAAAAACGCGACGATGTTTTTTCGTAATGTTTTAAATATCATTGTATTTTCCTAAACAAATAATGTTCACCCTTTTATTTTTAAAGACGTTATAGAACCCAAGTCTTTAAATTATAATTTTAGCAAAAACTATGGATTTACCACACAAACACACTGATATTTAAAACATTACAAAAAATAAAATCGACGCGATTTTTTTTTAATTTTTAATTGCTACCACTTGACTTCGTTTTCGGTAGCAGTCTTGATATACCCTGTACAATAAATCCAGACCATATACGTCCCAGTACAAGGCACATATCTCTTCTAAAATTTAATTTACTGTTCCTACCACCAAGTCCATCACGCTTGCCTAGGCCGGGTTGCTGGATACAAGAAATTCATTAAAATCTCTATGATATGCAGATTTCCTCACGATATTTTCCTTCACCGTCACAGTGCGTGGTGATTGACTATTAATACATGACACGGAAAATTTAGAGGTGTGTCCTGGTGATCAAACCGCGAATACCAACAGAACAGAAGTCTTATGTCTACCAGGAACTGAAAAATACAAACAAACAGACGTACCTTATGCATTTTTTTAATGTATTTTATGTTTACGTTTGTTGTTGTTGTTGATAGATGGCTTGATTTCCCGGACGTCACTTAAGGTTTCCACTGAAAATCAGTGTTGTGTCGTGGTTTCACCACATCACAATTTATGCTGAGTGGACACCTACCGATCACAGCCGCAACCAACCAGTTTTTTATTTTTATTTTACTTTTTAATTTAATTTTTTTGTTATTTATTTTAAATTTATTATTGTTTATTTTTACCATGTTTGTGTATGTTGCGACTGTGACAAATAAATCTTTTTTCTTTCTTTCTTTCTTACCTATGAACAGCCCATCGTATCCCATCTGTGCCAGCAACGACGCCTGTTCCCTGGAGTGTCCGTACGTGTCTATCTGCCACGCTGCTTTGGGCTTTCCACAGGGGCCTAAAGTATCATTGAGCTTCCTGCAAATTATTTTTAGGCTAAATCTGTGATCAGTCTTGTTAAAGTTGTATCTGTATCAGCCCATATACGTCCCACTGCAGGGCACGGGCGTCCTTTACAATCAAGAGTATTATTGAGAGGGATTAGGCCATATAGTCCACCACGCTGGCCTAGTGTGGGTTGGAGGACTTAACGGACTTTTCACAATCGCTATGGTATAAAGGATTCCTGACGATACTTTCTTTCACCGTTTTAGTACGTGATGATTGACTATCGATACACATGACTCTGAAAAGCCAGAGGTGTGCTCTGGGATTTGAGCCCGCGACCACCGTGAACACATTGGCAGCCGCGTCTAGTCCGTTATAACATACCACCACGAACTTTAAAACACGATCACGTTAAAACCCAATACCTGAGTCCCCAAGTGAACTGGTCAATGATCTGGAGGTAATCAGGAGTGGCTTCATCATTGTGCACCCAGCCGCCGCCCGCGAACTCGATCCTGCCCTCCTGCACGAGGGTCCTGAAGGTGGCCCTGGTTGCAGGCCGCTGCTCCTTCCACCAGCGCCAGAAATAACCAGTCTCGGAGAAGGTGAACCTGAGGGTCAATTATTTTGAAGATTGATTTTATTTTTTGATTTTATCTACTAGTAAGTCTTTCATGTGAGAGGCTATTTGTTCAGCAACTAAGCGGATGACTGATACCTCAGTCCGCCCCGTGACCACGAAAACTGTAAAGTGATCGAAACGTCGGGAAATTAAAAAATGTAGAAATTAAATTAAATTCGCGATAAAATCCGTAAGAATTCGTTTTATTTCAATGGAAAACTTACTTCCTTCGTTTGTCGTGGAGTAACTCTGAGAGCACGGAGTGGTATATAAGCTGAACATTTGCCGAGCTGGTGGATGTTTTAGCTGCAACATATGACGATTTTCAAAAGATACATAGAGAGCGTTGTTACTGCCTCGGTAGCGCTGTTGTACTACGGTATGATTGCAAAGCTGAGGTCGCGGGTTCGAATCCCGGGTCGGGCAAAGTGATATTGGATTTTTGTATTCTTTATCAGCCCTGAGTAGGGAATTTGTGCCCGATTGGCGATAAGCTCGCCCCCTATCACATCGTGGCCTGAAGGACGGAATACAAGGCGAAACGTGGGTGCTGGTTGCACATCTGCCTACCCCTTCTGGGAGAAAGGCGTGAGTTTAAGTATGTATGATACATGAAGAGATAAAAGGGGACGCACCAAAATGTCAGGATCTAGCAAAGTTGAGATGCATGGTCTCTGTCTACCCTTATGGGATACAGGCATGGTTATATAATGCAGACATACATAAACTCACGCCTTTTTCCCAGAAGGGGTAGGCAGAGGTTCTCCTGGTGACTACCAGAATCACCCACATTTCGCCTTGTCTGTTCCGTCCCTGGATGTGATAGGGGGTGAGCTTATCGCCATATCGGGCACAAATTCCTGATTCCAGGCTGATAATGAATAGAAAAACCCAATATCACTTTGCGCGACTTGGGATTCGAACCCGAAACTTCAGCGTTGTAACTGTAATACAACTACGCCACCGAGGTAGCAGGTTATGTAATATATAATATATATGTAATATGTATGTAGTATTACCACAGAGTAAATACTTACTGCCATAATAATATTCGTCAAATGTTTTCACCCAGCCGGCGTCCATATGTGAATGAGGGATCAGATGGACATTGAGCGCCCCGTCCCTTGTTTGAGGACATTGCTGTTTAACAAGAATTAAATAAATATACAGGGAGCGCAGGAAAATGGCGCACTCGCTCAGTTGGATACACGGGCATAATATTAATATGATAATAAAGAAATAATATGTGGAAAAATCCTATCCGTTTTGGAGTTATGATCTTATAAAGTTTTAACAATTTCCATCAGCTTTTCGAATAAAACAGCTTGGGATGGGTAAAGCACAAGATTTTAACATATACGTATTTTTTTGATTTCGTCGTTTATTAAATAATTAACGAGATAAACAGTGAAAATCATTTTGAACAACAACAAAACTTTCATAGACTTCGCATAGGTATCTATTTGGCGTAATACTTTAAGGGGAAGCACGTGTGTTGGTAATTGTTAATTTCTCGGCATATTTGTTATTATCAGACTTGAGACTACGCTATGAAAACGCGTTTTAATCTAGACGCAATCACGATTTACTAAAATGTATATTAGCAAGTGCGCCATTTTTTGGACACCTGTATATATATACTCGTATACACCCAACAGTCACATACATAGCCCTGCACTACATTAAGATCCAGTCTTGTGTCGTGGGTATCAGGAACTACGGTTTTATACTACATCTATGGGAATTATTACAGATTTTACAGTCTCACAAACTTTGTTACAGTATCTTTTTTCTTAATTTTATCTTCTTTAATTATTTCTATAAAATCTATGGTATGTAAGTCCGCCAACCCGCACTAGACCAGGGTGGTGGACTATATGGCCTAACCACTCTGAATCGTACTCTCGATTGTAGAGGAGGCCCGTGCCCTGCAGTGGGACGTATATGGGCTGATACAAAAATTATTTCTATGTCATTTATGTTATCATACCTTATGTATGACGATTAGCTCAAACTCCATTAGAAACATGTGCTATTAGTAATTCATCAGGCGCTTTTTTTGTTTATTACTTATATTTTGTACAAGTAATTATTACACCTTTAGACCTTGGCCGATGAAGGTTCATTTTGAAAACTCCTTCATGCGATCCGTAAAATTCTTGTATTTACCACAAATCTATACAAACATTCACCCGAAACAAATTCAGTTTCACACAAACATTTTCAGTGCGGGGTTCGAATCCACGGTCTCTCGCTCAATTAACTCACTGAACTGCGCCACGGAGGCTGTCAATTATTTTTTGACCGATTATTCTTTTACAATTATTTATTTGCAAATAGATATTTTAGCAGTTTTGCTTGCGTGTTAAAGCCCCTTAGCACGGAAAGTTAAGCGCCATTTACACGGGGAGAGTTTCTCGCGGCGAGAATCGTATGCGAATATCGCATGACATAACCGCCATAGATTATCGTGAGCTGACAAATGTTTATACGATGCATCGATATTATCAAGGCGAGAAACTCTCCCCGTGTAAATGGGACTTTACTCGCCTTGTTTCGTGCTAGCATCGTATGCCAGTATAGCATGCGATAATATCTATCGGCCTTATTTGTAGACAGTTTTAAAACCTATTTTAGTTATCGAACGTTTTGCCCCTTTCGATTTTCAATTAACTTATGAATTTGAGCAAATTTGAATGAATTTTTTGATGAATTTGAGTTTGAGCGAAGAAGGCAATACGTTTCATAACTTAAATAGGTGTAGTATTGACGGGTGTCTGTACTCTTAATGTGCAGTTTAAGCGTTACGTAACGGTTATTAGGCTTGAAGCAGTGAAACACCAAAGTACACCACAAGAAAGTTTATTCGATAATACAGAAGCAGTGAAGGAGGATGTACATGAACTAGAATTTAATCACAATATATATAAAATGATCACGTGCGCGTTTTAAAACTGTCTCTGAATAAGGCCGTTAGATGATTGTATTCTGATATCTAAACTTTCATTATCTAGATTTTTGTTATATCACTTATTTGTTATTAACTGCAAGTTTTATTACGAACGCAAACTTTTGCTCTTAAGTATAATCAGGCGTTTTACATATTTAAAATGTAACGAAAATTCTTTATAACATATTGCCCATTGTGAGTTTTAAAAATCGTAGTATATTTCTCACAAAATAGTTATCAAAAGTCTATATAAATTTTATATACATTTACACAGGTAAATATAATTATAGGAAATATGTCGGATAAGAATATTTCAGACTTTTTTCATACCTTATATCCGCACTCAATTTTCCCTTTGGCAGCTAAACACCTCTTCGAATACAACAAATTCAATAAAATAAGCGTTATTTTAAACATTATTATACTTAAAACATAACATAAATGTTTTTAAAAGTAATAAACATGTGTATGATCGATATTATAATCTTTAAATGTATGGTTTTCTGTCGTGCGTAAACTAAAGAGTGACTTAACCAAAAATGATATGTATACTGCAGTCCTATATTGAAAAGTCGTGTAATGCAAGCTGTGTTTACTAAAGAGCTGCGTTCATATTGGTTCAGCAAAAATAATAGTTTAAAAATCTAAAAAAACGCGGTTAACTAGTTGTTAATGGTAGAACCACGCTGTTGTTAGTCATGACTCGGCGTGAACGGGCAGACTCGTCCGAGGCGGTACCACTGTCTTACAGGAAATTATCGTGAAACGACAGCTTTGCTGTAGCGTTTCGTTCGGTGAGTAAGACTGCCGGATAATCAATACCTCTTTTATTCCCATCCTTTTCCTTCCGTTCCCCCTCCCGATTTGACGGTCCGGCAACACATCTATGATCCTAGCGTTGTGGATGTTCATGTGCAGTGATCACTTACCATCAGTGACCTGTTTGCTCGTTTGCCGGACCTATTGAATAAAAATAAACTTCTCTCTCTCTCTCTTCAACCACAGGAAGTCCACTGCTGAACATACGCCTCCCCCAAGGATCTCAACATCGACCTGTTGGAAGCATGCCTTCAGAGAAAAGAACTTGGCTAGAATTAAAAAATGAAAAACTTCACTCGCATTATGAAGAAAGCTTTAGTTTCTCCGACTCGGCGTATTAGAAAAACAATCTCGTTTTCACAGTAACACCGACTTTGAGCGTGTTTACAGACATTTGCGCTGTTTGAGAAATATTTCAGTAGATTTCTTAAGGTAAAGGAGAAAAACGTTGAAGGAAAACATCGCGACCTACATACCATAGAGAATTGCAAGAATTCCTATGGTATTGACTGTCTGCGATCTTTTGACGTCCGTATGCGTAGTTGTCATGCTGTTGTCAAAATATTAGGAACAGTTTTTCTCTCTTACATACATACACACATAAACACACGCCTTTTTCCCAGAAGGGGTAAGCAGACCCACGTTTCGCCTTGTATGTTCCGTCCCGCAATGTGATAGGGGGCGAGCCTATCGCCATATCGGGCACAAATTCTTGACTCCGGGCTGATAAAGAATAGAAAAATCCAATATCACTTTGCCCGACCTAGGATTCGAACCCGAGACCTCAGCTTTGCAATCATACCGTAATACAACTGCGCCACCGACGTAGTCGTATATACATAAATATTAACGTAATAGAACCCAAAACAATGATTTTTAGAATTTTTGTCTGTGCGGTTGTGCGCGATGAACTCAGAAACGGCTTAATGGATTTCGATGAAATTTGGTATGGAGGTAGCTGACACCCTAGATCAACTCTTAGGCTACTTTTTATGCCGAAAAATGTAATGTTCCCGTGGGATGAGGGAGGAACTGACATATTTGTTACTTTTGTACTCAAATGGATGGGATGGGACTGGATTACACATCTTGAGTGAAAATGAGACGGGATAAACCGGGATATAACAGGAAGCGACGGGAATTATTAGTACGTCGTTTTTTTCAGTTTCCCAACATTTGTCTTAAACTCAGATTGCGGTCTTTGATAACACTCGCCTCGGATAATAATCAAAATCGGCCATGAAATTTACAACTAATTATGTGCAAAAACTGTATTGCTTACTCCGCAAAAAGCTATGACGTGCAAGACATAATAAAAATTAAATGTAGTCTTTTTACAAACTGATTTAGAGCAAAAAATCAACCGTTGCACGTTTTTGTAGTTTTACATATTTGTACTAAGGTGCGATTTTTTTTCCTTTTGACAGCCTCCGTGGCCGGCTGAGACGCCGGCTGTAAACGGGACGACGCGGGTTTGATCCCCGCATCGAAACAAATGTTTGTGTGAACCACAAGTATTGGTTTCGAGTCTGAGTGTTTGTGAGACCGAAATGTCTCTCGTAGCTCCTGATACACGACACAAGGCTCGATCTTAACGTGGGGTTTCTATGTATGTGACTGTTGGGTGAATTTATTTATTTTATATTACATAACACATACATACACATACACGCCTTTTATCCAGAAGGGGTAGGCGGAAGTGCTACTAGAACACCCACGTTTCGCCTTGTATATTCCGTCCCACGATGTGATAGGGGGCGAGCCTATCGCCATATCGGGCACAAATTCCTGACTCCTGCCTGATAATGAATAGAAAAATCCAATATCACTTTGCCCGACCCGGGATTCGAACCCAAGACGTCAGCTTTGCAATCATACCGTAGTACCACTACGCCACCGAGGCAGTCAGTCAAGCAGTCAGACAGTTTATTTCATATTGACATCAAGAATACCGCTTGCCCGTTTAATTACTGTAAAATACTTTAAAAATCACTTTTTTTGAGGTCAAAACATTTGCCGCGACACAAAATAATCGGAAGTGATTTACAATTAGAACAGCATTGACACTATAAGGAAGTTTAAAAACAGGAAACGCACAAAAAATCATTTAAAAACATAATTATTCACGTGCTGTAAAATGTTAGGTTTGGTCATGGCTAAAGTTTTAACCGACTTCGAGAAAAGCGGTTATCAATTCAAATTGTTTTTGACGTGAAACTTCTATAAAAACGTGGTGATTTTAAAACTAATTGAACGAAAATGCGACACGAAAAATCTACCTGAATTTTTTTTTACTTATAAAAGTATACTTTCGGCCATAGCCCCTATCTTCTTCCTCGATAAATAAACTTTACATCACATTTTACTGGTAGGTCTCTCATATGTAAGAGACTGCTTAGGTAGGTACCACCGCAATGTCTATTTCTCCAGCCAAACAGCAGTGCTAATGCACCGTTGTGTTCCGGTTTGAAGGACATTGTAGCCAGAGTAACTACTGGACATAATGAGGCTTAACACCTTATGTCTCAGGATGGCGAGCGCAGTGGAATACCAAGCATTGCTTTGTAATTCATGGTGTTTGGTTTTGCTACTGTCCATGAGCGGTCGTATCGCTTACCACCAGGCGAAGGGTATGTTTGTCTCGCCATCCATTGCAATTAAAAAAACATATTTCTTTAATTTGACAGCCTCCGTGGCGCCGTTGGTTAGACGCCGGCTGTGAAACAAGGGACCGCGGGTTCGATCCCCGCACCGAGACAAATATATGTGTGATCCACAGAAGTTTGTGTGTTTGTAAGATCGAAAACTCCTTCGCGGTTACTGACACGACACAAGACTCGATCTTAGTGTGGGGTCAGGACTATGTATGAGAGATTAATTTTATATTTATATTTTTTTTATTCTGGCACGGCACAATGACTGCATTGCACCTGATGGTAAGTGCTGATGCTGTCCAGGCAGAGTATCGAATGGCATCAGACGGCAGTCTCATATTCGATACAATCATGCCGGCCCGCTGAGATGCTTCTTCACACTACGGCGGAAGGAGCCAGGATTATAGGAAGGAGGGAACACGTGTGATGGCAAACCGTATTATTAATTAATTACTTTATTATTTATGTGTAAAAAATATATCAATTCATTTTGTCTCGAACTCGCGACCTCTAGTTTCACAGCCTTATTAACCAACTAAGCCACCAAGTCAGTCAAATAACCATATATCCTATAATTTCAGAAAATATTTAAATAACAAGGTTGAAATTAGACAAGTATACTTTATGTGAGTATAAATTATAGCTTTGTTATGAAACCTATAATTATATTCATAAATAAGAAGTTTGAATTCTTGTCGACGGCCATAATTAGAGTGCCGCGTAACTTTTAAACTTTAGGGGCCAGCCCATATACGACCCACTGCAGGGCACGGGCCTCCTCTACAATCGAGAGTACGATTGAGAGTGGTTAGGCCATATAGTCCACCATGCTGGCCTAATGCGGGTAGGCGGACTTTTACATACCATAGAAATTTATAAAAATCGCTATGGTATGCAGGTTTCCTCACGATGTTTTC
Organism: Theretra japonica; assembly: GCA_033459515.1. Lineage (NCBI taxonomy): Eukaryota > Metazoa > Arthropoda > Insecta > Lepidoptera > Sphingidae > Theretra > Theretra japonica. Next base: position 1,501,392 of record CM065952.1, read on the forward strand.
CTTCACCGTTATAGTGCGTGGTGATTGACAATCAATACACACATGACTCCGAAAAGTCAGAGGTGTGCCCTGGGATTTGAACCCGCGACCACCGTGAACATGTAGGCAGCCGCGTCTGGTCCGTTACCAACAGGCCACCACGCAATTTAATGCTAATATTTGTAAAATTTAATGTTTATTGATCCATTAATTATGACCTTCGACTGTGTACTTTGATAAAATATGGAATTAACTTATAAATATTCTTTTAGTGAATAATAAAAATTGCTTTATGCATTTAATGATTTCATAAGTGTATTACAGATCGTGGCATATATTACATAAACGAGTTATTTACTTTGTGCTAATGTGTGTAAGCGTGAGGCCCTGGGTTCGATTTTCAAGTAATGTTGTTTTTATTGTGTAATGCTTTCTTGGATTTCTATGTTACACATTGAAATAAAACGAATTCTTACGGATTTTAACGTCGAGAAATTAAAAAATGTAAATATTAAATCAAATTCGCGATGAAATCCGTAAGAATTCGTTTTATTTCAATGTTTTTATTGTGGTTAATTTTGAAATCCCAACATAACATACTACACGCGTACTAGAACAAAAAATACGCAACATAAAATTAAGTTAATAATTTAGTTTCTTGTGGCTATCATTTGTAACACTTTCAAGTACTTATTGTCAATTATAATGCATTTGTTAATGAAGGTTAGTGTTAAAATGTACAGACAGTAACAACCAGTTTTTTAAAACATACGTTAGGTAAGGTCAGGGTTTCAAAGTTGCAATTAATTTTGGGCAGTATATAATTCAGCTTAGATATTGTATTATGAGAAGTTTAAGGTACATTTTGACAGCCTCCGTGGCAGTTGGCTGTGAAACGGGAGGCCGCGGGTTCGATCCCCGCACCGAGACAAGTGTCTGTGAGGCCCACAAATATTTGTCTCGGGTCTACCCAGACCTGACATTCATAGACTACACACACAGTAAACCCACGCGCGAGCGCGTCTGTGTATAAAAATCACTGGAATTATAAATAAATAAATAAATGCACCCAACAGTCACATACATAGTCCTGGCCTCACATTAAGATCAATGAAGTCTAGTGTCGTGGGTATCAGAAGCTACGAGAGACTTTTCGGCCTCACAAACACCCAGACCCGAGACAAATACTTGTGGGCCTCACAAATATTAGTCTCGGTGTGGGGATCGAACCCGCGGCCTCTTGTTTCACAGCCGGCGTCTAACCAACAGAGCCACGGAGGCTGTCAATATCTCAGTATGCTGAGCTGACAACCTTCACTAATTGGAAAGCTATTACAAGAAGCAGATAATAAATAGTTTTACAGGAATGCACGTATCTATATACTAAATAAATACACCCAACAGTCACATACATAGTCCTGACCCCACTTTAAAATCGAGTTTTGTGTATTAAAACGAGAGACTTCGCTCTCACAAACCCGAACAAACAAATGCCCGTGGATCACATTAATTTGTCTGTGTGCGGAATCCTGGGGCCTCTCGCGTCACAGTCTGCGTTTAACCAACTGCGCCACGGTGGCTTTCAACTATTCACTAATAACTAGGAAGTTATTATGTGTTAATGAAATACTATTAAGACTGGTTTTAAACGTATTTATTGCAGTTTTTTGCTAATCAAGTTTATGTTATGTTCTTTTTCTTTTTTTTTTATCAGCCCACATACGTCCCACTGCTGGGCACGGGCCTACTCTGCAATCGAGAGAATCGATTGAGAGTGGTTAGGCCATATAGTCCACCAACCGGCCTAGTGCGGGTTGGCGGACTTACATACCGCAGAAATTCTTTAAAATCGCTACGGTATGCAGGTTTCCTCACGATGTTTTCCTTGACCGTTAAAGTGCGTGGTGATTGACTATCAATACACACATGACTCCGAAAAGTCAGAGGTGTGCCCTGGGATTTGAACCCGCGACCACCGTGAACATGTAGGCAGCCGCGTCTGGTCCGTTACCAACAGGCCAACACGCAATGTTATGTTATGTTACATTGCAAAATATTTCAATAAAGATTGTCTAGTGTCTTTTGAAGTCCGAATGCGTTGTTGTCATGATGTCAAATTAGGAACAGTCTTTTCTCTCTTTACGTTTTATTACATCGGACGTGGTAATACTACGAGCATTATATTACTCTTGCGATTTCCCTTCCGATATACTTTTAGGAAAAAATCACATCGGACTAAAATAACATCTCCCTTAAACCGAGCTAGAGATTATAATTTATGATGACATTGATATCTTCAACGTTTCTGTTAAAAAACCAAGAATTTATTATTAGGAAGTTTAAGATACAATTAATAGGGTTTTGTCATGAATTATTGCTATTATTCGATTTGTATAAATTTCTATGGTATGTAAAAGACTGCCTCGGTGGTGTAGTGGTACTACGGTATGATTGCAAAGCTGAGGTCTCGGGTTCGAATCCCGGGTCGGGCAAAGTGATATTGGATTTTTCTATTCATTATTAGCCCGGAGTCAGGAATTTGTGCCCGATATGGCGATAGGCTCACCCCCTATCACATCGTGGGACGGAATATACAAGGCGAAACGTGGGTGTTCTAGTAGCACCTCTGCCTACCCCTTCTGGGAAAAAGGCGTGTGTTTATGTATGTATGTAAAAAGTTCGCCAACACGCACTAGGCCAGCGTGGTGGACTACATGGCCTAACCACTCTCAATCGTACTCTCGATTGTAGAGGAGGCCCGTGCCCTGCAGTGGGACGTATATGGGCTGATACAATACAATTGCTATTAATGTTTTGTTTTGAATTATATTTAGTTTGATAAATACTATATTTGATTTGTGTTATTTCAATTTACTTTGTATTATTTTTATTCACTTTGTATTGCTTTTGGCTATCAATTTGCATTTGTAATTTTCTTTTATTTTGTCAATTCATATTGTATTGTATTGTATCAGCCCATATACGACCCACTGCAGGGCACGGGCCTCCTCTACAATCGAGAGTACGATTGAGAGTGGTTAGGCCATATAGTCCACCACGCTGGCCTAATGCGGGTTGGCGGACTTTTACATACCATAGAAATTTATACAAATCGCTATGGTATGCAGGTTTCCTCACGATGTTTTCCTTCACCGTTATAGTGCGTGGTGATTGAATATCAATATACAGATGACTTCGAAAAGTCAGAGGTGCGCCCTGGGATTTGAACCCGCGACCACCGTGAACATGTAGGCAGCCGCGTCTGGTCCGTTTAACAACAGGCCACCACGCACTTCAATGTCAATTCATAATTTCCCATTAATATAATTTCTAATTTACCATAAACGCTGTACGCATGTAAAGGGATGGTAACGCCTTGGCCAAAACTTTGGTGTTATTTTGTGTTATTGTCAATGGTGTTTCGAAATAAATAAATAAATTACGAGTATATATGCTTGTTCTTTATATAAAGAAAACATATTACAAACAATGCGTTAAATAGATTTTTTTAAATTTTATTTAACTGACTCTGGCGTAGTTGTACTACGATATGATTACAAAGCTGAGGTCTCGGTTTCGAATCGCAGGTCGGGCAAAGTGTATTGGATTTTGCTATTCATTATCAGTTAGGAGTTAGGAATTGGTGCCTGATATGGCGATAAGTTCGCCCCCTATCACATTGTGGGACGGAACATATAAGGCGAAACGTGGGTGTCTTGGTTGCACCTCTGCCTATCCCTACTGGGAAATACGCGTGAGTTTATATATGTATATTAATTATTAGCAATAAGTATTAAGTGATATGCCCCGTGACCACGAAAACTGTAAAGTGATCGACACGTAGGGAAATTAAAAAATGTAAAAATTAAATCAAATTCGCGTTAAAATCCGTAAGAATTCGTTTTATTTCAATGTGTAACATTCGCCAAGACACCATTATCAAAATACTTTTTTTAAATTGAATAGGTCTGCCAAACTTGCAAACAAACCACCACGCACTTTGCTGTACCAGTATAAAATATGAGTAATTTCTTTAATTGTAACTTATGAGTCACAAGATAATTAATAGGGGTTAAAAATCTAGATTACTTTCAAACTGGTCAATGACCTTATGACGAAGTGACAGTTTGTGACGTCACAGGGTTAAGAATGCGAAGGTGAAACGTCATTTCCTTTTGGTAACGTGGCCTAGGATAACTAGTGATTACATCTGATCGGATGTACAGGGTATATCAAGACTGCTACCGAAAACGAAGCCAGGTGGTAGTTTTAGTGACTTTAGACATAATGCAACTAAATTTTTTGCAAAATAAGCGAAGATTTTTTTTTTGTATTTTTTTTCTATCATCCTATTTAGGTATAAAAAAAATAATGTACACCCTTTTATTTTTAAAGGTGCTATGGTACGCGAGGCTTTAAATAGTAATTTAAGCAAAAACTATCGATTTACCACCGGAACATAATGATATTTAATACATTGCAAAAAAATAATCGTCGTAAATCGTAATTCATGACTGTTTTCTAAAAAATTAGTTTAACTTTTTACGCACGTACATAATTACACACAAACTTTTTTTGTATAAAGAGAATTTTTAATGATTTGTACAGGTGTCAAAGTGACGTTAAACTGTCATGGCGGCAATGAAAACTTGCCGCGAAATGTGTCGTGGGAAAAAAAACATTAATTGTGTTAATTTAATCACTGGCGATTTAAAGATAAGTAATTTGTTTTTCGGTGACCATAAATTATTATAATAATGGATTTATAAAGTTGTGTGTATAGGTTGAGTGGTAGCTGAGTTTTCGGTAGCAGTCTTAAAATAACCTTTATAAATATTTGTCACGGTACGGATAAAACCGTGTCTTCGAAATGCATTAAACTCGGCAGCAGGTGCGATGTTGTCACTTTGTATGCCAGCTTTTTTAAACCAGGATTGTCCGCTGCAATCCCAAATCATGCACACCACAGCCCAGTCTCCAGACAAGGGCGGGTGAATGTACGCTTCAATATTGTACATAAAGCATTGTTTAATGGTCTCCCGTGTACAGCTTTCTTTGTATTATCTAGATTTAAATTGTCACCAATTATCAAAATCCTTGATATAAGAGAGTGGGCGGAGTGTGCCACCAATCACCACCTACTTATTTTATGTAACAAAGTGGTAGAGTTTTTAAAATGGTAGAGCCACGCTGTTGTCAGTCAAGACTCGGCATGAGCAGGCTCATCCGGAGAGGTACCACTGTCCCGCAGGAGATCGACGTGAGGCGACAGCTTCGTTGTCGCGTTTCGTTCGGTGATTGAGATTGCCGGATGCCTTATAGCCCTTTCTTCTTCCCATCTTTTTTCCTTCCCGCTCCCCTCCCGATTTGGTGGCCCGGCAACATACATATGTCTCCAGCGTTGTGGATGTTCATAGGCAGTGATCACTTGCCTGTGACCTGTTTGTTCGTATGCTGGACAACTTTTAGGGATAAAACAATCAATTTAGTTTAACGATGAAAACATGGTGAGGTAACACGCATACCATAGAGATTTTTAAGAATTACCTTTGTGAAGCCTGCCTGGCACTTGGCCAGCGTGGTGGACTAACCCCACTGAGCTCTAGGTTGTAAAGGAGTCCTGTGCCCAGCAGTGTGATTATGGGCTGATACAGTACAGTATAAATACACACACACACATACACACACGCCTTTTTCCCAGTAGGGGTAAGCAGAGGTGCTACCAGAACACCCACGTTTCGCCTTGTATATTCCGTCCCACGATGTGATAGGGGGCGAGCCTGTCGCCATATCGTGCACATATTCCTGACTCCGGGCTAATAATGAATAGAAAAATCCAATATCACTTTGCCCGACCCGGGATTCGAACCCGAGACCTCAGCTTTGCAATCGACTTCGTAGAACAACTACGCCACCGAAGCAGTCACAGTCGAGTTCAGTATACAGTTGTTTTAAAAAACAAAATCCATGGAAATCAATACTCTTCCTGGGCAATACTTTACCAAAAACTACCTTAAGGTTACTTTTCTAGGTAACAACCTCGATCCGCACGAAATTTAATAGTAATAAGTTTATTAAACCTCTTATGAACAGTAAATTAACCGATAAACGTTGTTATTAAAGACATAATTATTTACAACTTGCGGTGCCGCCTTACTTCGCCTGCGAGCATGCTTTTTGGCGCGGAAACCGTGTTTGCAACATTTTCCATTAATGCTCTGGTCCTGTTAGTCCTAGCGTGATGTTATAACACTAAAGGAAATTTTAATTCGAACCGCACATAGCGCGAAGAACAGATGACTGTTGGGTCCAAAAGGTTCTGGAGTGAAGGCCGCGTTTAGGCAAGCGCAGTGTCGGACGCCCGCCTACAAGGTGGAAGGATAACCTGGCTAAGGTTGCAGGAAGTCGCTGGATGCAGGATGCAGGTCGATGTGGTGATACTTGGAGGAGACCTTTGTTCAGCAGTGGACTTCCAGTGGCTGAATAGAAAGAGAGAAAGTGGTTTTTGTGATTAGCGCGTACAAACAAACTCTTCAACTTTGTGCGTGAGTATAGATTGTTTGTGTATTACAAAATTCTCACGGTTTTTGTTGAAAGTAAAATATATGTGTAAAATACGAGAGGTTTTTAGTATCTACTACATTAAAGTACTAAAAGGATAACAAATATAGTCCTTACTATAAGCAATAAGTGCGTGGTGGCCTGTTGGTAACGGACCAACAGGCATGTGAAAATGTGTTCACGGTCGTCGCGGGTTCAAACCCCAGGGCACACCACTGACTTTTCGGAGTCATGTATACATCCATCAATCAAGTCAATCACGAGAGGCCACGGGTTCGATCCCCAGACCGAAACAAATGTTTGTGTGCTCCACAGGTAAGTATTTGTTTCGGGTCTGGGTGTCCTGGTTGCACCTCTGCCTACCCCTTCTGGGACAAAGGGATGAGTTTATGTATGTATGTGTGTGTGTGGGTCTGGGTGTTTATGAGACCGAAAAGTCTCTCATAGTGTCTGATACCCGCGACACAAGTCTTAATTGATCTTAATGTGCGGTCACGACTGTGTCACTGTTGGGTGTATTTTATCTGCTTCTGGGAAACTAATAAAATGTGATTTAAACCAAATATTACGAGTCGTACGACGTGACAAGTGGAACAAGGCTTTATTTCGCAATGTACGCTCTGTACACGACTGACTGTTTATTAGATAAAATGCACGCTTGGGGACGGAACACGCCTCTGGCATTCCCTGAGTTCCGATTCAACGCACTATGGAGAGGGCTCGGTGTCTCCCTACGAGATCGAATCAGAAATGAGGAGAGACGTAAGAGAACAAAGGTTACCGACATAGCCCTTAGCAAGTTGAAGTGGCAGTAGGCCAGACATAGCTCGTAGAACTGATGGCCGCTGGGGCCTAAAGATTCTGGAGTGGAGCCCACGTACAAGCAAGCGAAGTGTCGCCCACCCACAAGGTTGACGGACGACCTGGTTAAGGTCCTGGATGCAGGCTTCCAACAGGTCTATGTGGCGATCCATGGGGGACGCCCATGTTCGGTAGTGGACTTCCTGTGGCTGAAGAGAGAGAGAGAGTTCCGATTCACCCCGTTACAGTACACAAAGTACCAGGGTAACATAAGCCGTAGGTATTAAGTGTCAGAAATATTGTTGGTTTAATATTGTGTATTCATGTAGATAAGTATTCGTTGTCACGGCTCAGCTGGCTTGCGGTACGTGCATATTTTATGCTCTAGATATCTAGACACACCTAGGTTAGGTCTAGACTTAAACTGGTATTTTAGATATCTTAATTCATAAGCTTATATGGGCGTAGCAAAGCAAATTAATAGACAGCCTCCGTGGCGCAGTTGGTTGGACGCGCGCTGTGAAACGGGAGGCTGTGGGTTCGATCCCAGCTTTGAAACAAATGTTTGTGTGAACCACAAGTATTTGTTTCGAGTCTGGGTGTTTGTGAGAAATAGTCTCTCGCAGCTCCTGATACCCACGACAAGAGACTCGATCTTAGTGTGGAGTCAGGACTATGTATGTGACTGTTGGGTGTATGTATTTACTATTATTTATTAAAATACACCCATAAGGCACGCACATTTGAACGAAGAATTGATGCCGCCATTTTGAACTTTATAGATAGAAATTGTCAACGATCTTCAGTCGCTGAAAGCGCTGTTAAATTAATAACAGTTTTTCTCTCTTTACATTTTATTATATTGGACATGTTAATATTATTAGATTACGAGTATAAATGCTTGTTATATATTATGAAAACATATCTTAAACAATGTTAAACAGATATTTTAAAGTTTATTTTGGTAAGTGCGTAGTGGCCTGTTGGTAACGGATCAGACGCGGCTGCCTACATGTTTACGGTGGTCGCGGGTTCAAATCCCAGGGCACACTTCTGACTTTTCGGAATTATGTGTGTATTTATTGTGAATTATGTGTGAAGGAAAACATTGTGAGGAAATCTGCATAGCGTAGCGATTTTAAAGAATTTCTACGGTATGTAAGTCCGCCAACCCGCACTAAGCCAGCGTGGTGAACTATATGGCCTAACCACTCTCAATCGGTTCTCTCGATTGTAGAGTAGGCCCGTGCCCAGCAGTGGGACGTATATGGCCTGATACGATACAATACGATACGATTTTAGTTCCTAATTTCGCCACACGCTAAAAGTTGACAGATGCCTAATTTAAAAAAATACGGTCGTTCATTTTTAATAATCCATTAGTATTTTGTGTCTATTTATTACAAATTCAGGAAGTTAATATTAACCACAAAAAGGAACTACACCATGAAGGTCTAAAAACATTAATTAAAACCAATTATAATTAATTTAATTTTGTTTGTCGCAAAAAATCTGGGACAAAGTTACTCATGGATGAAAGAGCAAAGTTAAAATTATCGTACCATAGACAAGTGAATGACGTAGAGGTTAAATTGAAATTCGCTGAACCTTGCGGATTCGATTCCCGGCACTGAATATTTTGATTTTTATAACCGTAAACTGCTTCGGTGGTTCTGTTCCAAAGCTCGCCACGGTAGTACAGTTGTACACGGTACTGTTACAACGCTGAGGTCTCGGGTTCGAATTCCGGGTCGGGCAATATTATATTGGATTTTTCTAATAATTATCAGCCTGGCGTAAGGAATTTGTGCCCGATATGGCAATAGGCTCGCCCCCTATAATCATGAGACGGAACACACAAGGCGAAATGTGGGTGTCCTGATACGCCCACCCCTTCTGGGAAAAAGACGTGAGATTATGTATGTATGTTTAAATAAATATATACACCCAACAGTCACATACATAGTTCTGACCCCACATTAAAATCACTTAAGTCTTGTTTTGTGGGTATTAGAAACTACGAGACTTTTCGGTCTCACAAACACCCAGAACCGACACAAATATTTGTGGGCCTCACAAACATTTGTGTTGTTGCGGGGATCGAACCCGCGGCCTCTCGTTTCACAGTTGGCGTCTAACCCACTACGCCACGGAGGCTGTCAAATATGTCTAAAGGCCTACCAAAGCGGAAAAATATTTGTAAACTTCAATTCCTTAAAGGATGACACAATTTCGGCCCTCTTACACCAGTAAACTCAACCTGATTCATAAAGGAAGTATTTTTTAGGTTATAAAATTGAGGTTAAGTGAGGTTGTGCGTTGTAACCGATCCGAGACATTAACAATGGCTGCAGCTAATCTATCAATTTAATTTTCAAAAAGTTTATTGATGTGGAAACTATTTTTAGTGGCAAAAAGCATACAATATTGATGTATACATCCGATGTAGATTTGTTTTTGTACAACAGGTCCGGCAGCGAGAAAACAGGTCAGCTGATGGTAAGTGATCACTGCACGTGAACATGCACAACGCTGGATCATGGATGTGTTTGTGGATCATGAAATCGGGAGGGGAGCGGGAAGGAAAAAGGATGGGAAAAGAAGGGGCATTGGGGTATTGGGCATCCGGCAATTCTACACTGACAGTGACTGAGCTGGTTGTAAGTGTTGTGGTCCAAATAGAATACTGACGAGAAACTACAATTATGTAACAGTCGGATTAATTATGCCGGCCTATTCGGAACCGATCGCGTTTTGTTCAGTGAGCGAGACAGCCGGATGCCCAATACCCCTTTCCTCTTCCCATCCTTTTCCTTCCCGCTCCCCTCCCAATTGGTCCGGCAACACATCCATAATCCAGCGTTGTGGATGTTCATGTGCAGCGATCACTTACCATCAGGTGATCTGTTTGCTCGTTGCCGAACCTATTGAATAAAAAAAGAAACTTTGGCGTGGCAATATAAAAACAACGCTACATCGGATGTATACATAAATATTGTATGCTTTTTGCTACTTAAAATAGTTTCCACACCAATAAACTTTTTGAAAATCAAAGATGCGCTGCAGTGGGACGTATATGGGCCGATACAGATACAGATCTGTCAGCCCATTACGTCCCACTGCAGGGAACGGGCCTCCTCTACAATCGAGAGTACGATTGAGAGGAATTAGTATAGTCTACCACGCTGGGCTTTTTTTTTACGAGGGGAAAACTAGTTATGGTTTCCTTCCCGCAGGCCTTGGGAAAGGCGCGAGAAGGGTATGTCGGGGTCACCGGCCTTCCAGCTCGGCGCGCGGATGTTAATGCCGAGCTGGGTCCCTAACACCCTACGCCGGCATACCGACCAAAACCCCTCGATGAGGCCCTCTTCATGCATATCAATTCTTACAAATCGCTATGGTGTGCAGGTTTCCTCACGATGTTTTCCTTTACCGCTGCAGTGCGTGGTGATCAATACACACATGGATGAAAAGTCAGACGTGTGCCCTGGGATTTTGAACCCGCGACCTCCGTGAACATGTATTTATTTATTATTTTATTCCCACAAGCACCTTTCCGTCCAATTGACCTCAGAGAAATAAGTGCCAATGTCGAGGCCTTAAGTCAAGCGGCAAATAGAATTATTGCACCTTTGTTGCTAAAATGAGTTGTAGATTAGTAATCTAGTGCTTTAAGGAAACACTAGAATGACTTCGGTGTTGTGTTTTGGTATCTAGATATACAGGGTATATCAAGACTGCTACCGAAAACGAAGCCAGGTGGTAGTTTTAGTGACTAGATGCAATGCAACTAAAAATTTTGCAAAAAAAGCGTTGATTATTGGTCGCTCATATGTGAGAGGCCGCCTGGGTAGGTGCCACCTCAAAGTCTATGTCTTCCGCCAAACAGCAGTGTAAACGCACTGTTGTGTTCCGGTTTAAAGGGCATTGTAGCCAGAGTAACTACTGGACATAATGAGACTTAACAACTTATGTCTCAGGATGGCGAGCGCAGTGGAATGCCATTGCTTTGTGATTCATGGTGTTTGGTTTTGCTACTGTCCATGAGTGGTCGTATCGCTTACTATCAAGCGAATGGCATGCTCGTCTCGCCATTAATTGCAATAAAAAAATACGTATGAATACTGCTTGTTTTGTTCTGTGAACTGTTATTGACATTTTTGCGTAAATATTCAGGTCACGATAAATTATCGAAACCTTAATTATCGATCTGTACAAAATATGTAACTTTAAAGGTACCGCAGTGCTTTGACCCTCAAACATTCTGATATGTTTCCCACGGTACAATTAAAAATAATTTGGTCATTTCACATATATGCAGTGACTTGAGCGACAGTTTTCAATGTTCGTGGGGGGTTACTTTATTCTCGAACACGACGTTCGAACGTTACTGCGTGCCTGCGCTCAGACCAGGCTTGTGACGGCATCAAAAGATTTTAATTTTGTAGAGTATTTAAGAAGTCGCTGGATGCTGCTTCCAACAGGTCAATGTGGAGATCCTTGGGGGAGGCCTATGTTCAGCAGTGGACTTCCTGCAGCTGAAGAGAGAGAGAGAAAGAGTATTCAGGCACATTCGTACAGTTTTATCGTATGTAAAAAACGTTCGAGCATTATAGTGCCGGAGAATACAGTAACATCCTTGATGTTAAGTCCAGTGGAGATAAAAAAAATCGAATATTCGTTGTCGTGTCGAAGAATTAACCCCCTATTGTTATCCAGTGGAGATAGAATCCATTAAATAAATAAATACACCCAACAGTCACATACATAGTCCTGACCCCACACTAAGATCGAGTCTTGTGTACCAGAAACTACGAGAAACTTTTCGGTCTCACAAACACCCAGATCTGAAACAAATACCTGCGGATCGCACAAATATTTGTCTAGGAGCGGGGATCGAACCCGCAGCCTGACGTTTCATAGTCAGCGTCTAACCAACTGCGCTACAATAGCGAATAGTCGCTACAATCGAAGTGATAAATACACTAGTGAAGATAGCGGAGTGGTAGAGCCTCGCTCTTGTCAGTCATGACTCAGCATGAATGTGCAGGCTCGTCTGGGGCGTTACCACTGTCTCCCAGGAGATCAATGTGGACCGCCAGCTTTGTTGGAGTGAGATTGCCGTATACCCAATACCCCTTTCCACTTCCCATCGTTTTCCTTCCCGCTCCTTCCCGATCTGATGATCCGGCAACACATCCATGATACAGCGTTGTGGATGTTCATGTGCAGTGATCACTTACCATCAGATGACCTGTTTGCCCGTTTGGCCGTTTGGCCGTTGGACCTATGTAATAAAAAAAATTCTGATAATCGAACTCAAGACCTCACGTTTCAGAGCACTCGCGTAATCGCTAAACCAACGAGGCGAGACATTGAATAAAATTTTCTTACGTCATAATTTTTTCTAATTTAATTTTGCAAAAACATACAACCAAACAGAAAAGAAATGTCAGTGAACTCTGCGTTCGAAATATGAATTTATGATACGTCACTTATGACGTCACTTCCCTCAAAGACAATACAAAGAACTTAACCAAATTACTTGATCTATCAAATAGATAATAATACGCTAAAAACAAGGTCTATATAAAATGGATGTTTAGGAGACTTTCCAAAATTACTTGGTCTCTGTATTAAAGTAAGATGTTAGAAGATAGGGGTCTGTATAAAATGGTTGTGGGGGGCAGCAATGCAGCTTGATTTGATATAATGGTTTGTTCACACGAGTGTAGTAAGATTTTTTTGGTGGGATAGCATTGGCTTGCATAAACATGTCGAACGATGAATATTTTGGTACATGGTTTAATTATGTTAGATTAATTTTAATGTCTACTAACTCTTTCCCTATTTTCTTATGAAGATAAATACTTCTTTTATTTTTTTATGTTTCCTTGCCTGCTATTCCATAAGAGAAAATTATAATATATGTTGGTGAATAATTAGTAGGCCATTGTAAAAATTCGTGATACAAGTTTAATTTATATCTTAAAAAGAAGTATTTATAACTTCTTCCGTGCGTACATAAGTGCACACACACATTTTGTTCAAAAAAATGAAATTTTAAATTTCGATGTGATAGCTACCTAATTTTATAATTTTAAATTATTTTGGCTGATTTACAAAAGTCTTGGTAGTGGTCATTTCTTTATAACTGTTTTTTACTAATATTAAAATAATTTTGTTTATAATTTATTAGTTATAAAATAGGAAAAACTGTGATGTTCACACTAGGCTATGTAAACTCTCTATAGTAATATAAAAACTAGTCTAAAATCACTTTTTTAATTAGAATAATGCATGGGTAGTCCACTTGCATTATGAAAGTAATATACCCTTAAAATTGACTCCAAAAGTCATTAAAATCAACCCATATACACTTTGACTTTACTCAAAAAATATTCCAATTAACCCACGCCACTATCCTAAGCCTTAACCAACTGTCCTCGTGTGAACAGACCATTACACGGTTATTTAAAAAGCAAGGTTAGCCGCGACGGGCCAGTCGTGTAGGCGCAGCTCGCTGTGTTTGCGCCGAGCAAGTATTTTACGCCAGTATAGTACTTGAATGTGAAGGACTTGCCTAGTTCAGTGTGTGTCGAGTTTCAGTTTTCAATCGAAAAATTTGAAAAGGGAACTGCGGTGAGTTTTTATGGCTAAGGAATTAGGGTTAATCCTTTTGTTTTTTAATTTATTAGAACAATACATGTTTTTTTGACATAGGAGTGGAAATTTTGAAATTAGAATTGTGTTTTGTTTTTTAATTGTGTGAGAAGGAAGAAGAGGGCTTTCAAATTTTTAATGATTATTTTTGCATTTTTGATTTGCAAAAGTATAACAATGTTTTGAAAAATATTATGTTTCGCGATATTTTAATGTCTTGAATTCGCAAATTACAAACTTTGCAATATCAAATTTAACATACATTGCAAGGAAAAACAATATTTATTTTTTTTGTTTATTTTTAAATTCAAGGATATTTTCCATAGCAAAACATTCAAAACAATAGCATACTCTACAAAAAAACCTCCTTTGTTGCATCTTGACGTCCTTCCGAGTACAAAAAATATATCACAAAAGGCAAGGTTATGATTTATATGAAGCACATAAAAACTTTATACACATCTTTTGATGCAGTATTTTGTTATAACCTTTATTAATAATGACATAGTTATTATTACACTGGTTTAAGTGTGTGGTGGGCTGTTGATACCGGAGTAGTCGCTGCTGTCAACATGTTCACGATGGTCGTGGGTTTAAATCCCAGGGAACACCTCTGACTTTTCGGAGTCATGTGTGTATTGATAGTCAATCACCACGCACTATAACGGTGAAGGAAAACATACCTCTATACCAGACATCAAAATTGGTCCAGCCGTTTGAGCGTGAAGAAGTAACAAACACACAAACTTTCGCTTTCATAATATTAGTAGGATCACCACGCACTATAACGGTGAAGAAAAACATCTAGAGATGTAAGTTATCTCTCGATGTTTTTCTACATACATACATACATAAACACACGCCTTTTCCCCAGAAGGGGTAGGCAGAGGTGCTATCAGAACACCCACGTTTCGCCCTGTATATTCCGTCCCACGATGTGATAGGGGGCGAGCCTATCGCCATATCGGGCACAAATTCCTGACTCCGGGCTGATAATGAATAGAAAAATTTAATATCACTTTGTTCGACCCGGGATTCGAGCCCGAGACCTCAGCTTTGCAATCGTACCGTAGTACCACTACGCCACCCAGGCAGTCAGATGTTTTTCTTTTATTATATATTTTAATTTCTATGGTATGTAAAGTCCGCGTGGGACTACGCCAGCGTGGTGGACTTTACTAACCTCATCGATCGAGGGTACGATTGAGAGTAAGGCCATATAGTCCACCACGTTGGCTTTAGAACTGACGGACTAAATAGCCCGATGGATATATTTAGCACAAATTAATATCAAATAATAATAAATCTTTGGGTGTGGTAAAAAAATGAGTTTCTAAGATGTGGCGGCGCCATTAAAAATTACTGTATTAATTTTGACAGAGTGCCCGTCATTGCAATCTTCATGACGTGTTTTGACGCAGTGATTTTCTGTTCTGTTGTGAAAGGTACTTTACCGAAAAAATGGAAAATTGAATTAAATGTTATACCAAGACTGCTATCGAAAACGAAGCTAGGTGGTTTCAATGACAGACACGATGCAACTAAAAATATGTCACAAAAAGCAACAGGATATTTTTAAGAAATGTTTAAATATCATCATACTTGGATGGTAAATCCGTAGTTTTTGCTAAAATTGTAATTTAAACCCTTGCGTACCATTGTGTCTTTATAAATAAAAAGGTGTACATTATTTTGGGAAAACGATGTATTTACTACCCATATACGACGATAAGTAAAAAACTACAACAAAATATTGTCGCTTGTTTAGTAAAATTTTTTGTTGCATTGTATCTGAAGTCACTTATACTAGTGACTTAGTTTTCTGTCGCAGTCTGGATATACCTGTATACTTTACATTTTTGGGAAATTACTTACAAAAAGTAAAAATTAAAATCTTAATTTTAGGTTTAACTAGGTACTTGATTCATTTTAACCCAGATAGCGCCTTAAACAGCAGTAAACTGGTTTTGAAAAGAGCAACACTAGAGTTTCTTGCCGGTTCTTCTCTAGTGAAAACCGCTTTCCGAATCGGGTGCTAGAAAAAATATGACTGAATCTAAATAATGTTGAACATTTTAATGGATTCAATAAATTCTTTTCAATATCACAGAAGAGTGAAAACAAGAGTGGTAGAATACTCGCATGCCACTGTTAGCAACCACTGTACACAGCAGGCCAGGAGCCGTCATAGTGAGCCACGTGTGTCGTGTCGGGCTGTGTATATCCGGATACGATCAGGCGTCATTGTGTCGAGAGATGAACATCTCTTGTTGATACTCTATCTGAACTGCGCTTACCATCAAGCAGTGTAGCCACTTTGTCGTACCAGTATGTTTTTTTTTATCTCAATTAATGACGAGACGAGCATGCCATTCGCCTGAGAAGCGATACGACCGCTCATGGACAGTAGCAAAACCAAACACCGTGAAGTACAAAACAATGCTTGGTATTCCACTGCGCTCGCCATCCTGAGACATAAGTTTAAGTCTCATTATGTCCAGTAGTTACTCTGGCTGGAATGTCCTTCAAACCCGAACACAATAGTTTTTCTCTCCCATTACAGAGTATACATTGTATTCTATGCTCTGTGTATATCCGGATACAATCAGAATCTCTTGTTGACACTCTATCTGCACTGCTTAACATCATACAGTGTAGCCACTATGACGTTCCAGTATAAAGGTCGTCTATTTAAAGCCTCTAATTACATGCCAATTTGCGTATTATGATCTTTAAATCAACCTAACTATAAATTATTGTAAATGTTAAATTTTAATTATACATAACACGTTGATTTAATAAGTTCCTCAAATGTAATCACGTTTTGTCAAGGATTAAAAAAATACTTTAAGACTGCCTCGGTAGTTTCGTACGGTAATACAAAGCTGGGGTCTCGGGTTCGAATCCCGGGTCGGGAAAAATGATATTGGATTTTTCATTCATTATTAACCTTTAAAGAATTTCTACGGTATGTAAGTCCGCCAACCCGCACTAGGCCAGCGTGGTGGACTATATGGCCTAACCACTCTCAATCGATTCTTTAGATTGTAGAGTAGGCCCGTGCCCAGCAGTGGGACGTATATGGGCTGATAAAAAAAAATTAACCTGGAGTCGGGAATTTACCAGATATGGTGATAGGTGCGCCCTCTATCATGGGACGAAACACAGACAAAACATGGTTGTCTGCCTACCCCTTCTGGAAATAAGGAGCGCTGTTTATGTATGTATGTAAAAATTACTACGTATTTATATGCTTAAGTAAATACACTGCTTGATGGTAAGCGCAGTGCAGATAGAGTATCAACATGAGATGCTCATCTCGACACAATGACGCCTGATTGTATCACTGACGCTGGCCTAGTGCGGGTTGGCGGACTTACATACCGTAGAAATTCTTTAAAATCGCTACGGTATGCAGGTTCACGATATTTTCCATCACCATTATAGTGCGTGGTGATTGACTATGAATACACACATGACTTCGAAAAGTCAGAGGTGTGTGGGATTTGAACCCGCGACCACTGTGATCATGTAGGCGGTCGCGTCTGGTCCGTTACCAACAGGCCACCACGCGCTCCTCTGCACGCATTTGTCCCTGCGCGAATCGAACCCATAGCCCCTCGTTACAATATCGGTGACTAAACCAAATGCCCAAGAATATAAAATTTAAATTTATACATAACAGAAGTGTCTCGCGTCTTTGTTAATTACTAAGAAATCGAATGTTGCACGGCAAGTGAACTATAGTTGGCAGAAATATAACCTAGCTTAGATCAGGAAACCGTTTGTGCTCTAACATCCGCGTAGGTTATTAACTGTTTGACAGCCTCTGTGGCGCAGTTGGCCAAACACCGACTGTGAAACGAGAGGCCGCGGGCTCGATCTCCACCCCGAGACAAATGTTTGTGTGAACCACAAGTATTTGTTTCGGGTCTGGGTGTCTGTGAGACTGAAAAGTCTCTCGAATTGACACAAGATTTGATCTTAGTGCGGGGTCAGGACTATGTGTGTGACTATTGGGTGTATTTATTTATTATTTATATATATACGCTACTTTATGTAATCTGCATAGGATTGTATCAGCTGTTACACATATTTAAAAACGAAAGGTTCTGGAGTGGAGGCCACGTGCAGGCAAGCGCAGTCTCGTACGCCCACCCACAAGGTGGACGGACGACCTGGTTAACACATACATACATAAACACACGCCTTTTTCCTAGAAGAGGTAGGCAGAGGTGCTGCTGCTGCTACCAGAACACCCACGTTTCGCTTTGTATATTCCGTCCCACGATGTGATAGGGGGCGAGCCTATCGCCATATCGGGCACAAATTCTTGACTCCGGGCTGATAATGAATAGAAAAATCCAATATCACTTTGCCCGATCCGGGATTTGAACCCGAGACCTCAGCTTTGCATTCATACCGTAGTACCACTACGCCACCGAGGCAGTCAAGGTTAAGGTTGCAGGAAGTCGCTGGATGCTCCCAACAGGTCAACGGGGAGATGCTTTTCGGAGGTTTATGTTCAGCAGTGGACTTCCTGTGGCTGAAGAGAGAGAGAATACAAAAATAATTATAAGTCGTCCACGATCTTCTGTCGCTGTTGTCAAAATAATAAGAATAGTTGACAGCCTCCGTGGCGCAGTTGGTTAGACGCCGGCTGTGAAGAGAAGCCTCGGGTTCGATCCTCGCTCCGAGACAAATATTTATGTGAACCACAGGTATTTGTTTCGGGTCTGGGTGTCTGTGGGACTGAAAAGTCTCTCGAATTGACACAAGACTCGAATTTAGTGCGGGGTCAGGACTATGTATGTGACTGTTGCGTGTATTTACAACATAAAACAGTCACAAGATCCCTTCGCAAGGTCCAACACGTTACTGCAAATTGATAATTATTATAAAATGCTATTAAGTAATTATGGATGCGTAGAAATCATTAACAATGATCGAGGCTTTGTCATTCATGATTAAAATTATTTGATGCGCTATGTATAAATACAAGTAATTTTATAAACATACATACATACATAAACTCACGCCTCTTTCCCAGAAGGGGTAGGCAGAGGCGCCGCTATGACACCTACATAAATACATACACAAATACGTATGTACATTATTCCTAAAAAAATAATGTACACCCTTTTATTTTTAAAGACGCTATAGTACGCAAGGCTTTAAATTATAATTTTAGCAATAACTATGGATTTACCATACAAACACAATGATATTTAAAACAGGAAAAAAAATCGTCGCGTTTTTTTGCAAAATTTTTAGTTGCATCGTGTCTGTTGTCACTAAAACTACCAACTGGCTTCGTTTTCGATTGCAGTCTTGATATACCCTGTATACATATTTTTACAAACATCTTACCTCCTATATCTTTGAAGGGGTATGTCAAAACACCACTGGTACTCCACAGACCACGAAGCATAATTCCATCCCATATGTGGTAGAGTCTACTGCTATTGCAGTACCAGTCAAGGCTAACAAAAAAGGAAAGAAAATCCTAAGAAAACCTTTAATAGGTGCAGTGCAGTACTTTCTTATAAATCATACATACATAAACACACGCCTTTTTCCCAGAAGGAGTAGGTAAGGTGCAAACTAGACACCCTCGTTTCGCCTTGCATTTGCCGTCCCATGATGTGATGGGGGCGAGCCTATCTTATAAATAGATCAGCAAAAACGATAACAGACCATAGCGAAAATTATGCCGGCCCGCTCAATCGTCTAACAATGCCGCATCAACAATTTACCTCTTCTGAGCAGCGTCATTACCAGACAATTAGTCATTTCGTGATCACTACACATTGAGGTCATTGGCACTGACGCCCTGTCACACAAAAACCATGGCCAGGCTTACTAACTAGAAGTTTTAGTCGAGTTGCTGGGACCAGAGCTTGCCCAATTTGCACATTGTTGGATGTAGGGTGGGGGGTCACCACGCTGGCCTAGTGCTGGTAGCCATGTAGACATGTTGGCAGTCGCGTCTGGTCCGTTGACAGGCCACGCAATTATGTATGGTGTAAGAGCCGATGAAAATCGACCTTCACGCATCTGATGACCAGATGTGACATATTTTTTTATGAAATATTATTGATTAACTATTAACTATTATTATTGACATAACCCAGCGGATTAGCAAGTTGAAGTGGCAATGGGCGGGGCACATAGCACGGAGAACTGATGGCCGATGGGGCCAAAAAGTTCTCGAATGGAGGCCACGACGTCCACCCACTAGGTGGTCAAACGACCTGGTAAAGGTCGCGGGACGTCGCTGGATGCGGGCTGCCTCCAACAGGTCACTGTGGAAATCATTGGGAGAGGCCTGTGTTCAGCAGTGGACTTCCTTTGGCTGATGGATGGATGGATGGATGGATGGGTTGATTAACTAACAATTGCACATTAAAACAAATTATAATTGAACTGCTCTGATTTAAACCAACTTGTAACTATTGTAATAAATACGATATTGTAAACTGGTTTTGAAAAGAGCAACACTAGAGTTTCTTCTCTTTTTGTTCTTCTCTAGCGAAACCGCTTTCCGAACCGGGTGGTAGAGAAAAAATTACTGAATCTAAATAATGTTGAACATTTTAATGGATTCAATAAATTATTTTCATTTTCAACTTGTCTATGATAAATTGCCTATCGAAAAGTGTTCATGGCTATTTTTAATTGAATTAATTTTAATCAATTTTCTTTCATCATCTTCACTCTTTTAATAAACTATTCTTTCATCTCTAATAATAGTTTTCAACACAAAGAATATGCCTAGATAGGCTTGCCTGCTTATTCATGGCTCCCTAACAAGCAGATGTGAATAAAGCCGAGGTCTTGGGTTCGAATCCCGGGTCGGGCAAAGTGATCTTGAATTTTTCTATTCATTATCAGCCCGGAGTCTGGAATTTGTGCCTGACATGGTGATATGCTCGCCCCCTATCACATAATGGGACGGAACAAGTTAAAAAGTTAGACATTCCCGGAGACTCGCTGAGCTTCAATTCTCATTACAATGCGTGCCGCTGTTGATCCTGGCTTACAGGAGTTGCAGTGGCGGATGTGAGGGCGGGGCAGTCTCCATCTTGGGACGGAACACTTTAGACGAAACGTGGGTGTCCTGGTTTTACCTCTGCCAACCCCTTCTGGGACAAAGGCGTGAAGTTTATGTATGTTACAATATATGTAATTAGAGTGAAAAGTCTCTAGTAATTTCTGATACGACACAAAAATCTTGTCCTGCTATGTTTTACGTATTCGATGACGAATCCAAAAAATCTTTCAGTGTTGCAAAAATAATTCGCATTGCTCAACCATAGATGGAGTATGTACATAAAAATTGAGATATTTACCCGCTTAATGCAAGATTTATTTGGATTAACCATATTTGGTTCAAACAAGTTGACGCAAAATACTGACCTTACGCAACATTTTTGGTGATTAAACGACTCCGTTATATTGACACTCATTTTTGTACACCGGAATCTTTAGTATCGTGAATATTTTACATACATTTACTCACGCCTTTGTCACAGAAGGGGTAGGCAGAGATACCATGGGGTGGGAAGAAAACCATAACTAGTTTTCCCCTCGTAAAAAAAGGCAGAGGTACCAGAACACCCACGTTTCGCGCTGTGTTCCGTCCCACGATGTGATATGCCTATCGCCATATGCACAAATTTCTGTCTCCGAGCAGGTAATGAATAGAAAAATCCGATACTACTAACTTGGGATTCGAACCCGAGACCTCAGCGTTGTAATCGTACCGTAGTACAACTACAAAATATACAATGTATTATTAGTAATTGTATTGTATTGTATTGTATCAGCCCATATACGACCCACTGCAGGGCACGGGCCTCCTCTACAATCGAGAGTACGATTGAGAGTGGTTAGGCCATATAGTCCACCACGCTGGCCTAATGCGGGTTGGCTAAATGGATGATGACGATGAGATGGTAACTATAGGTTAAATTATATAATGTATTGCTAGTTTACATAATAATTCAGTCAATTTAACCCCAGAACTACAGCTTCCGTGGCTGGTTGGTTAGACGCCGGCTGTGAAACGAGACGCCGCGGGTTCGATCCCGCACCGAGACAAATGATAGTATGATCCAAAGTAAATATTTGTGGGTGTTTTGTGAGACCCAAGTCTCTCGTAGTTTCTGATACGACACAAGACTCGATGTTAGTGTGGGGTCAGGACTATGTATGTGACTGTTGGGTGTATTTATTTATTAATGGGTGATTCTGTAATTTGACACGCTACTGTGTGCAATTATGGCTGGCTTTACATATGCCGTACTCCAGGGGTGGTGAACCTTTGTCTTCTAACGTGCCATTTTTATGAAGAAATGTTCAATAAGGTCATATAGACGTGCCGTCGAATAATTTTTATTTATTATTATTGGAAAAGCACCTGAGATACTATAATAACAAGCGAGTGAAAAATATGGTTCCTTGCTTTAAGATAATTTTCTTAATACGTAGATGTTTTTTTTCTCAGTGCATAATGAACTATTTGATCCATGGCGTGCACAAAATATTATGTCGCGTGCCATCAATGACACGCGTGCCTTTGGTTCGCCATCCCTGCCGTACTCATATGACTACGGCGGTCGTTATCTGACCGGTATGTCACTGTTTATTAATCATACGAATTATAATTTTTTTATAGTAATTAATGTCGACACGAGCATGCCATTCGCCTGATGGTAAGCGATACGACCGCTCGTGGACAGTAGCAAAACCAAACACCATGAATTGCAAAGCAATGATTGGCATTCCGCTGCGCTCCCTGAGACATAAGTTGTTAAGTCTCATTATATCCAGTTATTCTGGCTACAATGCCCTTCAAACCGGAACACAACAGTGCATTGACACTGCTGTTTGGCGGGAGAAATAGACATTGCGATTGTACCTACCCAGCCGCCCTCACACATATGAGAGACCTACCTGTGATAGTGTGTTTGTTATTCATAAGAATTATCAAGTTTTATAAATTGCATATTAACTGATATCTAGTTAGTAGTTAGGTCTATCTGTTTCGTATAGAGTCATCTTAAGGATAAGTATTCTGTATTGAGAAGGCGATTGGCGTTACGAAACTGGGTCCTTGAGTGGACCGGGCCGAGTGTTGGTGACACCAATGTTTTAGTATATTTGAGGATATTGTGTATTCATTTTATAGCTGTATTTAAAATCGATGAATTAAAGGTATAAATAATATATTCAACAGTCACATACAGGGTATATCAAGACTGCTACCGAAAACGAAGCCAGGTGGTAGTTTCAGTGACTACAGACACGATGCAACTAAAATTTTTGCTTTAAAACGCGACGATTTTTTTTGTCATGTTTTAAATATCAATTTGTTTGGGTGGTCAATCCATAGTTTTTGCTAAAATCATAATTTAAAGCCTTGCGTACTATAGCGTCTTTAAAAATAAAAGGGTGTACATTTTTTTAGGGAAATGTATGTATTACCACCTAAATACAATGATAGGAAAAAAAATACAAAAAAATCTCTTTTTTTGCAAATATTTTAGTTGCATTGTGTCTAAACTCACTCAAACCACCTGGCTTCGTTTTCGGTAGCAGTCTTGATATACCCTGTTTGTAGTCCTGACATCACACTGATATCGAGCCTTGTGTCGTGTGTCAGAAACGACAAAATATTTCGCTCTCTCATATTATAAATAAATAATTTTAGAATTAATATTTCTCTATTCGCGAATCGAGCAATGGCCTCACAAACACCCAGATTCGAAACAAATACTTGTGGATCAGCTATGTTGTTCTTGGTGCGGGGATCGAACCCGTGACCTCTAGTTTCACAGCCGGTGTCTAACCAACTGCGCCACGGAGGCTGTCCAAAAATTAATACAAATAAAATACTGCCAATAGAAGCCTATACGTGTATTTTCTAAGTTTAGTCTGTATCATTGAGATATTATACTAGAGGGGACACTGTAAACAAAATGTTTGTAACAATGAATGGTACCGTACCGCTCCATCTGTTTCTGTCTCTGTCACGCCTACGCAGTAAGATTATCTTCGCTCTCGCTTGTCTGGGTTCTCGTGTCCAACACAGGAATTGTGTACCAGCAAAATGCGCAGAGATTTTGTTCCCGATGTCCGCTCTAGTATACTCGTAATACCTTAATTGTCTGTATGAATGTTTCTACCTAAACAAATATGTATTTATGTATTCTTTATGTATCTTTCTTCAATCTAAACTTAGATAATTCCTATCTAATTTATGAGAAGATAATAATCTTAGATAAGTGCGTGGTGGCCTGTTGGTAACGGACCAGACGCGGCTGCCTACATGTTCACGGTGGTCGCGGGTTCATATCCCAGGGCACACCTCTGACTTTTCGGAGTCATGTGTGTATTGATAGTAAATCACCACACACTATAACGGTGAAGGTAAACATCGTGAGGAAACCTGCATACCATAGCGATTTGTATAAATTTCTATGATATGTGAAAGTCCGCCAACCCGCACTAGGCCAGCATGGTAGACTATATGGCCTAACCACTCTCAATCGTACTCTCGATTGTAGAGGAGGCCCGTGCCCTGCAGTGGGTCGTATATGGGCTGATACAATACAATACAATAATTTATGAGAACTGCAGCTCGTAAAATTATAAGATTGTGGTCATAAAATCAAGCGCGTGTGTATTGTATTGTGCTGTTGTAAATCTTATAAACATAAATGTTATTACCTAATAACTTAGAGTATTTATAATATATAGAGCCCTGTCATATATTTGCGTCTTCAAAAACGTAGATGTTTTATTGTTCGTAATGTTGGTAGCACTGCTATATTAGTGAAAATTGAATTAATTATTTAACAACTTTCTACAAATCCCGTTGGTAACCGAAATTCAATTTAACTATTATCCGTCTAAAATGAGTTTGAGTAGAGTTTAGTAGTATTGTTTTTTATTTTTCTTTTTCAAATAATTCGTGCATGTTGAACAACCTGTCAAATGTCAGCCAATAGGAGGGCAGAAAAAGGTGGCCCGGCACCACCATTTTTATCTACGTTTTTGAAGTACCAGTACCAACCCAATCCAATTCATCAGCCAAAGGAAGTCCACTGCTGAACATAGGCCTCTCCCAATGATTTCCACAGTGACCTGTTTGAGGCAGCCTGCATCCAGCGACCAAGTCCCTCTATATTATAAATACTTTGAGCGTAATAAGTATTCAACTGTTAGGATATTCGGCCACACAGCGGTTAAGGAGCTGTCATAGTGAGCCACGTGTGTCGTGTCGGGCTCTGTGTATATCCGGATACAATCAGGCGTCATTGTGTCGAGATGAACATCTCACGTCGATACTCTATCTGCATAGCGCTTACCTTCAGGCGCATTTTAGTCACATTATCAGGACAAATAAATTATCCTTTTTTTTCTATATAAAATATCCTAGCAAACCATCAAATTACAGACGTACTAAGCAATAAAATTGTCGTGTAATCTTTTGTTCCGCATCGGTTCCCTTCACCGTCCTGCACGGCGCGGCATCATGGTCACCCTATTGTGCCCTAAATACTAGCTGTTAATCAATTTTGCTAAATTACTAGTGACTTTGTTAACATGAGTAGGAGGTTTGATTCCCAGGTAACACTTCTGAATTTATTATTTTGGATCGGCATGATGGCTACAATTTGATTGCCTTCGTGGCTGGTTGGTTAGACGCCGGGTGTGAAACGAGAGGCCGCGGGTTCGGTTCCCGCATCGAGACAAATGTTTGAACCACAAGTATTTGTTTCGGGTCTGGGTGTTTGTGAGACCGAAAAGTCTATCGTAGTTTCTGATACGACTCAAGACTTAATTGCATTTTCTTATAATTAAAAAAAACGAGCATGTCATTCGCCCGAGGGAAAGCGATACCATTGCTCATAGACAGTAGCGAAAGCAAACAACACCATGAATTACAGAGCAATGCTTAGCATTCCCCTGCGCTCGCCATCCTGAGACCTAAGATGATAAGTCTCTTTATGTCCAGTAGTTATTCTGGCTACAATGTCCTTCAAACCGGAACACGACAGTGCATTTACTTTGCTGTGTGGCGGGAGAAATAGACATTGCGGTGGTACCTACCCACGCGGCGTGTCACATATGGGAGACCTACCACCAGTGAAGACTATGAAACGCTTAATTGCAAGGTTGGCTGCCTGATATATATTTTGAGAGTAAAACTTTTAATTCTGTTGTAGCACAACTGTTAAGAATAACTAACTATAGATCGTCCGCAATCTTTTGACGTCCGAATGCGTTGTTGTCAGGGCTGGACAAAATACATGATTTGCCTTCATTAAAATACCAATTACAAACTACTTCATGTCAATAAAAGCATGATCAACCAATCAAAATAGTACGAGTATCATCATCCATCCATCAGCCAAAGGAAGTCCACTGCTGAACATAGGCCTCTCCCAATGATTTCCACAGTGACCTGTTAGAGGCAGCGTCCCTCGCTGCGCTTTCCGCTTCGTGGCCTCCATTCCAGAAAATAAAAATAAAATACAAATACAAAATGCGTATTTGTATTTCAATTACAAGTAATTCAAATACTGTCCAGCCCTGGTTGTCATGCTGTTGTCAAAATATTAGGAACAGTTTTTCTCTCTTCACATTTTATTATATTTGACATGTTAAAACTATTATATTACAAATATAAATGATCGTTATTTTTTTTTTATTTATGTATATTAGGGAAACATACAGAACTATTACAATTAATATTGGTTTTATATAAATATGAAACATAATCCAACAAAGTTTCCACCGAAAGCTAATACATATTATCAGAAACAAGTGAACGGGAATATTACACTAGACCATGAATACAAAATAGAAAACAGAAGTAACAGCAGTATTTAACTTTAAATTATGGAAAAATTAAACTGTATAAAAATAAAAACAATTTCATTGAGCTATTAATTAACCAACATTGCAATCCTTAGCCATAACTGCTTTCTTAAAACGAAAGTGATTCATAGAAAATATCAATGTCGGAGAAAAAAGTGTTAAAATAGTGTGACGATCTATAAATGAATCTATTAGATGAGTAGTTATATATGAAAACATATCTCAAACAATACGTTAAATAGATTTTTTTAATTTATTTTTAATAATTATTATTGTTATATTGTATTTATGTATCGTATCGTTTCCTGCCTGGCCCAAAAGCCCGCGGAAAAATGTTTTACCCTACTGTTGTGGGAGAATTAATTATAAATATAAAGATAAGAATAATAAAAACTCTTTATTTAGCACCTAATATAGTAACATAGTGAAGTGCGTGGTGGCCTGTTGGTAAACGGATCAGACGCGGCTGCCTACATGTTCACGGTGGTTGCGGGTTCAAATCCCAGGGCACACCTCTGACTTTTCGGAGTCATGTGTGTATTGATAGTCAATCACCACGCACTATAGCGGTGAAGGAAAACATCGTGAGGAAACCTCCATACCATAGCGATTTGTATAAGTTTCTATGGTATGTAAAAGTCCGCCAACCCGCACTAGGCCAGCGTGGTGGACTATATGGCGTAACCACTCTCAATCGTACTCTCGATTGTAGAGGAGGCCCGTGCCCTGCAGTGGGTCGTATATGGGCTGATACAATACAATACAATACAAAAAATGTTTAAAAATAGTTGATAAGAAAGTGTAATTGTTTGTTGCACCTTAAAAATAAATAAAAAAAAAACTATGGGGAATTACGCCTCTGGAAGAAAGGACTACTGTCTTTACTTTCTGTACACTCCATTGCTTTTTTAGTTTTATTTATTATTATTATTTTATTTGTATTTCCAAATTTCGCCACGCTCCAATGGAATTTATATGAAATATGCAATATGTATTGTGCATTATTATAAAATAAGCACGTCACAAAGATGTACTCTATTCCAATCCCTTGGCAAGGCCGCCACAACAAAGCGTTGCGTTCACGTGCTATTGCAATCGTTCAGCATTATTGCAAGGATTTATAATAATATAATATAAACAGGTACAAGCACAGATTTAAATAAATAATTATAAAACTCGATTTATTTCAGGTAAACAGACCCTTACAAAATTACTCAATCTTGAGTCTATATAGACTTCTTCAAGTTATTGACAAGTATCAATCAAGACCAAATCGCTTTAAAAACAAAAAAAAACGACTTAAAAAAGTACTAAAAAGTAACAAATGTGGACTATATGGCCTAACCACTCTCAATCGTACTCTCGATTGTAGAGGAGGCCCGTGCCCTACAGTGGCTCGTATATGGGCTGATACAATACAATACAATACAAAACCGACTTTGAAATTGTAATAAAAAGAGAGAAATAAAACTAATCTTTTAATACACCTAAAATACCTAAATATGCCAACAATTTTTGAGGTCGGTGCCAGCTGGCCGACTATAAGCTTTATGACATCACGCTACAAACTAAGCGGGTAAAACCGCGGGGCATAGCTGGTCAGCTGGCACCGACTTCAAAAAATTTGTTTAATATTTACATACTGTAGACATTCTTACAAATCGCTATGGCATGCAGGTTTCCTCACGATGTTTTCCTTCACAGTTATAGTGCGTGGTGATTGGCTATCAATGACATGACTCAGAAAAGTCAGAGGTGAGTCCTAGTATTTGAACGCGGCTACCGTGAACATGTAGGCAGCAAGTCTGGTCCGTTACCAACAGGCCACCACGCACTTATTTGTCTGTAATATTAAACCAAATGAGCTCGATATTTTGTAATTCTACATACATAAACACACGCCTTTTTCCCGGAGGGATAGGCAGATGTGCCACCAGAACACCCACGTTTCGCCTTGTTAATCCGTCCCACGATGTGATAGGGGGCGAGCCTATCGCAATATCGCGCACAAATTCCTGCCTCCGGGCAGATAATGAATAGAAAAATCCAATATCACTTCGCCCGACCCGGGATTCGAACCCGAGACCTCAGCTTTGCAATCGTACCGTACCACTACGCCACCGAGGCAGTCTGTTTATAATTCAGTCATTTTATAATTCTAGTTACTTTTTTACTCCATATGCTTAGAGTATGTATTATATTGAGGGATCGCTGGGACTTCAAAAATGTAGATATAATAGTGTTGCCGGGCAACCTTGTTCTGCCCTCCTATTGGCTGACATTTGACAAGTTGTCCAACATGCACGAATAATTTGAAAAAGAAAATATAAAAAATAATGACAAGCTATTGAATTCCACTTAAACTCGTTTAAGACGGATAATAATTAAATATATATATTTATTTAACACTTTATTGTACACCAAATACATAAAAAGTGGACAAACTTACAAAAAAAAATGTACAAGTGGCGGTCTTATTGCTCAAAGCAATTTCTGCCAGACAACCATGGGATGGATAAGCTAGCAAAAACGAAAGTTGGGGCAGTTGCAGGTGCACGAATATTTTTACATAGAGCTATTAATATATATGAATACACATACATACATAAATAACCATTATACATATACATATGGCGAACGAGGCAAACGCAAACGAGGCTTAAAGAGAGTACTTTCCTTAAGGTAGGCAGCGACTTTGTTGTGCTGGACCCCTGGCACTGCGGAGGTCTATGGGCAGCGGTAGCCGCTTTCCATCAGGCGGGCCGCTAGCTCGTCTGCCTATAAAGGCTTAAAAAAAAAAAACATATATATATATGAACATATACTTTCGGTTACCAACAGTGCGTGGTGGCCTGTTGGTAAACGGACCAGACGGGGCTGCCAACATGTTCACGGTGGTCGCGGGTTCAAATCCCAGGACACACCGCTAACTTTTCGGAGTCATGTGTGTATTGATAATCACCATGCACTATAACGGTGAGAGAAAACATCTTGAGGAAACCTGCAACCCGTAGCGATTTAAAAAAAAATCTATGGTAAGTAAGTCCGCCAACCCGTACTAGGCCAGCGTGGTGGACTATATGGCCTAACCACTCTCAATGGTGCTCTATTTTGTAGAGGAGGCTCGTGCCCTGCAGTGGGACATATATGGGCTGATACAGTACAGAACCAACGGAATTGAAAATAATTAGTTAAATTTTCACTAATATAGCCGCTATCAACATTACGAACAAAAAACTACGTTTTTGAAGACGCAATTGACAGCGCTCCCTCTTTATTATAAATACTCTAAGATACTTACTTTTTTATGCAATAACAAAGGAAAGTCTCTTCTGCCTATCAATATGAATTAAAGTTTTTATGCTAAGTATTACTTCAATCTCACCTTGAACTTATAATACATATAAAGTTATCTAACTTCGCTTAACATTCGAATAGCGTACTGTACGTGTCTATTTACCATACAAGGCTGAATGTCGTAATGTTTAACAGACCGCCATTTTATGTCATATTGGCTTTTAGGCTCGGAAAAGGATCTATAAGTCGACTTAGGATGCTTTTTTTTAAAATAGATAGAGTGATTCAAGGTTTATATGGATAATAAATTTAAGAGATTTCCCAGTTCTTACGAAACATAATATGCATTTGGTGTGGAGTGGAATCAAAAAAACATCTGCACCCAGGCGAAGCTAGGACAGGCCGCTAGTTATGCAATAAAAGATAAAAAACATTTTAATTTAAACATTGTAAGGCTGCATAGTATTGATGCCTTTGTCATGTTATGAATGAGTTAAAAAGTGAAAGTGTTGGCGGGAAATCTGACAGGAATGTTGAATATTTTAATTGATTCGGCAACTAGAGTAGCGTATGTTGTGTAAAAATTACATGCTTTGCAATTATTGCATACGCTAACGCGTACATATTGAAATATTCATTTTTAGTGAGGGATTAAAGTGTGTTTTTGTTTATATGTTTGGCGCCAATTTGAAAAATTTTAGAAGTTTTCAACTTCATAAATTTAATTAAGAATAAATGATCCAGGAGGTTGATGATTAAAATTTACCATGTTTCTTTTAGGTACATGTAGTTGTTATTTTCTGTACTTAATACCTATTAATAAGATATCCTATTTGATTTTTTAAACACCATTTTTTTAAGCTTTTATAAA
This sequence comes from Theretra japonica, assembly GCA_033459515.1. Lineage (NCBI taxonomy): Eukaryota > Metazoa > Arthropoda > Insecta > Lepidoptera > Sphingidae > Theretra > Theretra japonica. Next base: position 1,532,455 of record CM065952.1, read on the forward strand.
TTGACACCATGCTAATAGTCAATCAGATGAATAATTCATTTAAGAATCAAATCTAACTCAAACTTTTTTCATTGTTGCAGGCACCATTCTAAATTCAAAAAGAGCATGCTCATCGAACACTGAATTTGAAAAAGGAATACGAAAATGGCGCCACAAGAGCGAACGCCTTACGTCGAGCAAGAGGAGGATTCCCACCAAAATTCCATAGACAACCTGTCAAATATAAACCTAAGTGGGAGTTTCGTTAACAAAGCGTACGAGAATGATCCCTCAGACAGTGTTGCCAACCCAACAAACGAAAAAAACAACGAAAAAGAAAAAAAAGCGACTGATTTCGACGATCTATTACCCTACGTGGGAGAATTCGGATTGTATCAGAAGATTTTGTTCCTATTAATGATACCATTTGCATTTTTCGTAGCATTTGTGTATTTTTCGCAAATTTTTATGACACTCGCGCCGGAACAGCATTGGTGTTGGGTGCCAGAATTAGCCAACTTGACAGTCGAGGAGAGGTGAGTGACCTTTGATTTTAAATTTTTTTTTTTAAAACTCAATTTCCTGAAATATTTTAAACGTGGTTCGAAAATACTGGTTCTGATTTTGGGTTCATCTGACATAGCACGATAAAGGTTAAATCATAATTTTTGATTGACATAATTCTTAAATAAACTTTTCCTATACCGAGAATCGAACCTCGATCCTTGCGTTTTGTCGTATTTTGGTAAAAAATCTGAATTTTAGATGTTTTTACCGACTTATCTTAAACCACGAACAAGGCCGCGATCAAAACCTTAGCTAGATTCGCGATCAAAAAAATAGTAAACAATTCAAAATAATATTTACATTAAAATTCCCGCACCAGAATCGAACTGGTGACCTTACACGGCTATTTACTAGTCGTTAAAACGCGCGGAAACACACTAATGACATTTTAATATCTTCACGTACTTAAACACGACCTTAAGTTATATGGCTAAATGTAGCTTAATTGTGCATTAACTTAATTGAAAAATAGTTTACGCTTGTATAATAAGCATGTTTCAAATTTTCAAGTTTAACTTCAAATTTCTTTTTTTGTCAAACATAAGTAAACGTCAGACCATGCAAGGTGTTCAGATAAAAAATGATCAATTATGTTTGGTCTTAATGGCGTACAAATTTCCATTGTTTAATTTTGAACAGCATTTAATCATTTCTAAACAGACATTATAAGAAACATTATTATAAAACAGCATGACAATTGGTCGTAAAATGGCAGATATTATTTTAGTAGTGCACTGGGGAATCTCGCTTTCTCTTTCGCACGCACGCGCCTCATAGAACATGACGTCACAGGACGTTAGTTGCATCCTTTTCTTTTCCTCCTACCGCCAAATTTGAAAAAAAAAATTGTTTAATATTAAACGTATTTAAAAAATATTTCTTATTACGATTTTGCATAACGTAACATTAGGATAAAAATAATAATAGAAATTGAGTTAAGCCGCTAATACGATGTATGAAAATGTATGTATTTACCACCCAATATACGATATTAGGAATAAAATAAAAAAAAAATCGTCGCTTTTTTTTTGCAAAAAATTTAGCTGCATTGCGTTTAAAGTGACTAAAACTACCGGCTACTACTGGCTTTGTTTTCGTTAGCAGTCTTGATATACCCTGTATACTAATATATAAAGCTGACGAGTTTGTTTGATCGCAATAATCTCAGAAACTACTGGTCCGAATTGAAAATTTATTATCGTTTTGGATAGCCCATTTATCAAGGAAGGTTTTAGGCTATATAACATCACGCTATGACCAATAGGAGCGGAGCACTAACGAAAAATGTTCCGCAAAACAATTTCCCGTCCAAACGTCTTTGTACCTGAGTGAAGCTGGGGGTACCGCTGTTTATATAAGGAGTAAGCCTACCCCATACCATTTGTTTCGGGTCTGGGTGCTTCTATGAGCTTAAAGTCTCAAAGATTCTGATACTACACAAGACTCGATCTTAGTGTGGGATCAGGACTATGTATGTGACTGTTGGGTGTATTTGTTTATTATTCTTTATTTTTCTTTGTAGGGTTGGTAGGGACCTCTGGTTTTACAGCCGGCGTCTAACCAACTGCGCTACAGATGCTGTTTCGTGTAATACTTTAATTGAAAATTATCTTTTGTATAATCTGACGTTGTTAAAATAAAGAACTCACGGAAGTCCCTTTAGCAAAATGATGTTTTCCAAGTATTAAGATCCGTTAGTTGCTACATCAAGGATATTACAATAAAAGCACCTAAAGGTTAAATAATGTATTTTGTAACTATAATCTACATGTTTTTAATAATTTGCATTGTTTTTGTTATTATACATTGTTTACATTTTGTTTGTTTTGTCTAGATTTTGTATATTTTTGTATCGTATCAGCCCATATTATACGTCCCAATGCAGGGTACGGACCTCCTTTACAATCGAGAGTACAATTGAGAGGGGTTAGGCCAAATAGTCCATATAGCAAAGTTTTGTTGGATTTTTCTATTAATTATCAGCCCGGAGTCAGGAGTTTGTGCCCGATATGTCGATAGGCTCGCCCCCTATCACATCGTGGGACGGAACACACAAGGCGAAACCTGGGTGTTCTGGTAGCACCTCCCCTTCTGGAATAAAGGTGTGATGTTTATGTATGTATGTAGTATATTTATAAATCTTTATAAAGCACGACACTGTGACAACACTGCTTGATGGTAAGCGCAGTGCAGATAGAGTATCAAAATGAGATGTTCATCTCGACACAATGACGCATGATTGTATCCGGATATATACATGACATGATGACGGATGTTGACAGCCTCCGTGGCGCAGTTGGTTAGACGCCGGCTGTGAAACTAGAGGCCGCGGGTTCGATCCCCGCACCGACACAAATGTTTGTGTAAACCACAAGTATTTGTGTCGGGTCTGGGTGTTTGTGAGACCGAAAAGTCTCTCGTGGTTCCTGACACCCGCGATACAAGACTTGATCTTAGTGCGGGGTCAGGACTATGTATGTGACTGTTGGGTGTATTTATTATTATTTTATTTATATACACGACACGACACACGTGGCTCACTATGACGACTCGACTATGACCTTACTCTCAATCGTACTCTCGGTTTTAGAGGAGGCCCGTGCCCTGCAGTGGGACGTATATGGGCTCACAGTACAGTATAATGCCTCCACGATTTTCTAAGAAATATTATCGAATAGGGAATTGAACCTATTAAGGTTTAAAGATGTGTAAAATCGTGTATTCGGACGCGAATTCCTTGTAAGAATGTTGACGTCATAAATTGTTCGTGGAGTTTGTAACTATTCGCACTAAAAGTGTTCTTGGAGATTTTATTGTATATGTATTACGATATACATTTTAATTTATTATCAACCAGAAGGTGATAGGGGGCGACTCTATCGCCATATCGGACACAAACTCCTGACTCCAGGCTGATAACCGAAAAATCCAATATCACTTTGCCCGACCCGGGATTCGAACCCGAGACTTCAGTTTATAATCATACTGTAGGACAACTACGCCGAGGCAGTATCTGATCATGATATAATGTATTATATGCAAATTTAAATGCACGGACATCCCTTGTCGAATCTCAAGGTATTTTGTATATAGTTATTATAGAAATAAAGAATTTATTGTTTCATTCAGCTCTGATAATTATGGGAAACTTGTCTATTGGAATTTATACTTTATTAACAGTACACAAGGTTCAGATTTAAATGGCAGGGATTTGTTTGTTCTTGTTTGTAGAAATATAGACTTTATGGTGAAGTTGTAGGGTTAGTTTTCACATGGCAGATGTTTGTATGTTAAATTGCTTTGAAATAATCATATTCACGTGTAAGAATTGTAGCGTGAAATGTTAGGTGTATTGGAAATTAAGCTTTATTGATGAATGTTTGGGGTTTATTTTACGATGTCTGATGTTATTTAATTGATTACAATTACTAGTGTATGTAATAGAGCAATTATATTTTTAAAGGTTTTTTTTTTCAATTACGGGACTTTGATATTTTTCATTTAATATAAGATATTTTGTCAAAAAAAGAAAGTTTATACAAAACAAAGATCAACAATTTGACAATAGATTTTATTAAATGAACAATAAGCCCCGTGGTCCTGGGTTCGAATCCTACGCCAATAAATTTAGGTACCTTAAATATGCCATAACTCACAAGTTTTATACCTTTAAAACAACACATAATTAACTAAAACTAGCGATTTTGAAAATATATTATTTTAGGTTCGAACCTGCGACCTCCGTCCCATCACCCACACTAATGTAAATAAAAGAAAGTGCACAAACGGCTGTTTACAACCCAGGCCGGCATAAAAAGTACGGCCTAGTCATCGACCTTCGGGTGAGGTCAAAAGCAAAACGCTCGCGGCCGTTCCTAATGGCCTATTATGTGCCACGCTGGGCCGTTTCCGCCATTATGGTACGAACGACCTATTTAAGGACATTGACACCGTGGCTGGCTGGTTAGATTAGCTGTGAAACTAGACATGCAAGTTCGATCCCCGTGCAAACAAATGTTTTTGATGAAAAATATACTAGCTTTTCAATGTGCAATCAGGATTATGTGACTGTTGGGTCTGTGTTTCAGCTAATTAAAGTGGGGCTGTAATCAAGAGTGTGATTGAGAAGGGTTAGGCCATTTAGTCCAGCACCTAGTGCGTGTTGGCGGAATTAACATACAGTAGAAATTCTTACAAATCGCTACGATATGCAGGTGTCCTTTTGTTAGCCTTCCCATTTGAAAATACCATTAACAATTATCAAAGTTTTGTAGATCATTGTTGTATTGTATTGTATCAGCCCATATACGACCCACTGCAGGGCACGGGCCTCCTCTACAATCAAGAGTACGATTGAGAGTGATTAGGCCATTAGTCCCACACGCTGGCCTAATGCAGGTTGGCGGACTTTTACATACCATAGAAATTTATACATATCGCAATGGTAAGCAGGTTTGCTCACGATGTTTTCCTTCACCGTTATAGTGCGTGGTGATTGACTATCAATACTTTGTAGATCATGTGCTGTAATAACTTACCATTTTGTGGCCCTTTTAAAATATAACTTCTTAACTTCAGAAAAAAACTTCTTCAGGTTGTGAATCTCCGTGGCTGGTTGGTTAGTCGCCGTCTGTGAAACAAGTGACGCGGGTTCGATTCCTGCACTGAAACGAATATTTGTGATTTGTTGACTCAATTAATGTTATTATTTAGAAAGACTATGTTATCAAAAATTGTAAACAGAAAGAGTTTTAAAATATGTTTGCATAGTACTTACACACACGTCAAGCCTTTTTCCCCTAAAGGGTAGGCAGAGTTGCTATCAGGATACCCACGTTTCGACTTATGTGTTCCGTCTCATGATGTGATAGAGGGCGAGCCTATCGCCATATCGGGCACAAATTCCTGACTCCGAACTACGATGAATAGAAAAATCCAATATTTGACATATGACCTGGCCCAAGATTCGAACCCGAGACTTCGGTGTTGTAACCGTACCGTAGTACAACAGCGCTACCGAAGTTGTCCAGAAATCCAAGTAATCAACAAGTTACGAATATTTCGTAGGTACTTAAAAAAAAAAAAAAAAAAAAATAGAATAGTAAAGTAAAATAGGTAGTATAGTAAAATAGGTTTTAAAGCTATCTATGAATAAGGTAAGTGTTTGTGAGACCGAAAAGTCTCTCGTTGTTTCTGATTGACATAGATCGTTAGTGTGGGGTCAGGACTAGCATGACTGTTGGATGTGTTTATTACTTAAAAAGTCCTTTACAATTTAAGGCATTTTCCAAATGGAAAAACTCAAAGGTGTCAATGAAAAACGTCTTAACCATTCGTTGCAAATCGTTTCCTTTTCACAAACGTTTTTAGAGCAATTCTTAACCTTTTTGCTCTCGATAATTGTTCTGTACCATCTTGTTCCGCAAGAAAAACCATCGGGTTTTTAGCGTGATGTAACTTCAGTGCGAAATAATTCATGCACATACCAATTATGACCTTTACAAGATATTCAAGAGCACATCTATGACCTGTGGAGTCATGTATGCATGTGTATTGATAGTCAAACGTATTAAAACGGTGAAGGAATCATCGTGAGGAAACCTGCATACCATAGCGATTTGTATGAATTTCTACGGTATGTAAAGTCCGCCAACTCGCATTAGTCTAGCGTGATGGACTGTATAGCCTAAGCTCTCTCAATAGTACTCTCGATTGTAGAGGAGGCTCGTGCCCAGCAGTGGGGCGTATAATGTGGACTGATACGATACAAAAATATACAAAATCTAGACAAAACCAACAAAATAAAAACATTATAACAAAAACAATGCAAATTTGAAAAAACATATAGATTATAGTTACAAAATACATTATTTAACCTTTAGGTGCTTTAATTGTAATATCCTTGATGTAACAACTAACGGATCTTAATACTTGGAAAACATCATTTTGCTAAAGGGACTTCCGTGAGTACTTAATTTTAGCAACGAAAGATTATAAAAAAGATAATTTTCAATTAAATAAATTCAATTGAAATAAATACACCCAACAGTCACATACATAGTCCTGACCCCACACTAACATCGAGTCTTGTGTCTGGGGTATCGTGCCCTGCAGTGGGACGTATATGGGTTGATAAGTGATACTGGTAGTAGGTCTCTCATATGAGGGTAGGTACGACCGCAATATCTACTTCTTTCGCCAAACAGCAGTGTACACGCATTGCTGTGTTCCAGTTAAAGGACATTGTAGCCAGCGTAACTACTGGAATGAGACTTAACACCTTATGTCTCAGGATGGCGAGCGCAGTGGAATGCCAAGCGTTGCGTTGTAATTCATTGTGTTTGGTTTTGCTATTGTTCATGAGCGGTCGTATCGCTCACTGCCAGATGAATGGCATGCTCGTCTCGCCATACATTGCAATAAAAAATACTGGTATACATTTACCCCACAGACGAGCACTAGCCATCCCACCGAAGATGGATGGCCCGTTCTCCCACGACAGATGTCACATGTACTCCGCGGACTGGAGCCTGGCGCTGGCCCAGGGCAGGAGCACGCCTGATGACGAATGGCCGATCGTTGCCTGCACCAACGGCTGGGAGTACAATAGGAGCGATGTGCCATATGAGACTATTGCTTCCCAGGTAAGATTTATAGTGTAGTCAATCTCTTCCCCCCCCCCTCTCTTCAAGCACAGGAAGTCCTCTAACATAGGCCTCACCCAAGGTTCTCTACATCTAGATAGTACAATAAGAGCAGTGGAAATTATGCAATATGGCAAGTTTTACCATTTGTAATTTTTCGTTATTCTCCGTCAAAATTTGTAAGCCTTAAAAGTGGAATTTAGTAAATAAAAGTAGCTTTTATCCTTCTCCATACTTCAGACTACGTATTTGCAAAACTTCATCACAATCGGTTCAGTAGTTTAGTCATAAAAATGTAACAAAGTTACATTCACATTAACACTCTCAATAATGTCATCAACTTCTCCATATCATTAAATATGTTAATTTATCACAATTTCAATGTTCTAAATTTAAATATAGTCTATCTCTCTCCCCCTCGCAGTTGGACTGGGTGTGCGACAAGGACAACCTACCGGCCACAGCGCAGGCCATATTCTTCTGTGGCGCTATCGTAGGTGGATTGGTGTTCGGCTGGATCGCTGATAAGTACGGACGGATCCCGGCTTTGGTTGGTAAGTATTTGCAAAATACCGTATCAACCGATAAACAGGGAGCGCAGGAAAATGGCGCACTTGCTCAGTTGGATACAAGGGCATAATATTAATATCATAATGAAGAAATAATATTTGGAAAATACCTATCCGTTTTGGAGTTATGACATTATAAAGTTTTAAGAATTACCACCACCTTTTCGAATAAAACCGGTTGGGATGGGTAAAGCGCAAGATTTTAACATATACGTATTTTTTCGTTTCGTCGTTTATTAAATAGTTAACGAAATAAACAGTGAAAATAATTTTGAACAACAACAAAACTTTCATAGACTTCGCCTTAACATTTGTTACACAGGTATAGTATTTGGCGCAATATGTTAAGGGGAAGCACGTGTGTTGGTAATTGTTAATTACTCGGCGTATTTGTTATTATCAGACTAAGCTATGAAAATGCATTTTAATCTAGACGCAATCACGATTTACTAAAATGTATATTAGTAAGTGCGCCGTTTGTTTGCACACCCTGAATAATTTCCCATTGCCACAAAATATTAACAGGAGTCAAGCTCCATACAAAACGCGCTAGATCAACGCACACATAGACAGCGTTCATCGACACGATATTCGAGACCGATCGAGACCAGTGCGAGCGCGAGTTTCACCCGCTTCGGACACGCATCTAGTGATATTTTTGTGCAAAGATGGAGCAAAATACAATTGTTCAGTTGATGTATGTTTAAATTCTACTTTAAACAATCAATCAAACGATACGAGTGCTATTACCACCATACTTGTTTTCGCATAAGCCAGAGTTAACAACCCTAGCGCGACCGCCGAGCGTAGTGTGAGTGTAGCAACAACAGTGAAGTACATACACAAGCTTCACTTCTGTTAGTATTCTGTGCTATTGCTGAGCACGAAAATTCTCTGCAACCAAGGATTCCATTCAGAGAATTTTGAATGAGACAGATGATCTTCACGCCTGCGCATAAAAATAACAACAACGCCTCTAGAAACTAACCACAATTGTTTAATTAAATAAATAAATACACCCAAGAGTCACATACACAGTCCTGACCCCACATTATGATCGAGTCTTGTTGTCGTGTATCAGGAACTACGAGAGACTTTTCGGTCTCACAAACACTCAGACTCGACACACTTGTGTATCACAAACATTATTGCTAAGTTCGTGGCCTCTCACAGCCGACGACTAACCAACCAATCACGGAGACTGTTGTAGTAGTCTGTCAGTCAGTGCTACCAACATTACGACCAAAAATATCTACGTAGACCAAAATTTATGATAGCGCTCCCCCTACATTAAAAATACTCTAAGGCTTAAAGATATTTTTAGAAAATTTACTACGTTCTTAGTTAACATAATATTTCCCATTCCAGGTACGAATATGATGGGCTTCCTGGCCGGCGTGGGGACCGCGTTCTGCAACAGTTTCTGGTCGTTCGCGCTTTGCCGGTTCCTAGTGGGACTCGCATTCGACAACTGCTTCACAATGATGTACATCCTTGGTGAGTAAAACATTAATAAAATCTAAATGTTCTGGTATCAGCCCATATACGTCCCGCTCAGGGCACGGGCCTTCTCTACAATCGAGAGTACGATTAAAATTGCCATACAGTCCACCACGCTGGCCTAGTGCGGGTTGGTGAACATTACAATAGATTTTTTATAAAAATTGATATGGTATGCAGGGGGTTACTCTATGATCCGAAATTAAACTCTAATGTTCGGACGTTCGACGTCTGCAGTACGTTTGTAATTTTCCGCTTCTAAAAATCAACACTATTCTCTATGATACTTATCATTCACTCCGAACTAAGTCTATAGTTAGGACGTACGATAGAGGATTCGAACACATCGTGGAGTACCTAGGCACATTCGTACAGTTTTACGTGCGACGTCCGAAGTTTCGAGGTTCGTTTCGGATCACAGTAACCGCCCTGGTTTCCTCACGAAGTTTTCCTTCACCGTTACAGTGCGTGGTGATTGACTATCAACACACATGAGTGAAAAGTCAGAGCTGTGCCTTTCCATTTGAACCGCGACCACCGTGAACATGTTGGCAGCCGCGTCTGGTCTGTTACCAACAGGCCACCACGCACTTACCACGTTGTTAATGTTGTTACTTGTGGCCGTGTCAGTAAATTCTACCGGATATAGTCCATTACCCAGCCTCGAATCCCCACCTCCGTTGAAGGTCTGTCTTTGTGCTGCGAAATGGTCAAGGGTAAGACGTGTTATATTTAAGGCTTTATAGACATTTGGGATAAAAACGTTGTGGTTTAAAGACTGCCTCGGTGGCGCTGTGGTACTGCGGTATGATTGCAAAGCCCAGGTCTCGGGTCCGAATCGTGGGTTGGGAAAAGTAATTTTTCTATTCATTATCAGCCCGGAGTCAGGAATTTGTGACAGATATGGCGATATGCTCGCCCCTGTCACATTGTGGAACACACAAGGCGAAACATAGGAGTCTTGGTAGCACATCTGCCTACCCCTTCTGGGAATAAGGCGTGAGTTTATATATGTAACTAAAAGCCAACTTTTCGTTCCAGTGTTGGAGTACGTTGGCCCCAAATGGCGAACGTTTGTAGCCAACATGTCCATAGCTCTGTTCTTCACGCTGGCTGCATCCGTGCTGCCCTGGATTGCGTTGTGGGCTGATGATTGGAGGAGGTTCACCCTCATCACTAGTGTACCTTTCATCCTAGCCTTGGCCACACCCTGGGTAGTTCCTGAGAGTGCCAGGTAATTCTTTTTTTATTTAATAGCCTTTGGTATAGGAGCAGATGGAAATTAATATAAATACTCAAATGAACTGCCTCAGTGGCGCAGTTTTACTACGCTATGATTACAAGGCTAAGGTCTTGAGTTTGAATCCCAGGTCGGGCAAAGTGATGTTAAATTTTTCTATTCATTATCAGCCCGGAGTCAGGAATTTGTGCCTGATATGGCAATGGGCTCGTCCCCTATCATATTGTGAATACACGAGGTGTGGGTGTTCTGGTAGCACCTCTGCCTGCCCCTTCTGGAAAAAAGGCGTAAGTTTATATATGTAGTACAGAACCGTACCCCTGTATCTATCTCTGTCACTCCCATGCAACACGCTATCTCCCTTCTCTGTCTGCGGTGTAGGTACACACAGCACGCACAGATTTTGTTCACATTGTCCAATAATATGTATTTATGTTTTAATCCTTCCAGATGGCTGGTCTCTCAAGGAAAGATCGACAAAGCGCTGGTCATCATGAAGAAGTTCCAACGCATCAACAAAACCGCCATACCAGAGAAGGTGTTAAGCGACTTCACTGTAAGTGTTTTTCTGTATCTGTATCAGCACATATACGATCCACTGCAGGGCACGGGCCTCCGACACAATCAAGAGTACGAGTGAGTGGGTTAGGCCACACCACAGCTACTTCCATATCAACATAAAAATCGGTCCAGCCGTTTGAACCTGAAGAACTAAGAAACACATAAACGCCTTTAAAATATTAGTAGAATGTATCTTGTACCAAAAACCATCTACTTTACTCACAGGAGTCATCAATGAAGACGATAAAAGAGTCAGAAGCTGAGTCCAGGTCGTATTCAGTCCTAGACCTGTTCAGGACGCCTCGTCTGCGCAGGAACTCGATCCTGCTCATCGTGATCTGGATGGCGATTTCCTTGGTGTTCGACGGGCACGTCAGAAACGTAGGGTCCCTCGGTCTGGACATCTTCTTGACGTTCACTATCGCTTCGGCCACCGAGCTGCCAGCTGATACGTTTCTTACTGCTGTTTTGGATAGGTGAGTGAAGCCATTTTTGAACAAGCACACATCACGCCTGTTCCCAGAAAGGTAGGCAGAGGTGCTATTAAGATGCCCACGTGGGTAAAATGAAAATGAAATGAAAACAATTTATTGAATCCATTAAAATGTTCAACATTATTTAGATTCAGTCATTTTGTTCTACCATCCGGTTCGGAAAGCGGTTTTCACTAGAGAAGAACGGGCAAGAAACTCTAGTGTTGCTCTTTTTAAAACCAGTTTACAATATCATGATTATTACAAAAGTTACAAGTTGGTCTAAATCAGAGCAGTTCATTGATAATTTATTATTTAATAAAAAAGTCTATTTTTCCCGCTAAACAGTAGTGTAATTGCACTGTTGTCTTTTAGTTTGAAGGAGATTTATAGCCAGAGCAACTACTGAACATAATGAGACTTAAGGATGGCGAGCGCAGCATGACAAGCATTGCTTTGTAATTAATGGTGTTCGGTTTTGCTAGTGTTCATAGGCGCTCGTATCGCTTACCATCAGGCGAATGGCATGCTCGTCTCGCCATTCACTGCAAAAAAACTGTACTAACATTAACTTTCTATGGCCTATGCTCCATGGTATCTAATAATTGGCTATATGATTACATACATACATAAACTCAAGCCTTTTTTCCCAGAAGAAGTAGGCAGAGGTTCTCCTGGTTCAACTAGGATCACCCACGTTTCGCCTTGTCTGTTCCGTCCCAGAATGTGATAGGGGGCGAGCCTATCGTATAACAATGCACCAACCTTGACTTTCTATGGCCTATGCTACATGGTATCTAATAATTGGCTGTTTGAGTATTTTCTGGAAAGAGTTTTAGAATCTATAGTTGATAATTCTATACCTCTTCCAATTATTTATATGTTTTCAAAGAGTTATATAAAACGAATAAACTTGTTTTCCTTTATTACTAAACAATATATCACCAAAAAGGTAAGTCACGTGACATTTAAAAAGTGACGTCACGTATTATAAATCGTGAATGTTCTCAGTGGCAGAGACGAATGAAAATTGTAAATTGTGACGTCACACGATGTGCAATGACAGCTGAGGCGTTTTGTTACTTGTAAACAACACAAGAAATCGCCTGTCTCGGAGTCGCAGTTGTAGTATGGTATGATTGCAAAGCAGAGGTTTCGGGTTCAAATCCCGGGTCGGGCAAAGTTGTATTGGATTTTTCTATTCATTATCAGCCTGGAGACAGAAATTTGTGCTTGATATGGCGATAGGCATGCCCCCTATCACATGGTGTGACGAAAAATACAACGCGAAACGTGGGTGTCCTGGTTACACCTCTGCCTACCCCTTCTGTGAAAGAGGCGTGAGTTTATGTATGTATGATAAGAAATCGCGAACATATGTTAGAAAAATAAAATACTTACAATTTATCTTCATGTAAAAAAATATATCCATTATCCATAATTATTGCTTGCTAATAAGCTATCATATCCAACACATTTTATATTTTATTTCCTCAACTGTCAAATACCCAATTGCTTCTGGTGAGGGTGTTGTGTCCAAAAATCTCCTGTAGTTTCTGACAAGACTTGAATTTCATGTCAGGGCTGTGTGACATGTTTTTTCATTCTCAGGTGGGGCAGGAGATGGCTAGCCTGCGGGTCCATGGTCATTAGCGGTATCTTCAGTCTTCTAGCCACCGCTGTACCAGTCGGTAAGTCAAACATCACTCCTTTTTCTCAAAGGTCATCCACAATTCGCCTTTTTTTTACACTGGCACGGCATAATGACTGCACTGCACCTGATGGTGAGCGCAAATGCCATCCAGAAAGAGTATCGAATAGCATCAGACGGCGGTCCCATGCCATTCGACACAATTATGCCGGCCTGCTGAGATGCTTGATGCCTTGTGTGTTTCGTCCAACGATGTGATAGGGGGCGAGCCTATCGCTATGTCGATGGCTCCAAGGTATAGAGGCGAAATTGCCACTTAAGCCTTTTTTTAATTATCTGCGCAATGGCTTTATTTTACCCTATTCTATGATATGAAAAAAAGAAAACGTTGGGTAGACCAGACATAAATTTTAGGCAATTCAAACAGATCAGATTCAGATTATTGTAAGTGATCACTGTCGCCCATGAACATCCACAACGCTGGATCATGGATGTGTTGCCGGACCAATTGGGAGGGGAGCGGGAAGGAAAAAGGATGGGAAGCGGACAGGGGTTTTGGGCATCCGGCAGTCTCGCTCACCGAACGAAACGCGACAGCAAAGTAATTGCTGCACGTCGATCTCCTGTGAGACAGTGGTACCACCCCGACGAGCCTGCCCAGTCATGCTGAGTCATGACTGACAACAACGTGGCTCTACCACATTTCAATCAGCGTAAGGCCAGGACCTTGTATGACTGTTCTGTTTATTCTTACCAGGAGGACCTTCAGCCTCTCTAGCCATCCTCGGCCGCTTCGCCGTGAACATCTCCTACAACATAGGACTACAATATGCCGCTGAGCTCCTGCCTACTGTGGTCAGGGCTCAAGGGGTCGCCCTCATACACATCATGGGCTATGTAGCCTCCATTGTGGCGCCTTTTGTAGTCTATCTGGTGAGTTTTGTAGTCATTATTCTTGCTTATATTAAGTGTGTTGGGTCAATGGTTTTTTGGAGGGCAATACAGGGTGTACAAAACAGCAGGCCGGGCTCTGTGGAGTACTTTGGGAGAGGCCTATGTCCAGCAGTGGACTGCAACAGGCTGATGATGATGATACAGGATGTAAACGTTTATTGGAATGGATAAATAAAGACTGAAAAAGAAAGAAAAGAAGACATAAAAAATGAGTTCGTGTTGCTGAAGAAGTTTCTTGTTTGGTCTCTACATACATAACATACATAAACACACGCCTATTTCCCAGAAGGGGTAAGCAGAGGTGCTACGAGAACACCCACGTTTCGCCTTGTCTGTGTATTCCGACCCACGATGTGATAGGGGGCGAGCCTATCGCCATATCGGGCACAAATTCCTGACTCCGGGCTGATAATGAATAGAAAAATCCAATATCACTTTACCCGACCCGGGATTCGAACCCAAGACCTCAGCTTTGTAATCGTACCGTAGTACCACTACGCCACCGAGGCAGTTGGTCTCTACACAGACGTAATTTAACGTTTATACAGGTTATATAAGGACTGCTACCAAAAACGAAGCCAGTTGGTTTTAGTGACTTTAGACACAAAGCAACAAAATTTTTGAAAAAAAAGCGACGATGTTTTTTTGATTTTTTTTCCTATCATCGTATTTGCGTGGCAAATACATAATTTTTTTCTAAAAAAAAATAATGACACCCTTTTATTTTTAAAGACGCTTTAGTACGCAAGGGTTTAATCTATAATTTTAGCAAAAACTATGCGTTTACCATATAAACACAATGATATAAAACCATTACAAAAAATATCGTCGCGTTTTTTTGCAAAATGTTCAGTTGGATCGTGTCTGTAGTCACTAAAACTACCACCTGGCCTCGTTTCGGTAGCAGACTTGATGTACCTTGTATATAACATTTTTCATTGTGTAAAGGGAAATAATAACGATACTAAATGTAGAAATCTGTGAGTAAGGCCTTTCATCAACAGTCGACTTCTTTTGGCTGATGATAAAATAATCTACAAAGTTAAATTTTAACGCTATTATTCAAATATTGTACACTTCTCTTGCATCAAATAACTGGTTTTTTTAATTGATTGGTATTCAAAAGATTTGGCGAAGGCCTATGTGCAGCAGGGGACATCAGTATAGGCTGATGATGATGATGATTCAAAAGATATTGAAATAATATTAATCGTCTTCAATTTCTTAGTTGTAATACTACAATACTATTTCCCCAGGCCAACATCTCCCAAGACCTTCCGCTCCTAATCCTGGGCGCTCTGGGCGTGGCTGGCGGCCTGCTGTGCCTCTTCCTGCCCGAGACCATGGACACCGAGATGCCGCAGACCCTGCAGGATGGAGAGGACTTCGGCAAGGATCAGAGGTTCTGGGACAATCCTTGCTTCCCTAGGTAAATACGAATTTCATAAGCTACTAACTCTTAGTTATTTTTTTTTATTAGCCCATATACGTCCCACTGCTGGGCACGGGCCTACTCTACAATCGAGAGAATCGATTGACAGTGGTTAGGCCATATAATCCACCACGCTGGCCTAGTGCGGGTTGGCGGACTTACATACCGTAGAAATTCTTTAAAATCCCTAGGGTATGCAGGTTTCCTCACGATGTTTTCCTTCACCGTTAAAGTGCGTGGTGATTGACTATCAATACACACATAACTCCGAAAAGTCAGAGGTGTGCCCTGGGATTTGAACCCGCGACCACCGTGAACATGTAGGCAGCCGAGTCTGGTCCGTTACCAACAGGCCACCACGCACTTCTCACTTAGATACGTACAATAGGGATGTTTCCAGTTTTCAATTTAGAATAGTATATACAGACAGCCATCGTGGCGCAGTTGGTTAGACGCCGGCTGTGAAACGAGAGGCCGCGGGTTCGATCCGACTGAGACAAATGTTTGTGTGAACCACAAGTATTCGTTTCTGGTTTGGAACACCAAAGAGTCTCTCGTAGTTTGTGATACGACACAAAACTCGATGTTAGTGTGGAGTCAGGACTCGTCAGTTGGGTGTATTTATTAAAAAGATTGAAGACACCGGCTGATCACTTTAGTATGTTTCCCGGCGCAAGTTGATTGACAAGCTTTATTCTCATGGCTTGATATTCTATCTAAGCTTCAGAAAGATTATCATCAGTTGAATTTGAAATTAAGACAAAAGTTTGTGAGGTCCACAAGTATTTGCCTCAGGTCTAGATGTCTGTGAGACCGGAAACTCTCTCGTAGTTTCTGATACCCACAAGACTTGTACTGTACTGTATCAGCCCATACACGACCCACTGCAGGGCACGAGCCTCCTCTACAATCGAGAGTACGATTGAGAGTGGTTAGGCCATATAGTCCACCACGCTGGCCCAGTGCGGGTTGGCGGACTTTTACATACCATAGAAATTTATACAAATCGTTATGGTATGCAGGTTTCCTCACGATGTTTTCCTTCACCGTTATAGTGCGTGGTGATTGACTATCAATACACACATGACTCCGAAAAGTCAGAGGTGTGCCCTGGGATTTGAACCCGCGACCACCGTGAACATCTAGGCAGCGGCGTCTGGTCCGTTACCAACAGGCCACCACGCATTGAGACTTGATTGATCCTAATATGGGTTCAGGACTATGTATGTGACTGTTCGGTGTATTTATTTATTATTTATAATTATAGTCAGTAAACTCTTCAATTCCAGAAAAAACAAAGAGGAACAACCAGAAAGATACACCAAGAGGTCTTCAGTGTCCAAAACAGAAGCCCAGGAGTTTGTCAGAGCTGTTCCCAGTGCCATAGGCTCTAGGGCATCCATCAGGGCGTCAGTCAGGGCTTCCACCAGATCTAGGAAACGGGAAGAACGAACGGAGAACGTGGTATAAGACAAGATTTAAATATTTATAATTGATCTCTAAATTTCTAGGATATGAGTGATTTCGAAGTCAAATTTTGGGGGAAAGTATATTTGGAACATTTTGAAATGAGCTTTCCCAGGAAAATGGGCAGAAGCCTTGTAGTTTTAAAGGCCAAAAGGCCTTAAAAAGGACCTGGTTAAGGTTGCAGGGAGCCGCTGGATGCTTCCAACAGGTCGATAAGGAGATCCTTGGGGGAGGTCTGTGTTCAGCACTGGATTTCCTGTGGCTGAAAATAATTTCAAAACACGAAGCAAGTCATGAAAAATATTTCCAATTTCATTTTACTACAAAAGTATTCATTTATTTTTGTTGTTTGGCAATTTTTTTGTTTAATAAAATACTTTGTGTATTATGTTTCTATGCCAGAGGTAAATAAAGGATTTTTAATCTTGCATGAATTAAAAAAAATGTAATACCAGTGATCAATATTCATAGGTTACTATTAATGGTCTAGGCACCAGTAATGGACAGTTTAAAGCATAATTTCCATTAGGAAATTGTCAGT
The DNA here is from genome assembly GCA_033459515.1 of Theretra japonica. Taxonomy (NCBI): domain Eukaryota; kingdom Metazoa; phylum Arthropoda; class Insecta; order Lepidoptera; family Sphingidae; genus Theretra; species Theretra japonica. The sequence goes on from CM065952.1 coordinate 1,550,033, forward strand.
CAAACTCTTTTTACTGCAGGTGAAATGTATTTCAAATATTAATTTCTATAATGCTGCTTAGTTTACTCTTAAAATACAAATGGAAATAAGAAAACTAAACTATTCTGTCTAACTGCTCGAACATCCCGACTGCAATAGAGGTTTGTCAATGTAATGTCAACTTAATGTCAGTTTAAATAGGGTTTATTTTAAACAAGCTGTGATCAGTTTGAAAAACTGCTATAGCGGTCGGGAGGTTCACGTAGCTACTTTTTCTTGTTTAATAAAGTGTTCATAACTGGTTCCGCGACCTTTACATGACTTTTATGTAGTACAAATATATAGATTTCATTTAAAACTGTTATAATAGTTGATTTTCAATAGTATATTTTTGTTGCAATTACTTATTTCTTGTTAAATACCGTTTTATGATTTTTTCGTTTAGTTGATTATTCTAAAAAGTCGAAATTGTCCTGTTTGATACTTGTCAATAACTTAAGTCTAAATAGACTCAAACTGGATTGAAGAAACGCAGACCGAACTATTTGTACTAAAAATATCTTGCCGCTAATTTTAGTTACCTTAATATAATCCCCAATAAAAAAAATTAAAAAACTAACACTGTCCATTAAAAATGTGTTCGTATATAATAATTTATAAATATTACGCACAAATAATACAGTATTAATTCATAATTTTTATTAAAATATTTTGTTCTTTTTAGGCTGTATATTTAAATTTCTTTGGCCTGTGATCGAATAGAAAAAAAAATTACAATACACAAAGGACTTTTCCTCTTAGCTCGTAAGTAGTTCGTTCTTAAATAGCATTAGTAAGTTAATTAACTTAATTTTTGCTATCATTATTTAATAGTGTGTAATTTAGGTTAAAACCGTATATGTGATGTATCAAATGTGACAGCTGTCATTGTGACATTGACAGCTGCTGTCAATAGATGAAGTGAGGCGAAGGACAAAAATCATAGAGCTTTGCATAAATGTATACCGTTTGGTGGAAACATGACAATATTGATTTTATTGTTATACACTACAACTTTACTACTGTTCGTAACAAAAACAAATAATAACCCTATAACTACTGGATATTTTTGTCTAATTATGAAATATGTATGAAATACCTTTTTTTCATAGAATTTAAAGGAATTGTTTCATTATTGATGTCTTATTTCATTCAACATTTTAAAGTATTTTGATTGGCTTTTAGCGACAATGTTTTAATATCTTAATGTTGTCATGTTTTCACTATTCTGTATGTAAAACCACAATACATAATGGATACGAAAAATCGGTACTGTGCCTTATAAAAAGCATGTAATGCAGGGTTATTATACTTCAATTCGCCAATTTCCAATCAAAAATAACTAGATTAATGTTGATTTTTTTTCTCTTTACTTGTGCATGCCAGCCCGTCGTATTTTAATTTCTACCTAATTTCATCGGCCACTCGCAATAATAAAATTAATTTCGACACCTTCTCGAGTATTTGTATTAATTATAAAAATATTGAGAAAAACAATACAAAACAATATTTTTGATTTTTATTTTACCAATTCTAAACCTATTAATCGAATATACAAAGAAAAATAACCCTGTATTTGCATTTTAAATTAATTTCATTCCATTTCTAAAATCATAAACATGTGATTAGCTTAAGCAGACGCCATTATATGTTCGGAACAAATTATTAGAACATTGGAAAATCTCTGTGATATAATAAAATATGATATGTTTTTATGTTTTTTATTGACTTTACAAAAATGTATGACTTTTAGGCGTTGTTGGTGACACCCTGTGAAACGAAAGAGCGTGGGTTCGATCTCCGCACGAGAACATTTTTGTGCGGCCCTCAAATATTGATTGCAATTTTTCATGTGTTTTTAACTACTTACATATAAGATAACTGACAACCTCCACTAGGCCCGCGTGGTGGACTATATGGTCTAACTCCTCTCATTCGTACTCTCGATTGAACATGATCATTATTTATTGAATCCATTAAAATGGTCGACATTATTTAAATTCAGTCGGTTCGGAAAGCGGATTGCAGAGGACACTCGTGCCCTGCAGTGGGACGTATATGGGTTGTTAAATGAATAAATACACCCAACAGTCACATACATAGTCTTGACCCTACACTAAGATCGAGTCTTGTGTCGTGGGTATCAGGAACTACGAGAGACTTTTCGGTCTCACAAACACCCAGACCCGAAACAAATATTTGTGGTTCACACAAATATTTGTCTCGGTGCGGGGATCGAACCCGCGGCCCCTCGTTACACAGTCGGTGTCTAACCAAATGCGCCACCAAGGCTGTCAGTTTTTAAAGTTACAAATACAGTTAAAATAACATACATACATATGTATAAGGGTAGGCAGAGGTGCTAACAGGACGCCCACGTTTCGCCTTATGTGCTCCGTCCCACGATGCGATAGGGGGCGAGCCTATCGCCACATGAAGCACAAATTCCTGACTCCGGGCTGATAATGAATAGTAAAATCCAACATGACTTTGCCCGACCCGGGATTCGAATCTGAAACCTTAGCGTTATAATCGTACCGTAGTACAACGTTACTGAGGCAGTTGAGTAAAATAATATAGTTTTTTTATAAAATACTCTATAGATGTTAATTCGAACCCATACACCCAAGTTAATGTGTAACAACTAAGCCACGAGTCCCTGGAAACTAAAATAGTTTACGTAATTTTTTATCTTAAAGATTTGCGCAAGTCGCAACATGTCAGTATTGCAATTAAAGAATTGTCAGGCGCGAAAACATTGGCGTGCTAAGAATTCCGTACAAATATTATATCTATTTTGTATTTAATTGCATCGGTCCGGCATACGAGCAAACAGGTCACCTGATGGTAAGTGATCACTGCACATGAACATCCACAACGCTGGATCATGGATGTGTTGCCGGCCCATCAAATGATATGTAATTAAATTCGTTTAAAGTCACGTAGGCAATTAATAGCTCTTTTTTTTTATCATCGCATGTACGTCCCACTGCAGGGCACGGGTCTACTCTACAATCGAAAGTACGATTGAGAGTAGTTAGGCCATATTGTCCACCACGCTGGCCTAGTGCGGGTTGGCGGACTTACATACCGTAGAAATTCTTTAAAATCGCTACGGTATGCAGATTTCCTCGCGATGTTTTCCTTCGCCGTTAAAGTGCGTGGTGATTGACTATCAATACACACATAACTCCGAAAAGTCAGAGGTGTGCCCTGGGATTTGAACCCGCGACCACCGTGAACATGTTGGCAGCCGCGTCTGGTCCGTTTACCAACAGGCCACCACGCATGTGTAACTGGTCTGTTACAAGTACCCAAAGTTTCAAGTGATGTTCTTCATTCATTCACAACATATGAATCAACGCGTGATGAGATTACTTGTAGAGTGAGACTGCTACAACTTATCTTTATGTGCATTTGACAGCCTCCGTGGCGTAGTTGGTTAGACGCCGACTGTGAAACGAGAGGCTGCGGGCTCGATCCCCGCACCAACACAAATGTTTGTTTGGCGCACAAATATTTGTGTCGGGTCTGGGTGTTTATGAGACCGAAAAGTCTCTCGTAGTTTCTGATACACGACACAAGACTTACGTGATCTTAATGTGGGGTCGGAACTATGTATGTGACTGTTGAGTGTATTTATTTATTGTTTATTTAATGGACAGGCATGAATAGCTCATGGACAGTAGCAAAACCAAACACCATGAATTACAAAGCAATGCGTGGCATTCCACTGCGCTCGCCGTCCTGAGGCACAAGAAAAGTATTAGTTGCTGCATTCAATGTAGACATCAACCGGATTTTTAATGACAAACAGAATATATGTGAAATTATTATAATACGCTAATTGGATGTTTCACTCTCAATCGTGCTCTCGATTGTAGAGGTGGCCCGTACCCTACAGTGGGCCGTATATGAGCTGATACGATAAATATTTCATCGCCATACTGAGACATGAAAACTACAAAATAAACTAATTAATTCCATGAAGACGTGAACCGGATTCTTAATGACAAACAGAATATGTGTGAAATTATTATAATACGCTAATTGGAAATTTCCATTTATGACACGAACTAAATTCCGGTTGACACGAAGAGAGAATACTAATAAAAATCAAACACGCCAATTGATGGAAATTATCGCATATCATAATTAAGCGACAGTGTGTTTGCGCTGCATCTGACAAGCGCAGTGCAGTCCAATAAAATATTTATTGAAATAAATACAAACATAATCACGCGCCTTTTCCCAAAAGGGGTAGGCAGAGGTGCTACCAGGACAACCACGTCTCGCCTTGTGCATTCCGTCCCACGATGTGATGTGTGAGGCTGTCGCCATATCGGGCACAAATTCCTCACTCCGGGCTAATAATTAATAGAAAAATCCAATGTCACTTTGCTCAACCTGGTATTCAAACCCGAGACCTCAGCTTTGCAAACGTACCTTAACTAGGCCACCGAGGCAGTATAAAACAAATACAACAGCCATATACATAGTCCTTATCTTTCGTTCCACAACCGACGTCTAAGCAACGGAAAATGCACAGTGTTATACGAAAAAAACCTTAAGAAGCACATAGATCTTTTATTTTAAGAAAACAATTAGAAGTACATAGTAACAGAAACTTTTCCGCCTTGCCTTATAAGCGGGCCCCTAAAAAACGTTAATGAAACTCTAATTGGATGATGTCATGCAACGCTGTTCAGGCCGCTGTTTAATTGCATGTTATTGAACGCGGTCCTTTAAAATATCACCGATGTATGAAACGGATAAATTAAATCCATCATCTTTATTTCATATTTCGAATGCGTTTTAATTTATTTTAAATGCATAATTGTTGTATTTTTGTGGATTACTGTTATTCTATATTTGAAATTTCGTTCTTATTTTGAATGGATGAAATACAGCAATTAATTGCATGCGTTCTAATTTTGAAATTGATGAAATAAAGCAGTTACATTACATTTATAAAGGCCTGAATGTAAACATTTTATTGTTTACAGTAAATAATAGCCAACAATAAATGCCAACCCGCACTGGGCCAGCGTGGTGGACTATATGACCTAACCACTCTCAATCGTACTCTCGATTGTAGAGGAGGCTCGTGCCCTGCAGTGGGTCGTGTATGGGCTGATACAGTACAGTAAATAATAGTGCATGGTGGCCTGTTGTTAACGGACCAGACGCGGCTGCCTACATGTTCACGGTGGTCGCGGGTTCAAATCCCAGGGTACACCTCTGACTTTTCGGAGTCATGTGTGTATTGTAAAGGAGACCCGTGCCCTGCAGTGGCGCGTATGTGGGCAGATAAAGATACAGAAGTACTTGACGTCTCATATACAGGGTATATCAAGACTGCTACCAATAACGAAGCCAAGTGGTAGTTTTAGTCACTTTAGACATAACACAACTAACATTTTTGCAAAAAAAAGTGTCTTTTTTTCCTATCATTGTATTTGTGTGGTAAATACATACATTTTCCTAAACAAATAATGTACACTCTTTTATTTTTAAAGACGCTATAGTACGCAAGGCTTTTACTTATAATTATAGCAAAAACTATGGATTTACCACCCAAACAATATATTTAAAACATTCCAAAAAAAAAATGGTCGCATTTTTAGTAGCGAAATTTTTTTTTTTATAATTTTTTTTTTGTGTCTGTAGTCACTAAAAGCACCACCTGGCTTCGTTTTCGGTAGCAGTCTTGATATACCCTGTATGTCAGTCTATTGCCCACAGTCAAGATATCTTGATGCGCATTCAGTCGGCATGGTTTGTAAATTAAGGACGACATCTTTCAATGAATACGCACTTGCGATTCGTTGCACAATCAATAGCATGTTTTATTGTTAATGCGCTGTGGTATGTAGACTGAGGAATGTTTAGAAATGGCAAAAACGCATTAACAAAATAATTTCGCTGTGACTGTCTCACCAGTCGACATTATGCCGGCCTATTTGACAGCCTCCGTGGCGCAGTTGTGAAACGAGAGGTTGTGGGTTCGATCCCCGCAACGAGAAAAATGTTTCTGTGAACTACAAGTATTTGTCTCAGGTCTGCATTTTTGTGACCGAAAAGTCTCTCGTAGTTTCTGATACTCGAGCCAAGACTTCATTTATCTTAGGGGTCAGGACTATGTATATGACTGTTGGGTGTATTTATTTAAATATTATAGTATGTATATCTTTTCTCTTCTCACCCTTTTTCCTATAAACAATCATAAAAAATTAGGAAACTAGCCTATTACTATGGACTATGGCCTAACCCAATTGTAAAGGAGGGCCGTGCCCAGAACTGGACGTATATGGGCTAAATTATGATTTATCCATAGCAACAGAATTACTGCCTCGGTGGCGTAGTGGTACTACGGTACGATTGCAAAGCTGAGGTCTCGGGTTCGAATCCCGGGTCGGGCAAGTGATATTGGATTTTTCTATTCATTATCAGCCCGGAGTCAGGAATTTGTGCCCGATATGGCGATAGGCTCGCCCCCTATCACATCGTGGGGCGGAATATACAAGGCGAAACGTGGGTGTTCTGGTAGCACCTCCGCCTAGCTCTTCTGGGAAAAAGGCGTGTGTTTATGTAATGTATAACAGAGTTACATAATTTCGTCTGCAAATTCGACTTAAAAACAGTTTTCCTTAGGAAGTCACTAATGGACATTATTTCCTGTTTTTATAATATTATCTAATTACGGTTCTTGATAACCAGACTTGGTTTAATTTAGGTATTAAGTAATCAATCCTATCCATCAGCCAAAGGAAGTCCACCGCTGAACACAGGCCTCTCCCAATGATTTCCACAGTGACCTGTTGGAGGCAGCCTGCATACAGCGACGTCCCGCGACCTTCACCAGGTCGCCTGACCACCTAGTGGGTGGACGTCACCGCTGCGCTTTCCGCTTCGTGGCCTCCATTCGAGAACGTTTTGGCTCCATCGGCCATCAGTTCTCCGTGCTATGTGCCCCGCCCATTGCCACTCGAACTTGCTAATCAGCTGGGCTATATTAAGTAATCTCAGGTACAAATTGGCGTTTGTAGGAGCTGACGTCGAAAGTTCGAACAGTCGAATTTCATGTCAGATAATACAATAACCCCCTGGTGATTTTTGAAGTGCGTAGTGGCCTGTTGGTAACAGACCAGACGTGGCTGCCTACATGTTTACGGTGGTCGCGGGTTCAAATCCCAGCGCACACCTCTGACTTTTCGGAGTCATGTGTGTATTGATAGTCAATCACCACGCACTATAACGGCGAAGGAAAACATCGTGAGGAAACCTGCATACCATAGCGATTTGTATAAATTTCTATAGTATGTAAAAGTCCGCCAACCCGCACTGGGCCAGAGTGGTGGACTATATGGCCTAACCACTCTCAGTCGTAGTCTCGATTGTAGAGGAGGCTCGTGCCCTGCAGTGGGTTGTGTATGGGCTGATACAGTACAGTAGATTTTACGAGTCTTTGCTGTCGACTATACAATTTTTTTTCTTTCCTATACTGTCCCAGAAGGTAGTATTGTTTAATAATAAGCACAACCCTTTACTCGATAGGGGTAAACTGTATCAGCCCATTAACGTGCCACTGCAGGTCACGGGCCTCCTATACAATCGAGAGTACGATTGAAAGTGGTTAGGTATAGTCCACCACGCTGGCCTAGTGTGGTTGGCGATAGGGGTATAACAGTGCGTAAAGTGACATTTACACGGAGAGAGTTTCTCGTACTGCCTCGGTGGCGTAGTGGTACTACGGTATGATTGCAAAAGCCGAGGTCTCGGGTTCGAATCCCGGGTCGGGCAAAGTGATATTGGATTTTTCTATTCATTATTACCCCGGAGTCAGGAATTTGTGCCCGATATGGCGATAGGCTCGCCCCCTATCACATCGTATACAAGGCGAAACGTGGGTGTTCTAGTAGCACCTCTGCCTACCCCTTCTGGGAAAAAGGCGTCTGGTTATGTATGTGGTTATGAGTTTCTCGTAGCGAGAATCGTATACGATTATCTCGTGACATAACCGCCATAGATTATCGTGTTCTGACAAATGTTTAAGCGCCATTTACACTGGGAAGATTTCTTGCAGCGAGAATCGTATGCGATTATCGCATGACATAACCGCCATAGATTATTGTGTTCTGACAAATCTTTACACGATGCAACTTTTTTATATCCTTACGATAATCGTATCATCGACGCGAGAAACTCTCCCCGTGTAAATGGGGCTCCAGAAAGCGACTGTTTCCTCTACACATTAATATTTTGTGGTGAAATTACTATTCAAAACGAGACATTGGAAACGTGCCTATTCCACCGCATTGTCTCGTGAATAAAACAGAATTGCCTTATTTTGTTTCTCACTTTCCATAAGTATATAATTAAGCTGTCATTTGCTAATGGATTTAATTTATTTGCGTGGCGACGTGCGTATTAACTGTAACTGGCGTCAACTGGTATCACTATGTTGGGTATTAGTTTGTTTGTTCAGGGATCTGGAGACTGAAACTTTGTTGCCAACGAAATGTTATATGTCTATATTTACAAGCCCACTGAGTACTATTCGCTGGATATAATTAGAATTGTGTCGCGTCACGTAGTTTGAATTGATGAAAGCCTACTGAGTTTGTTTCGCCGGGTCTTCTCAGGCAGGGCCGCGTTAGATCCGGTGGTAACAGTAAACCGCTACTTACGCACCGTTGTTTATAATACTCATGGTCCACTCAGACACTGATTAACGTAAATAATGTATTTACTTGAAAAAAAGAAAATATATATTATCATAAAATATTAATAAATATTATACTTATGACTACCGAAAAATATTCACACAAACATTTGTCTCGGTGCGGGAATCGAACCCACGACCTCGTATTTCACAGCCGGTATTCAATCGACTGCGCCACGGAGACTGTAAAATCCCGTGCCATAAGAAATTTTCCCAATACCCCATTCCTTTTCCTATATTTTTTCCTTCCCACTTCCCTCCCAATCTGATGGGCCGGCAACACAGCTTAGATGACTCAGCGTTGTGGATGTTCATGGGCGGCAGTGATCACTTACCATCAGGTGACCTGTTTGCTCGTTTGTCGGACCTATGCTATAAAAAAACTACACATATAAATACATAGTCCTGACCCCACACTAAGACCGAGTCTTGTGTCGTGTATCAGAAACTACGGGAGACTTTTCCGTCTAACACCCAGACCCGAGACAAATACTTTTACGTAGCGGCTTCTCACAACCAGCGTCTAACCAAGCCACGAAGGCTGCTCCTCAGTGCGAGGTTCGATCTCTTGATAGACCTTTCTACAGCTTGATCAATACTTATATACAGGGTGTCCCGTAATTAGTGGACCAACGGGGTATGGGTAATAGAGGGAATTAATCTATACTTAATATAATAAATTTGTAACCGATCGATGTCTGTAGATGGAACATAAGTGAGAAAAACTGATACGGAGGGACTGTATTAACGTAATAGAACCCAAAACAATTATTTTTAGAATTTTTGTTTGTCTCATGAACTCAGAAACAGCTCAATAAATTTCAATCAAATTTGGTATGGAGCTAGCTGACACCCTGGATTAACACTTGGCTACTTTTTATCCCGAAAAATTTAGTGTTCCCGTGGGATGAGGGAAGGATTCCGATATATTTGTTACTTTTTTGTACTCAAATGCATGGGATGGGACTGGATTGAGATTGAGTGAGAATGAGACGGGATGAGATTAGTTTAATAAAAATTACCACGCAAACAGAGTTGCGGGCAGAAGTTAATATAATATTAATAAAAAAACACTTAAAATTATTGTGCTAGGTCTTGTAGTTTTAAAGTTATGGTTCTTTTTAAACATAACATTGCCGTGTTGTAATATTGTACGCTCTATGGTCAATGGAAGTGCATTAAATTGATGTTATTACTCTAAACATCACATTGAACTGGGAATGAACGAGCAAACATAACTGCTGTATATACACGTCCCACTGCAGGGCCCGGGCCTCCTCTACCATAATTAGGGTGGACTGTATGAACGTAATAGAAGCGTAAGAATTTTTTTTTTGTATTGTATCAGCCCATATACGACCCACTGCAGGGCACGGACCTCCTCTACAATCGAGAGTACGATTGAGAGTGGTTAGGCCATATAGTCCACCACGCTGGCCTAGTGCGGGTTGGCGGACTTACACACCGTAGATTTTTTTTAAAATCGCTACGGTATGCAGGTTTCCTCACGATGTTTTCCTTCACCGTTAAAGTGCGTGGTGATTGACTATCAATACACACATAACTCCGAAAAGTCAGAGGTGTGCCCTGGGATTTGAACCCGCGACCACCGTGAACATGTAGGCAGCCGAGTCTGGTCCGATACCACGAGGCCACCACGCACCGTAAGAATTAATTATTGCTTTTTTCTTAAGCTGTAAAAGCTACCGCAGTGATATCAATACACAGCAATCCCTCCAACCATCAGCCTAAGGAAGTCTACTGCTGAACATAGGCCTCTCGTAATGATTTCCACAGTGAGCAAGGAGGCAGCCTGCATCCAGCGCCGTCCCGCGACCTTTACCAGGTCGTCTGATCACCTAGTGGGTGGACGTCGCACGCTGCGCTTTCCGCTTCGTGCCTTCGTTCGAGAACTCTTTCGCCCCATAGCATACACACACAAGAATAGAATATACAAATAACAATGTGAGACAGATATATCGATGGACGCAGTGGTTGCGGCTTCGTGCAGCGGCGACTAAGACGGCGCGGGCGATGTGCGGGTCCGCGGGGCGTCCCCTCCCCCGCGCGTCACTTCATACCCCGATTGCCATCTCGACTATATGTGTAATTGATATTTACCACTTAGAGCCTCCATTTTATTTTATTTATTTATTTATACTTTACATACAGAGTATAAAGGCGGACTCAATGCCTGATTCATTCACATTCTATGATTGAAAATGTCATCAAATGCACATGATCTTACGATTTGCAATTTATTACCGCAGTTAGTAATATCACCGCTTGATTAGTTTAGCGGCAGCATGTATATTATTATGAACCGTGAGATCGAATCCAGAAAATTCACTTCGTGAGTTTCTGTTTGCAAAATCACCTGGCTTCAATTCTCCCAGATTTTAACACTTACGGCCTTATTCATAGACAGTTTTAAAACCTATCTTAGGTATCGAATGTTTTGTCTTCTTCGCTCAAATTGAATTCATAAGTCGTTAGAAAGGGACAAAACAATCGATAAGTAAAATAACTTTTTTTCAATCGTTAAAAACATTATAATTTTTTTTTTTAAGTGTCTATTTATAACGTGTAAGACGAGATAAACAAAGAAATAATAGAATTAATTATACATCCAACAGTCATATACATAGTCCTGACCCCACACTAAGATCGAGTGTTATGTCGTGTATCAGAAACTACAAGATGTCACTGACAAAACACACCTGACACAACCATGTGTCGAACACACAAACATATGTCTTCTGCGGGTATCAAACCATAGGCTTTTCATTTAACAGCCCGTGCGTTTAACAATTGCGCTACAGAGGCTATGAATTAATTTATCATTCATCATCTTGCCGCCATTTTAATACCGCGTAAAAACAAACAATTAAGATAACTAGTAGAACCTACTTAATACCTAAACAAACTGCTTTAAAAAAAGAACATTATAAATTTAAAAATGGAACGCCGCTGTCATTCAGTCATCGAAGCTCGGGCAGGGCGCACGTGTCCTAACCTTACATTATTTTGTGAACCCATAGCGTCTTTGGTGGAACACAGGAAAAAACGGGGTGAGTTTTTTTTCTTAAATTGATATTTAATATCAAAGGTTATGTCACGGTGTGAAACAAATTACGATAGAATATCGATGCGGTAATTTTCGTGTATCATCGGAATGTGTAAAGTGCGTGTATTGGATCTAATACAGAGTTGTTACAACATTTTAGAATAACATTTCCGTCACTGTTTTAACCGACTTTAAAAAATAAGTTCTATTTTCGATTGCACTTTTATTTTGTCGCATATTATTGTTTTGTTACTTTTCTTTTGCATTAATATTTGCATATACTTGAGATGATTAGAGATGCTTAAAGAACGTATGTTCCTTTTATCTTTGAAAAACGTTTGGTTTCTCGGTTAAATACATATGAGATAAGCTCATGTCTTTTATCTCGAGGTAAAAGCCGAAATGATATTGTTGCTACTTATAATTCGTTAATTTTAGTTTCATTCTGACAGCCTCAGTGCCGCAGTTGGTTAGACGCTGGCTGTGAAACCAGAGGCCGCGCGTTCGATTCCCGCACCGCGACAAATGTATGGGATCCACAGGCATTTGTTACGAATCTGGGTGTTTGTGAGTCAGAAAAGCCACCCGTAGTTTCTGATACACGACACAAGACTCGATCTTAGTGTGGAGTCAGAACTATTTATGTGACTGTTGGGTGTATTTATTTATTGTTTATTTGTCTATTCTATAAGCTCTGCAAGATAAACTTCAAAACACTCTTATACATGAGATTCAAGAAGACATATTAAATAGTATTCTATGCTATCTATATGAGCCCACAATAGCCTACTGCTGGGCACGGGCCTCCTCTAAAACCGAGAGTTCCATTGAGGACTTAGTCAGGTGGACTTCTTATATAGAAGTTATTGTAGATCGCTATGGTATGCAGGATTCCTCACAATGTATTCCTTAACATTAAAGTGTATGGTCATCATTAAGCCCCATTAAAAAGAGAGAGTTTCTTGCGGCGAGAATCGTATGCTATTATCGCATGACATAACCGCTATTGGTTATCTTGTTCTAATCATATTTACACGATGCAACTTTTTTATATCCTTACGATAATCGTATCTTCTAGGCGAGAAACTCTCCCTGTGTAAATGGGGTTTAACCGAAAAGTCAAGTCGTAATTTAATCAATATTTTTAATAAAACAAGCAATTGAATTCAATAATTTCAATTGAACAAGCTGTAAAAATCGAGTTGATATTAACAGCTCTATGTCATTCTGAGGAATCAACGAGCATCGGATGTCGATAGCGTCTGACGTTGCTGTCATTGTAAACTGTGCTTTTGTATTTTGCAATAAGGTCGAAAATCAAATGCGAGATGCATGTTAATTTAACTAATATTCTTTCTGTTTTACGTCAGTCAATTATATTGCGAGTTTTTACGAGAAGTAATTTTTTCTGGTGTAATTTTATTGAAATAAAAGGAATTCTCACGGATTTTACTGCGGATTTGATTTGATTTTTTCATTTTTTTTAATTTCCCGACGTTTCGATCACTTTACAGTTTTCGTGGTCACGTGGCGGACTGAGATATTAATCATCCGAAAAATGCCTGTCGCCATATAGTGGCGTCACTTAATTATATCGTACCTACTTATATATTTAACATTCATTGACGGCTTGGAACCTTGAACTCTGAGCACGCGTGATGCCACACGTGCTCATTACTAAACAGCAATATATTGTCACCAAGAGCGCTAGTTGCTTAGTTGTTATGCAATCGCGTTTACAGTTTCAAATCGATGAAAATAAAAATGAAAAATAATTTATTGAATCCATTAAAATGTTCAACATTATTGACATTAGTTATTTTTTTATTTATACTAATATATGTAACTGCGTGGTGGCCTGTTGGTAACGGACCAGACGCGGCTGCCTACATGTTCACGGTGGTCGCGGGTTCAAATCCCAGGGCACACCTCTGACTTTTCGGAGTTATGTGTGTATTGATAGTCAATCACCACGCATTTCAACGGTGAAGGAAAACATCGTGAGGAAACCTGCATACCGTAGCGATTTTAAAGAATTTCTACGGTATGTAAGTCCGCCAACACGCACTAGGCCAGCGTGGTGGACTATATCGCCTAACCACTCTCAATCGATTCTTTCGACTGTAGAGTAGGCCCGTGCCCAGCAGAGGGACGTACATGGGCTGATACATATACTAATACGAGTATATACAGCTGAAATGATTGGATAGAAGGTTGGTTAGAATTGGACAATTCTTTTAGAGTTTTGATAACCCATTTAAGGCTATAGGTATATCATTTGAAAGAAGAAAAAAAAATACTAAATCGTCTCAGGGGGGTTACTCTATGATCCGAAACGAAACTCGAATGTTCTGACGTTCGACGTCTGCAGTACGTTTTTAATTTTCCGCTTCTAAAAATCAACACTATTCTCTATGATACTTATCATTCACTCCGAACTAAGTCTATAGTTAGGACGTACGATAGAGGATTCGAACATTTTGTGGAGTACCGAGGCACATTCGTACAGTTTTACAAGTGACGTCTGAACATTCGAGTTTCGTTTCGGATCATAGAATAAACCCCCAGGTTCGTAGAGTAATCGGTGAATTGTACTGTATCAGCTCAGGTACGTCCCACTGCAGAACGCTAGCCTCCTCTTCAATCGAGAGTACGATTGTGAGTGGTTAGGCCATATAGTCCACCACGCAGGCCTAGTGCGGGTTGGCGGACTTACGTACCGTAGAAATTCTTTAAAATCGCTATGGTATGCAGGTTTCCTCACGATGTTTTCCTTCACCGTTATAGTGCGTGGTGATTGACTATCAATACACATATGACCGAAAAGTCAGAGGTTTGCTCTGGGATTTGAACCCGCGACCACCGTGAACATGTTGGCAACGTCTAGTCCGCTTACCAACAGGCCACCACGCTCTTGGTGAACATACAAAATAATTCCGACGAGCTGAGAACCTCCTCTTTTTTTAAAGTCGGTTAACAAGAAGATTCTCTATATGTCTCCGTACGTGCATATGTTTTTGCATTGCAGTGATTATTTTGAAGTCGGAATTCCTTATCTGTTACAATGTCTGCTTTGTTGAAGTATTAAGAACTAAATATGTGTATAATCTTCATAATGTTTCTTGGATTTACGCGAATGTTACACGTTGAAATAAAACGAATTCTTACGGATTTTATCGCGAATTTGATTTAATTTTTACATTTTTAAATTTCGGATCGCAAAAACCAATTATTTTGTTATTTTAATTACTTATTAAGTTTTTGCTCAACTTTATTTAACGTTTCGACTGTCTTTTTTATAAGTTATATCTTTAAAATGTAAATCCGTTACTGGTCGTAAGATAAGTTAACCAGTTGTATTATAGTAGTATTAACGGCTGTGGATTTTATGTGAATAAATAAATAAATAAGTAAAAGTATTAAAAAAAGCAATAAACTTTTTAATGTAATAATTGTAAATTACGGGTAGTTAAATTGTAACAGTCACTAAGCGGATGACTACCACCTCAGTCCGCCCCGTGACCACGAAAACTATAAAGTGATCGAAACGTCGGGAAATTAAAAAATGTAAAAATTAAATCAAATTCGCGATAAAATCCGTGAGGATTCGTTTTATTTCAATAAATATAATCTGACTTAAAACATTTGACATCCTTCTAGACATTTAAAGCATTAATATTATTATCTTGAATCTTTGTTTTGTCGTGTTGTTAAATAACATAATACCATGATCAACGCGTGATGAGATTACTCGTAGAGCGAGACTGCTCCAACTTATCTTTATGTGCATTTGATAGCCTCTCTGGCGTAGTTGCTTAGACGCCTGTGAAACGAGAGGCCGCGGGTTCGATCTCCGCACCAACACAAATCTTGGTGTGGCCTACAAATATTTGTCTCGGGTCTAGGTGTTTGTGAGACCGAAAAGTCTCTCCTAGTTTCTGATACACGACACAAGACTTAATTGATCTTAATGTGGGGTTAGAACTATGTATGTGACTGTTGGGTGTATTTATTTATTTATTATTTATTTATTTAATTTTTTTTTATAGCTTTTAAAGACATTATTAACCTATTTTAATTATCGAATGTTTTGTCCCTTTCGAACGACTTTTGAATTCAGTTTGAGTGAAGAAGACAAAACATTCCATAACTGGAATAGGTTTTAAATCGGGCTATGAATAAGGCACCATCACCAGGTCAGGGTCCACCCACTAGGTGGTCAGACGACCTGGTAAAGGTCGCGGGACGTCGCTGGATGCAGGCTGCCTCCAACAGGTCACTGTGGAAATCATTAGGAGAGGCCTATGTTCAGCAGTGGACTTCCTTTGGCTGATGGATTGGATTAGATGAATAAGGCCCTTACTGTCTTACTAACAATCGCTATTTAAGCACTACAGCCTCGATGGCGTTGTTGTACGACGATATGATTGCAAAGCTGAAGTCTCTGGTTCGAATCCCGGGTCGGGCAAAGTGATATTGGATTTTTCTATTCATTATCAGCCCGGAGTCGGGAATTTGTGCCCGATATGACGATAGGCTCGCCCACTAACTATGGGACGGAACATACAAGGCGAAACGTGGATGTCTTGATAGCACCTTTGCCTACATATTCTGGGAAAAAGGTCTGAGTTTATGTATATATGTACTCATTTGTAATTAGATGTATTGTAATGTATGGTCATGTAGAGCGGATGGATGAAAGGAGACTAACCAAACAAATATACAAGACGAGTGTGAATGGAAGAGTCGGTAGAGGTCGACCTCACCGAACCTACACCATCCAAATCGGTGATATCCTCAACAAGGGTCAGGTCAAAAGTACCCTGAACCGACGAGCATGCATGAAGAGATTGATGAATATGGCTGTAGCGACAGTAGTATGTCAGGATCGAGCAAAGTGGCGATCCATAGTCTCTGCCTACCCCTATGGGATACAGGCGTGACGATTATGTATGTATGTATTATTATTATATTAATTGTATTCTTTGTTCGCAGGCGCACTTCCCGCTTAAAGTTTCAGTAAACAGAAATCACGTCGGAAAAAGTGTCTTATAAGGAAAAAACCCTTTTTCAAAATGGAATCACGTGAGAATAGTGTGCTGGCCACGGGGCCCGCGCCCCGTGTGCCAAATATGTGTGACTTGGAAATGATTGAAGCTAGAGGTGAGTCTTCGTCATTACCAAAATCATCAGTGTTGTCATGACTTTCATTTTCAAAATTACGTTTATCAACGTTAGTATTCAATATTATGAGCCATTGACAGCCTTCGTGGCGCAGTTGGTTATACGCTGGGTTTGAAACGAGAGGCCGCGGGTTCGATCCCCGCACCGAAGCAAATATTTGTGTGATCCACAGGTATTTGTTTCGGGTCTGGGTGTTTGTGAGACCACAACCCAAGGCTCGATCGTAATGTGAGATCGGGACTATGTATGTGACTGTTGGGTGTATTATTATTATTTGTAATAATTTCCTTCATCCTCCATTAAAATCATCATTAATCATCGTCATCATCCAGTATCTTTAATACCATCGTCATTACCAAACATCATTACCGCCAACATCATCACGCATCACCACGTTCATAATCCATCGTTACCATTTTTTTCTTTGCATCTTCACCAAATAGAATTTTCATTAGTTCATTTCTAAAATACCATATTAGAAAATCTATTATAAATCCTGCGAGGTGGCCAAACGTATTTCAATGATACAATGCAGCTCGTGGTAAGTGCAGTGGGGTTGCAAATGATTCACCTTTGTAATATACTTCCTTCAGGCCAGCATTATTGTATCGACCAGCGACACATCTTGCCATCAATAGCCATAAGCCATGTCACCTGGATAATTCATTCACACATTGTAGTCACTATTTTTTTATTCTGGCACGGCACAGCGACTGCACTGCACCTGATGGTAAGTGCTGATGCCGTCCAGACAGAGTATCGAATGGCATCAGACGGCAGTCTCATACCATTCGATACAATCATGCCGGCCCGCTGAGATGCCTCTTCACGCTACGGCGGACGGAGCCAGGATTATAGGAGGGAACACGTGTGATGGCAAACCGTTCCACAGCTTGACTTCATCATGCCCTCATAAATATAATATTTCATTGGTTTTTTATATTATTTATAAAACGGTCTTTTTCAGGAAACGGAGTAGACCAAAAGACCAGGAAGCTGAAAGACCTGGACGACATATTCCCGTACATGGGATCGTTTGGCTGGTACCAGCGGATCCTCTTCCTCATGATGATACCTTATGCGTTCTTCTTCGCTTTCGTATACTTTGGGCAGATCTTTATGACTCTCACGCCTTCGGAGCACTGGTGTTATGTCCCTGAACTGGCTAACTTGACTGTGGAAGAACGGTGAGTGCTAAAAATAACGATTTCATACTAATTAATGTGTCTGAATAATTTCTTTCTACGCTAATGTCACGAACTACTGATTCATCATCATCAGCCCTTGGTAGTCCATTGCTGGACATAGGCCTCTCTCAAGATACGCCACAGAACCCGGTCTGCTGCTTTATGCATCCAGACGCTGACGGCCCTCTTGTTCAAGATTCACCATCTGGCTAGAGGACGTCCCAAAATTACTGGTTCGAATTGGATAATTCTTTTAGTGCTGGACAGTTCAATTATCGAGGAAAGCTTAAGGGTACTTTTGTACTGGAAAAACTTTCCACGCGGGTGATACCGCGAGTAAAAGCAAGCTTGGTTGACTTCATCCATCCATCATCATCCATCCATCAGCCAAAGGAAGTCCACTGCTGAACATAGGCCTCTCCCAATGATTTCCACAGTGACCTGTTGGAGGCAGCCTGCATCCAGCGACGTCCCGCGACCTTTACCAGGTCGTCTGACCACCTAGTGGGTGGACGTCCCACGCTGCGCTTTCCGCTTCGTGGCCTCCATTCGAGAACTTTTTGGCCCCATCGGCTATCAGCTCTCCGTGCTATGTGCCCCGCCCATTGCCACTTCAACTTGCTAATCCGCTGGGCTATGTCGGTTACTTTAGTTCTCCTACGGATCTCCTCATTTCTGATTCGATCTCGTAGGGAAACCCCGAGCATAGCCCTCTCCATAGCTCGTTGAGTGACTTTGAGCCTCCTGATAAGGCCCATAGTAAGAGGCAACGTCTCGGTGCCGTATGTCATCACTGGTAACACACAACTATCGAAGACTTTCGATTTGAGGCACTGAGGTATTTTGGACGAGAAGACGTCGCGTAGTTTCCCGAACGCTGCCCAACCGAGTTGGATTCGACGATTGACCTCTCTCTCGAAGTTGGACCTGCCTAACCGGACCACTTGTCCTAAATAGACATATTCGTCTACAACTTCAAGAGTCGAGCCCCCAACTCCGAAGGGGGTGGGCACAACATGGACATTCGACATGATCTTCGTTTTGTCCATGTTCATTTTAAGACCCACCTGCTGGGAGACTCGATTTAGTTCTTCGAGCATAGTGCTAAGGTCTTCCAGCGATTCTGCCAAGACTACAATATCGTCGGCAAATCGAAGGTGAGTGATATACTCGCCGTTGATGTTGATGCCGAATCCTTTCCACTGCAAGAGCTTGAAGGCGTTTTCCAGCGCGAAAAGATATTGGTTGACTTCAACAATGTTTTATTTCGTCGAGGATCATGTGTATTGATACCCAATCACTACGCACTAAGGTGAAAGAAAATATCGTGAGGAAACCTGCATATCATACCGATTTGCGAGAACTTCTATGCAAACTCCGTCAAACCGCATTAGGTCAGCGTAGTGGACTATGGCCTAACCCCACTCAATCGTAGAGGGGCCCCGTAGGAAGATAGGAAGTTTTAAAATATGCTCATTTATTATTTTTAGACGCAGTCTGTCAATACCTTTAACAGAAGGCAAATACGAAAAGTGTATTGTATATGATGTGGATTGGACGAAGTTACTTCAAGATGGCGTCCGAACACCAAATTCAAAATGGCCGACGAAAAAATGTCAACAACAATGGGAGTTTAATTTCACCGATGTGCCTTACGAAACGATTGCTACACAGGTAATTCTTAGTCATTATTTATTTGGTGGTGAAATCTTACTACGGTACGATAAAACGGTGAGGTATCGGGTTCAAATCCTGGGTCGAGCTATATTGAATTTTTTTATTCATTATCAGCCCGGAGTCAGGAATTTGTGCCTGATATGGCGATAGGCTCGCCTTCATCCCATCTAGAACTGGACACACAAGGCGAAACGTAGGTTTCCTGGTAGCACCTCTGCCCTCCCCTTCTGGGACAAAGGCGTCAGTTTATGTATGTATTAACACACTATCTATCTCTTTCTTGTTGCAGCAAGGCTGGGTGTGCGACAGAGACAACTATCCAGCCACAGCACAGTCCATATTCTTCTGTGGCGCTATCGTCGGTGGCTTAATATTTGGTTGGATCGCTGATAAATACGGCAGAGTTCCGGCTTTAGTTGGTAAGGGTTTTCTAAATTACTAAAGTTCGGATCCCAAGGCACACCTCTTTTTTTTATTGCCGTTATAGGCAGACGAGCTAGCGGCCCGCCTGATGGAAGGCGGTCACCGCTGCCCATAGACCTCCGCAGTGCCAGGGGTCCAGCACAAAGTCGCTGCCTACTTTAAGGAGAGTACTCTCTTTAAGCCACGTTTAAAAAACGTTTTTTGTTCAAGGGAAAATAGATTTTCTTCTTGAATAGAAAAAATGCACACTTCTGACTTACGAAGTTGACAGCCTCCATGGGGCATTTGGTTTGTCGTTGACAGTGAACCGAGGCCGCGGTTTCGATCGCAGATAAATATTTGTGTGACCCACAGGTATTTTTCGAGTCTGAGTGTTTGTGAGAGCGAAGTCTCTTGTAGTTTCTGATACACGATACAAGACTTCATTGATTTAATGTGGGGTCAGGACTATGTTGTACTACGGTACGATTACAACCCTGAGGTCTTGGGTTCGAATCCCGATTCGGACAAGGTGACATTGGATTCCTCTATTAATTATCAGCTAACACACAGTGGGGCACACAAGGCGCATCACGGGCCTCGCAGTAGCACCACGGCCTACCCCTTCTGAGATAAAGGCGTGAATTTATGTATGTGTTTTGTGGTTGCAGGTACAAATTTGGCAGGTTTTGTGGGTGGTATCGGCACTGTGTTCACCAATAACTTCTGGTCGTTCTGTCTGTGCCGGTTTGTTGTTGGTTTGGCCTACGACAACTGCTTCCTGATCATGTATATAGTTGGTGAGTATCTTTTTTATCTACTTATCCATATTCAAACTAGTTTCTGCTAAGCTAAAGCGCCATTTAAATGGGGAGAGTTTCTCGCTTCGAAGATACAATTATCGTAAGGATATAAAAAAGTTGCATCGTGTAAACATTGTCAGAACGCGATAATCTATGGCGGTTATGTCATGCGATAATCGCATACGATTCTCGCTGCGAGAAACTCTCCCCGTGTAAATGGTGCTTTAGTCTGTTTATTTTTTTTTTCAAATATCTTTTTTAAAACTTATTAAGGTAGGTTTAAAATGACAGATGTTCTTCGATGATTCTCATTCCTTTTATGCTGAGCTAACCTTTGTTATATATCTATACTTTACAATTACTGTATTCTCTATTAATGCTAAACTAAGATTTTTTTTAAATACTTATATTTCAATTTTCACCCTATATTCTATTATACAGGGTATATAAAGACTGCTATCGAAAACGAAGCCAGGTGGTAGTTTTAGTGACTACAGACACGATGCAGTTAAAAATTTTGCATAAAAATGTGACACTTTTTTTTGTTATGTTTTAAATATCATTGTGTTTGGATGGTAAATCCATAGCTTTTGCTAAAATTATAATTGAAAGCCCTGCGTGCTTAAGCGTCTTTAAAAATTAAAGGACGTACATTTTTTAAAGGAAAATGTATGTATTTACCGCCCAAATACGATGATAGGAAAGAATTACAGAAAAATCGTCGCTTTTTTTTTGCAAACATTTCCATTGCTTTTTGTCTAAAGTCACTAAAACTACCACCTGACTTCGTTTTCGGTAGCAGTCTTGATATACACTGTATATGGTTGATTATCTATATCTATGGTTAATTATCTGAGTACAAATTGGCATTAGGTTTAAAATGGTAGATTATTAAAGTTATATTTTGTTCCAGTGGTGGAGTACGTAGGTTTAAAATGGCGGACGTTTGTCGCGAACATGTCAATCGCTGTATATTTCACGTTTGCCGCGTGTCTTCTCCCCTGGATCGCGTTGGCCGTGGCGGACTGGAAGACTTACACCCTGATCATCAGCGCCCCTCTTATCTTGGCTGTGTTTACACCATGTGTCGTACCGGAGAGCGCCAGGTAAGCATGGCGAGGCGAGCATGCCATTCGCCGGATGGCAAACTTTATCGACCCACTACTGTGGGACATTATGGCTATAGGCATATAGGACATTATGGACATTACGCCATCTGAGTACGGCGGTCGTTACCTGACTGCTATGTGACTATAAATCATACGAATTATCAAGATTTTTTTATTGCAATTAATGGCGAGATGAGCATGCCATTTGCCTGATGGTAAGCGATACGACCGCTCATGGACAGCAGCAAAACCAAACACCATGAATTACAAAGCAATTATTGGCATTCCACTGCGCTTGCCATCCTGAGACTAGATGTTAAGTGTCATTATGTCCAGCAGCTACTCTGGCTACAATGTCCATCAAACCGGAACACAACAGCGCATTTACACTGCTGATGGCGGGAGAAATAGAGATTGCGGTGGTACCTACCCAGGCGGCCTTTCACATATGAAAGACCTACAGTTTTGATGTTCTTTTGTTCTAGATGGTTAATCTCCCAAGGGAGAATTGAAGAATCTATAAAAATAATGCTGAGGTGCGCCAAAGTCAACGGAAAGTCTATACCAGATGAAATACTAGTGGAATTCAGGGTAAGTACATTTTGAGCACTTTAACGGTGAGTGGTAGAGGTACGCTATTGTCAGTCATGACTTAACTTGAATGGGCAGGCTCATCCAGGGCGATACCACTGTCTCACAGGAGATCGACAGCTTTCCTGTCGCGTTTCGTTCGGTGAGTGAGATTGCCGGATGCCCAATTCCCCTATCCTCTTCCCATCCTTTTTCCTTCCCATTCCCCACCTTATTTGATGGTCCGGCAATATATCCGTGATTCAAGCGTTGTGGATGTTCATGGACGGCAGGGTGGGGAGCTGGAAGAAAAAGGATGTGAAGAGGAAAGGGGATTGGTCATGTCACTCACCGCACAGAAAAACTGTCACGTTAAGTCGATCTCCTGTGTGAAAATAAACCGAGACTCTCTTTCTCTCTTTGCAGTATTTGTATGACAGAGACAACAACAATCTGATTTCAGGACACAGCAGCAGAAATAGCAAGGCAAGAGCAGGAGTCGAGGAACTACAGCGTATTGGATCTCTTCAAGACCCCTCGTCTCCGGCGCCACAGCATCCTGATGGTGGTGATATGGATGATGATCGCCATGGTCTTCGATGGCCACGTCAGGAACGTAGGGTCTTTGGGGCTGGACATCTTTCTAACCTTCACCATAGCCACGGCGACTGAATTCCCAGCTGATGTAATCCTGACGCTGATTTTGGATGTGTAAGAAATTCTGCTTTCATTCTTTAAAGCTTTTGAAATAGAGAAAAAGATTTTCTGGTAGAAAAGTCCCGGTATATATTTTTCAGGGGTAAATAAGTTCCTCAACGGTGAAGGAAAACATCGTGAGGAAACCTGCATACCGTAGCGATTTTAAAAGAATTTCTACGGTATGTAAGTCCGCCAACCAGCACTAGGCCAGCGTGGCCTAGTGCGGGCCTATATGGCCTAACCGCTCTCAATCGATTCTCTCGATTGTAGATTAGGCCCGTGCCGTACAGAGTGTATCAAGACTGCGAACGAAAAGAAGCCAGGTGGTAGTTTTAGTGATTACAGACACAATGCAACTAAAAAATTCTCAAAAATAAGCAACAGTTTTTTCTTGCATTTTTTTAAATATTTTGTTTTGACGGTGAATCCTTAGTTTTGGCTAAAATTATAATTTAAACCCTTGCGTACCATTGTGTTGTTAAAAATAAAAAGGTGTACATTAATATTTTGGGAAAACGATGTATTTACTACCCAAATAAGTATTAAATACAACAAAAAAATTGTCAATTGTAATGAAACGAATCCTCACGGATTTTATCGCGAATTTGATTTAATTTTTACATTTTTTAATTTCCCGACGTTTCGATCACTTTACAGTTTTCGTGGTCACGGGGCGGACTGAGGTATTAGTCATCCGCTTAGTAGCTACTAAACTGACTAAAATCCGTATGAATTCGTTTCATTTCAATGTGTAACATTCGCGTAATCTCAAGACACCATTATAAATTGTAAATTTTTTTGTAATTTTTTTAGCCACCACGAATAAATAATTACAAAGGTATTACTAAGTTGGTTCCTTGACTTTTTCAGCGTTGGTCGAAGATGGTTGGCATTCGGCACTATGGTGTGGAGCGGGGTTTTCAGTCTTCTAGCCACCACCGTCGCTATAGGTAAGGGATCATGATATACAACTTAAGATACCCCAAGGAATTACATCTAGCGATCCTAAATTACAATTGCTTATTGAATTTTATCAACTTTAACCACGATCTGCCTACCCCTTCCGGGATAAAGGCGTGATGTTTATGTATGTATGTAAATTTGAAACTATATATGCATTATCTCACGCCTTTTTCCCAGAAGGGGTATGCAGAGGTGCTACCAGAACACCCACGTTTTGCCTTATGTGTTCCGTCTCATGATGTGATAGGGGGCGAGTCTATCGCCATATCGGGCACAAATTCCTGAATCCGGGATGATAATGAATAGAAAAATCCAATATCACTTTGCCCGACCCGAGATTGAAACCCGAGACCTCAGCTTTGTAATCATACCGTAGTTAAACTACGCCAACGAGGCACTCAATGTTGGATGTATGTATTATTATTTATTGAAGTAATATCTGTTTTTTTATTTCATTGAATGGCGAGACGAGCATGCCATTCGCCTGATGGTAAGCGATACGAGCTCATGGACAGTAGCAAAACCAAACAACACCAAATTACAAAGCAATCCTTGACATTCCACTGAGCTCGCCACTCTGAGACTTACGCCCCATTTACACGGGGAGAGATTCTCGGCGCGAAAATACGATTATCGTAAGGATATAAAAAAGTTGCATCGTGTAAACATTTGTCAGAACACGATAATCTATGGCGGTTATGTCATTTTATAATGGCACGATTCTCGCCGCGAGAAACTCTCTATGCAAATGGTGCTTGAAGGTGTTGTCTCATGTCCAGTAGTGAGTAGTATGTCCGTAAAACGTTATTTATTTTCGCAGGAGTCCCTACAGCGTCTTTGGCCATTGCAGGGCGTTTTGCAGTGAACATATCGTATAATATAGGAATGCAGTACGCAGCCGAGTTGCTACCAACAGTGGTGAGGGCTCAAGGACTAGCCCTTGTTCATATTAGCGGATATGTTGCTACCATCCTCGTCCCTTACATCGTTTATATGGTGAGTGAAAATTAATTAAAATGAAAACAACTCAAATCCACTTTTGACTGCTTCAAAGCCCTAGGAATGGTGCTTGTTTCTCGGATGATATTGGAAAACTGGAGCAGCCGCCGTGTGGATACTTATCCAATCCAATCCATCAGCCAAAGGAAGTCCACTGCTAAACATAGGCCTCTCCCAATGATTTCCACAGTGACCTGTTGGAGGCAGCCTGCATCCAGCGACGTCCCGCGACCTTCACCAAGGTGGTGCTTTTCCAAGGTGGAGAAAGAATTCGGGGTAAATGCGAATGCCCATTCATGGTGTCGGTAAAAAATATCGTTGACTCCGATACCGATACTGCTTAAAATTCAGTATAGAATATTTTATGGTTTGTCCTTAAACGTTTTCCTGTTTCATCCCGGGCGACAGATTTTTATTAAGTAAAGTAATTATCATTTCATTTCACAGAGCCGAAGGCAGATTTTTTTTTTATTGGACTTCAAGTTTATTTCACCACGAACTCCGGGCCTGGCTCGCAATTATGTTTATTTTTATTGAAAACATATATTTTTCCCTACACAAAAAAGTAGGTTTCATTGTGGGACAAAAATCTTCGCACCGATACCAAGTTTCATAGTAAAATGGGCATTAACCTTTCATCGGGCCACGAGGCTTGATTGGTTTGTAAATTTTATAAACTTGAGTGAAGTACCCAGATCGATAGGGATCAGAATGGTCTGAAGGATTCGTCAGTATCTGCGGTGTTAAAAAAATATACTCGAATCTATAAAAATGTCCAATATTTTCACAAATGTTCAAGATTCAGTAATCGGAAAGCTGATTTTTTATTCAATAGGGCCAGCAAACGTTTGCTCCAACTCGCACGAGGCTAGCGTGGTAGAGTGTACTAACCCCTCTCAATCGCACTCTCGATTGTAGAGGAGGCCCGTGCGCTGCAGTGGGATGTATATAGGCTGATACAGAATATTTTTCCAGGCTACAATAGCGACAGAAATACCGCTATTAATCCTGGGAGCGTTGGGGATCGTCGGCGGAGTTCTGTGTCTCTTCCTGCCAGAGTCCTTGGGGAAAGCGATGCCACAAACCCTGCAGGATGGGGAGGAATACGGCATCGAGCAGAAGTTCTGGGAGTTTCCTTGTTGCAAGTCAGTATTTTTTTTTATTGCATAGGTCCGGCAATCGAGCAAACAGGTTACCTGATGGTAAGTGATCACTGCCGCCCATAAAAATCCACAAAGCTGGATCATGGATATGTTACGGGCCCAATTTGCGGAGCGGGAATGAAAAAGTATGGGATGAGGATAGGGGTATTGGGCATCCGGGAATCTCACTCACCGAACGAAACGCGAGAGCTGAGCTGTCGCTTCAGGTCGATTTCCTGTGAGACAGTGGTACCGCCCCGGATGAGCCTGCCCATTTATACTGAGTCAACAGCGTGGCTCTACCACTTCAAAATTTACTCTTTATTTCACACAAACGAGATTAGACATACTTATACAAGGTGACATATGGTAATTAATTTAACATGTTCCTAGCCACCCCGGATAACATTGTACCAAGTTTGAAAAAATACTGCCTGGTAGTTTTGTCAAAAATTGCGATTTTAGTTTCCAAGGCCTTTGATCAACCCGTGTAGGTACGATTATTTTTACGGCTCAGGTAAGTTCCCGAACCGAACTGGAGTTCAGCTAAGCAGTATAAATACTCGTATCTATAAGGGGTGGCCAAAAATCGTGAAAATATAAGTCACGATTTTTGACAAAAATATAATTTCCGATTTTTTTCAAATTTTGTACAGTGTCACCTGGGGTGATGAGAAACGTGGGGGTTAAATTAAATACCATATGTGAATATCACGCTGTATAAGTATATACTCTGTCTAAAAAATCTTTTTTCACACAAAAGAATTAAGACAAAAGACCTCGAGGTAGGCCGTGCAGAAGGTGGAGAGATGACTTGGATCATTTCGATACCAACTGGTGGAAGAAGGAAAGGGAGGCCTTTGCCCTGCAGTGGGACAGTATAGGCTAGTAAAAAAAATGTGAATATCATTCTGTATAAGAATAAACACAGAATGAGGACGAAACACGAGCCACATTAAGTAGGTCATATTTTTTGAACCAAACCCACAAGGACTTAGAATAATGGTTGGAAGGAACTTTTCACTATATGTTCACACCATTCTTTTGTTTCAGGAAAAAGGAAAATCAAAACCACATTACAGAGAAATGCGAAAACCGCTATTAACAATATATAACTTTTCACTATATGTAATTTTGTATTCCAATTCATTATTTTTATATAACAAGAAGAAATACCAATATAATAAAATATATCTGTTGAAATAACATCAAAACACTAATATGAGCCTGTGATTAGTATTTAAGAATAACTATCAATAAAAATATGAAATATATATTGCTATCCCGCTCGCACCTGTGCGTTGTAATGGCGGTGACATAATTATACGCATCTCTCTCTGTTACCGGACAATTGCAACGCTGTTTTGAAAATATTATGGTCTTATCTTACTTGTTACTAAACGGCTTACAAAGTTTTTTCTATGTTGGTATGTGTGTGAAAAAAGTCTTTGATTATTAATAAAAAATAAAACAACTACTTTATCATTTATATAACATAACAAATTTCCCTGACGATAAAGATATAAAAATTGCCACAAAAAATGACGAATCTTATCATATATTATTGTTTTATTTTAAATGTATGCAACCAGTTAGAATCATGTATCAATTAATATTTATATTATAATATTGTTATCTGCTAATAAATATGTAACCACTAATATTTTCTGTCTTTTTCTTACATTAACTTTTTTATGCAGTCACGACAAAGACCACATTACATTTATTAGTAAGTTAGGTGCAATAATAAAATATCCACAGACGAAAAATAATTATTTAATATTACATTAACAGAAGTGGTAACCAGTTGGTTACGGACCAGACCCGGCTGCGACATGTTCACAATGGTCGGGGGTTCAAATCCCAGAGCACACCTCTGACTTTTAGCAGTCATGTGTGTATTGACAGTCAATGACCACGCACTATAACAGTGAAGGAACACATCGTGAGGAAACCTGCATACTATGGCAATTTGTAATAATTTCTATGGTATGTAAAGTCCGCCAACCCGCACTAGGCCAGCGTGGTGGGTACGGTCTAAACCCTGTCAATCGTACTCTCGATTGTAGAGGAGGCTCATGCCATGCAGTGGAAAATATATAGGTCGATAAAGGTACAGATAACGATAAAGGGTAGGAAATAATACAAATAAAATATTTTTAAATACATTTATTGGTTAATACAAAAATGTTTTGACAGCTTAAAATATAAGTTATTTAGCACTAATTGAAAATACTTGGCAAATTATTACGTGAATATTATGATAAATAATTAACACTAAATTATTAAGATTCGACCCAAATTAATAATCACGAAAAATTATAAATTTAATTTTATCATATTTTTATATTTGAGATTTAAATTATGAATATAATTGCATTGATGGTTTTTTCGTTTGCTACTAATAGTAATGAAAAGTAACTCTGTTTCTTTTAGGATTTTCATTATTTTTCATATTTCTTATGGCCTTATTCATAGTAAGTTTTAAAACGTATGTATACGTACGTTCAACGTTGCCAAATGTTTTGTCCCTATCGAAAAACTTAGAATTCAGTTTGAGCGAAAAAGACAAAACATTCGATAACTAAAATAGGTTTTAAAACTGTCTATGAATAAGGCCGTTAAATTTAATATATTAATAGTAGATCCATCTTCCCGACTACAAGGGTTAGCTACTTTTAAACTTCTTTAAATAGACAATACTTTTTTCTGTTTAACTCACAGATTTTGTTCCAATTAAGCCTAATTTCTTAATATATTATTTACCTTATAGTCATTCTTTTCAATATGTTTGCGTTCAACCTGAAAAAAATACACAAATTAATAAATCTAGTAACGTATAGATTATTTTCCAGGCACATCTAAGATAATATTGATAATTTTGATAATCAAGTTTCTTGAATTTGTGCGCTTACTAATTTTCTCTCTGCACCATACAAAGGTCGACTGGCAGAGAATGCCTTAGGCATTAAGTCCGCCTTTATACTTTGTATATAAAGCATAAATAAATAAATAAATATATATCGTCATTTAAGAAAAACCGCGATAAAAATAGAATATTTTTTGTCGGTTTTAGATTCACCACATTAAAACACAGAGAAATTGTTAAGTGTATCCTTTGTCACACTTCTCTTTGCGGTTGTTATTCTAAACCCTATTCATAGACACTTTAAAAACCTATTTTAATTATCGAAGTTTTGTCTCTTTCGAACGACTTTTGAATCCCGTTTGAGCGAAGGAGACAAAACATACAAAAACTAAAATAAGTTTTAAAATTGTCTACGAATAAAACCCCATTTACACGGGGAGAGTATCTCGCCTCGAAATACGATAATCGTAGGATATAAAAAAGTTGCATCGTGTAAACATTGTCAGAACGCGATAATCTTATGGCGGTTATGTTATGCGATAATCGCATACGATTCTCGCTTCGAGAAACTCTCGCCTTGTAAATGGCGCTTAATCCTGTAAGGATTTTACGGGTGGTAGAAAATTAATATATGTCTGTATATCGACCGTACGTTAAGGAGCCGTCATAGTGAGCCACGTGTGTCGTGTCGGGTTGTGTATATCCGGATACAATCAGGCGTCATTGTGTCGAAAGATGAACATCTCATGTTAATACTCTATCTGCACTGCGCTTCATCCATCATCATCCATCCATCAGCCAAAAGAAGTCCCCACTGCTGAACATAGGCCTCTCCCAATGATTTCTATAGTGACCTGTTGGAGGCAGCCTGCATCCAGCGACGTCCCGCGACCTTTACCAGGTCGTCTGACCATCTAGTGGGTGGACGTCCCACGCTGCGCTTTCCGCTTCGTGGCCTCCATTCGAGAACTTTTTAACTTTTTTTAACTTTTTTTTTTTTAACTTTTTTTTTTCTGCACTGCGCTTACTTAAGCATAATTAAAATCGTGACGTTTATAAAATAAACAGTCGAATTGAGAATCTCCCTTTTTTGAAGTCGGTTAAAATACCAACCGTTCGACAAAAGCTCGTCTCCTGGCGTGAAGGTCGAAGGTCAGAGGGTCCACATCCACCCTGGAGTTGCTGTCCAAACCTGGCATCAGGTCTGATATGCTCTCCGTGTCTGGTCCCGCTGGAAACCAATATCCAATCATTATTTATTTATTTATTTTGCTAAACACAAATCGGGTTACAATCATGAATGCAGTTTTGTATTGTATTGTATTGTATCAGCCCATATACGACCCACTGCAGGGCACGGGCCTCCTCTACAATCGAGAGTACGATTGAGAGTGGTTAGGCCATATAGTCCACCACGCTGGCCTAGTGCGGGTTGGCGGACTTACACACCGTAGATTTTTTTTTAAATCGCTACGGTATGCAGGTTTCCTCACGATGTTTTCCTTCACCGTTAAAGTGCGTGGTGATTGACTATCAATACACACATAACTCCGAAAAGTCAGAGGTGTGCCCTGGGATTTGAACCAGCGACCACCGTGAACATGTAGGCAGCCGAGTCTGGTCCGATACCACGAGGCCACCACGCACTCTCAATGCAGTTTACACAAAGTAATTATTTACATAGCGACAGCCTCCGTGGCGCAGTTGTTTAGATGCTGGCTGTGAAACGAGAGGCCGCGGGTTCGATCCCCGCACCGAGACAAATATTTGTGAGGCTCACAAGTATTTGTCCTAGGTCTGGGTGTTTGTGAGACCGCAGTCTCTCGTAGTGTCTGATACCTACGACACAAGACTTAATTGATCTTAGTGTGGGGTCAGGACTATGTATGTGACTGTTGGGTGTATTTATTTATTTATATTTATCTGGACAATAATTATAACCCAAAATTTATTTTCCAGTGAGAAAAACTTGGGTTGAGTAAAATAATGGGTAATGTCTGTACCATTTTAACAGTCACAGTCCTGAAGGATGGATGCATGAAGCAGCAGACCGGGCTCTGTGGCGTACCTTGGAAGAGGCGTATGTCCAGCAGTGGACTGCAACGGTCTGATGATGATGTTGAGTTCTTACCCCAAACTTAAATATCAAGTCTAGTTCGTTGAGAGAGGCGTATGTCTAGCAGTGGACTGCAACGGGCTAATGATGATGTTGAGTTCTTACCCCAAAGTCTAGTTCGTATGTCACAAACAACAATTTTTAGTCACTCAAAACTACACCAAATTAATATCTATGGAGTCTAATTTATCTCGGTGCGAGGGTGGAGCCCGCGGCCTCTCGTTTCACAGCCGGCGTCTAAACAACTGCGCCACGGACGCTGGCAAAGTTTTGTAAGTGCTGTTGCTCTTGTTTCTGGACAGGCGCGATGATTACCATTATAAGAACAATGCCAGTTTCCTCTTCCCGTCCTGTTTCCCTCCTATCTATGATTCGAGTGTTGTGGACTTCACGGGCGGAGTGATCACTTACCATCAAGTGACCTGTTTACTGGACTCGTTGTATAAAAAAAACGACCTTCTGGTCTATTCTAGAAAGTATAAAAGGGCATAATTCCTGTAAGTCTCTCAAGCTTCGTTCTGGACTTCAAGCTTGCTCTAAGACAACTCTCTACCCTCAGCCACAGGAAATCCACTGCTGAACATTCAACACAGGCCTCACTCAAGGATCTCTACATCGACCTGTTGGAAGCATCCAGCGATTTCCTGCAACCTTATCCAGATCGTCTGTCCATCTTGTCAGAAAAGGCTTGGTTGGGTGGGTGCTATGGGTTTTTTATTCCAATGCATGGCGAGACGAGCAAGCCATTCGCCTGATGGTAAGCGAAACGCTCATGGACAGTAGCAAAACCAAACATCATGAATTACAAAGAAATGCTGGGCATTCCATTGCGCTTGCTATTCTGAGATATATGAACATATATGTATATACATCTTATATACATATGTAATCTAATATCAAGAGATGTAACTCACCCATTTCGCTTGCGTGGACACTTCCTTCGTAGTACACATTGCCTTCGGTATCTGGTTTAAGATCTGTTAAACAAAATATAGTATTAGCCTTCATAAATTCCACTGCAGGGCAAGGAGTTACTATTGAGGAGAAATTCGGACCCAGGTTTCCATGGTTACCTGGCGGTATGATGAGCTACACTGAGCGTCTGGTCCGGCAATATCTGCCACATACAGGGTATATCAAGACTGCTACCGAAAACGAAGCTAAGTTGTAGTTTTAGTGACTTTAGACACAAAGCAACTAAAATTTTAGCAAAAAATACGCGACGTTTTTTTTGCAATTTTTTTCCTACCATCGTATTTGGGTACAATACATACATTTACCTAAAAAAATAATGTACACCCTTTTATTTTTAAAGACGCTATAGTACGCAAGGCTTTAAATTATAATTTTAGCAAAAACTATGGATTTACCGCCCTAACACAATTATACTTAAAACATTACAAAAAAAAATCGTTGCCTTTTTTTGCAAACATTTTTGTTCCATCGTGTCTGTAGTCACTAAAACTACCACCTTGCTTTGTTTTCGGTAGCAGTCTTGATATACCCTGTATAAGGTCCCCAAGGCGTATTGCCTGACGTAGGATTTGAGCCCCAAAGCCTAAGCTTTCACAGCCTATGCAAGTTGCCCAAGGAGTACAATAGAAACGGACGGTTTTATAGAAAAAATTGTAAAGGACTCACCGTATGCTTTCAAATTGGACTCCAATTCATCGTTATCTGTAAAAAAAAAAAATATGAAAGATATATATATATATACATATATATATAGTTTTTTTTTTTATTTATTTATTTATGCTAACGTGTGTCGCGTGTCGGGCTCTGTGTGTATCCGGATACAATCAGGCGTCATTGTGTCGAGATGAACATCTCATGTTGATACTCTATCTGCACTGCGCTTACCATCAAGCATTATACATGTCACTTGATAATTATAACAAATTATCAATGAACTGCTCTGATTAGACCAACTTGTAACTTTTGTAATAATTACGATATTGTAAACTGGTTTAGAAAAGAGCAACACTAGAGTTTCTTGTCCGTTCTTCTCTAGTGAAAACCGCTTTCCGAACCGGGTGGTAGAAATAAATGTATGACTGAATCTAAATAATGTTCAACATTTTAATGGATTTAATAAATTATTTTCATTGTGGTAACTTTGTCGATATACGATACAAGACTGCCTCGATGGCGCAGTTGTACTACGGTACCGGTTCCAGCCTCAAGTTAAAGTGATATTGGACTCTATTCATTATCAGCCCGGAGTCAGTTTGTGCCCGATATGGCAATATGCTCGCTTAACACATCGTGAGACGGAACACACAAGGCGAATCGTGGGTGTCCTGGTTGCACCTCTACCCCTTCTGGGATAAAGGCGTGATGTTTGTGTATGTATATTGCATGTATCCAAAGTCATAGGAATAACCGAATCGTGATGGAACTCAGGCTTATATGTTTGTATCTAAAGTCCAATGTTAGTTTGTTCCACAAAATTAATTTCAGATCGGTACAGTGAGGCCAACGTTCTCTCGTAGTTGATATCCGCTAAAAGACTTGTATCTAAAGCCCATTTACACGGGGAGAGTTTCTCGCGTCGACGATAAGATTATCGTAAGGATATAAAAAAGTTGCATCGTGTAAACATTGTCACACGATTGTCTATGGCGGTTATGTCATGCGATAATGGCATACGATTCTCGGCACGAGAAACTCCCCGTGTAAATGGTGCTCTACTCTGGGATCAGGACTATGCGTAACAGTCGCTTTAGTGGTTACAACTTACCAGGAAAGAACATGATGTTTTGTAAATCTTCAGACGGGGCCAGTATTGGAGGTGGCTCAGACTTCAGTACCACCACTTGCAAAGTTGTAGGAGCTGTAACAGAAATGCTTTTAAAAATCGCACAAATAGACCTAATTAGTAGTGAAATAGTCTGTATCAGCCAATATAAGTCCCACTGCAGGGCACGGGCCTTCTCTACAATGGAGGAAACGATTGAGGTTGGGCCATATAGTCCACCACGCTGATCTAGTGCGTGTTGGCGCACTTTACACGCCTAGAAATTCTTTTAGTCTCCAAGATTTGCAGGTTTCCTTGCGATATTTTGCGATATTTATCTTCAAAGTCAAAGTGCGCGGTAATTAAATAATAAATAAATAAACCCAACAGTCACAAATGTATGTACATAGTTCTGACCCCACACTAAGATCAATGAAGTGTTGTGTCGTGGGTATTAGAAACTACGAGAGACTTTTCGGTCTCACAAGCACCCGGACATGAGACAAATACGTGTAGGCCACACAAACAGTTGTCTCGGTGCGGGGATCGAATCCGCGGCCTCTCGTTTTGCAGTCGACGTCTAACCAACTACGCCACGGAGTCTATCAATACACACTGAAAAGTCAGAGGTGTCCCCTGGGATTTGTACTTGCCACCGCCGTGTCGAGCGCCGCGTTTATTCCGTAACCAATAAACCGCCACGCATTTGCATCTTTATTGTAGCCTAAAATGTTTCCACTGCTGGACAAAAGCCTCCCCTTTTGTCCTCCACTCGCCCTGTCCTCTGCGAGCCCTTGCCATTTTGCCTCGAATGCATCCAACTCGTCTTATTATACATAAAGAAAAACAACAACAAATTGCTAGCTTCATAACTTGAACAACGATAGCCTCCCTGGCGCAGTTGGTTGTACGCCGGCTGTGAAACGTGAGGCTTCGAGTCGATCCCCGCACCGAGGCAAATATTTGTCAGGCCCACAAGTATTTGTCTCGGGTCTGGGTGTTTGTGAGAGCGCAGTCTCTCGTAGTTCCTGATAACCACGATACAAGATTTGATCTCAGTGTGGGGTCAGGACTATGTATGTGACTGTTGGGTGTAATATTTATTTAACTTGATGTCGTCAACGAAGATATGAGAGCCAACGGTCTTTCAATCAACGATGATAACACCAGGCGAATTGAAGAGTTGAAAAGCGTCAAATTATATGCACCTGTTGATGTAGTTTCAGTCGCTGTCGTGTTTATTATTTCGGTTGTGAAAGTAGTAGCTGTTACGTCGTTCTCTTTGTTTATATTCGGAGGCACGCCAAACATGTTTGTGTCTAAAAGATAAAAGTAAATAAATACATCCGACAGTCAATGCAATTGGTTGATGGATTTTTATGTCCGTTTCTCGCCAGTAAGCCCCATTTACACGGGGATAGTTTCTCGCGGTGAGAATCGTACGCGATTATCGCATGACATAACCGCCATATCGTGTTCTGACAATGTTTACACGATGCAACTTTTTTATATTCTTACGAGAATCCTATCTTCGAGGCGAGAAATTCTCCCCGTGTGGAGCTTTACATAATTATGTTTGATGTTAAAATCAGGATAGAAGATATTCGAGTGGTTATATTTCATTAATTTAATACGTTAAATCAAATCACAAAAGTGTGACTAAGAACACATTAGACTGCCTCGGTGGCGTAGTGGTACTACGGTATGATTGCAAAGCTGAGGTCTCGGGTTCAAATCCCGGGTCGGGCAAACTGATATTGGATTTTCTATTCATTATCAGCCCGGAGTCAGGAATTTGTGCCCGATATGGCGATAGACTCGCCCCCTATCACATCGTGGGACGGAATATAGAAGGCGAAAGTGGGTGTTCTGGTAGCACCTCTGCCTACCCCTTCTGGGAAAAAGGCGTGTGTTTATGTATGTAAGAACACATTATCCCTGACAATATTATTAATCCGATGGTTTGTTATGCCTTCACGCCTAAACTACTTAACTACAAAAACCTCTGGAGGGTGACTCTATTCTGCGAAACTAAGCTCGATTGTTCGAAATTCGAACGCTCGACGTCCAGGTATCATATAAAAGCTTTCCACGTCTAAAAATCAATAAATACTATTTATTCTCTATGAAACGTATCACTCACTTCAACTTAGTCTATGGTTACGACGTACGATAGAGGATTTTGTAGAGTATTTAGGCACATTCGTACAATTTTACATACGACGTTCGAACATTCGTCGTCGTGTCAGAGAATAGAGTAACCCTGTTTCTAAGCCATCATATGCACGACTGAAGCCGGGAGCAAAGGCTAGTTTCCCATATGATCTACAGTCTACTCATTTTCTTTTCATAGATATTAAGTTTAAAATATGCTCAAACTTACCCATATACCGTAGTCTACGCAATGCTTTCTCGACGCACCATCCCAGTATCTGAGGGTTTCCATTCTGCCTGATCTGATTGCAGAAATTCGTAGCCATTACTAAAAATGGATTGTCTTTATTATCATTTAACTCTTTCTTAACATCTTTAACGGCTTTCAAATGACTCTTCCTCTTAAAATTCCTCTTAAAGGAGCGGCTGATCCATCTTTTGTTCCTTTTTACGTTTGGCTCTAGAGTTTTGTTAACTGGAATCAAAAGGGTGGTCAAATCGTTTCTTTTCATCTTCAAATTATTGTCAATTTCCTTGCTTTCTGGTGGTGTGTAAGTGTTAAATACCTTATTCTTCATTACATTATCAATAAACGTGTTGTTAAAATAGAATTTGTAGACCAAATCGTCGATAGCCTGTTCGTCTTTCTCTTTGATAATCATTTCGTCTTGATTTTCAATTTTGTTCGTCATCGGTACGTGAAAAAGGTTGATTTTGACTGATTCAGTGAATTCTGGAGTAGTTGTCGTTGTATGAGTGACTTCTTTCTCAAGGTGCGTAGTGTTTTGTTTTATACTATTCAAAACAATCTTAGAAGGCCCAGCGAACTTGTTGTCTATATAGATTTGCTTAGCTTTCTTCAATATTCTTGCAAAATTATTTTGTCGGTGCGAAATTTCACTTTGCGTCTTCGCTATCATGTTCTGTTTTGCATTAATCTTCTCATTTTGATCTAACATAAACTTCTGTATTGAGTAAAACTGCTTCTGTTGTATCAAGAACTTTTTCTGCTGATTTTCGAATTCTATCAAATTGTTTGTCATTTCCGTCTGCTTGCTTTTAAAGAATTCTTCCCTTTGTATTAAATGGTCCTCCATTTTCTTCAAATCCTCGTTGCATTTGATGAGATAACTGTATTTGTCATCGAAATCTTTGAACTTGTCTGTGATGACTGCTATATTTTTGATAAAATCATCATTAACGCCTACCAAATGATCGTGAATGATTTTGATTTCCTCGTGTTGTTTCATTATCTTTTTGAACGTTTTGGTCAGCATGGCTATTACTTTGATCAATCCTCTTTCGTTTATTGGCTTGTTTCGTTGCTCTTTTGGTATAACTCTGTACATATCTATACCAGGCACGGGGGCGCTTTGGTGCCAAGTTTTATCATCCTTATCAAATATACTGCGTTCCTTATCAATCTCTACATTAGCTGTCTTATTAGCATCATCGAGAAGTACAAAGTTCTTCAAATCCACTGGCTCAGATTCCGTTTTAGTAGCCCTTTTCGGATTGGTTATATCATATTTAGTGTCATTTAAATCATGCTTATCTATCTCTGCTTCGATATTAATATTATTAGTATGTGTAACAATAGTATTATTAATTTCGCTTCCGTTTTCTTTGAAAGCATTTTTATCTTTTTCGCCATTAATGTTGTTGTTATTCGCCAAGATAGCTACTTCGTATGGGTAATCGTTGAAAACTGAAGTCGGTTTTAGATCGGATATTAAGTCAGACTCCGTTGTGAACTCTTTGAAGTTATTTTTAGAATATTTGCAGTCCTTTTTGTTTTTACATTTCTTCATACTCTTTCTGGGATTCCGTTTTCGTATATCTGAAAAAAAAATGTGATAATCAAGAATTATTATTAGTAATAGTGATGTAATATGTTTACTTTTTAATATTTAAGACTTGGCTCTTCAACAACGCTTATATTGTATTGTACTTCTTCTTGAAAGTATGTTTGACTTATTGGCAAATAATGATATGTTTCTTTATCCTTGCTAAATAAATGTAGGGTTGGTACAATATTTTACTGTAAAATTATAATGCTTAAATTGCAATGGATCATTTTGGAAGCATCCAGGCACTTTAAGATTTCAAGTTGAATTACACAAAGGGTAATTATGGGGTATAAAACCCAAGACTATAATTCCTAGATCATGCACGTTTTTTTCTCATTGTTTCTTCACTACTGAGGATCCCGACCACATGTGAAAT
This sequence comes from Theretra japonica, assembly GCA_033459515.1. Classification (NCBI taxonomy): domain Eukaryota; kingdom Metazoa; phylum Arthropoda; class Insecta; order Lepidoptera; family Sphingidae; genus Theretra; species Theretra japonica. The sequence goes on from CM065952.1 coordinate 1,588,680, forward strand.
TCCTCCATCGCGATCCTGGGTCGCATGAACCATATGGTAAATAAATAATAATAAATACACCCAATAGTCACATACATAGTTCTGACCCTACACTAAGATCGAGTCTTGTTCTTGTGGGTATCAGAAACTACGAGACTTTTCGGTCTCACAAACACCCAGACCCGAGACAAATACTTGTGGGCCTCACAAACATTTGTCTCGGTGCGGGGATCGAACCCGCGGCCTCTCGTTTCACAGGCGACGTCTAACCAACTGCGCTACGGAGGCTGTCAAATATGGTATAGGTAAAAAATATGTTATAGCTACCATCAACCACCGTCTTCTTCTATGGTCAATAAATGAGTTAATAGATTAATGAAATCAAAAGCAAAGGTTAGGTCAAAAATACCCTGTACCGAAAAGAATGCGTAAAGAGATTGATGTAAGCGAATGATACGAGTGTAATAAGCCAGAATCCAGGAAAGTGGTGATCCATAGCCTCTGCCTACCCACATGGGATACAGGGGTAAAGGTAATGTATATATCAAAAATAAACTTACTGTCGGCAGACCTCTTGGACCTTTCGACGTAATTCGGCAGAAACGCAACATCCTGCAAATAATTCGCGCCAAACGCGTCGAAATTATTCTGCAATATATTATCGACATCTGCCGAATTCGGCCTAAATATGAAGTCTCCAACACTGGTCTTCTCAAACAGGCTCTCCTTCAATTTGTTTTTGACCCAAACTCCTTTGTTGACGATGTTGTTTCGCTCCAATTTCGGCCTTAGAAAGTTCGATTCGGCTTCGAGGAAATTTGCCGAAGTTATTGCGAATTTTAATAAAAGCGATATTGCAGTCAATGTGTACATAATGGTATGACTTGGTGCGAACGAATGGAATTTCGGTTGTACAGTTGTAATCAGATAGGTTGCTCTTTATTTGTAAACTTGGTTTCGGTTTTAGTGATGTGATTTATTTATCGATAATTTTTAGCTTTTTAGCGTGCGTGGACGCCTGTTGATAACGTACCAGACGCGGCTGCCAACATGTGCACGGTGGTAGCGAGTTCAAATAAGCATACGTCTGATTTTAAGGAGTCATGTGTGCATTGATAGTCAATCACCACGCACTATTACGATAAAGGAAAATATCATGAGGAAACCTGCATAGCCACTTATAAGAATTTCTTTGGCATGTAAAATCCGCCTGGCACTAGGCCAGCGTGGTATACTGTACTAACCCCTCTCAATCGTACTCTCGATTGTAGAGAAGGCCCGTGCCCTGCAGTTGGTCGTATATGGGCTGATACAGAAATACAGAAGGCAGAATCTTGTATGAAAAATGCGAATTATCCTTAACGATTATTTCAAAAGTCTCGATAAATCTGCAATCACATCACCAATACTTTGTTTACACGCAAAACTCCAAACATTAACGCTACTGTTTACAAATCGACTAATTTTTGTATTTTTACACAAGATGAAGGATTTTTAAAAGAAAAAAAGCATTTCATTGTTTGGGAAATGATGGTTTTCCGCTTTTAACAGTTCAACCTTGAGGCAGGTATGTGGTTTTAAGATATTGTGGTCTTAGTATCGAAAAATAAGATTTTATGATAAGGGTACGACTAAACGACGAGCTTGCATGAAGAGATTGATGAATGTGGATGAAGCGAAAGTAGTATGTCAGGATCGAGCAAAGTGGCGATCCATAGTCTCTACCCCTATGGGATACAGGCGTGACGATTGTGTATGTATGTATGTATGGGAACGACAATTTTTTTTTTTGTCTTTTGTTTCTGTCTCTGTCACTCGTACGCCCTACTGCTTTCCCTCTCGCTCATGTGTTTCCGCAGTGTAGGTACATATAGTGCGCGCAGATTATCTTCAAGTAGTCCTCTCCAAAATACCTCAATATTAAAATGACTAATTCTAAAATAATTTTAAATGAGTTGGTCATACTGTTATCCTTATTTATAGCTTAGTGTAACATTATTCTATCTTCGTTGTTTTTGTCTTAAGGATAATCAAATATCGTAAACATCTTATGATAAATAAAAACAATAAAACAGACATTCCGACAGCCTCCGTGGCGTAGTTGGTTAGACGCCGACTGCGAAACGGGAGGCCGCGGGTTCGAACCCTGCACCAACACAAATGTTTGTGTGGCCCACAAATATTTGTGTCGGGTCTGGGTGTTTGTGAGAGCGAAAAGTCCCTCGTAGCTTCTGATACCCACGATACAAGACTTAATTGATCTTAATGTGGGGTTAGAACTATGTATGTGACAGTTGGGTGTATTGTTTTACCAGAAGGGCAGGCAGAGATGCTACCAAGACACCTTCGTTTCGCCTTTTTGTTCCATCCGATGTGATAGGTCAAGCCTCGCCATATCGGGCACAAATTCCAGACTCCTGGCTGACATTGAATAGAGATATGCAACATCACTTTGCCGTGGGCTGTTGTAGTTCTGTCCTGTGCATCAACTTCAATGATTGAATCGCAACACAACTTCATGTGCCTTCAATAACCGACTGAACAAATCACAACGCTCGTATTTCAGGTAACAAATGATTCACATGTCTCGATGGCAAGCCGATGGTGTATTTTACAAAGTTGTATGTGTCACACTACTGGCTGTTGCTATAGTATTCTCTCTGGTGTTGACAGATGTGTTTCTAGACATAGATGGACTGCTGCACACCAAGAAAGGTAATCTTTATTTATTTATTGCACATCATTATGAATTGGAAGCCTATAAGGTGGACGGACTTGGATACGGACAAGTTGCCGGATGCATACTTCTAACAGGTCGATGTGGGGGTCCTTGGGGGGCCTGTGTTCAGTAATGAACTTCCTGTGCCTGAAGCGAGAGAGAGACAGAAAGATTGCATACTAAGGAGTTAGGAATTCTTAACAGTTAATACAATATATTAAAAAATATTAGTTATTGATTTGAAACAGACAAACTGTCTAAATAGTTAGATTTGGCCCACAAGGTTACTGATATGTGGGATGTGTACTCATACATACATAAACTCACGCCTTTTTTCTAGAAGGGGTAGGCAGAGGTGTCACCAGGACAACCACATTTCGCCTTGTGCATTCCGTCCCACGATGTGATAGGGGGCGTGCCTATCGCCATATCGGGCACAAATTCCTCACTCCGGGCTGATAATGAATAGAAAAATCCAATATCACTTTGCCCGACCCGGGATTCGAACCCGAGACCTCAATTTTGCAATGATACCGTAGTACAACTACGCCACCGAGGCAGGATGTGTACTCAACAATTATTATTGTCCCGATTGTTGTTTCTGTACATGGACTGATACCAAAGAGCCTCGACCAGCGTCTTCAGAGGCTCTGAATTAGTCCTTGGGTCCAGAACCAGATCCTAAAAGAAGTATAGCTGGACACGGGATGCATAGTGAGGAGGTTCCTTACTTTGGATCCCTACCCAGCGGCGGCTTAGGTCAAGACCCAAGGACACCAAAAAAATGATTAAACTTCCGGTGGCGAGGCTCTTGAGCCTTTTTTAATATGTATATTCTTTTTATATAAGTATGTTTGTATAAAAATGAAAAAAAAAAACTTACAAAACACAGAAAAACAATAATAAGTCAATATCAAAGTATTAATGGCGGTCTTATCGCTCTAAGCAATTTCTATAGGCAAAGAAAGACGAATGTTCGATGGATATAGGGAAACAAGACAGTCTACAATGTACTTGTAAGATATAGCTTAGTAAAAATATAGTAGCAATTTTATATATCCTTATTTTTCTTATAAATCTTATTCCGATGGTGTAGGATGAAAATAAAATGAGAAATAAACCTTAAAAAAAGCCTGATTTTTTAGTCATCATGAATTTCTTGTGCGTACTTGGACCAAATCGACTGATCTCCTTCAATGATTAATCATGGATCTCCTTTGACAATTTCAACTTCCGTTGGCCTCGTCGTGTCACACGTATTCCCGTAACGCTCTCGTCACGCATTCACCTGTTTACTCCCCATGTCAAGCGTGCGTAAAGAAGTTTTACTTCAAAATCTGACTAATGCAATTATTTAAGTTCATACATAAAACGTAAATAAATAATAAATAAAAAAATAATAATAAATAAATTCTACGGTGTGTAAGTCCGCCAACCCGCACTAGGCCAGCGTGGTGGACTATATGGCCTAACCACTCTCAATCGTACTCTCGATTGTAGAGGAGGCCCGTGCCCTGCAGTGGGTCGTATATGGGCTTATACAATACAAAAAAAATATATACATATGCAAATATGTATTTAAACACTTAAAAATCACCTAATATAAAAAGGCGAGCAATGACGTTGGCCGAGAAAAAGCTAGGAAGAATTCAAATAAACATAATTCTTTTGCAGATAAAATACACAGACAACAAACAACATACAATGACAGACATAAAGAGTTTGTTACAACAGAACTCCCAGATACTTACAACACAGAAATTAATGACGATGTTGACAACACCTATAGAACAAAGAGGTCTTCAGGTATTTACTGATTCGATTGACAGGGCTTAGGCCATCGTCCACGCTGGCCTATTGCCAGACTTAACGTACATAATATCTTGAAATAAAACGAATTCTTACGGATTTTGTCGCGAATTTGATTTAATTTTTACATTCTTTAATTTCCCGGCGTTTCGATCACTTTACAGTTTTCGTGGTCACGGGGCGGACTGAGGTATTAGTCATCCGCTTAGTGACTGTTACAATTTAACTACCCTAGAAAATCTTGTTATTAATGGTGTGAAGGTTTCCTCATTATGTTTTTCTTAAATTACATGATAAATAGCAATGTATTATGCAAAATATTGTCTCAGTGCGGGAATCGAAGCCACGGCCTCGCGTTTGTCAACCGGCGTCTAACCAACTGCGCTATAGAGACTGCCATATACCATTAAATTGTTGGCTGATACAGTATATTTATAGTGAAATTAACGAGACGAGCATGCCGTTCGACTGATGGTAAGCGATACGACCGCTCATGGACAGTAGTAAAACCAAACACCATGAATTATCCACAGAGATACCATCCTGAGACATAAGGTGTTAAGTCTCATTTTGTTTATTTATTTATTCAGTAGTATGTGGCTGCGAGCCCACACAAATATTTGTTGTAATTGAGAGACCGAAAAGTCTCTCGTATCTTCTGATAAACGACACAAGACTCGATCTTAGTGTGGGATCAGGACTGTGTCTGACAGTTGAGTGTATTTATTAATTGTAAATTTTCAGAATCAGAAAACCTTTTAAACAACCTGAAACAATCTAAAGTGAGGAATTTGCTGACGAACCGCTTGGCAAGTCTCTTGGACCAACTGGACGCTGAACAAACTACAGTGGTCAATGATATGGGAAAAACAAACGATGGAACTAAAGGTATAGGAAACGGGCAAAGTGAAATTTGATTTTTGTATTAATTATCAGCTCGGAGTCAGGAATTCGCACCCGATATGGCGACAAGCTCGCCCTCTATCACATCGCGGGACGGAACACAAGGCGAAACTTGGTTGTCGTGGTGGCACCTCTGCCTACCCTCTGGGAAAAAGGCGCGAGCTTATGAATGTATATATTGGTAAAGAACTGACCGCTGCCGAGACGTTGGTCGCGGGTTCCCTGGGTACACCTCTGACTTTACAGAGACATGTGTGCATAGTCAACCACCATTTCAACTACGAATTGTAGTACCAGAAACACATCGTGAGGGAACCTGCATATCATAGCGATTTGTAAGAATTTCTATGGTGTGTAAAGTCCGTCTGGCATTAGACAGCGTGGTGGACTATATATCCTAACCCCTCTCAATCCTACTCCCGATTGTAGAGTCCATGGCTCAGAACTGAGTAATAATGTAATGGCATGATGTAATGAGTAGTAATGGCGGGCTGTTATTGTTAAGTTAATTTACAGAACATAAAGAATTGATACAAGAAAAAGAAGCTAACCAGAAAACGGAGGAAAGGGAAAGGTTCTTACACTCAGCCATGCATGAAATACTGCTTCTAGCTTTAAAAGGTCATATGGACTTCAACGAGGTCTACCAAAGGATCCACACATTGACACAAAACTTCGACAAGGCAAATCAAGGTAACAATTAAACATGAATTATAGATTATGTCTTCCTTAAAATGTATGAAAACTGTGCGTTATTTATAGCATAAGTTCGGCCAACGAGCAAACAGGTCACCTGATGGTAAGTGATCACTGCCACCCATGAACATCTACAACGCTTAGATCATGGATGTGTTGCCGGACCTTGAAATGAAGAGGAGAGCGAGAAGGAAAAAGGGTGGGAAGAGGAAAGGGGTATTTTTTGGGCATCCGGCAATCTCACTCACCGAACGAAATGCGGCAGCACAGCTTTCGCTTCACGTCGATTTCCTGTGAGACAGTGGGACCACCCCGGACGACCCTGCCAATGTCCATTCATGCAGACTCATGACTGACAACAGCGTGGCTCTACCACGTATAGGGCCTTAGTAATAAACTCGGATGAGCGAAGAATTAACTTTAGTCCAAGGCTTTAAAATTAACTTGATTATTTTGACTATTAATTTGACTATAATATTGAATAATGTAACTACAATGGTTGTCTAGCCGTCTATGCAATTCCGTGTTAATGAATAGAGTCGTGAATACCTCGCTATTCAAAATAATCGAGTCAATTCTAAAGTCTTGGACTAAAGTTAATCCTTCGCTCATCCGAGTTTATTAATAAGGCCCATAAAGTTTATAAAGTATTACTCATGTTTTAGATAAAGAAGTTAAAACACTGAGAACTAACCCAGAATTAACTAAAGGAAATATGAAACAGCAAAGCGATTCTGACAATGAAGAAATGAAGTTATTTAATGAACTGATTCACTGTGATAAACTAAAGGAAGATATCGCCAAAGATGCTTTGAAAATTGACAAAGAAACCAGAAGACAAAATCACGGTACAACTCTCTTTCTTTCTTCAGCCACAGTCCACTGCTGAACATAGGCCTCCATGTATCGACACTTAAACTAGTTAAAAGCGCCCAGCATCCAGCGACTTCCTGCAACCTTTACCAGTCCCTCCAACTTGTAGACGGGTGTCCGACATTTCGCTTGCATCTATTGTCCTCCACTCCAGAACCTTTAGGCTCCAGCGGCCATCAGTTCTACATTATTTATAGTAAAAGTACTTTATTTGTATATCATACTCGTCCTCTGCTAAAAACGGGACTCTACAACCGAGAATTCAATTGAGAGGGCATAGTTCATAGTCCACCTCGCTGGCCTAAAACATAACATCTAAATAATATGAACTATAGAAGATTCTACAGACGCTGTATTTTTTTATTAGTTATAAATAATTACTCGAATTTCTCGCGGCCTGCCCCTCTTGATAAAGTTTATCCGGGATGAAAGTGCCGCTATATTTTTTCCCGGGATAAAAAGCCTATAAGCCTTCCTCGATAAATGAACTATCTAACACTAAAAGGATTATCAAATTCGAACCAGTAGTTTCTGAGATAAGCGCGTTCAGACAGACAAACTCTTCAGCTTTATGTATTGGATAAATATTGTCTCAGTATTACAAAATATTTTTTTACATCCAGGACCAAAAATAATAATCAAGACTATCATTGACATCAATGCAATAACGGATAGGAGGAAAGGGGACAATGAAACGTAAGTACATACATAACATCACGCTTGTATTCTTAAAGGGGTTGGGAGAAGTACCACTAATATATTTTGCAGTTGTTTCCATAACATGTTGGTAGTTATACAGTATATATAGTGAGTTCTAATACACTGTTGGTCATTGTTGTTCTCAGATTCAGATTGAAAACATTAAAATATATAAGGAATGTTAATTATAATATTAGGAATGATCCAATTATTTGTAAGACTGTGTTACATATGTCTTTTTAATATATTTTTACTAATCAATATTTTACAGGAACTCAACAGAAAACGTAAAAGGTTTAGTAAAATTAATATACAACGGCAAATCAATAAAATTTACCAGACTAGATGACGAAGATACACAGGTTAAAACTAAAGAAAATAATCCTAAATCAGACGCAGAAGTTGTTAATAAAGAACCACTAAAGCATGATGAAATAACAGACCTTCTTAGCAGATACACGTCACATATAAAAACAAACGACTTTATTAAGGAATATTTACATCAGTACAATTCTGATAAACAAAACACCAAACGATTGAAACGTCACATTAAGATAAGATACGAAAATGATGAAGTCACAGAACAACCTAAGAAGAAAAAGGATGACGATGAACTACTTGTTGAGATTGAAACGCATTTTGATAGCAAAGGAATGAAAGGAGACAGGAAGAAGAAACTAATCAGTAATCTAGTAGAGAAGATTGAGAAAGCAATTCATTCAAGCTCTGATAACAAGAAAGAGATAAAAAACGAAACTGTCAAATACGAAGCTAAGCCAAAGAAACACAAACATATACACGTAAAGAAAAGAACGCAGAACCCGCTAAATCGAATCGATGAGATCATTTTGAAAAATAAAATGCAAATTGCGTTAGACCCTATGGTTCATAGGCAGATAGATCCTTTAGTCAAGAATGTGCCTTTACAGGAACCGATGCCATACGTAAGTGACAAACATGGACAAGACTGGCAAAGAAAGTACTACGGTCCTGGGTTTTTAGGTGTATCAAAATCTATAAATTCAGCAGAATTGAGTGAAGTTGACGTGGATTACAACGGAAACGGAGTATCGCAAAGGATTCAGAAACCTTTGAATAATGAGATTACCGTCAAAGATGTTACACCCAACGCGTTCTACGATTTGGGCAAACTGAAGTTTTTTGTAAAAGATATAGCTGGTAGTGGGTTTTCAGTTGGTTTCAACCAGTATGTAGATGAACAGCCCGACCCTGAAGCGATGAAACTGTTCACAGGCTTAGAAAATATAATTCAAACTTATCATCAAACCTACGATCAACCTGACCCAGCAGAAAATGAAGTAGAAACAGATAAAGCTAATGAAATTCACGATGGAAATAGACAGAATTACCACAGCATCGCTCGCCGGTCGATTAACACTGAACAAGACCATCATTCAAATGAATACAGAGTTATATTCGAGAACAGGCATCTACCTTACGAAAATTATGAAGATATATTTAAAGATTATAAAACAAATCGCCAAACTCATGACAACAGAAAAAACGTTAATGCAATAAAAAAAGATATTAAATCAAATGAAATTTTCGTATTCGACGAAGGTATGTTGGACAAGAAGTTAAAACCAGCGGAAATTTTCGGCATTGCAGATCTACTGCAAAGGAAGAAGCGAAGCATAAATGTACAGAAAATATCGAATTTGAAAAATAAGATCAAGCTCAACCGGTATTTGAATACAAAAACTATGGCGACGAAGCGAATATTCTTGAGCAAGAAGAGAAACAAAAGGCAATCTGAAAAGATAAGGATTATTGCAAACGACGACATGCCTATGCATAAACATTCAGACGAAATCTTCGTTGTCTCAGACGAGAACGTTCTAGCAGACAGAGCGATGGTTAGAGAGGTAGAAACACCAGAAATGGAGCCAGAGAGAATCGCAGAAGACCATTACGATGTGATCCAACCAGAAGCGCCAATATCACAAATGGTACCACAGCCCAGAATGGCTCCAGTACCGCCAATGCCTTATGTTTATGAAGAACCAATAGACCAACCTTTGGTGACCAATATATTCGATGGCATATCAAGACACAACACTCTAATGTCCAAATATCCTCATATTTTACTAGAAGAAATTGGCAGATCGAGAGAGGAGGATATAGTAGAAAATCCGATTATATTTAATAAGTACATGGCTCATAATCAGCAAATGCCACCAGAGGTCACTACGACCGCAGCGCCTGCTATAAACAACGCCCCGGCGCCAAAAATGGAAGAAATAGTCAAAGCCATCACGCCGCAAAACGCCAAAACAAACTATAGAGTAACAGTTAAAATATTGCCCAAAAATGTAACAGGTTTAAATTCGGGGTTTAAAGAAATACATACAAGTATCAACAAGAGTTATAATAGAAATGGATTACTGTATTCTTCATTGGTTAACGTATCAGAGATATCGAAAATCGTTAAGATTAATAAAACGAATGATAACATTTTCACAACGACGACGCAATCGCCCGCGATTACAAATTTTAGGAGAAAACAAGAAACAATGAACCACATTTTAAGACAGCACAAACATCGGATCGAAGAGCAATTGCATCATTTACACAGAGAAAAAGAGAAATTAGAGAATTTGTCTATGAAAAACGATTCAGAAAACGACTACGCCAACCAAAACGAGTATTTTGAAGTTGTGGTACCTTCGAATCCGCCAAAAGTACTTAAATTGACGAGAGACGAACTAAGCCGACTCGCAGTGGCATCATTAGTTAAAATAGAAGAACAAATGACGACTACACCATCAACCACTGTTTTCACAACGTCGACTACAACAGAACTGCCTCAGACGACACAGAAAACCCAAATTATGGACAAAATGGAAAAAAATGAGAACGTCACAAACGAAATATTGAAAAAGATCGACAAAAACACTGAAATATTGCAAATGTTCCTTCAAAAACTGGCTGATAAATTAGTCACCAAAGTCGACATTAAAGCCAAGCATGATTTTGAGAATATGCAGACTTTTAAGAACATCCCTGCTCCATTCAATCAAATGATGCCCAATATGGAAGCGACTAACGGTAGTCATGTGTCAATACCTTTTATATACGCCTACCAACAGCCGTACACCCTACCAGTAAATAAACCACAGGTACCCGTAGCCAGTGTGGTCTACCATGGCCACATACACACCAACACGATAAGCAGAAAGCCAGAATGGCCAGAAAGAGACCAGAAAAAAGTCCAAGATGATAGAAAAACGAATCAAACTAAATTCTTTATTGATGAGCTAGAAAACACGTACATAGCGGCTGACGTCAAGAAAGGTTTTGCTAACTTAAACAATAGTACAGTTGTTTAAATAAATTATTTTGTTATTTTGTAGTTTTATTTTTATTTATTTATATTCTTTATTGTACATGCTAACTGTAATCTATATATATAATTCTGTAACCGATCGATGTCTGTGTGAGGGGACTGTATTAACGCAAAACGATGATATCTTAAATTTTTGTCTGTTTGTCTGTGCTGTTGTACACAATGATCTCAGAAATAATAATATACAGGGTATATCAACACTGCTACCGAAAACGAATCCAGGTGGTAGTTTTAGTGACTACAGACACGATGCAACTAATTTTTTTTGAAAAAAAGGACGTTTTTTTTAATGTTTTAAATATCATTGAGTTTGGGTGGTAAATCCATAGTTTTTGCTAAAATTATAATTTAAAGCCTTGCGTACTATAGCGTCTTTAATAAAAAAGGTTGTACATTTTTTTTTAGGAAAATGTATGTTTTTTTACCACCGAAATATGACGAAAGAAAAAAATTACAATTTTTTTTTTTGCAAAAATGTTTAGTTGCGTTGTGTCTAAAGTCACTAAAATTACCACCTGGCTTCGCTTTCGGTAGCTGTCTTGATATACCCTGTATAACTAATGAGAATACGGTACAGTGGGTGGCTGTATCGTATTGAGCGATTTCTTCCTGGCAACCTTAAGATAAACAGGGACCTAGGATTGATATTGGCCTTGTCGAGCAACAAGAGCATGTAAATTAACACAGAAAAGTAAATAAATAATATTTATATATCTTGAAGATCCTGCAAATCATATAACCGAATTGTCTATGACATGTAAAGGCTTTTAACCCGCCCTAAGCCAGCGTGGTGGACTATGGTCTAAACTTGTAGCGAAGGCATATGCTGCTTCGGTGGCGTAGTTGTACTACGGTAAGATAGCAAAGCTGAGGTCTCAGGTTCGAATCTCGGGTCGGGTAAAGTGATAATGGATTTTCCAACTCATTATCAGCCCGGAGTCAGGAATTTGTTACCCATAGGCGATAGGCTCGCCCCCTATCACATCGTGGGACGAAACATACAAGGCGAAATGTTGGTGTCATGCTGGCGTCTCTGCTTACCCTTTGTGGGATAAAAGGCGTGAGTTTATGTAGGTATGTACGAAGGCATTTGCCCAGCAGTGGAATATAATGATAACATCAGATAAGATAGCAATAAAACTGATATGATTGAGTTTCTAAACTCTTTGGAAAGGCCTTAATGACTTACTAATTACAACAGATATTAATTATTGTAAATGACTAACGCATTGTGACACAAATAACTTGATTGGGTCTAAAGTATATAGAACAATAACATTATATTATTAATAGTTAGAATACAGGAAGTGCGTGGTGGCCTGTTGGTAACTGACCAGACTCGGCTGCCTACATGTTTACGGCGGTCGAGGATTCAAATCCAAGGGCACACTTCTGACTTTTCGGAGTTATGTGTGTATTGATAGTCAATGACCAAGCACTTTAACGGTGAAGGAAAACATCGTGAAGAAACCTGCATACCGTAGCGATTTTAAAGAATTTCTACGGTATGTAACTCCGCCAACCCGCACTAGGCCAGCGTGGTGGACTATATGGCCTAATCGATTCTCTCGATTGTAGAGTAGGCCCGTGCCCAGCCCTGGGACGTATATAGGCTGATAAAAAAAAATTGTTACACAAATAACTTTATTAGATCTAAAATATGTAGAACAATAACATTATATTATTATTAATAGTTAGTATATAGGGTGATATTGACATATGTAACTTAATTGACAGCCTCCGTGGCGCAGTTGGTGAGCTGTGAAACGAGAGGCCGCGGGTTCGATCCCCGCACGATCTTAATGTGGAGTCAGGACTATGTATGTGACTGTTGGGTGTATTTGTTTTTTATTTAACCCACATGTTTCTCATCACCCCAGGTGACATTGTACAACATTTGAAAAAAATCGGAGATTTTTTTTTTGGTCAAAAATCGTGATTTTATTTTTCACGATTTTTGGCCACCCCGTATAGATACCAGTATTTTTACAGCTTAGCGCAAATGAACGGTTCGGGAACCTACCTATAGGGTAATTCACGTAATTTTTTGACGCGCCGATCAAGTTACAGTGCAGTTGCAATTAAGTTTACGTCTTAGAGCAAAATGGTATTCTTGTAATTGTTTAGCTGCGCGGGAACTGCACCTAAACTATGCGTAAACTGCGCGGGTGCTGCGCGTCAACCATACGTCAGTCGTATGCAAGAAGCTTACACGTGAATACCGATCAAGTTGCGATCTGAATCACGCACATAAAACACGCAGCTGTAGAATACACTAAACCGCTCGCGTGACGCGAACTTGACGCGAGCGTATCTGACAGCGGTTATCAAAATTACGAGAATACGAAAAGGTCTGTTTTGATCGAAACTTAACTGCAACTGCACTGCAACTGAACTTATTTAATTACGTGATTTACCCTACTGAGCGGTAAAAAGAATCGTACCCATACGGGTTGACCTAAGGCCTTGGAAACTAAAATCGCAATTATTGACAAAACTACCAGGCAGTGTTTAGGTGATATGTCAATCGTCAATAGCCTGAAGAGTTTGTTTGATTGCGCTGATCTCATAAAATACTGGTTCAAATTGAATAAATCTCTCTTTAGTCACAGGAAGTCCACTGCTGAACATAGAATAAATGTTTTATCATAGTATATCAAGGAAGGCTGTGGAGTACTTTTTAGTTCTTATACCTGAATATCGGGTCGGTTCTCCTACATTTTTTTTTTTTTTTTATTCTGGCACGGCATGATGACTGCACTGCACCTGATGTTAAGCGCAAATGCCGTCCAGACAGAGTATCGAATGGCATCAGACGGCGGTCCCATGCCATTCGACACAATTATGCCGGCCTGCTGAGATGCTTCTTCACACTACGGCGGAAGGACCCAGGACTATAGGAAGGAGGGAACACGTGTGACGGCAAACAATTCCACAGCTTCACAGTGCGGCACAAAAAAGAATTTGCGAACTTTTTTGTTCGCGCCGAGATGGTTTGAACCGTCAAGCTGTGGCTTCGCAAGCCAGCACGCGTGGATCTGTTAAGGAAAGGAGAGGAGGGGATCAAACTAAACAATTCCTCAGAGCATTCACCGTGATACAGACGGTAGAACACGCTTAGAGAGGCAACATCCCTCCGCAACTGTAGCGACTCTAAGTTGCTCGTAACGTCTGCATCATTTACAATGCGGATGGCCCGCCGCTGCAATCCATCCAAGGCATCGAGTAAATACTGGGCGGATCCATCCCAGAGGTGCGAACAGTATTCCATACCCGGCCGAACCTGCGCTTTATACAAGCGGTATAGTTGACCGGGTGTGAAAAACCGACGCACCTTGTTCAGGATTCCGACCCTGCGCGATGTGGCAGATATTACGCCCTCGATGTGATTCCTTGGATTAAGATCACAGCGGATATCCACACCAAGGATACTCAGGTCATTCCGCATTGAGAGGGGAATACCCTGAAGATTGGGGAGGAATACATCCATCCATCAGCCAAAGGAAGTCCACTGCTGAATATAGGCCTCTCCACACATTTCCACAGTGACCTGTTGGAGGCAGCCTGCATCCAGCGACGTCCCGCGACCTTTACCAGATCGTACATATACGGGTGATAAAAAGTATTGAACGGTGAAGGAAAACATCGTGAGGAAACCTGCACATCGTAGCGATTTTAAAGAATTTCTACGGTATGTAAGTCCGCCAACCCGCACTAGGCTAGCGTGGTGGACTATATGGCCTAACCACTCTCAATCGATGCTCTCGATTGTAGAGTAGGTCCGTGCCCAGCAGTGGGACGTATATGGGCTGATAAAAAAAAAGTATTGAAAATTAAAACGGCGTTTTGGGACAAAAAATCCAATGGATTTTTTTGAAGTTTTATACAATGTTACCATGAGTAATGAGAAACAGGTGGGTTAAATTAATGATAATATACCAATAACATACAGTGTAATAAAACTTATAATCTATAAATGCGTGGCCTGTTGGTGAACGGACGAGACGCGGCTGCCAATGCTCACGGCGGTCGCGGGTTCAAATCCCAGGGCACACCTCTGACTTTTCGGAGTCATGTGTGTATTAATAGTTGATCACCACGCACTATAACGGCGAAAACATCACGAGGAAACCTGCATACTTTAGCGATTTGTAATAATTTGTATGGTATGTAAAGTCCGCCAATGCGCACTAGGCCAGCGTGGTGGACCATATGGCCTAACCACTCTCAATCGTACTCTCGATTGTAGAGGAGGCTCGTGCCCTGCAGTGGGACGTGGATGTACTGATAAGGATACGGAATTATCTGACTCATAACCTCAAAACGAATAATGATCTTAGCCGCAAAACAGATAAAAGATTTCAATGATAAAAAATATATTAAGTTATCGATATTGATCAATATAAATACGGTATCATTTAAACGGCTTCTCAGTGAAGCGTCAACTGTTAAGAAGTGTTAAAAAATCTGTGTTAAAAATGAATTTGTTTATGGTAAGTAAATATATATTTTTATGCCATTATTTTATATTATGAAGTGCGTGGTGGCCTCGTGGTATCGGACCAGACTCGGCTGCCTACATGTTCACGGTGGTCGCGGGTTCAAATCCCAGGGCACACCTCTGACTTTTCGGAGTTATGTGTGTATTGATAATCAATCACCACGCACTATAACGGTGAAGGAAAACATCGTGAGGAAACCTGCATACCGTGGCGATTTTAAAAGAATTTCTACGGTATGTAAGTCCGCCAACCCGCACTAGGCCAGCGTGGTGGACTATATGGCCTAACCGCTCTCAATCGTACTCTCGATTGTAGAGGAGGCCCGTGCCCTGCAGTGGGTCTTATATGGGCTGATACAATACAATACAAATTTTTTTATTATACTGTAACGAAACCAAACACCATTAATTCCAAAGCAATGCTTAGCATTCCACTGCGCTAGTCATCCTGAGACATAAGATGAGTGTTATTATGTCCAGTAGTTACTCTGGCTACAATGTCCTTCAAACCGGAACACAACAGTGAATTACACTTCTGTTTGGCGGGAGAAATAGACATTGCGGTGGTACTTACTCAGGCGGCCTCTCATATGAGAGATCTACCACCAGTATTGTTTTATACTATAAGATGTTTTAAAGACGCCCAATATACCTGCCACGGACGTCCAAAAAGAAATATAAAGGGTCATCTAAGATTAAGTGACGGCCGCCTATGAACATCCACAACATTTAGATCATAGATGCGTTGCCGATCTCTAATTGGGAGTAAAAAGGAAGAAAAAGGACGAGAGGACAAAAAGTTATAAGTCATGCAAACGAAGAAACAGGTCAGCTGATGGTAAGTGATCACTGCACATGAACATCCACAACGCTGGATCATAGATGTGTTGCTGGGCCTTCAAATCGGGAAGGGAGCGGGAAGGAAAAAGGACGGGGAGGGACTTTCCCGCCCATACATCCACCACTGTAACTCCTATTCGCTACGAACAACAGCACGCAAAGAATTGACACCGAGCTCCGGAGCTCGGCGAGTCTCTAAGTGACACTAACCTTCTTTAACCCGCAACGAAATTCATCAGAAAAAAACAAATGAAGGAGTTGGAACGAAGGACGGGAAGCGGAAAAGCGTGTTAGACCTCCGGCAATCTCACTCACCAAACGAAACGCGACGCATAGTTCTGTTGAGATTTAATCCACAGTCCACCACGCTGGCCTAGTGCCAGGTGGTCTTTACGTAAAAAATCAAAACAGGGTAGTTAAATTGTAACAGTCACTAAGCGGATGACTAATACCTCAGTCCGCCCCGCGACCACGAAAACTGTAAAGTGATCGAAACGTCGGGAAATTAAAAAATGTAAGAATTAAATCAAATTCTCGATAAAATCCGTAAGAATTCGTTTCATTTCAATTTGTAACATTCGCGTAAACCCAAGACACGATTGTAGAAAATCTTGTTAAAATCTCAATGGTATGCAGGTTTCCTCACGATATTTTTCTTCACCGTTAAAGAGCGTGGTAGTTAAGTATATACATATGACTCTGAAAAGTCAAAGGAGTATCCCGGGATTTGTACCCGCGGTGGTCTCGGCAGCTACGCCTGATCACCAAAAGACCACCACGCACTATAATCTAATTAGTACATAATAATGTATATAATCATATTTTCTTAAATATTTCAGGTAATACTAACCTGTCTTCTATTTGGACATCATTACGGCAACGCTTTTCAGGTAACTATATTTTAATACATTGGTTTAGTGATAATTAGTTCGGTATGCAAACCATGGGATCCTAGATTCGAATCCCAGGTCAGACAAAGTGGAAAAGGATAAAGTTTTCAGTGTGAGAAATCTCGTTTAAGTTACTCTACGCTCGAATTTGAGTTAGAAGACAATAAGGAAGTATTTTTTACCTTTTTAACGATGTGTAATTTAACCGCCATTTACACGGAGAGAGTTTCTCGCGGCGAGAATCGTATGCGATTATCGCATTACATAACCGCCATAGATTATCGTGTTCTGACAAACGTTTACACTATGCGACTTTTTTATATTCTTACGATAATCGTATCATCGTGGCGAGAAACTCTCCCCGTGTAAATGGGGCTTTAGTGGCGCTCCGCAGTTTTTGACATTTTTAATCTATTGCGATACGATTATTTCAAAGCATAGTTAAACTGACCACTTAGTGGGTGGACGTCTCACGCTGCGCTTTCCGCTTCGTGTCTTCCATTCGAGAACTCAAAGTAAACATTTTTCGAGTGGTGAAGGTGGCCAAAAAGTTCTCGAATGGAGGCCACGAAGCGGAAAGCGCAGCGTGGGACGTCCACCCACTAGGTGGTCAGACGACCTGGTAAAGGTCGCGGGACGTCGCTGGATGCAGGCTGCCTCCAACAGGTCACTGTGGAAATCATTGGGAGAGGCCTATGTTCAGCAGTGGACTTCCTTTGGCTGATGGATGGATGATGGATGAAAGGTCGCGGGACGTCGCTGGATTCAGGCTCCAACAGGTCACTGTGGAAATCATTGGGAGAGTTCATGTGGGAATCATGTTCAGCAGTGGACGTCCTTTGGCTGATGGATTGGTATGTATTGAATAGTAAAAGTTTTAAATTATTTATTTAATTTCTAGGGAATACCAGACGCGCCAATGCTCCCCGATTTGGACTACAACAATTTGCCTGAGTTCATCCGATCCATGCTGCCGGAAAAGACTGTAAGTAAAACTAAATATCTACATTAATAAATACACCCAACAGTCACGTACATAGGTCTGACCCCACACTAACTAGTCCTGTGTCTAGTATTAGAAATGAGGGGACTTTTCGACCTCACAAACACCCAGACCCGAAACAAATACTTGTGGTTCACACAAACATTTGTCTCGGTGCGGATCGAACCCGCCGGCTCTCGTTTCACAGTCCGTGTATAGTCAATTGAGCCACGGCGGCTGTCAATCTAATGACAATCTACTTTCTACTTTTTAATCGACTTCAAAAAAAGGAGATTATCAATTCAAAGCTGGGCTACTTTAAGCTACACGGGTAAAAGCGCGAGGCATAGCTGATCATCTGGGACCGACCTCAAAAAAAAATCTTTGTATATTTAGGTATTATAGATTTAATAGTGCGTGGTGGCCTGTTGGTAACGGACCAGACTCGGCTGCCTACATGTTCACGGTGGTCGCGGGTTCAAATCCCAGGGCACACCTCTGACTTTTCGGAGTTATGTGTGTATTGATAGTCAATCACCACGCACTTTAACGGTGAAGGAAAACATCGTGAGGAAACCTACATACCGTAGCGATTTTAAAGAATTTCTACGGTATGTACGTCAGCCAACCCGCACTAGGCCAGCGTGGTGGACTATATGGCCTAACCACTCTCAATCTTACTCTCGATTGTAGAGGAGGCCCGTGCCCTGCAGTGGGTCGTATATGGGCTGATAAATAAAAAGATTTAATAAAAGATTAGTTTTATTTCTCTCTTTTTATTACACTTTTGAAGTCGGTTTAATTTTTTTTAAATTTTTTTTTTGTTATAAAATTATATTATACTGTTACTCACTGAGTACTTCGTAATTGGCGTGTTGCTTTGTGTAAAATCATTGTAATTTATATGAATTGTCAGCTGTGAAGGACTTAATAATAAATAAATAAATAATGGCAGTCCCTGCGGCGCAGTTGGTTAGACGCCGTCAGTGAAACTAGAGGCCGCGGGTTCGATGCCCGCACCGAGACAATTAATGTTTGTGAGGCCCACAAGTATTTGTTTCAGGTCTGGGTGTTTGTGAGACCGAAAAGTCTCTCGTAGTTTCTGATACCCACGACACTAGACTTAGTTGATCTTAATGTGGGGTTGGAACTATGTATGTGACTGTTGGGTGTATTTATTTATTATTTAATTTCCTCCAAGAAGCCGTGGATATGAAACGATTGTGTTTTTTTGTTCCAGGCAATAAGCAGTAATGACGTCACAGAAGTAAAGAAGAGCAAAGTTGAAAAACGTCCTAAGACTTATGGCATGAGCGTAAAAAGTGGCAATGGTGTTGTGTGGAATGTAAGTTAGACTCATTTAATATCATCATCATCATCATCATCATTGGCAATTTACATCTACGTAAGATGATTAACCACAACGATGATTAACGCCAACCCGCACTAGGCCAGCGTGGTGGACTATATGGCCTAACCACTCTCAATCGTACTCTCGATTGTAGAGGAGGCTCGTGCCCTGCAGTGGGTCGTATATGGGCTGATACAATAAAAAAAAAATAAGATGATTAAAATAGATTGTGGTCTGTGTTAGTTGGTGATGTTAGATTGGGACAGTGCACCTACGCTGGTGACTTATTAGACCAATTCGTGCGTTACAAATACGGCCACAATTTGGGCATTTAAAACCTGTGCCTGTATGTGAATGAGGAGTGAGAGTGGCTCGATAATGCCAAGTTTCACGCTTGCGGGCTAACTGCTCAAACCAGGTCTTGTCGTGAGCAGAAACACCGTCAGCTACGAATTTGCGCCATTCGGCATTTCGTTTAATATACCACATACAATACACGTCCTCAGGGCACGAGCCTCCTCTACAATCGAGAGTACGATTGAGAGGGGTTAGTACACTCCACGCTGGCCTAGTGCGGGCGGACTTTACATACCATAGAAATTCTTACAAATCGCTATGGTATGGTCTCCTCATTATGTTTTCCTTCACCGTTATAGTGCGTGGTGATTGACTATCAATACACACATGACTGATAGCGGAAAGCGCAGCGTGGGACGTCCACCCACTAGGTGGTCATATGACCTGGTAAAGGTCGCGGGACGTCGCTGGATGCAGGCTGCCTCCAACAGCTCACTGTGGAAATCATTGGGAGAGGCCTATGTTCAGCAGTGGACTTCCTTTAGCTGATGGATTGGACACACATGACTCCGAGAAGTCAGAGGTGTGCCCTGAGATTTGAAGCGACCACCGTAATCATGTTGGCAGCCGCGTCTGGTCCGTTGCCAACAGGCCGCCACACACTTCGCTGATTATATTTTAATGAAATCACTGCTTTCAGGACCTGGTGGCTCCGAAATCGAGGTATCAGATTGGCAACAGCAAGGTAAGCTCTTTTAAACACGATAAATTATGTAGATAACCTAAATAGACGTCGCGAGTACGCATCACGTGTCCAAAGTAAGCTAAGTTTACTTTAACGATTATTAAACCGCACCCCACAGTTTTTGTTCAAATATTCTCCATAAAATAGTTAAACTATATTTTTTTTTATTGCAATGAATGGCGAGACGAGCATGCCATTCGCCTGATGATAAGCGATAGGATTGCTCATGGACAGTAGCAGAACCAAACACCATGAATTACAAAGCATTGTTTGGCATTCCACTGCGCTCGCTAACCTGAGACATAAGATGTTAAGTCTCATTATGTCCAGTAGTTACTCTGGAAATTAGATAATTTCATCTCTAAACACTTGCGACGCCTTCACAATATAATCATTTATTTTTCACTTACAGAGCTTACCAGCCCAAGACATTGACGATGTTATAGACAATTTGATCGATCAAATCACTAGTAATTCTAAAACAACCATGCCTGATGATCTAACTACTACTACAGATTATTATACAAAATCAACTGAACCTACCACACCGAAAGCTACCATAAATTATACTAAACAACCAACTGAACCTACCACACAAAAGGAAAAACCAACAACACCAGAATTAGCTAGAACGACTCCAAAATCAAAGACCGAAAAGGAATTGCTGAAAGAAATAGAAGAAAAATTAGATAACATGATGGCAGAGGCTGCTCAATATATTAAATTTCCGAATGTTAGTAAAGTAAGCGAGGATATAAAAGATAAACCAAGTGACACTGATGTAAATAAAGATAAGAAGGTTGCTGTTGATGAAAGGAATAAAGATACAGCAGATATCAAAGATAAGGTTAGTAGCACTATAGTAAAGTGCGTACTGGCCTGTTACTTGTTAGTAATGGACTGGACACAGCTGCTGAAGCGATGGTCGCGGGATCGAATCCCAGGACTCATATATAAACATACATAAATTCACACCCTTTTCCCAGAAGGGGTAGGCAAAGGTGCTACCAGGACACCCACATTTCGCCTTGCGTGTTCCGTTCCATGATGTGGTAGGGTGCGAGTCTATCGCCAAATCGGGGGCAAATTCCTGCCTCCGGGCTGATAATATATATAAAAATCGAGTTACACTTTGTCCAACGGGATTCGAACCCGAGACCGCAGCGTTGTAATCTTACTGTTGTACAACTACACTAATGACATCTTAATTCTTATATGGCTTCAAATAATTATCTTTTTGCAGAATCAAGATAGAAAGGCAAAGAAGACACAGAAACCAGTAAACGTACAAAATATATTGGAGTTATTATTGCAAAATGTAAGTATAATGTATTCTTTAGGTAATATAAAGAAATAAACACACCCAACAGTCATATACATAGTCCTGACACCTAAGTCTTGAGTCGTGTATTAGAAACTACGAGACTTTTTGCTCTCACAAACTTCCAGACGCAAGACAAATATTTGCGTGATCCACAGGTATTTGTTTCATGTCTTGGTATTACGTTACTGAAAAGTCACTTGTAATTTCTGATATGCAACACAAGTTTCGATCTTAGTATGTATCTGACTGTTCTGATCTCAGGACTATGTATGTAACTGTTGAGCATTTTTTTATATGTACTCTGGGCTATGTCATCTACTATTGCTTTCTTTTCAGGATGAAATTTGGTCGTGGCTGAGCAAAAACATCGCTAAATACCTGGAAGTGCTTATGGATGTAAGATACTTTTTTTGTTATTAAATAAGTCCGGTAAACAAGCCGTAGTATTTTTATATTATTATTTTCTTAACGAAGGTTATCTTTCAAGATACAAAATGCATTAAAATGTAATGCAATTTTCATCTATAGGTGATTCTAGAGAAATATGTATATTTTTATTGCACCATTACCATATCAAATTAAAAATAAATGCAAAATAGTATTTTGTTGAGATGGGGAAATGCACTAAGAAAACCAAATAATAATTTCTGCAGCGAAGAGGAGTACATATTTTAGCGCCCGGACGAAGCTGAACTGAATCGTTAATATATTAAATAATAAAACTTATAACTATGTTACAGCGAGTGGATGCAGTAGTACAAGAAGAGGTCAAGTTATCACTGCAGACACATTTCGAAAACAATCCCTGTGATTGTCAAACTAACACCACACACGTTGAAAACAGCACCAATACACCTGATTTAGACAAAGAAGAAGCACATATTGAAAACGACAACATAGACATCAAAAACCCTAACGATACGGCTGAAGAACTACCCAAAAACCATAAAGAAAAACCGTCAGAATCGAATAAACCAGAAAAGCAAAATAAATGCGAGAAAAGCATAATATACGGCAACTCCGTTGGTAATGAAAAAGTAACAAATGTTTTTATATTTAACATGAATTCGGATGATAAACCTGCAATACATTACAACAACGACTCTCATACAATTGATATTAATAACAATTCAAATGCAAATGGAGGTAACAAAACACATGTCGACGATACACCAACTACAACAGAAAAAGATTCTAAGGTAACCACGGAAAGTGATACAGAAAGTGCCATTACTGAAGGACCAGAGACTACTGATGGCGTCAAAAACACTACTAAAGAACCAGAGACAAATGACGTCACTGATACTACTGAAGAAGCAAAGACAAGTGATGACATCACAGACACTACTGAAGGACCAGAGACAAATGAAGATGTTACAGACACTATTGAAGAGACTTCAACTGATAGTAGTAAACAATCACAGGATTCTGAAGATAGTGACTCAGACAAAAAGAAAGATGAAAATATTAGTAATGAAACTACAACGGAAATTGAAAACATTGATGAAGAAGCAGGCAGTGAGGAAAATTAATATTTAGTAAATTAGTGTATATACTAGGTAGAACATTTAGGTAAATAAAATACACAAAGTTCCTATAGTATAGTATTGTGAAAATGAAATGTTTGGATGTATTTTTGAATATATGTGACATAAACTTTAACTTGTATTAATTAAGCCTTTTATTAATGCACCAACGGGTTACTCTACGATACGAAGTTCGAATGTTCGAACGTCGTATGTAAATCTGTACGAATGTGCCTAAGTACTCCACAAAATGTTCGAATCCTCTATCGTACGTCCTAACTATAAACTTAGTTCGGAGTGAATGATAAGTGTCATAGTGTTACGTATATGACAGGTGTGAATAAAAGGCCGGTTAATAGCACACTCGAGTAATCGCAATCTGTCACATTGACAAATGGTTCCCGCATGTACAGAGCCACCAACTTATCTGTTCAGGTGGCCATAATTGGAACTGAACCAGTGTTATCAGATATATGGTAATTACTGCAGATGCACATTATTATTTTTACCAAAACACTGCCAACGGTAATGTTATATTACCGTGTCGTTTGTACCGTATTTTATAAGATACATAACTGTGTATATAATTCTCTAATTTACTCTAATCTAATTCAAGATTTTTTTAAAGTGGCGATACTCAATTACTCACTAGCGACGATTCCGAACTTCCGACTGAACAGATAACTTGATGGCTCTGTACGCATATATAAGCTATACTGTTTCCATTCGTTTATTTTATTTTTGACACATCGAGTACTGAATCAAATAGTGATGGCCTGATGCGTTATCGAATCAATTTTTTATAACAAACGATTTTATTTTTGAACAAGTTTTAATCGATTTAATACATATTTTATTTTTTGCTCCATGCATTGTTTTATAAAACTTCAGGGATATTTAAGTTACTTGATTTAATAATTATATTAAAATAAACCATTTACTCATGTTAAGTTAATATTCTTATCACTTCCGTCGGCAATAGTAATGTTGTTAAAAACAAAAGAAGAAAGAAATAATGTCTGATTGGGATCGCGATGTCGCATTTGACAACTTACCCATGCACTCATTAATAATTAGTGTTACTGGGGATACGAGTGACGACGACGCCGATTCCGACGAAACAGACGATTGTTTATAAATAAAAATATTAACAAATTACCTTTTAGTTGTTTTAATTATTTAATCCTTAAAGTACTATGAATTCCAACATGGTTTAACTGTTTATTACAAGTAGGTACTAAACATTTATTTTCGTTGTAATCATTGTAATTATTTTAAATTAAACTCTTATTAAAAGTCACTTAAATACGTATACCTTTATTCATATTAATTAATTTGCAGCAAATACATTCGATCCTAATATTGGGTACTATATTACGTTTAACTGTTTTCATTAGCATTTTAATGTAATTTTATTTCAAATGATTCCGATTGATTGATTCTATTCAAAATCGTTTTTGTTATCTGTGGTCATTCGTTACGAATGGCACAACTCTAAGTGGGCGTTACCCGTCAAGAAAGTATCTACTTTTATTTCAAAATATTGTTCTACTGTAATGTCGTACTTTATAGGCGTGAACTGTCAAAAATAAAATAAACGAATGGAAACAGTATACTGACATGTACATCGATATATAACACATAGAGAGAAGTATTGATTTTTAGCAGTAGAAAACATTATCTTACTTCGCATGTCGAGCTTTCGAACTATGTTTCTGATCAAAGAGTAACCCCCGCCTAATGATGGAGTCTTTTGACATGTGACTATGTTCGATTTTGAACATTATCAAATAAATATCCTTTACGAACAAACATTTATTTGAAATATCATCAAAATTGGTTGTAAAATTACTGAGATATTAATATTTTTAGTAGTGCAGTGGGCTCACTCGTTTTGTCTTTCGCACGCAAGCATCTTATGGAAGATGACGTCATGGCACGACAGTATTAACTTGTTAAATAACAATTGGATTTTATAAATCTTCCTATATTCCTTCCAATTCCTTGTACTATACAGGATATATCAAGACTGCGACCGAAAAAGAAGCAAAATTTTTAGTAGCAATGTATTTGCAGTCACTAAAACTACCGCCTGGCTTCGTTTTCGGTAGCAGTCTTGATATACCCTGTATATGTTTTATAGCATAGATCCAGCAAACAAGCAAGGTCATCTGGTGGTAAGTGATCACTGCACATGAACATCCACAACGCTGGATCATGTATTTGTTGCCGGCCCATCGAATCAGGAGGAGAGCAGGAAGGGAGAAATATGAAAAGAGGAATTTTGTTGAAGTGTGACAAATATCCAAAAATTCGACATAGCCCAGCGGATTAGCAAGTTGAAGTGGCAATGGGCGGGGCACATAGCACGGAGGACTGATGGCCGATGAGGCCAAAAAGTTCCCGAATGGAGGCCACGAAGCGGAAAGCGCAGCGTGGGACGTCTACCCACTAGGAGATCAGACAACCTGGTAAAGGTCGCGGGACGTCGCTGCATACAGGCTGCCTCCAACAGGTCACTGTGGAAATCATTGGGAGAGGCCTATGTTCAGCAGTGGACTTCCTTTGATAGATTGGATTGGAGGAAAAAAAAAACAAAAATTAAAAAATAACACAATCTTTATTTCTACAAACACTAAGTAACAGTATCGGACTGCATGGCACAGGAGAACAATTCGTTTTCAGATACATATCATTATCTGTTTAATATTTCCAAACATGCTTAATAGGGTGCTTGACTTAACATTTTTATTTTTTACATACGATGTTACGTTTTCTACAATATACTTGAGAATTTCGTTAATCAATTTATAATCAAGATAAAATAAGATAGTTGGAGTAAAAGGAAAATATATGTGTAGTGACGTCATTACACTTGTGCATTATAGTGCGAAAGAGATAGTGAGATGTTTCCATCACATTGCCACTACTCAAAACTGTCTTTTTAACGTTTTTTGACAGATATATTTTATTTTATATTTGCTCTTATAAAAAAACACAAATAACATAGACAACTACCCTATTAAGCAATATCGACAATGAGGCACAGCGCCCTCTATATTTAAAAACAGACACAGTTGCTCTTCAAAACCAACAGATGGCAGTATAACGATTTAATTCTAATTATTACTTAGGCTTAATGTTAATAAACAATTTTGGAAGTCGTTATTTTTTTATAATTATTTTACATAAATAAAATATAACCAAACACCAAAACTTCGTTGTTAATTTTATTTCATACATAATTTATATTTCCAACGCAATCGATTTTTTAAATGAATACATACAAAATTGTTTTGAGTGTATAAAAATTATCGAGACATTTTGGGACTAAACACGCGAAATCTATGCTCGATTTTCTACTGCGCACCAAAACTGCATAAGCGGTGCATTTCTTTCTATATAAATAACAGCATTTATAAACATTTAAAAGAAAGTAATCAAATAGATCAATTTTATATATACCTTTTTATTAATAAAAAAATCGTGACAAAATATAGTGTTCAATTTCATTATACAGGGTGATGTTGATATATGACATTGTTGACATTTTCATTTTTCATTTTCATATGTTACTTAATTTAACCCACATGATTCTCATCACCCCAGGTGACATTGTACAAAATAAAAAAAAATCAAGATGAATGAACTTTTTTGTCAAAAATCGTGACCTTTAATTTTCATTTTTGGCCACCCCGTATAGATGTGAGTATTTTTATCCCTTAGCTGAACTTCAGTTCGATTTAAGAACCTACCTGAGTGGTCAAAAGACCCGTACCTATACAGGTTGATCAAAAGCCTTGAAAACTAAATCGTGAGTTTTGACAAAACTGCCAAGCAGTTTTTTGAAACTTGGTGGTGTTACGTGGGGTGGTTAGGAACACGTGGTTTAAATTAAATACCATATGTCAATATCACCCTGTTAAAATGTATATTAGAAAAATATGATATAATTTAAGATAATAAAGCTTAATATATTTTTTTAAATCGTTTGGCTTACAGGTGTTTCAATAGAATAAATGATAGAAAGATATTAAAAAACCTCGTAAAATATACTTTTACTTCGAGCATATTTTTGAGTATGTAAATATTATATATAAAATTATTTTTAGTATATTTTTTATTACATAATGTAATAATAAAAAATAATTATAACGGATTAGGGCATTCAAAGGCTCCAGTAGCCTTATTGTATATGAAATTCATTTATGAAGTATAAAATAAATTCGGAATCGTTTGAATCGGAATGAATAGACACGAAGGGGTGAATAAGGACAATACTTGTCACTTGTTTCTTGATTATGTTTGATATTTCGAACGACTCTTTTCTAATCATAGTTATATTATTGAAATAAAACGAATTCTTACGAATTGAAATTTGTTTTTTTTTTTAACTTCCCGACGTTTCTAACACTTCACAGCTTTCATAGTCACAGGGCGGAAAATTAAAATGTGTAAAAATTAAATCAAATTCGCGATAAAATCCGTAAGTTTTTTTTTATTTCCAAGAAAACTTATATTAATTAATTACCCAACCAGCTTAGTTACAATTCAACCCTGTGTGTTAATTCATCCCCATTAATCGTGCAATTATTGTTGCATTGCTTCGTACTTTTGACAATTCTTTTATAAAATTTGTAAGGTACGAAAAAATGTATTTTGGTGTAATTTTTATTTATTATTTCTATACACCTGTATATGCATTAAATCTTAATAATAATAGTAACTGTTTATAGCTTAAATTATTGGGTATTCGTTGCTTGAAATAAGATATAGAAATTCAAAAGAAACACGGTTGAAAAAATGTGGGTAAATTGTCGCATACAGATTTGACTTTCAGAATCATAGCTTCGGCAAATTTATTTTTCGTTTTGTTTTCTATTAAATCAGTAAGCAGTCTCCATGCCGACATAACAAGTTCAATAACAACTTATCAAGTGAATATTACTTTTTTTATGCTATGATTTTTTTTTTCCCCAAAAATTAAACAAACTTAAATTTTTCAGCCCATTTTTTTAATTGTGTCGCCATCTATCTTCAATATGAAACGATATTTGCATATAAATTTATATGAAATACTGCAAATTAATAAAAGGTATTAAAGTTTCAACCAAGATAGAATATGTATAAAGATTATAATACGATTAAATTCGTGATAAAAATATAAAATATATCATATAAAAATAACATGGGAAAGAATTTTCGATTTCCTATTATAGGAAAACTCCAGAGAACATATATATATAAATATTCATTTTATTTTATTTAAAATAAATTTATAACCAATTGTATTTATGTACTCTAACGGCCTTATTCATAGACAGTTTTAAAACCTATTCTAGTTACCGTATGTTTTGTCTTCTTCGCGCAAACTGAATTCTAAAGTCGTTAGAAAAGGACAAAACATTCGATGACTAAAACAAGTTTTAAAAGGAACCATAATAAGGTCGTATTTATGTGCTGTTATAAACAATATAAGGACATAACAATCGATACCTAAAATAGATTTTAAATATGTCTATGAATAAGTTTTAATTCTATAAAAACACAGTTATTGTCTGGGAATATAATCATGGAAATATAATTTGTAAAATACCAACAATAAATTGTTATGCAATAAACATTTTCATCATTTTCGTAATAAATTATTCCATATGGCATTTCGTTTATGACACATTATAATAAAACACTGGTACAAATTGTGTATAAAATTCAGAAAAATGTGTATATTTAAAACAATATCGAAATAATGTTATATAATAAAAAATAAATTCATATACATATTATGTTTGTTTATTAGCGCAAAATAAATTAGGGAAATATATTAAAATATTTGAGTAGCTTTTGATATAAATAAAATGTTATATATTATATTTCATTGCAATTTATTGCCATGTGAAAAAAATAACTTTATTTCGTAAATATTTTTTAATGTGGCAACACCACTTAGACTATAGTAGGTGCGAGCAAAAGTATTTATATTAATTTTATCAATAGCGATGTGTATTTGAACCTTCATTTTAATCATAATGAACAAATTTTACGTTGGGTCCAGACTAAAATCGCAAAAATCTGGTGTTCCATACGTTTTGCCGGCAAAAGAATAATTTGTGTAATTTTTTCGCGATTTCAGTGATGTCAGCATGGTAAAAGTTGGTCATTATCAGAATCTTATGTATAAACAGTATGTATTAATATATATTGCAACTTTGAAAATGTAAATCGAGCTGTTTATGAGTGTCAAAAGAGAAAGGTTAATAAATCTAAATTAAATAAACATTGATTTTAGCTATTGGAAAAAAAGATTGGACGTGATAAATTAAAAATAAAGAAAATATATTAGGTACACAGTGCAAAGAAATTAGGGGTTTTTTCCATCAATTTTGTGCTATAGGTTTTATTCAATCATTTGTTTCCTGTATTGCATAGATATAAATAAACTAAACATATTTTTGCGCCAACTTCAAATCGCAATAAAACCAAAACTACTAAACGGATTTTGATAAGAATTTCACTGTTGGATAGCTCCATCCTTCCTCTACTTAACGGGATACGTATCCCTCTAAAACCTGTGGGATTCGACGACTAAAGCGTGTGTTCAGACTTAAATACATTAGATATAGAAAAAGCTAGAACTATTTATCTGTGATCCTCAATTCAGCTAGTTCCTTTTCCTCGTCAACTTCGTCTTCATCGTCGGAGCCGTGAACGGAGGCGGCGGGTGTTGTACCTCCTGGAAAATATCGATATATCGATGAGACAGCTGTTACAACACTTTTTTACTGGTAATTTGCCAAAGTTTGTCACCCGTATAATTGTATCCAATGAGACCACCAAATAAGACCGCATTCGATAGTCTGTCTGGACGGCATTGCGCCTACCATCAGGCGCAGTGCAATTACTATGCCGTGCCAAAATAAAAAAATAAAAAATTGGCCTAACTCAATCGTACTCTCCGGTTGTAGAGAAGACCCGTGCCCTGCGAAGGGACGTATATGGATTGATACAGTACAGAACAAATCCAAGGTTTTAAAGTTACTTGCGTTTACGCGAATTACACGTTGAAATAAAACATTTTTTTTACGGATTTTTATATTAAAACGCCTCAGCCTAATGACCACGAAAGCTTTAGTTTTCGAAAATTCGTAACATTTCAAAGTATACGTTATTTACCTTATTCCTACACGGGAGAATCCAACAACAATACAAATAAATATTTACTAAGATAGCCTAAGATTATGTGTATACTGTACAGATCGCAAATAAAATCTTAATTAACCAAAACAACAGATTATTTATAAAATATAATTAAAATCCGACATGACAGTAAAACTAAACAAAAAAAATCGTTAAGTGATAACTAAATTTAAATTTATTGTATGTCCTAAACATTAAAAAATCAGCCTGTCTAAAAAATCAACTACAACAAAAAAAATCGCAACCCCCACCGTACCAGCACCGTCTACATAAAAAAAGGTTTCATAGTTTTTTTTTTTTTTGCAAAACCTTTTCACTCAGTTTGTCATATAGAAGCAATTTATTGAAATAAAAATAAGGAAAAAATTACCGATTACTATGCACATTTGGTTCCCAGCTATACTATGAAAAACATACCGCACGCCCAGTGTATATGGTGACGTCATGGTATGTATGGTGACGTCAGAATTCATGTCGTGCGACCTTCGCTTTTTTTGCTATTTTTTTGTCACTTGATAATTACATTTGAAATGCTTCTATTAAAATACATCATACATGAAAAACTGAGTGCATTTGAGGAAATTATGAAATTGTTCTATCAGGGATGACCAACTTTACAAGACCTGTGATATATATTTTTTGCATTTTAGAATTATGTTTCTTTTTATAACTGGCTACCCGAGACCTACAATCGTTTTTAAATTTTTTTTGGTAAGTAATAAAAGGTTGTTAAATTTACAAACAAGTTTAGCAGATTCATCAAATTAATTCCAAATAATTTTTTTTCTTAAAGTTTTTTTTGTGCTATGAGATTTTTTTTGTGCATGTTTTATGTTTTTTTCAATAGTTGGCGATCCCTGTAACGTACGTGGCCGCAAACTACGTCACACAACTACAATTGAAACAACTTTTTTATTTATGCGTGCATTTTTCTTTTTTTTTTTGCATAATTTGACGATCCTTCGTGGGCGTTATCTACGTGCATAAAAAACAATATAGACCTCGTCAAAACAACTCCGAAATGCTTGTGCAATTGTAACCGCGAAATTCCCAAGTTTAGGGCGGCCATCCGTTCTAGCGCGGCGGCGCTGCGCTCGTTTAAAAACACGATCATTACGCCATCTGCCGAAATCGTGCACTTCTGTTACTAACTCGAAACTTTTCATATTTTTTATGGGTGAAATTTAACCTCTCTCAATCGGACTATCGATAGAGGAGGCACGTGCCCTGAAGTGGGACGTATATGGACTAAATTATTATTATTATTTTAAAAAACATTCATTTGAATTGTGAATCTCTTTTTTTGAAGTCGGTTCAAATAGTGTAAATAACTAGAAATGCAGTGGAGAGCAAATATCACCACCGTCAGATGGTTATGGTTCGTAGATCGAAACAATTATGCTAGCCTGGTTGTGTCCAAAAAAATATCTAACGGGACAATATCAACATTAACTTTTAAAATAAGCAGACGAGGTAATTATGAATGGTTAGAATATAGGCATTATATAAATGACTGCCAAAAACTGAATTAAAATATTTTGTAACCATACAAATGGGATATAGATCCTATTAAGGGCACAGCATATTACATTGTTAAAAAAGTACACGATTATGACAGATGTAAGCGTATAATTTAAAAAAGTCCTAACTAACGCAAAATTAAAATTCTACCAATTTAGTAGATTTTTTCCCAGATGGCAACCCTTTTCGCAAACGTCAAACACACAGCCAGACCTATTCCTCCGCGGCCTCGGCGCAATCATTCAATTTGGCGATCAGTTGGTCGATTTGCTCGGCAACCGCTTCATTCAACGGCTCGAGGAAACTCTCGTTCGGCGTTCGGTAATTCTCGTGCTCAGATTCGGCAAAGTTCGGCTTCTCGAAGCTAACCTCTATGCCGCCATCGTCCCCGTCATCGGTCAAGTCGAGTATTTCAAGCGATTTTTGCACGTCAAGAGTCTTTCTCCCTTCCTCCACACCGTTTGTCTGGACTTGTTCATCTTTCGTCTCTTTCTGTTCTTGTTCCTCGCGATAGGAGGCTGCGAGGTGGCTCGTTTCGTGGTGGCGTACTATTCAATTATATTAAGATGACTGCTCAAGTATTTTGAACCTTATCTGACTAAATATAGAGACTATTTCTCCAACATATAATTCCTGTCAGCAAGGATCAACAAACAATTGACACCGAGCACTGAAGCTCGGCGAGTCTACGGTATCTTGTCTCTAACTCACAAATAAATAAGAAAAAACAGAAATATAAGGAGCTACAAATCATTATTTATTTCTAAGACTAGCACAGGGAAGACAATTTCTGACTAAGAGGAATTATCCCTCGATATAAAGATTAATTTAACTAGAGAAATATGGATTTTTATCAGTGCAGCAATTTTCTTTTTATGTTGAAATTTTCTATGTACTGTGGGTTATTTATGACAGACCGCACATATGTACTCGTAATATTTACCAAATTTATTCCAGCTTAGACGAATATTCCATTTATTGGCGTTTGTATAAACTCACAAGTAAGGACTTTTAATTTTTTCTTGCAAAAACATTTTATAATATTTTCACAGTAGATTTTTTCACCTTAATCCTGGCAACCCCTTTAACTTCGAATCTTACAAACCCGTTTTTTATATTCACATATTTTTTTGTAAAAAAATCAAGCATACTCAACCACAAATAACGTCACTATAGTAACCAAAATCCACGATTTTTGCATGTATTGGCGGTAGATTTTCCCACAAAATAGCTGGCAACCCCAGTATTATAATAGTAGTATTCATTTTGAACTGATACTTACTGGAATGCGTGGGGCTCGGCGGTTCAGATATGGGTCGCGGGTAGTTGAAGCGCTTCTCCAACTCCTGGTCCATATGGTCCACGTAGTCTGGGTACACAATCTTCAGAGCCTGGGCTCTCGCTTGACGGTAGTACTGGAACAGAATGGGACTTTTGTACTGGCGTGGGAATATACAGGGTATATCAAGACTGCGACGAAAACGAAGCCAGGTGGTAGTTTTAGTGACTACAGACACGATGCAATTAAAAAATTTCTAAAAAAGCGACAGGATTTTTTTGTATGTTTTTTAAATATCAATGTGTTTGGATGGTAAATCCATAGTTTTTGCTAAAATTATAATTTAAACCCTTGCGTACCATTGTGTCTTTAAAAATAATGTGTACATTATTATTTTGAGAAAACGATGTATTTACTACCCATATACGACGATAAGTAAAATATAGCAACAAAAATTGTCACAAAAAAAAAATACACCCAACAGTCACATACATAGTTCTGACCCAACATTAACATTGTGTTTGTGTTTATGTCTAATTGTAAGTTTGTTTTTTCAATTTATATTTGTGTGTTATGACAAGTAATGTGACTGATTATGTAATTATTATGTACTATGGGTCTTTGATACCTGAAATAAAATGATTATTATTATTATTTTAATGCAATATTTTTACGTTGTTCTCCCAAAGTTTGGGGAGTACACCAAAGTACCGAGCTTTTGGCCAAAGTACTTTAGTGGTGTTCGTACGGAATTTTCTGTCTACTCAATAGAGAGGAACTTCCTTACGATCCTGCATGTATTGAATATTACTGCCTTCTGTAAGAGTATGTATGTAAGTGGATGGATGTTTAGGGTTTTAAGACTTGTGTGGAGTGTTTTAGGGATAACGCCGGTACTGGAAATTATAATGGGTATAGTCTTTACAGTTTGGACTCTCCACTGGGTCTTAAGTTCAATGGATAAGTCCGTGTATTTTGTTAGTTTATTAGTATGCGTGGGTGTCAGATTATGTGTATTAGGTATGGCAATGTCTATAAGGAATACTGTTTTGTTTTGTTTGTCGTGTAGTGTAATGTCAGGTCTGTTATGGTGTACGGTCTTGTCAGTCAGTATGGTTCTGTCCCAGTACAGTTTGTAGTCAGGTGAGTCGAGTATGGTTTGAGGAGTGTATTTATAGTACGCTGTTTTTTCTGTAATGAGTTTATATTTGTATGCTAGTGTCTGGTGTATGATTGCCGCTACCTGGTCGTGTCTGTGCTTATAGTCTGTCTGTGTGATGAATGAACATGCTCCTGTGATGTGTTGTATCGTTTCGGGTTGTTTATGGCAGTGGCGGCAGTGGTCGCTAATGAGACTACTGTCACGTATGATGTGTTTTCTATAATTCTTGGTGTCTATGACTTGATCTTGAATTGCTGCCATAAATCCCTCTGTTTCCGGGAACAACTCGCCTCGTCTCAACCACGCGTTTGACGCTATCTTGTCCACGTTTGGGTTGATTAAATCGAGGCAGTGGCGGCCGTGTAGGGATTTTTGGAGCCAAGTATCAATTTTTAGTTGGTTAGTATTTATAACTAATTGTTTAGTATGGTCAGCGAGTTTAAGTGGTGTGTATGTGTCTGCTTGGGATATGGCCTTGTGTAGTGTAGAATGTTGTGAGTATGTGTGGAAAAACTTTCTAAGTGATGTGATCTGCTTGTTGTGTAAATTATTTATGTCAATGAGTCCTCTGCCACCCTCATGTTTAGGCAAAGTTAATCTCTGAATGCACGCGCGCGGATGATGTTTCCTATATTTGGTCATAGTTGTGTTAATAGTTCGCTGTAGGTTTTTTAACTCAGTTTGTGTCCAACGGATAACTCCAAATGAGTATGTTAATATGGGTACTGCGTAAGTGTTAATCGCTTTGATAATATTGCGTGCATTCAGTTGAGTGTTTAATATTTTGTGTAGTCTGTTTCTGAAATTTTGTTGTAGTGCCGCTTTCATGTCTTTATGATGGATCTGTCGTGACTGGTTATATCCTAAGTATTTATACCCTTCTTCAGGGTTTACAGAATCTACTACGTCATGATTAATTAATTCATAAGAACATGTTGTATTATTAAGACCAATTAAGTCTTGTGTCGTTGGTATCAGAAACTACGAGAGACTTTTCGGTCTCAACAAACACCCAGACCCAACACAAATATTTGTGGTTCACACAAACATTTGTGTTGGTGCGGGTATCGAACCCGCGACCTCTCGTTTCACAATCACCGTCTAACCAACTGCGTCATGGAGGCTGCTGGAATAAAAAAAGAAATGAAGAAAATACTTACAATACCCAGATTCCTCCAGTCCATTAGGTCGGAGAGGCGTTCAGTTCTGTTCCTCTGAATGATACGCTGTCGCCGGGTCAGTCTGCAAGGAAATAACATTCACGAATGTATACACCCAAGTCACACATATGTATGTAAAGGAAAATAATACTTTCCTTTAATTTAAATCTTCCCGCGCATCAACATTATAATATATAGTGCAGCCGACGAGTCATGGCCGGCCTGAAATTCGCCCAAATGAATTTCCTTTCGTTTCGTTGTCGCTATTATAATTTAATATCTTATGACAACATTAACTATATTTGGTTCTTTTAAAAGAATGTGTTCTTATTCGTCAGTTTTTGTATTCAAGTATTTGCTTCCTGAGTGTATGTGCGCAAACATTGTTCTGCTGCTATGTTCACGGCGGCCATGACTCGTCGGCTGTACTGTACTCTGTGATTGAAGAAATGAACTATGAATGAAGAAAGACAGGAGTGAATGAATAGAGGAATGAGCGATACAAAAATGTAAAAACCATTTTGATTGATATTCGTTATTATAAGAAAATATTCCCTAGAATAAAACCAAGTGAAAAGTGTGATAACTTTATTAAACAAGTGATTTCAGATTCGACGAACAATTATCACTAATTGTCGTTTCTTTTAATTGCGGGTATGTAGTTTTATTTAATTACTTGTAAATTTTATAGTAGTTAAGACACGTGTGTGATTAATAAACTTTTAATTACAGAAACAAATGGTGTTTAACTGTCAAAAGAAACTTAAGATACATTATCTTATATGTATGAAAATAATTTATTGAATCCATTAAAATGTTCAACTTCAGTATCAGTCATTTTTTGATCTACCACCCGGTTCGGAAAGCGGTTTTCACTAGAGAAGAACGGACAAGGAACTCTAGTGTTGCTCTTTTCAAAACTAGTTTACAATATCGTGATTATTACAAAAGTTACATGTTGGTTTAAATCGGAGCAGTTCAAAATAGGCGGGGCACGTAGCGCGGAGAACTGATTTTAATTAATGTTTTTTATATTTTTAAAGAACGTAGCGTGGGACGTCCTCTGTCCAGGGCGGGACGACTGGCACAAGAGGGCCGGTAGAGACTGCATGCGTAAAGCAGCAGACCGGGCTCTGTGGCGTGCTGTAGTAGAGGCCTATATCCAGCAGTGGACTGCAACGGACTAATGATTGATGATGATGATGCAGGTTTCCTCACGATGTTTACCTTCACCGTTATAGTGGGTTATGGTTGACTATCAATACATATATGGCTCCGAAAAGTCAGATCAGCCCTGGGATTTGAACCCGCGACCACCGTAAACATGTAGGCAGGCCTGTTACCAACAGGCCACTACGCACTTCAACACACGAATATTAAATACTGTTAAAATTAAACATCGTTTTGTCCGACATACTCTTCCACATGCTACAAATCTCTGGAGCCAATTTCCAACCGCAGCTTTTCTATACAAATGCGACCTGGCGACCTTCAAAACAAGACCGTCTCCTTAAATGCCTGCAACGCATCTCCATGCCCTATGGCGGTGCAGATGTTCATGTTCGCGGTGATCACTTACCATCAGGTAAACCGTATGCTCGTTTGCCCCCTATAAAATTAGACACATCATTATTAAGTTATATAGGGTATATCAAGACTGCTACCGAAAACGAAGCCAGGTGGTAGTTTTAGTGACTACAGACACGATGCAACTAAAAATTATTTTTTTCAAACGTTTAAATATCATTGTTTTTGGGTGGTAAATCCATAGTTTTTGCTAAAATTCTAATTTAAAGCCTTATACTATACGTCTTTAAAAATCAAAAGGTGTACATTATTTTTTTAGGAAAATGTATTTACCACCCAAATAAGATGACAGGAAAAAAATACAAAAAAAAACCCTTTTTTGCAAAAATTTTAATTGCACCGTGTCTAAAGTCACTAAAACTACCACCTGGCTTCGTTTTCGGTAGCAGTCTTGATATACCCTGTATAATAAGCTGTACTTACTTGGTAAAGTCGAACATGTACTGGGCTAGTTGTTGCACGGAACCCTCGAGGGAGATGTACCGGCGGTCCACGACATATATGCCGTAGGACATGGGGTCCGCGATGTGCTCTTGCATGAAGCAACCGAACCCTAGGGGGAAATATACAGGATCGTTTTGATTAGAGTATTCAAAATTTAATAGAAAGTCCAAAATTCATGCCGTTACAGGCAGACGAGCCAGCGGCCCGCCTGATGGAAAGCGGCCACCGCTGCCCATAGACCTTCGCAGTGCCAGGGGTCCAGCACAACAAAGTCGCTGCCTACCTTAAGGAGAGTACTCTCTTTAAGCCTCGTTTAAAGGACAGATCATAGCGCTCAGGAAACACAGATGCAGGGAGTTCATTCCAGAGCTTGCACGTGCGTGGTAAGAAATAACGCTGAAAACGTACCGTTCGGGAACGGGACGCTAAAACGATATTTTTTTTTTCAAAATATTCAATAATTTTTATCCTCACAAAACAATTCTAACTAAACTATGCTTGCTGAACTTCATTTTGTTGCTTTTTGTTGCTGTTTTGCTGTTTTGCTGTTTTTTCGTCTTTTTTTTCTCTTTCCCCTACCTGACAGGTTGGTGGTGATGCTCGGTATGCCCATGACGGTGCACTCGGCCGGGGTGTAGCCCCAGGGCTCGTAGTACGAGGGGAACACGCCCAGGTGGCATCCGCGGACGAACTCCTCGTAGTCCAGACCGAAGAGCGGGTTCGTCGACGTCAGGAACTCTGGGTGGAAGATCACCTGCCGGCGGTCAAGTTAGGTTTAAAAATCGTAACATTTGTTTAAAAATGGTCATTTACTGTAGGGTTTTCATTAGTAATATATTTAAATACATCCAATACACTCAAACAGTCGCATACATAGTCCTGACCCCACACTAAGATCGAGTCTTGTGTTGTATCAGAAACTACCAGAGACTTTTCGGTCTCACAAACACCCAGAACCGAAATAAATACTTGTGGTCCACACAAACATTTGTTTCTGTGCGGGGATCGAACCCGCGGCCTCTCGTTTTACAACCGGCGTCTAACTAACTGCGCCACGGACGCTGTCTATATTTAAATAAATATAAATGAAATATCGGACAAAGCTGGGCCGGGCCGCTAGTGCATTTAAAAAGATATCTCACCTTAACTTTGTCGTTAACAGTGTTGAAGAGTTGACATCGCCTGATTGAGTTCAAAACTGGATCTGTCCAATCATCCACCTGTTAAACATATTATTTTATACTGGAGGTAATTGCTGTATTGTCTGTCTATAATGAGTGATTGAGGTAGTGAGTGAACCTGTAAGTGTGCGATTGAGTGAATGAGGTCGTGTGTGAGGGCATGAGTGAGTGAGAACGCGTGAGAGTGAGCGAGTGATGAATGAGGGAATGAGCGTATGAGTGAATGAGGGAGTGAGTGAGATAGTGAGCGTGTGAGTAAATGAGTGAGTGAGTGTGTGAATAAGGGAGTGAGTAAGAGTGAGCGTGTGAGTGCGTGTGAGTGAAGGAGTAAATGAGTGAGTGAATGGTGACGGGACTGAGTGAGTGAGTGAGCGACCGAGTGAATATAAATTGACTCACGATGTTATGCGTGGTGATGGGCGGTAGGCCGTCCCTCTGCAACGCGTAGATACACCTCTTGAGTCTCACGGTGTCGTCCTTGTGGAGCAGGTCCGAGGCATCAGGCAGGTGGCCTCTGTAGGCAATATGTCTTCGTAAAATAAACTACTTTATTTATTTATTTATTCTTAAATGTATACAATAAACACGAAAAACATAACAAACAAATAATCAAACAACAAAGTACATTACTATTACATATATACTATTAATCGAAATTTTAACCGACTTCGGAAAAGAAGGTTCTGTATTCGACCCGTGTGAAAATATTCGGAGATAAAAAGTATATGCGTGTAGCTACTTCATGTTTTCAACGATATTCCACGTCAATTTATAGACAAAAAAAAAGTACCAAAAAACGTACTATTGCTAATTGTTTTGTGTACAATTTATATAACTATTATGGAGGCCAAAGCACCAATAAAAATAGCCAAATTGCTGCTGATGGTATTGTAAGGTGTTATGCGAGAGATACGCCATCCCTATTCACCTTTTGGTCGCGGTTATATTCAGGGTATATCAAGACTGCTACCGAAAACGAAGCCAGGTAGTTTTAGTGACTTTAGACACAACGCAACTAAAGTTTTGCAAAAAAAAAGCGACATTTTTGTATTTTTATTTTCCTATCATCGTATTTGGGTGGTAAATACATATTATATTTTCCTAAAGAAATAATGTACACCCTTTTTATTTAATATGCTATAGTACGCAAGGCTTTTAATTATAATTTTAGCAAAAAACACCCAAACACAAATGATATTCAAAACATTACAAAAAGAAATCGTCGCGTTTTTTTTGCAATATATTTAGTAGCATCGTGTCTGTAGTTACTAAAACTACCACCTGGCTTCGTTTTCGGTAGCAGTCTTGATATACCCTGTATATAGTGACAGTGTCTGGGATATTAAGATCAGGATTATTTACTCACCTAAGGCATATATCATACATCCGTTTCCCGACTTTTTGCTGGATGTCTTGTATTGTGTCTCGGAGCGCCTTGGTGACCGCGTGGCCCCGGAGGCTCTCCACGTTGAAGTTGTTCGTCTTCGCCGGGAAGATCAGGAACGCTACCACCGTCATCTCGGACCCTGAAGACTGGAGACCAGGTCAGAACTCTTAAGAGTAGCCTTTATTTAGACAAGTTAGTTTTCGTCGGTGGCGCGCCGATGTTGTATCGATTTTATAAATAAAATACACCCTACAGTCACATACATAGTCCTGACCACACACTAAGATCGAGTCTTGTGTCGTGTATCAGAAACTACGAGAGACTATGTGGTCTCACAAACACCCAGACCCAACACAAATATTTGTGGGCCACACAAACATTTGTGTTGGTGCGGGGATCGAACCCGCGGCCTCTCTTTTCACAGTCGGCGTCTAACCAACTACGCCACGGAGGCTGTCCTTTTTATGAATAAATAAATTTGGTAAAATTCAACTACAGTCTCGACAGCTATAATAGTTTGTCAAACTGATGTCAGCTTTTTAAAAATATACCCTATTTATACTTAAATTAAGGCTGTCATTACATTGACATTTACAGTTAAAATATACCCTATTTATACTTACATTAAGGCTGTCATTACATTGATATTGACAGTTAAAATATACCCTATTTATACTTACATTAAGGCTGTCATTACATTGACATGGACAGTTAAAACATACCCTATTTATATTTACATTAAGGCTGTCATTACATTGACATTTAAAGTTAAAATATACTCTATTTATACTAACATTAAGGCTGTCATTACATTGACATTTACAGTTAAAATATACCCTATTTGTACTTATATTAAGGCTGTCATTACATTGACATGGACAGTTAAATTATACCCTATTTATACTTACATTAAGGCTGTCATTACATTGACATTGACAGTTAAAATATACCCTATTAATACTTACATTAAGGCTGTCATTACATTGACATTGACAGTTAAAATATACCCTATTTTAACTGACATTAAGTTGACATTACATTGACAAACCTCCATAGCGGTCGGGACGTTCGAGTTAGGAAAATATCCCAGAATATCTTTAATTTATCTTGCAGTTGATTTATAATTCCTACCTTTAGATAATGATTGAGTCTCGCCAACGCCTCGATGAAGATGTCAGCCCCTTTGTTGCCGAACTCGTACCTTCCGGCGATGAAGAAGTACAACGTCTTGTCCAAGTCGAAGTTAAAGTGACTGCGTGAAGAAACGTATAATGTTTAGCGTCATAATCATACATACATAAACTCACGCCTTCTTCCCAGAAGGGGTAGGCAGAGCTGTAACCAGTACACCCACGTTTCGCCTTGTTTTTACCGTCCCTCGATGGTAGGGGGCGAGCCTATCGAAATATCGGGCACAAATTCCTGACTGCAGGCTGACAGTGAATTGAAAAATTCAATATCACTTTGCTCGACCCGCGATTCGAACAAGAGACTTCAGCTTTGCAATCATACTGTAATACAACTGTGCCACCGAGACAGTCATAATCATAATCAGTATAAACCTATTTTAGTTATCGAATGTTTTGTCCCTTTCACACAACGTTTGAATTCAGTTTGAGCGAAGAAGACAAAACATTCGATGAATAACAAGTTTTAAAACTGTCTATGAATAAGGCCTTTAGTCATCAGCTACCTTACATTGGCGTGTGGTCAAACTTAAAATTGCAAATAAAATTAAAAAAATATTAAACACATTGTTTAAGATGTACTCAAGGTCTTTTAATTTTACAATAACTTTACCAAACTCAAAAATTACTTTATGTTTCAATGCAAAATTACATTTATTATAAGAACAAGAAAACAAAGACAGAAAGAGGAGACGAAGATTATTGACAATACTTGTATTCTATCTCACTCTCTCGCAGGCTAAATCCTATTTAACAATATATCTCCAGTCTGTCTCTTTTTAGTGTCGCTTTTTCGTTTCATCGAACTTTCAAATCTCTCTTCAGCCACAGCAAGTCCACTGCTGCACA
Source organism: Theretra japonica (assembly GCA_033459515.1). NCBI lineage: Eukaryota > Metazoa > Arthropoda > Insecta > Lepidoptera > Sphingidae > Theretra > Theretra japonica. The sequence goes on from CM065952.1 coordinate 1,631,135, forward strand.
TAGGCCTACCCCACGGATCGCCACATAGACCTGTTGAAATCGGCTAAATCACAACTGTGCTGAAGAAGTTTCCCGTAAAAAAAGCCTTACCCGTAGAAATGTCCTCTGGTAAACTCGTTGATTTTCTCCTTTGCCAACGCGTGCAGGTTTTGGAACTCATGGAGGGCGGAGAATTTCTTCACGTTGAGTCCGTTGGGGGTGATGATGTCTGGTTTCCGCTTGAGGAGGTGTTCCGCTTCATACCCTAATAGTAAATACACCCAACAGTCACATACATAGTCCTGACCCCACATGACGATCAAGTATGAGGACTTTTCGGTCTCACAAACACCCAGACCTAAGTACACTCCAGCACGCTGGCCTAGTGCCAGGTGGACTTCACATACCAAAGAATTTCTTACAAATCGCTAGGGTACGCAGGTTTCCTCACGATGTTTTCCTTCATTGTCATGCGTGATGATTGACTATCAATACACTGATGACTCCGAAATATCAAAGTTTTGCCCCGGGATTTGAACCCGCGACAACCGTGTTGGCAGCCGCGTCTCGTCCATCCAACAGGCCGCCACGCCTTTAACCACTAGTACACCAGTAACATACATACATAAACACACGCTTAACCCCAGAAGAGGTAAGCAGAGGTGCAACCAGGACACCCACGCTTCGCCTTATATGTTCCGTCCCATGATGTGATAGGGGGCGAGCCTATCCTCATATCGGGCACAAATTCCTGACTCCCGGCTGATTATGATTAGAAAAATCCATGACTTTGCCCGACCCGGGATTCGAACCCGAGACCTCAGCTTTGTAATCGTACCGTAGTACAACTACGCCACCAAGGCAGACACACCAGTAATGTAATATAAATTACCTGTAATATCAGAAACGGTGGTAAAAATGTGCGTCATATGCGCCGCCGCGCGCTCCATGCAGTAGCGATGGTATATCTGTCTCTTTCCCGCTTCCTCGTCCACCGAAAACTGTGAAAGAGATAGCATGAGATTAAGAGCGTGCTTAAAATGATTCAGATCGGGTTTGCAGGAGCAGTGGTATATGTGTCTCTTTCCCTCTCATCGTCCATTAAATATAAAGAAAGAGATAGCTTATATTTAGAGTATGTCTGAAATACAGCGATTATCGCGTTAATGAAACAATCAACAAACAATAAATAAATAAAATAAAATAAACCGCTTGCCGACTTTTAATTCTTACGTATTGTCATGTATTTGGAATACTAAAAAATACTATAAAAATATTCTTGAAAATACTGTTAGTATTTTGTCTTTGTCTTTCATCGGCAGATAGAATGTGTGCGAGAGGGACTGTAGCATAAAGTCAATTATGATAAGATTTTGAGCTTACGTCTACATAGTATGTAAAAGGAACCTTATTACCGGATGTTAAAGTTTATTTTCGACATTTTCAAACATAATTAACATTTTTATTTAACGGCACTATGGAACAGTCCATATTTTTTCTTTAATTTTAACAAATTATTAATTACCTTATCTAAATTATTGTAAAAGTCGGTGTTGCCAGCGCACAGGTATCTGCCGAGCAGCGTGGCATGCGTCGTGAACACAGTGGCGACATCTACGTGCCGGACTCTGAAACAATAGTTACGTTCCCTCACGTACAGATGGCGCTATTCATTTAAACAAGCCAAGACTAGGGTCATCGGCACCTAGGCTATGATGCAGAAATTTCCACATCAAACCAAGATTGAAGCGCCATTTACACGAGAGTTTCTCGCCTCGAAGATACGATTATCGTTACATTGTGTCTGAAGTCACTAATATTACCACCTGGCTTCGCTTTCGGTCGCAGTCTGGATCCAATCCAATCCATTAGCCAAAGGAAGTCCACTGCTGAACATAGGCCTCTCCCAGTGACTTCCGGCGGCGGGCCATCCGCATTGTAAATGATGCAGACGTTACGAGCAACTTAGAGTCGCTACAGTTGCGGAGGGATGTTGCCTCTCTAAGCGTGTTCTACCGTCTGTATCACGGTGAATGCTCTGAGGAATTGTTTAGTTTGATCCCCTCCTCTCCTTTCCTTAACAGAACCACGCGTGCTGGCTTGCGAAGCCACAGCTTGACGGTTCAAACCATCTCGGCGCGAACAAAAAAGTTCGCAAATTCTTTTTTGTGCCGCACTGTGAAGCTGTGGAATTGTTTGCCGTCACACGTGTTCCCTCCTTCCTATAATCCTGGGTCCTTCCGCCGTAGTGTGAAGAAGCATCTCAGCAGGCCGGCATAATTGTGTCAAATGGCATGGGACCGCCGTCTGATGCCATTCGATACTCTGTCTGGACGGCATTTGCGCTTAACATCAGGTGCAGTGCAGTCATCATGCCGTGCCAGAATAAAAAAAAAAAAAGAAAAAAAACTTCCACAGTGACCAGTTGGAGGCAGCCTGCATCCAGCGACGTCCCGCGACCTTTACCAGGTCGTCTGACCTCCCACAATCTGGATATACCCTGTATAATCCAAGCGCTGTGGATGTTTATGGGCGGCAATGATCACTTCCCATCAGGTTCTGTTTGTTCGTTTGCCGGACCTATTAAATAAAATAATATACATACATACATAATCGTCGCGCCTGTATCCCATAGGGGTAGGCAGAGACTATGGATCGCCACTTTGCTCGATCCTGACACTACTTTCGCTTCATCCACATTCATCAATCTCTTCATGCATGCTCGTCGGTTCAGGGTACTTTTTTGACTTACTTTGACCTGACCCTTCTTGAGGGTATCACCGATTTGGTTGGTGTAGGTTCGGTGAGGTCGACCCTTATTAAAAAAAAATTAAATAAAAAATTCGAACCTTAGTACAATCAGTCCGATGCCCGCCTGCCATTCGTGGAAATGACACACGACTCGAGGCGGGGTGTCACTGTAACCCTCCGCAGCGTTTCTGAACTGATAAAAAAAGCCAAATATATACCCCCAACAGTCATATACATTTCTGACTTCAAACTAATGCCCCATTTACACGGGGAGTTTCTCGCCCCGAAGATACGATAATCGTAAGGATATAAAAGTCGCATCGTGTAAACATTGTCAGAACACGATAATCTATGGCGGTTATGTCATGCGATAATCGCAGATTCTCGCCGCGACAAACTCCGTGTAAATGAGGCTTTATAAATCGTAAAATGAAAATGAAAATAATTTATTGAATCCATTAAAATGTTCAACATTATTTAGATTCAGTTATTTTTCTACCACCCGGTTCGGAAAGCGGTTTTCACTAGAGAAGAACGGGCAAGAAACTCTAGTGTTGCTCTTTTCAAAACCAGTTTACAATATCGTGATTATTACAAAAGTTACAAGTTGGTTTGAATCAGAGCAGTTCATTGATAATTTGTTATAATTTGCAAGTGCCATTTTGTTTTTTGTAACCGATTATGTCTCACCTCGGTGACGAACTGTGCCACCATGAAGCCCAGAATAACCGCGTCGTTGGCCTCGACGTCCAGATGTGGGATACCCAGGGAGCAGGTGTCCCACAACTCCTGCTTGTACGCGTCCAGCTGCCACGCCCCGGAACCGATGTCGAACAGGATGATCTGGGGGTTGCCGTCCACCAACCAGGTTCCTGTGTGGAGCTGGGGGGTAGGAATAAATTATACATACATATATGAACTTAATGCGAGGTTATTTACCTCTTTAGTTAATTATTTTTGTCACCCGCTTTGTTACGGAGGGAAGTGGACAATAATTTATTTCCAACTCCTATTAATTTAACTTTATGATTGATTTCGTTGCGGGTTAAAGACAAGTTAGACATTCCCGGAGACTCGCTGAGCTTCAATGCTCGGTGTCATTACGATGCGTGCTGTTGATTCTGGCTTACAGGAGTTGCAGTGGTGGGTGTGAGGGCGGGACAGTCTCCATACATATACAAAGGCATCGCGAGAACGGCTGGCCAGCAGTCAGCCTAAACAATGACCACCACTAGAGAGTGTACGGCTACGAAGAAGATGTAAACTTGCGCCTTTTTCCCCGAAGGGGTAGGCAGAGGTGCTACCAGGAGACCCACGTTTCGCCTTATATGTCCCGTCCTATTGTGTGATAGGAGGCGAGCCTATAACCATATCGGCCATAAATTCCTGACTCCGGGCTGATATTGAATAGAGAAATCCAATATCACTTTCCCCGACCCGGAATTCTAATAAGCCTATATACGTCCCACTGCGGGGCACGGGCCTCCTCTACAAAGGAGAGCACGGTTGAGAGTGGTCAGTACAGCCCACCACGGTGGCCTAGTGCGGGCGGACTTTACATACCATAGAAATTCTTACAAATCGCTACAGTATGCAGGTTTCCTCACGATGTTTTCCTGCAGCGTTATAGTGCGTGGTGATTGACTATCAATACCCACCTGACTACGAAAAGTCAGAGTTGTGCCCTAGAACGGCGAGACGAGCATGCCATTCGCCTGAAAGCGATACGATCGCTAACGAACAGTAGCAAAACCAAACACCATGAATTACAAAGCAATGCAAGGCATTCTACTGCGCTCGCCATCCTAAGACAAGATGTTAAGTCTCATCATGTCCAGTAGTTGCTCTGGCTACAGCGTCCTTCAAGCTGCAACACACTGCTGTTTGGCGGGGGGAATAGACATCGCAGTACCTACCCAGGCGGCCTCTCACATATGAGAAATGACCCCACCAGTAAAGTTCTTTGTGCGTGGTGGCCTGTTGGTGTTAGTGCGTGGTGGCCTGTTGGTAACGGACCAGACTCGGCTGCCTACATGTTCACGGTGGTCGAGGGTTCAAATCCCAGGGCACACCTCTGACTTTTCGGAGTTATGTGTGTATTGATAGTCAATCACCACGCACTCTAACGGTGAAGGAAAACATCGTGAGGAAACCTGCATACCGTAGCCGGTTTAAAGAATTTCTACGGTATGTAAGTCCGCCAACCCGCACTAGGCCAGCGTGGTGGACTATATGGCCTAACCACTCTCAATCGTACTCTCGATTGTAGAGGAGGCCCGTGCCCTGCAGTGGGTCGTATATGGGCTGATACAATAAAAAAAAAGGTGTTCGTGCATAAGTTTCTGTTGTGAAGTAAGAAAGAAAGAAAAACTGTTTAATTGTCACTAGCGAACAAAACGACGAACAAGGCGAAAGAAGGAAGAATTATGCACGTCGTGGCTGTGACTAGTAGGTGATCACTCAGCAAAAGCCTACCCAGGCGGCCTCTCACACATGAGAGACCTACATGTATGTAACTCAGCCCAATACCTTATATCCTTGGCTCCTCATAGCGTTCACGGCAGCTGTGAGCGGAGAATTGGGGGCGAATTCCGCCTCCTCCACTTCGGTGCGGGCGCAGTGCTCCTTATACGGACCTGGGATGAAACCAGAAGACGGTTAATAAATACACCCAACAGTCACATACATAGTTCTGACCCCACATTAAGATCAATTAATATGGGGTCAGAACAAAACAGACAAATATTTGTGTGAACCACAGGTATTGGTTTCGGATCTGGGTATTTGTGAGACTGAAAAGTCTCTCGTAGTTCCTGATAACCACTACACAAGACTCGATCTTAGAGTGGGGTCAGTAGGGTAATTCACGTAATTAAATAAGTTCAGTTGCAGTTAAGTTTCGATCAAAACAGACCGTTTCGTATTCTCGTAATTTTGACAACCGCTGTCAAATACGCTCGCGTCACGCAAGCGGTTTAGCGTATTCTACTGCTGCGTGTTTTATGTGCGTGATTCAGATCGCAACTTGATCGGTATTCACGTGTAAGTTTCTTGCATACGACTGACGTACAGTTGACGCGCAGCACCCGCGCAGTTTACGCATAGGTTAGGTGCAGTTCACGCGCAGCTAAACAATTACAAGAATACCATTCTGCACTAAGACGTAAACTTAATTGCAACTGCACCGCAACTTGATCGGCGCGTCAGAAAATTACGTGAATTACCCTACAGGACTATGTATGTGACTGTTTATGTATTAATTATGTCTTGTGTCGTGTATCAGAAACTACGACAGATTTCTCAAAAACACTTAGAACCGAAACAAAAAAATTCTCAAAAACATTTATCTCGGTGCGGGATCGAGCCCGCAGCCTATCGCTCACAGCCGGCGTCTAACCAATTGCGCTATGGAGGCTGTCACATCTCTCTCTGGACATAGACCCAAGGATTTCAATACAGACTTGTCGGACTTCACATACCACCAAAATTCTTGAACTTATATTCTCTCTCATTTCTATAGTTAATTCGTCCTGTAATGCAGTAGTCGTTGAATTGTTTTTTTTTTCTCCTTTTTTATATTCTTATGTATAATATTACCTTGTTTTTGTTTACGTCTGTGTAATTTATCTAAGTGTTGTGTGCTTCTTTAAGTGGTATGTACATGCGAATATAACAGTAGAAAAACTAGTAATTTATACTAATGTATGTACTGTTGAAGAACCTGAATTCAATAAATAAAATGAAGAAAGCAAGTATTTGTTTCCAATGAGACTATTGCAGAAAATTCTCTCGTAGTTTCTGATACACAACTCGATCTTAGTGTGGGGCCAGGAATATGTGTCTTTTGGGTAATTTTTTTATTCAATACGACCGGGAAACTGGCAAATACGTCACCTGATGATAAGTGATCACTGTCATTCATGAACATCCACAACGCTGGATATCATAGATGCATTGCAAGACCATCAGATTGAGAGGGGAGCGGGAAGGAAAAAAGATGGGCAGAGGTTTCCCAATACCAGTAGCGTAATTCACGTAATTAAATAAGTTCAGTTGCAGTGCAGTTGCAGTTAAGTTTCGATCAAAACAGACCTTTTCGTATTCTCGTAATTTTAACAACCGCTGCCAAATACGCTCGCGTCAAGTCCGCATCACGCGAGAGATTCAGATCACAACTTGATCAGTATTCACGTGTAAGCTTCTTGCATACGACTGACGTATAGTTGACGCGCAGCACCCGCGCAGTTTACGCATAGCTTAGGTGCAGTTCACGCGCAGCTAAACAATTAGAAGAATAACATTTTGCACTAAGACGTAAACTTAATTGCAACTGCACCGAAACTTGATCGGCGCGTCAAAAAATTACGTGAATTATACTACAGGTATTGTGCATCCGGAAATTTCACTCACCGTACGAAACACGACAACTAAGCTGTCACTTCACGTAGATCTCCAGTGAGACAGTGGTACCACCCCGGACGAGCCTGCCCACTCATGCTGAGTCATGACTGACAGCAGAGTTGCACACAGTAAATAGGTGTATTTATATAATTATTACAACTCACCAAGAAGACAATAATTTTCTCCCATTTCTTCAGTTGACACGTAAGCCTTCGATCTGATCACTGTGTAAATACCGCCCACTGAAACAAAACAAAATATTAACACTAATGAAATCACTAAAACAATTAAAATGTGCCGAAAATATTGCGTCAGGGGTGAATTATCCCTAAGGCAATCTAGGCCTAAAAGTGCGTGGTGGCCTGTTGGTAAACGGACCAGACGCGGCTGCCTACATGTTCACGGTGGTCGCGGGTTCAAATCCCAGGGCATACCTCTGACTTTTCGGAGTCATGTGCGTATTGATAGTCAATCACCACGCACTGTAACGGTGAAGGAAAACATCGTGAGGAAACCTGCGTACCATAGCGATTTGTATAAATTTCTATGGTATGAAAAAGTCCGCCAACCCGCACTAGGCCAGCGTGGTGGACTATATGGCCTTACCACTCTCAATCGATTCTCTCGATTGTAGAGTAGGTCTGTGCCCAGCAGAGGGACGTATATGGGCTGATAAAAAAAAATCTAGGCACGTGCCTAGCGGCGCGAGGTTGCGAAGTGGCGCGCAAAATTTCCGATGACTTCGTTTCTATGCATAACCATTGTATGCTATAATAATGTTACTAACTTCCTTAGGAGAAACATCACCTGCGTCTTATCATACATACATAAACACACGCCTTTTTCCCAGAAGGGGTAGGCAGAGGTGCTACCAGAACACCCACGTTTCGCCTTGTATATTCCGTCCCACGATGAGATAGGGCGCGAGCCTATCGCCATATCGGGCACAAATTCCTGACTCCGGGCTGATAATGAATAGAAAAATCCAATATCACTTTGCCCGACCCGGCATTCGAACCCGAAACCCCAGCTTTGCAATCGTACCGTAGTACCACTACGCCACCGAGGCAGTCAGTAAAAACATAAAATCGAAAAGCACATTTGATCCATCATCATTTCTAATTATCATATTATGTCAAACAAGATATCGTTAGAACCTAACCACAAGTAAAGATAGGATCATAAATCGTATAGTACAATAAATGTTAAGAAGAATGTTTTGATTTGAATTGTCGTAATATTAATAAGTCTTTTATGTTATAGGGGGCAAACGAGCATACATACGGTTCACCTGATTGTAAGTGATCACCGCCGCCCATGAACATCTGCAACACCATAGGGCATGGAGATGCATTGCAGGCCTTTAAGGTGAGATATACAGGGTATATCAAGACTACCGAAAACGAAGCCAGGTGGGAGTTTTAGTGACTTTAGACACAATGCAACTAATTTTTGCAAAAAAAAAATGCAACGATTTTTTTTTGTAATTTTTTCCTATCATCGTATTTGGGTGGTAAATACATACATTTTCCATAAAAAAATATATACACCCTTTTATTTTTTAAATCGCTATAGTACGCAAGGTATTAAATTATAATTTTAGCAAAAACTATGTATTACCACCCAAACACAATGATATTTAAGATATTACAAAAAAATATTCGCGTTTCTTTTTTTCAAAATTTTTAGGTCCATCGTGTCTGTGGTCACTAAAACTACCACCTGGCTTCATTTTCGGTAGCAGTCTTGATATACCCTGTATATAAGGCAGTATAGTTTTGTCTACTAACGTTTTGTTTTCTTTACTTTGAAAACATAATAGACAGCAAGAATTTCATAGTACACAACTAAAATCATAACATATTAAGAAACAAATTTAAATTACGCTCCAAAAACAAGTCTGACACTAGGACACTATGCAGGTCACTCAGTTTAGAACCTAGAACCTGTGCGTCCGGTTAAAACAACAGCGGGGCACGGTGGGTGGGCAGGGAGAATACAATCTAGGGTTTCATCTTAGTCCTAGGCGATCTAGGACGTGACTAAACGTTTATTATGCAACTAAACACGTTTATAATGAAATTCCTGAACTGGCAAGGAAGAAAAGGATTCGAAACCTCTTGGTAACTGAAAATACTGACTAACAAATGTATTAAAGTTATTTTATTGTTAATAAGTGTACAAAATGTAAAAGTATGAAAACAATATTAACAATAAACTACTCGTATTTGTATTTGTATACTGACATGCACAGAAATGACTTACAATAGATGGCGCTAATTCCTTCAAGTGTATGGAAACCCAGTTTGTTATTTCTTATAGTTTTATATAGAGGGAGCGCTGATACTTCAAAAACGTACACAAAAATGGCGCTGCCGGGCCACCTTTTTCTGCCCTCCTATTGGCTGACATCTGACACGTCTAATATGTACGAATTATTTGTAAAAGAAAATTTAATTGACTGCCGCGGTGGCGTAGTTGTACTAAGGTACCATTACAAAACTGAGCTCTCGGGTTCGAATCAAGGGTCGGGCAAAGTGATATTGGATTTTCTATTCATTATCAGCCCGGAGTCAGGAATTTGTGCCCAATATGGCGATAGGCTTGCCCCCTATCACATCCTGGACCGAAACAAACAAGGCGAAACGCGGGTGCCTGGTTACTAACAGGACCTCTGCCTACACCTTCTGAGAAAAAAGGCGTGATGTAAATTGTTTGGGACTATAAATCCACTCAAACTCATTTTAGACGGATAAAAACTAAATATACTTTCGGTTACCAACGGAATTTAAAGCAATTTGTTGTTAAATAATTTGTTCAATTTTTCACTAATACAGCAGTGCTACCAACATTACGAACAAAAAAATATCTACGTTTTTAAATATGCAATCGTATGACAGCGCTCCCTCTAAATTAGAAATACTGTAAGTGCTATCTATAGATCTAATTTAAAACCTCTTTTAGCTATCGAATTCCATCCATCCATCCATCCATCAGCCAAAGGAAGTCCACTGCTGAACATAGGCCTCTCCTAATGATTTCCACAGTGACCTGTTGGAGGCAGCCTGCATCCAGCGACGTCCCGCGACCTTTACCAGGTCGTCTGACCATCATGTGACTGTTACTTGTATTTATTTATATATTTACTTTGTTACAAATCGCAATGGTACGCAGGTTTCCTCACGACGTTTTCCTTCTCCATTAAAATGCTAGATAATTGAACATCGCATCACACTTGAATCCTATGAGTCAGAGCTATGCCTTGAAATTTGAGCCCGCGTCCACCGTTTCGACAGCGGCCTCCGGTCCGCTACCAGGCCTCCACGCACTAACGTGCTAACACAATTGAAAAATATATTGCATACTTTACTATTTTAGTTATTTGTAATGTTACATATACGCAATGTAATAAATAATAGTTGATGTTACTTCAGTTCTTTGACCGCTCGCATCAGCATTTTTATAACATTACATAACATGATATTGAATTATATAAGTATAAAATATATATAGATTGTCTAGGTGGCCAGACGACCTGGTAAAAGTCGCGGGACGTCGCTGCATGCAGGCTGCCTCCAACAGGTCACTGTGGAAATCATTGGGAGAGGCAGAATCAGGAGAAATCAGCAGTGGACTAGCTTTGGCAGATGGATTGGATTGAATATGTAGATTATCATGCAACATTTTTATTGCTAGTTTTTGATAGAGACTGTCCCGCCCTCACATCCACCACTGCAACTCCTGTAAGCCAGGATCAACTGCACGCATTGTAATGACACTGAGCATTTAAGCTCAGCTTGTCTCCGGGAATGTCTAACTTGTCTTTAACCCGCAACGAAATCAATCATAAAGTTAAATGAATAGGAGTTGGAAAAATTGTTGTCCTTTATAGGAATTGAAAATATTTTTGACCAGTTAGAGGGAACTAGACAAAAATAGCAAAGGAGATACACTAAATGATACAAACATCAAGCCTTCATCCCAGAAGGGGTAAGCAGAGGTGCTACCAGGACACCCACATTCCGTTTTGTGTTTTCCGTCCCACGATGCGATAGAAGACGAGCCTATCGCCATATCGGGCACAAATTCCTTACTCCGAGCTGATAATGAATAGAAAAATCTAATATTACCTTAGCCGACCCGGGATTCGAACCCGAGACCTCAGCGTTCTAATCATACCGTAGGACAACTGTACCCTCAAAGCCGTCTATGAACTAGACAGATAACATCAAACGAAACGACTTTTACTATCAGAAAAGGCAACTGTTAAGCAAGGTCTAAAATAACCAGACTCAAGTAACCTATGGCCTATAGAGTATTAATACCTTCTACCCTTTGATTAGGGGGCGTAAGAATTCCACTAAAGTATCCCCTGCCCGTCGTAAGAGACAACCTAAAGAGATCACCAGGGTCGCTGGCACACTGCGGTGTACGCCCTGACATAACGACTCCGTGATGGGCGAGAGAGCTCGTGATCTCGTCTCTGTCATGGACGCCCATAGCGAACGTCCAAAAACAGCCGTAAAAGGGAGGAGGGGGAGTACACGCCCACTATAATAGAAGAATCAGCAATAGCTTTGCGCAGAACAGTCACGCTGATGTAAATTAGGACGCCTCTCTCCCTGGAAGGTCTGGTGCCGTCCATAATGCGTGTGAAGGTCACCGAAGGGTTTCTAGTATGTATGCTGGCGTGGGTTTTGTTAGGGACCCGATACAACATCCGCAGCGTCGAGCTGGAAGGCCAGTGACGCTGACATAACAGCTGTTCCTCTCGCAAATAAAAGGGCTGAAGTACCTTTGTTGGCGGCCTCCCATGCAGTCTCGAAGGTCCATCTGTTCTCGTCGCTGGCGGCCTGGCCTCGGTCCATGAACGACATGAGGTCGTGAGTCGAGTCCGCCCGGTAGAACCGACGGGATGTCCTGTCGCGTGACATTGTTGCCTGCAACAAATAATACAGTATTTCAATAATGATATAATATTTAACGGTGACGGAAAACGTGGCGAGGATACCTGGATATCATAAATAAATAATGAATAAAAGCACCCAACAGTCACATGCATAGTCCTGACCCCACACTAAGTCTTGTGTCGTGGGTATCAGAAGCTACGAGAGACTTTTCAGTCTAACACCTAGACCCGAGACAAGTACTTGTGGGCCTCGCAAACATTTGTCTCGGTGCGGTGATCGAGCTGCACGAGTCCGCATCGACCGCGGTTATCGATTTCGAACCCGCTCACATTGTACTTTGTGTAATATATTGTTTTGTATTGAAATGACTGCAGTAACTTTAAAAGCTAAAGAAAAAACAACAATTTATTCTCATTCTTACGGTTTTATTACGTTCATACAGTGCCGCGATGTCTTCCATCGTTCCATTGCGTTTTTCTCGTATGCCTTCCATGTGCAGACATCGATCAGTTACAAAATTTTAAATAAATAATTTTGTCATATTGCATATATTAATCAATACACACATGACTTCGAAAAGTCTGAGGTGTGCCCTGGTATTTGAACCCGCAACCACCGTGAACATGTAGGCAGCCGCGTCTGTTCCGTTACCAACAGGCCACCACGCACTATTACGAAAGGAAAAAATCGTGAGGAAACCTGCATACCATAGCGATTTGTATAAATTTCTATGGTATGTAAAAGTCCGCCAACCTGCATTAGACCAGCGTGGTGGACTATATGGCCTAACCACTCTGAATAGTACTCTCGAGTGTGTCGGAGGCCCGTGCCCTGCAATGGGACGTATATGGGCTGACACAGTACAGTACTTAATAAACTTAACTTAATTATTTTTACTCTTGTTATTGCGTTGCAAAAAATATCGATATATACTACTTGAAACGTGATACTACATCACTAGAAGATTGCCATGCCGACCTGTCGCGTACAGTACGTATGCCAATGACCTTCTAGGCTGTAACAATGCAAGATGTATGGGCCGACTCGATAAGGGTACTACGGTGTCTTAGGATGCTTACGTAAAAGGTTTTTGATATCCCATTTCATTAATAGAGTGTAGAGCGAAGATATTGTAGTTAATAAAAAAAAAATTAAATGGTAATTGTATTGTATTGTATCAGCCCATATACGACCCACTGCAGGGCACGGGCCTCCTCTACAATCGAGAGTACGATTGAGAGTGGTTAGGCCATATAGTCCACCACGCTGGCCTAGTGCGGGTTGGCGGACTTACACACCGTAGAAATTAAATGGTAATAGTTGAATTATATAAAAATAATCTATCGTGTGTACACAACCACAACCAAGGTAACATTCTACAGCAGATAAAATATTGGGAAGCACAAATATTTCACGGCTAACTCGGTGGCTCAATTGTGCGATTACTGAGGTCTCGGGTTCGAATCCAGGTTCGGGAAAAGTGATATTAGATTCTTATATTCATTATCAGCCTGGAGTCAGGAATTTGGCGATAGGCTCGCCTCTATCACATCGTGGAACAGAACATACTAGATGAAACGTGGGTATCTGGTAGCACTTCTGCTTACCCCTTCTGGGAAAAAGGCTTGACGTTATGTATTTCTTGTAGATATGTAATATAACGATGTGTCGATATACCAAAGATAGGCATTTTAACTTCTTGTTAAAGATAGATAGGTTATTGAGATTGGAGGCCGATCTTTAGTCATATTTAACGGTTTTCGTTTTAACGTTGTATAGACGTTTCTATGAGCTGTTTCCTCGCGTACATATGTCGTTAAAATTGTCATTTGCGTATTATATATTACGTATTTGGCCTTTATCCAATATATGAATGAGCGTTATGCAATGCTTGCGTGTTGTTGCATTTTTCTTCAAATATTCAAAGGCGTATGATTTAAAACATCTATTTCTTCCTGTATACCTGGATCAGTTTATATACGTCCCACTGCTGGGCACGGGCTTCCTCTACAATTGAGTATGATTGGGAGAGGTTAGGCCATATAGTCGACCACGCTGGCTTAGTGCGAATTGGCGGACTTTACGTACTATAGAAATTCTTGTAAATCGCTATGGTATGTAGGTTGCCTCACTATGTTTTCCTTCACCGTTATAGTGCGTGGTGATTGACTATCAATACACACATGACTCCGATAAGTCAGAGGTAGGCCCTGGAATTTGAACCCGCGACTTCTGTGAACATGTTGGTAGCCGCGTCTGGTCCGTTACCAACAGGCCACCACGCTCTTCTTGCTCAAATATCACATATTTATCATCTTAATGAAAGTAAGTCCACAACTGAACTCAGGCATTAGAAGTGGTAAAGCCGATTTATAAGATTTTGACAGCTTCCGCGGCGCAGTTGGTTACACGCTGGTTGTGAAACGAGAGGCCGCGGGTTCGATCCGCAACGAGACAAATATTTGTGAGGCATCTGCCTCAAGTCTGGGTGTTTGTAATACCGCAAAGTCTCTCGTAGTTTCTGATACCCACGACACAAGACTTAATTGATCTCAATATAGAGTGACTGTTGGTTTGTTGTATTTCATTGGTTCCAGACCATAGACATTCCCGGAGACTTTTTGAGCTTCAGTACTCGTCATAACAAAGTTGATCCTGGCTTCCACGAGTTGCAGTGGCGGAGCTCGGGAGTGAAGCTGGGGGGCAGTGTCCATGGTACCATCACAAACCAAGCACGCGTCAGCTCCCACGCTTATCACGTTATCAGCACGTCAGTGATATTACATCGTTATCAGGTAATTTTATCATTGAACTTTTATAGTAGGCCAGTGGGTTATGTACTTGCGCGTGGTAACTGCGATTATAAGATAATTATGACAGCCTCCGTGACGTAGTTGGTTAGACGCTGACTGTGAAACGAGAGGCCGCGGGTTCGATCCCCGCACCATCACAAATGTTTGTGTGGCGCACAAATATTTGTGTTGGGTCTGGGTGTTTGTGAGACCGAAAAGTCTCGTAGTATCTGATACCCACGACACAAGACTTAATTGATCTTAATGTGGGGTCAGAAGTAAGTATGTGACTGGTGTATTTATTTATTTGTACCAGCACACATACGTCCCACTGCAGGGCCGCTCCTCCTACTATTTTTAAGTTTTTGACAACAATCCATTCGCACGCCAAAAAACAATATATATAAATTGTTTTAATGAAAATATATTAAGATATTTTGCAAGTTTAAAATATCCCATCAAAACATAAATCTGAAATGAGAGCCAAGTTCAATATTATGCATGCGTTGGTTGTTGACTTCAACGCCAAACAGAGTGACATTTTTAAATAAAATAATAAAAAAATTGTAGTTTCTGTTTCTTTCCTTTGTATTCACCTGTTAACCTATCTACAAGCCATATAAAAAAAATACTAGTTTTGTTTTTTTTTCCTTTGTATTCACCCAACTATCTACAAGCCAAGATTGAACTTTCAATGTCATCGGGAACCTCAACGCTGGAAAGACGTGCCGACCAATCAGGTGAGCGGGAGAAAAAGTATGGGCAGAGGAAAGAGGTACTTTGCATCCAGCAATCTCGACTTACCACGTGGTTGTGTAATGAAAAATACCGCCAAAATTTTTACCAACACTTAATGTTATCGCTCAAGTTCAAGATTGTTGTACAAACAATGATTACAAATCATTCGCTGGCCGGCTAACACCGAGGCGATAGCGCCGTGATCTGACAATGCCAGGGATAAGTATTAAATATATAAAATGAATCATCCATCCATCCATCAGCCAAAGGAAGTCCACTGCTGAACATAGGCCTCTCCTAATGATTTCCACAGGGACCTGGAGGCAGCCTGCATCCGGCGACGTCCCGCGACCTTTACGAGGTCGTCTGACCACCTAGTGGGTGGACGTACCACGCTGCGCTTTCCGCTTCGTGCCCTCCATTCGAGAACTTTTTGGCCCCATCGGCCATCAATTCTCCGTGCTATGTGCCGGATTAGCAAGTTGAAGTGGCAATGGGCGGGGCACATATAAAAAGAATATATAAATATATTTATTTCTACGTGATATTGGATTTTTCAATTCATTATCATCCCGGAGTCAGGAATTTGTGCCCGATATGGCGATAGGCTCGCCCCCTATCACGTCGAGGGACAGAACACACAAGGCGACACGCGGGTGTCCGACTTACTACCAGGAGAACCTCTGCCTACCCCTTGTGGTATAAAAGCGTGTGTTTATGTATGGATTTCGAAGTTACTCCTTAAATGATAATATGAGATTAGGTTAATAAAATAACAATAGCTGTTATGCGTTGATTATCCATATAAATCTATATATATATATATATATATATATACCACTCTCAATCGTACTCTCGATTGTAGAGGAGGTCCGTGCCCTGCAGTGGGTCGTATATGGGCTGATACAATACAATATATATATATATATAATACATTTGTAACCGATCGATGTCTGTATACGGATGATGAATGAGAAAAACTGATATGGGGGGACTATATTAATGTAATACGAATAGAACCCAAAACCACGATTTTTATTTTTTTTGTCTATTTGTACGGTTGTGCGCGATGAACTCAGAAACGGCTAAACAGATTTCGATGAAATTTGGTATGGAGGTAGCTGACACCCTGGATTAACACTATGTCTAACTTTTTATACTGAAACATTTAGTGTTTCAGTGGGATGAGAGAGGATTCCGATATATTTGTTACTTTTTTGTACTTAAATGGATGGGATGGGACTGGATTACATATCTTGAGTGAGAATGAGACGGGACAAGGCGGGATATAAGTGAACGGGATGAATTTTTTTTATAAAGATAACCACGCAAACGGAGTAGCGGACAGAAGCTAGTTGCATAATATATTTTTATGTGAACAAGCACTACCCGTGACGCTCAGGAAACAGTATTTTCCCGGTAAAATTATGGTAAATAACAAAACTAATTACGTTACGAATAACAATGCCTATAACGTTTCGAAATATATATATTTTTTATCTGCCCATATACGTCCCACTGCAGGGCACGGGCCTCCTCTACAATCGAGAGTACGATTGAGAGTGGTTAAGCCATATAGTCCACCACGCTGGCCTAGTGCGGGTTGGCGGACTTACATACCATAGAAATTTATACAAATCGCTATGGTATGCAGGTTTCCTCACGATGTTTTCCTTCACCGTTGTAGTGCGTGGTGATTGACTATCAATTCACACATGACTCCGAAAAGTCAGAGGTGTGCCCTGGGATTTGAACCCGCGACCACCGTGAACATGTAGGCAACCGCGTCTGATCTGTTATCAACAGGCCACCACGTACTTATCCAAATATTACTCAACAGCAATTGATAACAAAATGTTATTTATTGTTAGTACATACAGGGTATATCAAGACTGCGACCGAAAACGAAGCCAGGTGGTAGTTTTAGTGACTACAGACACGATGCAACTAAAAGTTTTGCAAATAACGCGACGATTTTTTTGGTAATGTTTTAAATATCATTGTTATGGGTGGTAAATCCATAGTTTTTGCTAAAATTATAATTTAAAGCTTTCCGTACTATAGCTTCTTTAAAAATAAAAGGGTATACATTATTTTTTTAAGGAAAATGTATGTATTTACCACCCAAATACAATAACAGGATGAAAAATACAAAAAAAAAATTGTCGCTTTTTTGCAAAAAAATTAGTTGCATTGTATCTTAAGTCACTAAAACTACCACCTGGCTTCGTTTTCGGTAGCAGTCTTGATATACCCTGTATACATGTAAGTACATAACATATACTAACACGGAAACATGTACTGTCTGTATCTGTATCAGCCCACACACGTCCCACTGCTGGGCACGGGCCTCATCTTCGATTGAGAGTACGTTTGTACTTGAAAATATAAGTATGCAAATTTCCTCACGATTTTTTGCTTCGTCGTTATAGTGCGTGATTGACTATCAATACACACATGACTCCAAAAAGTCAAAGGTGTGCAATGGGATTTGAACCCGCGACCTCTGCGTACG
This sequence comes from Theretra japonica, assembly GCA_033459515.1. Taxonomy (NCBI): domain Eukaryota; kingdom Metazoa; phylum Arthropoda; class Insecta; order Lepidoptera; family Sphingidae; genus Theretra; species Theretra japonica. The sequence continues at coordinate 1,649,221 of CM065952.1, forward strand.
TATCCGCTTCACGTATTTATTATGTAGGAATAGGCTCAGTTATAATCTAACTTTTACCCGCAGGTTCGCTTGCATTAATAATTTATTTACTTCATATTTTACACAGGGGAAAATATGCTTGTATACACAGTACGCATAAACTCACAGCCTCCGTGGCGCAGTCGGTTAGACGCCGCCTGTGAAACGAGAGGTTGCGGGTTCGATTCCCGCATCGAAACAAATATTTGTGTGAACCACAGGTATTTGTTTCGGGTCTGGGTGTTTGTGAGACCGTAATGTCTCTCGTAGTTTCTGATACCCACGACACAAGACATTTGTCTCGGTGCGGGAATCGAACCCGCGACCTCTCGTTTCATAGGCGGCGCCTAACCAACTGCGCCACGGAGGCTGTCAAAAATATTGACACAGTTCCGTGTGGTACCGCCCCGGACGAACCCGCCCATTCATGAGTCGTGACTGACAACAGCGTGGCCTTGCCACTTTTAAAAGCTTTTATTATACTAACTGCCTTATTCATAGATAAATTTAAAACCTATTTTAGTTATCGAACGTTTTGTCTTCTTAGTTCAAACTGAATTCAAAAATCGTTCATAATGACAAAGCATTCGATAACTAAAATAGGTTTTAAATCTGTCTATGAATAAGGCAGAAAGAACGAAATTAAATTACTATTTCTGAATCTTATAGTCTCCATTACATTGGCTGAGTGAAATGGACACCACAGCGTCAAGGCAATTGAATATAAACTCTATTTATGGGATAATAAAGCTTACAATCAATTGCATGGTATTCGCTGTGAAGCGGTTAACTACTGACTGCTTAGATTGCTTAACAATAATATATCGAATCAAGTTGTGTTGAACAAAAGAGCGTGGTGGTCTGTTGTTAACGGACCAGACGCGGCTGCCAACATGTTCACGGTGGTCGCGGATTCAAATCCCAGGGCACACATCTAACTTTCCGGAGTCAAGTTTTGCTTCACTGTTATAGTGCGATCCGTAGGAGAACTAAAGTAACCGACATAGCCGAGCGGATTAGCAAGTTGAAGTGGCAATGGGCGGGGCACATAACGCGGAGAACTGACGGCCGATGGGGCCAAAAAGTTCTCGAATGGAGGCCACGAAGCGGAAAGCGCAGCGTGGGACGTCCACCCACTAGGTGGCCAGACGACCTGGTAAAGGTCGCGGGACGTCGCTGGATGAAAATGAAAAATTAAAATGAAAATAATTTATTGAATCCATTAAAATGTTCAACATTATTTAGATTCAGTCATTTTTTTTCTACCACCCGGTTCGGAAAGCGGTTTCACTAGAGAAGAACGGGCAAGAAACTCTAGTGTTGCTCTTTTCAAAACCAGTTTACAATATCGTGATTATTACAAAAATTACAAGTTGGTCCAAATCAGAGAAGTTCATCATGGATGATGGAATTCATGGATGCATGCTGCCTCCAGGTCACTGTGGAAATCATTGGGAGAGCCCTATGTTCAGCAGTGGACTTCCTTTGGCTGATGGATGAAATTGGAGTGGATATACGAGTAGTGCGTGGTGATTGACTATCAATACACACAGCTCCGAAGTCAGAGGTATGCCCTGGGATGGAAAACCGCGACTACTGTCTCAGCAGACGTGTACGACTATAACAGGCCAAAATTCACTATGATTCAACCCTTTCATGAAGCAATTTACTCCACCAGGATGATCCTATACGAATTAATAAACATCAACGAATTAATAAACATCACATATCATTGAAATTCTCGTGTCTATTACATATGTAAACTTGTACATTTTCCCCAGAAGGGATGGGCAGATGTGGTCTCAGGACACACACATTTCACCTTGTGTTTAGTCCCTTGATGTGATAGGGGGCGCCTATCGCCTTATCAGGCACAAATTCTGACCCCGGGCTGATAATGAATAGAAAAATCTAATATCACTTTACTCGACCCCGGATTCGAACCCAAGATCTCAGCTTTGTAATTGTGCCGTAGTAGAACTGCGTCTCCATGTCAGTCTCGTATCTTTTTTTTTATAGCATAGGTCCGGAAAACGAGCAAGCAGGTCACCTGATGGTAAGTGATCAGTGCCGCCCATGAACATCCACAACGCTTGGATCATGATCCAAGCGTGCACACATCCATGGATGTGTTGCCAGCACATCAGATTGGGAAGCGAGAAGGAAAAAGGATGGGAAGAGGAAAGGGGCATCTGGCAGTCTCACTCACCGAAAGAAACGCGGCAGCATTGCTATCGCTTCGCAGACGAGCCTGCCCATTCATGCTGAGTCATGGTTAACAACAGCGTGGCTCTACCGCTATCTTGACAGCCTCCGTGGCGCAGTTGGTCAGACGCCGGCTGAGAAACGGGAGGCCGCAGGTTCGATTCCCGCACAGACACAAATGTTTGTGCTAACCACAGGTATTTGTTTCTGGTCTGTTTGTGAGACCGAAAAGTCTGTTGTAATCTCGATATCCACGACACAAGGCTCGATCTTAGTGTGGGGTCAGGACTATGTATGTGGCTGTTGGGTGTATTTATTTATGTATTTACTATAGAATGTGTCTATTAATACATAATATCTATGTTATTTCCAATCTTGGTACTAGTTGCAAACCAAATTCCAATGTAATCCATTTTATCTAATCATTGTATCATATTTCATTAATCTATTTAAGATTGTGTGAGAAGTGCGCGGTGGCCTGTTGGTAACGGACCAGACGCGGCTGCCTACATGTTCACGGTGGTCGCGGGTTCAAATCCCAGGGCACACCTCTGACTTTTCGGAGTCATGTGAGTATTTATATTCTCCACCAAGCACTATAACGGTGAAGGAAAACATCGTGAAGAAACCTGCATACCATAGCCATTTGTATAAATTTCTATGGTATGTAAAAGTCCGCCAAACCACACTAGGCCAGCGTGGTGGACTATATGGCCTAACCACTCTCAATCATACTCTCAATTGGAGAGGCCCGTGCCCTGCAGTGGGACGTATATGGGTATATGGGCTGATACAATACAATAAAATATAAGATTAGCAAGTTAAAGTGGCAGTAGGTATACCGCGGAGAACTGATGGTCGATGGTAGAACAGTTCTCGAGTGGTGACCACGAACCAGGCGCACCGTTGGACAAACACACGGGCACAGACTAGACATGATCCAAAGAGAAGAGATGAGAATCTAAATAGATGCCGCAAATATACAGAGAAAAATGCTGAAAGGAGACAAGAGCCCGATTTTGCTGAAAACTAAAACGGCATACTTAGATTTTTATAAATCAATATGCCTAACTTCTTAGATCTTTGCCCTTCCTTTGATCTTTATTAGCAACATTATCGAAGGGAGTAATAATACAGCGTTTTTTTATTTTTCAAAATCATAATTACTAAATGATGATTTAAAAAATACATGCTGTATAATGGCCTTCTTTCTAATATAATGGATATCTAATAAAATGGATTCTTCTATTTATTATCAGCCTGGAGTCAGGAATTTGTGTCTGATATGGCGATAGGCTCGCACCCTACCGCATCGTGGTATAGAACACTCAAAACAAACATGGGGGGCCTGTTAGAATTATACTAAAAAAAAAAAAAAAAGAGGGTGGGTAGCGAAAGTGATACACGGATTTTTTGCGCTCCAAATATTTAATTATAATAATAGTAGATTTTGTTATTATTTTCGTTCACATTTTTTTCTATGGTGTAATATCCAGTATAACCCACCTGCCAGTACAGTCCAAAACATAACAATAACCGCATCATGACGGACACCGTTCAAGACACCATCACAACATTGAGGGAGGAGTTTCATTCGAGGATGGCATGCTTTGAGGATCAGCTGAAGAAAACTCCCATTGCTGCAGCACCGACTTTAACAGGTTTATCCTCAGAATTTGCCACTTTTAAATCTTTTGTTTTGAAGACGCTCGAACTTCTTCAAACTCAACTGGATACTCTCGCTCGCAATGCTGACAATGTTGAAATGAGGAGCCGACGAAAAATTCTACTTCTTCATGGCGTCAGCGAGGCAAGAGATGAGGTTGTTGAGCAGGCCGTAGTCAAGGTGATCCGGTCACAACTACATATAGACGACTTCACTGCGGACGACATCAAGCGGTGCCATCGAATGGGACGACAGGGTAGTGATTCCAAGCCTAGACCTATCCTCTGCAAATTTGAGAGGATGTCTGTTCGGGATAAGGCATGGTCCTCGAAAACAAAATTAAAAGGATCGGGAGTCACTCTCTCAGAATTCCTTACGAGGTCTCGTCATACAGTCTTCTTGGCAGCGCGGCAAAAGTTCGGCATTTCCAAGTGTTGGACAAGGGACGGATTTATCTTCGTTGTTGGTGCCGACGGTGCACGACATCGGATAACATCCCTTACGGAGGTCAACGGCTTCGATATTCATAGTCCGAAACCCTCTGCAAACACGGCGAAATGTGTGACGAGAAGTCGAAGAAATGTAGCTCCCAAAAAGTGAAGTTACATTTTCTTTTATTAATGGAACTATTTTCACTTCCCGATATCAACTTTGACTGACACACATTTATTTACAAAAACGCATTTTTATTAATTTAAATGTAGGTAGCTACGTGATAATTAACAATCTTGTAACTTGTAAGTGTCAGTTCAATAACAACAATCAATTGCGTTCCATTACAAACTTTTTATGTTTTTTAGCTACGTGTTTGTATTATTTTTGTTTTACATGCTTATTATTTTTTACTTTTAATTAATATGATCATATTATTTGCCTTTTGTTTTAGTACTTGTTTTCTATGTTAATTATTTTCATGACTTTAGTACTTAATGTTTCATTGTTATAAATATTTACTTGGTTGTTTCAATCATTGTTATTTTTTTTCTTACTGCTACAACTGGCCGGTGGACTAGTTATTGAAAAACTCGGATAAATTAATTTATATTGTGCATAATTATTTATTCTATTTTTTTTTCTTATATTTAAGTATTTTATATTATATTTAGTATGTTTGAAACCGACAGCGATAGCGATTGTAGTTTTGTCAGTGCTAATAGTGACGATAGTTTTAAAAGCATTCCTTCTCTGCCAAATGTTCTGAACAATATATTCTCCGATAGTCTTGGGAATTTCAATGTGGTACACATCAATGCCCAAAGCATTCCGGCCCATTTCCCAGATATGCTGGCAACTTTTGACTGTAAGAATATTCACGCAGTTCTTGTCTCTGAGTCATGGTTAAAACCCTGTCTCCCTTCCATTTCCTACACCTTACCAGGATTTAATCTTATCCGTAATGACCGTGCGGTCGGCGCTGGAGGTGGTGTTGCTATATATCTCCGTGACTATATAACATTCTCGGTGTTAGACATGTCACCTCAGCCACCGTTACCGAATGCAGGGGAGCACCTCTTTATTGAGGTCGAAGTACACCACACAAAAATCCTGGTGGGCGTTTATTACTCCCCTTCTCTTCGCATTAATTATTTTCCCTCTTTTGAAAAACTTATTGAAAAACTAACTCCATCTTACAGTCATACAATTATCATGGGCGACTTTAACACATGCCTTCTTAAAAATGATTTGCGCACTAAATCACTTAATTCTGTCGTTGAATCTACGAATCTTTCCATTCTTCCTTTAAGTGCAACGCATCATTTTCCTAATTGCTCTCCATCTTTATTAGATCTCATATTTGTTTCTTGTCGTGACCATGTCAGTAAGCATGGGCAATGCTCCGCTGACTTGTTTTCTTTTCACGACTTAATTTACATCTCCTACAAAGCTCGCCCTCCCAAGGCAAAGTCGAAAATTGTCCTACAGCGCAGTTTTGCTAGTATGAAATTAGAGGATCTTCGTGCGGCTGCTAGTAGCATTGACTGGGGTCCCGTTCTAAGTTGTTCATCTATTGACGACCAGATCAACCTTTTCAACGCAGAACTCATAAGTCTCTATGACGTTTATGCACCTGTCCGTGCGATAAGAATAAAGCATCTACCTGCACCATGGCTTACGGATGATATCAAAAAATTAATCCATCAGAAAGCATCTGCAAAAGCTAGATTTAAATGTCGCCCTACAGATACAAACAGAGAAAAATACATAAAAATACGGAATCACTGCAATAAGATGTGTAGGAACGCTCAACGCCACAATATTCACAAATGTGTTGAAAATGGAGATCCAACAAAAATTTGGAAATTTCTAAAATCTATAGGGGTTGGGAAATCAAACAAAGATCCTGTGCCAAAAAATTTGGATATAGAATCCCTTAATAATCATTTCTCATCTTCGTCCTACTGTAATAAAACAGCTAAGGCAAATACACTTAAATATCTTTCTTCTCTTCCAACTCCTAACCATCCGCCATTTATCTTTAGTAAATTGTCGGAATGTGATGTTAAGAAGAGCATCCTGTCGATATCATCTGATGCGGTTGGTAGCGACTGTATTAGTCGTAAGATGATAATTCCTATCCTTGACGAAATCCTTCCCATCATTTGCCACATCCTCAACTATTCCCTATCCAGTGGTCACTTTCCATCTCCATGGAAAGCGGCTCAAATTATTCCTTTACCTAAAAAACCGAATCCTAAATCCTTTTCTGATTACCGACCCATATCCATTCTTCCTTTCCTCTCAAAAGTCCTTGAACGTCTCACCTACAACCAACTCAATTCCTTTCTCTGCAAAAACAGTCTCCTTAATCCCATGCAATCCGGGTTTCGTCAAGGTCATAGTACCGTTACTGCTTTGGTCAACATTACGGATGATATTAGGACGGCTATGGAGAGTGGAAATCTCACAGTTCTGCTACTCCTGGATTTTAGCAATGCTTTTAATACTGTAGATTTTGACATTCTCCTTGGCATATTACGCTCTCTTAACATATCTCCATCGGCAATTGACTGGTTTCGTGGTTACCTGTCTGGTCGTCGACAACGAATAAGTATTGACAACACCTTATTTTCGTCATGGTGTAATACAAGTATCGGTGTACCGCAGGGTGGCGTTTTATCTCCATTGCTTTTTGCTATATTTATTAGTTCTATCTCTTTTAAACTTTCATCATCCTACCATCTTTATGCAGATGATCTCCAAATTTACTCTCATGGATCATTAATAAGGTTGCCCGAAGTAGTCGCTACAATAAATAGGGACTTATGTCAAATTGAAGAGTGGAGCAAAGCGTATGGACTTAAGGTTAACCCCTTAAAATCTCAGGCGATTGTTGTTGGCAGCCCCAGAATGATCTCGAAAGTACAGTGGAATCAGCTTCCTCAAGTTATTTTTGATGGATCCATAATACCGCTTGTCGAGAGTGTCAAAAACTTGGGGGTTATTATTGATAATACCCTCTCTTGGAATCCTCAGATAAACGCTGTCAGTCGCAAAATTTTTGCTTCAGCGGGGAGTTTGCGACGGTTACGCAACTTTTTACCGATTACTACCAAAATTGCGCTGGTGCAATCTCTTCTTCTGTCAGTTCTCGATTATGCCGATTCCAGCTATCTCGATCTCAGAGAAGACCAACTAGACAAGCTTGAGCGACTTCAAAATGTTTGTATAAGGTTCATATTTGGCCTGCGCAAATATGATCATGTCTCCGCTTTTCGTGTTAAGCTCAAGTGGTTACCAATTCGACTTCGCCGGAATGCTCACATACTTTCTTTGCTCTATAATGTTTTGTTTGACCCATCCTCTCCTCGTTACCTTAAAGAACGCTTTGAGTTCCTTAGTGTATCGCATTCGGTGTCCCTGAGGTCGTCGGAGAATTTAAAGCTTCGTACTCCGAAGCATACTACTAACTTTCTGGACAAATCTTTTACGGTGCAAGCTGTTAGACTATGGAATGCCCTTCCTTTTCAAATAAGAAGTGCACAAACTTTAGGCTCCTTCAAAAAATTGACAAAAAATCATTATCTGTCATTGTCTAGTTAATATACTATCGTTGTGTATATATGTATTACATGGAAATTTATATATCTATATATTGATATCTATCTATTATTATGGTATTATGTGTTTATGATATATGTACGTACTATGTATACATATATATAATGTTTATTGTATGTTTATGGAATGTGTTACATTTATTTATTACACAACTTTTTAATATTCTTTCGTCGTATGCTTTCTCTGCACACTGAATAATCTACATATAACTCCTGTCCATCCAAAGGTTGCCTGGAAGAAATCGCTACTAGTGATAAGGCCGCCCATTGTACATAACCATTATAGTGTGTGATCATAAAACTGTATGTTGTCATTGTGTACAATAAAGCATATTATTATTATATTATTATTATTAAAAAAAACTATACTAGAAAAAAGCTTATGTATTTTTATTATACTATCCAAAATACAATTACTTGGACAAACATTGATTTGGCCTTAACATTGGAACCAGAAAACTTAATTTTTGTTTCTAGATATGAGCAAATGCTATCACAATTACCTACTTGACCAATGAACAAATTTAATTTAATTTCTTTCATTTCTTGGTTCCCTTTTTTCTTTTTAATTTGCCTTTTTAAACTTTGACTGTGGATCACACACTTTGTTTATTGTCTGGCCACCTATAAAACACCTAGTATATTTTTTAATACATTAATTTAAAAGTCTGAGATACAACCATAGACATTTGATTATTGGAAATCCTCTATCAAATGTTTTAAGATAAAACTTTGTATTTCTTTATTTATAATTCTATTTGCAATTTTGGCTTCCCAATTGTTTTAAATTTTTCATTTGAACAATCAAAGTTGAATTTAAGGATAAATGTTATTGTGGGAATACTCAAAAGAACACCGTATTTAAACTATAGTATACATAATTACATAATAATCATAATTGATACTTTAAATTAAAATAAGGTGGTATTACATGTCATAATTAGTGGTAAACTCATTTTTATTATTAATTTTATACACTAACGTACTTTGTTATTTTAAAAAAACTATCAAGAATTGGTATTAAATGAATTGCATGTTTTTATAACTAGTTTCCAAATTAATGTTATAATTTTCATTAATATAGGTAGTAATAATTTGAACTTCTTATAGATTTTTGTACTTATAGTACTTAGTGTTATTTTTAATGAAATTAAAAAAAACTAAATCACATGGTTTAATTTTTTTTATTGTGATAGATAGTTTCAAAATAAAATTTATTGCTTGATACAGATAGCAGTGCTAAATTTTTCAATTATTCACTTTGAGTGTTAAATTACCACAATATTTTTTAAATTTATTAAAATTGCACAAAGTATTGCTTAAACAAAGTTCTTACAATCGTTTCAAAATAAAATTTATTGCTTGATACAGATAGCAGTGCTAAATTTTTCAATTATTCACTTTGAGTGTTAAATTACCACAATATATTTCCAATATTTTTTAAATTGATTAATATTGCACAAAGTTTTGCTTAAACCAAGTTATTACTTGACTCAAAGAAATTAGTAGAAAATTATAAATGGTCAAGCAATAGAATGAATTTATAAAGCCAGTTTGGTAGATAAGTGTTTTTTTTTAAATATTTCAGTTAAAGAATGCAGTTATTACAATAATTATTTTTACATGCAAATGAGCGGGTGACCTTACTAATGTTTAAATTTACATAAATATTAATTTGCATTTACCTACACAATTTAAGATAAATCTTAATTTTTGTTTTGTGAAGTTAAAAAATCCTCATGTCTCCGAACCGTAAAGATGATTACCGAACGTGATCGGTTTATAACTCAATCGGCAGCGAGTTAGTGGCGATAAAACTTATCTTCCATATTTAAATATATTAGCATATCAATGACCACACTTTTTATTTATCATACAGATATTTCGCATACTACAACTTTATCAATGTTTACAATAAAACAACGCATTAATTATGAATCTATTTTTATCCACGCCGAATGAATGAAACTTTCGTATTGTTGAAAAAAAGTAATAAAACCAGCCTTACCTCAAACGGAACGAAATATTCGAAGGTGGACACTAATAAACGCCGCAAAACACAGATAAATCACTGAAAAGTCCACTAGTATTGTACTGTGTAGATGTTTTATTCACAAAATACGATTTTGGAAGTTATTCGAGTGTCCGGCATAATACGTGCGTGCGCGGGTACCGCATCCGAATAAAATAAAATTAGTGACAAACGTCAAACGCGCCCGGCTTAGAGGTCACCTTGAAGTGACAGCTGGTTGACAACGGCACCCGAAATATGATGCCATTGTTTATTTAATTAACTGTATTTTAATTAACTTCCACATAATTTCTAAGTTAACTATAAATTGTATAGTTTTTTATAAAACTGCTTTCTATTAATATGGAAATATTATAACACTAAGAAACATTTTTAAGAGCATTGTGTTTTATGTGCGATGCGCTTTTAAGGATACAAAATTTCAAGAGAAGCGAATAAAAGTGTTTATGAGATCATGATAGTAGATGATAGGCCCTTGCTATGCTAGAGCTTGTCTGGAACCAATACTTAGCCAGTAAAATAAGTTCTAAATAGCGCTATTTCTATTTTAAGTATTGGGTTTGAATCTTGGGTCGGTCAAAGGGATAATGGATTTTTCAATTCATTATCAACCTAGGCCCTGGAGTCAGGTATTTGTGCCCGATATGGCCATGGGCCTGCCTCCTATCACGTCGTGGGCATACAAGGTGAAGTGTGGATGTCATGGAGTCGTCTCTGCCTGCCCCTTCTGGGAAAAAGACGTGAGTTTATATAGGTATGTTTATTTCCAGCTATCCTTTTTACATAGGTATAGCCAAATTCGTTGAATCGAAACCCATGGGTGAATAGAAATAAACAGATCAATATTAATGTGAATGTAATGTATTTATGCAACACACGTGTGTGTTTCTGGAATGTGGAAAAGTACCGAAGTACGATTTCCAATACTCAAATGTGTCGCATTCCACAGAAAAAAACCTAGCCAACTGTTTTTATTCACCCCTGAATTTCAATTCACCCCATTTACACACGTATTTTTATTGCTTTTACCTAAAGACCTATGATCATAGTTTGCAGGGGAAACGTTGGCTGGCAACCTGTTTCGTAGCTAGATGGCGCCACAACACGCAATATGCTGTAATAATACCACTAAAATTGTAGTTACTTTGGATTAACTTCTATATTCTGATCGACCAGGGTATTTGTCTCTGTATCAGCTCATATACGTCCCACTGCAGGGCACGGGCCTCCTCTACAATCGAGAGTACCATTAAGAGGGGTTAATACAGTCCACCATGCTGGCCTAGTGCCAGGCGGACTTTACATACCATAGAAATTTTAACAATTCGCTATGGTATGCAGGTTTCCTCACGATGTTTTCCTTCTCCGTTATAGTGCGTGGTGATTGACTATCAATACACACATGACTTAAAAAAGTCAGATGTGTGCCCTGGAATCTGAACCCGCAACCACCGTAAACACGTTGGAATCCGCGTTTGGTGCGTTACCATCAGGCCATCGCGCACTCTTGGCGGACTTAACATACTATATTATAGATGTTTTATTCAATAAAATAATTAAAATAATAGATTGAAATAAAACGAATTTTTACGGATTTTATCGCGATTTTGATTTAATTTCTAATTTTTTTAATTTCCTGACTTTCGACCACTTTACAGTTTTCGTGGTCACGAGGCGGACTCCGATAAAGTCCGTAAGAATTCGTTTCATTTCAATGTGTAATATTCGCTTGAATTCAAGAAAGAATAATGAATATTAAAAGTCATAAAAATAATTTTCCTTTTTTTTTTTGTTTGTGTTGGAGCTTGTCTCTTTTATATTCCAGACTGCCCTGTCTTCTTTTCATTGTGTTATATCCATCCAAAGGTTGTCTGTAAGAAATCGCCTAGAGCGATAACACCGCCATCTGTACTTTTTTCTTATTTTTATTATTTTTTTTGCATGTTTTTCCTTTCTGTGTGCAGTTAAGAATAAATAAATAAAATAATAACAAATCAATTTATACATTTATTTTCTACATATTCACAGTAACAATCATACAAATTCAAAACAATCAACAATTCACTTATTATCACAATTTAAACTTAAAATAAACGATAGTTTAACAAGCGTTTTACGACATTATTCATAGACAATTTTAAAACCTATTTTAGTTATCGAATGTTTCGTCTTCTTCGCTCAAACCAAATTCCAAAGTCGTTAGAAAGGGACAAAACGTGCGATAACTAATGTAAGTTTTAAAACTGTCTATGAATAAGGCCGTTACAGTTTATGTTCAGTATAACGTAGTATACCATGACCGTGCTATGATCGTATCAGGCAACAGTATTCTTTGTATGAATTACCATGGAACCGCTTCCAGACCGTTTCGCCACCGACCACAACTTTCCATAGTAGTTACACATATTTCTATTCATTATTAGCCCGGAGTCAGGAATTTGTGCCCGATATGGCGATAGGCTCGCCCCCTATCACATCGTGGGACGGAATATACAAGGCGAAACGTGGGTGTTCTAGTAGCACCTCTGCCTACCCCTTCTGGGAAAAAGGCGTGTGGTTATGTATGTTATGTATGTAGTTACACATAAAGTCACGCCATTTTCCCGGAAGGGGTAGGCAGAGGTGCTACCAGGACACTCACTTTTCGCCTGGTGTGTTCCGTCCCATGATGTGATAGGGGGCGAGCCAATCGCCATATCAGACACATATTTCTGACCCAGGGCTGATAATAAAAGAAAAACCCAATATCACGTATCCGGACCCGGGATTCGAACCCGAAACCTCAGTAACCGCACCGTAGTACACTTGCGCCACCGAGGCAGTTGTTCGTGTTTTCTTGACTGATACGTTCATAGCGCGGTCATGGTATGGTACGTTGTAGTAACCAGAGACCCTAAGGGTGCTTACTTACTGCTCCGAATTGAATCTGTAAAAATACGAGTTTTAAAAATTCGGACTGGATTTTGATGACTTAAAATTAAAAAGCGCAATATTAAATGTTTATGGCCTTATTAGTCAGAAACAAAACTATTTTATTTATAGTGTTTTGTCTTCTTCGTTCAAACTGTTTTCGAAATTCATTCGAAAGGGACAAAACATTAAAATTAGGTTTATGAGCTTTCTATGGAAAAATATTGGGAACCTCTGCCTTAAGAGCTGTCCTTGTTATAGGGCGAAAATGAATATCCTAACGCCGGATTTTTTTTAAATTCTTAATCCAAACTTAAAGGCGGACTGGCTTCAAAATCCTCGGCAAATTGATCTACATCATTGGCATTATTGTCAAAATTCAACTTGACCGGGTTCACTGAGCTCTTGACGTAGGTTTTGTCCAGTGACGTCACAGGACTGTCTTTTATATTTACTTTTTCAAATGTATCACTGGCAACACTTGTGCCAATTTTGGGTTTGGAATTATTTGAAGGGTTTAAAGGAGTACTGTCAGAAATTCTACTAATATTCATTATATTTTTTATCCTGGCAGCACTGGGGGAAATGTCACTTGTCAAAGGGCTTTTATAAGAATTCATGGCACTCGCAGATTTATTTATAATATGTATAGGCGTCAACGGAGGAGGTTCTCCGTACATTTTCAATTTGTTTATCCTATTATTTATTTCTCTCTTCCTTTTCAATGTTTTAGGCGACAATTCCTCCTGTTGTTTGAAAGTGGACTCAAAATCCAAGCCGGTAAGGTTGAATTCTGAATGTGTAATCCTTTCTACTGAGTCCAACAAGGCTTTATTCCTTGACAAATCCACATTATTGATCCTGTATGGTGTTACGTTATCATTACTTTTAACAGAGAAGTTATTTTTCAATTTAATACATTCCTCACATATCCTTCTACGGTCCAACACAGATGTTTTGTTCAAATCATCGACTATAGACTTCGCTTGTCGATTCTTAGGGGTTTTAGTAAAATAACTAAACTCTGTCACTCGATACTGCGGTATATTCCTAGTGTTGCCAGCTCTCTTCTGCAAATTTATACCGGCCACAATCTGCCCCGTGTCTAGTATTTGATATCCAAACTTCTGCAGCCCTCCCCAAAAGTTTATACATATAATATTGCACTCTTTATCTGTCAGGTAGACATTTTGAAACTGTGATTTATGATTAAACTCTTGCATCGATGGTTCTATGGAGAAAATTATTCCTGCAGTGTCAATTTCGTTATATTCTGTAGTTATTTGTGCATTAAGATCTTTTATAGAGTAACATTTTCGTATTAAAGAGGTTGTGGAAGGAATTCTGTCCGTTTCATTGAATTTTGATTGAAGGAACACGGACTGCCTTCCTGCTGATAGCTGTAATTCGGAATATCTGAAAACAATACATGTTTTAATTTATTTTTATATAGCTATGAATGGCAAGACGCGCATACCATTCGCTTCATGGTAAGCGACACGCTCATGGACAGTAGCAAAACTAAACACCATAAATTGCACACAGCAATGCTTGGCATTCCACTGCGCTCGCCATCCTGAGACATAAGATGCTAAGTCTCATTATGTCCAGTAGTTACTCTGGCTACAATGTCCTTCAAACCGGAACACTACAATTCATTTACACTGCTGTTTGGCGGGAGTAATAGGCAGTGCGGTGGAACTTACACAGGTGGCCTCTAACCTATGAAAGACCTACTTCCAGTAAAGCCATCGTGCAATCCCATATACGTCCCACTGCAGGGTGTCCTCTACAACCGATTACGATTGAGAGGGGTTAGGCCGTATAGTCTGTTAATTGTTGGATATATTAATTATACCACATACCTAATAGCCGTCGGCACCACATTCAAAACTTCAATCCAAGTGTCCTCTTTAATTAATTCCATTAGGGAGTCGTTTGGTTTCCATATTGAAAGTAATCCTGTTGACAAAAAAAAAATACTACGTGACAAAAAACGTTGCCAAGGAGTATGGCGATATTTACTGTAATATGACGTCATGTATTTAAAGCGCTGTGATTGGTGTTTCTTTTGACGTGAAGTACAGAATATGAATTCCTTATAATTTCAACTGTTTTAAAATAAAGTAGATATGATTTCTGTTTGTAATGAGTAAACTTGACAGCCTCCGTGGCGCTATTGGTTAGACGCCGGCTGTGAAACGAGAAGCTGCGGGTTTGATCCCACATCGAGACAAATGTTTGTGAAGCTCACGAGTATTTTTACTACCTCGACTGCCTCGGAGGCGCAGTAGTACTACGGTATGATTGCAAAGCTGAGATCTCGGGTTCGAATCCTGGGTAGGGCAAAATAATATTGGATTTTTTAAATCAGGAATTTGTGCCTGATATGACGATAGGCTGGCCCCCTATCACATCGTGGGACGGAAAATATAAGGCGAAACGTGTGTGTCCTGGTTACACCTCTGCTTACCCCTTCTGGGGAAAAGGCGTGAGTTTATGTATTTTTTGTAAAGCATCATCGCATACCTTTACTAACACCATTCTTGTCCACACCAGCTACCCTCACTTTCAGAACAGTGACGACGCTCCTGCCTCGTCTCAGGCCGTTCCTCTCCATTTTCTCTAAGATCCTGGCCTGTGCTCGCTGCACCAGCCTCTCCCGACGCCTGCCTTCGTGGTCCTCCAGGAGTTTCGTCTGTGATGAGGTTAGGTGACTCTGAAATTAGATTTTAGGAGCATGTTTATTGATTCTCCATCCTGGGCGACTTCGGCCGTGAATTCATTCTTCATTCAGACGTGTATGACGTTGTCTCAGATTGCCGGATTCCCCTTTCCTCTTCCCATCCTTTTTCCTTACCGCTCCCCCCCAGATTTGATGGTCAACACATCTATGATCTAAGCGTTGTGGATGTTCATGGTTCATGATCACTTACCATCAGGTGACCTGCTTGCTCGTTTGCCGGACCTATTGTATAAAAAAAAATACACATAGTGGAAAAAGTTGCTTCCCGCTGTCCCTTTGAACGTTTAGATCTAGACAGCCTCCGTGGCGCAGTTGGTTAGACGCCGGCTGTGAAACGAGAGGCCGCGGGTTCGATCCCCGCATCGAAACAAATATTTGTGTAAACCACAGGTATTTGTGTCGGGTCTGGGTGTCTGTGAGACCGAGAAGTCTCTCGTAGTTTCTGATACACGACACAAGACTCGATCTTAGTGTGGGGTCAGGACTATGTTTGTGACTGTTCGGTGTTTTTATTTATCATTTATTTTAAACTACGCAACTGATTTTAATGCAGTTTTTACCAATAATATTTAAGAGGAAGACTTTTAGTATATTTCTCTATCGTATAGGTTCAGAGTTAAATTATATCTGTACCAGGGCGAAGCTGGGCTGAGCTGCTAGTATATAACTGAAAATATAACTTAAACAACTTTTAATTGCCTGGGTGGCGCAGTTGTACTATGGTATGATTGTAACGCTGAGGTCTCCGATTCCAATCCCGGGCCGGGCAAAGTGACATTGGATTTTCCTATTCATCATTATTATCCCGGAGTCAGGAATTTGTGCCCGATACGGCGATAGGCTCGTCCCCTGTTACATCGGGGGCACACATGGCGAAATATGGGTGTCCTGGTACCATCTCTGCCTACCCCTTCTGGGAAAAAGGCGTGAGTTTGTGTATGTATGTATAGATATAAGTAACTCACTCTTAAATCATTTGGGTCCTTACTTCGCCTCATAGCTTCGTATATTTGCGATCCGCTTTGATAAGATGTTTTTCTATCATCGCAAATAGTTTCGGAGCCCTGTGAATCCTGTTAAAAAAACAACAGTCATAGATAATTTTTAATATTTTTTCATCATCATCATCATCAGCAGCCCTTGCGCGTCCACTGCTGGACTTAGGCCTCTCCTATGGCAAGCTATTGGGCTCAATTTTCAGCCCATCGTCTCCAACCGCTATTAATATAATAATTTTTACTATAGACCATATAAATTTATTAATGTAATAATAATTAATAAATGTTGATAATTATCAATGAACTGCTCTGATTTAAACCACCTTGTAACTTTTGTAATAATCACGATATTGTTAACTGGTTTTGAAAAGAGCAACACTAGACTTTCTTGCCCGTTCTTCTCTAGTGAAAATCGCTTTCCGAACCGGGTGGTAGAAAAAAATTACTGAATGTAAATAATGTTGAACAATTTAAGGGAAAATTATTTTCATTTTCATTTTTTCAAAGAGATAGTGTTAGTCACTTGTCTCACCGGCAACGATTAACGAGTAACGAGTAGAGCTAGAACTAGAAACGAGTTAGCGAGACGCGGGGAGCGAGTGCGTAGTTCCGATATTTGTGTAGCTCGGCTATAACTTATAAGCGAGTGTGCGAGTGAGGCGGGCGATTACTCGTATCATATAAAAAAAAAACGTGTACTTTCAGATACGCACTGTAGAGAAATGACCACTGGTTGCTCTCTCAGCGTGAGTTCTAATCGCTTGGCGAGTATCGCCGAGCGAGTGTTATCTTTCATAGCTCTTGTCGCTCAGCGACAAACTAGTGAAGCGAGTGCTCGCCGGCAGTGTGAACAGTCAGCGATCAACTGTTTGTATATGCATCTCTTTTGTTCACACGGAAAGTATATCTATTGTACGTTTCTTGAGCGAGAAAATAGCCAATAGTTAGTCGTTTTCTCGTCGTTGGTGGGACAACTGCCTTAATATACATATAATAGTGTTCAAAACGAACAAACTCTTTAGCTTTATAGTATTAGTATAGTATGGTGGCTTTTTGGGCACCAAATATGACTGCCTCGGTGGCGTAGTTGTACTACTGTACGATTGCAAAGCTGATGTCTCGGGTTCGAATCCCGGGTCGGGCAAAGTGGTATTGGATTTTTTAATCAGGTAATTGTGCCCGATTTGGCGATAGACTCGCCCCCTATCACATCATGGGACGGAAAGTACAAGGCAAAACGTGGGTGCCCTGGTTACACCTCTGTCTAACCCTTCTGGGAGGAGGCTTGAATTTATGTATGTATGTAAATATGAGTGTAAATTCTCACCTGATCAGAAAATTCCTTTTCTACTTCTTCATACAGCTTTTCCATCAATACTTGTCTCTCCGCTTCATACTTTATCTGATGCAGATGTTCCAACCTCTCCGAACGGGTCACTAAAACAGTACATCTTTATTCATAAAATATCCGGTTATTTTCCGGTATTTTTCTATGGGAAATTCGAAATTATACTTAAAAAACGGGGTGAATAGACATTGAGGAACAAATAGAAATGAGGACGTCTTGTTTTTGAATTAATTTGATTGTGTTTTGTTTATAAATTACGATAAATAATAATTATAGACTCATTACATTTCATCGCTACCATGAAATTCCAATTTGACCTTCTACCACCAATTTGAAATATTTGTAATATGTTCATTTCTTAACATAACCTATCGATATAAATCATAATACAAAACTCGAACTATTATATTGTCTATTAAATTTTAAAATCAGCTCACCAGTACTGCCATCGTCAAATTTCTCAACGTACAGCGCCGGATACACTCTGGCGACGTAAACGCGCACCTTCGACACTTTCCCGCCATCGAGTTTGACGTTTGACAGATGGGACAAGATGGCGCCGTTGCCATGGTAACCGAGGCGCGCGTCCCACCGCGCCCGGCGGGTCGAGTTGCCGAATATCTTGAGGCGGACTGACGAAGTATCCTACAATAGACACTAATATTGTATAAGAAGTATATTTAATTTCTATGCAAAGCATGGCATCCGCCTGATGGTAAGCGATACGACCGCTTATGGACAGTAGCAAAACCATCCATCCATCCATCCATCAGCCAAAGGAAGTCCACTGCTGAACATAGGCCTCTCCCAATGGGTAGCAAAACCAAACACCATGAATTACAAAGCAATGCGTGACATTCCACTGCGCTCGACATCCTGAGACATAAGCTGTAAGGTGTCATTACGTCCAGCAGATACTCTGGCTAAAGTCCTCCAAACCGGACAACAATGCATTTACACAGCTGTTTGGCGGGAGAAACAGACATTCCGGTGGTACCAACCCAGGCCCACGGCAGATTTGAACACGGAACCACTGTAAACTTAACTCCTAAATTATTTATATCTTACCTCCCATGGCGCCACCCCTTGATCACAATTCATCAGCTCAGCTCCATTAGTGATTATTTTTGTACCAACTAATATTTTTCTTTCCTTGACCAATCGAGTCAACATTTTGTCTATAGTAGCCATTACACAGTACCAACCGTCGGTAAGTAATAATTCGACGTTTGCAGTGGTGGCAACACTGAAAAAATTGAGAACATAAATTAGCTGGTATTTCTATAAGGCCGGAAACCATTGTACATATAATTAAATAAATAAATACAACCAAAAGTCACAAACATAGTCCTGACTAGTTCAACGCCGCCTGTAAAACGTGAGGTCGCGGGTTCGATACCCGCATCAAGACAAATGTTTGAAGAACCGCATCTATTTGTTACGGGTCTGAGTGTTTGTGGGACCGCAAAAATCTTTCGCAATCTGATCGATACAAGATTTGCATCTTAAGCCCCATTCACACTAGGAGAGTTTCTCGCCTCGAAGACTCGATTCTCGTAAAGATATAAAAAAATTGCACCGTGTAAATATTTGTCAGTATAGGATAATCTGTGGCGGTTATGTCATGCGAAAATCCGTGTTAATGATTCTTTAGTTTGGGGTCAGGACTATGTATGTGACTGTTGGGTGTATGTATTATTAAAAACATACTTATCAACTTTGACTCCTCCGTCAAAAATAGCCACTACGCATAAAGCAATAGTTTTAGAGGCGACATCATCCTTTTCCAGAATTTTACGAAGTGCAGGTCTCTCTGCGTTATACAATTCTCTGTCATATCTATATTTTAACTGATTTATTAAATTTCTTGCAGTGCACACACCCAGCGAAAACTTAACGTCGTAAGAAATCAGTTTCCAAAGTATTAATTTTATGTGATTCTCCAACCAACCCTCTGGAATTAATTTTCTGTTCACCGAACTAAGGAATAACTCTTTTATGGATTCCATATTAATTTTACTGTCAGTCAAATCATTTCTTTCGCCTAAAAATTCGAAATTTAGCAAAGTATCATAATCAAAATTCGTTAAATACGAGTCTACTATATTTGTAGTATCAACAGCCAAATCTTTCAATTGATATATTTTATTTTTCTTATAATTTTCAGCAAATATTTCTGGCTTTTCCTGTACAGGGTCTGGGATATCAATTTTCCTAATTTTATTAGTGCTATATGGGGTTTCAAATTTCCTTTTTTTCGCTCTGGGACAAGATAAGATGGGACTGCCAGATCTTTTGTTCCTCGTTGCAACTTCTTGATGAAAATCCTCAGTGTGTAATGTTGTTTCGAAATTATTTATAACTTGAGTATCAATAATATCTTCTATGTTTTCTTTAACAATTGTTTCTTTCAAATCCTTAGACGTTTTAAACCGTTTTGCTGCATTTTCAATAACTAAAGTTTCTTGATCCTTCGTAGCCTTTATTTCATTATCTTTAGTTACATTATCTATGTCTTTAAATATATCTTTCGTTTTAGCCAACGCTTGTTCCGATACTTCCACTTGTTTATTATTAGCAGTTTTAAATCCTCCAAAATTGGTAACTCCAGGAATATCTACATTTTCATGTGTAATCGGTTTTCTGGAATCGCTTATTTTATATGCAGAGGACCCACTTTTAGATTTTTCCGCAATCAGTTTATTTTTAGCGATTTGTAAATTATTAGTATTTTCATCATCAATATCTTCAAATAATCTTTTACTACGAGCCAAAGACGCTGCTGAGATTGACACAGCCTTATTACTTGCAGTTTTGAATCCATACATAGCTTCTTTTTTATCATTATTATAAATTTTTCGGGTGGTGAAATCATCACTAAAACTGCCAGTAAAATCAATGTCTTGAAAAATATTCTTGCATTTTTCAAGAGCTTCATTTGAGATTTTGACATCTTTTTTACTTGCAGTTTTGAAACCTTTGAATCCAGTGGATCTATCAGCACAATCATTTGCGTAGTTTAAGTTCAAATTACTAGGAGTTTGATTAATTTTTTGTTTTAATATCAGATCACCACCATATATGTCCTCTTTTTCATCAAATTGAATGGAATCAAAACTATCCAGTATTTTCTTAATTTTTGCAAGCCCTTCTGAAGATATACTAACTGGTTTTTGATTAGCTGTTTTAAATCCAACTGCAGTTGGAATTGGTCGTACATTTCCAGGTATATCTTGATTAGATTCCGGAATCTCTTCTTCGAATATTTTTCTACTTTGCTCCAATGCTTTGGCAGATATATGCACCGGTTTGTTGTTTGCCGTTTGGAATCCAACAACATTTGGAATTGGTTTTACCTTTCCAGGTATATCTCGGTTAAATTCTAGAATTTCTTCTTGAAATATATTTTTGCTTCTTTCTAACGCTTCAGCAGATATATTAATTGGGGTTTCGTTTGCTGTTTGAAATCCAATTAAATTTGGGACATAATTGTTATCGTCTCTTGGAGCGTCTACGTTACGGTCAATATTTTTATCCAAAATATCGCTAAATAAGATTTTATTTCTTAGCAATGCTTCTTCGGATATTTCAACTTTTTTATTACTCGCTGTTTTAAAACCGCCAAATTCCTGTTTAAGAATCCCTGTCTTATAAACAGGACTGTTATGAGAAATCCTAATTTTGTTAGTAACTTTGTTGGTTCCACGAAAACCTTTACTTGTAGACGGTTGATTTAAATCTTCAAAGGCTAAATTATCGTTATCTATTTTCTTTGATTTTGCTTCGTCACTTATCAGTAACATATTTTCTTTACAAAGAGGTTCTTTAATTTTGACATCATCGAATTCAATATCTTGAAACAATGTTTTAGTTTTAGCTAAGGCTTGCTCGGAAATTTTGATTTTTTTATTGCTAGCAGTTTTAAATCCAATATTAATGTTTTCTGAGAAATTAACAATATTTCTTATATTATCAGAATTATTTGGCTTAATACTCTCATCAGTCGGGTTATCTTTTTTCACTTTACTATTCTCGTGTAAATCCTTGTCAATATCTTCAAATAAACGCATAGCTTTTTCTGCAGCTTCGTCAGAAACTTTTACAGCCTTGTGGTTAGCTGTTTTGAAACCTATAAAGGCTGGTTTATTGAGATTTACACTATTATCATCACCAATTGACATTTCTATATTCTCAAACTCTTGCAAGATGCTTTCATCATTTATTTCTTTCATTTGTATATCATCATCATTAGGATTTTCTTTGTTATTATTTATAACATCTTTATCTTGTTCAAGTATAATATTTATTTTTGTATCAGGAACAACATTTTGATCTGCTTCTTCATATTTGGCATCTAAATCAATATCTTGGAATACTTTCTGGCACCTAGCGAGAGCTGCATCTGATAATTTTATTATCTTTCTACTAGCAGTTTTAAAACCTTCAAAAACGCCTTTATTAGATGTCCCTGCTTCAGAAATTAGTTCAGGGTGGCTTCTAATATCTTCTTTTATATGTTTATCGTTATCTTCCTCCTGAGTTAAATTACAAATAGCTGAATTCAGCATAGACATATCAGGAAATTGCGTGTGATCTTTTCCTATCCCCGGATCATTCAAATCCATTTCTTTAATAGCTGTACCTGCCAACTTACTAAGCGTTGATATACTAACATCAGGAATTTCGATACTATCGTCACTTTCACTGAGTATTTCAGGGCTAAAAGCTCTTTGTTTATTAAATGCATCGTTTTTAGTCGAACTATCACAAATATTAACTAACTCAGTTAATGTTAGTTCTTTCTTAACACTTGGTTCTATTTCGCATAATAAACTTTTGGCTTTGTTAAAAGATTCAGTATTCACTTGAATAGTCTTATTACTGGCAGTTTGGAAGCCAACATACACAGTTTTGTCCAATATATCCGATTGCTCGTAAAATGACGTTTCTAAAGCACATGTGAAGGGCAAATCTCGTATTTCTTTGTGTACGTAGTTTTCTTCATCACTACTGAATAGTATTTCATCTTCTAGAACGCTGCTAGTTTTATCATCAAAGAGTTTAGGTTTAATATCTTTTGGATCAGTTTTATCAGATTCTGTAACATCTCTCTTATCATAGTTAGATCCAACATTTGAACCAGCATCCTCATTTTGTTTTTCACTAAGCTGGCAATTGATTGAAATTGTATTACAATTTGAAGGTAGAAACAATTCCCTATCCAATATTTGTGAGTTGATCAAATGTTTGGCTGTTTCGAAATCTTCATTCTCTTCTATAAGAGGTATTGCAATTTGCTCAAACTTTTCAAAAGATTCCAAACTAAATACCAATGGTTCAGGTGATTCTGATTTCTTTAAGCACTTAACATTAAACACAGGGCTTACTGATCTCTCTTTGTCTCTTTCTTTTAATACTCTATCTTTAACTGCATTTGATTTATCTTTCCTATTCAAGATTGGACTTAGAGATCTATATTCGTCTCTTTCTACCTTTTCAAAATTATCCATCTCTATACATGCATTATTGATTTTATTATTTCCATTGCTACAAGCTTTGTCAGTTTCTATACCAAAATCTTCAGTAAAACCGACAAATGTTGTTTCTATGGCAACATTATCAGTCAATACATTATCAATGCCTTCTGTTAACACTTTAGCATCCTCATTTTCTTTGATATTATCTTCGTTTCTTGATGATCCATCATTTACCTTGTACTTCTTCTCCAAATCACTTACAGTTAGGGAAATGTCTACATCTTGTGTGGCTCCATGGTTAGCATCAAAGGCTTCAGCCATTTTCACAACATCAATTAGCTGAGTATCTGACACACATTGCGTTTCAAATTTATTTACAGCCTGGTTTCCGGGTATTGCCTAAAATAATTAATTTATTTTTATAATATCTAATATATTGTATTATATGGATTCATGAGGTGAATTCTTATTAGAACTGGCCTGTATCCAGCAACTTCTTGCAAACTTAACTGGTCGTACAATAGGTTAATTTTTACACAGCAAAAAATATATTTTTATTTTAAATAACTTGGCACATTAACCTGCTGGAAAGTACTAACATAATATACAGGTTCTTACGCACACAGTAGCCTCAATATTTTTGAATGATAAATTATAAATTCCCACAGCAACTAAGACATAATTAAAAATTTTACAACAGACATTGGCTCTGTCTAATGATAACATTATTTTTATTTAAGGAAATAGTTAGAATATCTATCAAATATGACACAATAACTACACAGCACATGATGGTACATCCAATTGGAGTATATGTCAATAGATGACATTATTACACCTATATAATTAGTCATCTCCATAATGTTGAGTTAGGAAAATGAATTCCAATGATTATAAGTTGGAGTGTGTCCAGCATGATCCAAGACAAGATCAAAGCCAATGCCTATTTTCAGGGTCTGTTGAAGACTCTTCTCGCCCTGGTTGCCGCCCATAATGCGTGTGAAAGAAGACAAAGGGTTTTTAGGGTTGGTTGATAGCTAATAAATGAAGTTCTAACATCTCACCAATAATTACAACAGAGATGGCATAGTCCAATAACATGCCAATTATGGGCAACGGCAACTATGTCCTATGCTCACCACCTTAATTCCTAAGCATGATTAGTATTGAGAAGTGAGAACATCTGAATCAATGATAATTTTAGAGAACCGATGTGCAGCAGTAGGTTTTCTGTGGCTGAGTAATATGATAATAATATAAATAACATTAAATTACCTTAACAACTGCTGACTTATCTTCCATTACTTTAGTTTCGTTGTGCTTTTGTATATCTTTATTGCATACTCGATCCGCCATCTGGATAGCTTTCATTTGAGAAGACACTAGTTTTATAACGTCCTTCGGTCTGTTTGTATGTTCTGTTGATACTATTACATTACTGTATAGCGATGGAATCTTTTTCTTGCGATTTTCTTTCAAAATTGTTTCGAAATTTTCAATAATATTGATTTTATCGTCCATTATGTTTCACTGTTTGATTTATACACGAATGTTTGTCTTTTTATTCTTAATATCACGTTAAAACTTATTTAAACGTTTTACGTTTTCAATATAATGAATACCTTTTTTTATTTTTTTATAAGCGCGTATTTTCATAAACATTTTTAGCCGACAATTGATGTTATTGATTTTTCAATTTATCCTATCGGATAGGCAAAGGTAACTGACAATTGACATTTAAGCAAATGATGTCATACTTTCATAATTTTGAATCAAAAATATAACTCTAATTATTCGTCATGAAACACTGTATAACAAATAACATATCTTAAAATTTATAATTAATTCTATAAACATTAATACATATTCATATTCGAAGGCCTTTATATTTCAAATTGTAGATGCATTGCAGATGAACATCCATAAATAAAACGTAATATTTCGTTCGAAAATGTAATTCTACTCTCACAAGCAATCCATATAAATTAAATATTATGTTCGATAATAATTGCCACAACGTTACGAGCTATAACACTCCATTAAACTTTTGGTAAATACTATGGAAATATTTTAAAATTTCATTGGTCCATGTAATTACTTAACACAAAAAAAATATAGCATCTTTTTTTCATCTGTAATCTCTATTCCACAAGAGTCCTCTCTGTTTCTGAACGAAATATTGTAATTGAGATTTGAGACACGAGCGGGTCGATATTTGATAATTCTCGAAATACGTCGAATTCCACAGTTTTTATAACTGTTTAATCACCGAAATACCTGATCAGTGCAAATAAACAACAAAAAAACTCAAAAATGGTTCGTACGCGTATTATTGATTGATTAAATCGAATTGTTTTTGTGTCAAAAAATGGCGGTTATTTAGGTTATACTATTTTCCAGAGTCATACGATTTTGCTGGTTCAGCCGGGTCCGAGGCCGGAAACCAGGACCTACTCGGATTACGAGAGCGTAAATGATTGTATGGAGGGTGTGTGTAAAATATACGAGGAGCATTTGAAAAGGCGGAATCCCAATACTCCCACAATTACTTACGACATCTCCCAGTTGTTTGATTTCGTCGACCAGGTAAGTTAAATACCATCGTCATAGACTCAGCAGTTGATTGGGACCCATAAAACAAACCCGCGGGTTCGGTCCCCGCGCTGGGTCAAATGCTTGGTTGACCATTTAAGTGTGGGTGTTAAGATGCAAAAGTCTCTCGTAGTTTCAGATCCACGCCATAAGACTTGTATCTATAGTTTAAAGACTGTATGAGCGCCTATTGTGGATATAGGAAATACATTACATAAGACAGGCATAAAATAAATCTATAACAATATTAAAAGCGATATTCTGCAATTGAAATTTAGCAGTTTTCATAACACTCAAAGAAAAATCGATAGCAAATTCATTGTTCGATGTGCCATAGCTTTCTGTGCCATTTCAATAATAGTGATAAGACTTACATTTGTAAAGAAGAAATTATTTTATTTCACATATGATTGTTTTTGGCATCATAACTATTTTCACGCATGTGTCGATTTACGACAATTCACTTTATTCTAATGGAATTTTTTTAACTATAATAGATCTCAAATATGTATTACAATTATACCCATAACTAAATATATTAAAATTGACAATTAATAGAAAACTTAGAAGAACAAATTTGATTGTAACATTTAGTACTTATATGTCATGTGAGATTTTGATAAACCTTTCATTGCGTTGAAAAATTGCAATTTTTTTGTATTCCATATATCCCTCAAATAAGAATTGAGTGCTTATGCCCATGGACATCTATAACACTGATCAAACATACGTTACCAACTTCAAAATTGGAAAGAAGTGAAGAAACAATACTCTAGCAGAGATTTTGGGCCTGAAGTAAAATTACAATTATTTGACTGCCTTAATGCCGCAATTGTAGTACTGTAAGAGTACAATGCTGAGGTCTCAGGTTCGAATCATGGATCGGGCAAAGTGATATTGGTTTTTCTATTTATTATCATCCTGGCATCACTAATTTATGCCTGATATAGCGATAGGCTTGTCCCCTATCACATCGTGGGATGGCACATACAAGGGGTGGACCTGGTAGCACGTCTACCTACCCCTTCTGGGAAAAGGGCATGAGATTATATTTGTAAATTTCAATTATTTCGCAGTTGGCAGACCTGAGTTGCTTGGTGTACCAAAAGTCAACAAACACATACGCACCGTACAACAAGGATTGGATCAAAGAGAAGATCTACGTTTTACTACGCCAGGCAGCCGGACATAACGATTAAAATTTATTACGTTTAGATATGGGTTTGTTCAAATCGTACATTTATTTTGTACTAAATATTTGTATGATAATGGCTATTTATAAACAGTTTGTCAATGTTGTTAACAGTACAATTTAATTATAAAAATAATTGAAATCTCTCATTGCTTCAAAGTCGGTATCTATATGTGTCAATGTTAAAATGTTTTCTTGTTATAATTAGCCATTATTATACATAAAACAAATGTTTTTTTTCATTGTCTTGGTGGTATTACATTTTGTATGTACTATAATATATCCATATATCTTATTTCATTCTTAAATCAATTTTAAACAATAATTATTGCTGACTACATAAATACCTGACTCAGAATAAGGTGTCAGAATAGAATAGTTGATATCTCAAATTGCTTATATAAAAATATGTATGCATTAATAATGCAATATATTGTTTTGTATTTTAGATCATA
The DNA here is from genome assembly GCA_033459515.1 of Theretra japonica. Lineage (NCBI taxonomy): Eukaryota > Metazoa > Arthropoda > Insecta > Lepidoptera > Sphingidae > Theretra > Theretra japonica. Next base: position 1,676,918 of record CM065952.1, read on the forward strand.
TTTCAAACATGTAGATTTGATAAAGCACCACTTTTGTTCCATAAGATAAGTTTATATAAAATGTAATGTTTCCAAGACATTTTGTTTTTTTTTTACTAAAAGATTTTTTTATTTTGACGGATGATGAAGCGTATTTTCACTTTTCTATATACTTTAGAAAGGTGAAGTTGCAACAATTGTTTTTTTGCGATGGCAAGCTTATTATGTAGTGAATTTAGATTGTAAGGATCTAAATTGTCAACACTGGTTATTCTAGACTTTTTCTATGATAGGACAGAAGTATTCATCTTCAACCAATTTCCTTTATTCATTCATTATCATACAAATTCTTTTACATTGGTGTTTTAAATGCACTCAATTAACGATCTTAATTGTTTAAACCATTTATTCTAGTTTTTTCCTTTAAATAATACAATAATAATAATAATGACTAGAAACTTAATTTTCCACCTAATTTTCTCTTTTCATAAAATACTTTTACATTTCTAAATGTGCAATCAAATTTGGTAATGTTAAGTCCTAAAGTCATATTTTAGAATTGTCATATTATAGTCAGTATAGATACTTTAGGACATGTAAGACCCTTTGGTGTCCATAACTACCCAGTTAGAACATAGTTATATGACCACCCCGATAGTTTAATGTTTAAAATAAGCTATTGAATCAATCTTGACAATTTCCTATAGATACTTTGCTCTCAAATTAGAACCAGTTAAATTATGGCCACCCTTTAAATTTATCATTAAATATACAGAAATTGAACATATTCAAGGCAGTAAGGTCTTTACATAAATACATCATTAAACATATACTTTAGCAAATAAAATAATATATACTCAGTCTATTGCTGTCCACTTCTGGACGAAGCCTTCTCTAAGAAGCACAAACCATCCCGGCTTTGCTTAAAAGATAATATTTTTTTATTGATGATCATAAATGTTTTGGTAATTTCTAAGCATCCTTGCATTGTAAAACTGTTGAGTTCGGTACACTAGCTTATTCTGAATGTAATATTAGTGTATATTCATTATGTTACACATTGATAATTACGTAATTTGGTAGATGTTTGTATTTAATTCCACATAATATGTAATATTTATCTTGCAGTAGCACCATTCTACCACAAATCTATGTATGTAAATCTATGTAGCTTTATTCTATATTTAAAATAGGGTGGATTGAAACAAAGCTGAATAGAAACAAAAATGGTCATGCCTATATCTGTGACATATGACTGTGTAATCATGTGCGTATTCCGTATTCCAAAAATATTAATTGTGCTTTGGATTAATAAAGCATACCTAATCAATACCTACATTGATTCATAAAACAAGACAACCAGTTTCTATTCATCCCTGGGTTTCGATTCACCCCGGTTTTCTGTAATACTTTTTGCTTAAGCTATAGAAAGAAACGCGTGTTTTCTGTATGTACGCTAAAGTTCCAATTTTAATGGTTGTTTGTATTTAGCGTTATCTACGTTTTGTGAAACTAAGTTTAGGTTTATGTGCGATAGGATGATTATGTTAAGAATTAATCTGAAAAAGATTTTGTTTGTTTTATTTTTATTGTCCCATTAAGTTAATGAAGTGCATGGTGGCCTGTTAGTGAAGCGGAAAGCGCAGCGTGGGACGTCCACCCACTAGGTGGTCAGACGACCTGGTAAAGGTCGCGGGACGTCGCTGGATGCAGGCTGCCTCCAACAGGTCACTGTGGAAATCATTGGGAGAGGCCTATGTTCAGCAGTGGACTTCCTTTGGCTGATGGATGGATGATGATAATGGTGGCCTGTTAGTCCAGATGCGGCTGCTAACATGTTCACGGTGGTCGCGGGTTCAAGTCCCAGGGCACACCTCTGACACTTCGGGAGTTATGTATTGATAGTCAATCACCACTCACTATAACGGTGAAGGAAAACATGAGGAAACCTGCATATCAGCGATTTGTAAGAATTTCTATGGTATGCAAAGTCCGCCTGGCACTAGGCCAGCGTGGTGGAAGCCTAACCCCTCTCAATCGTACACTCGATTTTTATGAGGCCACCTGCAGTGGGTCTATATGGGCTGATACAGTACAGCTTCATTGTCCAAGAGCCGGTGAAGACCTATGATAACTTGCCTATCGAAATGTGACATTATGACATCATAGACATGTTCGTTAATCAATAATATTTATAGAAAATATGTCCCATCTAGCTGTCGACATTGGTGAAGGTCAATCTTCCACGTCTCCCCTACTATTTATTAAATATCCAACGCAATGTAATTATAATTAATTGTTAATGAGTTTTGAGTTTAATTTTAGAAAATGGGGGTTAATTACATTTATTTAATGTTAATAACAAATGTTGAAGTGCTCGTAAATCGAGTTATAAGATTCCGTTACATACTTACAAGCGGAAGATTGTCGAATGCTCATTACTCGTTTCCTCTTCCCATCCTTTTTCCTTCCCACCCCCTCGCGATGTGATGGTCTGGCAACACATCCATGATCCAAGTGTTGTGGTCTATGGTTCATGATCACTTACCATCAGGTGAACTGTTTGCTTGTTAGCCTGACAAGGTATTATTTTAAAAGTATGCTAAAAGCAACAGTTTAAATACAGCATACCTTCCATTTAAATATTTTTTATTGCAAATAGCCTAGCGGTGGGTAGTTAGCTATTTGCCAGCCTCGGCTAGATACTTGACAGGTTAATTGTAATGATTAAAGGCCTTTTCACAGACAGTTTAAAATCCTATTTTACTTGTCCAATGTTTTGTCCCTTACGAACGACATTAGAATTCAGTTTGAGTGAAGAGGACAAAACATTCGATAACTAAAATAGGTTTTAAAATTGTTTATGCATAAGGCTGTATACGTATATTTTTTTATTATTTTTAATAATACACATTGCTCTTTTTGCTCATCATATAATCGTTAAATTCGATAGTTTTCATCGACATTAAACTACAAAAATAAAAAGCCAGTGGTGTTTAAATATTTATTTCTAGAAGAGTTTGTACAACAGATGGCGCCACCATAAACATTCATTGAATTCCCGAATAATATCCAACAGGATCCGAACAAGTAATTCCATCACAAACAACATGCTTTATACATATTTATCTCCTGTCCAGACCCGTCGAAACATGAGTAAACATAACCTAGCCCAGGTCTAGATTCACTAACATTAATCTATATACATACAGGAAGCGAGCCCACGAGTGACGAGGAATGTATTCATACAATAAATAATGCCATGTACACACTAGTCCAGCTCCAGAGCCGACAACTTCCTGATGAACTCGGCGCGCTGGGACGGCGTCAGCTCCTGCACATGCAACATGAACTTCTATTAGAATCCAGCAGACGACAGTAGCATAATACGACAGTACAAGTACTGTTTAGTCAGTATGCTGGTGTAGGTTCTTGTTAGGGACCTGACTCGGCCACAATATCCGTGCCGGGTTGGTAGGCCAGCGACACTAACATACCCCTTTCGGGCTCCTCCGGCGTATGGAAAGGGGGGCTCTACAGCTTTTGTCCTTGACTCAAAAAAAAAATACAATAGTGCAGAGGAACTCACCACAATGAGGTCGTTGACGGTCTGCAGCACGGCGTCCTGGCGGATGGCGCGCAGGTTCCTCTCCAGCAAGGAGTTGTCGTCGGCGGCCTGCTGCTCGAACCAGGCGCACACGGCCTCGTTGTCATGCTCCCACATGTGGGACTCGTGCTCGGGGCGCTCCTCGGAGAACCAGCGGCGCAGCGTGGCGGCGGCGGCGGCGGAGTCCCCGGCGGTGGCGCAGGCCCCGGGCGCGGCGCAGGCGCCGGGCGCGGCGGCCGCCACGCGCTGCTCGGCGCGGCGCTGCAGCAGCAGGCGCTTGAGGCGCCAGTGCAGCCAGCGCCGGGAGCTGCGCCACGGGATGATGTCCTGCGGGGCCAAGGCTGTTACTGGGCTGCAAGGAACTCCTAACGAAGGAGTCACTCCTCCACTGTTGTCGGCGTCGTAAAGGTCTTCGATAAGAGGCAGCTTCAGAAGATCCGCAGCCTCTGAAGCTACATGCCTAAAGCTGAACCTATTCCCTTCACTTTAGAAGATCGGGAAGTTACTCCTCATCAAGAAGGAAGGACAACCAGCAGAGTGGCCGTCTACCTAGCGCCCCATCAAGCTACTCGGCAAGTGCGCAAACCTGTTCGAGCATTTTCAGAAAATCCGAACTTGCAGATTATCAGTTCGAGTTCCGGAGAAGCCGCTCCAGCACCTCCACGAGTCTGTGCGTGAAGCCACTAGCAGAGGAGGCAGTGGCCCGGGGCCATTATGTCGTGGCTGTGTCGCTGGACATTGCCAACGTATTCAACACCTTCCCCAAGCCCTGCATCGACGGGACATTACGGTACCTCGTGGAGCCGTATCTTCGGCGTCTGGTGCACTCGTCTGTCCGACAGACACGTAGTGTGCCCGGGCGTGGACAGGTAGCACCTTAGATCCAGGTCATGTGATGTTCTATAATCTTCAGCAAGATCTTATACATTTTTTTATTTCCATGAATGGCGAGTTGAGCACGCCATTCGTCTGATGGTAAGCGATATGACCGTTCATCAGTAGCAAAACAAAACACCATGAATTACCAGGCAATGCTTGGCATTCCACTGCGCTCGCCATCCTGAGACATAAGATGTTATAATGTCATCATGTTCAGTAGTTCCTCTGGCTACAATGTCCTTCAAACCGAAACACAACAGTGCATTGCCACTGCTGTTTGACGGGAGAAATAGACATTGCGGTGGTACCTACCCAGGCGGCCTCTCACATACGAATGAACTACCACCAGAAAATAATAATAATATTTGAAACTCGCGCCATGTATTGTGATTCTTGACTGTGATGATATATAACAATATAGTATATAATACATATGTTGTACTTACGAATATGCAGCCCTTCTCCAACATGCGTTCAGCTGTGTCGTGCAACTCAGCGAATTGCACCGCGACCTGTGGACAATTCAGAATTCATAGTTAAGGAGTTTTACCCACATTTATGATAGAGTTCTGTATCTGTATCAGCCCATATAGGTCCCACTGCAGGGCACAGGCCTCGTACAATCGAGAGTACGATTGAGAGGGGTTAGTACACTCCAACACGCTGGCCTAGTGCGGGTTGGCGGACATTATATCGAATTACAGAGGTAATATTAAAAATGTCTAGTTAGAAACAAAGAAAGAATGAGCCAGCATACTAGGGTGTTTGATTATGATCATTTTTTAAAATTGTTTTGCCTACAAACACAAATATCATTAAAATAAAACATTTCCGTCAAAGCAGTATTAAATTACCTTGTAACATGAGTCAAATATTAGTAATTTTATTATAGAGTGGAAGCGTAGTGTGGACATCATACCATCTCTTTCGCACGCGAACACTGTATACTATGATGGCTGCGGAGCCAGCTGAAAATCAGTGCTGTTGTAAAATAGCGTATACTGAGCTGGTATCCTTTCTACGCACATCTTACAGCAAAATAGATATTAATGTAGACCTGACCTTTTCCTTGTATTATATTATTATTTAGTTGTATTGTGTGTGTGGAAGAAATAAAAAGTTTAAATGGTTTATATTAACACTAGTGACGTCACTAGTCTTGTTTTGCACCCCTTTTCTTTAACTGCCACCGCAAAAACGTGTGCTAAATCTTTGTAATTTGTTTGATTCTTAATTTTACAAAAACAAGGGAACCGCCCCGGACTAGCCTGTATAAATTATTTTTGAATATGATGTATAATTTTATGTATAAGCGCAGCGTGGAACGTCCACCCACTAGCTTGTCAGACGACCTGGTAAAAGTCGCGGGACGTCGCTGGATGCAGGCTGCCTCCAACAGGTCACTGGAAATCATTGGGAGAGGCCTATGTTCAGCAGTGGACTTCCTTTGGCTGATGGATTGATTGTATAACTTTAAATACATACCTGGTGGTATATAGGGCCGATTTCCTTCTCTCTCGCCTTCACAGTTTTCTCGGCGGCGAGCAGTTCCGTCTCCAGTTCCCGGATTCGAGTCTCGGCTGCGAACGTTCACATCAAAAATTCAAATCGACGAAGTTGAAACATACGATATGGCTTTCAAACATATACAAAAATAAATAAATACTTTAGCAAACAGATAATAATAATTATGTATAATCATTTCATCGTATATTCACGCGAATGTACGTAGTAAAATAAATGTTTTTTTACAGACTCGTAAAAATATTTTTATTAACCATAAAGAATTATTCACTATGATAGTACAGAGCCACCAACTTATCTGTTCAGGTGGCCATAATTGGAACTAAACCAGTGTTATCATATATACGGTAATTACTGCAGATGCACATTATTTTTTTTACCAAAACACTGCCCAATGTAATGTTATATTACCGTGTCATTATTACCGTATTTTATAAGATACATAACTGTGTATATAATTCTGTAATTTACTCTAATCTAATTCAAGATTTTTTTAAAGTGGCAATACTCAATTCCTCACTAGCGACGATTCCAAACTTCCGACTGAACAGATAACTTGGTGGCTCTATACCAGGATGTGCATAAATCATGTAATATATAATTAATTTTACTACAGATTGCCCCAGCGTATAATTTAAGGCGTAGTTTTTATTTTAGATAATCCTGACCTCGTTTTCCCGCGTCCGTCTTGATCAGAACGTCGTCAATGGATCCGCGACGGTCGAGACTCTTCGACAGTTCTTTGATTTGTTCTTTTAATTCTGAAACAAATACAATTCTTTAATTATCTATAGGCCACTGTTGAACACGAAACGCTCCTACAACCCAGAAATTTTTAAGATGGGTTTATTTATTTTAAAATGGTACACCGACAGCATAATATTACAATTGTTACAAAAATTACAAGTTGGTCTAAATCAGAGCAGTTCATTGGTAATTTGTTATAAGTTGCAAGTGACATATATTTTTAATACAATATGTTTACATTCTGTTTAATATCGCTGAGTGAAGTTAAGTAGATCAGAACGAAGAATCAGTATACCTTGTTTCACCAACGCAGTGAATTAGATCGCTTATTTTGTATTAGATATTATGACTGTATAAGTGCGTGGTGGCCTGTTGGTAAACGGACCAGACGCGGCTGCCTACATGTTCACGGTGGTCGCGGGTTCAAATCCCAGGGCACACCTCTGACTTTTCGGAGTCATGTGTGTATTGATAGTCAATCACCACGCACTATAACGGTGAAGGAAAACATCGTGAGGAAACCTGCATACCATAGCGATTTGTATAAATTTCTATGGTATGTAAAAGTCCGCCAACCCGCACTAGGCCAGCGTGGTGGACTATATGGCCTAACCACTCTCAATCGTACTCTCGATTGTAGAGGAGACCAGTGCCCTGCAGTGGGTCGTATATGGGCTGATATAATACAAAAAAATGTTTAAATGTAAATGCCCACGATAGGCGTACACAAGGGTTAGGCCATACAGTCCACCACGCTGGCCTAATGCCAGGCGGAATTCACATAAAGACACATACATAAACTCATGCCTTTCTCCCAGAAGGGGTAAGCAGAGGTGCAACCAGGACACCCACTTTTCACCTTGTACTCCCATGATGTAATGAGGACTAGCCTATCATCATATAAGCCACAAAATTGACTCCGAGCTGATAATGAGTAGAAAAATCCAATAACACTGCCCGACTCGGGTTTCGAACCCGAGACATCTGTTATCGTACCGTAGCACAACAGCGCCACCGAGGCAGTCATTATTGATTTATAATTAATATTATCTGTATCAGCCCATACACGTCCCACTGCAGGGCACGAGCCTCTGTTACAACCGAGAGTACGATTGAGGGGTTTATAAATAAAATTAAAATGTATATATATATATATATATATGTTACCTGATATCCTGGCGCCTTGCCTCAGCAGTTCAGGGTCGAGTCTGTGCATGGTCTTCAGAATGTCTCTCTGTTTGTACTTCACTTCAACTGTACCCTCGACTTCCAGCACTCCGCCCCTAAGGCGAAAAAAAAATTTACAACCCAAAGTCGGCGCAGAGAATTGTCATTTTCATCGCGCCAGGTAACATGGTACAAAATTTGAAAAAATATAAGAAAAGAAAATTTGGATCTTGATATAGAACGAATTCTTGCGGATTTTATCCCGAACTTGATTATTTTTTAAATTAACTTTTTAATTTAACAATTGTAAATTAAGGCTAGTTAAATTGTAACAGTCACTAAGCGGATGACTAACACCTCAATCCGCCCCGTGACCACGAAAACTGTAAGGTGATCGAAACATCCGGAAATTAAAAAAATGCAAAAATCAAATCAAATTCGCGATAAAATCCGTAAGAATTCGTTTTATTTCAATGTGTAACATTTGGGTAAATCCAAGAACCCATTAAAATTTGGATCACCAACGTAGGGTACATTCGTAAATACAAGTAAATTATACAATACTTATATAGCTTGTTAAATGTCATTAAATTAGTTATATCGGGGGGCTTGTCATCCTGGGATGTCCACCGCCCATAACGCGCGTGAATATCGTTGACAGCCTCCATGGCGTAGTTGGTCAGACGCCGACTGTGAAATGAGAGGCCGCGGGCACGATCCCCGCACCAACACAAATGTTTGTGTGGCCCACAAATATTTGTGTCGGGTCTGGGTGTTGGTGAGACCGAAAAGTCTGTCGTAGCTTCTGATACACGACACAAGACTCGATCTTAGCGTGGGGTCAGGACTATGTATGTGCCTGTTGTGTGTATTTATTTAACTTGTACATAGTGTGGGGCATAGTACCTGGCGTCAGGGTCGGCGTACATCTCCATCCGCAGCGAGTTGACGCTGGGGTCCACGACGGCCCAGGCTCCGCCGCGGAGCTCTGCCCCGGGCGGGATGTACACGAGCACGGGGGCGGAGCACGAGCCCCGCAGCGCGCGCACGATCTCCGCGCCGAACTTCAGTATCTGCTCGTACATGTCTGCGAACATTAGTACATTTTTAAAATCATCGAGTTAGAATTCTCGCTAGGAACATTAATTTTTCAGTTAAAATAAGCAGTTTTAGTTTTAGTCAAAATCTGGCTTCTTTAAGTACTGTATCAGCCAATATACGTCCCACTGTTGAGCACGGGCCTCCTCTACAATCGAGAATACGATTGTGAGGGGTTAGGCCATATAGTCCACCACGGTGGCCTAGTGCGGATTGGTGGCTTTTACATTTGGCTCCATTAAGTATTTTGTTATACACATCTACCTTAAAAAAAGAAATAAATATTTACTGATTGTTATTGATTTGAATCACTTTTCATTTTTAATACTACTGTATAGGGTGAGTCAAAAGGCGTATATAAAACCTTAAGGGGAACTTTTACAATGGAGCGAACTCTGAAATCGCGAAAACATTCCACACATAAATATTTCTTTGATTCTGTAACAGCTGATTTATTTTTAATTTCAGGGTTGGCATTATATTAAAAGTTGTTTTGATGACTACAGCACACCCCTTCCGGCTTTATATACCCTTTCTGACCAACCCTATACACGTGGTGTAAAATAAATAATTTAATAAATGAACATACCTTTCTGTCCAGCACTGAACCCTCGCCAGTTAGCGAAGATTATGATGGGCAGGTTCTCCCGGGAGAAGTCGTTGATGGCCTGGGAAGTCTTGTATGCCGAGTCAGGGAACCACACCTGACAACAACAACATCATTCGTACAACCACTCTGCAGTCGCCTTCCAATAAATCCAATCCATCAGCCAAAGGAAGTCCACAGCTGAACACAGGCCTCTCCCAATGATTTCCAGAGTGACCGCAGTTATACTATTAGCATAGTCCAAGGTAACACACACTGGTCCACCCACTAGGTGGTCAGACGACCTGGTGAAGGTCGCGGGACGTCGCTAGATGCAGGCTGCCTCCAACAGGTCACTGTGGAAATCATTAGGAGAGGCCTATGTTCAGCAGCCAACCTGCACTAGGCCAGCGTGGTGGACTATATGGCCTGACCACTCTCAATCGTACTCTCGATTGTAGAGGAGGCCCGTGCCCTGCAGTGGGTCGTATATGGGCTGATACAATACAAAAAAAAATATGTTCAGCAGTGGACTTCCTTTGGCTGATGGATTGGATTGATTAGAATTGACATTTGCTGTTTTCAGTTACCTAAGTAATATTTTATTAATGTTTCCAAGTACATAACTGCAACAACAAGTACAACACATATATTGTATTGTATCAGCCCATATACGACCCACTGCAGGGCACGGGCCTCCTCCACAATCGAGAGAATTGATTGAGAGTGGTTAGGCCATATAGTCCACCACGCTGGCCTAGTGCGGGTTGGCGGACTTACACACCGTAGATTTTTTTTAAAACCGCTAAGGTATGCAGGTTTCCTTACGATGTTTTCCTTCACCGTTAAAGTGCGTGGTGATTGACTATCAATACACACATAACTCCGAAAAGTCAGAGGTGTGCCCTGGGATTTGAACCCGCGACCACCGTGAACATGTAGGCAGTCGAGTCTGGTCCGATACCACGAGGCCACCACGCACTTTCAACACATATATGCTACTTCGCAATAAAAACGGTTACTTTAAGACAAAATACATACATATACTCACGCCTTCTTCCCAGAAGGGGTAGGCAGAGGTGCTGCCAGGGCACACACGTTTCGCCTTGTGTGTTCCGTTCCACGATGTGATGTGAAGACGATAGGCTCGACAATTTGCTGTTTTCAGTTATCTGATAGATGTGTGATATTTTATGAATGTTTCCGAGTACGCACCTGTCCGGCCTGCTGCACGGTCTTGGCCTCGGAGTCCAGGTTGGCGGGGTCGGCGGGCAGCGTGATCTCCACGGTCCTGGTCTCCACGGCTATCACTCCCACGGGAATGCCGCCCAGCCTGGCCCGACCTGAGGGAACCGGTTGTGTGTTAAGGTATTTGGTTATTAACCCGCACTAGGCGTGGGTCGTGGGCCCCGAGTATTAGTATACTAATAGTATATGTAGGTAGGCACTGGACAGTCACCGTGGCTGGTTGGTTAGAAGCCGTCTGTGAAAGGAGAGGCCGTGGGTTCGATTCTTGCACCGAGACTAATTGTGATACACAAGTATTTGTGCCGGGTCTGAGTGTGTGAGACCGAAAAGTCTCTTTTTGTTACTGATATATTTCACAAGACTCGATCTTAGTGTGGGGTCAGGACTATGTATGTGACCGAAAAGTCTTTCTTCCAGTGGAAGATGTTAGAGGAGGTTTTGCCAACAGGTAGATTGAGACGCGCGATATTTTATAGCATTTAAGTATTCTAAACGTTGTTTTATCTATTAAAATTTCATACATAGACTCACGCCTTTTCCCAGAAGGGGTAGGCAGAGGTTCTTTTGGTAGTAACCAGGTAACCCACGTTTCGCCTTATATGTTTCGTCTTACGATGTGATAGAGGGCAAGCTTATTACCATATCTGATACAAACTCCTGATTCTGGACTGATAGAGAATAGAAAAATCCAATATCACGTTGCCCGACCCGGGACTCGAACCCGAGACCTCAGTGACCGTACCGAAGTACTACACCGCCGAGGCAGACTATTATAATTCTCAGTATTACAGTATAGTATTAGTATTCGTAGTGAATTTCTACGGTATGTAAGTCCGCCAACCCGCACTAGGCCAGCGTGGTGGACTATATGGCCTGGCACTCTCAATCTATTCCCTCGATTGTAGAGTGGGCCCGTGCCCAGCAGTGGGACGTATATGGGCTGATAAATAAAAATTAGTATTACACGACACAAGACTCGATATAGCCGCGGGGTCAGGTGAGTGTGTGAGTGTACTGACCCGTGATGACGGTCTGCGCCCAGGGCTTCATGATCTCGTCGAAGGAGCCGGCGTCGAAGAAGCCGCGGCGGCCGGGCTCGCCCGTGAGCATGAGGCGCGGGTCGTGCGCCCCGCGCGGCGGCGCCCACTCCACCGCGCGCTCCACCGGGTCCGCCGCGCGCATCATGGGCACCATGCTCAGCTTGTCCTGCACACACACTGCTGCTGACACTACTCATCCTTGTTTTCATTACATACATACATAAACACACGCCTTTTTCCCAGAAAGGGTAGGCAGAGGTGCTGCCAGAACACCCACGTTTCGCCTTGTATATTCCGTCCCACGATGTGATAGAGGGCGAGCCTATCACCATATCAGTCGACCGTAAGCATAACGGCATACGGACGTGTTCTTATAGATATTAAACCCGATTTATTTGAATATTAAAGTCAGTCAGTGTTTCTCAAACTTTATCCGAAAACTAATTACACAATGGAAACACGCAAGTGTGGCGCATGTGGGGATTTGATGTCTGATGGAGTAAATTGCACGGCGTGTTCTCAAGTTCTGCACTTCCATTGCGGTGGCATAACAGAAGTTGGATTCAGGAAACTAGGCGATCGTAAACTTACCTGGCGCTGCCTCAAGTGCAAACAATCATGTGGAACTCAGCCGCCTAGCTCACCGAAAGTAGACACCGAATCGCAGATGATCAAAGAAAACAGAGCTCTTTCTAACAAGCTGGCTCCACTGGAGTCTCTTATGGATGAGGTGAGGTCTTTGCGTACGCAGATGACTAATTTGAAAACCCTCGTCAGTGAGTCGAACAAGTCAATACATGAGTTCAACACCGTGGTGTTGAACCGATCAAGGACTTGGAGCTACGTGTCACCCAGGTTGAAAATGCTCAGACTCAGATCAGTGTACTATGCTAAGGACATGCTAAGGACCAATGGGCCAGGATGAATAATGTTGAAATTAAAGGAATAGAACACACCAAGAATGAAAACTTATTAGAAATATTATCTAACATCGGTAATAAAATACAATACCCTATAGCAAAGGCAAACATCAACTTTATAACTCGTGTCCCAATACGTGACAAAGGAAATAATAAACCGGTTTTAGTCTGTTTCAATAATAAATACATTAAGGAAGACTTCATCGCAGCTGCCAGAATTTCTGCGAAATCATATACTCTTACATCCAATTATTTTAGGTTACCAGGAAATCACAGGGTATTTATCAACGATCACCTGACGATGCGAAACAAGCTACTCTTGACCAAAACGAAAAAGATCGCGACCGAAAGAAATTATCAATCCATCCATCAGCCAAAGCAAGTCCACTGCTGAACATAGGCCTCTCCCAATGATTTCCACAGTGACCTGTTGGAGGCAGCCTGCATCCAGCGACGTCCCGCGACCTTTACCAGGTCGTCTGATCACCTAGTGGGTGGACGTCCCACGCTGCGCTTTCCGCGAAATTATCAATATGTCTGGGTAAAACATACAAAAATTCATGTGAGAAAAAAACGACACTTCGCCTATAATAATAATAAATTCAGAAATCAACTTGCAAAAAATCGTATAATTGCTTTACAAACTTTAATATCTGTGTTCAAAAAGTTTGGAAATCGTCGAATTCGTAGTGCTAAGTGCGTATTCCAATTAACACTGTGTCATTGTGCTGCGTTTGAAAGCGAATACACTTATTTTTCTACCTACACAACTATAGTAAGTCATGCCAAAAGCTATCATAACTATATATTAATATGGTCTAAATTTTATTGCACCTTATTGTCGCTTGGTGCGTTTCGTAACTTGTTAAAATGTTTTGTTTGTTTTGCCTGCCTATTCATGCCATGCGCTCCGATAACACACACGTTGAGACACTGTGTTACTACGCTCTGCGCGGCGTTCATGTCAGCTCCACTAATTACCCACACCCATTGCAATGATTTTAATGGATACTATTTATTGACTCTATTCTGTACATATTTAAAGTTTCTCGAGCAGGCCATATCGAACATCTATAAATGCTATTATTTAGTAATTATGGAAATACGTATAAATGCCATCACTTAGTATTTATTATCAAAACGCCCGTGGCCTCCGCACAAAAACGAATAACTTCTTTCGAAATGTATGTTTAAGTTCATATGATGTAATTGTCATAACAGAAACTTGGTTAGTTGATAGCATAAGCAACTGCGAATTATTTGACGGAAGATATTTGGTGTGGAGGCGCGATCGCGACTATATCCGTACTTCGCAAAAATTAGGTGGCGGCGTATTGATAGCCGTTAGAAAGGACTTAGTAGTAATGGAAAGATATGATTGGCGAAGTAGTGCTGAGGATATCTGGATTTCAATTACCTTGAGAAGGGTAAGACCGTCGATAACTTATTCCATACACATTTGCGGACTATACCTCTGTAAAGAAAATTCTGGTAGTTCATTTAAAACACAGCTCTTGAACTTTACTCACAATTTAAATAATTTAATGTCATCACGTCCTCTCGATGTGTTCTTAATAATGGGTGATTTTAACTTTGGGAATGATGTGAAATGGTGCAAATCTTCCGATGGTCCTGAATTTGTACCCGAGGTAACATCGAATACATCGCTTGATGTTTTCTTTGATTCTATCAGTACATATAGTTTATCTCAATTTAACGGTATACGTAACGTAAATGGGAGAATACTAGACTTGGTTTTTTCTAATAGCACCTTAATTGTTGAAGAGATATGTAATTCTCTGGCAGTGCCCGTTGATTTGCACCATAAAACTCTACATATTCAGGCCAATTTCATACAGCTTCATACATTGCACGAAAATGCAACTAAAAGTATATGGGGCATTTCACGTGAAGCGGACAACCAAAAAAAAATGAGGTCATGAATTTTGTTTATAATCCGGTCAGTTATACTTCTAGTAGACGTGGATATGTACACACATTTTTTTTTAGTATAAAGCTTTATTGCATAGTTATGAGCTTTTAAAATTTTACCAAGAATGAAGTCACGAATTTTTGGATGCTTATTATCTGCATCAATTAATTTGTAAAAAATACTAAAAATATAAAGTTAAAAAGTCGAAGTTTTTAATTTTTTTGTCGAATTCTAAATTTGAATTTTTTTACGTAGAGTAAACCGGAACTGAAAATTTCAAATCGATATTTGAATAACTTCGACACTTTTTTTTTTAAATATTTTAACCTTAAATGAAAGCTTTAAATGTATTAATTGAACCTATTCTTAAAATGTTGGGGAGCTCCGTTTGTAATGTATTTCATGACAGAAAACACAATTGTATGCTCATCATGGTTTTATATTTATTACCCCAGTATTCAAAAGTGGGGATAAAGCCGAGGTAAGTAATTATCGTTCAATTTCGAAGTTATGTCTATTTGCTAAAATTCTTAAGAGGATAGTCCATGCCGAACTGTACTCCATGCTAGCTTGTAAGCTGGGAGATGGCCAACATGGCTTCTTTAGGGGTCGCTCAACCACATCAAACTTGGTTCCATTGAATGAACGTATCTCTGAATGCATGGATAATCGTATTCAAGTGGACGTGATCTATACAGATTATACTAAATGTTTTGATCGTATAGATCACGTAGCTCTTTTACGTAAGCTGATGCTTGCCGGCATACATGGTGATTTATTGCGATGGTTCACCTCATACATTCATAATAGGACACAGGCAGTGGTTTTGTGTGGTTTTACTTCTCTTTGGAAGTTTGTTCCCTCAGGCGTACCGCAAGGATCAATTTTGGGCCCACTGCTACTTTCAATATATATTTCTGATGTGAAATCGTGCTTCTTGAACTCTGAGGCATTGTTATACGGGGACGATATGAAAATCTTGAAGCCAATCAATGCCTCGGACTCTACTAAATTACAAGAAGATCTAGATAGGTTCTCAGATTACTGCTGTTCTAACAAACTTCAACTTAATGTTTCCAAATGTTTTCACATCACATTTTCTAGATTGAAAACTAATTTTATTAGCACTAATTATACCTTTTACAACAATCCTATTAGCAAGGTTACGGAGAGTAAGGATTTGGGTGTCATACATGACGAAAAACTATTATTTAATAAGCACATAGAACATATAGTTAAGAAGGCAACTAAATCCTTAGGATTCGTTATGAGGACTGCTGCTTGTTTTCGAACACTGAAGCCTATAAAAATTATATATTGCTCTTTTGTACGTAGTCAGTTGGAATACGCATCACAAGTCTGGAATCCACAATACAATGTATATATATCGTTAGGATAGAACAGATACAAAGGAGATTCCTAAGATTTTTAGACTTTAAGGCACAACAAGTCTCGTCCGGCTACTATCATCGTTGTAAGAGGGTATCATTTTCTTCCACTGGAACATAGAAGATGCATAAACGACTTATGTTTTCTAATGAAATTGGCCAGAGGATCTATTGACTGTCCTTACCTTCTCGCAAGGTTATCGATGCGCGCCAATCAGCTGAGCTTTAGATCAAGACCATTATTATGCACACCATCCGCTAATACAAATTATAGAACAAATTCGTTTTTAATACGCAGTTCAAATACTTTTAATGGATTAGACGCTAAATTGGATATTGACTTATTTTGTACAAAAATAAATAAAGTTAAATATGTATTAACAAAAGAATATTTCTCAAGTTATAATTATGGCTGAACATATAATGTTTGAAAGTGTAAATTCAAGTAAGTATTTATTTCAATATTAATATATTATATTAGGTACTACATAGTTAATAAGAAGAATTATAAGAGGTAACAATCGTGTTTATAAATCGGTGGAGGCTTGTAATTAGCTATAGTTATATGTAAGATTAGTTATTTGTATTTGTTATTTGTCTGTAAGCTTCTCTAAAATAAAATAAACAAATTCCTGACTCCGAGCTGATAAATAGAAAATCCAATATTAATTTACCCGACCCGGGATTCGAACCCGAGACCTCAGCTTTGCAATCGTACCGTAGTACCACTACGCCACCGAAGCAGTCACATACCAATACATCAATAATTAAAAGAAAATTTAAAAACACTGTAAATACAGAATTATATTAACTTTTTCCTCCCCTTTCCCCTCCCGATTGGTCCGACAGCACATCCATGATCCATTGTGGAAGTTCATGTTCAATGATCACTTACCATCAGGTGACCTGTTTGGTCCTTCACCGGACCTATACAATAAGTTTAAAAACATCAACCATCGCAGCACTTATCTTGGGAATAAATCAGGTTACTGGTAGATAAGGGGAGGGGATGAGTATTATATTCCGAGCTCAGTGTCTAAGGCTGCGGTGGAAGTGAGGAGGGGGCGAGGAGGGGGGCGAGGTGTGGGGCGAGGTGTGGGGCGAGGTGTGGGGCGAGGTGTGGGGGAGGTGTGGGGCGAGGTGTGGGGCGAGGTGTGGGGCGAGGTGTGGGGGAGGTGTGGGGCGAGGTGTGGGGCGAGGTGTGGGGGAGGTGTGGGACAGGTGTGGGGTGTACCTTGGGCACGTAGGAGAGCCAGCGCAGCGCGGTGACGACGGCGTCCAGGTCGCAGGGCGCCACGGCGTGCGAGACTCCGTTGTGGTGCATGACGTGCACGCCGCCCAGCTGGTTGTTGGACGCGTACACGGCGCGCCCCAGCACCTTGTTCAGCGCCGCGTAGCCCGTCAGGATTATGTACGCGTTCTCCACCTGGATCACGCGGTGGCCCAGCCTGGGGGGGGGGGGACTCATTATACATGTAATGTAATGTATCAGCCCATATACGGCCCACTGCAGGGCACGGGTCTACTCTACAATCGAAAGTACGATTGAGAGTGGTTAGGCCATATAGTCCACCACGCTGGCCTAGTGCGGGTTGGTGGACTTACATACCGTAGAAATTCTGTAAAATCGCTACGGTATGCAGGTTTCCCTCACGATGTTTTCCCACACCGTTAAAGTGCGTGGTGATTGACTATCAATACACACATGACTCCGAAAAGTCAGAGGTGTGCCCTGGAATTTGAACCCGCGACCACCGTGAACATGTAGGCAGCCGCATCTGGTGCGTTACCAACAGGCCACCACGCACTATACATTAAAAATTGCCTACAAAACAGTGTTTTTACACAATAACGTATTTAACTATGATCAATTTTTTTAATAATTTTTATTTATTTAACACTACAGTACGGGTTAAAAGTAACCTTTGCTTTAATCCAGGGTATTAGCCATCTCCAAAGAAAAATTGATCCAGCGGCTTCAGCGGAGAGACTCCTTGATAATCCTACAGGAACACTATTTTTTCTGGACAAAAAATAGCCTATATGCTTATCTAGGGTATCAACACCGTCCGTATTAAATTACATCAAAATTGGTCCAGCCGTTTGAGCGTGAAGAAGTAACAAACACACAAACTTACGCCTTTATAATATTAGTAGGGTAGGGTAAATACCTGACGACATAAGAGCCGATGCCGATGGCCCGGCAAGTGACCACGGAGATGGTGACGATCTCCTCGTACGCCTGCGCCGTCTCTCCGGCGATGAGCCCCGCGTCGCGCAGACACTCCACTCCCAACCCGTCCTCCTTGCCTGGGGACAATCATCATCATATCATCATTTTATTTATTTATTTTAAGGCCTACCAGCAGTTATCATACTGTCACTTATATTTTTATTGAATTGTATCAGCCCATATACGCCCTACGGCTGGGCACGGGCCTACTCTACAATCGAGAGCACGAGTGAGAGGTTAGGCCTACAGTCCACTATGCTGACCTAGTGGGAATTGTCAGCACCGATCTCCTCTACAATCGAGAGCACGATTGAGAGGGGTTAGGCCAAACAGCCCAGCACACTGGCCTAGAGCGAAAGGCCTTGCCCACTCACCGATAATGTCGGTGATCTTGTATCTGGCCTCCCCCTCGTCGTCGATGAGCTGCGTCTTGACGGAGGCGAGGGGCGCGAGTCGCGAGTACGACTCCGGGGTGAGGTACAGGTACTTGAACCCGCGGTCGGGCCGCTCCGAGTCCAGCCAGGCCACGTTGAACTCCGACTTCACCTCCTCGGCCACGCCGATGCGCGCGCCACTGTTCACGCTTATGTAGATCTGGGGGTGATCAGTAAACATTAATAATAAATATATAAATTAGTCCCTGCGCATTCCACTTCCTTTGTGGACAGATCTTTCACCGTACAAGCTGCTCGGTTGTGGAATGCTTTACCGGAAACGGTAAGACGGACCAAATCTCTGACCATCTTTAAAAGGACGGTCAAAGAGCATTATTCACAGGCGGAATGAAGATATTAGAGTTGTATACTTCTCCCTCTATGTATTGGTTATTTAATTACATGACATGTGTATGTTTGTGTAGATCTTTATGCATATTATAATAAATAAATACATCCAACAGTCACATACATAGTTCTGACCCCACACTAAAATCAATTAAGTCTTGTGTCGTGTATCAGACACTACGAGAGACTTTCGGTCTCACAAACACCCAGACCCGAGACAAATACTTGTGGATCACACAAATATCGTCTCAGTGCGGGCATCGAACCCGCGGCTTAACATTTCACAGTGCATCTAACCAACAGCGCCACGAAGGCTTTAATTTTCTTGATAACACGCTCCATTACATTATATACCCTTTTCAGTACATACCCTGGGTATCTTCCGTTCCCTGGCGTACTGCGAGGCCCTATAGAACACCCAGTCCTCTTGCGGTCCGAACGAGCCCATGTAGTAGGTCAAGTCGTTGGCGATCAGGATGATATCCCGCCCGTCAGGACACTCCGGGGTGAACAGCGTCAGGCGCCACGCCACCATGCCTACCTGCGGGGTAGAAAAAAAAAATTACATACATATACATCACGCCTTTTTCCCAGAAGGGGTAAGCAGAGGTGCAACCATGACACCTACGTTTCGCCTTTTTTATTGCATATGTCCGGCAAACGAGCAACCATGTCACCTGATGGTAAGTGATCACTGCACATGAACATCCACAACGCTGGATCATGGATGTGCTGCCGACCCAATTGGGAGGGGAGCGGGAAGGAAAAAGGATGCAAAGAGGCAAGGGGTATTGGGCATCCGGCAATCTCACTCACCGAACGAAACACGACAGCAAAGCTATCGCTTCACGTCGATCTCCTGTGAGACAGTGGTACCCCCCCGGATGAGCCTGCCCATTCATGCTGAGTCATGACTGACAACGACGTGGCTCTACCACTTCTAGTGTGTACACAAACATTAGTACTGGGATCGACTGACCAACCAGCCGCGGAGACTGTCGCGCCCTTATTCATAGACAGTTTAAAAACCTATTTTAGTTATCGAATGTTTTGTCTTCCTCACTCAAACTGAACTCAAATGTCGTTCGAAAGGGACAAAACATTCGACGGCTAAAATAGGTTTTAAAACTATTGAATAAGGCCGTCAGACTACAGCCTAGTTTTGCACTTACGTTATTCTGTCCCGGAAGCCTGGTGACCTCCATGAGCCTCTTTTCACCGTCTGGTTCCACCACCAACTCCACAGAGGACATCACCTTGTCCGGGGGAGGACCTAGGACAAAAAAAAAAAACAGTAAAAAATTAAGCTGTGTATTTACACAATATCATCAAAACGGACAAGGACAAATTAGATTTTGAAATCAAGATGAATTACATGGACTAAAATTAAACCGAATTACAAAAAACAAAACACAAAGAAATAAATCTATATTTGGCCCCATCCGATTACAGAATATGTTCAGTTTTATTAAAATTTTCAATCGTATTTATATGTATCCTAATATATAAATCCGAAGAATTTGTTTGTTTGTACGCGGTTATCTCAGAAAGTACTGGTACGTTTTAAAAAAATCTCTTAGTGTCGGATAGCCTATTTATCGAGGAAGGCTATGGGCTAAATAATATCACGCTATGGCCAATAGGAGCGGAGCAGCAATGAAAAATGTTGCAACAAAAAATATTTTTGAGGATTTTTTTTTACAACACGTCCGACAAACGAGCAAACAGGTCACCTGATTGTAAGTGATCACTGCACATGAACATCCACATCGCTTGGACCATAGATATGTTGCTAGACCATCAGATCGGAAGGGGATCGGGAAGGAAAAAGGAAAGATTTGAAGTGGATTGAAAGTAGTTTCTGTATACATGGTGATTCACTCACCGTCCACGGTGCCCTCCTCGATGCACTCCCGCCACCTCCTCTCCACCACCTGCCGGAACATGTCGGGCAGGTCGTACACGTATGTGGTGCCTTGCGACGTCGCCTGACAAACAAACATTTTCACATACAACAAGCTCTTTCTAAGGTATAAAAAAAAACTTATTCAGAAAGACATAGTCTTGAACGCACACTAATATAGAGACATCAACTAACCATAGATTACAATTGATAATTAAAATACAATTTTATCAGCCCATATACGTCCCACTGCTGGGCACGGGCCTACTCTACAATCGAGAGAATCGATTGAGAGTGGTTAGGCCATATAGTCAACCACGCTGGCCTAGTGCGGGTTGGCGGACTTACATACCGTAGAAACTCTTTAAAATCGCTACGGTATGCAGGTTTCACTGTTAAAGTGCGTGGTGATTGACTATCAATACACACATGACTCCGAATAGTCAGAGGTGTGCCCTGGGATTTGAACCCGCGACCACCGTGAACATGTAGGCAGCCGAGTCTGGTCTGTTACCAACAGGCCACCACGCACTTCAATTGATAGTTATAAATAAATAAAATAAATAAATAAATACACCCAACAGTCACATACATAGTCCTGACCCCACACTAACATCGAGTCTAGTGGCGCGTATCAGAAGCTACGAGAGACTTTTCGGTCTCACAAACACCCAGACCCGAGACAAATCCCTGTGTATCACACAAATACTTGTCCCGATGTCAAGATGTTTACTAATTTCAAATAAAAATAGGGAAATCTTCAAAATTGTGTAAAATAATTGTGATACAAAACGAAAGAAAGATCGAGTCTTGTGTCATGGGTATCAGGAGCTACGAGAGACTTTTCGGTCTCACAAACACCCAGACCCGAGACAAATACCTGTAAAACACACAAGTATTTGTCCCGGTGCGGGGATCGAACCCGCGGCCTCACGGTTCACAGCCGGCGTCTAACCAACTGCGCCACGGAGGATGTCATATTAGGCTGCATTATGGAGAAATATCTTCAACGGTGTAAAATTAATTTCTATACAATGAAAAAATATATTTTATAGAGATAGACAACACTTATAATTTCATTTCCAAAGTATCAATACAGCTTAAAAATGCAATAAAAATATGGACTTACCAAGAACCTCTTCTGCTGCAGATAGTCCTTGGTGACGTAGGGGGTCGATATGGGTAGCCCGTGCATAGGACCCTGTCTAGGACCATACGACTGGAACATGATCTGAACGGAAGACAAATTATTACATATATACATCCATACACAAACTCACGCTTTTTTCCCAGAATGGGTAGGCAGAGGCGCCATCAGGACACCCCACCGCTCATGGACAGTAGCAAATTACAAACCAATGCTTGACATTCCACTGAACTCGCCATCCTGAGACATAACATTTAAAGCCTCAATATGTCCAGTAGTTATTTTAGCTACAATGTCCTTCAAACCGGAACACAACAGTGCATTTACACTACTGTGTGGCGGGAGAAATATACATTGCGGTATTTACCCAGGCCGCCTTCTATGTAAATAAATACACACATCAGCACCACTCCTTTATCCCAGAAGGGGTAGGTAGAAGTGCAATCAGAGCATCCACGTTTCGGCTTGTGTGTTCCGTCCCACGATGTGATGTGGGGGGGGGTCTATAAATAAATACTATGTACTCACCACACCAGTCCTGGGATCAGACACCTCCTCATAAGTGTAGACATCCAGCGAGTACCCAGAACCGTTGGATAGGCACAGGCGCACCGTCTTGGTGGGGGAACCGGGACCTTAACACAACGGAATAGAGTTTTTATTCACATAATTCTTTTTTATTTATTTATTTATTTTATTTTATTTATAAATTCTTTATTGAACACCACATACAGTAATAAGATAAAAATAAATATGACAACACGTTTAAATAAAGGTGACAATTGGCGGTCTTATCGCTTAACGCGATTTCTTCCAGACAACCATTAGATGGATTAAGTTGAAAAAAAAAAAAAAAATCTACAAAGAATAGGGAAGAATATAATATAAGAATATAATATAAAGAATATAATATATCTTTTTTATATAGATTTCTTACATTTACGCAAATGTTACACATTAAAATAATACTGATTTAAACGGATTTTATCGCGAATTTGATTTAATTTTTACATTTTTTAACTTCCCTCGTTTCGATCACTTTGTTTGTTTTGAGAAAAAAATATTAATAAGTTGAAGCATTCGAGTCAAAATGGCAAGAGCTCGCAGAGGACAGGGTCGAGTGGAGGAAAAAAGGGGAGGCATTTGCCCATCAGTGGGACACATTATAGGCTACAAAAAAAAGGAAATATTGTTTTCTTAGTGCACAATGAGTTTTGTAATCTGCGTGCCCAGATTATTATATCGCGTGCCATTGGTTCGCCATCCCTGCAATAAGCAGTACTTGTCCTACCACTCGACTAGCCGAGGTTGACTTACGGAACACCCTGTATAACGATAGGGGTTGACTCACCAATTCTGAGAGTGAACCTGATCTCCGCCTGCAGCACACGAAGCTTCCACAGCCGAGGGCCGTAGCGCATCACCATGCCCAACACCGACTCTTCGATCTGGTGGAAATTAATCAATAAATATATACATACACAAACTCACGCCTTTTACCCAGAAGGGTTAGGCAGAGGTGCAAACAAGACACCCACGTTTAGCTTTGTAATTAATAGAAAAATCCAATATCGCTTTCCCCGACCCGGGCTTCAAACCCGAGACCTCAGCTTTGTAATCACACCGTAGTACAACTGCGCCACCGAGGCAGGAAATAAATCTATACATATAATAAATTTGTAACCGATCGATATCTGTACATGGAAGATAAATGAAAAAAAAAACGATATGGGGGGGGGACTATAATACCCCTTTCCTCTTCCCATCATTTCTCCTCACACTCTTCCCAATTTGATAGGCCGGCAAAACATCCTATGATCCAGCGTTGTGGATGTTCATGTGCAGTGATCACTTACCATCAGGTGACCTATTTGCTTGTTTGCCGAACCTATGCTATAACATAAACGCACGCCTTTTTCCCAGAAGGGGTAGGCAGAGGTGCAACCAGGACACCCACATTTCGCCTTGTATGTTACGTCCCACATTGTGATAGGGGGCAAGCCTATCGCCATATTGGACACAAATTCCTGACTCCGGGCTGATAGTTAATAGAAAAATCCAATATCGCTTTGCCCGACCCGGGCTTCAAACCCGAGACCTCGGACACAAATTCCTGACTCTGAGCCGATAATTAATCGAAAAATCCAATATCGCTTTGCCCGACCCGGGATTCGAACCCGAGACCTCAGCTTTGCAATCACACCGTAGTACAACTGCACCACCGAGGCAGTACCTATGCAATAAAAAAAATAAGGGTCTTGTAACAAACCTTGGCCGGGTCCATGATGACCGTCGGTCCGAAATTGAGGAAGATGTGGTTGCAGTCGGTTCTCTTCGCGAAGGGGTGGGAGAAGGCCACTTCGAGCTCGTCCATGGCTTCCAGAAGCACCCTGGATATACATAGTATGTTGTTATTATGTACATACTTAATATACAAGTGATTTTGACTTATGATTAATAATTTAACCCATCACCCAAAGGTACAATTGCATGAAATAAAAAAAAAAAAAACAATTAAATTTTTTGTGCCTTGTGATTAGAAACATGAGGATTAAATTAATAATCATATTATGTCAATTTCACACAGAATAAAATAATAAAAAAAAATGATGCAAAGTCCCATGATCAAACCTCAAAACTTCACTTTCGTCGCATTACACACCCTATAAATGAAGTTCTTTAACATCCTGTATAGCCAAAGCTCATACCTCTCCCCTTCATTCTGCAGGTACTCGAAGCTGGCCTCCTTGGTGATGAGGTCCTGGTGCCTGATAATGGATCTGATGAAGAACCTGTAGTCTGTCACCTCCTGTCCCTTCTTCACCTGATGGCAAAATTAATTTATTTAACACTTTGACTTTGTACATACATACATACATACATAAACACACGCCTTTTTCCCAGAAGGGGTAGGCAGAGGTGCTACCAGAACACCCACGTCTCGCCTTATATATTCCGTCCCACGATGTGATAGGGGGCGAGTCTATCGCCATATCGGGTACAAATTCCTGACTCCGGGCTGATAATGAATAGAAAAATCCAATATCACTTTGCCCGACCCGGGATTCGAACTCGAGACCTCAGCTTTGCAATCGTACCGTAGTACTACTACGCCACCGAGGCAGTCGGCAGTTTGACCTTGTAAAGATTTTTTATTATGTTAAGGTTACAGGAAGTCGCTGGATACGCGCCGCTTCTAACAGGTCGCTGTGGAGATCCTTGTAGGAGGCCGACGCGGGCTCCAGGTGTCGGTAGATGTGTCTTCAGTGGGAGAGAGAGAGAGAGAGAGAGGGGGGGGAGTTACCTTAGCCTTGCCGAGGTACAGGTGCATCTTCTGGTTGCTGGTGGGCAGCGCCTCGAGCTCGTAGCTGCGCATGCGGTACAGCTCCAGCTGGAAGGCCGACGCGGGCTCCAGGTGCCGGTAGATTGTGTCTTCTGTGAAGTCGTTGCGCGCGCGGAACGTGAAGAATTTGGGGAACTGACGCCTGAAAAAGAAAATTGTATTGAGTTTGTCTAAAAGTGGTTAGACATGGCGTCGTCGCTGGTCACCTTTGAATTTGTGTGCACCTTTCTCAATGGCATACTGCTCGTGTTGTGTTAGCGTCCTGAGTGTAAAACTTGTCGTGCAGGGTCGGCCTGCCACGCACGACTTGTAGTGTAACGTGTTTCGCGATGTACAGCGCGCGCGTGCCTACGCGTGCGTATGTGCATGTTAGTGCGTACGTGCACGTTAAGAGGTAGAGCCATGCTGTTGTCAGTCATGACTCAGAATGGGCAGACTCCAGGGCGGTACCACTGTCTCACGGGGCCTGACATAAAGCGACAACCTTGCTATCGCGTTTCGTTCGGTGAGTGACATTGCCGGATGCCCAATTCTTCTTTCCTCTTCCCATCCTTTTCCTTCCCGCTTCCCTTTCTGATTGGGCCTTCGACACATCTATGATCCAAAGTTGTCGATGTTCATGTGCAGTGATCACTTACCATCAGGTGACCTGTTTGCTCGTTTGCCGGACCTATGCAATAAAAAAGACGTATCAGCGCGTGCGTGTGTATGTATGTATGTACGTACTTGATGAGCGACATGAAGGTGATGCGGCGCACTCGCTTGTGGTGCAGCTCGTGTCGGTGCGCGCGACAGAAGTTGCCGAAGCGGCGCGACACGGCCGCGTCGTCGCACTCGCCGCTGTCGCGCACGCCGATCATCAGGATGTGGATCGGCTCCAGCGGCTGTGGGACATCGACATCATGAACATCTTCTTCCAGTGCCTCTTCAACTAGTGAAGGCAGTAAGCTCCGCATATTTGATTCTGTCTTTTGCCAGGTGAAACAGCTCCGAGGCATTGGCGATCCCCGTCCATTCGCGGATGTTGCGCAACCACGACTTCTTCCTTCGACCAACGGTTCTTGTCTGCCACTTTGCCCATCAAAATAAGTGGCAGGAGTTCGTATCTATCGTGCCTGAGCACTTGACCCAGATAAGCAACTTATCTCCTTTTGATGATCTGCATTAGTTGGCGCAGTTTCCCAACTCAGACAACATCAGGTATGCACTGATATAATTACACCTCGAGCGAAAGATTTCTAGCAGATTCATAGGTCTGGTATAAAAAAAAATAGGTCGAATATCGCTCATTATGCATTGCCACCTAAAATACCACTAAAAGAAATATTTTTTATCACACGACAAAATTACTGGTCCTCGACGTCACTCATGAAACATCCGCCTCCCCAGACTGTGTGTTTGCAAGCGCTGTCGGTTAACTGCGGAATGCGCATATGTGTGTCCGTGTGCAAAAGCCATTAATAATTAACATTCATCATCATTGCGTATGGCATTCATCCTGCGTGGCTCAAACTTCTATGACCAGGTTTTTTAGCCAGCTTGCTGCAGCAGGAGTGTATTAATGTAAGTTCCATTTCGCCGGCAAAATAGCGAAGTAGATATTCGTTTACCACACGGAACAAGGTCTGGTCAGCTAACATTAATTATCTGTTATTAACATTCATAATAACGTATAATAAATAAGTCCCTTGCTTGAACTTGATAGAAATTAACAAGGAAATGAAAGTATAATTAATAGTAACTAGATAACTTTGCTAAATTCTTGTGGCTGAAGAGAGAGATACAGAGAGAGAGAGAGAGAGAGAGGGGGGGGGGGAGTGGGGGAGAGAGAGAGATTACTTTGACCTCGCTAAGGTTGGAATGCGTCGCTGGATGCATCCATTAATGCTCTATGTAGATCCTTGGGGGAGAACTGTGGGTGGAGAGACACAGAGACATGTTTCAATGACTCACCACCTCGTCGGAGTCCACGTTCTGTTTGTAGTCCATGCCGACGTTGATGCTGGTGCTGTCGCGACTCTCGCTGCCCTCCTGGAGAGCCGCCAGGTCCTGGTTGAAGAATGGAAGCATTTATCATCAACAAGAATATGGTGATTCAAGGACTCGAAATCAAATTAATGATTATAATTTTGTAGAGTTCATAATTTTTTGTCTGTTTTCTATATTCAATGTCAACATAAAGGAAATTAATCTTTCTACTTAACAGATATAACTATCATGACTACACATGACCTTTAAGACTACATAAATGTCCAGTTGCATAAACTAACATTGCTCGTAACTTTAACTTTGAAAATGTAAATACTATATAATTGGCATTCCAAATGTATGGGGCTGTCATTTTTAAAGTTACATTCAACATGAAAGTTAATTGATGCAACTGACTACATAGGCCATCCAAGACTACGTATGACTAGTAAGACTACATACGCTACCCAAGACTACATGACTAATAAGACAACATAAGTGTCTCTAACACTACTTATGCCTTACAATTATCATTGGACTACAAATGCCTCCCAACCACTCCCAAACCTACAAATTACTAGTCTTACAGCGACTACACTTGTCCCCCAAGACTACAAACGACCCCAACTGCCCCCTCACCCACCTCCTTCCTGACGCTGGCGGAGCTGCCGAAGTCGTGCACCAGGTCGAACAGCTCGTCGGCGTACTGCACGAACTGGTCGAAGGAGTGGAAGGCGGCGAGCGCGCCGGTGCGGTGGTGGCACTTGCGCATGGCGGCCGTGCACAACTCCGCCGGGGTGCCCTCCTGGTCCGTGGCAGACTCCAGCTCGATCTCCGACTGGCTGAGGGGGATCCTGCGGCACAGATTGGTATTTATACACCCTCGAACGTTATCATAACTCGATCTCTGATTGGCTGAGGGGGATCCTGCGGGACAGATTGGTATTTATACACCCTGGAACGTTATCATAACTCGATCTCCGACTGGCTGAGGGGGATCCTGCGGGACAGATTGGTATTTATACACCCTCGAACGTTATCATAACTCGATCTGTGACTAGCTGAGGGGGATCCTGAGGAAAATTTGAAAAAGAATAAAAAAACAATAGGGTATTTGACTCCATTTTTATTGTACGTATCAAAAGGTATTCATATTCATAAGATTAATAGTGATCTTCGCAACATATACAATTGGTCTAAAAAAAACTCCTTGGTTCTAAATCCAACCAAATCGCAATTGCTGGTAATGGGTACAAAATATCAAATTAATAAAGTCCTTAGCTGTAAAGAGCAAATAATTTTAAACAATAGTGTACTGGAACGTGTTACTTCTGCAAGAAATCTTGGTCTCATTTTAGACGGGGAACAGAAATACGTAGAACATGTGAATGCTAAGGTTAGGAATGCGTTTTTTAGGTTAAAAACATTGTATAAAATTAGACCATATATATACGAAAAAGTCCGTGTTCTTTTAACAGATTTACTTGTTTTATCTCAGTTTAACTACTGCAGTTCTATATATGGACCTAGATTAAACTCCGTAACAGAAAGGGCAATTCAAAGAGTACAAAATGCATGTGCGCAGTTTTGCTTTAATATTCCACGTCGAGAATATATTACGCCATTTCTGAACAGAAAAGGTATCCTAAATATGACCTCAAGAAGACAGCTGTTATACGCATGTACACTACATAGGGTGATTTGGAACAAGAAACCAGAATATTTATACGAAAAATTATTTTGGGTGAAGGACAAAACTAAAAGGCTTCGTTCAGCCTCTCAAAATCGGCTTGTGATTCGATCACATAGATCTACACGATACAGGGGGGGATTTAAGTTTTCTGCAGCAAGTATTTGGAATGATCTGCCTCCCCCTATGAGGGAAAAATGAGTCTAGGATGTTTCAAAAAAATATATAAAACAGGTCTTTTAGAAAGACAGCGTGCTGCAGAGAACTTAAGACACTCTCGCTGGGGAATTCTAAATCTAGGAAAATTATTTACAAATAGTTAACCCTACCACTTGGACATTATGCTGCTGTTGATACACCCATACACACACACACACACACACACACACACACACACACACACACACACACACACATACACACCCACACAAACTCGCACGCACACACTCATTACTAATACATTTAATTCAATTCAATTTAAAGATTCCTTCCTTGTTGATTGTTATTCTATGTGTAAATTTTAATATTTTTTGTTTTATAAATAATAGTAGTTTTTATTTTGCCGCTTCGCTTTTTGTCCTGTATTTACTATGTTCCTATTTATTTTGGTTTTCTGGATTTAAGTTTTCCGTTGTAATTACGCCATTAATTAATTAACTACATTAACTCCCGCACACGACCACAGGGAGATAGGGGTGACTGAAAACCAGCGCTGATCTAAACTCTAGTTTTGGTCAGCATATGCTGAGTCATTTCCTTTTGTCTTTCGATAATATTGTTTGCTTAAATTTGTTGTATTATTTGTTAATTTTAAGGCAATAAACATTTTTTTTATTTATTTTTTTATTTTATTTTATTTTATTCAAAATTTAATAAACAATGAATTTTGTAATCCATTCAGAATAAGGTAAAAGAAAACAAAAAGATACCCTATTTATTGACCCGAAACAAATGCTTGTGCATCACAAACATTGAATTGTATTTGAGCGCTTGGTTAATACTCTATCATTATTTACCATCGAGCATTGTGGTCACTTTGTCTTACAGTATCAGCTCAAAATATTACACACAGGACTTTACAACCGAGAGTCCAATTGCGAGTGGTTAGGCCCTGGTCCAACACGCAGGGCAAGTCGCGTTGACACAGTACCTGTTGGGGTGTCCGGTGGGCAGCACGAACTGGAAATGAACCACCCCCAGCTCGCCTGATAACTCCAGGTGCTGCAGGCACGTGATGTCGTAGGACGTGTACGCACGACGCACGTACACCTCCAGCGCCGCATTGCACACCTACGGACAAACAACGAAAAATATCTATAGAAATAATACAAAAGAAAAAAAAAAAATCCTGCCCACATACGTCCCACTGCAGGGCACGGGCCTCCTCTACAATCGAGAGTACGATTGAGAGTTGTTAGGCCATATAGTCCACCACGCTGACCTAGTGCTGGTTGCCGGACTTCTGCATACCATAGAAATTCTTGCAAATCACTTTGGTATGCAGGGTTCCTTCACGATGTTTTCTATCACCGTTATAGTGCGTGGTGATCGACTATCGATACACACATAACTCCGAAAAGTCAGAGGTGTGCTCTGGGATTTAAATCCTCGACCATCGTTCACATGTAGACAGCCGCGTCTATTCCGTTCAACAACAGGCCACCACGCATTAAACAATAATCCAATCCAATCCAACAGCCAAAGGAAGTCCACTGCTGAACATAGGCCTCTCCCAATGATTTCCACAGTGACCTGTTGGAGGCAGCCTGCATCCAGCGACAGACATTTATTATATTAAACAATAAAACAAAAATGATTTTCTATGGTATGTAAGTCCGCCAACCCGCACTAGGCCAGCGTGGTGGACTATATGGCCTAACCACTCAATCGATCCTCTCGGTTGTAGAGTAGGCCCGTGCCCAACAGTGGGACGTATATGGGCTGATAAAAAAAAATATATTATACAAAACTTACCGCAGCATTGGAATGGTAGAAGAAATCGTGCAGTATATCGAATATGGACGTCTCAGACAGTATGAGTTTCTGAAGGTTCTCTGGGTGGAAGTCGTGTCCATACATGTCCACTGCCGAGAGGAATATCGACTCCATCTGGTTGTGGCGCAGCTCGTACGCCGGCTGGTGGGCGGCTATCAACACCTGGGGGGAGAAAGGGGGAGATGAACACACCAAACAGTCATATACATTCTGACTCCACATGCAAGTCTTGGTTTTGTATTTGATTTTTATAAAATATTCACATATGATATTTACTACATGTTTTTAACCACTCCGGGTAACATTGTACCAAGTTTGAAAACCATCTGCCTGGTAGTCTTAGTGCAGTAAAAACACTCATATCAATATGGGTTGGCCAAAAAATCGTGAAAACTAAAATCACGATTTTTGACAAAAAACCATGTCAATTTTTTTAAAATTTTGAACGTCACTTGTGGTAATAAGAAACATGTGGGCTAAATTACAACATCCATGCATCAGCCAAAGGAAGTCCACTGCTGAACATAGGCCTCCCCCAATGATTTCCACAATGACCCGTTCAAGGCAGCCTCTAAATTGAATTAAATACCATATGTCAATATCAGCCTGTATACGGATCCTAAAGTCCCCATATTAAATACATACATACATACATAAACACACGCCTTTTTTCCCAGAAGGGGTAGGCAGAGGTGCTACCAGAACACCCACGTTTCGCCTTGTATATTCCGTCCCACGATGTGATAGGGGGCGAGCCTATCGCCATATTGGGCACAAATTCCTGACTCCGGGCTGATAATGAATAGAAGAATCCAATATCACTTTGCCCGACCCGGGATTCGAACCCGAGACCTCAGCTTTGCAATCGTACCGTAGTAGCACTACGCCACCGAGGCAGTTTAAATGTAGATGACGTACCTGTCTAGCCCTCAAAGCGACGCGACTGTGTTCCGCCTTGTGCAGTGACGTGAGCTCGTTAAGGGTGGCCGCCAGCTCGTCAGTCAGCCCCGGCTCGTTGGACCAGAGGTGGTCGATCAGCAGGGTCACCTGTCGACGGAAGGTTATTACTCGTGGTAGGATGTGCGTATCCGGCCGGATAGCGTAAAGGAGACTAGTGGCCTTATTCATGGACAGTTTCAGTGGCGTGCCTAGGGTTTTGAAGTAGGGCAAGCCCAAAACTTTTTTTAAGTATAATACATATTGATTTAAAAGGAAAAAAATACTAAGAACGAAGAAAACAAATGTACGTCAGCAGACCTAACAAACAATCTATAAAATATTAAGATTAATAAAATTATAGATTACATGTGGATATGCAACCGTAACTTGTTAATACACTAACTACTGAACACTTCGGTAGCTACTATGTTGCCGTGATTACTTCACAGTTAGCCGAAATTGCGGACATAAAATATTATTAATGCATTAGCGTTAAGTTTTTATGAATTACAAGTAATACCATGCCTTTTGAA
This sequence comes from Theretra japonica, assembly GCA_033459515.1. Classification (NCBI taxonomy): domain Eukaryota; kingdom Metazoa; phylum Arthropoda; class Insecta; order Lepidoptera; family Sphingidae; genus Theretra; species Theretra japonica. The sequence continues at coordinate 1,709,567 of CM065952.1, forward strand.
AGGTCCACCTAAGTTATTAAAATCATTATATTATACATAATACAAACATTCTTATATACAAGTGTCGCTTGAAAAACATGTGAAACACGACTGTTTAATTACCTATTTGAAAGGGAGTATGTAGAAATCAAATTACGTACGTAGTTTTTTTAAACTGAACTGATAAATGCCTCCTGTAATTTACCACGAATTTAAGAAATGCACAAACCCGGCTTTTTTTTGCGCCAGTTTTTTTTTTCAGTATAATTGAATTAAATTACCTTTATACCAACAATGAACACTTTTATCATCACACTTCAACCATCACAGGAAACAATACAACTCATTTTAGTTTCAAAAAGCTTAATGAACATAAGAATAAAGAAAATTTTCGAAAGATTAGCGATATTCACGACAAAAATACTAGGACTAAGAACAATCTAGCTAGTCATAAGACCAGACTCCACAGGATCAGCAAATCTTTTAAGGGTTACTGTATACACTTTTATAACAAAGTTCCCACTCATATGAAAGCCTTTACTATTAAAAAATTCAAAGCTACTATCAAGAAACAATTATGCAATAAAGCTTATTATAAAATTTCTGAATATCTAGATGATAATAAGGCTTGGGAATAGAATAAAATTAAACATATAGATAGTATTTCGGAGCGGAGGTATCGGTGTGCTCTGTATATTGTAATTTATATTAAGTAACTTTACACATTGTATTTTACTTTGTAAGCGATTGGGTATGTCATGCTCGCTTAAAAGTCTGTGCTTGCGGCGGCGTCGTGTGCCGGGTCGGTCACTTCCCTGTAGCATGGTTGAGGAGGCCGATGGCTGGCACATGCGTCATACTCGTGAACGGGTGCTGCTTGTGTGGACTGGTCTGTCCGATTTGCTTACATTGTAACTGATTTATAGATTACATAAGGTTTTCACGAGTATTCACTGCGTTGGTGAAACAGGGCATACTGATTCTTCGTTCTGGGCTACTTCACTTCACTCAGCCATATTAACAGAATATAAACAATATTGTATTAAAAATATATTTCACTTGCAAATTATAACAAATTATTAATGAACTGCTCTGATTTGGACCAACTTGTAATTTTTGTAATAATCACGATATTGTAAACTGGTTTTGAAAAGAGCAACACTAGAGTTTCTTGCCCGTTCTTCTCTAGTGAAAACCGCTTTCCGAACCGGGTGGTAGAAAAAAAAATGACTGAATCTAAATAATGTTGAACATTTTAATGGATTCAATAAATTATTTTCATTTTCTTTCATTCATAAAAAACTAATCATTAACCTAAAAACAGAACTATTTACAATTGCACTATGCAAAAACACCTATGAAGTTAGTACGAATTCGTTCAGAAATTGCGAAACGAAACGTAAAAATAACACCATTGACTTGGATATATTGCTTTGTATGCTACGTTTTCTTAACATATCTCCAACAGCTGTTGAATGGTTTCGTAGTTACTTGTATGGGCGCCGGCAACGCATCTGTGTTGAGGATAGTTATTCCTCCTGGTGCTCTTTATCTGCTGGCGTTCCGCAGGGCGGCGTGCTTTCTCCTTTACTCTTTGCTGTCTTTATAAATTCCATTTCTAATAATCTTCGCTCCTCCTACCACCTTTACGCAGATGATTTACAAATTTATACTCAGGCACCTTTGGGCAAGATCAACGATGCGATTGCTAATATCAACAGGGACATCCATCACATCTGTAAATGGAGTAAGACTCATGGACTAAAAGTAAATCCATCTAAAACACAGGTGATTGTTGTCGGCAGCCCCAGAATGACTTTAAAACTAGATAGGGACAAGCTACCACCTATTTACTGTGATGGTACTATCGTCACATTTAGTGATAAAGTCAAGAACCTTGGGCTATATCTGGACAAGTCCTTCACCTGGGGTCCGCAACTTCAAGAACTAAGTCGTAAGTTGTTCGCCTCAGCAAAGTCCTTGCGAAGACTACATAATCTTCTACCGGTTGCTACGAAGATTTCCTTAGCGCAAACTCTCCTTCTCCCTATCCTTGATTATGCCGATGTCAGCTATCCAGATCTCACCGAGGACCAACTTAATAAACTTGAGCGTCTTCAAAACTTTATTATTAGATTCATATTTGGATTACGCAAATATGATCATATTTCTGAATTTCGTACTAAGCTCAAGTGGTTGCCCATACGGCTTCGTCGGAATGCTCATTTTTTCTCTTCTGTACAACATATTGTTTAATCCTCTCACCCCCTCTTATCTTAAAGATCGATTTGTATTTCTCCATGACTCACATACAAGATCCCTGAGGTCGTCAGAGAGCCTGGAGTTGAGAATGCCCGTGCACTCCACCACCTTCATGGATAAGTCGTTCACCGTGGAAGCTGTCCGATTGTGGAACGCACTACCAGTTGCGGTGAGACGGGCACGATCAGTAACATCTTTTAAAAAGCAGGTCAAGGATCACTACCTTTCTCCCTGAATTGTCACATTGATGAGGATAACTTTTCCTAGTTGTATGTACTTGTACTATATTATATTTATATATATGTATGTATGTATTTTGTATGTATGTGTATGTATATGTATGTGTATTTACGCTTTATTTTATTACTTGTAGCTATTAGATTATTTGTATTTAATTTATTATTCAGTGTTAGCTTCTATCTCTTACACTTTAAACTGCCCTCAGTTAATCCTTTTCAAAAATCCATCCCATGGTTGTCTGTAAGATATTGCCTTTGAGCGATAAGACCGCCAATTGTACTTTTTATGTATGTGATTTTCTTTTTTTTTGTATTTTTTTTTGTGTGTGTGCAATAAAGTGTATATAAATAAATAAATAATAAATAAATAAAAATAAACATTACAACATGCAATTACAATTTATTAAAAAAATATAAAAACCACATTATTTTTACCTAAAAAATGATAAAATAATTTCAAAAAGGAACAAACATAATTTAATAATAACAAATATAATTTACTAAACGAAAAATGTTACACGTGACGACCTTCAAACGTACGATGTTCCCTCCGCGAAGCTGGGCTTAAACGGTTTGATTTTTTTAGTACAAATTGCTATAGTTGCATATCTGTAGCTACACATTCGTAGTGGCAGAGTGTAGCAATTCAACCGTAAGTGTGAAAGAGACAGCATGAGTTTCCAAAAGCCTCGTAAAAGCACACGAGAGAAAAAGAGACATTTAAAGAATGAGAGTTCCGTCTTTTAGAAAATGCGTGAAGCTACGCGGAGGTTAAATTATTGAATGAATTTAATACAAGCGTTGCGAGGCGCGGGCGGCGCTCCGTCGCTCGTAGTTGCGTTTCATTGAATTGCGCCGCGCAGCGACGCGACCGAACGCGGTAAAGTCAAAAATGGTCTATGTGTCGTAATAAATTACTGTAATGTATTGAATGTAATGGTTTCTGTTCATTATCATGTCTTTGCGTATTAAGTAGGGCAAGCCGGGCTTTTGGGCTTGTATGGAAGTACCGCCACTAGACAGTTTATAACCCAATTTTGGTTATCGACTTTCGAATTCAGTTTGAGCGAAGAAGACAAAACGTTCGATAGCTAAAATAGGTTTTTAAGCTGTCTATGAATAAGACCGTTGGTGTGAAGGTAAACGTAAAAATGCATGTACAGACATGCCGCAAATTAAATAAAAAGGTTAAATAAATTCTGGAAAGTACAGACTTTCCAGAATTTGATCCTTATTAGCAAGAATGGTTAATTATCTTTTTCAAAATGATTATGTTGATTCCATGTTAGGAATATTGATTTTTCAAAAATCATTCTGCGCAGTTTTACTTTTAATAAAGACTGAGCTCGTAATTCAGTCGAGTATTTTTCGCTATTCCTCATAATTTAGTAAATGGCCACCGACGCCCACTTCACAAAAACAACCTGTACATTTTTGTAAATACATGTGGTTCCCTTAAAATACTTACAAGTAAGTTTTTCTTTGGCACTTGATTGTGTGAGAATATCATGCTGGCGACAGCCTGCATGTCGTCCTTGTACTTATCTCGTAGCGCCACCACGCATTTGTCGTACGAACCTGGATAATTGAGATTACACATTTATTTATTTAAACCGAGCGGCCTAACCCGGCTCCTTTGAAAATATCCTATCTCCAATGTTCATCACGGATAATAAATAATAATAAACAAATAATATCGAATCCAACTCGGTTGGGCAGCGTTCGGGAAACTACGCGATGTCTTCTCGTCCAAAATACCTCAGTGCCTCAAATCGAAAGTCTTCGATAGTTGTGTGTTACCAGTGAGGACATACGGCACCGAGACGTGGCCTCTTACTATGGGCCTTATTATGAGGCTCAAAGTCACTCAACGAGCTGTGGAGAGGGCTATGCTCGGGGTTTCCCTACGAAATCAAATCAGAAATGAGGAGATCCGTAGGAGAACTAAAGGAACCGACATAGTCTTACTTTGGCTGATAGATTGGATTGGATTGAAAAAAATAAAAAATACACCCAACAGTCACATACATAGTCCTGATCCCACACTATGATCGAGTCTTGTGTCGTGGGTATCCGGAGCTACGAGAGACTTTTCAGTCTCACAAACACCCAGACCCGAAACAAATACTTGGGGTTCACACAAACATTGACCGATGCGGGGATGGAACCCGCGGCTTCCCGTTACACAGCCGGCGTCTAACCAACTGCGCCACGGAGGCTGTCAAATAATGATCAGCCAGTATTTCTTACCCAGTTGGAAATTGCTTTCAACTTGATAGTATTGTTTGAGAAGATCGTGTACCGCCGCCTTCATACGACCTCGAATACCATTCCTGCGGAAAAATAAATACTTTTATTAAATCTACCTGTATTAGCCCATACACGTCCCACTGCAGGGCACAGGCCTTCGACACAATCGAGAGTAAGTTTGACATGGGTTAGGTCATAGTCCACCACGCTAGTCTAGTACGGATTGACTTTACACACCGTAGAAATTTATACAAATCGCTATGGTGTGCAGGTTTCCTCACGATGTTTTCGTTCATCTTTATAGTGCGTGGTGATTGACTATCAATACACCTATGACTCCTTATATAAATATGTATAATTGTATATAGAGGTGTTGGCCTTGCAACAATAAATGTTTCTTTCTTTTCAATTAGTAATAATTACAATATTTACCTATATCTCTGCACCAACACGACGAGCGCCTGCGTGCTCATGAAGAACACATCTCTGTCCGCCCTCTTCGCTAAAGATGCTGCGTGACTGCAACAAAATATTACATCAAATTGCCGTAACACCAGTTATTCATAAACAGAAAAATCAAATCTTTGTAACATACGATAATTAAGCAGATGCTTATTAATTCATTTTTTTAAGTTAAATGATGAGAGGGAGAAGGTGACAGGAGAGAAGGTGAGGAGGAGAAGAGACAGAGAGAGAGAGAGAGATAGAGAGAGAGAGAGAGAGAGAGAAAGAGAGAGAGATAGTGATAGGAAAAGGGAAGTAAGAGGGGCGAGAGAGGAAGAGGAGTTGAGAGGGGAGGGAGAAATAGGAAAAGGGAGGTGAGAGAAGAGAGAGATAGTGATAGACAAAGGGAGGGGAGAAGGTGAGAGGGGAGAGGGATTAATTAATAAAATTAATAGTGATAGGGAGGCGAAGGCGACAGAGAGAGTGATAGAGAAAGGGAGGTGAGAGGGAGAGAGGTAGGTAGAGAGAGTAGGTTAGAGTGAGGGAGCGAAACACAAGTGTATCTCACTGGTCGATGACGCTGGCTATCTGCTGGCTGGGGAACTGCGCCAGCACGCTGGTGATGTTCCTCTCGTACAGCGCCATCAGCTTGCGCACCTTCTTCTCCACCGAGATCGGGATGCGGCCCGACGTCGACGATAGCACCTGCATAAACATATACACCACACTTTGTAAATAAATAAACCCGACAGTCACATACTTACATAGTCCTGACCCCGCACTGAGATGGAATCTTGTGTCCGGGATTACGAGAGACTTTTCGGTCTCACAAACACCCAGACCCGAAACAAATATCTGTGGTTCACACAAACATTTGTCTCGGTGCGGGATTGTAGCGGCCTCTTATTTGACAGCCGGCGTCTAACCAGTCGCGGAGGCTGCCGAACTTGTACCATGATATCAAGCTGAGGACACTAGGTAACTGCATCCTTAAATTTACCAAGTCTAAGAAACCGAAGATCATCGGATGCCCAATTACTCTTTCCTCTTTCCATCCATATTCTTTCCCGCTCCCCTCCCGATCTGATGTTCAACGCATCCAACGATGAGGTAGAGCCACGCTGTTGTCAGTCATGACTCAGCATGAATGTGCAGGCTCGTCCGGAGCGGTACCACTTACTCACAGGAAATTGAACTGGTACGACAACCTTGATGTCGCGTTTCGTTCGTTGAGTGAGATTGCCGGATGCCCAATACCCCCTTCCTCTTCCCATCCTTTTTCCTCCCGTCCCTCTCCCAATTGGGTCGGCAACACATCCATGATCCCAGCGTTGTGGATGTTCATGAGCGGCAGTGATCACTACCAGTTGACTTACTTGCTCGTTTGATGGATTTATGCAATAAAAAAGACCTATACAAGTAAACTGACCTCTTGTAGTTCCAGCAGCGGCAACGACGGGTCTCTCAAGCTTAGCATGAACTTTTCCACCACCTCGCGGAGTCGGGGAGTGTTGTAGGGCTCCGGGAGGCAATACCCTGGAAACAAAGTACTGCATCAGCTCATGATCACTGCTGAGCTAAGGACTCCTCTACAACCGTGAGTTCCATTGAGAGGGGTTAGGCCACCACGCCGGCTTTCACATATTGCTGCATAATCACTGTATTGTAAACTGGTTTTGAAAAGAGCAACGCTAGTTTCTTGCACGTTCGTCTCTGGCGAAAACAGGCTTGTGAACCGGGTCGTGGAGGAAAAGTGACTGAATCCAAATAACGTATGGCATTGTATGGATTCGATAAAGTTTTTTCACTTTTTATTTTCATATAGAAAATCTTGACGGCATATCTATGGTATCCAGATTTCCTCAAGATGTTTTCCTGTTAAAGTGCGTGGTAGTTTGATACGCACATGACTCGGAAAGGTCAGAGTTTTTCCTTGGGCCTCAACAATAATGAGTGCCAACATCTATTTGAGCCGTCCCAGGTGTGGGATTGGCCCAAAACAGCGACATGTATTGTATAAGCACATAGTCGCCCACTGCTGAGCACGGGCCTCTTCTGCCGAGAAGACGACTGAGAGAGGTTAGGCCTTCATATATTGGCATTGGCCTAGTGCGGATTGGCAGATAAAAAACTTGCGTCTTATACAATAATGCATTTAACGAAAACCCCATCCAAATCGGATCAGCAGTTATCAAAAACGTTTTTACTACCCTATTCTTGTCGGCTTTCCTTACAAAAATTTCCACATACTAAATCTTTATAATTTTTTTTTTGTTTATAATGAAATACAACATACCCTATTTCTTTCATTTAACTTAAAAGGAATAAAAACCTCTGGGAAATAAAGAGAAACTAAAATACCTGCAAGCGTGTTCTCCAGTATAGCTCTGAACTTGTTGTGTGCGTGGTTGAGTTTCTCCGAGACCGGTTGGTTATCATCCAGTGAGAATTGACCCTTATATGGCTGCGCTATCGTCACTAGCGACGGGTCATCCAGCTCTGGAAGAGACAGTATTATCAACAAACCGTACATAAGGCTGAGATTCCATAAGCAAGTCTTGCATGCAAGTATGACGTCACAATTGCGATTAAAGGCTAGCGTAAGGCGGGACGGCTTGGCAAGGGATTAAATTTTTTACATACATAATATATAAAGTCACGCCTTTTTCCTAGAAGGGGTAGGCAGAGGTGCAAACAAGACACCCACGTTTCGCCTTGTATTTTCCGTCCCGTAATGTGATAGGGGGCGAGCCTATCGCCTTATCGGACACAAATTCCTGACTCCGGGCCGATAATGAATAGAAAAAATCAAATATATCTGCCCGACCCGGGATTCGAACCCGAGACCTCAGCTTCGTAATCGTACCGTACAACTGCACCACCGAAGCAGGCATACCACAAAATGTATACAAAAGATCCTTACCTAAAGTGCCCATGAGAGAGCCCATTTCCAGTACAGCACCAGATCGCAGGTTCCAGGTCACCTTGCCAGACTCCGGCGCAGACAGGGTCATCACCATCTTCATCACCTGAACACCAAGAGACATAACATTAATATCCTGCTAATATTGTAAACGACCTGGTAAAGGTCGCGGGACGTCGCTGCATGCAGGCTGCCTCCAACAGGTCACTGGAAATCATTGGGAAAGGACTATGTTCAGCAGTGGACTTCTTTTGGCTGATGGATTGGTCTGGAATATTATAAACGTAGCGTGGGACGTCCTCGGGCCAGGGCGGGACGACTTGCACAAGAGGGCCGGCAGCGACTGCATGCGTAAAGCAGCAGACCGGGCTCTGTGACGTACCTTGGGGGAGGCCTATATCCAGCAGTGGACTGCAACGGGCTGATGATGATGATTATAAAGACGAAAGTTTGTGTTTGTTACTTCTTCACGCTCAAACGGCTGGACCGATTTTGATGAAATTTGGTATGGAGGTAGCTGATACCCTGGATTAACGCACAGGCTACTTTTTATTCCAAAAATGTAGTTTTCCCGTGGGATGAGAAAGGAATTTAAAATATTTACATTTGCTACTGTTTCAAACTCAAAGAGATGGTTCGAAACAGAATATAAGGGGGATGAAATGGGATATAAGAGGACAGGATTACATGCCTTATGTCATGGAACAGGACGGGACGGAACGAGAAAAGCAGTATAAAGAGCGGCAGTCACGTTGAGTTTAAATATAAAACAGAACGCGAAATAATACGTATATAATGTGAACTAGATTCAAAAAGCTTCTGTACCCGGGCGAAGCCAGGTCGAGACCAGCGGCGTGCACAGGATTATGACACTGGGTATGCGGCGGAGTACTCGGTTACTCGAGTACTCGGTCGCGACGGCAGGAGTTGGTTCATTAGGCACATTATTTTTTGTTTGTGCTTGCAAATAATTGCTATTAATAAAATATTAGGCGTTTTTAAGTTATTATATTTTGTTTATTCATTTATTTACTATTAATTATAGGCATCTAAAACATACGAACGTTTTATTAAAATATCTGTGAATGGCAAGTAAAGCACTGCATTTCTGCCTACAAGGAGCGCACGCCCCTGGTCGAGACACTAGTTTGTAATATGACGAGACCTTAACTAGTTCAGCGTAACTACTGGACATAACGAGACTTAACATCTTATGTCTCAGGAAGGCAAGCGCAGTGGAATGCCAATCATTGCTTTGTAATTCTTTATTAGGTTTTACTACTGTCAATGAGCGGTCGCATCGCTTACCATCAGGCGAATGGCATGCTCGTATCGCCATTCATCGCAATACAAAAAACCTATGTAATAGAAAACTCCGTCTTTCCTCAGGTCTACTAGGTCTTCTCCGGTCTACTCACCTCAATCTCAGCGTACGGCTGTCCTTTATCCACGTGACCTCCATCTTCAACCAGCGTATTGATAAGTTTGCCGGCCGACGGAGCGCGCAGCTTGGACGGGTCCTTCTCCTTCTCGAAGACCACGGTTTGATTCCCGATCACGATGCGGTACTTGTCAACCTCGTCTTTCAAATATGTGGTGTATGAAGCGCCGTCTACTGAGAGGAGGGTACCTGAGAAGCGAATTAAGACTTTATTAGAGTCTGAAGAACCCTGTCTTTGCACATGGATAAACTCCTGATAAAATATGAGTCATTTATCCCAGCTCCTCATCACATAGCTCACCTCCATCAGTCAGCTTGTGCACCTCCAGCTCTTTGAAGCTGCCGTTCATCGCCAGGAAGTAGGAGGTCGGGCCTGACTTGGTGGCAGACACCTTGTATTTGAGCCCGGTGTGGATCAGCTCAACTTCCACCGTGTTGGACAGCTGACTGGAACCCTGGATCTGACCTCTGTGGACGAGAAATCGTGTTATTAATCTATTGACAGCCTCCGTGGCGCAGTTGGTTAAGCGCCGGCTGTGAAACGAGGGGCCTCGGATATGATCCCCGCAACGAGACAAATGTTTGTGTGGTCCACGGGTATTAGTTCTGGTTTGGGTGTTTGTGAGACTGAAGCCTCTCGTAGTTTCTAACACACGATACAAGACTCGATCTTAGTGTGAGGTCATGACTATGTATGTGACTGTTGGGTGTATTTATTCATTTATGTATTTCATACGGCGATACAGTCGCGCGTATGTATTTTGATACAGAAATCAACAAGGTGAAGTGAGCCGTCACCCGTGCGGCATGCCCCTTCCCTACACCCCTCTCTCCGACAATTCATAAACAAACGCAATACTGACGAACGCTTCGAACGCGTTTCGTGCGCGTTTATGATTTGTATCGCTGTGCACGTGTGTTTCAATACAAATGCGCTTTCGTAACACGAGCGTCGTCGGCGCGTAAAAAATACACCGTGTGCAAAGACCTTTAAAATCGTTGGGAGGCAGGGTTCTAACAGGTGGCTATGGAAACCCCTGTGGGAAGTTTATGTTCAACAGTGAACCTCCTGTGGCTAGAGAGAGAGAGACTGCCACAAACACACAGACAGAGAGAGGGAGTAAGAGACGGACTTACTTCTCTAAACCGCTCTTGAACTCCTGAAAATTGGCTGTGATGATGCTGTCAGCAATCAGGATGGATCCGCAGAGCACTCCCAACATGATGTCTGGCTTCTCCGATTGTACCTGGTGGAAAAAATATAATCCCTTATAAACAGTGAAGGAAAACATCGTGAGGAAACCTGCATACCATATCAATCTGTAAGAATTTCTATGATATGTAAAGTCCACACGCACTAGGCCAGCGTGATAGACTGTTCTAACCACTCTCAATCGTACTCTCGATTATAGAGGAGGCCCGTGCCCTGCAGTGGGACGTATATGGACTGATACAGATACAGACAGACCGGTTTACAATCACGGCTGGGCACGGGACTCCTCTACAGCCGAAAGCTCTATTGCGAGGACTTAGGCTATAGCCAATCCACAGATATGGATGTAAATAGACGTCGCGAGTATACGATCCACGTGTCCAAAGCTAGCTTGCTTTACTTCAACCATGTTTCATTTGGTCGCGCTCCGCCGACTTTCTTGATATTTTCTAATTCGCGCAAACATAGAATTTCATCGCTAAATCACTTTAATGGGATAACTTCACAATTCAAAAAACAAATTATAAGTAAGATATCAAAGGTCTTTTAAATTCATCAAGGGTCTACTAAATCCATCACAAGTCTACTCAATTCATCAAAGGTCTACTTAATTCCTTAACGGTCTAATCGGTCTACTGACCCTCTCGGCGATGAGCGCGTCCAGCCAGCTGGTATCAATGTTGTTCTCCTGGAAGGCCTGTGTCTCCAGCAACGTTATGAGGTATTCCACAGTGGTCCTGAAGTCTCCACGGATGCTCAACTCCTTGAGAGCTATCACCAGATTCCTGGAGAAAATTAATAAATATAAGAAATGGATATTGCGAAAGGGTCAAGATAAGTTGCATTCGGTGAGTGAGACTGCCAGATGCTCAATACCCCTTTCCTTTTTCCATCCTTTTTCCTTCCCGCTCCCCTCCCGAACGGATGATCCGGCAACACATACATGATCCAAGCGTTGGGATGTCCATGGGCGGCAGTATTCACTTACCATCAGGTGACCTGTTTGCTCGTTTGCCGGACCTATGCTATAAAAAAAAACGTGCGGTCTATTGTGGTCTACTGCGGTCTACTCACTCTCTAGCTTGCTCCCTGGTCTCTCCCCAGGAGAAGCAATGTCCGAACTGCGAGTCGGCGAACTCGTGAAGACCACCAGACGCCGCCACGCTGAAGTAGCCCCAAACATTCTTGGAGGATCGGAAGTTCAGCTCCTGAACCGTGCCTGATGATGGCTTGAAGCCTGGATGGGAAGGAGAAGACTGAATTATGGCAAAATAGTTATTACGATGTAGTTTTACTGTAGCGTAAAGCTCAACAGGGTTATTGACTTCATTCTTGTTATACATAAATAAATAAACATCACGCCTTTTTTCCAGAAGGGGTAGGCAGGGGTGCAACCAGGTTAACCACGTTTCGCCTTATGCATTGCGTCCCTCGATGTAAAAGAGGGCTAGCCTATCGCCATATCGGGAACAAATTCGTGACTGATAATAAATAGAAAAATCCAATATCACGTGGCCCGGCCCGCGATTCGAACATGAGACCTCAGCTTTGTAATCGTGCCGTAGTACAACTACACCACATAAGCAGTTTTATAAATTACATATCCATTAACGTTATACATGATCATAAAGAGGAATAAATTTTTTTTTTTTTTTTACGTACCCTCATCAGGGTTCTCCGAGGTGATCCTGGCGGCGATGACGTGTCCCCAGGGCGAGGGTCTCTGCTTGGGCTCGTCGAAGTCCAGCTGAGTCATGCCCCATGGTGACTCGCCGTAGAGGAGCCGGATGTCCTTTATGTGGTACAGCGGGAGACCCATGGCGATCTGGACGGGAAATATTAATGTATTTCAGAAGAGATTCAAAGACTCAAGGTTCTGTGTTAAAGATGTACGTAGAAGTGTCAATAGTTCCAACTGCATTATTGTCATGAGATTTTTATTATATTATTAAATAATAAGCCAAACAAAATGGATGGCCTGACCCGGGATTGGCATGCGAAACCTCAAGGTTCGTACACGCTGTTCATAAATAATACATATCTATGTGTTATTTTTTTACCAGTAATACATCAACACCACATTTTTAGTCTGGTCTACTCGAAAGACCATGTAAAAAAAGTACCCAACAGCACCAAAATCATCCCCTTACCACTCAGACACTATCCCCACTCAATAAACACACGGTCTACTCCGGTCTACTGAGAAGACCATGCCCAATTTCCTCACCTGCAGCTGCGCAGCGGGCAGGTTGACGTCAGCGACCATCTCCGTGCAAGGGTGCTCCACTTGGAGACGAGGGTTCAGCTCCAGGAAGTAGTAGGAGCCGCTGGCCGGTTCGTATAGATATTCCACTGTACCTGCACTGACGTAGCCCACCATCTTAGCTAGACGCACTGCTGCCTAGAAATTTAAAGGGGGGGGGGGTTTATGAGTTTCGGCCTGGAATTATTGGACATTTGCATATTTTACATCAGTACTGAAACGGTTTACAACAATTTCTGAAACCTATGAGCATAATAATATTTTGCGATATTAATACTAGTAAAAGGAAGTCATAATTTAATGATTTATTAGCCTCAGGCAATTTTACTAGAATAGAGGCCTAACATGCTGTGCAAAGTTGCCCAGAACAGAGAATCATAGGGGTTACTCTATAATCCAAAACTAATTCGAATTTTCGGACGTCGCACGTAAAACTGTACGAATGTGGTACTCCACAAAATGTTCGAATCCTCTATCGTACGTCTTAACTATAGACTTAGTTCGGAGTGAATTATACGTATCATAAAGAATAGTGTTTCTTTTTAGTAGAAAACTTATCACTTACTTCGGATGTCGAACGTCCGAACATTCAAGTTTCGTTTCGGATCATACAGTAACCCCCCAGTATACACTGCTTCACCGAATGAATAACTATGAAATTTGAAAAAAATGACATAATTGAAGGTATGGAAGGTACCTTCTCCATTTCGATGAAGACGTCCGGCTTGGCGACGGCGGCAGGCGCCTCCTCAATGATCTTCTGATGGCGACGCTGGATGGAGCAGTCGCGACCGAACAGGGAGATCGCGTTACCTGAACAGAAGGTAGATTAATCCATTATAGTCTCTTATATTTACGCGAATGTTACACATTGAAATAAACATATTTTACAAATTTTAACGCGGATTTTATTTGGTTTTATATTTTTAACTTTAAGACTTTTCGATTATTTTACAGCTCTCGTGGTCACGGGGCGGAGTGCGGTGTTTGTCATCCGCCCAGTGAATGCTACGAAAGCCACCTAACATAACGCCTCAGTCCGCCCCGTGACCACAAAAGCCCTAAAGTAATCGAAATATCGGGAAGTTAAAAATATAAAATTAAATCAAATTCGTGATAAAATCCCTTAACAAAGTATTTTTATTTCATTGAATTGAACCAGTCTACCTTTAAGCCAAGTGCCTTACCTTTTACTGTCTACCTTTACGTCAAGTCTTACCCAAAGACAAAGTATAATACAGCACAGTTCAGATTGTATGTAAGATGCGTGGAAGCCTGTTAGTAATGGACCGAACGCGGCTGCCCTGGCGGTGGTCGCGACTTCTATCGAGCTCAACACTATCTTTGCAATGTTGCTTGAGAATTTAATAAAACCTCTTTACTCATCAATAAAGAGTTTATATTTTTTACTACATTATTTGCTACACTATTTGTTTATTGATTTAGCTACTCCAACGTGCCGCTAAAGTGGTTTGTCAATGTAATGTCAACTTAATGTCAGCGTAAATAGGGTATATTTTAACTGTCAATGTCAATTTAATGACACCCTTAATGTATGTGTAAATAGAGTATATTTTAAAAAAGCTGACATCTCATTGACAAACCACTGTAGCGGTCGGGACGTTGTCTTAGTTAAATGACTTATCGCCTTAACTTATATTTCCTTTCGATTTCAATGTCTAATTTGAAGCGTAACTTTAATATAATAGCTGGTCCTTATTTTTTGGAAAAACCTTTAAAAAAATATCGGGTTCGTTTAATACATACAATTCTGAACATACAATCAGGAAATGCATATAATTGTTACAAGTATATTGGCCTCACCGTACTGATCAGCCAGGAGTTGCACTTCAAGATGTCGAGCTGATTTGGCTAGCTTCATTACAAATATCGGAGAGCCGGGAACCTCAGCTTGTACCTGGACAAAAACAAGTTGTGATGATTTCTTATGTCTATACGAATAGTAGAACTGTTCTATATTTACGGGTGTACATCAAATTGTGGGTAGAGTACTTTAATTATAATTAAAAGTATAATTTAAGTATAATTGTGTTATATCCATCCAAAGGTTGTCTGTAAGAAATCGCCTAGAGTGATAAGACCGCCATCTGTACTTTTTTTTTAATGTGTATTATCTTTGTATGTTTTTACGTTCTGTGTGCAGTTAAGAATAAATAAATAATAAATAAAGGTAGATGTCGAAGTGCAGGTAGAATTATTTACAGGTTTTTCTCGCATTTGTATTTTTTTACTCTGCACATGTCTTACGTTTTAGTCCGCCTTGTAACCATGAAGGCATGAAGTTAAAATAAACTAAAACTGCGATAACATTCGAAAAATAGATTTATTTCAAGTTTAAAATATAGTTAGAAAATTCTACCTGCACTCCAACATATACCCGCAATTATTAATTATATCTACCCGTAATCATTTAAGAGTTCTACCCACAATTAGATATCTACCCGCACTTACAACCACTAAAACTATTAAGATGTCGATTCTGTGAGTATAAAAAGGGCTTTAAAAATGAACTTAATTTTTTACACGTACCTGTCTGAACATGTTGCTGAAGTCATCAGCGTTCTCCACTTTCCTGATGCCCTTGCCGCCGCCGCCTTCCGAGGCCTTGATCATCACGGGGAATCCTGGAGACAATGTGGATTACCTCAATAAAAAACCCCAACACTTATTTTCTATTCTTACGCCCTTATTCACAGACAGACTTAAAATCTATTTTAGTTATCAAATGATTTGTCCCTTTCACAAGACTTTATAATTAAATTTGAGCGAAAAAGACAAAGCATTTGAGAACTATAACAGGTTTTAAATGGTATAATAAAGCTATAAAACTATAAAAAACAGACTTCTTAATATGTATTGTATTGTATTGTATTGTATCAGCCCATATACGACCCACTGCAGGGCACGGGCCTCCTCTACAATCGAGAGTACGATTGAGAGTGGTTAGGCCATATAGTCCACCACGCTGGCCTAATGCGGGTTGGCGGACTTTTTACATACCATAGAAATTTATACAAATCGCTATGGTATGCACGTTACCTCACGATGTTGTCCTTCACCGTTATAGTGCGTGGTGATTGACTATCAATACACACATGACTCCGAAAAGTCAGAGGTGTGCCCTGGGATTTGAACCCGCGACCACCGTGAACATGTAGGCAGCCGCGTCTGGTCCGTTTACCAACAGGCCACCACGCACTTCATAATATGGGTATATTCTTAATATGGGTTAAATATAAATAAGCCTTCTATTTCATCATTAGGAGAGGCCTATGTTCAGTAGTGGACTTCCTTTGGCTGATGGATGGAAGATGGATGGCTTTTTTTAAAGTATAAATCGTATAGCAACTGACCAATTTTGTGAGCAGCTTGCAACCCCTGTTCAGGGGTAGTAACGCAACCCCTAGCGAACAGCTCCGATGATATCTTGATCTTCTTAGAGTTGTATTCGGCTTTCAACTCTGCAATTAAAGTAAATAAATAAATGGCATATTCTTTGCGATCATTGCCTTCAATCAAATTATATAAAAATATAGAAGTTTGTTCCACTTCCTGTGTCTGAAGAGAGAGAGAGAAAGAAAGAGAGACATAGAAGTTTATTTTACGTGACACGTCTTAAGAAGAATGTGATTTTTTTAAATATAATCATTATAATTCAATGGATGATACATCATATAAAAATATTGTGTGTATAATAGCGTCGCCAGACAACGGGCAAGACGTGACGGCGACGCGACGCCGACGGGTCGTTCGAAGTTGTTATATTGACTATTACTTTAGACATGAGTTATTAAATTAGCGCAGGAAATTAATCGTAGACGCATTTACGTGATAGATGATGTACTCATATACAACAACGCTTGCATCATATATGTGTTACCGGCCCATTAAATCTTAAGAGGAGCGGGAGGGAAAGAGGACGGGCAGAGGAAAGGGGTATTGGGCTTCTGGCAATCTCACCCACCGAACGAAACGCGACAGCAAAGACGTCGCTTCACGTCGCTCTTCTGTGGGACAGTGGTACCCTGGAGCCTGCCCATTCTGAGTCATGACTGACAACAGCGTGGCTCTACCATTTCCAAGATAAATTTCACGTGTACATACCGCTGCCACTCCACGGCAGTGTGGGTATGTCAGCCGTCTGGGCGACTATGGACGAGGCGATCTTGTCTCCGAGCGCCCACATGGCCTTCTCCGGGGGCCCGATGAACACCACGCCGGCGCGGTGCAGCAACTCCGGCAGCTTGGGGTTCTCCGACGCGTGGCCCCACCCCGCCCACACCGCCTGGGGGGGTAATACATTATCTTAAATAAATACACCCATATACACATGACTATATGGCCTCTCAATAGCCGTCTCGATTGTAGAGGCCCGTGCCCTGCTTTGGGACTTATATAAATAAATAATAAATGAATACACCCAACAGTCACATACATAATCCTGACCCCATATTAAGACCAATTAAGTCTTGTGTCGTATATCACAAACTATAAAGACTTTTCGGTCTCACAAACACCCAGACCCGAGACAACTACTTGTGGTTCACACAAAAAATTATCTCGGTGCGGGGATCGAACCCGCGGCCTCTCGTTTCACAGCCGTTGTCCAACCAACTGCGCCACGGAGGCTTTCAAATGGCATATGGGCTGAAACGTACATAAATTAAAAAGGGTAAGCCGACAAGAATGGGGCAGTACTATCTTATTTCTTACTGTCACGTACCTGCACTTGAGTCCTGACGGCGATATCCACAATAAGCTCCACGTTGGCATAGTTGTTGTTGTTCGACCCTCCAGGCACGGGAACGTAATGATCCGCCATCTTTATGTACTCCGCGTTCGCCTTCAAATCTTCGGGGGTCACCTGCAAATAACAAACACCCAACAGTTACATATGTAGTCCTGACCGAAAGTAATATACGAGTTTTGTGTCGTGTATCAAAAGTAAAATTATAAATAAATACTGCAAACAGTCACATTCATAGTCCTGACCCCACACTAAGATCTAGTCTTGTGTCGTGGGTATCAGGACGAGACTTTTCAGTCTTACAAATACTCAGACTCGAGACAAATACTTGTAGTTCACACAAACATTTGTTTAGAAACGGGGATTGGACCCGCGGCCTTCCGTTTCACAGTCGGCGTCCAACCAACTACGCTACGTAGGCTGTCAATTCTTTTCGGTAATACATACATACATGAACTCATGCCTTTTATCTCAGAAGGGGTAGGCAGAGATGCTACCAGGACACCCACGTTTCGCCTTGTGTATTCCATCCCACGATGTGATAGTGGATGTGTCTATCGCCATATCAGGCACAAATTCCCGACCTCGGACTTACATTAATTGCAAAATCCAATATCACTGCAAGGGATTCAAACCCGAGACCTCGGCGGAATTGACTAAAAACGCACACACACACACACACACACAATAAGGCACAATACACTGACCATAACGACAAATCGAACAGCGCGTTCGTTCTTGAACATCTCGTAGGACCATCTTCTGATAGAACGCATGCATTTCACCGCACCGATGCCGTTGTTCGCTATTAAGACCTGGAACATATATATATACAGTCACACATACACGCTTATTTTATATACATACATACATAGACTCACGCCCTTTTCCCAGAAGGGGTAGGCAGAGGTGCTGCCAGGACACCCACGTTGCCTAGTGTGTTCTGTCCCACGATGTGATAGGGGGCGAGCCTATCGCAATATCGGGTACATATGGCTAACCCCGGGCTGATAATGAATAGAAAAATCCAATATCACATTGCCCGACCCGGGATTCTAATTCATGGTTATTTTAACTAGAGTATTCAAATTTTAAAATGAGGTTCCGAATCAAGAATATAGTACATAAGTATTTTTAAACATTCATCATATTAACAAAATACGGCCTAATTAATAAACAGTTTTAAAACCTATTTTAGTTATCGAATGTTTTGTCCCTTTCGAACGACTTTTGAATTCAGTTTGAGCGAGGAAGACAAAACATGACTAAAATAGTAATAAATAAATAAATACACCCAACAGTCACATACATAGTCCTGACCCCACACTAAGATCGAGTCTTGTGTCGTGGGTATCCGAAACTACGAGAGACTTTTCGGTCTCACTAACACCCAGATAAGAAACAAGTACTTGTGGTTCACGCAAACATTTGTTTCGATGCGAGGATCGAACCCGCGGCCTCTCGTTTCACAGCCAGTGTCCGACCAACTGAACCACGGAGGCTGTCAATAGGTTTTCAAACTGTCTATGAATAAGTATTAATATCTTACTTTATTAATGGGCTTGGTGCCTTGAAACCTCCTGACGAACTCCTCGGGTGTGGCGACAGTGAAGTCTTTCTCCTGGAACCGTTGGCTGTGGATCACTGTGCCCTGGGACATAGACGGCCTGAAACAATGATTTTATTTCATTTTTTTATTTTTTTTTATTCTGGCACGGCATGATGACTGCACTGCACCTGATGTTAAGCGCAAATGCCGTCCAGACAGAGTATCGAATGGCATCAGACGGCGGTCCCATGCCATTCGACACAATTATGCCGGCCTGCTGAGATGCTTCTTCACACTACGGCGGAAGGACCCAGGATTATAGGAAGGAGGGAACACGTGTGACGGCAAACAATTCCACAGCTTCACAGTGCGGCACAAAAAAGAATGTGCGAACTTTTTTGTTCGCGCCGAGATGGTTTGAACCGTCAAGCTGTGGCTTCGCAAGCCAGCACGCGTGGTTCTGTTAAGGAAAGGAGAGGAGGGGATCAAACTAAACAATTCCTCAGAGCATTCACCGTGATACAGACGGTAGAACACGCTTAGAGAGGCAACATCCCTCCGCAACTGTAGCGACTCTAAGTTGCTCGTAACGTCTGCATCATTTACAATGCGGATGGCCCGCCGCTGCAATCCATCCAAGGCATCTAGTAAGTACTGGGCGGATCCATCCCAGAGGTGCGAACAGTATTCCATACCCGGCCGAACCTGCGCTTTATACAAGCGGTATAGTTGACCGGGCGTGAAAAACCGACGCACCTTGTTCAGGATTCCGACCCTGCGCGATGTGGTATATGGTATATGTGTGGTGTGCGCGATGTGTACGCATACTGGTTCTACAGTGAAAGCGCAGCCTAGGACGTCCACAAGGTGTCGTACAAGGTCAGACGACCTAGTAAAGGTCGCGGGACGTCCCTGGATGCAGGCTGCCTCCAACAGGTCACTGTGGAAATCATTAGGGGAGGCCTATGTTCAGCAGTGGACTTCCTTCGGCTGATGGATGGATGGATGGTCCTACAGTGACTGCAATGCTTGATGGTAAGCGCAGTGCAGACAGATTATCAATAAGACATGTTCATCTCTCGACAGAATGACGCCTGATTGTCTCCGGATATACACAGAGCCCGCCACGACACACGTGGCTCACTATGGCGGCTCCTTAACCACTAAGAACATACATAGTTCGCTATACATTATTGCAATATATAATCCTATATAGTAAGAGTAAATTTTGTGGAGTATCATTAAAAGCCTATATACGTCCCACTGCAGGGCACGGGCCTCCTATACAATCGAGAGTACGATTGAGAGTAAGGCCATATAGTTCACCACGCCGGCCTAGTGCGGGTTGGCTGACTTTTACATACCATAGAAACGTATACAAATTGCTATAGTATGCAGGTTTCCTCACAATGTTTTCCTTCACCGTTATAGTGCGTGGTGATTGACTATCAATACACACATGACTCCGAAATGTCAGAGGTGTGCCCTGGGATTTGAACCCTCGACCACCGTGAACACGTAGGCAGTTGCGTCTGATCCGTTACCAACAGACCACCATGCACTTCATTCAAAATAACACTGACATATTTAGGAAGTTAGTTGCAGTCCACTGCTGGACTCAGACCTCCCCCAAGGTACGCCACAGAGCCCGGTCTGCTGCTTTACGCATGCAGTCGCTGCCGGCCCTCTTGTGCAAGTCCCGCCATCTGGCCAGAGGACGTCCCACGCTACGCTTGCCAAGACGCGGTGTCAGAAGATATGCATCAAAATATTTATATTTGATCAATTATTTCAAACTGGTGAATTTATTTAATCATCTATTTTTTCCTGCAATATATTCTTTAATTGTACTGTAGTGTAGTATTAAATAATACACATTAACTCTTTGCACTTATTTTTATTTATTTTTTTAATTGCAGTGAATGGCGAGACAAGCAAGCTATTCGACTGATTGCAAGCGATACGACCGCTCATGGACAGTAGCAAAACCAAACAACACCATGAATTACAAAGTAATGCTTGACATTGATACGACTGCTCGTGGACAGTAGCAAAACCAAGCTACACCATGAATTAAACGGCAATGCTTGGCATTCCATTGCTTTCGCCATCTGAGACATAGGATGTGAAGTCTCATTATGTCGAGTTACTCTGACAGTTACAATGTCCTCCGACCGGAACACAACAGTGCATTTACACTGCTGTTTGGCGTTAGAAATAGACATTGTAAAAGTGTAATACTTTTTTGACAGAAATATAATGTATCATAGTCATTACAGTTTGTTTTATTTCCTTGGACAACATTAACGATTTCTAAAAAGCAGTAATTATAATTACGCAAATCATCTCTTTAATAATAAGTTAATAAGTTTTGTAACCTGTTTTGGGTTTTTAATTAATCAATTGATTCTGCTTATCAAATAAAATGCTTGCGAAATGTAGACATCAAGTATTTCCGTTGCAAATCAATAACCCAGACCACCAAAAGATTGTAAATTTCACAATGACCAATTATTAACTTTATAAATTAATTATGAAAATACCTTGCATCCTTATGTGTGCTAGAGATTTCAAATTATCATAAAATTGTCAATTTAATGGAAACTTAATTATACTCATATATTATCTATTTTAAATAGATGTAACTTTTTTTTTTGCAAAAAAAAGCAATATGTTCTATATGGCCTCAATCAAACTCTCGATTGTAGAGGAGGCTTGTGCCCTGCAGTGGGATGTATCTAGGCTGATACAGTACATTTTTTTATGCAATTATAAATATAAAAAATAACAAACATGGTACATCTAAGGACAGTACATACATAAAATATATGGGCTGGTAAATAAAAGGGCTTAACAGTAAAGTCACTAATGAAAAAGCTCACATACTGTACTCATCAACTCTTCAAGAACTGGCAAAACAACAAAGAAAACATTCTGATTAAAGTTATAGGTCGTGCAAAACACTTTGGAAATCTTTTTAAAAACAAGTAATGTTGTGTCAAATTTAAATATTTTTATTTATATATTTCACACTAGTGGCCCGTCCCGGCGTTGCCTGGGTGCAGATGTTTTTTGATCCCACTCCACACTAGATAAATGTTATTTTTCGTACAAACTGGGACACCCTGCATATGTATTATACTTATAATCCTTCCTCTTGAGTCTCTCTATCTCTATGTATTCTAGATATAACTGTACGGTACCGCAGAAGCCCAGATACGTCCCACGGCATGGCACAAGCCTCCTCTATAACCGAGAGTATCATTGAGAATGGTAAGGCCATATAGACCACCACGCTGGCCTAGTGCGAGTTGGCTAGATGTAAACTCATTGTTAACTCTGATGGCATAAATACAAACCTTAGTTGTTTCTTGATGTTATCTACCAGCAAATGTTACTTATCTTTTTTAAGTATGTTAAATAAATGAAAAACAAATAAAAAAAACTGCATCAAAATCTGTTGCATAGTTTTAAAAATATAAGCATACATAGGGTCAGACGGCGGGAAGAGACTTTGTTTAATACTATGTAGTAGTAAAGATCTTTTACATAACTAATTCACTATGTACTATTTAACTATATTTTATACTATTTAATACTACTAGCACTGTTTTAGCAAGTGTTATATCTGTGAAGGAACAAATAAAAGATTCATTCGGCATCCTTCAACATTGTACCAAAGAAGAATGCTATTATTTATTTAACTAGTATGTATGAGTAAAACAGTTCTTTTGTTTTATTGTAACTGAAACTATAAGCACATTAAAATGTAAGTAAAACATTAAAATTATACAATAACATATTCCAACATTAATATTTTATGCATTACAAGTTACGAAAGAGATCTGTCTAAACACAGATGTATGGAATAGTTTGATACCTAAGTTGTTAGATAATTAAATACCAACCTTTAAAACTGTTAATTACCAAAAATTAAATAACCATAATAACCCCTTTAAATATTTTTTTCCTCATTTTATTTAGGATTTTTGTAAATTATATATATTGCGAGAAGAAATACATTATTCTTAATTACTAAATCAACGTTATAAGAAAATTAAATGCAGATGCGGGAAATATCAAAGAATACCTTCATTTTAAACAAACATTTTGTTCGGACCTATCAATAATTTTACCAAATATAATAAACTTAATTCCAATGTGGTTAGATATTTAAGTACTTCTTACTGTATGATACTTAGTACAGAGACTTAAAGATGTGTAATTGTCAAGAAGAATTTCTTATTAGAGACAGTGGAAAATAGAAGATTATTAGATACTTTATTACAGAATAATTTCTCAACAGTTAATACACCAAAAATCATTAAACAATAGAACAGTCACTGAATGTTTTTGTTACAGATAAATAATTAAGGCATATATAATTTTTTTATTTAGCGACAAGTAGCATAGACAGAAGGACAATAAAATATTAAAATCCCATAAGCCGATTAATTAAAGGAACTTTTATACATATGTAAGTTTATCATTTAAGTAGGTGTGGCGTCTCGTTAGGTTCCTGAGATGTTCCTGGTCAGAAATATCATTGAAAATTCATCTAGATATAAATAGTTGGTTAATTATTATTATTTCAACCAGTTTTACCAGGAAAAGGAGGAAAAATATTCAAAAACGCCACACGTGGGTACATTAAAATAAAAAAATGTATTCATATATCTATATTTATGAATTCAAATAATTTATATGTTAAGTGAAATCTTTTTTATGCGTATTCGGTGCGTGGAATGTTAATTATTGCGGTTGCCAAATCGTCTACCTCAAGTGAAATTTATACATGGCACACTTATTTATTAACACTTATATAAACCGAATAAACGAACAAAACTACTTAAAAATCTAATAATATAGTTTTTTAAACACTCATTCCAGTCACGAATACTTTGTAAATTATTAAAATATTAGTAATAAATAATTATTGAGCAACTAACCTGTACGGGCCATCGGAGTATAAGCCGTTCATGTTACTGTACATAATTCACAATAAATAACCAGAATAAACACTAAACATCCATATAATAAACATTAAAATACTAATTTATTGGAAAACACAAAAACATAACTGGAGAATATATTTGTTTTCATGTATTTGAAGGTTTGACGTCGCGTAGTCCAATCATATCGTGTGACGATCGTACGATATCGCCAACTCGCTTTAACCCTCCAATTAAACGACGTGCGAGTAAGATGGGTAATAATTGGTTTAATGTTGCCATACTGAGGAAATTGCAATAAGATTTGCATGAGAAAATGTTTTCCCGGTTTGTTTATTAATGCTAAGGTCAACTCGATAAGAATTAATGAGCAGTTCTAGTGTTAGATTGTCTTATTGTCAGTGCGTAAATGATGCGCTTGCATTCATTAATATATCATGTTATTATCACGTGTCATACATAATGAAAAGATAGTTTTAATGCAAACCGTTAACTCCGTTCTAATTAGAATCATATTAGAGTAATTAAGCAATTATAACATTCCGTGAACTAATTATGTTCCATTCATTGACACACTTGGAAAACCCACAAGTTTCTTATTTTATTTTTAAAAGTAAAGATTTTTTTTACTAAGACCTAATAGAACAATATTGAATACAAAATAGTGGCTATTATTTTCGAGGCATATTTGCCTCCTTTAATATTCTATTATAAGATATTGATAATTAATCATTTTATTCATTTGCTGTGCCGTCATACTGGGCATTTGCTAATACTCGCCACGCTTGGCAGGCTTGCACAAACGACCTGCTTAAGGTTGCAGAATGTCGCTGGATACAGGCCGTTTCCAACAGGGCAATGTGGAGATCCTTGGTGGAGACCTACTTTCAGCAGTGGATTTCCTATGGCTGAAGAGAAAAAGATAGAATTTCAATACGGCACTACCAAGAATAATTTAGTAAACTAATAATCACACTTGTAAAACAGAATACGTAAACTGTAAACTGAAGATAACATCTTATTCACTTGGATTTACTGTGAGAGAACACAAACAAGTTACATCTTAGACAGTGATCAAGAAATAAAAACAAAACATTGCAAAAACACGCAACCGGTATCAAGAATGTTTATATTTACGTAATTGTTATCAAAATTAAAATCTTTTAAATTGAAATGCTCAGTAGAATTTTAATCACTTCCATTGAGATAGTAAATTACACTTACATTTTTAATTTTCATCAGTATTCACCAATTCCGGTTGCTCTTTTGCGTTGTCATATAACATAGCACATAAATAAACTGGCCCAGGATCCCAACTAATAGACTCGCTTGCACACTAAGACGCTTGTCTTGTGTTAATCGAGGTCTGTTGCGAACTTTTCGTTTCTATAAAATCTATATCCCACAAGAAAAAAATGTCTTAGCACGGGCATCAAATACGTAGCGTCGCTTTCCAGAACTCGTTTCTCATCCACTGCACTTATGTGATATTGCATTTGATTACAAATGTATTGATATACTTTGATGAGTTCTAAATGAATGTTATTTATTGATACAAATCAATCGTGGCACTTGAATCAAAACAAAGTGCCAGATAAGATAATTATATATCGAATTAATATCCCAGTATAATACGATAATACATAACAAACATCCTTCTACATTGATAGTCTTCGTGGCGCAGTTGGTTGAGCCTGCTGCGAAACGAGAGGCCACGGGTTCGATCCCCGCAAACACAAATATTTCTATGGCCCACAAATACTTATTTCGGGTTTGTACTGTGTGAGAACATGAAGTCAGATGATTCTGACTGTTATAATTAACACTCACATAATAGTTGGGTTTATGGCCCGGCAGCACTTATGGTAACAAAAGGAATGGACTAATATTAAGAAAAATAAATAGGTACAAATAAAATTACTGCTAATTTGCATGTTTTTAAATTCACATCACTCAAAAAATATACATTACTACATTTTTATTAAGGAAAAAAAAAGGTGAGTGCCTCGGTGGCGTAGCCGTACTACGGTATGATTGCAAAGCTGAGGTCTCGGGTTCGAATCCCGGGTCGGGCAAAGTGATATTGGATTTTTTTATTCATTATCAGCCCAGAGTCAGAAATTTGTGCCCGATATGGCGATAGGCCCGCCCCCTATCACATCGTGGGATGGAATATACAAGGCGAAATGTGGGTGTTCTAGTAGCACCTCTGCCTACCCCTTCTGAGAAAAAGGCGTGTGTTTATGTATGTATGTATGTATGTATGTAAAAAAAAGGTTTCTTAAAGACTTCGGGGACCTATATTTTTCCCTAATGTACTGGAAATAGTTTTACCCTGGCAACATCTTTTTAATCGAAAAAATCGGCAAAAAGTTTCGAGTAATGAGTATCGTCCATCGTGCGAAGAAGCATGGTTTGTGAGTCACGAAGCCACCAAAATTCAAGGAATAGGTAACAGTAAAGATTATTTTGACAAGTTACATAGTTTAGTAACTGATTCACAGTTAACATAATATTAGATGTAGACTTCGTGGACACCAGCAAGGCTGTGTTACAATTAGCGATATGCTTGCCCGTAGCATATTTGTGAACTATTAGAAAAAAAAAAACAGCACAGTAAAATTGAGAGTTGATTTTTGGAAGAAACTTATGTTACGCTGTGGAATGCACAGGACTTCCTGTACCTAGTACGTTACGACGACGAGGAAAATTACTTCATTTTTTTAAAACCTTTCGCAGTCCACCAAAGATTAGCCCTTGTAGAGTTGCTGAAGAGTAAGAAGCTTGGCTCTACGTGAGATCTGATAACTTTTTTATATAGGTTCAAATACTTCTGATTGTTTCCGGATATACACAGAACCCGACTCGCGATACATGTGGCTCACTATGACGGTTCCTTAATCATTAAACTAAGTTTTTTTTTATTTTCCTTTCAAATCCGTGCATGTTGGACAGCCTGTCAAATGTCAGCCAATAGGAGGGCCGAAAAAGATGGCCCGGCACCACCATTTTTACCTACGTTTTTGAAGTATAAGCTTCCTCTATAATATAAATAATCTGAGGCTCACGTATTAAAATCTCATCGAAATTTATTAATGGTTGCATTACCATGAGCCATGAGGTCTATTACGTCGCCTTGAACAGCCGGTCTGTTACGTAACACCAACTTTGTAACTTACTAGAAGTTATCTGTCATTAGCTAATTATTGATATTTGTATAATCTATGTTATTTATGGTCTCTGCCGTGGTGTCTTGTTGGTAACGGATTAGTCTACGTTAGTCTATGATAAGAAACGAAATTCGAATGTTCGGAGGTCGTACGTCTACACGAATGTCTCTGACTGACTACCTCGGTGGCGTAGTTGTACTACGGTAGGATTACAAAGCTGAGGTCACGGGTCGAGCAAAGTGATATTGGATTTTTCCATTCATTATCAGCTCAGAGTCAAGAATTTGTGCCCGATATGGCGATAGGCTCGCCCCCTATCACATCGTGGGACGAAACACACAAAGACAAACGTTGGTGTCCTGGTTGCACCTCTGCCTACCCCTTCTGGGATAAAGGCGTGATGTATGTATGATAACTTTCAATTACTCTGAAACGTTTATTCATTGCTTTGGCGGAACAGAGTATACCGATTCAGCGATCTGGGCGACTTTACTTAACTCAGCCGTACAAGTTAACCAATAATATTATTAGTCGATTATTACTGTATTAGCCCAGGTGCGTCCCACTGGAGGGCACGAGCCTCTCCTACAATCGAGAGTACGATTGAGAAGGGTTAGGCCATATAGTCCAGTGTCCACCACGCTGGCCTAGTGCGTGTTGGTGGACTTTACATACCATAGAAATTTATACAAATCGCTATGGTATGCAGGTTCTCTCACGATGTTTTCCTTCACCGTAAAACCGACTCCGAAAAGCCAGAGTTGTGCCTTGGGATTAGAACCCGCGACCACCGTGAACATGGTGGCAGCCGCGTCCGTTTACCAACAGGCCACACGCACTTAATCGATTGTTATTGTGAATTATTTACCAAGTACATTGATTCAATTAAGCTGCGATTCCTGTATAATCACTGTATTCTAAACTCGTTTTGAAAAGAGCAACGCTAGAGTTTCTTACCCGTACTTTTCTGGCGAAAACAGCCTTGTGAACCGATTGATAGAAGAAAAAAAGACGCTTAATCTAAATAATGTATGATATTTTACATCAATAAAGTATTTTTAGTTTAATTTTCATTTCTAAGTACATAAGTAAGCTTTTTGTGTAACATGGACTACAAAACGTAAACAATTCTGTCTTCCGCGACCTTAATGTTACGTCGACCCCACGTAGGTATGGGGTTTCATCAGGTAAACAATATATACATTAAAAATAACTACTCATGCTATAAATACCACTTAAACGATGACAATACATACATACCTACATAAACACACGCCTTTTTCCCAGAAGGGGTAGGCAGAGGTGCTACCAGAACACCCACGTTTCGCCTTGTATATTCCGTCCCACGATGTGATAGGGGGCGAGCCTATCGCCATATCGGGCACAAATTCTTGACTCCGGGCTGATAATGAATAGAAAAATCCAATATCACTGCCCGACCCGGGATTCGAACCCGAGACCTCAGCTTTGCAATCGTACCGTAGTACCACTGCGCCACCGAGGCAGTCATGATGATAATAATACTTACTTAAATGATGTATTAAACTAGAACGGACATCGAAAACATGCCATATATAGTTATTATATATTATATAAATGCAGTTGCGTTTATACTTTTTTTATTGCAATGAACGGCGAGACGAGCATGCCATTCGCCTGATGGTAAGCGATACGACCGAGCATCGCCATAATTACATAGCATAAAATGAAGTCGCTTCCGGTGTCTGTGCACTTATACAGGGTATATCCAGACTGCGACCGAAACCGAAGCCAGGTGGTAGGTAGTATTAATGACTTCAGACACATTGCAACAAAAAAATTCGCAAAAAAAGCCGCGACAATTTTTTTTTTGTTTTTTTCTTCTCGTCGTATTTGAGTAGTAAATACACCGTTTTATTTTTAAAGACACAATGGTGCGTATGAGTTTAAATTATAATTTTAGCAACAACTAGGGATTTACCACTTAAACACGATATTTAAAAAGAACCCGTCTATTTGTTTGAGAAATTTTTAGTTGCGTTGTGTTTGTAATCATTAAAACTACCACCTGGCTTCGTTTTCGGTCGCAGTCTTGATATAGGTACCCTATATAACTGCATTGATACTTTTTTTATTGCAATGAAGGTGAGACGAGCATCCTAATCGCCTGAAGGTAAGCGATACGATCAAACATCATCATAATTACATAGCATAAAATGAAGTCACTTCCGGTGTTTGTACGCTTAGATCTTTTAAACAATTCAAAGGGTTTTTATGCATTTTTTAGCAATAGATAGAGTAATAGTTGCATCGGTGGCGTAGTTGTACTACGGTACGATTACAAAGCTGAGGTCTTGGGTTCAAATCCCGGGTCGGGCAAAATGATATTGGATTTTTCTGTTCATTATCAGCCCGGAGTCAGGAATTTGTGCCTGATATGGCGATGTTGCATCTCTGCCTACCCCTTCTTGGATAAAGGCGTGATGTTTACGTATGTATGTATATGTAGATAGAGTGATTCAAGAGGAAGGTTTATATGTATAATACATATACAGGGTGTCCCACAGCGATGCCACATAGAGGAAATTGGAGAAATATTGTAAATATTGTATACAGACAATCTTACTAAAAGGAGACATCATTTTAATTTCGAAAACAATTTCAACTGCATTGATGATAAAAAAGTGCGTGGTGGCCTGTTGGTAAACGGACTAGACGCGGCTGCCTACATGTTCACGGTGGTCGCGGGTTCAAATCCCAGGGCACACCTTTTCGGAGTCTTGTGTGTATTGATAGTCAATCACCACGCACTATAACGGTGAAGGAAAACAACGCGAGGAAACCTGCATACCATAGCGATTTGTATAAATTTCTATGGTATGTAAAAGTCCGCCAACCCGCATTAGGCCAGCGTGGTGGACTATATGGCCTAACCACTCTCAATCGTACTCTCGATTGTAGAGGAAGCCCGTGCCCTGCAGTGGGTCGTATATGGGCTGATACAATACAATACAACACAAGGATTTTTGTATAATCGCATGTCTAAAACGGGAATGAAACCCGGCATATGATAATACAAAACCCATAATTTTTCTAACCTTAAATAATATAATTGTGATTAAAAACTGAATTATCAGCAGCATGCAGTACAACTACAGACATTTATATAATCGTGTTAGGGCCAGCGCTGACCAGGATAGAATGAAAAAGATTTAATTTTACCAAAGGATATTCAAACTTATAGAAACTTCGAGAAATACGCTTCGATGCCGCGGCGGCAATATAAAACATTGGAATTTAAGTCGTCTTTCTACCAGGTAAGTTTAATTTTTTTTAGGTCAGTGCCAGCTGGACTACTATAAGCTAACATATAGCATCACGCTAAATACTATGCGGGTAAAACCGCGAGGCACAGCTAGTCCAGAACATTAAGGCTGGCACCGATGCAACGTCAAAAAAAATAATAAACACACCCAACAGTCACATACATAGTCCTGACCTCACATTGAGATCAAATTAAGTCTTGTGTCGTGGGTATCAAGAACTACGAGAGAGGTTTCGGTCTCACAAACACCCAGACCCGAGACAAATATTTCTGGGCCTCACAAACATTTGTCTCGGTGCGGTGATCGAACCCGCAGCCGCTTGATTCACAGCCGGCGTCTAACCAACTGCGCCACGGAGGCAAGATTGAATATCTTTTGGTAAAAAATTAAATCCTTTGCGTCCCGGTCTGCTGGCCTTGACACATTGTTTATAACACAATAAATTACTTATGAAGGAAATTACCAATTGTTTTCGTCCGTTTGCTCAGACCTGTCATGGGAAGGAACTCAGATAAAATCAATTAGGTAATTTAAATATTTTTTCATAAATACATTTTTATACTGGTATGGCAATGACTACACTGCACCTAATATCAATATAAAAAGCAAATATATAATCGAACATGGTTAATTAGATTATTGAATAAATAATTGAAAAAAAAAATGTTTCTTATGCCGTAATGTACTCGTAATCTTATGAAAAATCTAATATCGGACAGAAGTGACCTTTTAACGACACATTTGGTATTATATGTTCTCGTAGTTTAATTCGTTTTTGTTAGATAACTATAAGTATAATTCTTGTGTACGTGTGTATGTGACTGAACTCCTAAACGGCTGGACAGATTTTGATGACATTTTATGAACGAGACAGAAAAATAGAGTTTCATGTTTACAGAATAGTATTGAAATTTGCTATTTAATTCGAATAACATACCACTAAAGGTAACATAGCACCAAGTTTAAAAAAAAACTGCCTGGTAGTATTGTCAAAAATCGCGATGTTAGTTTTCAAGGCTTTTGAGCAACCCAAAGGCACGAGTCTTTTTACCGCTCAGACAAGTTCCCGAACCGAACTGAAGTTCAGCTGTGCAGTAAAAATACTCGTAACTATACGGGATGGCGAAAAATTGTGAAATCAATCACAATTTTGACTATAAAATCACCCGGTTATTTTTTTTACTTTGTATTGTGTCACCTGGGGTGATGAGAAACATGTGGGTTAAATTAAGTAACGTATGTCAATATGCCAGACGACCTAGTAAAGGTCGCTGGACCTCGCTGGATGCAGGCTGCCTCCAACAGGTCACTGTGGAAATCACTGGGAGAGGCCTATGTTCAGCAGTGGACATCCTTTGCCTGATGGATAGATGGGTGATGTCAATACCACCCTGTATTATTTATTTAAATAATTCAAATTATATATTTAGCAACAAAGTTTATTTGCATGTCGACTTCCGTGGGTCGCTATAAACCATTTAATTAAATTATTATCTACGTCCCCCAAAAGGTTCTCATTTTGCATTTTCAAAATGGCGTCCTCGTGTTGCGTAATACACAAATATCGACGCATTGCCTTAATCTTATAAATAAAATGATCTACAAACTTATTATGGTCATTACGTAAGGTTTCCGAACTGGTATATTTATTAGGGTTGTCACATATAAGACATTTATTTTTACTGTTTATTTTTTGTCTGATCAATTATCGATAAGTGTTTGTGAATTTAATAACAAATCATCATCATCATCATCAGCCCGTTGCAGTCCACTGCTGGACATAGGCCGCTCCCAAGGTACGCCACAGAGCCCGGTCTGTTGGTTTA
Source organism: Theretra japonica (assembly GCA_033459515.1). Taxonomy (NCBI): domain Eukaryota; kingdom Metazoa; phylum Arthropoda; class Insecta; order Lepidoptera; family Sphingidae; genus Theretra; species Theretra japonica. Next base: position 1,742,151 of record CM065952.1, read on the forward strand.
CGCATGCAGTCGCTGCTGGCCCTCTTGTGCTAGTCGTCCCGCCCTGCCCAGAGGACGTCCCACGCTACGGTTGTCAAGACGCGGTCTCCACTCCAGAACACGCGTTAATACCAAATGCGTTACATGTATTTATTTATTTAAAAATGGGACACCAACAGCATAATACATTAGATGGCTTAATTTTTAATACGAGTATATATTATGATAAATACATAAATCTTTAATCATCCATCCATCCATCCATCAGCCAAAGGAAGTCCACTGCTGAACATAGGCCTCTCTCAATGATTTCAACAGTGACCTGTTGGAGGCAGCCTGCATCCAGCGACGTCCCGCGACCTTTACCAGGTCGTCTGACCACCTAAATCTTTAATAAGGTTAATTAACTCCGGCGTAATGGAAATTAGATTTTTTTCAACAATTATAATTTTTGTGTCCCTTCTACATTTAATTAAGTTAACCTCGTGAATAACGTCTGTTTTATTGCGCACAATTATATAATTTTAATATGAAAAAAACATCAGAAAATCTTTGGAGTGTGACAGCCCTACTTCCATTTGAGGAAGCTATGTATGTCAAGGAACTCGCAAGACATAACGCCTACATTTGTTTACTATTAATAGTTTTAAATTAAATGTAAATATTGATATTTTGATTCTCGCATTGAAATTAAAGTTTTATACTTATTTGCAAAATCGAATCGTGGAATATTAACGGCCTTGTTCATAGACATATTTGAAACTTTTAGTTATCGTTTTTTTTTTCTTATTTGCAAAAAGTAAATTTGTACAATAATAGTAGACATATTTGAGATCAAAAATATATGACGTTTATAAAAAAATAATCTACACGTAAATATTAGCATAACATTTTATTTAATGTACGTATGTATGTATGTTTTGTCCCTTACGAACGACTTTTGAATTCAGTTTGAGTGAAGAAGACAAAACTTTCCATAACTAAAATAGGTTTTAAAACTATAAATAAGGCCGTAAGTGTTTTGTTAATCATCGAATTCGATTCCTAGCTAGGTATATTATATAGGTATAATGATATTTTAAAGAGTAATTCAGTTAAAAAAGAGAAAGTAAAGTTTATTTCGGTATAGTGTTGGCAGTTATTAGGCCCTCGACAGAACAATAATGTATTAGTTAACACAGTTTCATATAACATAATAACAAACAACAATAAAGTTAAGAAAAATTGAACTTCGTCTTTATTGCCTGATAAAAAATCCCTCAGAATTGAAAACGAAAACGACCTTTTATTCAGAAGGAAAATTTACAAATTGGCTTTACTTTACATACAAATATGGTTGTTTCTATAATTTACCAAGCTATCAATCTTTTTTCAGTTATTGCGTAGGTAATTATAATAAAATAAATACACTCTACAGTCACATACATTGTCCTGACCCCACATTAAGATCAATGAAGTCTTGTGTCGTGTATCAGAAACTACGAGAGACTTTTCGGTCTCACAAACACCCAGACCCGAGACAAATACTAGGCCCACAAGTATATGTCTCGGGTCAAGCCTCTGGGTGTCTGTGAGGACAAACATTAGTCTCGGTGCGGGGATCGAACCCGTGGCCTCTCGTGTCACAGCCGGCGTCTAACCAACTGCGCCACGGACACTGTCGGGTGATAAAGATTTAATTAATAAAAATAATTAATAAAAAAATCAATCAACTGTATAATTACTTTACGGCGCAGTGTAGTAATCTAATAATAACAGTATAAAAAACAGAAATAATAACATTTATACTGATATATTATAGTCTATACGTCTAAATTCGAAAGTCGGGTAATTCCGATAATCACTAAATTGTTAAAACTAATTCCTTTAAATAAGTCTGATTCAACCCGCACTAGGCCAGCGTGGTGGACTATACGGCCTAATGCCTCTTAATCGTACCCTCGATTGTAGAGGAGGCTCGTGCAGTGGGACGTGTATGGGCTTATACAGCACAGTAATCTGAGTTAACCGAAGAGGGCGAATGAATTGGCATATGGCGGTTAGATGAATGTTGTTGGAGCAAATTATACTGTCGTATATAGGACAATTCTTTTTTAATTTAGTAATTGTAAATTAAGGGTAGTTAAATTGTAACAGTCACTAAGCGGATGACTATACCTCAGTCCGCCCCGTGACCACGAAAACTGTAAAGTGATCGAAACGTCGGGAAATTAAAAAATGTAAAAATTAATTGAAATTCCCGATAAAATTCGTAAGAATTCGTTTTATTTCAATATTCCAAGAAACTATTAGGACAATTTAGTTACATACATCAACACACGCCTTTTTCCCAGAAGGGGTAGGCAGAGGTGCTACCAGAACACCCACGTTTCGCCTTGTATATTCCGTCCCACGATGTGATAGGGGGCGAGCCTATCGCCATATCGGGCACAAATTCCTGACTCCGGGCTAATAATTAATAGAAAAATCCAATATCACTTTGCCCGACCCGGGATTCGAACCCGAGACCTCAGTTTTGCAATCGTACCGTAGTACCACTACGCCACCGAGGCAGTCGACAATTTAGTTATTATCGGAATACCCCGACATTCGGTTTTACTTATATAGACTTACATAAATATTTTAACTATGTTTACATTGTATTAAGCCCCATTTACACGGGGAGAGTTTATCGTCTCGTAGATACGATCGTAAGGATATAAAAAAGTCGCATCGTGTAAACATTAGCAGAACACGATAATCTATGGCGGTTATGTCATGCGATAATCTCGTACGATTCTCGCCGCGAGAAACTCTCCGTGTAAATGGGGCTCTATCTTTGATTTTTGTACAATATATTTATTATTTTTAGTAACACTTACTGCAGTGTCCCAGAAGGCGGTTTCAGCAACCTACTGTCAATCCCCTGTGCAGAGGATGTCGTGGCCTCAGGCTCTTCCTGGTCAGCCTGAAGGGTCATCTGGAACTTCTGCGCGAGGCCAGACGGGATGGCCTCGACGTCGTCCTCGAAACTTTTGGTCTCATTGTCGCCAAGAACGAAACGCTTTGAAGTCCTTCGCTTCAACATTGTGAAAAACCGTCCGAGAAAACTTGACGCACTCACGATCGCATTCAATAATGTCCTCACACTCATATAACTTCACTTCATTGTTTATTTGGATTTTTTTGTTCTGTGGCTATGAGTCTTAAGCAAAAAAAATGATTTTTTTATGTGTTCAAGAATGGCAAAGGCAAAGTTTGAATTGGCATAATTATTAAAACTGGTCAAGTATGGCGGGTTATAAAGCGCCATTTACACACGGAGTTTGTCGCGGCGAGAATCGTATGCCATTATCGCATGACATGACCGCCATAGATTATCATGTTCTGACAATGTTTACACGATGCAACTTTTTTATATGCTCACGATAATCGTATCTTCCAGGCGAGAAACTCTCCCCGTGTAAATGGGGCTTAAGTTACGACCGACAGAGTGGAAAGACGATCGAATTGAAAACAGAAATTGAAAATCTATGTTCTACAATATATTACGTATGATATAAGATGATAATAGAAGACGGTGTTATGTATAACCTGATAGCTCTTGGAATAAGTAGATATCATTTACATTATAGTGCGAAATGCGAATTATGGAATAAGAAGCTTTTTCTGGCAATGGAATGAGGAGGTTAAATTAAATACATATGTTAGTTTTTACGTTTGCGAGAATAAAAATTAATTCTTAGACTTTTAAAAGACACGTTTATTATAGCTTATTTTAACAGCTAAGAAAAACATTATGATAAAACCTGTATAGTAAAGAAAAAAAAAAAGAAATCGATTTTTTCTATACTTTGGGTACATCTATCGCTTTAATGATTTAATCGATTTAGTCATTTTCGATAAAAAATATTTCCATATTTTTTTTTGGATTTATTCAAAAACTAAATTAGGTAGAGACTTGAAATTTGCAGAATTAAGGAACATTATCCAGTACCAACATACTCTTAAAAGATCATCCCGATATCGTTCTGAGGCAATTTGAGTACCTTTATGTCCTATGGCCCTTACTTAAGTCTTGGGTTACTCCATGATCCGAAACGAAACTTAGATGTTCAGACGTTCGACGACCGAAGTAAGTTATAACTTATTCACTTTCAAAAATCAACACAATTCTTTATGATACTTATCATTCACTCCGAACTAAGTCTATAGTTAGGACATTTTGTGGAGTACCTAGGCACATTCGTACAGTTTTACATGCGACGTCCGAACATTCAAGTTTCGTTCAGTTCATACGACATACAGTAACCCCCCAAGTCGGCCAACGCGCACTAGGCCAGCGTAGCGGAGTGAAGTCTAAATCTCAGTAGCTTCTGTTTTAACTAATATTATGAACTCAAAGCAATAAATATAGCACAGACGTAATATCAACAATTAAACCACATTCACACGTCCACTCAACACGAGGTGCGAATCACTACTGAGTACTAACCAATGACCACTAAACGCATTATATGACATAATCATCAACAATTTTTTTCAAGTTCACCAAACGCAATATTTGCTGTACAGAACTCTATTAATTAATTATAAATATATATATTTTGATTAATCTATTTTTTGTATTGTATCAGCCCATATACGTCCCATTGCTGGGCACGGGCCTACTCTACAATCTAGAGAGTGGATTGAGAGTGGTTAGGCCATATAGTCCACCACGCTGGCCTAGTGTGGGTTGGGGGACTTTACATCCCATAGAAATTCTTTAAAATCGCTACGGTATGCAGATTTCCTCACGATGTTTTCCTTCACCGTTAAAGTGCGTGGTGATTGACTATCAACATAACTCCGAAAAGTCCGAGGTGTGCCACCATGCACTTCATAATAATCTATATCTTATGTATTTTATAATAATTTGTATTATTATGTTCAAATTCGATTGAAACGTGATTTTATTTAAGTTTTAAATTTTTTATTATCTTTCGCTTTAAGTTAGTTTATAAAATTTTGAATGTTGGATTGGATTTAGTCTGTAAACTTGCATTTTCTTAATAAGTAATAAATAAATTAAATAAATACACCCAACAGTCACATACATAGTCCTGATCACACTAAGACCAAGTCTTGTGTCGTGTATCAGAAACTACGAGAGACATTTCGGTCTCACAAACACACAACGAAACAAATACCTGTAGATCACACAAACATTTGTCTCTTTGCGTGAATCGAACCCACGACCTCACGTTTCACAGCCGGCGTCTAACCAACTGCGCCGGAGACTGTCGACTATAATACCAAATTTAGTTCCGTGTAAACACGAGTGATTAAAATAAGAATCTATTTATAACCTAGTTTATTTGTGAGACAATTCGATATCTTGGCACACGGTGCAATATTAGCTACATTATGATTGCAAATGATGGCCGATGGCGCCAAAAAGTTCTCGAATGGAGGCAACGAAGCGGAAAGCGCAGCGTGGGACGTCCACCCACTAGGTGGTCAGACGACCTGGTAAAGGTCGCGGGACGTCGCTGGATGCAGGCTGCCTCCAACAGGTCGCTGTTGAAATCATTAAAAGAGGCCTATGTTCAGCAGTGGACTTCCTTTGGCTGATGGATGGATATACGGCCCACTGCTGGGCACGGGCCTACTCTAGAATCGAGAGAATCGATTGAGAGTTGAAGTTGTTATAGTGAAAGTGAAATAAATCAGTTTATATCGTTGCAATCTTGGTGTTTGCCTGAATCCTGAATACAGATCCTTCAATAGAGACATTTAAAACCTATTTTAGTTATCACATGTTTTGTCCCTTTCGAACGAATTTAGAATTCAGTTTGGGCGAAGAAGCGGAAAGCGCAGCGTGGGACGTCCACCCACTAGGTGGTCAGACGACCTGGTAAAGGTCGCGGGACGTCGCTGGATGCAGGCTGCCTCCAACAGGTCACTGTTGAAATCATTGGGAGAGGCCTATGTTCGGCAGTGGACTTCCTTTGGCTGATGGATGGATGGAAGAAGCCAAATTCGATAGCTGACATAGGTTTTCAATATGTCTATGAGTAGGGATGCTAGACTTTTGTTTGACGCGGAGTAAATCTAGGTACGATTATCAGTTGGGGAATATATTTTTTTATTGCATAGGTCCGGTAAACGAGCAAACAGGTCACCTGATGGTAGGTGATCACTGTAGATCAAAATCGAGTTATTACGTACTTGGGAATTTCCAGGTGCCAGAATAGGGTCTAAACAGGTCGTATCAGTAAAAAATTCATTTAATAAGTACTTAATTTCTACAGTCATTCATTTGAATAGTCACCGCGAGTACGCTTCACGTGTCTAAAGTACAGATCTCCACATCGACCTGTTGGAAGTGGCCTGCATCCAGCGACTTCCTGCAAACTTAATCTTGCTTTATCTTCTGACCGTTTTATATTTGGTTCAGGTTAAGACTGTATGATACCTAAGCTTAGTTTACTTCAAAGGTGTGTAATTTAGTCGCACAGTATTTTTTATTATTCTATTCTTTCTCCAAAACATAGTTAAACTTTAAATTTGTTTCTCGTAGAGAATTTCATGACTGAAAGTAAACTACTGTTGTTGCCTTTTTAATTTCATTGTTTTATAAATTGAGGAAGATGATCCAAAATCAAAACTATCTACCAGGCGTCGCTGTCCTAGATTTAGACGAGTATTTTAACCCTATTTTCTTATAATTGAACGCTTGATAAGCCCCGCCACGGCTTAATTGCTTGAGGAGAGAGATCAGAGATTCGGTTATAAGTTTGTCCCGTCCCACGATGTGATAGGGGGCGAGCACACGCCATATCGGGCACAAATACCTGACTCCGGACTGATAATGAATACAAAAACCCAATATCACGTTGCCCGACCTGGGACTCCAACCCGATACCTCATTGTAACCATACTGACGTACTACGCCACCGAGGCATTGTAAAAAATACTCATACTAGAGAGCTCATCGTTTACCATCAACTCCATATTGAAACGTGTTTCACAAGGCCAGTAATTCTTATCAAATGGATTTAATGACTTTAAACGAGATCATCGGGACGTAACAGTCTTGATACTTGTTAATTCAAACTTAATGATTTTGATAGTTTGTTTTGTTTGTGCTTCAAAGTAGGAGTTGGCGGTACATAACAATTTTTTTTGTTGAAATAATACGAATTCTTACGGATTTTATCGCGATTATGATTTAATTTTTAAATTTTTTTATTTCCCGACGTTTCGATCACTTTACAGCATTCGTGGTCACGGAGCGGACTGAGGTATTAGTCATCCGCTTAGTGACTGTTACAATTTAACTACCGTTAATTTACAATTATTAAATAAAAAAAAAAATTTAAAAGTTAAATGGTGTTTGCGATCCGTTTTAGAATTCGTTTTATTTCAATGTATAACAATCGCGTAAATCTAAAAAAACATTATATATTTTTTATTTATATTTTTCAACAAAGTGAGTTAAATACATTGCCTCTGACTCAGTGGCGAAGTTGTATTGCGGTACGATTACATTGCTGAGATTTCGGGTTCGAATCTCGGGTCGAACAAAGTGATATTGGATTTTTCTATTAATTATCAGCCCGGAGTCAAGAATTTGTGCCCTGTATGGCGATGGGCTCGCCCCCTATCACATCGTGGGACAGTAAATAAAATTATATTTGACTGCTTTCTCAAGACACAGGCAACGCATAATTTTAGAACCCTTGCCATATTATTTTATGTAATTTTTTTATTTTTAAATATATATTTTTTTTCATTTTCAATAAACATATGCTTTATCCCAAAATTTCCTTAGCCACATGTCGATCTTATCACATCTTGGAACAAAAATTTTGAAAAGTACCGCTGTCTCACTGTCTGGCCTTGTTCCGTCTCATCCTCACTCAAGATATGTAATCCCATCCCATCCATTTGAGTACATAAAAGTAACAAACATATCAGAATTCCTCCCTCATCCCACGGGATCACTACATTTTTCGAGATAAAAAAGTAGCCTAAGTGTTTATCCAGGGTGTCAGCTACCTCCCTATCAAATTTCACCGAAAACCATTATGCCGTTGCTGAGTTCATCGCGCATAACCGCACACACAAACAGACAAAAATTCTAAAAATCATTGTTTTGGGTTCTATTACGTTAACATAGTCCCCACATATCAGTTTTTCTCATTTATCTTCCCTGTAAAGACATCGATCGGTTACAAATTTATTATATGTATAGATTGTTAACATCCGGTATGCTTTCAACTACAGCTCATTGAAATTATTCATGCGATAATATAATCTTAATATTTGGTCGCATTGATGTGCTGTTTTTTATCAATATTACATTATGCGTCAGCTAATTATCCTTTGATCTTAAATCTTAAGAATTTATATGTTTTTATTGTTTGAAGTGGAAATTTCCTGAAGTAATTGTAAGTTATTACATACATACATACATAATCGTCAAGTCTGTATCCCATAGGGATAGGCAGAGACTATGGATCGCCACTTTGCTTGATGCTGACATACTACTTTCGCTTCATCCACTTTCATCAATCTCTTCATGCATGCTCGTCGGTTCAGGGTACTTTTGACCTGACCCTTCTTGAGGGTATCACCGATTTGGATGGTGTAGGTTCGGTGAGGTCGACACCTGCCGACTTTAAAAACAACTTTTTAAAATTATATAAGTTTCTTTGATTTACACTAAAGTTACACATTGAAATAAAACGAATTCTTACGGATTTTATCGCGAACGTGATTGAATTTTTATATTTTTTAACTTCCCTACGTTTCGATAATTTTACAGCTTCAGTCCCCCCGCGACCAAGAAAGCTATAAAGTGATCGAAACGTCGGGAAATTAAAAAATGTAAAAATTAAATCAAATTCGCGACAAAATCCGTAGGAATTCGTTTTATTTCAATTTTTAAAATTGTATTAGGGAAGGAGTAGGTACAAACTCTAAACCCACGCCTTTTTCCAAAAGGGGTAGGCAGAGGTGCTACTGGGACACGTTTCGCTTTGTGTGTTCAGTACCATGATGTTAAAGGGGGCGAGCGGAAATATCAACTTATTTACGTACAACTGTAAGGCAAGGGCATTTTCGCTGTTTTTTTATACAATAAGTCCAGCAAACGAACAAGCAGGTCACCTGATGGTAAGCTCGCCCCTTATCACATCATGGGACAGAACACATAGGGCGAAAGGTGGGTGTCCTGGTCGCACCTCTGCCTACACCTTCTGGAAAAAAGGCGTGATATTTTTGTATGTTTAATAGCATTTTAACGCGCCGTATCAAGTCTCAGATGTCCTAAACAGTCACGCCAAATCTCCATTAGTTAAATCATTAGTCTAATCTTAAAAGCCTCACGCGAATAGTTACATGGTCAAGTTAAGTGTGTAAACACTTTACGGTGGCAGGGTTCCGTAGGGGTTTAAATTGCAAAATATTGAGCAGAAAATATACAGGGTATAACAAGACTGCTACCGAAAACGAAGCCAGGTGGTAGTTTTAGTGACTTTAGACATTGAAACTAAAATGTTTGCAAAAACCGCAACGAATTTTTTTGTATTTTTTTCGTATCATCGTATTTGGGTGGTAAATACATACATGTTCCTAAAAAAATTATGTACACCCTTTTATTTTTAAAGACGCTATAGTACGCAAGGCTTGAAATTATAATTTTAGCAAAAACTATGGATTTACCACCCAAACACAATATTTAAAACATTACAAAAAAACGTGTGAGTCAGGACTATGTATGTGACTGTTGGGTGTATTTATTTATTGCTATTCCAAAAAGAAATTATCAATATTATATTTTCTGTCATACTTCTTGGTCTCGTTCGAAAAGTTCTAAAACTACCACGGATTACGGAACCCAGGACTATTTACGTGCGAAATCAACAAAAACGCCAACACGGTCACAGCGTTGACATAAGTATTAAAGCAAATATACGCCACCTTCAATGCAATAGATCTTTACACTTAATACGTTTGCCGGAACTGTAGTCTGGTCTACTAGCCTCTACAGAACTACGCATAAACTATAATCGAGACATCAGATCGATTTAATAATCGATTCTACGGAAATTATAATCGATTGTTTGGAATCTGCTGGTCAACACGTAACCTACGAGTATGTTGTGTTAGATCGCGATATTATCATGGAACTTGTAGAAATTAAAAATGTTAGAAATCGATTTAAATTTTTTTTTAGTTTTAGTTTTTCTCATTTATCTTCCATGTGCAGACATCGATCGGTTACAAATTCATTATATGTATCCATCCATCAATCCATCAGCCAAAGGAAGTCCACTGCTAAACATAGGGCTCCCCTACTGATTTCCACAGTGACCTGGATGCAGGCTGCCATTACATGTATAGATAAAGATAATTCTCAACCAGAAGAAATTCACTAAACATAGTCCTAAATACTTCATAAGGAGTTTCATTTAAAACATCTATAATTATACATTTCTATACATTACATTACACTAACAGAAGTATGTAAAATCTAGGTTTATCTTGAGTGATTATTAAAACATTCAAATTGGAGTGGAAGTACTCCATAAGTATTATATCAGATAGTCAATCACAACGCACTATAACGGTGAAGGAAAACATCGTGAGGAAACCTGCATACCATAGCGATTTGTATAAATTTCTATGGTATGTAAAAGTCCGCCAACCCGCACTAGGCCAGCGTGGTGGACTATATGGCCAAACCACTCTCAATCGTACTCTCGATTGTAGAGGAGGCCCGTGCCCTGCAGTGGGTCGTATATGGGCTGATACAAAAAAAAAATTATATCAGATAATTATATTGACATCAATTGAACGATTGGTTTTAGAATTACACTCTCAAAACATACAGACAGCAAAACATGACATAGTGTTAATAAACAAGGGTATTAATGAAAGTAACGTTAATCAAAAAGCATGACAGCCTCCGTGGCGTAGTTGGTTAAACGCTGACTGTGAAACGAAATGCCATGGGTTTGATCCCCGTACCGGCTCAAATGTGTGTGTGGCCCACATATTTTTGAGTCAGGTCTGGGTGTTTGTGAGACCGAAAAGTTTCTCGTAGTTTCTGATACCCACCACACAAGACTTAATTGACCTTGTGAGGTCAAAACGATGTATGTGACTGTTGTATGTATTTGTTTATTATATCGAAAATCGATTCTTGAGCATCGATAATAATAATCGATCGTAATAACAATCGATACCGTTCACAAAAGCTTAAGCTTGATTCAATGTTTTACGTAAATCAGGATTATACGCACGGAAAAACACTTGAATGTCGAGAAAAAACATTTCCACAATAATTGTTTTTGTTAGCACATAATCGTTTATATGCTAGTTTTTGTGTTTAAGCTGTATGATCTAATAAAAGATACATAATAGACAATTTTAACCAGTTATTGCGGATGATAACAAGATTTTTATGGTATGTGAAGTCCGCCAACACGCACTAGGCCAGCGAGTTGGACTATGACCTAAAGTCCTCGATTAAACTCTCGTTTCTGGGGTTCCGTGCCCAGCAGTGGGCTGTTATGGGCTGATACAGTATAGGGACTATAACTATAACTTTAAAAAGTAGTCTTGCTGTAGGTTAAAACTACAGTACAAATTATATATGTAGTAGAGCCACGCTGTGGTCAGCCATGACTCAGGAAGTCCACTGCTGAACACAGGCTTCCCCCAAGGATCTCCACATTGACCTGTTGGTAGCGGCCTGCGTCCAGCGACTTCCTGCAACCTTAACCAGGTCGACCGTCCAGCTTTTAAGTGATCACTACCGCTCATGAACATCTACAACGCTTGGATTATTGATGTGTTGCCGGACGTTGACGAGCAGTGCGCTTGCGTTGTAGAAATGTCATGTCGGCGAGCAACACGTGCGGGCGCTTGTCGCCGACATGTTGCTTTTCTTATTTGACGGCGGCTTTGGAGTGTAGTGCGCTTAATATCAAATCTGTGCTACACACTTCACACAATTGTGTGATATTCATGGATATATATGGAGATGACAAAAGACGCTAAACTATACAGTCCAACTAAACATAGATATCTATAAATATACAGAATGATTTTTTTTTATCAGCCCATATACGTCTCACTGCTGGGCACGGGCCTACTCTACAATCGAGAGAATCGATTGAGAGTGGTTAGGCCATATAGTTCACCACGCTGGCCTAGTGCGGGTTGGCGAACTTACATACCGTAGAAATTCTTTAAAGTCGCTACGGTATGCAGGTTTCCTCACGATGTTTTTCCTTCATCGTTAAAGTGCGTGGTGATTGACTATCAATACACACATAACTCCGAAAAGTCAGAGGTGTGCCCTGGGATTTTAACCAGCGACCACCGTGAACATGTAGGCAGCCGAGTCTGGTCCGTTAACAACAGGCCACCACGCACTTAAATGTTGAATGATTTTTATTTTTAATTAAAAACCCCCGTATTTCTCATTACCTCAGGTGACATTGTACAAAATTTGAAAAAAATATATGATGATTTTTTTGTCAATAATCGTGATTTTAGTTTTCACGATTTTTGGCCACCCCGTATAGATACGAGTATTTGTACCGCTCAACTCAACTTTAGTTCGGCTCGAGAACTTACCTGAGTGGCATAAAAATCGTACATATACGGGTTGATCAAAGGTCTTGGAAACTAAAATTGCGATTTGTAACAAAACTACTAGGCAGTATTTTTTAAAAATTGGTACAATGTTACCCGGGGTGGCTAGGAACACGTGGTTTAAATAAAATGCCATAATACCACACTGTATATTTTCGTTACCTACGTAATAAATATAAAACATTAGCTTTTACGTAAATGCAATAGAATGGCCTTGCATTGTTTTAAATTTAATTTCTTGAAAAATAGTAAAAAGCGTGATTTCCGTCATTTTCGCGATAAAAATACGTAACGAATAAATTTAAATAAGTACGCTCCGCGACCACGAAAGCTGTAAAGTAATGAAACGTCGGGAAGTTAAAAATGTAAAAATTAAGCCAAAGACTTCAGTTAAGAAGAATTAAGTTATAAAAAAGAAGTAATTTATGTTGTAGGATGTTAGTGTACTCGGATAGCGACCGTACACCGCGGTTAAGGAGCCGTCATAGTGAGCCACGTGTGTCGCGTGTCAGGCTCTGAATACCTGTCTTAGCCATACATACATAAACATCAAGCCTTTATTCCAGAAGGGTAGGCACAGGTGCTACCAGGACATCCACGTTTCGCCTTGTGTGTTCCGTCCCACGATGAAAAAAATAAAAATAAAAATATCTGATTTCATTAAAGAATATTGCAAGGGTTCTCAAATTAGGCGTTGCCTGTTTCTTGAGAAACCGACCCACCATGTGATAGGGGGCGAGTCTATCGCCGCAATGGGCACAAATTCCTGATTCCATGCTAATAATTAACATAAAAATCCAATATCACTTTGCCCGACCCGGGATTCGAACCCGAGAATCGTTCATCGTAATACAACAGCGGCAAAAACGCAGTCAATATAATCTTAGTCAATTGACTCTGAAACACTTATGATATTTGCATGCACTTATAAGAGAAACGAGTACCTACTTAATACTTATTTATATCTTCTATGTATAAATGATTAATTTACGACATATTGTTAGCAATTGCGACTGGTTGTAGGTCTCTCATATGTGAGAGGCCGCCTGGGTACCACTGCAATGTAAACGCACTGTTGTGTTCCGTTTTAAAGGACGTTGTAGCCAGCGTAACTACTGGACATGAGACTAAACAACTTATGTCTCATGAGAGCGCAGTGGAATGCCAAGCGTTGCTTTGTAATTCATGGTGTTTGGTTTTGCTACTGTCCGTGAGCGGTCGTGTCGCTTACCATCAGCCGAATGGCATGCTCGTCTCGCCATTCATTGCAATAAAAACAATTAAAACATAATAACCGGTATCCAAGTCAATTGCGCCATCGGAATCGATATTGGTTACAAAAAACGCAATAACTTGAATTAATTTACCAATAAGTTACAATTTAATTAAAATAAAATTTACATGGATATTAAACTCTTACAAGCGATGGCGTATTATTGTATCAACCCATATACGTCCCACTGCTGGGCACGGGTCTACTCTACAATCGAGAGAATCGATTGAGAGTGGTTAGGCCATATAGTCCACCACACTGGCCTAGTGCGGGTTGGGTGACTTTACATCCCATGAAAATTCTTTAAAATCGCTACGGTATGCTAACAAACCGTAGATTTTTTTTAAATGGTATGCAGGTTTCCTCACGATGTTTTCCTTCACCGTTAAAGTGCGTGGTGATTGACTATCACAATGGCGTATTACCAAGTCGAAAAGATACAAAAACATATTTTCACTGGTTACATGGTTATCGTTTAGGTATATAAAATAAATAAATAAATGCACCTAACAGTCACATACATAGTCCTGACCCCACACTAAGGTCTGGTCTTGTGTCCATCAGAAACTACTAGAGACTTTTCGGTCTCAAAAACACTCATACCCGAAACATATACCTGTGGACCACACAAACATTTGTCTCGGAGCGGGGATCGAACCCGCGGCCTCTCGTTTCACAGCCGGCGTCTAACCAACTGCGCCACGGAGGCTGTCAAAATATAACTAAGTATACAGGGTACATCAAGACTGCTACCGAGACCGAAGCCAGGTAGTAGTTTTAGTGACTACAGACACAAAGCAACAAAATTTTTTGCAAAAAAAGCGGCGATTTTAGTATAGTATTTAGATGGTAAATACATACATTTTCCTAAAAAAAAGAACGTACACCATTTTATATTTTAACACGCTATAATACACAAGGTTTTGAATTATAATTATAGCAAAAACTATGGACATACCACCAAAACATAATGATATTTAAAACATTATTTAAAAAAATCGTCGCGTTTTTTTGCAAAATGTTTAGTTGCATCGTGTCTGTAGTCACTAAAACTACCACCTGGCTTCGTTTTCTGTAGCAGTCTTAATATACCCTGTATAAAATACGCAATAAAATTAAATTAAAAATATTTTTCTTTCATGAAACACTTAAGTCAGCTTCTTGTTCTACATTTAAGGTGAGTTAAAATAATGGACATACCCAAAAAAATGCCATGTCCTCTGCTGATTCATATTCAAAACAAACACACGCGGCGGGGTAACCACAATTCGTACAGAATTACTTTGATAACGTGCTTTCCTGTTATCAAGCGTTATCATTAACTAGCTCTGTCATCAGGCCACGTGCGAATTTTATATTTATTTGTTTTTTTTTTTAATATACATTTGTAAAGGAAAAGGAAATTTAACGACCTGGTAAAGGTCGCGGGACGTCGCTGGATGCAGGCTGCCTTCACCAGCTCACTGTGGAAATCATTGGAGGACTTCCTTTGGCTGATGGATTGGATACAATTGTAAGTGCGTGGTGGCCTATTGGTTACAGAGCAGACGCGACTATGAACATTTTCACAGTGGTCGCGGGTTCAAATCCCAGGGCACACCTTGGACTTTTCGGAGTTATGTGTATTGATAGTCTATCACCACGCACTACAGGGTGCGCAAACAAACGGCGCACTTGCTAATATACATTTTAGTAAATTGTGATTGCGCCTAGATTAAAATGCATTTTCATAGCGTAGTCTGATAATAACAAAGATGCCGAGAAATTAACAACACACGTGCTTCCCCTTAACTTATTACGCCAAATAGATACCTATGTACTTCTGTAAAAAATGTTAAGGCGAAGTCTATGAAAGTTTTGTTGTTGTTCAAAATGATTTTCACTGTTTATTTCGTTAACTATTTACTAAACGACGAAACGAAAAAATACGTACATGTTAAAATCTTGTGCTTTACCCATCCCAACCGGTTTTATTCGAAAAGGTGGTGGTAATTCTTAAAACTTTGTAAGGTCATAACTCAAAAACGTATATAAATATAATATAAACGGTATAGTCAGTTAACGGATGGTTAATTGATAATTTGTTATAATTTGCAAGTGACATATATTTTTAATACAATATGTTTATTCTGTTTAATATGGCTGAGTGAAGCGAAGTAGCCCAGAACGAAGAATTAGTATACTCTGTTTCACCAACGCAGTGAATAATTGTATTTTAACTATTATACTAACTACTAAGTAAACTATCCACAGACAAACTTATACACAAAATATATATAGATAAGTTGTAAACGTGCCTACATTATTTGTTATCTCTTATCACAATAATAGTGAATATCTGATAATAGAATGGTATAAATATACTTCAGAATCTAGATTATACACTTCCATAATGTTTCTGTTTTAATTAGCGCGCGGAACGGATGGTCAACGAAAAGTATTTCATATTAATTTAATATATTATGAGTAAATATAAAACAAATAATTGCGATCGAGACAAATAATGGTGTCTTGGCCTTGCGCGAATGTTACACATTGAAATAAAACGAATTCTTAAGGATTTTATCGCGAATTTGATTTAATTTTTACATTTTTTAATTCCCCGACGTTCGATCACTTCACAGTTTTCGTGGTCACGAGGCGGACTGAGGTATTAGTCATCCGCTTAGTGACTGCTACAGTTTAACTGAACTACAAGTTTGTGTAAACTACAAGTATTTGATTCGAGTCTGGGTGTTTGTGAGACCGAAAAGTCTTGTAGATCCTGTCTGGATCTTAGTGTGCGTTCCGGACTAAGTATGTGATTGTATTTATCAGCCCAGATACGTCCCACTGCCGGGCATGAGCCTCCTCTACAATCGGGAGTATGATTGAAGGGGTTAAGCTATATTGTCCACCACGCTGGCCTAGGGCGGCTTAGCGGACTTGACATACCATAGAAATTCTTGCAAATCGCTATGGTATGCAAGTTTACTCGCGATGTTTTCCTTTACCGTTATAGTGCGCGGTGATTGACTATCAATACCCACATGACTCCGAAAAGTCAGAGGTGTGCCCTGGGATTTGAACTCACGACAACCATGAACATGTGTTTACCAACAGGCCACCACGCACTTGTTATTGTTGGATGTATAAATATTTAATTTGTTACACTGTATTGTAAACTGGTTTTTATAATAGCAACGCTAGTTTCTTTGTTATTTTGTGAAAACTGCCTTTAGAAGCTGTAGAAAACGGTTACTGAATCAAAATTAACATTTTATGGAATCAATAAATTGGTTCGGTGCCTGGACTGCCTCGGTGGCGTAGTGGTACTACGGTATGGTTGCAAACCTGAGGTCTCGGGTTCGAATCCCAGGTCGGGCAAAGTGATATTGGATTTTTTTATTCATTATCAGCCCGGAGTTCAGGAATTTGTGCCCGATATGGCGATAGGCTCTCGCCCCCTATCACATCGTGGGACGGAATATACAAGGCGAAACGTGGGTGTTCTGGTAGCATCTCTGCCTACCCTTTCTGGGAAAAAGGCGTGTATTTATGTATGTATGTATGTAATCAATTGGTTGGTTGTACGCGGGCTGTGAAACGAGAGGTCGCGGGTTCGATCTCCGCACCGAGACAAATGTTTGTGTGATCCACAGGTGTTTGTTTCGAGTCTGGGTTTTATTTTGTCTCTCGTAGTTCCTGATACATGACACAAGAGTGGATCTTAGTGTAGAGGCAGGACTATGTATGTGACTGTTGGGTGTCTTTATTTTTTTTCATTTTCAATACTAGATCGGTTTTTGGTTTCATAATCTGATTAGTGATTTTGAAATTGGCTATGCCTACTTATTTTGTGGTAAAATTTATGGGGAAGGAAAATATTGGTAGTACTGATATAACTTAATATTTAGTTATAATATCAATAAATGATATAAAACAATGCTTGATCGTATTTATGAGTGATGACGTAAAATAAAATATACTACACATGTTATTATGAATTCTGCTATTATTACAATGTGTCATTGAATAAAATTTATTTATTTAACTTCACGTACAAACATATAATATTTGTATAAATTTCTATGGTATGTTAAAGTCCGCCAACCCGCACTAGGCCAGCGTGGTGGACTATATCGCCTAACCACTGTCAATCGTACTCTCGATTGTAGAGGAGGCCTGTGCCCTGCAGTGGGACGTATATGGGCTGATACAGTACAATATATACAAATATATTGTAGATAGGGGGTCTTAATGCCAGAGTCATTCTCTTTCACCACCTTGAGATGGTGCAGAGATGACAGGAGTAGAAGTAAATTGTGTACACAGCAGGATATATTTATATATTTTGATACTTTCTAGTTCACTTCTCTTCTTGTCACCTATTGTGTTGTATGTAAGCTGATGGTTTTCCAATAAAAAAAAAATTAGAAAATTATTAGTAAGAAGTGCATTTCAGCAGTGGACTTCCTTTGGGTGATGGATGGATGATGTATGATAAGTAAGACGACCTTTTATACCAAAAAACACTACAATAATTATTTGATTAAATCTACTAATCAATTATAGTCTTTTGTTTTAAAATCCTTCTTACCAACTTTTTCGTTTCTAACTTAGCATCACGCACCAGATTTTAAAACAGACTTGGTGTTAAATATTATTTTTAGTCAAATAATATACACGCATATATAAGCCACACGTTTTTCCCAGAAGGGGTAGGCAGAGAAGGTACCAAGATACCAACGTTTCTCCTTGTGTGTTCCGTCTAAGAATGTGATAGGGGGCGACTCTATTGCCATATCGGGCACAAGTTCCTGACTCCGGTTTGATAATGAATAGAAAAATCTTTTACTTTTCCCGACACGGGATTCGAACCCGAGACCTTAGCGTAATCGTACTATAGTACAACTGCGCCACAGAGGCAGTCATAAATATAATGATTGAAAATCCTTCTTATAACATTTAGCTTCGAACCTACTGACCTATTAAGCAAAAGCCGATTATTACGGAAGTTAAATTAATTTTACCGTCGCGTCGCTTTAGTACGTGCGAAAATTGCTTAAAAACACAAAATGCTATTTTACAATGTCAACATTATTATTACCTTTGCCTAAAAAAGTCATATTAAAAACATAAGTCTAATAGGGAAGCATGAAAAAAATAAAAGTGCAATGCCATTCAACCATACAGCCAAACAAAACAATAAATCCTAAAAAGAACAATAATTAATTAATAACTAGTGTCAACATTGAATACGCACGGCTTAAGTAATAAAACACACAGCCACAAACAAATAATTCCAAGTGAAACCTCCACATAAACTTCACTCGCGGAATATTATTTTGAATCGAGCGCACGTGCACTCCCCTCCGCTGTTCGGGTGTTACTGGCTCGAGTTGAACTTGACAATTGATGACGTCACGCCCGCTTGCGTAAGGCTTTAATACTAATTAGTATTCATTTGTGTAATGTTTTTATTGGTGTTTTCGTAAGTCTTGGGTTAAGCGCACTGCACACCAATGATCGAAGCCTCCGGCCCGCCGGCATATGTCGGCGACTTTTTGTCGACGGGTTAGCCGGCGGCTTCAGACATTGCAAGTCGGAAAACTTTGACGGCGACATGGCAGCGGCTCGGCATATTAACGAACATTTTATTAGACAGCCTCCGTGGCGCAGTTGGTTAGAAGCCGCCTGTGAAACGAGAGGCCGCTGGTTCGATCCCCGCACCGAAACAAATGTTTGTGTGATCCACAGGTATTTGTTTCCGGTCTGGGTGTTTGTGAGACCGAAAAGTCTCTCGTGGTTTCTGATAACCACGACACAAAACTCGATCTTAGTGTGGGGTCAGAACTATGTATGTGACTGTTGGGTGTATTTATTTATTATGACGTCGACGAGCAGTGCACTTGAGTTGTAAAAATGTCATGTCGGGGGGCAATACGTGCCTTCAGCATCATGCTTTTCTTATAGGCCACCAGGTTATGCCAGCGGGTTTAGTTCGTAGAGTGCATTAGTGAAGATTCCTGTGGGAATTGGAATGTTTGTTTGATGATTGGGTATAATTTTTTGTCAAGATAATTAGAAGAATGTATGAGTTAGCAATTTCTAAAACCGGGCTGTAAAAAGAGGCAATTCCTGCGTTGAGACGAATATTTGGGGAGCCAAATATCCATCCATCAGCCACAGGAAGTCCACTGCTGAACATAGGCCTCCCCCAATGATTTCCACAGTGACCTGGAGGCAGCCTGCATCCAGCGACGTCCCGCGACCTTTACTAGGTCGTCTGACCACCTTGTGGGCGGACGTCGTACACTGCGCTTTCCGCTTCGTGGCCTCCATTCGAGAACATTTTCATTCTTTCTTCCATTCGAGAGCCAGATATAAATAATAATAAATACACGTTCAACAGTCATAGAGCAAGAACCTTTGGACGCCAGACTCGTCATTTTATAAAAGCTAAAAGTTTGTCTGCGCATATCTCTGACATAGGCATCACACGATCAGCTATTATGAAGTTCCGGTGGTGGCTTTGGAAGGTATCAGCATTAGTGTGGCAACACGAAAGAGCCATTAGATGTGTCCGGATGCCAAGGAAATCACTATTGATAGTTGCCATATTAACATATATATAATTCAGTTTTTATACAATAACGCTGTCAAAATTAAATTTTATTTAAGTTTAAAGATATTGTGAGATTGTCGATTAAATGTGTTTATATGGGAGAATAATAAGGAGTTTTAACAACCCCCTTGGCAACATCGTCAAAAGTGTGTAGTACCACTGACAAATCTTAATACTTGATCTGAGAATGATTTATATTTTATATTTGGAAATCACGGCGACTGCCTCAGTGGCGTAGTGGTACTACGGTACGGTTACAACGCTGAGGTCTCGGGTTCGAATCCCGGGTCGGGCAAAGTGATACTGGATTTTTCTATTAATTATAAGCCCGGAGTCAGGAATTTGTGCCCGATATGGCGTTAGGCTCGCCCCCTATCACATTCTGGGACGGAACAGACAAGGTGAAACGTGGATGGTCCTGGTAGTAACCAGGAGAACGTCTGCCTACCCTTTCTGGAAAAAAGGCGTGAGTTTATGTATTTGTAACTCACGTGACAGCCTGTGAATGATTACGAAGATTGGGTGATTTTAGGTTTAATCAGTGTAAGAAAGCAAAAATAAAATCAAAGACTATCATATTTATCACGAACCATCATCAAAATCACAAACCAAATATTCAACACCTGACATGACTTGGTTATGACGACACGAGACGGACCTAAAATATATATGACATGAATATGTACAAATAAAAATATTAGAAAAGTGTAAGTATCAAAATCTGTTGCGTTGAACTATAAACCAGGTAAACACTACAGATAAATGGGTTGCCAGCACTTGATTTAAAAAAAACTATATAATGCCATGTAAACAAATTATTCGACAATCTATTTAAAGGAACCTATAATTTGTCATAATTAATAATTAACTAACCAACTAACAAGTGCGCGGTGGCCTCTTGGTAACGGACCAGACTCGGCTGCCTAAATGTTCACGGTGGTTGCGGGTTCAAATCCCAGGGCACACCTCTAACTTTTCGGAGTTATGTGTGTATTGATAGTCAATCACCACGCACTTTAACGGTGAAGGAAAACATCGTGAGGAAACCTGCATACCGTAGCGATTTTAAAGAATTTCTACGGTATGTTAGTCCGCCAACCCGCACTAGGCCAGCGTGGTGGACTATATGGCCTAACCACTCTCAATCGTACTCTCGATTGTAGAGGAGCCCCGTGCCCTGCAGTGGGTCGTATATGGGCTGATACAATACAATACAATATAAAAAAATAATTAACAGCTCTGATTAAAACCAGCTTGAAAATTTTGTAATAATCACGATATTGTAAACTGGTTTCGAAAAGAGCAACACTAGAGTTTCTTGCCCGTTTTTCTCTAGTAAAAACCACTTTTCGAACCGGGTTGTAGAACAAACTGACTGATTTTAAATGATGTTGACATTTTTATGCATACATACATAAACATCACGCCTTTTCCCAGAAGGAGTAGACAGAGGTGCAACCAAGACACCCACGTTTCGCCGTATGTGTTCCGTCCCATGATGTGATAGGGAGCGATCGCCATATCGGGCACAAATTCCTGACTCCGGGCTGATAACTAATAGAAAAATCTATATCACTTTGCCCGACCCTGGATGTCATTTTTATTTGTCATTTTTCATATTCAGTGAATTCACTACACTTCATGTTCAGCACAAAGCCATTCAGTGCATCGATTAGCAAAACTCAGATGCTCTATGCAACCGAACCCAGCCGATCTTTGCCGATCTATGCCGTATCTATCTTCTACCCGAAATGCCAAATCAAACGCCGAGTACTGTACAGTGTATCATACAAGTGTAGAATACAAGTTATGAATGATATGTTAGCACAATGAACCAATTGAACAATTTATATTAAGCATAGGAAGTTTTTGAATGGAGGTCGGTAAAGGAGTATCAGATTTACTAGTAATATCAATTGATAGCCATAATGGGGTCGCCTTACTGATTACGGGCGGTCTCTATATCCTATCTATCTTTAACAAGAGCTTAAAATAGCTACCATTACTATGTCGATATAATATAATTATACAGGATGTGCAAACAAATAGCGCACTTGCTGATACAAATTTTATTAAATCGTGATTGCGTGTCTAGATTAAAATGCATTTTCATAGTGTAGTCTGATAATAACAAAAATGCCGAGAAATTAACATTTACCAACACACGTGCTTCCCCTTAACGTATTACGCCAAATAGATACCTATGTACCTCTGTAACAAATGTTAAGGCGAAGTCTATGAATGTTTTGATGTTGTTCAAAATGATTTTCACTGTTTATTTCGTTAACTATTTCATAAACGACGAAACGAGAAAATACATATATGTTAAAATCTTGTGCTTTACCCATCCCAACCGGTTTTATTCGAAAAGGTGGTGGTAATTCTTACATACATACATACATAACCACACGCCTTTTTCCCAGAAGGGGTAGGCAGAGGTGCTACTAGAACACTCACGTTTCGCCTTGTATATTCCGTCCCACGATGTGATAGGGGGCGAGCCTATCGCCATATCGGGCACAAATTCCTGACTCCGGGCTAATAATGAATAGAAAAATCCAATATCACTTTGCCCGACCCGGGATTCGAACCCGAGACCTCAGCTTTGTAATCATACCGTAGTACCACTACACCACCACGCCACCGAGGCAGTCTAATTCTAATAGTCTAGTCTAATAGTGGTAATTCTTAAAATTTTATAAGGTCATAACTCCAAAACGGATAGGTATTGGTATGAATGGGCAGGCTCGTCTGGGGTGGTACCACTGCCTCACAGAAGATCGACACGTTTCGTTTGGTCAGTGAGACTGGCGGAGGCCCAATACCCCTTTCCTCTTCTCAACCTTTTTCCTTCCCGATCAGATGGGCGCGCAACACATCTATGATCCAAGCGTTGTGGATGTTCATGGGCGGCAGTGATCACTTACCGCCAGGTGACCTGCTTGCTCGTTTGCCGAATCTATGCTATAAAAAAACCAAGACAAATGTTTGTGTGAACCACAGGTATTTGTTTCGGGTCTGGGTGTTTGTGGGACTGAAAAGTCTCTTGTAGTTTCTGATACTCACGACACAGATTCGCTCTCAGTGTGGGGTCAGGACTATATACTCGTATGTGACTGTTGGGTGTATTAATTTATTTGTTTAACTGATTGGTAAATATACGACCTAAAGGTCGCGGGACGTCGCTGGATGCAGGCTGCCTCCAACAGCTCACTGTGGAAATCATTAAGGGAAGCCTATGTTCATCAGTGGACTTCCTTTGGCTGATGGATGGTGGATGGAAATATACTGCAGTCTGCAGCAGAGTTGCTGATTCAAGTTTTTGAAGTATCAGCGTAAACAAAATAAGGAAAAAAGTGGCATAATAAAAACTAATTATTATTTAAATATAATCAAGTCTTATCGTATGTCTATAAATTCGACAGTGTGCGTCATTATGCGACAGGCAAAATAACTAACGTCATTAGTAACAGGTAAATGAATTAGGATTAAAACAATAAACATCTTATTAATAGGCTGTTATTAAACCTATTATAACCGACTTCATAGTTATTGGTTTTGTCTTCTTCGCTCAAGCTGAATCCAAAAGTCGTTTGAAAGGGACAAAACATTCGATGGCTAAAATAGGCTTAGAAACTGACTGTGAATAAGAAAATTTATTTAAATATTTAATTTAACCTTGACACGATGGTTACCGCGTCCATCATTTTAGTTTTTCAATTTCTCTTTCTTTTTTGTTAATATTTATTTCTAGTGACCAACTGTACTGACTGACTGTAGACTGCCTCGGTGGCGTAGTGGTACTACGGTATGATTGCAAAGCCGAGGTCTCGGGTTCGAATCCCGGGTCGGGGAAAGTGATATTGGATTTTTCTATTCAATATCAGCCCGGAGTCAGGAATTTGTGCCCGATATGGCGATAGGCTCGCCCCCTATCACATCGTGGGACGGAATATACAAGGCGAAACGTGGGTGTTCTGGTAGCACCTCTGCCTACCCCTTCTGGGAAAAAGGCGTGTGTTTATGTATTTATTCTGTATTAGACAGTTTGTTAATGGGTTCCAGTGGCGAAGCGTCCACACGACCTGATCCCAACCGGCTTCCCTTTAATATCATTATTGTGTCTTAAAACTTATATTCCTTACAAAGCCATGGAGAAATTATAAATATCGTTTAGAAAATAATGGCTGCAAATTTAGGACAAACACGATTCTTTTTTATAAGTATTAAACAGTATTTCGTGAAAAACTATATTAGGGCTTCGACTTGTCGTAAAAAAATGACCTTAATTATTCTCTTCTCTTCTCGGTTCTTAATTCTTATCAGCACTATTGAAAATGAAAATAATTTATTGAATCCATTAAAATGTTCAACATTATTTAGATTCAGTCATATTTTTTTTCTACCACCCGGTTCGGAAAGCGGTTTTCACTAGAGAAGAACGGGCAAGAAACTCTAGTGTTGCTCTTTTCAAAACCAGTTTACAATATCGTGATTATTACAAAAATTACAAGTTGGTCCAAATCAGAGCAGTTCATTGATAATTTGTTATAATTTGCAAGTGACATATATTTTTAATACAATATGTTTACATACTGTTTAATATGGCTGAGTGAAGTGAAGTAGCCCAGAACGAAGAATCAGTATACCTTATTTCACCAACGCAGTGAATACTCGTGAAAACCTTAGGTAATCTATAAATCAGTTACAATGTAAGCAGATCGGACAGACTAGTCCACACAAGCAGTACCCGTTCACGAGTATGACGCATGTGCCAGCCATCGGCCTCCTCAACCATGCTACAGGGAAGTGACCGACCCGGCACACGACGCCGCCGCAAGCACAGACTTTTAAGCGAGCATGACATACCTAATCGCTTACAAAGTAAAATAAAATGTGTAAAGCTACTTAATATTGTAAATCACTTCCACTACGGCAAAAGCTAGGCAATTTTTTGCTTAGAATCTCCAAGATCGTTTCAAATGCACAGAAGAGGGCACCGGGGGGCTTTGGTAAGTACAGAATTGGGTTACAGACTCAACGGTCTCCTGGATGGCAACATCGTTCCTGGACGCCCTAACGTCGGCTTAGACAGGTGAACCCAACACAACCACTCAGTTCTTCCCCATTGGGGTGGTAGCGATAATCTTTTATTTTATTTATTTATTTTACAACCAGCTGTGGTTACAAAGTTACATACACTATAGAAATACAAAAAATATTAAAAATAAAAATAACACCTTTTAAGGCTATCACAACATGTAAAAATATATGAAGTAAAATTAAAAAACAATCGTAAGAGAATTACACAATAATAAAAAAGTATAAGTGACTCACCTCAGCTTGCTCCTTCTCTCCGCCAGGGCGAGCTGCTGCGCCACCGTCAGCTTCCTCCTGATGTTAGGAGGGGGGGCGTTGGGGAAGGAGTCCCCCCCTTCATGGGCTGGCTCGTCCTCTATCCCAGGGTCCGAAGATTCATCTCCAACCGTGAAGTTGGCGTCGCTCTGAAATTACAAGTCAATTGCGGGATTATTCATTTGGGTATTTTTGAATCTTAAAAATAATTTTAACTTCTTGTCAAAGATAGATACGTTATTGAGATCAGATGTAAGACACTCGTCAAGATTCGATTAGTATTCGACACGTTCGTTGCGGGTTAGAGACAAGTAAGTCATTGATAGTCAATCACCACGCACTATAACGCTGAAGGAAAACATCGTGAGGGAACCTGCATACCATATCGATTTGCAAGAAATTCTATGGTATGTAAATCCGCCTGGCACTAGGCCAGCGTGGTGGACTATATGGCCTAACCTCTCTCAATCGGAATCTCGATTGTAGAGGAGGCCCGTGTCCTGCAATGCGACGTATATGGGCTCATACAGATACAGAAGCTATCTCTCATTCAGGTTATATACTGCAGTACCACATGAACGCATAAATGCCTCGGTGGCGCAGTTGTATTAGGGTACGATTACAAAGCTGAGGTTTTGGACTCGAATCTCGGGTCGGGCAAAGTGATATTATTTATTATCAGCCCGGAGTCAGGAATTTGTACCCGACATGGCGTTAATGCAATGGAAATGGGCGGGGCACATAGCGCGGAGAACTGATGGACGATGGGGCCAAAAAGTTCTCGAATGGAGGTCACGAAGCGGAAAGCGCAGCGTGGGACGTCCACCCACTAGGTGGTCAGACGACCTGGTAAAGGTCGCGGGACGTCGCTGGATGCAGGCTGCCTCCTACAGGTTACTGTAGTAATAATTAAAGGAGGCCTATGTTCAGCAGTGAACTTCCTTTGGCTGGTGAGTGGTGGATGGATGGACGATGAATGGCGATAGGCTCGCCCCCTATCACATCGTGAGACGGAATACATAAGGTGAAACGTGGATGTCCTGGTTGCACCTCCGCCTACCCCTTCTGGGAAAAAGGCATGGGTTTATGTATGTAAGTATGTACCTGACAGATGAAAGACCTAGATGACAGGATGATGATATAAATATAATGACGAGTGTGCGGCCTGCGGGATAGCGTCTAGGGTAACTTACGTTCTCCTCGGTTCTTCCGTCATCGGAGCCGATCTTCTCGAAGTTGTCGCTGTCGCTGGAGGAGTGGGCTTGCTCCGGATGGTTCTGCTGGCCCTCATCCGCCATCACTTGCTCTGGAACATGGTGAAAATAGTATTAAATCGTAAGACATACATAGATAAACTCACGCCTCCCTCCAAGGGGTAGGTACTTGGGTAGAGGTGACACCATGACATCGGGCACAAACTCAACGAGACGAAAAATCCAATATCACTTTGCCCAACCCGGGAATCGAACCCGAGACCTCAGCATTGCAACCGTACCGAGGCAATCGAGTAAATCATTAAGCACCTGTTCATAAAATAGGCCCGTGCCCACCAGTGGGACGAATATGTGCCGATAGTACAGCATAGTACATCCAATCTTCTTTAATTAAATCAATTTTCTGATTATTAATATTACAGATATTATTGATAACTCCAAGGTGCGCCTAGGCAAAGACAAGACCTGTGACCCATACATACATACATAACCACACGCCTTTTTCCCAGAAGGGGTAGGCAGAGGTGCTACTAGAACACCCACGTTTCGCCTTGTATATTCCGTCCCACGATGTGATAGGGGGCGAGCCTATCGCCATATCGGGCACAAATTCCTGACTCCGGGCTAATAATGAATAGAAAAATCCAATATCACTTTGCCCGACCCGGGATTCGAACCCGAGACCTCAGCTTTGCAATCATACCGTAGTACCACTACGCCACCGAGGCAGTCACACCTGTGACCCAAGCTGTTCTTACTGCTGCTAACTGCGTCAATGCTCTCTTTAATACATAATATTACTTATTATCACATAATTACTGTATTGAAGTACAAGTGCGTGGTGGCCTGTTGGTAACGGACCAGACGCGGCTGCCTACATGTTCACGGTGGTCGCGGGTTCAAATCCCAGGGCACACCTCTGACTTTTCGGAGTCATGTGTGTATTGATAGTCAATCACCACGCACTATAACGGTGAAGGAAAACATCGTGAGGAAACCTGCATACTATAGCGATTTGTATTTCTCTATGGTATGTAAAAGTCCGCCAACCCGCACTAGGCCAGCGTGGTGGACTATATGGCCCGTGCCCTGCAGTGGGTCGTATATGGGCTGATACAATACTGTATTGATAGTCAATTACCACACACTTTGACGGTGCAAACATCGTGAGTTAACATGCATACCGTAGCGATTTGTAAGAATCTGGAAGTGGAAGAGCTACGCTGTTTTCATTCATGACTCAGCAGGAATGGGCAGGCTCTAATAGAGATATTTTCATAATTTTACAACTTAAAAATAGAAGTTTACTTAATTCGTCGATGTCGCGTTGTATATATTTACATATATACATAGATGCCGCGAGTACACGCTTCACGTATCCAAAGTAAGTTTGGTTTACTTCAACGATGTTACCTTTAGTCCTGCCGTTTTTTGACAATTTTAATTCGAATGCGATGATATTATAAGGTTCTTCAAAACATAGTTAACTGTAAGTCGTACTGTATCAGACAGATACGTCCCACTGCAGGGCACGAGCCTCCTCTACAATCGAGAGTACGGTACAAACTGTAAGTCGGTTTCGCTCAAATTGAGAATTTTTTTCGCTATACTGGAAATTACTTTAGAAAATGGTAGAGCCACGCTGTTGTCAGCCATGACTCAGCATGAATGGGCAGGCTCGTTCGGGGTGGTACCGCTGTCTCACAGGAAATCGACCTGAAGCAACAGCTTCGCTGACGCCTTTCGTTCGGTGAGCGAGATTGTCGGATGCCCAATACCCCTTTCCCCTTCCCATCCTTTATCCTCCTCGCTTCCCTTACAATTGGTCCGGCAACACATCCATGATCCAGCGTTGTGGATGTTCATGGGTAGTAGTGATCATGCCATCAGGTGACCTGTTTGCTCGTTTGCCGGACCTAGGCAATAAAAAAAAGGATTTCTTTGTATGTTAAGTCCGCCAACCTGCATTAAGTCAGCGTGGTGACTCAGTCATATAGTCATATGCCCTAACTCCGCTCCATCGTACTCTCGATTGTAGAGGAGGCTCGTGCCCTGTAGGTCGTATATGGGCTGATATAGAACCAATATGCTTCTAGCCCAATTCTCTATTTAACCTTTAAGTGTTCCTTTTATTTTTATTATAGGTTTAAATTAATAATTCACATAACCCAAAACTAATCTACCATTCTACAAAATAATATTGTACAGTAGTTTTGAATATAATGTGAAAATTAAATACATTGCCTCTGTGGCGTAGTTGTACTACGGTACGATTACAAAGCTGAAGTCTCGGGATCGAATCCCTCGTCGGGCAAAGTGACATTGGATTTTTCTATTCATTATCAGCCCGGAGTCAGGAACTTGTGCTCGATATGGCGATAGGCTTGCCCTCTACCACATCGTGGGACGGAATACACAGGACGAAACGTGGGTGTCCTGGTTGCACCTCTGCCTACCCCGTCTATAAAGGCGTGACGTTTATGTATCAATTAATCAATCAATCCATCAGCCAAAGGAAGTCCACTGCTGAACTCTCTCAATGATTTCCACAGTGCCCTGTTGGAGGCAGCCTGCATGCAGCGACGTTCCGCGACCTTTACCAGGTCGTCTGACCACCTTTTGGGTGGACGTTTATGTATGTATGTATATATGAAAATAATACACATAACCATAACCTTTATGAAATTTAATAATAAAATCCATCAATAAAATTCTCGGTGTGAGAAATTCCGATAAATAGAGACGCTGTACGGATGTCTGAGAGGGTATTAGGGGCCGAGAATTCCTTAATGAAAACGCTTGGGATTCCGATAAACGCGCCGCATTGAATTTCCACCACAATCGGTGTAATTGTTTTACGCTTATTCTGTCTATTTTATGTTCAATTTGAAGCTCTATATAGAAATTGCGAAGTAAACTTAAAGGCTAAGGATCTCTATTTTTTATTTACTTAAAAAGCTCAGTGCTCTAAGTCTTAGGTTAGCTGGAGGTTGCAGGAAGTCGCTGGATACAGGCAGCTTCCAACAGGTCTATGTTCTATTGAGCAGTAGACTTCCTGTGGGCTGTGTGCTCTATCTAGACAGAGTCTACTAAGTAAACTTAAAAACCTAGGTATTTTGAAGTTTAAGCTTTTGGTGCCTTTGGCAAAAATTATGACGGTGAAATTTTGACGTTACAGGCGTACACCGACAGTCAAAAATGCGACGTGATGAAGTTTGCTATTAACTGTCTGTCAAATTTCAGTAAAAACTCATAACTATATACAAATTAGGTTCTTAGGTATACATACATCTACAATACGTAATTTACATGTATAAAAATGTTATATAATGAGTTTTTCTTTAACTTAATAATACACACAAGAGACACATAGTTAATTCACACAAAATTAAAAGTCTTGTGTCAAACAGAAACTCCGAAACTTCTCGCTCGCTTGACAGACCGTGAACTTGTAGATTGCACAAAAATTTGCCTCGAACCCGCGGCCTTTCGTTTCACAGCCGGCGTCTAACCAACTGCGCCACGGAAGCCGTCAGAGATCTTTAGGTTATCGAATCGCAATATGCGAGCATGCACCTATGTATTTGCAATCATTTATTTATAATTCGTTATCGCTTGATGATGGAAAATATCGCCAATAAATGTCCGGTTTTGTATCCACGCGTTACTTGTAAAGTGCCTGGTGGCCTGTTAGTAACGGACCGGACGCGGCTGCCAACATGTTCACGGTGGTCGCGGGTTCAAATCCCAGGGCACACCTCTGACTTTTCGGAGTTATGTGTGTATAATTATCACCACACTCAATAACGGTGAAGGAAAACATTGTGAGGAAACCTGAATAGAGGAATTTGTAAGATTTTTTTATAGTATGTGAAGTCAGCCTGGTGCTAGGACTACGTCGTGGATTTTTTATTGCATAGGTCCAGCAAACGAGCAAACACCTGAGCAGTCACCTGATGGTCAAAATTATTTCAAAAGTCGTTCGTAAGGGACAAAACATTCTTTAACTAATTTAATAGGTTTTAAAACTGTCTATGAATAAGGCCTGTAGGCTATTTATCCCCGTAGCTTGATGATCCAAACCATCTCGGCGCGAACTAAAAAGTTCGCAAATTATTTTTTGTGCCGCACTGTGAAGCTGTGGAATTATTTGCCGTCACACGTGTTCCCTCCTTCCTATAATCCAGGGTCCTTCCGCCGTAGTGTGAAGAAGCATCTCAGCAAGCCGGCATAATTGTGTCGAATGGTATGGGACCGCCGTCTGATGCCATTCGATACTCTGTCTGGACGGCATTTGCGCTTACCATCAAGTGCAGTGCAGTCATTATGCCGTGGAAAACATTGAAATAAATAGGTCGTCTTCTGTCGCGGACAGCACTGTCATAATAAATAATACACCCGGCAGTCCATACGTAGCCCTGGCCTCACACTAAGATCAAGTCGCAAAATAGTATAAAACTTTACCTCGTCACCAAACGTCCTTACTAACCAAGTGACAGAAGGAAGTGTGGAATTGTCCACGTGTTATTGTAACATATCATGCTGGGTTATCTGGAGTCAAGTGTCAGCGGCAGCGTCGGTGAAGGTGAATTCGGACGGCAAATGTTACTTGAAGGGCATTTGATACGAGCTTTCTTTATCGTGCCGATCTGGACTGCGGTGTCACTGAGACGATGACAATTGTTGGATGACCTAGCTCTGACATTTGTGGTGCTTGTGTCTTAGTTGTAAACTTTTGTGTAAGTTCGTAATTAAATGAAATGAAATCAAAATAATTTATTGCACCTGTAAAAATGTTCAACATCATTTAGATTCAATATTTTTTTTATTCTACTAGAGAAGAACGGGCAGGAAACTCTAGTGTTGCTCTTTTCAAAACCAGTTTTCAATACAGTGATAATTATCTACAAAAGTTACAAGTTGTTGTACTGTATCAGCCTATGTATGTCCTACTGCAGGGCACAAGCCTCCTCTACAATCGATCCGTTTGAGAGTGGTTAGTACAGTCCACCACGCTGGCCTAGTGCCAGGCGGACTTTACATACCAAAGACAAAATCTTACAAATCTAGAGACTATATAGCGCCAACTGCTAATTTTCTATGGTATGTGAAATCCGCCAACTCGCACTAAACCGGCGCGTACTACGGCTCAAGCCGTATCAAAAGAACTTTATATTATAGAAAAGTCACTTTGCCCGACTCGGGACTTGAACCCGAGATCTCAGCGTTGTAATCGAACCGTAGTATATTATAGCACTCACGCAAGTATATTCAAGTAGAATTCAAACGGTTAATTTAGTCCATAAAGGTTTGATGTCAGGCAGTCGGTCACAAAATTATAATCCAAATCATCTAGGCTGTCATAAAGGCGAAAGTTTGTGTGTTTGTTACTTCTTCACGCCCAAACGGCTGAACCGATTTTGATGAAATTTGGTATGGAGGTAGCTGATACCGTGGATTAACACAAGTTACTTTTTATGCCGAAAAATATAATGTTCCCATGGGATAATCAAGGAGTCTTCCCACTCAAACGGCTGGACTTATTTTAATAACATTTAGTACGGAGGTAGCTGACACCTTGAATTAATGAATAGGTTACTTTGTATCCCGAAAATGTGCTGTTCACGTGAGATGAGCAAGGAATTCGAAAAGGTATTAAATATTATTTCAAACTCAAAAGGATGGTTTTGGATAGAATATAGAGTGGATGAAATGGGATATAGGAGGACAGGATTGCATGCCTTAAGTCATGGAACAGATTTAGACGGGACATGACGGGATATAACGGTACGAGATGAGGAAAGCAGTATGAAAGACGGCAGTCACGTTGAGTTTATATTAAACAGTACCCGAAATAATACGCATATATGTCTGATGTGGACTCAAAAAGTGTCAGCACCCGGGCGAAGCCGGGTCGGGCCGCTAGTTATACTCGTACAATATGACCGAATGTTATGATGCATTTATCCCTTGTAATTGGACAAAAGAAGATCTCTGATACAACGTCAAATTCCATATAACGGTCGAGGAAAATATCGTGAAAGAAACCAAATCAAAGCGCGATTTTAGATAATTTCTATGGTATGTAAAATCCCCCTCTGATATTGGATTTTTCTGTTCATTATCAGCCCGGAGTCAGGAATTTGTATCCAATATGGCGATAGGCTTGCCAGCTATCACATCATGGGACGGAACACATACGGGGAAACGTGGGTATCCTGGTTGCACATTTGCCTACCCCTTCTGGGGAAAAGACGTGATGTTTATGTATATATGAAAAATCCGCCAACCCGCACTAGGCCAGCGTGGTGGACTATACGGCCTAACCACTCTCAATCTTACTCTCGATTGTAGAGGAGACAGGTGTACAGAGGGACGTATATGGGCTGATACAGGAAGTTAGATAACAAAGTATTGGTAACATATTCGCATGCCTGGGTACCGACCGTGCACAGCGGTTAAAGAGCCGTTGTATCATAGTGAGTCACGTGTGTCGCGTGTCGGGCTCGCATGTGATTGACAGCCTCCAACGAGAGGCTGCGGATTCGATCCCCGCATCGGAACAAATATTTGTGTGAACCACAAGTATTTGTTTCAGGTCTGGGTGTTTGTGAGACCGAAGTCTCTCGTAGTTTCTGATACCCATTTCAGAATATTCTTAGTGTGAGGTCAGGACTATGTATGTAACTGATGGGTGTATTTATTTATTTCATTTATTACCGAGTGCAACATGTATTGAGACGCGAAAGATAGTTGATATCTTAATGGATATTCTGGACTGCACTGAACCTAACATCAGACGCGTAGCCACTGATTCGTTACCGTTTCGACATTCAACATCGCAGAACATTTTTTATTTTCTTTTAATTCCATAGGTCCGGCAAACTGTCAAACAGCCAACAGTTCACCTGATAGATGGTCACTGCCGCCCATGAGCATCTACAACGTTGGATCATGGATGTGTTGCCGATGATACCTAATACCTCTCAGGTCAAAAAATTTTCACCCGCTTTGCTGCGGAGAGAAGTGGACAATTATTTGTTTCCAACTCATTTTTTTATTGCATAGGTCCGGCAAACGAGATAACAGGTCACCTGATGGTAAGTGATCACTGAACATGAACATCCACAACGCTGGATCATGGATGTGCTGCCGGCGCGATTGGGAGGGGAGTTGGAAGGAAAAAGATTAGGAAGAGGGAAGAGTTATTGGTCTTCCGACAATCTCACTCACCGAACGAAACGCGACAGCTGAGCAGTCGCTCCACGTCGATTTACTGTGAGACAGTGGTACCGCGGAAGAGCCTGCCCATTCATACTAAGTCAAGACCAACAGCATGGCTCTACCACTCCCAAAACTCCTCCTATTGTTTTTCTTATTGGTTAATTTAAAGAAAAAAGTTAAAGACAAGCTAGTGTTATTAAAAGACTCGCCGAGCTCAGGAGCCCGATGCCAATTGTTTGCCGTTGATC
The DNA here is from genome assembly GCA_033459515.1 of Theretra japonica. Lineage (NCBI taxonomy): Eukaryota > Metazoa > Arthropoda > Insecta > Lepidoptera > Sphingidae > Theretra > Theretra japonica. Next base: position 1,776,687 of record CM065952.1, read on the forward strand.
CTGGCTGACAGGAGTTACAGTGGTGGATGTGTGGGGCTATGTATCTGCTATTCCACAAAGGATAAAGACGTGATAAGAATTAACAAAGATGAGATAAATATCTCAAACTTGACCAGGAGAGTCTTTTTCGATGTCACATGTAAATGATTGCCCTGGTGGCGCAGTTGTACTACGGTATGATTGCAAAGCTGAGGTCTCGGGTTCGAATCCCGGGTCGGGCAAAGTGGTATTGGATTTTTCTATTCATTATCAGCCTGAAGTCAGGAATTTGTGCCCGATATGGCGATAGGCTCGCTCCATATCACATCGTGGAACGGATAATATAAGGTGAAATGTAGGTGTCCTGGTTATACCTCTGCCTTCCCCTTCTGGGGAAAATGCGTAAGTTTATGTATCTAATATGTATATATGTAAATGCGTACCTAGACAATTCGATCATGAAAGAATATCGTAATTAAACCTAAGATTTTTGTAAAACGTCATTGAATAAAACCGATTTATCTGAATTTATACATAAATTTACAGTCATGCGGAATGTCGGAAGTTTTGACAGCCTCTGTGGCTGATTGGTGAGACGCCGACTGTGAAACAAGAAGCCGCGGGTTCGATCCCCGCACCCAGACAAATTATTGTTTCACTGTTTAAAAATTGACTATTGAAAATAACATATTGGGTGTAAAAAAGGAATTGCTTGGATACCTCAATATCGATTATAAAAGACAACATTACAATACTGATACATCGGTATTCAGTGAAACAATCACTTATTTTCAGGTAGAGTCAATCATTTTGTACTTTTTATACCAGAAAAAATATTTAAAAAAATTAAATCGACTTCAAAGTGTACTTACTAAATGGAGAGAAATAAAAATAATATTTTATTAAATCTAAATTACCTAAATATGCCTATATGAGGTCTTGTTCTTGAGGTATTATATACTTTAAAATATGCATGGACAAACATACATACATTTATGAAATTTGGCACACGTGTCCAGAAGCTGGTAAAGACCAACATATTCACAAACAATCTAATTCTGACGAAATCACATACACACACATCGAATTGATAGTCTCCTTTTTTTGAAGTCGATTAAAAAAGGCTTTTTTCAGAGTTTTTCCCTACGATATTACACGGGAATTTCTCAATAACGGAACATTCGATTTCATTAGAAAAAAATGTCTCCTTAACATATTATGTGTAGTAAATTTAAAATGTAGCATTATATGCAAATATGTCGCGTGGTGGGGTCAGGCAGAGTCACTATTGTCATTTGTTATTCAAATTTCAAACAAGGCGGGCGTAGCGATAACCGACGTCATTTTTAATAAGAAAATTATTCAATGAAATATCGATTATTTCCTTACGCACAATAAACGTGGTCGGTATAGTTTTTGCGACGTTACAATCTCAGATATTATATTTTAAAATATCAATTTGCCTTAATTATACGGGATAAAATGTAAGTGATTTTATTTTGGTTTGAGTAAAATAAATTTAATTAACTAATAATTGCTCTTTAATCGTGAGATTCCATCGATATGATTCGATTAAAATGTAAGAACGAACCCTACGTAGTACGTTCCAATTTCAAAATTCCACCTTACTACCCACGTCAAAATTTCAAAACAAAACACACTCACCAGCTTCTTTTTTCCTCCGTCTAAAAACTAAATTTAATATATACCAAATAGCACAAATGATGAACAAAACTAAGAATACCATAAAAATCACTACACAACACAAACGATGTACATAATTATGAATGTTGAAAACCCGCCGTGTTCCCGCCAATACGGCAGCCGACTGTCATTCCCGCGCGACAAACAGGGAATATGAAACCAAACAAATTCCCATTCGCTCAATTATTACCCGTCGATATCAATGATTAATTAAAAGTAAACATGTCACGCATTCACGACGTTCTATTTTATTTATCCACATAATATGCGCACGCGAGGTTACTACACGGGATGACACCGAATTTTGCACTGAAAGCCGCTTTGACCTTGTCTCGAATTAGACGGACGTTTTGTATTGTAATTGTCAAGCGCTGCGTTGAGCGCTTTTTCCGCTGAATGCGTTATCAGTGTCGTACGATCCTGCGTGATATAGATGATAATAGAGCCACTTTAAAATCATCTGAGAATGAAACGATGTGGTGTGCCGCTGCCAAATAAAATTACAAGTGTTGTGATGTTTGTTATAACCTAAAATCAGCATGTTTGATAAGGCAAGGTCGGCCGGGAATCCGGATTTCGGCAGAACACGCGCGTTGGGCCTGTCAAGTTTTTTTTAACTTATAATTACTTCGGACCGGTAACTTACAAATGAGTTACGACGCGTTAAATTTAAGTGGTCATGTTCTAAGTTCTAACTACTCTGAGACAAAATCTTAATTGAATAGGTACCTGCTATACAAAAATCGCGATACAATCAATACATTCAACATTTCGAAAAGCGAAATACTGAAGAAAGAAAACAAAAATAATATAGAGTAAAGAGTTCGTAGTTTTTTACCAAATAAAAAAAAAATCCATTAAAAATTATCCAAATTGAAATACGCAATTTTCGTAATAAACAACATTGTACACACACGCATACCCATACAAAACTGTTACAAGAATTGCCGTAATACTACGAGTTGGTATAATTTGCATTTTTGTGTGATAAAAATAAAAGTGTTTGACCACGTGCGCCGCAGAATGTAAATTGTCATTGAGTAAATGCATTTGAAAGTAAAAAGATTACATACTCGTATATACATAGGTATTAGGCATATAAACTTACGCTACTTTCCCAGAGGGGTAGGCAGAAGTGCTACGCACACCCACGTTTCGTGTTGGGTGTTCTGTCCCATGATGTGATAGGATGCGAGCCTATCGTCATATAGGGCACATATTCCTGACTCCGGGCTGATAATTAATGAATAGAAAATTCCGATATCACTTTGCCGGACTCGGGATCCCAACTCGAGACCTTAGTTTTGTAATCGTAAAGTGTAGTACAACTGTGCTACCGAGGCAGTTGCAGGTACTACAAAAAGATCAATGACCTGAGTAACGTTGCCGGTTGTCATTCTTAATCCAACGTAGGTACAGTGAAGAAACTACAACATTAAACTAAAACATTTCAAGAGTGATAAAGTCACGCTGTTGTCAGTCATAACTCAGCATGAATGGGCAAGCTCGTCTGGGGCGGTACCACTGCCTCACAGGAGACCGACATGAACTGACATCCATTGAAGTTTAGACAGCCTCCGTGGCGCAGTTGGTTGGACGCTGGCTGTGAAACGAGAAGCTCCGGGTTCGATCCTCGCACCGAAACAAATATTTGTGAGGCCTACAAGTACTTGTCTCGGGTCTGGGCGTTTGTGAGACCGAAAAGTCTCTCGTAGTTTCTGATACCCACGACACAAGACTTAATTGATCTTAATGTGGGTTCAGGACTATGTATTTGACTGTTGGGTGTATTTATTATTTAATTCTTAATAAACATAGTTTTTTATGTTTTCATTTTAATTCGAATGCACGCATAACATTGGCTTAACCTAAGAATGATAACGCGTGACGACGCACCCACACAAAGGCATACATTGACGATGTACACTATAATTAAACTCTCCAATTAATATGATACACGATATAGCCATATTGTATATCATTTTTATAGTAACACTGAATAGGGATCTCTATCTAAAGGGTTACTCTTTGATTCGAAAAGAAACTCGAATGTTCGGACGTTCAACGTCTGCAGTGCGTTTTTAATTTCCACTTCCCAAAATCAACACTATTCTCTACGATACTTATCGTTCACTCCGAGCTAAGACTATAGTTAAGACGTACGATAGAGGATTCGATCATTTTGTGGAGTACCTAGGCACATTCTTACAGTTCTATGTGCGACGTCCGAAGTTTCGAGTTTCGTTTCGGATCATAGAGTAACCCCACTATAGGGCACGTGCCTCCTCTATAATCGAGAGTACGATTGAGAGGGGTTCGACCAAATAGTCCACCACGCTGGACGCTGGCCTAGTGCAGGTTGGCGGACTTTACATATCATTCATTTACAACTCGCTATGGTATGTAGGTTTCCTTACGTTTTCCTTCACTGTTATAGTGCGTGGTGATTGACAATCAATACACACATGACTCCGAAAAGTCAGAGGTGTGCCCTGGGATTTGAACCCGCGACTACCGTCAATATGTTGGCTGCCGCGTCTGGTCCATTACCAACAGGTCACCACGCACTTGTGTCAGGAGTGTTACACATTGAAATGAAACTAATTTTTACTGATTTTATTGCGAATTTGGTTTACTTTTTAACCGACTTCAAAAAAAGGAGATTATCAATTCAATGTGTATGTATGTAATTTTGTCTGAATTAAACGATTTTTGGATATGTTGGTCTATACCAGCTTCTGAGCACGTGTGCCAAATTTCATAAATGTATGTATGCTTGTATGTTTGTCCACGCATATCTCAAAAAGTATGAGACGGATTGCAAAAATTATTTTTCCTTTTCGTTTCGTTTTTGAGATAGAGCAGGGGAACCCAACCTTTTGCAATCCGCGGCGCACATAGGTACATGTTTACTATTTTGTCTCGGCACCCTAATTTATCTAGCTGGTTGAAATGTAAAATGATACTAGTTCGATAAATAGACACAAAATTTGAAATTCAGAGAGAGAATTTCTTCGCGGCGCTCTTCTACTTTCCACAGCGCGGCGCGACGCACCAGGACGCACACTTTAGGACACCATGAGATAGGTAAAGAGTACAGTTTGTATTATTCACTAGGAAAACTTCATAAAGTAGTTTAAATTACTGCTATAGAAATTTAAAAAATGAAGAAGCAAAAAATAATTTTAAAAAATTAAACCGACTTCAAAAGTGAAATGAAAAGAGAGAAATAAAACTAATCTTTTATTAAATCTATAATACCTAAATATGCAATCATTTTTGTTTTGAGGTCGGTGCCAGCTGGCCTACTACAAGCTGTACGGATAAAACCGCGAGGCATAGCTGATCGCCTCAACACGTTGGTCTGATCAGATCCGCAACACTCTCGACTCTACAATTAACAGCACCCTTCACACCGCTGGGGAGAGAATCAAATGGAGAAAGCTGGTCCGAGGGAAAGTGATGCAGAAGGGAGGTCACGACCCTCAATACTGAGGAATACGACGCAAGAAGGAGTTTCATCTATGTATCGCGCGGAGATTGATAGTTAGAAAAATACAGCAGCATTAACTATTAAGTTCGTCTTTGTGAATTTCATATACGTTTATTAAATAATTAAATCTACATACCAAAGATTTTTGTTGTTGTGAATTCTCCGCACTCTTAGGGAAAATCCTGAATGATAAGAAAAGGAAAATAAAAGGGTTTTCCTGCACGACACGTTCATCTTATCGACCATTTTTTTATTATTTTCTTATTCTGGCACGGCACAGTGACTGCATTGCACCTGATGGTAAATGCAAATGCCGTCCAGACAGAGTATCGCATGGCATCACACGGCGGTCTCATGCCTTTTCACGCTACGGTGGAAGGATCCAGGATTATGAGGAGAGAACACGTGTCATGGCAAACCGTTCTGAAGCATGGCTGTGCAGCAGAGAAAATAATTGGAGAACCTTTTGGTTCGCGGCGAGATGGTTTGAACCGTCAAGCTTTGGCTCCGCCAGCCAGCACGCGTGATTCTGTTATGTTAAGGAAAATATATACCTAGACGATAGACAATAAAATATAAAGTTTGAGTTTAAATATCTGTACGAGTTTCGAACCTACAAGTTCTCTACAAAGCCAGTTTTTGTCGTCGAACCAGTTGGTCGTAAAATTGGTTGATTAATCAAAATCTTTTTAGTTTGGTACCTAGTAGGTATTTCACGATTGATGAGATAGGTTGATGGTATTTAAAAGGGTATATTACCTACTGAATAGTCTTCCAGTGCAGTCTTGCGTTTTATTAACACTTAGGAATTACTTATAGTCCATACGAAGTAACAATTTATAAGCAAGTACGCGCAGGACATTTATTTTATTTTCATCCGGTAAATAAAAGAAAGTTGAAGCTAGTTGGTTTTCCCCATGGTTTTTCCATTAAATGTATTTAAGATGGTAGTAAATGTATATTCAAAACATGGCAATATTTTTCTTTTCAAAAATACTTAAAAGTTGCAACTGCCGTATTCAAATTGACAATTATCTAATTGAAAGAATTGCAAAACTAGTGAAAGCGAGGAGAAATATATAAATCTAAACATATTTTTAATATATTTTTATTCTGAACATTTATTATCGAGTAAATTTCATTAAAAATAGTAGAAATAAATTGGTATTTTATTTACTTTATGGCAACACTAAACTATTTGACGTTTCGTGGCTAATGCCAAAAGTAGAAAAAAACTGAACTGTGAAGTGATACGTAAGGACGTAATATTTCCTAAGTGAAATTATATGCTTTTACAAAAAATATAGTAATAGTTGTGATATTTTATTTGAAATAATTTGAATGTATTATCGTGCGTGATAGTTACTGTTGTCACAACGACATGATTATAGAAAACCCGGACATTTTCAAATCGTGGTTGACGTCCATATTGGAGCCACTGTAAGTACATGAGCTGCCATCTTAATTTTTTATTTACATAAATTTCATTACTCTCATAACTCTTTACATTTACGCGATAATATTGGTTATACCCCGTGCAAATAATTTCACCATTACGGAAAATTCCATAGGTACGTGACGTATCAAATTACAATTTCGCAACTTATTTTCGTTTAGTTCATTACACATGGCCATATTATGAATGCATTTTCTATTGCCGCATTATCTGGATAATGCTAGAGCGTGTTGAAACTCCATCAATTACGTGCAATATCACGTCACGCTTGTTTTTAGTGTCGAAAGTCGATTTATTCTTGGAATTAAAAACTTATTTTGCAGATTGCATTTTAAATTTGGAAACTGTGGAGAATCATTTCGAAATAGCCGTATTTTTCTACTGTAATAGTTTTAAATGAGTAACTTTGCAGGAGGTGGGAATGCGTTATTTTTGTTCTGAATCTTCCGTCAGATCTAGTGTTATCTAAGAACAGCTATGCGTAATCGCTCGTAAGGTTATGGCGGGAGATTTGATATTCCGAGTGTCTCGCCGTCATTTGGAAAGTTTACTATAATTTTAGTTTTGATGTGAGCTTAGACAATTTTCCGCCTGACCTTGTTACGCGTACAGTCAGTCTAAAATACTAAAGCCCTATTGGAGAATAATTTGACTAATAAATTTACACCTGTCTGCCTGCTTGACATAAGCTCTTTTGGGAGTAGTCATGTGGCTTATCAAGTTGAACTAATGCTGTTAGCAGACTTCATGCGTTGGTAATTCTTGTGAAGAACTCTCAGGGACATACCTGAGTGAATACAACCTACATAGATAATACTAGATTATTTTTATATTAACTCTGAAGATATTTGTAACTTTAAAAAACATGCATTCAGGTTTTTAAGTCATGTTATTCTTAAGCTCGGGAGTTCAGTTCTCAATACCTTCATGGCACACCACATGTTATAAAGATGTTACATATTTTATTAGTATGCACAAAGTGGGCCCTGCTGGACATGTCAAAAATTCAGGAGAGAGGAGGAAGCCATAGTATATATTAGTAATAGGAAATAATAATAATATGAAACCTTTTTAATGTGTACCTATTTGCATTAAACATTTATTTGTGTTTTGGATCTTATTATTATCGTAATTGATATAATATTCTTACCTAACTGTGTTATCGCAGGTTTTATTTTATCAAACTTTGATAATGTTGAATTAATTTATTGTAGTGGTTATTTTTGTTACTTAATTTTGCCTATGTAATGTAATTTCTTGATATAAAATTGTGCTGCATTTTTTTTTTTAAAGTACCATAATTCTCATACAACAGATGTTTAAGGCTATGGATGCAGCCTTACCAAAAAAGGCAGAAGGAATTGGATGTTTTTCTTATTGTGCCCAGAATACTGAGTTAACCAGATACTTAGTACATCATTCCTGCCTACTGTAGTAATTTGTAAGAATTTCAATGGTATGTAAAGTCCACCAACCTGAATGCAGCCAGCGTGGTGGGCTATATGGTCTAACCCCTCTCACATAGTCTCGATTGTAGAGGAAGCCCGGGCACTGCAGTGGAACATATGGGCTGGTACAGATACAGATTCATAACTATAAATAAATAAATACACCCAACAGTCACATACATAGTCCTGACTCCACACTAAGATCTAGTCTTGTGTCATGGGTATCAGGTTTCGTCTCACAAACACCCAGACCCGAAACAAATATCTGTGGATCACACAAATATTAGTCTCGTTTCGGGTATCGAATCAGCGGCCCCACTATGATTATAGATACTAGATTTCATACCATAAGTCGACTCTACAATGTTTTTTTAAATGTGCTAAAATGTATTGCAAATTTTTGTCCCATGTCAAATTTCTATTTCCTGGTTATTTTCTTAGCAACTTACAAAAATTTTTCTACATATTATGTTGTCAATATACTTGAACAATTTGGTAGGGACTAAATAGGTCTGACTTATGCCAGCTTCTAAATAAAAATCATGTTAGGAGGCTTCTATAACAGTTATGTATAAAAAATTCAGACAATTTTGATATAAAGGTTGCAGAAGGTGCAGTGATCCATAAAACTGTTTCGGAACTCCCCTTATCTTGATAAAAGCTATTTTATTAATTTCCTCTAATAGCCACAGTCTCTCGTCACTCTCAATCGATTCTTTCGATTGTAGAGTAGGCCCTTGCCGAGCAGTGGGACGTATACGGGCTGATAAAAAAAAAATAGCCACATCTATAGCAATGTCATTAGGTGGTCAGATGACCTGGTAACGGTCGCGGGATGTTGCTGGATGCAGGCTGCTTCCATCAGGTTAGTGTGGAAATCATTGGGAGAGGCCTATGTTCAGCAGTGGACACCTTTGGCTGATGGATTGGATTGGATAGCAATGTAGGTTTATGGTCAATAGTAAACATTCATCAAATCTAAATCTAATTGATACCCCAAGTCACAAGCGATGCCAAGTTGGGTAGAAGACTTAGACTTTTAAGTTTAGTTGGAGCGAAGAAGACAAAACATTCGACAACTGAAAGAGGTTTATAAACTGTATGAATAAGGCTGTTAAATTGATTGAACATTCTACAAAATGAAATTGAAATGAAAGTGCCTGGTGGCCTGTTGGTAAACTGACCAGTAGCGGCTGCCATCATGTTCACGGTAGTTGCGGGTTCAAATCCTAGGGCACACCTCTGACTTTTTCTGAGTCATGTGTGCATTGATAATCAATCGCCACACATTATAACAATGAAGGAAAACATGAGGAAACCTGCGTACCATAACATTTGCAAGAATGTCTGTGGTATGCAAAGTCTGCCAATCAGCACTAGGCCAGCATAGTGGACTATATGTCCTAACCCATCACCATCGTACTCTCGATTGTAGAGGAGGCTCGTGCCCTTCAGTGGGACGTATATGGGCTGCTACAGTACAGTAATTATTACAATATGTTATGGAGTGTACAACTTAGAGATATGTAAAAAATAATGCTTGACCAATGCACAATACTATCGTGTGATAGTATTACAAACATGATTAACGATGCATCTATTTATAATGTTTGCCTCCGCGGTTCTATCAGTTTCGAGCTGATTTGCGCTATAATTAGATCTCTGTGTGAGCCGCATGCATTTTTGTACTGTTACCGTTTAGTTTTACGTGGGGTATCACACGTAGCGAATAAATAAAAATATATATAAATAAATACATAATTACACTCCTGCTGCAGCAAGCTGGCCAAAAAAACCTGGACGTAGAAGTTTGATCCACGCAGGATAATGCCAGCGTATAAATAGGTAGTGATGAAGTAGCGAATTTAGAAAAATAAACAATTGTTTAATACAACATTATACAATGAAAACGAAGCCTAGTTTATATGCGGTAGAGCCACTCTGTTGTCATTCATGACTCATGAATGGGCAGGCTCGTCCGGGGTGGTAACACTATCTCACAGGAAATCGACGTGAAGCGACTGCTCAGCTTTCGCGTTTCGTTCGGTGAGTGAGATTGCCGGATACCCAATACCCCTTTCCTCTTGCGATCCTTTTTTCTTTCCGCTCCCCTTCTAATTTTAAGTGCCGGCAACACACCCATGATCCTAGAGTTGTGGGTGATCATGGGCGACAGTGATCACTTACCATCAGGTGACCTGTTTGCTCGTTTGCCCGACCTATGCAATAAAAAAATGGTAGTATAAGTGTTTTCTGACACAATGTCATTAAAATTTTCACCAAAAATGTTCTTAAATAGGCACAATTTATAAAAACATCGCGCGCTTCGTGTGATGACTCCTAACGCCAGCTGATTATTTATCACGGTGCCTATGCATTTGAAGAAAGGATGTAAATGATTTAGCACATGCATCCAAACCAAAATTCTTTATTCTACTGCACAGTCAAGCTGTGAAACGGTTTGCCATCACACGTGTTCCCTCCTATAATCCTGGCTCCTTCCGCCGTAGCGTGAAGAGGCATCTCAGCGGGCCGGCATGATTGCGTCAAATGGTTTGAGACGGCCGTCCGATGCCATTCGATACAAAAAATCCGGGTGTATTATCAACACAAACACGATGATGGATGAAATGTATATTTTTAAGTACATTTTCGTTCCTAGACGCTCTGTATAATGTAGTTGTTTGTTGCAGCTGCGATGCGGACCCCGCGGCGCTCGCCAAGTACGTTTATGCGCTCGTGAAGAAGGACAAGCCTGTTGACGAGCTGCGTGACGTCATGGTGGATCAGCTCGACGTTTTCCTGCAGCAGGGTAAGCACATTGACCAACACAACACGTTGTACATTCTTTTATTGCCTAGGTCCGGCAACGAGCAAACAGCTCACCTGATGGTAAGTGATCACTGAACATGAACATGCACTACGCTGGATCATGGATGTGTTGCCGGCTATGAAATCGGGAGGGGAGCGAGAAGGAAAAAGATGGGTACAGGGAACGGGTAATGGTTACTCCACTGTATCAGCCCATATACGTCCCACTGCAGGACAATCGAGTACGATTGAGAGGGGTAAGGCTATGTGGTCCACCACGCTGGCTTAGTTCGGGTTCACAATCTACATTCATAGGTGGGCACAGTTACCCAAAAAGTTAACTTCGATAATCGGTAGAGCGTTAAATTCTCGAAAATTTAACGCAAGTTAAAGTTACCGTTAAAAGTTAACCATTTAAACTTATATTGCGTTTGGTCTGAGAGAAATAAGTAAATAAAACACAGTAGAATTAAGAATTAAACAATTAAATTCACATTTAATTATAAACGACTTCAAGAAAGGAGGTTATCAATTCGACCTGTATGTTTGTAATATTGTCAGAACTGCACAGTTTTTGTATATTTTATCTGTACTAGCTTCTAAACATGTGTGCCAAATTTCATAAGTGTATGTTAGTCCAGATATAACGCAGAAACTGGAAGTCGTATTGTAAAAAATATTTCTATATTTATTAGAGTATCTCTCAACTCAGGAGTCACCGTAAGTTTTGTCAAAATCGGCTCAGCAGTTTTTAAGATAACGGAAGTTCAATTTATTAACGAAAGTTAGCAAAAGCGTTAACATTTTTCGAAGTTAACTTAATAGTTAATGCGTTAAGCAGATTGGTAACTTCGTTAATTAACGATTAACGAGTTATTGCCCACCGTTGTCTACATTATATAAGTAAAGTAAATGGCCGGTTGGTTAAACGCCGGCTGTGAAATGTATCGCGTAGACAAATATTTCTGTACACACGTATTTGTTTTAGGTCTGGGTGTTTGTGAGACCGAAAAGTCTCTCGTAGTTTCTGATACACGACACAAAACTCGATCTTAGTGTGGTGTCAGGACTATGTATGTGACTGTTGGGTGTATTTATTTATCTAATAACAGCTTCAAAATCCTTTGCGTAGTTTTTATGATGTAATCGTTTTTGTTTTTTTTTTGCTTTATATTTGCCCAGCACTGATACAATTAAGTTCAAAAAAAGGCGTTCATAGGGATGGCTATAAGCGTCTATATTATGTATATACAGACTTACAACACACTTTTCTTGTGCGCAGAAACGAAACCGTTCGTAGAGATGCTGTTCACGTCGCTGGAGAGTCAGGAGTACCTGAAGCCGGGCCGGGAGGGCGAAAAGAAACAGCAGACGCCGCCCCCGGAGCACCCCGAGGCGGACAAGCTGCCCGAGGAGAACCACGGTATGAACACTAGTCATAATAACTACGAGGGGATCTGGGAAATTCAACAGATGTTGATTCATTATTTTTTATTGCAATGAATGGAGAGACGAGCGTGCCATTCGCCTGATGGTAAGCGATATGACCGCTTATGGACAGTGGCAAAACCAAACACCATGAATTACAAGGCATTGCTTGGCATTCCACTGCGCTCGTAATTCTGAGACAGGAGGTGTTAAGTCTCTTTATGTCCAGTGGTTACTCTGGCTACAATGTCTTTCAAACCGGAACACAACAGTGAATTTACAATGCTGTTTGGCAAGAGAAATAAACATTGCATTGGTACCCAGCGGCCTCTCACATATGAGAGACCTTTGGTTTTTTGGTCCAAAAGGAAATGGATGTTGTGGGCGTCCACGACAGAGACTAGTCCATGCGCTCTAACGCACGTCTCGAAGTGGTTATCAGTGAGGGAGCACTGCAACCGCAGTATGCCCAACGACCCCGGTGGCCCCTTTAAATCGCCTCTTACGACGGGCAGGAGACACCGTGGCGGAATTCTAGTACCCCCGAAATACAGGGCATATATGAGAGACCTACTACCAGTATACATCATCATCATCATCATCAGCCCGCTGCAGTCTACTGCTGGACATAGGCCTCTCCCAAGGTTCGCCACAGAGGTCCGGTCTGCTGCTTTATGCGTCCAGTCGCTGCCGGCCCTCTGGTGCAAGTTGAAGTGGCAATGGGCTGGCCACATATGTCGCAGAACAGATGACCAGTATACATACACATACATAACACAGGATATATCAAGACTGCTACCGAAAACGAAGCCATGTGGTAGTTTTAGTGACTACAGATATGACGCAACTAAAATTTTTGGATAAAAAAGCGATGGTTTTTTTTTTTGTAATTTTTTTCTTATGATCTTATTTGGGTGGTAAATACATATATTTTACTAACAAAATAATGTACACCCTTTTATTATTAAAGACGCTATAGTACGCAAGGCTTTAAATTATAATTTTACCAAAAACTATGAATTTACCACCCAAACACAATAATTCAAAACATTACAAAAAAAAAATCGCCGCGTTTTTTTGCAAAATTTTTAGTTGCGTCTTGTCTGTAGTCACTAAAACTACCACCTGGTTTCGTTTTCGTTAGCAGTCTTGATATATCCTGCGCAAGAGACCTACCACCAGTACACATACATACATAATATAAAAAGGGTGGTTTCATATTTGTACAAGTATTAACGATAGTATTTACACGCAAGGTGTACCCGTGCCTGGTGAGGATAATATGTGTGCAGTGGGCGCCGTGTCCAACGGGGCCGTGGGCGCGCGCTCGCCCCGCGCCCGCGTGGTGGTGCCGCGCGCCGCGCCGCGCCCGCACCCCAACCCGCACCCCGCGCAGCCCCCGCACCACCCGCCGCCCCTGCACGCCGCGCAGCCCAGGGCGCCCCCGCAGGAACACACCCTAGTCAAGGTCAGTGTGCTGTGTCGGCTCTAAGTAACCCCCTGTAGTGCGTGGTGGCCTGTTGGTAACGGACCAGACTCGGCTGCCTCACGGTGCCTCTGACTTTTCGGAGTTATGTGTGTATTGATAGTCAATCACCACGCACTATAACGGTGAAGGAAAACATCGTGAGGAAACCTGCATACCGTAGCGATTTTAAAGAATTTCTATGGTATGTAAGTCCAACCCGCACTAGGCCAGCGTGGTGGACTATATGGCCTAACCACTCTCAATCGATTCTTTTGAATGTAGAGTAGGCCCGTGCCCAGCAGTGGGACGTATATGGGCTGATAAAAAAATACCCTGTATAGACCAAGAGCCTGTATACGCCAGACTTACGTCATTTTATGAAAGTTGAGAGTTTGTCTGCGCATATCTCTGACATAGGCATCACACGATCAGCTATTATGAAGTTCCGGTGGTGGCTTTGGAAGCTATCAACTTCAATGTGTCTGGCAACATGAAAGAACCATCAAATGTGTCCGGCTTGCAAGGAAAAGCCTTTTCATAGTTGCCATTACAATATCCAATCCATCAGCCAAAGGAAGTCCACTGCTGAACATAGGCATCTCCCGATGATTTCCACAGTGACCTGTTGGAGGCAGCCTGCATCCAGCGACGTCCTGCAACCAAAGGATTCTAAATATTATCAATGAATGTAACTAATGATTTTGACAGGTGTTGCCCCTGACCGAGCTGCTGGAAGAGCCAGTGGACCAACAGCCTCCACGCAGAAGGGACAGGAGAGTCGACTCGGTAAGCTAACATATTCTACATTATTTGCTTGTATAAATAATGCTATAATGTTAAATTGCATTAAAAGAATTATCCAATTCCGAGCAGTTTCTGAGATAAGCGCGTACAAAAATTCTCGGTTTTATATATTCGTTTTTTATTTACTTAGTTAATGCCCAGCAATCACTGGTTACGATGTCCTTCAAACCTGGCAGAGGTGATGTAATGTTGCATGTTGTATTGCGTGTTGCGGTTGAAGGTTCGTGACATGAGCTTTATATAATAGTTTTTTGTTTACTTAGTCAATGTCCAGTGGACCTGGCAGAAGTGAAGAAGTATTAATGTTATGTTGCGTGTTGCGGTTGCAGGCTCGCGACAAGGAGGAGCGTCGTCGTCGCCGCTCGCGCTCGTGGGAGCGACGTGCGCGCGCGCGCCGCCGGGACGAACACCGACACGAACACAGGTGCGAACATCACACGCTCACACCACATATATTTATTTATTTATTCCAATCTGACTATGGGCTCTGGCCCCCTATCACATCGTGGGACGGAACATACAAGGCGAAATGTGGGTGTCCTGGTAGCACCTCTGCCTACCCCTTCTGAGGGAAAGGCGTGAGTTTATGTATGTATGTACAATCTGACTGCCACGGTGGTGTAGTTGTACTACGGTACGACTACAGAGTTGTCGGGTTCGAACCCCGTGTCAGGCAGTGACATTGGATTTTCCTATTTACTATCTGGCCGAAGTCAGGAATTTGGGTCTGACGTGGCGATAGGCTCGCCCCCTATCACATCGTGGGACGGAACATACAAGTCGAAACTTGGGTCTCTTGGTAAAACCTCTGCCCTCCCCCTTCTGGGAAAAAGCATGATGTTTATGTATACAGCTTTCGTGGCGTAGTTGGTTAGACGCCGACAGTGAAACGAGAGGCCGCGGGTTCGATCCCGCACCAACACAAATGTGTGTGTGGCCCGCAAATATTTGTGTCGGGTCTGGGTATTTGTGAGATCGAAATGTCTCTCGTAGTGTCTTATACCCACGAGACAAGACTTAATTGATCTTAATGTGGGGTCAGAATTATGCACGTGACTGTTGGGGGTATAAATATTTATATTTATGTATGTATGTATCCTTATATTAACCTAAATGTGGCACAGACGCAGTTCCCGGTCTCCGTTCCCGAGCGGCCGCTACCGCAACAGGAGCCCGCCCGCGCCCGACAGACAACCTTCTAGATCCAGGTGAATGCAACCACCACCTCTTGTTATATTCATGTTAACTAACAATATTTCTACATTTTTTATCAAGTTTACCGATACGGTCGTATTTGTAACATCTAAAAAATATCAAACAGCGTTTGTGGTGTTGGTTAGACGCTAATTGTGAAACGTGAGGTCGAGGGTTCGATCCCCGCACTGAATACATGTTTGTGTGATATGGGTGTTTGTGACACCATAGACTTGTAGTTTTTGATGCTCAACACACGAATTCAACTAAATGTTATAGACTTGCCATTATATTACAGTATGGCCTAACCCCTCTCAGTCGTGCTCTCGGTTGTAGACGAGGCCCATGCTCTGCAGTGGGACGTACATGGGCTGATATAGATGTATTTTGTATTCATTGTTATGTATGTGTATGTACAAATTTTCTTCGTGTAACTTAGGTCCTAGATTATAAGAATCTTCTGAGTCATTGTTGCAATAAAAAGTATTAGTTATAATGACTGCCTTGGTGGCGTAGTTGTACTACGGTATGATTGCAAAGCTGAGGTCTCGGGATCGAATCCCTGGTCGGGCTGAGTGATAATGGATTTTTCAATTCATTATCAGCCCGGAGTCAGGAATTTGTGCCCGATATGACGATAGGCTCGCCCCTATCACATCGTGCGACGGAACACACAAGGCGAAATGTGGATGCCATGGTGGCGTCTCTGCTTACCCCTTCTGGGAAAAGGCGTGAGTTTATGTGTGTGTGTGTGTTGCGTGTTGCAGGTCTCGTTCGCCGGGCGGCGCGGGGCGCGGGCGCGTGTTGCGCGAGGCGGAGCGCGAGCGCATGTCGCGCGACCGCGAGCACCGCGACAGACTGTCGCGCGACAGGGACCGCGACAGGTACGGACTCTCTTATGATATACAGTACGGCCGACAAGTCATGGCCGCCGTGAACATAGCAACAGAACAATGTTTGCGCTCGTACATTCAGTAAGAAAAAACTTAAATACAAAAATTGACGAAAAATATAGACTTGTTTAAAAGAACTAAACATGGTAAATGTTTTTATGAAATACAAAATTATAATAGCGACAACAAAGCGAAAGGAAATCAATTTGCGCGAACTTCACGCCGGCCATAACTCGTCGGCTGTACTGTACTCATCACACAACAATCTTACGTCAATGTGTCAGGAATATGTAGGTGAGTTTTTGGAGACTGTCCCGCCCTCACTCCCACCCCTGCAACTCGTGTGTCGCAAGATCAAGAGAGCCACACAATGACACTGTACGGTTTATACAATTTGTGGCAGCACATTATTTCATGCACGTTGACAGATCTGATTTAGCAAAATGTCAATGTCAAATGATTTGGATAATATCACGTATGCGCGTATCACCTTAATATAAGCATCATTTGTACAGTCAAATAAACAGTCTCATACAGGGTCACGGTGAAACTCATGTCATCTTGTGTTTACATTATCCTATGTGACATAAGTGCGTGGTGGCCTCGTGGTATCGGACCAGACTCGGCTGCCTACATGTTCACGGTGGTCGCGGGTTCAAATCCCAGGGCACACCTCTGACTTTTCAGAGTTATGTGTGTATTGATAATCAATCACCACGCACTTTAACGGTGAAGGAAAACATCGTGAGGAAACCTGCATACCGTAGCGATTTAAAAAAAAAAATCTACGGAATGTAAGTCCGCCAACCCGCACTAGGCCAGCGTGGTGGACTATATGGCCTAACCACTCTCAATCGTACTCTCGATTGTAGAGGAGGCCCGTGCCCTGCAGTGGGTCGTATATGGGCTGATACAATACAATGTGACATAACCACAAAAAAAATTATAAGTTAAAATGAAAGTTGATTGTAAATGATAAAAGTTTATTCCTGACGTTATTATATGCTATTTTAATTATTGATGTTAATGAGTATACGCGTCGATGGCACAGCATCAACGGACACATACTAACTTATAAACTCATAAATCAAATGGAAACAACAAAATGCTGACGCGAGGAACTGTACGTTGCGATTGCACCTTACAGACACCGAGCATTGAATCTCGGCGAGTCTCCGAGTCATGTGTGTATTGATAGTCAATCACCACGCACTATAACGGTGAAGGAAAACATCGTGAGGAAACCTGCATACCATAGCGATTTGTATAAATTTCTATGGTATGTAAAAGTCCGCCAACCCGCACTGGGCCAGCGTGGTGGACTATATGGCCTAACCACTCTCAATCGTCCTCTCGATTGTAGAGGAGGCTCGTGCCCTGCAGTGGGTCGTGTATGGGCTGATACAGTACAGTACAGAGTCTCCGAGAATGTCTGACTCGTCTGACCCGCAACGAACTCAATAGTAAAGTTAAATTCATAGGAGTTAGAAGTATTTTTGTCAACTTCATGTGACTGTTGGTGGTATTACTGTGCAGGTCGCGCGATCGTTCCCGGGAGAGGTCCCGCTCGATGTCCCCGCGGCCGGACCAGCGTCCCGACGTGGCCGACGCGTACAAACGACGGTGCCGGGACTTTGACGGTAAGCGTGTTGCTTTATACTATTATGATAATAGGCTCGCCCCCTGACATCCTGAGACGAAACAGACAAGGCGGAACGTGGGTAAGTAACCAGGTTTACGTACCAGGAGAACCTCTGCCTACCCCTTCTGGGAAAAAGGCGTGAGTTTTTGTATGCTTTGGGACCTAAAGGAAAGGCCACAGCTGACGTCATCAAGCTGAACTGCAGCAGATATAAGATTGCCGATAGATTATGAGATGCCCAATAACCTTTCTATTTTTATCCAAGAGGAAAGCTATTAAGCTCACCTTTCGGTACCCCAGGGGAAGCCGGAAGGGGTCTGTCAGTGTCTCTGGCCTTCCACTTCGTCACAGTGCCGATTATAGCCGGGCTTGGTCCCTAATATAACCTAAGCCAGCATACTGACTAAAACCTCTCGGAGATGGTCACACGTATTATGGGCGGAACCGGTATACCGATATACCGATATACCGGTATACGAGTATACCCAATATACGCCCGTGTATTGAACAAAAAAAAAAACAAATTGCAAATGTGTGTCTTAGATATTAGTTTCATGATTTCAATGAGAATTTTTACACAAACCATTTTCTTAATAAAAGCCCTAATTGTAATTTCATTTCCAATTTACAGAGAAAGGCTACTGCATGCGCGGCGACCTGTGCCAGTGGGACCACGGGGCGGATCCGCTAGTTTTAGAAGACGCAGCCCTTACCAGGGTCCTCAGCATCCCTCCACCAGTGCCGGAGTACAACCCCCTCACCCCCGACATCTGGTGCGGCGGCGCCGCCTTCCCGCCCTTCAACCCCCACCACAACCACCCGCCGAGGGAGCTTATACCAATACCTAGGTGGGTAATTAATGCACGAGCATGCCATTCGCCTGATGGTAAGCGATACGACCGCTCATGGACAGTAGCAAAACCAAACACCATGAATTACAAATGCTTGGTATTGCACTGCGCTCGCCATACTAAGACAAGATGTGAAGTCTCAGTATGTAGGTATTTATTGAAGAAATGTTTTGCTGTTGTATGGAGAAGAAAATAGGATCTAAGACTAGTTGTGATTAGAGCTCAATTGCACAATCTAAGTTTGCCCATAACTTTGCCCTTGACAATGTCATCACCATACATTTGAGACATTGACATTGCTAGTGTATGGGATTGACGTTTGCAAAGTGAAAATTAAAAAGGGTAAAGTTAGTTTGTGCAATTGGGCCCAAGATAACTGAACCCAACAGTGGGTTGGTATAGGCTGAAAAGAAGAGCTGAGAATAAAAGGAAGTTATATTACAAATATTCGATTATAAAACACTAAAAATAAATATGCAAGTTGCCTCGGTGGCGCAGTTACTCGCGTTTGAGTCCCGGGTCGGGCGAAGTGATGTTGGATTTTTCTAGTAATTATCAGCTCGGAGTCAGAAATTTGTGCCCGATATGGCGATAGGCTCGCCCCCTGATATGGGATCGTGGGATCTGTCCCATGATCCATGATCATGTTCAGGGGGCGAGCCGAGCCAAGCCGTGCTCTGGCACGCGAAGGTCGTGAGACGCTCGTGGGATACACCGGACGAAACGTGGATGTCAGGGTAGCACTTCTGCCTACCCCTTCTGGGAAACGGCGTGATGTTTATGTATGTATTATGACCAGCATGTGATGTGATGTTCTGTGCAGGGTTCGTCCGGAGTGTCCGGCGGGTCCGCCGCCCGCGCCGCGCCACGCGCCCCTGCCCAAGAAGAACTTCGAGTACAACCGACTAGGTAACTGTCCTTACATATTGCATTCACACTTACACACTCATTCATACACAGATTTAAGTCCTATTTTAGTTTCGAATGTTTTGTCCCTTTCGAATGAATTTTGAATTTAGTTTGAGTGAAGAAGACTAAATTATTGATTGATATATATTTTATGGCTAAATTAGGTTTAAAACTTTTAAAAGTTTAATGTATAAGACTGGTTGTACACAAATGTTTAAATAAAATAATGTATGTAGAATCACACATGAATAAATGCAAATTGCAGTCATAAAAAAGTAAATAGTAATTAAAAGTACATGTTTTAAAAGCAAAAAGTATACAAGAAATGTTTAAATAAAAAATGTATCAAGAATGACACACCTTAAAAATTTCACAAGTGTGTAAAGAGTAATTAAAATTACACATTGAAAAAGTGCAATATATTAAAATGTGTACATTGCTCTCTTAATATTCTGAGCATCGCATGTTTCTATACAATAATGCCAGATTGTATCCGGACATACACAGAATACAGAATGTAACATTTACTTCAGAATTTTAGGATTGCACCTATGACCTCACCCTTTGCAGGGCACCCGCGTCCCCCTCTATCGGGCAATGTCGGCAACTGCACGCTAGAAGTAAAGAAGATACCGCGAGGTATGAACGACATCACACATCTCAACAACCACTTCTGCAAATTTGGCAAGATTGTCAACATACAGGTAAATATTGAACTATATTAAAATCTACATATTTAAAAAGATATACAGGGTGTGCAAACAAATGGCGCACTTGCTAGTATACATTTTAGTAAATCGCGATTGCGTCTAGATTAAAATGCATTTTCATAGCGTAGTCTGATAATAACAAAGATGCCGAGAAATTAACAATTACCAACACACGTGCTTCCCCTTAACGTATTACGCCAAATAGATACCTATGTACCTCTGTAACAAATGTTAAGGCGAAGTCTATGAAAGTTTTGTTGTTTTTCAAAATGATTTTCACTGTTTATTTCGTTAACTATTTAATAAACGACGAAACGAAAAAATACGTATATGTTAAAATCTTGTGCTTTACCCATCCCAACCGGTTTTATTCGAAAAGGTGGTGGTAATTCTTAAATCTTTATAAGGTCATAACTCCAAAACGGATAGGTATTTTCCAAATATTATTTCTTTATTATCATATAAATATTATGCCCTTGTATCCAACTGAGCAAGTGCGCCATTGTCCTGCGCTCTCTGTATATAGGGTATATCAAGACTGTTACCAAAAACGAAGTCAGGTGGTAGTTTTAGTGACTTTAGTCACAATGCAACTAAAATTTTTGCAAAAAAAGCGACGAATTTTTTAACGACGCCTGCAGTACGATTTAATTTTCCACTTTTAAAAATCAGCACTATTCTCTATGATACTTATCATGCACTACGAACTAAAGCCCCGTTTACAAAGGTAGAGTTTCTCGCCTCGGAGATACGTTTATCGTAAGGATATAAAAAAGTCAAACCACTAACCACTCTCAATCGTACTCTCGATTGTAGAGGAGGCCCGTGCCCTGCAGTGGGTCGTATATGGGCTGATACTATACTTTACTATATAAAAAAGTAGCATCGTGTAAACATTTGTCAGACCATGATACTCGATGGCGGTTATGTCATGCGATAATCGCATACGATTCTCGCTCTGATAAACTCCCCGTGTAAATAGGGCTTAAGTCTATAGTTAGGACGTACGATAGAGGATTCGAGCGTTTTGTGGAGTACCTAGGCACGTGCGTACAGTTTTACGTGTGACGTCCGAACATTCGAGTTGCGTTTCGGATCATAGAGTAACCAGTGCAGTGCAGGGGACTATGTATGTGTCTGTTGAATGTATTAATTTATTTGTGTAACCTATGCGTTTATTGACCCACATTGTGCCAGCATAATGAAGATTGTGTGTGTGTGCAGGTGTGCTACGACGGGGACCCGGAGGCGGCGCTGATCACGTTCGCGAGCGCCACGGACGCCAGCGTGGCCTACAAGAGCACCGAGGCCGTGCTCAACAACCGATTCATCAAGGTCTACTGGCACAACTCCGAGGTGACTACTCGCAGTACTTTCACACGAAGGACCCACTGCAATAATGAATAATGGCCTAAATTATTTAAATCTGAATCAGTAACGTTATTCAGACGGACAGTCTCCGTGGCGCAGTTAGTTATACGCCGCCTGTGAAACGCGAGGCCGCGGGTTCGATCCCCGTATCGAAACATTTCTGTGTGAACCACAGGTATTTGTTTCGGGTCTGGCTGTTTGTGATATTGAAAAGTCTGTCGTAGTTTCTGATACCCACGACACAAAACTTGATGTTAGTGCGGGGTCAGGACGTATGTATGTATGTGACTGTCGGATGTATTTATTTATTACATAACGGCGCGGCGGATTGTAAGCTGTTTGGTAATGCGCCGTCCCAACATTCAGGCGGTTTGTAATTGTGATTCATTCTACAAAGCGACGTTAGATGTCCTTCGAGGCAGGCATCCTTTTTTGCACTATACAGTAACTCTGTAAATGCTTCGGCGTAGTTGTACTACGGTATCATTGCAAAGATCGATATAATTATCCTATTAATTATCAGCCTGGAGTCAGGAATTTGCGCCCGATATGGCGGTAGGCTCGCCCCTTATCACATCGTGGGACGGAACATACAAAGCGAAATATGGGTGTCGTGGTGGCATCTCTGCCAAGCCCCTTATGAGAGTAAGTCGTGAGTTTAAATATGTATGTGTACTTAGTACTACCTCGGCTGACTGATGTGTTGTTCACAGAACAAGCAGGAGAACCCGCTGCCTGGCGGGCCGGCCAACAAGCCCGAGCGTCACAACTCGCAGCACCCCATGTCGCACAACAAGGTGCTCATCAACAGAGACAACATCAAGGCCACGCACGAGACGAAGCTCAACGACAAGGTATTCACACAACCAATCAGCCTATATGTGTCCCACTTGGCACTGGACTCCGAGTACGATTGATAGCGGTTAGGCCGTACACCACGCTGGCCTAGTGCGGGCGGATTTATGTTTTTATTTATACATTCTTTATTGCATCACAATACATCAATAAAAAGCCAAAGAAATAATAGGAATTTTACATACCATAGATTTTTTTTCGGGTCGCTACGGTATAAAGGTTTTCTTCAAGATGTTTTCCTTCACCATTATAGTGTGTGAAGAGAGAGGTAAGCCACTTAAAGCAGATGTCTATGGAAATCCTTGTTCTATGTTCAGCAGTGGACTTCCCGTCTTAATAGAGCTCTGTAATATACTAAACGTCTTATTCATAGTTAGTTTGTAAGTCTATTTTAGTCATGGAATGTTTTGCCCCTTTCAAATTACTTGAATTTAGTTTGAGCGGAGAAGACAAAATATTGACAGCCTCAGTGGCGTAGTTGGTTAGACGCCGGCTGTTAAACGAGACTTCGCGGGTTCGATACCCGCACCGAGACATATATATGTGATCCAGGTATTTGTTCCGGGTCTGGGTGTTTGTGAGACAGAAGAGTCTCGTAGTTCCTGATATACGACACAAGACTCGATCTTAGTGTGGGTTCAGGACTATGTATGTCACTTTTGGGTATATTTATCATTGTTTTATTGTTTTGTATCAGTCCAGATAAGTCCAACTACAGGGCACGAGCCTCCTCTACAATCGAAAGTATGGGTGGTGGTTATTTATCATTTATTATTCGACAACTAAAATAAACTGCTTCTGGAGACTGTCCCGCCCTCACACCCACCACTGCAACTCCTGTGTCGCAGGATCAACAGCACGCGTTGTAATGACACCGAGCATCAGCTCAGCGCGTCTCCGGGAATGTCTAACTTGTCTTTAACTCGCAACAAAATCAATCGTAAAGTTAAATTAACAGAAGAAATTGGAAATAAAATAAACTGCCTATGGATAAGTTTAATAAATTTATAAATTACTCAGGAGAAGGAGACTGCGAACGGTCAGGAGCCGAAGAAGGAGGCTGTGAAGCCAGCGGACAAGATGAAGCAGGTGATGGAAATGTACAAGAGAGCTCAGGCGCTGCTGCAGAAACAGTTGCAGCAACAGAAACTGCTCATACAGAAGCTCGAGGACGGTCAGTACACCATGCGATATACAGCGTGATCGTAACAAGCGATCATTGATTTGAACCACATGTTCAGCGTAGTGTAGGACGCTCTCCAGCTAGGTGGAGTGGGTGGTGATGGGTTCTGGAAGTGGCAGAGCCACGCTGATGTCAGTCATGGCTCAGCATGAATATGCAGGCTCATCCGGGGCGGTACCACTGTCTCACCTTTTTCGTTCTCGTCCCCTCCCAATTGGGTCGGTAACACTTCCATGATCCAGCGTTGTGGAAGTTTATGGGCGGCAGTTATCACTTGCATCAGGTGACCTGTTTGCTCGCATACCGAACCTATGCAATAAAAAAAAGGTGGAGTGATGATTTGCGAAAGGTCGCTGATGGATGCTGGATGCGATGAGCTGATGACAGTGTGAATGGCGCAATTTGAAAGAGGCCTATGGCGAGCAGTGGACAATAAAAGGCTGATGATGATGATGATGACACCTTTCTAAACACCCCAGGCAACATTGTACCAAGTTTGAAAAAAATGTAACTGGAATTTTTGACAAAAATCATGGGTTTAATTTTAAAGAGTATTTTTACCCACAACCAAACCGAAGTACAGCTAAGACATAAAAATACTCGAACCCATACGAGGTTACTAGAAATCTTGGAAACTAAAATCGCGATTTTGACCAAAAATCTGCTCTGATTTTTCCAAATTTTGTACAATGTTGCCTGGAATTATAAGAAATACATGAATTAAATTAATGATCATACATAGGTATATCAATATCACCTATATAATATTATGATTGAGGTCAGATGGACTGCCGAGCGCGATGGCTCGTTATATAAAGCGCACTACACACGAAAGTCTACCACCTGCCGACCTATGTCGGCAACTTTTTGCTGATGGGCTGGTTGGCTTCACTTATTACAAATCGGAAAAAATTGTCGACGATATGTCAGCAGCTCTACTGTTAAGTAGAGCTGCATGCTCATGTTAATGAGTAAAATTTTAAGACGTTGAGTGTCACCGAGGAACTGAGCAGAGCGCTTACGTCGCCAACATATCGGCATGCAACACGTGCGGATGCTTGTTGCCGACATTATTGTTTATTATATTCAGCCGGGATGTGTCGCTGGGTCAGCGGCTTTGGTGTGTCGTGCGCTTTACAACTGCTCACGTCCCGTCAGTGTTGCAGAAAATAATTTTAAAATGTTTGCAGGTAATGTGGCTGAAGCTCAGAAACCGGTGCTTATGGAGGCGATCAACTCCTCGCAGGAGGGAATAGAGAAACTCAGGAAAGAAGTTGTCGCGTACAACGGAATCATCAAGCAAATGCAGGTGAGATTACTATACGCGGGTTATTTTGATCTGAGTATTCAAATTTTAACGTTAGTGAAATAAAATGAAATATCTTTTTTTTAATATTCCCTAATTTTTTTATCTTCACAAAACAAACTATTTAGACTATACGAACGATCATAATAAGCCTTTTGATAAATTACACATACACATGTATAAAAATGACCGGCGACCGTGCTTGTAGCAGATGTTGAGTATAGTTTGAACATTGACTAGGATATTATGATATGGAAATAAATGACTCTTTTGCGTGTAAAATGAATAATTTTCACCATGTGTAAATCTCGCCTCTTGAGTTTAATAAAAAAAAATGTGCAGACTTTCAAAAGTAACCCTGTATTTACAACCTATAACGATAAGTATGTAATAATTAAAAATATACTGCCTGATATATGACTGCCTCGGTGGCGTAGTGGTACTACGGTATGATTGCAAAGCTGAGGTCTCGGGTTCGAATCCCGGGTCGGGCAAAGTGATATTGGATTTTTCTATTCATTATCAGCCCGGAGTCAGGAATTTGTGCCCGATGCCGTGGCGATAGGCTCGCCCCCTATCACATCGTGGGACGGAATATACAAAGCGAAATGTGGGTGTTCTTGTAGCACCTCTGCCTACCCCTTCTGGGAAAAAGGCGTGTGTTTATGTATGTTATGTAATTAAATATATATGAGTAAGTGTGAGCAGAAGTGGTAGTCACCGTCTGAGGTACGTGGGTTGTAGGACGGGTGACGTAGACAAACGTCAAAGCTATAATGAATTTACTTTATAATAAAAAATATTAAGTAGAAATTGTTATATAAAAATATTTGAAAATATAAGAGTGATTTATTTACTATTTATTATAAAAAAATGTTGATATCGTTTAATAACTATTCAGAGAAACGTTATTAATTATTATAAACATTTGTATTATTTTGGAGATAATAGGAAAACACATTTGTGTTATTATTTATTACAGTATGACAAAAAAACTCAGTCTGATCGTAGACGCGCATTTAGATATCTTAAGTATTTAAAAAAATATGGAAAAAAATTAAGAAAGGATAAACATCATTATCGTAAGTTATAAAACACATTTTAGTATCAATATTACTCTAAAATCTAGCAAAGTTTTAAATTCTGACAACAACAACACACATTCTGACAACAACAACACACATTCTGACAATTCTGAAACGTCGCGCCGCACGTTGCTTACGAACAAAGCAAGCTTACGAACGCGGTTGTTAGCAGTGTAATGTGAGTGTCCCTACTTTTTTAATTTATTCTATTAAGGATATTTTTTATCATATTTTTTGAAACGGATCTCTGAAATAGAACACAATAACGATGCTTGGATAACACCTTTATCGATCGGACAGAGTTTTTTGTCACCTGTATTTGTACATCTCATTTGCGCCAAATGAGATGGTGTGTTCACACTTTTACAATAATTTTTTGAATATTGTAACTGGTTTTTATCGACCAGAGACGTGTAATTTTATGGAATTCACTGAAGTTATATAAATAATGGAAGCGGTTAAAAAACTGTACTGACTATGTGAAAGAGTCATGTTGTTTAAATACGTTTTTGATCCGATAATAAAATAAGGGATTAATACAAAATAATTTAATATAACATTCACAACGAAAACAACAAAAAAATATACAACAACATCAGCATTTATTTCTTATGTTTAATATTTTGACAATTTTGTCGTGATATTTTTCTGTATCTTATATTATGTATTTATTATCCATATTTTAAAAAAATATTACACATATATTCCTACATATATGTGCGAAAGGGAATTAGTAGATGAGTAAGTGGACCTAGTGATTGAACGAGGTTTTTTACCCCCTTTATTTCGTTTCGAGAAGGAAGAGACGAGGGGAGGGAATCAGAAAAAAGGGAGGGGGAATACTTTGAGCGGTGCCTCGCAGGGTTAGGTCATTATTGAACTTAAATTCTGTTTGTTTTTGTGTAGTAAATAAAATAAAGGTTAGAATAGAAAATACATTTCAAGTGCTGCTAGTGATCGAAAGTCATTCCTTTACCCGTTGATATAGGTTAATTAATTAGGGGGATCAGAGGAGGAGGGGAAGGGGTGGTTATGGAATGGAAATTCTACATTTAATTCATAAAATGTCATAATTAAAATTCAATATTTTTTGTTTTACCACCCGTTTCGAAATGTTGGTAAAAATTCAAGAGATGTTCTTTTCAAAACCAACTTACAATAGATTGTGACCATAAGTTTTGTACCCCTACGTACAAGTTTAAGGGGGGTAAGTAGAGAAAAGATAAGGTTATATTGGTTAAGCTGGCAGGATGTCGCTGGACGCGTCCAACAGGTCGATGTGGAGATCCTTGGAGGACGCCTATGTTCGGCAGTGGACTTCCTTTAACTAAGGCCACATTTACACAAGAAGAGTTTCTCGTCTCGAAGGTACGATTATCGTAAGGATATAAAAAAGTTGCATCGTGTAAACATTTGTCAGAACACGATAACCTATGGCGGTTATGTCATGCGATAATCGCATACGATTCTCGCCGCGAGAAACTCGCCCCGTGTAAATGGCGCTTAAAGAGAGGGAAAGAGAGAGAGAGAAGTAGAGAGAGTATATTGGTTGAGTAACACGTGGTGTGTCGACAGGACGAGAGCGTGTCGCGCGGCATGTCTCGGCTTCAAGTGTCGCAGGTACAGGGCGTTGCGTTGCGTTGCCGCATGCTTACTGCATTGTACATTATATACTACATTATATAGGGCACCAGGGGGCGTTGGAAGCGAAAGAATTGCCTGGTTGGGCGTATATTGATGAGGCATAGGAATTGGCGTAGGGCGGTGTATTACAATGCTGTACGTAGTACAAAGAGGGAGACAACTGGTGATGATTAATAAAAAAAACGTACATCTGTATATTTTTTATGAATTATTCAATAAAATACGAATGATTTCAAAAATAAAAATAGAACCACAACCCAAGGGGACTGGATGTTAAAGTAACGAGAGAAAAATCATTATTTTGTTTATGTCATTATTTCCCAGAATGTTATCCTTTTTAGTAAATGGTGTGGCAAATAATTTATTAATATTATTAATAATACACCCAACAGTCACATACGTAGTCCTGATCCCACACCAAGATCGAATCTTGTGTCGTGAGTATCAGAAACTACAACAGACTTTTCGATCTCACAAACACCCAGACCCGAAACGGATACTTGTGGTTCACAAACATTTGTCTCGGTGCGGGGATCGAACCCGTGGTCTCTCGTTTCACAGTCGGTGTTTAGCCAACTGCGCCACGGAGGCATTTTTTTTTTCACAATCATCTGGTCCGATTCCCCGCTAGGAATATTGATTTTTCGAAAAACCAAGTATGCAGTTTTAGTTTTCGTCAAAATCGACCTCGTGACTCCTTTCAACATTTTTCGATATTCCGCTTAATTTCGGATTTGGCCATGCACGCCCACTTGAAAAATTCACCCTGTATAATGTCTTTCGCTTTCAACTGTTACTTCCCTATACATATATGCATTTTGTGTTTGTTCTCATATACATATATCATTTTGTACGGTGACTAAAACATACATTTACTATATTAAAATACATATACAACAAAATTAGAAAAATGGTTTTACATACCGAATCACTTTTTGCATGACATGAAATCGGCCAATATTTTACACTGGCTGTACCGTTTTTGAGAATGTTTTGAGCATAGGCATGCACACTTCTAGTTATAATATTAGATATTTTGTGAAATTTATTAAATTATTTAATTGTTTTTATATATGAATACCTTTTTAAGTCTTAGGAAACGTTTGGAAGTAATTATACTGGAGCAATTTTATAGTTTTTTTATTAAGACACAATATGGACAACGTCATTGAATATGTAGGTTTCTCTAAACCGATTCTTTTGTATCATTCATTAGATAGAATATATAAAGAATGGTTTTCCTGTTAAAAGATTTGCTTTCGTCAATTATTTTAGTTTTAAAAATTGATAAAACAATTTGCAAGTACAAAAGCAACAGTCATTTTTTCTGCTGTTAAGATTACAAACTGCGAGAAAACAATTCATTTGAAAGCGCGTGAAAATGTTAAAAAATCAAAATTTAAAACTTTAATAGGCAATTTAGTTTTCGTTCAAAACACGTGTAAAATTAAATAGAAGCATGCGCATCGCAACTCATCGTTCTTAAAGTATTCCATAACAGAAAACTAACTAGCTATCACCCTGTATAGTCATATAAAGCTGGCCTCGGACGATCAATCAAAACTGACGAGGAATATTGATGTGGTTTGCTTCAATACAAAGCTTTGTTGATACGCGTGTATATAAAATACAAGAGAATATTGTGACTTGAGTATTTCTGTAAATATTTGTGGATTTTCAGTCTGTTATGGCTAAAAAATGTTTTTTGAAAATTGCAATAACTTTTTTAAAGGAATTACTTTTGTAAGCAGATAAATAGATGTTATAAGCGTTTAAGGAAGAAAGGATGGAAATAAGTTATTTATGTTATCGGTTAAAATAAGGTTACGTTTGCCAAAACTTCACCAAAAATAATTTTATTAATCCATTCACAATTCAACAAGTGAACCATTTAAATGGTGGAGGGGTAAAAATGTTGTAAACAGAAAAAGATGCAAAACATGAATAGTGACGTCACAGCGTACGTAGTACGTCAGTGTGTGCGTAAGATGTAATATGGCCGGCCATAGACTATTTATTCTATAGACATGCGTGGGAGACGTGTCATAGCATATGTTCTACTGATACATGTGACCACCGCGCCCCATACTAATGATTTATTGTTTCATTCGTTTATTTTAATTACGAAAAACAAACAGTTGTACATTTTGTATGAACATTTTACATTTTTACCTTAGAGATATGAACGCACAACCTACCGCGTTTTTCGCAGAATAATATATAAAAATTAACTTTCAGGTACAAGCGATAATTATAATAACTGGTCTTAATCTGGTATCTTTAAAGTACCAATAGCTTCATTTTACAACATAATAAATCCTGTTATTAACCGACATCGAAAAAGAGACGTTCTCAATTCGTCGAAATCTTTTTTATGTGTGTTCAACGATTACTCGAAAACGCCTGAACCGATTTTGAAAATACTTTTATTGTTATAAAAGCTTATATTTTCCAGGAGGTCCGATTAAAATTTTATCGAAATCGGATGAGCGGTTTCAAAAAATATATGAACAATAAATTACGTACATGATTTTAACGGTGTTTTATCTATGTATTACATAGGAAACGACTATATATAATATAACTGTATAGTGTATATACATAAATGTTAATTGTCGCTTTATTGTCTCTGCTTGCCGCGTCAGGGACGAAGAGTTTTGGTAAGTACCTCTTGATGTCATATTTTTATCAACCCTACTATGCTAATATGTACCAAAAACATTTTATGAATGAAATAAAAAAACCGTTCTATATGTAGGTAATACACAAATATTTGAATTACAATAATCCATTTATGTGTTTTCAGATATATGTAGATAACTTGATAAAAAGATTCTAAAATACTTTGATCTACTCTAATTGTGTTATTGCTATGAATGGCGAGACGAGCATGCCATTCGCCTGATGATGAGCGATACGACTGCTCATGGACACCATGAATTACAAAGCAACGCTTGGCATTCCACTGCGCTCGTCATCCTGAGACATAAGATGTTAAGTCTTATTATGTCCAGTAGTTACTCTGGCTACAATTTCCTTCAAACCGGAACACAACAGTGCATTTACATTGCTGTTTGCATGGATATTAATATGTATTGCCTAATTTTTCTACATTGGTCCTTAATTTTACAAGTCAACAGTATAATATTAGTGTATTTGACAGGTCATAATATCAGTTCTAACTATGCTTACTTGTCTCATGTATTCATCAATGACGGCTAGTTAACAGATAATATCTATGTCTGTTGAGAGTTGAGATGAATTTTGTTCAATTACTTGCTATTTTTGGTACATTTTAACATATTTTTTTCTGGACATTATTAGACACGGAATTACGTCAATCTTACACGTTCAAAATTTATTGATATAGTTATGACAGAACTTTGAATAAATTATGAGTTACATGATTGAGCGTCTAAGATTGGCTTTAAGGGCCTTATTGATAAACTCGGATGAGCGAAAGATTAACTTAAGTCCAAGGCTTTAGAATTGACTCGAGTATTTTGAATAGCGAGGTATTCACGACTTTATTAATAAACACGGAATTGCATAGAGGGCTAGACAACCATCGTGTTGTAGTTACATTATTCAATATTATAGTCAAATTAATAATTAAAATAATCAAGTCAATTCTAAAGCCTTTGACTGAAGTTAATCTTTTGCTCATCTGAGTTTATTAATAAGGCCCTAAGGGTATAGAATCATAGATATTATATTTGTGTTGGTAGCGTTGTTGAAATGTCAACTATTTGTGTCAAAAGTATTATATTTTGCACTAAAACTAATATACACGAATTTAGGTTATTACCTTAGATTATTCAATAATTTTAGATTCTGAATATGAGTATGATAATGCAGAATCTTTGCTCTAAAAAATATACCATGCTCATACTCTGAACGTATCGGGTAAAACGTTAGACCGTTCTGCCACCGATAATAATTTTTATAGTAATCAACACAATATTTTTTGTCTGATACGTTCATAGCACTGTTATGTTAAGTGCGTGGTGGCCTGTTGGTAACGGACAGACGCGGCTGCCTACATATTCACGGTGGTCACAGGTTAAAATCCCAAGGCAAACCTCTGGCTTTTCGGAGTCATGTGTGTATTGATAGTCAATCACCACGCACGGTGAAGGAAAACATCGAGAGGAAACCTGCATACCATAGCGATTTGTATAAATTTCTATGGTATGTAAAAGTCCGCCAACTCGCACTAGGCCAGCGTGGTGGACTTTACTAACCACCCTCAATCGTACTCTCGATTGTAGAGGAGGCCCGTGCCCCTGCAGTGGGACGTATATGGGCTGATACAGCACTGTTATGTTACGGTATAATAGGCAGACTCTAAATCTTAACAATTTCTACAAAAAGAATGACGTTTCCCGATTTGATGGGCCGGCAACATAACTATGATCCAAGAAGTGGATGTTCATGTGCAGTGATCACTTACCATCAGGTGACCTGTTTGCTCGTTTGTCGGACCTATATTATATAAAAAAAAAACGTTTGAATACAATAGTTTTAATTATAATTATTACGCATGGTAATATTTATAAGGATATCAGTAGAAACTATTGAATCAATTTTGTTCGTCAAGAATGATTGATCGTCTAAGGCGTGCTGTGTTTTAGTGTGTAAATGTTGTGTTATCACGAGCAGGGAGTGACGTATGGATCTCGTATTTACCAAAAAAAAAAATATTACAGAAAATTCGTAAAAAAATATTCGGTGATTACTTTTTTTGGAGATATTTTTTTATTATTATTATAGACTTTTGGTGATAGAATTTCGTTATGATTTAAATTGTCTCTTTTTTTATGGTCTCATATTAACCCTTGAGATATCCAACTGGACTGGATTACGACTACAGTCAATTATAGTGGAAAAGTCCTTTAGATTATACATCTAAGCAATTGTCACGTTTTGAATTAATTTGTTGCTCTCTGGTTCAATTATGTCACACAGCGAAGTATAAATATCTAGTCGGTTGATACTCTGTCTGCGCTGCGCTTACCATCAGGTGCAGTTCTATGCCGTGCCAGATTAAAAAAAAACAAAAAAAAGGTATTAACGAGATCCTATTGTCGTTCCGCAGAGGCTCCATAAGTACCTAGTGTATGTATAAAGGAAAAAATGTGTTGGATTTTTTAGTTTGTGCATAATAGTGTGTTTTTTCGCTTTGTTGTTAACTTGCATATAGACAATTATTTTTAGTTTTACATCTTATCTGTACAGTAATTTAGTTTTTCCACTTATTATATTCTTTTTTGTGTTGATTTAAAAAAAAACTTTTTTTGCTAGCCTATACTGTTATTACAGGGCAAAACGTAATTTCCTTGTTTAAAAATATAAAAAAAAGAACAAGAGTTAGATACAAAATATTTTTGTATTTGATTTCAATAAAATTAATTTAAGGATAAAAATCGTGGGTTTGAGGGGTGTTTTTTAATATTTTTTTCGCTTCATGCATTTTAACCGAGTGTTTCATAACTGGGACATTATATGTAAAAGTGTTTTCTTTCATGTTGCACAATGTTCACGCATCAAAATAATTTTAAGTTTGCATATCCCTTTCACATAAAACTTACAATCTATTAAAATGTCCAATAACATGATGCACATAATTTTATTATTAAACATTAACTATGTCCAAAACAGTAATTAAATATTTAAATATGAGTTTTGTAATATAACCCCATTGTATATAAAAAGAACTCCTTAATTTTTTTCAACTTTTTTTTGTCAATCTTTCATATTTAAAAATGTGTTTTTTATTTATAAATGTTTTTACACCAACAAAAGCTTTTTGTTATTGCTTCAATTTTTAGTTTTTTTTTTAAACTTAATTTCGCTCTTTTTTTTTACTTAAAAAAGTACTATCCTCCAGTCTTAACTCTTGTGCATTCTGAAACGTGTAAAGTGCATGCTTTGTACATAGCGACCGGTTGCAAGTTGTAGTTTTGTTGCCAGGGCGCCGTGAAGCGACCCAAGACGCGAGAGGAGGCGCAGAAGGAGATACTCGACGCGGAACTTGACATGTTCAATAAGCAGCAGGTGAGTTGAAGGCCTCCCCTTTTTTGTTATTCTCTCCCTACCTCTCTTCTACCCGTGCCCTTCTCTGAACCCCTTTTTCCAGAACTGGCCCTATCCTTGTTTCTCGTCATCGTATTCCGTTATATTTTTCAGTGTTTTCATATACTGAAGTTGTCAATTCACACTAATAATGTCACTAGTTAAAAAATAACAAAAACAAAAATAATAAAAGCAATTAACGAACATATTCCAAACAGTTTTGAATGACACATGGTACGTTCATACGGTGCCCATTCAAGAAAGTATTGAGAAGCTTTATCCAGAATATTCTGTGAAATCGTTCCCTATTCCGACTCTGATACAGGGTATATCAAGACTGCTACCGAAAACGAAGCCAGGTGGTAGTTTTAGTGAATACAGAAAAAATGCAAAATTTTTGTACAAAAAAAAAGCGATGACTTTTTTTCCTATTATCGTATTTGGGTGGTAAATACATACATGTTAATGAAAAATAATGTACACCCTTATATTTTTAAAGACGCTAAAGTACGCAAGGCTTTAAATTATGATTTTAGTAAAAACTATGGATTTACCACCCAAATACAATATTTAAGACATTACAACAATAAAACAGTCGCGTTTGTTTTGCGACTTTCTTAGTTGCATCGTGTCTGTAGTCACTAAAACTACCACCTGGCTTCGTTTTCGGTAGCAGTCTTGATATACCCCGTATAAGTTCAAATTAATTTTGATATTTATCACGCTGTCGACATATCTAAATATCAACGTTGTCAGCTAATTAATGGTAATTTTATATGATTTTTTTCACATATCTTTGAAGGTTTGCCAAGGTTCTTCTCACCACATATCTTTCTATTTTTTTGTTATATTGAATCCAATATAATTTAAATCATTTTTCTTCGCAGTATTTTCGCATTATATTGAGCTCAGTGAACTTTAAATTATTTTTTCTCACAGGAAGGACAAGATGTGACAGAGCTAGTGAAGAAAATCGCCGAGCTTCGTCGACAGATGGCCATGCAGTTCCCAGTACATCCCAGCATACGGAGACCGCACTCGAGGTAAACTCTGCGACGCGCACAGGTTCGAGTCCCGGGCTAGGAATGGTGCACCTGATTGTGGTAGCAATATTGAGTTTAACAGACGGTTGTCTTGTCACACATTTTTTATAATTTATATATCTTTTATAAGTTAAAGTGGTTGTATTTAGGACATATATATGTATTTTTATGTTTCAATTAACAATGATATGTAAGTATTTTTATATTGGCTATTTATAAATAAATACACCCAACAGTCACATACATAGTCCTGACCCCACACTAAGATCGAGTCTTGTGTCGTGTATCAGGAACTACGAGAGACTTTTTCGATTTAAAACACCCAGACCCGAAACAAACACTTGTGGTTCACACAAACATTTGTCTCGGTGCGGGGATCGAACCCGCGGCCTCTCGTTACACAGGCGTCTAACCAACTGCGCCACGGAGGCTGTCAATTTATCTATATATATATCTAACTTTGTTTAATTGGAACATAAAAAATCGACATATACTAAAAATTAAGATATTAAATGATAAACGCAGCGTCCAAGTTGCGCAGTCGTTCCAGAACCGCCATCGTTCGTAAAACGCCAGTAGGCTAAGAGCCTATCGCCCTGTGGTATGGGGGCGTTTTGAGAATTCCGCCACGGTATCCCCTGCCTGTCGTAAAAGGCGACTGATGGGGATGTGGTGGTCGCGGGCACGCAGTGGGGGACTGTCCTAGTGCCATTTGTACACAGATACAATGCGACCCCGAGATGTTCAGCAGCATAGGGTAAGAGCCGCAAGTAAGCGGCAGTGTGCAGGAACGGTTCCGGTAGAAGCTGAGGCGCTCTTGCTTCGGGTCCCCGGGGCCGTTCCATTTGTGCCGAAGAGGGCCACGCGGGGTTTTGGTTGGTGTGCCGTAGACCGGTGAACCCAACATAATCGCTCCACTTTCCCCCAGGGTGGGACGATAGCGGTAACTCGGTTTCCCCGCGTCAATAAAAAAAAAAAGCTAAGAGCCTAAGGAAATACACCAAAACTCGTCTAACAAATTTTATTTTTATGTACCCATGTATATTGTAATAAGCAACAATTGATATTTGATAAACTATAACAGGTTTAATTTTGCAAGCTATCGTATTGTGAAGAGGAAATTACGGTAAGATATTAATATAATATAATGATTAATTAAGTATACCCAAAACTTACGGTCTACCAAACACACACTCGAATTAATTGCTTGTGTTAAGCTCAAATGTTTGGTTATAATATTAAGGTTATATGCCTTATTAGGGGCCCGTGGCTTCGTCCAGGTGCGGACATCGGTCACATCATTATTAATGTCGATATGTTGTCATCCAAATTAATTTTATCATTTACAACTAATGTCCGACCGAAACTAGTTTTTCAGCCGAAACCGAAACCGACATTTATATGTAAAATGACAGTAACAGTAAAAGAAACAGTGAATTTTAGTAAATAATCGTAATTTTAAATAAATTTCGATTTCGGTTTCGGCTGAAAAACTAGTTTCGGTCGGACACTAGTTGTACAGCGTGGTGGACTATATGGCCTAACCACTCTCAATCGTACTATCGATTGTAGAGGAGGCCCGTGCCCTGCAGTGGGTCGTATATGGGCTGATACAATACAATACTAAAATTCACTGTTTTTTTTTTACATTTACTAAACAAATTTATTAAATAAATGTGAAAAAAAAACCAGTAAATTTTAGTAAATAATCGTAATTTTAAATAAATTTCGGTTTCGGCTGAAAAACTAGTTTCGGTCGGACAGTAATTACAACACTAGTAATATAATTACTACTCGTAGATAGCAAATTATGATGATTAATGTAGCGGCGTTGTCTGCAGAGGTGGCAGGTTCAACACGCCCAGTCGTTTCACGCGCGGCGCGAGTAAGATGTTCAGCGTCAACCAGTCCGTGGACCACAGGCCGCGCGCGCTCCTCATCTCAGGGTTCGAGGCGGATGAGCTGGACGCTTTGTTGGCGCATTTCTCGGTGAGTCGCATGTAACATTTTTTTTATTGTGATGGATGGCGAGAAGAGCATGCTATTCGCCTGATGGTAATCGATACGCTCATAGACTATATGGCCTAATCACTTTCAATCGTACTCTAGATTGTAGAGGAGGCTCGCGCCCTGCGGTGGAAGGTATCAGGGCTGATACAGTACAGTAAATATTTACCGCCATGCGTTAATCAGTATTCTCTTGAGAGTAACAAAAAAAAATGTGCAGTGTTTTAAATATAGCGGTGTATTTGCAGCAATTCGGCGAGGTGATGAGCAAGCAGGCGGAGCTGTCGGTGCCGCAGCTGGTGCTGCAGTACAAGTGCCGCGCGCACGCCGAGCTCGCCGCCGCGCACGGCAAGCACTACAACGACCGCACGCTCTCCGTACGTACACTACGCACTGCACTCTGTCTCACTACACACTACACTGTGTCTCAGTACACACTACAGTGTGTCTCATTAAAACCTACACTGCGTCTCAGTACACACTATACTGCATCTCAGTGCACACTACACTGTATCTCAGTATATACTACACTGCATCGCAGTACACACTACACTGCATCTCAGTGCACACTACATTGTATCCCAGTACTCACTACAGTGCATCTCTGTATAGTAAACTAATTAGCGAGATGCTTATGTCTTTATAGTTGACGCATTTGTTTTGACCTAAATCGGATTCACAAAACCTGAAACACGACTGAGTCACGTATTACTACTATATCAGACATTCTGCCATCGTGTGCAAACAGACGCCTATCTTACCACCAACACCCTTATATATTAATATACGGTGAATATGTGCACCTCCCTTCAGATAACGTGGGTGGCGAACCCTTCGAAGGCGGTGGTGGCGGAGCCCCGCGCGACGCCCGCGCCCGCCGGCGCCGCGCCCGCGCGCAACGGAGACGCCGGCCGCGACGACAACACCAAGGAACACGTGAGTGTTTGTGCAATCATAATCAAGGAGAACATCGTGAGGAAACCCCAATACCCCTGTCCTGTTCCCATCCTTTTTCCTTCCCGCTCCCCTCCCGATCTGATGGGCCGGCAACACATCCATGATCCAAGCGTTGTGGATGTTCATGGGCGGCAGTGATCTTTTACCATCAGGTGAACTGCTTGCTCGGTTGCCGGACCCATGCTATAAAAATATACGTGTACCATAGCGATTTACAAGAATCTCTGCTGTGTGAAGTCCGCCTGGCACTGGGCCAGCGTAGTAGATTCAGGCTTGAGGAAGCCAATGGAACCCTCGTTGTATTGGAGTTCTGTGCCCTGCAGTGGGACGTATATGGGCTGATACAAACGCTTGTGATACATGAGTATTTGCCTCGGGTCTGGGTGTTTGTGAAACCGAAAAGTCTGGTAGTTTCTGATACACAACACAAGACTCGATCTTAGTGTGGGGTCAGGACTGTATGTGACTGTTCGGTGTATATGACGACTCAAGCTTAAAGTTACTGTGGGGTCATGTCTATGCGTATATTTTTTATGATAATAACAGCCTCCGTGGCGCAGTTGGTTAGACGTCGGCTGTGCAACGAGAGGCTGCAGATTCGATTCCCGCATCGAAACAAATGTTGGTGTGAACCATAAGTATTTGTTCCGGGTGTGTTTGTGGGAGCGAAAAGTTTCTCTTAGTTTCAGATATACGACACAAGACTCGATCTTAGTGCGAGGTCAGGGCTATGTACGTGACAGTTGGGTGTACTATATTGCGTTGTTCCAGCGCGTGGAGGTGTCAGAGGACGCGCTCCTGCGGTTCGACGAGGAGGAGGAGGAGGACGGGGACGAGGACCGCTCGTGGCGTCGTTGACGGCGCGCCGTGTAGCCGCGGCCGCGCGGCTGACGCGCCGCGCACCAGCACGCCGCCCCGCCCGCCGCGCTCGCAACACCACCGCGCGCCGTGCTCGCCACTCATCATGCTCTAGGTAGCGTCGTAGCGTGTTAACATTATTACTTGCCATGGTGGTTGGTGAACGTGGTTGCTAATTACCATGGTTGCAAAGTAGCGTGGTAGCTTGTCGACATTGCGAAACTGTGGTTGCAAGTGACTAGGATTGTGCTACCATGGTGAATAGATGGCGTTGCATTAAACATTGCAAGTGGTTGTGGTAGTTTGTGACTATGGTTGCAAATTACCATGGTATGTCGCCGTGGTGATAATTATAAGTTACCTTGGTTGCACGTCATCATGATTACAAGTACCTGTGGTAGTAATTTATAACGGTTGTGTGTCATCATGGTAGCACATTGCAGTGATTATAATTAATAATGTTAACATGTTACCGTCATTATTATAAGTTACCATGGTACCTAGCATGATGGTTAGTGACCACGCCACGTCACGGTGTCCAATTTTTGGATCTATGAGTAATATACGTCCACGTTTGGTTACGTTTGTCGCGAAATCGATGGTTTATTTATCGATAATGATTAAAAACAGCTTATTGTTTAGGCAATAAATAGGATATTAAATTATATATAATATACTGCACTACTTAAATTAGGACATAAACAAAATCTACTTTCTGTGTCAAAACTAACTCCGTTTAGTATCGATAATTTATGCCTTTATATTCGGTGTAGAAATCTTCACAAATATCACACTTATCGATATTCTAAAGCCCTAGTGATGTCATTTATCGATAAATCCATCGGTTTGTCGACAAGAGTTGAGCACTGCCCACAAACCCACGTGTTGGTTACAGTAATGCCTTATATATGTTAATGTTACGTCGATGTTTTGTACGTGAACAGTTGCGAGTTTGTCGAACGCTTGGGATATCGATAGCAGTGAAATAATTTCACTGATAATCACTGATAAATAACAAGTAGCGATTAGAAGTGATTGTTGATTTTGTCTAGTTTTTACAGTTTCTACGACTGAGAAAGTTGTTTGTTGTAGAGAAATGATTGGTCCTGGGGATCGAAAAGTGTCTTGTAGTCTGTGATACATAACACAAGGCTTATGTGATTAATAATTACTTGTTAATCACATGTTACTGTTCCAAATTAAATGATGATTAATGGATGCCCAATACCCCTTTCCTCTTTCCATCATTTTTCCTTCCCGCTCCCCTCCCAATTGGGCCAGCAACACATCCTTGATCCAGCGTTGTGGATGTTCATGTGCAGTGATCACTTACCATCAGGTGACCTGTTTGCTCGTTTGCCAGCTCTATGCAATTAAAAAATGAAAATTTAAAATTAAATTGACTGTTTTGGTCGCTCAACTTTAGATTCCTTAGAAGCCTTTAACGGGATGTTGAGAAGGCATGTTAAACTGTAACCATGGTTGCTTTTTACCAAAGAAATAACATTCTCATTCTAATAAGTTATTAATATACAACAATTGATCAATCAGCGTAGTAGACTGTATATATGAATAAATACACCCAACAGTCACATACATACTCTTGATCACACTAAGATCGAGTCTTGTGTTGTGTATCAGGAACTACAAACTTTTCGATCTCACAAACACTCAGACGAGATAAATACTACACAAACATTTGTATGGATCGTACTGGCGTTTAACCAACTGCGCCACGAAGGCTGTTATAACAATTCACGTCATTTAGAAAGACGGTTTAATGAAACACAAGCGTTTGATAAACTCAAAACCACGGTTAGTGTCTTAGTTGAATCAGTACAAAATATATTTGATTAGGTCAGTGCGCCTCAATACTCTCGATTTTAGAGGAGGCCCGTGCCCTGCAGCGGGACGTACCGGGTTTGACCAGATTGTGACCGAAAACGGAGCCAGGTGGTACTTTTAGTGACCAGACAGACAAAAAAATCGCAAAATCGCAAAAAAAAAACAGTGGCGATTTTTTGTATTTTTTTACCTATTGTGTTTGGGTAAATGATTATGTACACCCTTTTATTTTTAAACACGCAATGGCACGCAAGGGTTTAAATTATTGTTTTACCAAAAACTATGTATATACTGTCCGCTAACCAACCAACACGCACTAGGCCAGCGTGGTGGACTATATGGTCTAACAATTCTCGATCGTATTTACGGTTGTAGAGGAGGCCCGTGCCCTGCACTGGGATGTATATGGGCTGAGTACAGTACAGTATGTACTTACGACCCAAACATGATAGGTAAAAAAAAAAAATCATCGCTTTTTTTTGCGAAATTTTTAGTTGCATTGTGTCTGAAGTCACTAAAACCACCACCTGTTTTCGTTTTCGGTTGCAATCTGGATACACTCGGTATATGGGCTGATACAGACATACAGACAGTGCGCCCTGACGTGTGATGCCAATATATGTAAGCTCGCTTGCACCGGCCGCGTGTACACGCTCATGCGGAACTGACAGGAATTACTGATGGTAGAGAAATGTATTTGCATGTCAACTGTCGCGATATTTGCTGTGGCAATCGCTTAGTGTTTATATCGAAAGTAATAAAATTGGTTTGAATGTCGATAAGAATGAAATTGGCGTATTTTTTATTGTTAAAGGAGCTGTCATCAATTATAGTTACTTGTTTGTCAATTATACTGTCAGCTGAAAAAAAAATTGGTATGGAAAAGAAATTAGCATTGTTATGGCGATAAAGATCTAAAAGTAAGAATTATTTGCTTGTCAAATTAAATTGAAGTCTTCTTTTAGAAAGACTGGAGTGTTATGTTTCTTATTTACAATTAGCTACATTAGAAAATATATGTAACTTCCTATTTTATAAATTCGGCTAAAAATAATAAACTATCAATGCAACAAAAGTCGATAATGTCGTGAAAATACAAACTAATCATTCAGTCTGAACTGTCAGTTTTGTCTGAACGCGTGCGACCCCAAAAACGCTTGTACATTCTCCCCCATACGCGGACCGGTGCA
The DNA here is from genome assembly GCA_033459515.1 of Theretra japonica. Taxonomy (NCBI): domain Eukaryota; kingdom Metazoa; phylum Arthropoda; class Insecta; order Lepidoptera; family Sphingidae; genus Theretra; species Theretra japonica. The sequence goes on from CM065952.1 coordinate 1,818,896, forward strand.
AGGGGGTGGGTTTTGTAATGTGGTCAAAATTATATGTACTATAAGGGTTGGGTACAAATCTGGATTTTGATCTAAACACCTAGGTCTAGATTGATACGCTTTACGCAGTCTGAAGTTAGACGTACTAAGTGCTCAGGCAATACATAATATACTAGATTTTTTGTAGCTTAATTTTAGGATTAAATTAGCTTAAAAATAACACCAAATCAATAGTTGTTGACAATTCTAAATAGATTTAAATTTAGGTTGAAATCCAGACTTTACCTGAATATCTAGAAGTAAGCCTCGTGCTCCCTCTAGCGTACAAAATATGCAATAATGCTCGCTATAACGTTGGACATCGTATGTATATAGGACAAAGTTTTTACATATATGTATAAAATATGCGCGTCATTTTGTTTGTTGATTGGTCGGTGGGGCGTTTTTTCGTCTTGTCTAGAACTAGGTGAAAAACTAGATTAATATTTCTAGAAATTTCTAGAAGAGATATGGTAGTAAAATTGGAAAAGTATTCTGTACCCAACGTATTTGTGGTAATAACGATGTTGAATTGGTTTTTGCTTTGGTTGTGATAAAATTTATAATTAAATGAAATTCTTTGATAAAATTTAAGAATTTGCTAATTCAGATGCACGAAGCAACATAATAAACCATGTTTAATAACAAATAATATGCCAAGTTGATTAAATTGAGCGAAAAATATAAATACCAAGTACATTTTTAGATCTTAAATTAATTTAGTCTAATAGCTTCTATTTAATTTCAATACTCAAAATAATAAATCATTTAATGATGTGAAGTCTTTAAATAGACGGTAAAATTGTTTTAAGTTGCAAAATTACGGTAGAAACACAATTTAAAAAATATTATCTAGTTTTTTCCTAACAATCATAGGAAAATTAATAACTTTTGACAAGATGACAAAACCCGCGCCGGCCATAATGTAAATTGTTGATAAAAATGCATTAAGCATTTATTGTATTTAAAAGATATGTTTTTATTATTTTTTAACGTAGAGGCTTAGTTGTTTTCTCTTTTGTCTTTCGTCTTACAACACTTTGTTTTTGACTTCGCCCCGAGTTCTGTTAGGTGACCGGATTAAAGGATACCCATAAAAACGCTGTAGGAAAGATATTAACAAACATTGTAAGGAATCTTACATACCGTAGCCATTTTAAAGAATTTCTATGGTGTGTAGTCCGCGAATATGCACTAGGCCAGCGTGGTCGACTATATGGCCTAATCTCTCTCAATCGTACTCATGATTGTAGGGGATGCCCGTGCCCTGCAGTGGGACGTTTATGGGCTAATACAGATACAGAAAAAATATTACATTTTTATCCAAAATATCTATAACATTAAAGATTTTTTAATAAAATACTTTATTGGAATTTTGTCCCAAAGACCTTTAACATTTAAAGATTTAAAAAATTTCAATGCCACTGTATACCCAAGTAACTAGATTCTTATATACGCTAAGGTTATGTCAATATAACATACGATAGGTCAAGCAAGTCGCTGGTTTATCCACACGTTACTAGACTTCGGAAAACATAAAAATATATCTGTTATGTGTCAACGTTTTGTGTATATTTACTCATTATATGCAAACTTTACATAATGCGTTAAATACACCTTATATACTGAAGATATATCCCTTAACTAGAAATCATTAAGAAAATAATTTTTAAAATGGAATTTTGTAACTTAATTAAATCAGTATTTAGTACATTATAAAAATTATTTTCTTAACAAAGATTTCTATTTAAGGGATAAATCATTAGTATATAAGGGATTTTTAAAGAGTTGCATAACGCGTTATATAAATTTCAACGAATTATCGACAATCTGGTCACCTATCAAGTACAACCATATTTTCCGTTCATAAAAACATATATTTATTAAGTTATTATTGAAAATTATATTAGTTTAGATTCGAGGCGGTTTTTTTTGCCTTATATGTGTAACTTAGTCATTATTTAGTTTTCATAATAATTTTTGTTTTGTAAAGGGGACGTGTATCGAGCGAGAAGCATTGAGTGTTAACTTTCTGTCCCTTTCACTCATGGAATTCAACGTGGGGTTAGAAAGAGACAGAAAATAAAGGTTAAATGCTGCTATTGGAATTATATGGTATTGCTCTATTAAAGCTTAAAGCTGACAAATTGTAATCCAGTTTTTAAAATAGCCATGTGCGTCTAGTAAGTTTTTAACTCTTAATACCGCCTGTACAACTATTGTCTACGTGAAACGTACAGCGCCCCTAGCGGAATGAAAAGGAACTACACGCTTCATAAATACTATGAGGATATTACTATAGAAATTTACTAGACTCACTAAAATGTCTCGTATCAATATTTAGAGCGAAATCAATGCCATGTGTCACATCTACGATTTTGTAGCGATTTTATCTAGTGGCAACCCTAGTTGGAGAAAAAAGGTAGAACTTGGGTTAAACGTATTAAGCTACGTTATGCATACTCGTAGACTATGGCATGTATGTAATGTAACAGTGAGGGTAGAAGCGACATTCAAATTTAACTAAGGCCGAATTAAAGTCGGTAAAGGAATTGTTTCGTTTTGAATACAATTTTACTACTACAGAAGTTTTACCTCAAAAATTATTTACTTGCAATATAGTACATAATTTATGGCCAGCAAAGAGCAAGTAAAATAAACTGAACTCATTGAGTGATTGATAATGAACTTCATTTCACCTAACACAGAGTTCAAAATTGCTTGCACGTATGTCCAGTGGTGTTGGACTATCACTTGTAATCTATTTTAATCCTTACTGTAGTTGTTATAAAGTTCACTTTTTATTGAAACTGTAATGTTACTTCCCCGGTTTCAGAACATGGTCCTTCGAGCCAGATTCACTAGGGTTGCCACAAATATCGATAATCACGATATATCGACAGTCGATAACACGTCCCCTATTGTACATAGAATGTTGCTTTGTTTTTCTCTCGTATCGATAAACACGTCGCATTCGGTCTCTGTTTTCAGAGTTTTTGCGAGTGAAACTGTTAGTAGGCTAAAATACGATATTTTATCTATTTTTTTTACCTGAGATAAAAAAAAACTAATCAGACTTTTTTAAATTAACTTAAATAGGGTGAACATGGGTTGCGATGCAATAGAAACATGTTTTTACTACAACTTTACTCATATTTATTAATTTTAAAAATAATAATTGCTGCTTTGTTTTAACGTTGATCTTTATATTTTTGAAGGTGTTTACCGATGTGTATTGCAATATAGGAGAGTATCTTGTAAAAATTTATTTGAAATATCTTGCTTAAAGCATATATTTTGGGTTAGTAACAAAAAATGATAAATATGAATTCCAAAGTATTTAATATCCTGATGAAAACATCAATGATACGATGAATAAGCTAAATTTGGTTAAACCAAATTATTTCCATTAATATTTCTACTTTGATTATTGATAAGATTTGTCAAAACACGCAATCAGCAGTACCCTCTTATCAAAAATAAGGATAATTAAAATACGCATTATTTAACTGTTTGATTTAAAAATAGGAAAATTGTTTTAAACGACTCGTCAAAGTTTTCAATTATGCAATGATTGATGATATCATCGACTACCCGCAGTTTCGCTCGCAAACCGATGATTAATGTACATAATATTAAGTTATGTTACTATATGTAAACATACATTGTATAAAGAGATGCGATTGAAAAAAAAATGATGAACCGCGCGACCGCCACGAGAAAAGATAAACAGCAATAAATAAAGGCGGCAAAAAGAATTATTTTTGGAAAATGTCACTTGATGATGGCGGTGGCAGGTGTTATGTAACACAAGAAAAAAACGGCTTGTGATGTTTTGTTTTGTAAAAAAAGAATGTTCCCCCAAAAGATTGAGCCACCGCCAAAATATATATCTCTGTGTTTCAACTAGACGTCAAAAGTATGTGTTGTCAAACACGAAAAATAAAAGAAGATTTTTGGAGACCTGGTTGAAGAAAAGGTAAATTGTGAATGAAAGTAGATGCAATGGTAGTGATACATTTACCCTTCGGGCTGATGTTTCGCCAGATAAATAAATAAATAATAACTACACCCAACAGTCACATACATAGTCCTAACTCCACACTAAGATCGAGTCTTGTGTCGTGCATCAGAAACTACGAGGGACTTTTCGGTCTTACAAACACCCAGACCCGAAACAAATATCTGTAGTTCAAACAAATATTGGCTCGGTGCGGGAATCGAACACGCGGCCTCGTTTGTAAGCCGGCGTCTAACCAACTGCGACGTGGAGGCTATCATTTATATACGGAATTTTGATATAGTAGTTTGTTCTGTTGAGAGAGGCTAGTCATAGTCCACGACGCTGGCTTAGTGCGGGATGGCGGATTTCACATATAGAAATTCTTGTAAATCTCTGTTAGGCAAGTTCCTTGACGATGTTTCCCTTCACCAATAAAGTGCCTTGTAATTTGTAAACAATACACAAATGATATCAAAAAATCAGAGACTCGTGTATTGGAACCCGCGACGGCCGTTTGAGCAGTTCGACCTCGCTGTTGTCACCATCAAGGCATTCTTTTTTTATAATTCACATTGTGGGATGGCACATACAAGGTGGAATGTGGGTGTCCTAGCAGCACCTCTGCCTACCCCTTCTGGGAAAAAGGCGTGAGTTTATGTACATTACATGCTAGTGTGGTGGTCCTATTTTATCTTAGATAGCATCCTGTAGGACTTGGGACACACTTAGTTCTAAAATATTAATAATGTTAGTGAACTCAATTCAAGATTATGAAACTAAACTACTTTAATGAAAGATGATGCGTGATTGTGTGTACGAGACATCATCTTGGATCATAAAAAAGAGGAAAGAAGATTTGACAAGAAAGAAGAATTTAATAAAGTTGTTTGTTGCGTTTTATTTCTCGTCCTCTCCTTTTTATTGGCTTGCTTTATGTTATAGGTGGCAAACGAGCATAGGGTTCACCTGATGGCAAGTGATCACTGCCGCCCATAAACACTGCAACACCATAAGGCATGGAGATGGGTCGCCGGCCTTAAAATAACCACACAATTTCGACTAGCTTTCGACACCACAGCATCGGAGTAACTTCCGGTAATATTGTGAAGTTTATGAGTATTTTTTAATGAAGTGTTATTTCCATTAAACTTGACTGAATTAAAACTAAGTACTTAAATTTGGTTTTTTATTTAGTTACATAATACCTAATGTATTGTTTAGTCTTAAAAAGGGTCCATGACAATTTGCTTCAGAAGGAAATATGTTGCAGACATGAGTTTTGTTTTTGAGATGTTTTTATCACCAATGTCAGTATAATTTATTTTAGTTTTTTTATTGCAATTAATAGCGACACGAGCACGCCATTCGCCTGATGGTAAGCGATATAACCGCTCATAGACAGTAGCAAAACCAAACCACACCATGAATTACAAAGCAATGCTGGGCATAACACTTCACTCGCCATCCTGAGACATTAAGTTTTAAAGTAAGACATTTGTTAAGTCCCATTATGTCCAGTAGTTACGCTGGCTACAATGTCTTTCAAACCGGAACACAACAATGCGTTTACATTGCTGTTTGGCGGGACAAATAGAAATTGCGGTGGTACCTTCCCAGGCGACCTCGCACATATGAGAGACCTACCACCAGTAAACTTAGTTGGAGTTTAGAGGGCTTGCCATCACTTATCACCTTTAAAACATACCTCTTTTAATAAAATAAATAATTAATACACCTAACAGTCACATACATAGTCTTGACCCCACACTAAGATCGAGTCTTGTGTCGTGGGTATCAGAAACTACGAGAGACGAAACAAATATTTGTTTCGGAGCTGGGATCGAACCCGCGGCCTCTTGTTTCACAGGCGGCGTCTAACCAACTGCGCCACGGAGGCTGTCAAAAAAATCTTAGCGGCACTGGTGGACAATCCGTTAATAAGGTGATATAATTGGAAATAAAAACTCATTTTATTTATTAAATAATATATAAATACTTTACTATTATTGCATGTGAAAATACAACACATTTGAGTAAACAAATATTATGAAAAATATTTGTCATCGCGAAACCTGTTATAAATATTAAATTATTCAAATTGCTAAAGAAATTTGTTTACGATTCATAATTCCCTTTTTCTCATGATCCATGGAATAACATTTTATCTGTACCGTTTCCACTCATTCATTGCGTGACCTTAATGCGTTCCGCTCACTCGGCGCTCACTCACGTCGCGAGTTTGTCAGCAGTGGCAGTTTTGATGGGACGTTTTTAAAAATCGCCTTTGTAATTCGTGGAAGGAACTTATTTCGCAAACAAAGCAATAGTTCGCTGCAAATTGTTCAGTTTGTTACCGTAACGGTTTTTGTGTGCTGTTTCTGTTTGTCATTGTGTCGTTTGAAGATCATCGAACAGCTGTTTGTTGAGGTAAATAATTTTATTATTTTCATGAGTTTTTTTTTTTATATTATACGATATTATTTCCTTGGCAGCGAAGCATGCCTTGTTTCCGGCAGAAAAAGGAATGCCATTGGTTTTCTTTTACACTTAAATTTAATGTTGTTTATTTTACAATAACAGTTTCAAGGGAATGACCAATCTCATTGTTCGTAAGTTAATTATGAGTTTTTCATTTCTGTGAAAGGTGTTTAAGGTAACATGTTTACGCTTTGCACTTCGCCCTATAGAAGTGGAAACCAGTTTTCAGAAAAGCATGTATTTTTTTTTATTAATCAAATTAATTATTATGCTAATATTTACGCAATAATTACCAGTTCATTGATTTTTCGTTATTAAGAAAAGGTGGGTAGTTAACACGATGTATTAATTTATTTTAATATTTTTATCATAAAATATGTAAAACAGGAACCTTCGATTCCTTGTTGTGCATAGTGCATACCGTCATGTGCGTTGCAATGACGTTCGCTTACGGTCAATTAATTTAAAAAACTTGGTGCAGAATGGTGGGCATTGACCAACACATATTATTTAATTTCTTTATGTTATGAAATATATATTGCACTACAAAGTGTTTCATATTAATAGATATGATACATTAACAATAATATTACCCAAATCAGGAGTGTCATTTTTTTATATCCATAAAACATAATCTTTATACATACTCGTATAGGTATTTAAATACTTGTTAGTTGTTTAACAGTCGTGTTAAATAAAATCTGAAGTTACCTTATGATAATGGAATAAGGGAAGAACCTGGTCCAAAAATATTACTCAAGCCACGTGTTTAAGCCCCATACTAATACAAAACTCTACGAATCACCATTGATTTAAAAACTAATAAATAAAATATTTAAGTCAATGCGGATCACACAAATATTTGTTCCGAGTCAATTTCTGGTGATATTCGATTTTATAATATCCTTGTATAATAGTTTCTTTGATTCACGCGATTGTTACACATTGAAATAAAACGAATTCTTACGGTTTTATCGCGAATTTGATTTAATGTTTACATTTTTTATCTTCGTTTCGATCACTTTATAGTTTTCGTGGTCACGGGGCGAACTGAGGTATTCATCATCCGCTTAGTGAGTGAAAAATGTAAAAATTAAATCAAATTCGCGATAAAATCCGTAAGAATTCGTTTTATTTTAATATACCCTTGTAGATAGTCAGAACATGAGACACGTTTTTTATTTGTCTACACTTTATGGGCGGTGGTCATCGCTTACCTTCAGGTAACCTGTTTACTCATAAGCCGGGCCTAATTACTAATCTTACACAAACGACCTTTTATATCCGATGGACCTATAATTTAAAATCCCAACCATATTTGCAATATTTTTATTTATAATTCAACAATCCAAAATGGCGACTAATACAACACAATTTGAATGATATCTCCACAAATACGAATATTTGACCTACATTAATGTCAAAGTATTTCCAAGATGGCTATCAAGGAAAGGCACAATGGTATTGTTTACGCGGGAAACGGAATCTGTTATGATTAAGTGAATCATCGCGTTGCTCAACATTTGTCAATCAACTTGCAATGTGACTGACTTGTGATATTGGCTTAATATAGACAATGTGGTTGAGAACACACACATCACGCATTTGGCGCAAAAGGGGCAGGCAGAGATCCTACTAAGACATCTAGTTATCCCCGTGATTTGTCCCGCGATGTGATAGGCGGTGAGCTTATCGCCATATCAAGCAAAAATTCCCAAATCCGGTCTGATAATGAAGAAAAAAATTATAACTGCCCGACGCGGGATTCGAACCGGAGACCTCAGCGTTGCAATCGTACCGTAGTACAACTACTCCACCGAGGGGGGTCCCACTGCGGGGCACGGGCCCCTCAACAGTCGTGAGTACGATATAAAGGGGTTAGGCCATATAGTCCACCACGACCTATTGCGGTTTGGTGAAATTTACATACCATAGAAATTGTTACAAATCGTTACGGTATGCAGGTTTCCCCACGATGATTTCCTTTACCGTTATAGTGCGTGGTGATTGACTATCAATACACACATGACTCAGAAAAGTCAGAGGTGTGCCCTAGGATATGAACCCGCGACCACCGCACCGTGAACATGTTGGCAGCCGCATCTGAGGGGTTACTATATGATCCGAAACGAAACTCGAATGTTCGGACGTTCGACGTTTGTAGTAAGTTATAAGTTTTCCACTTCTAAAAACCAACGCTATTCTCTATGATACTTATCATTCACTCCGAACTAAGTCTATAGTTAGAACGTACGATAGAGGATTCGAACATTTTGCGGAGTACCTAGGCACATTCGTACAGTTTTACGTGCGACGTCCAAACATTCTTGTTTCGTTCCGGATTATAGAGTACCCCCCGTGGTCTGGCCACCAGCCACCAGGTACTTAAGGATATAATTTATTATCAGCCGTTAATGTCCCACTGCTGGGCAAAGGCCTCCTCCCTTTCCCTCCAGATTTGGCGTCCCTATCACCCAAAAAGACGACGCGGTAGACCCAGGTGTAGGTGGAGAGACGAAATCGATTGATTTCTTCATGATTGGCCCCAAATCGCACAAGACCGCTAAACATATAATACGAGAAGAAAAAATCAATCAAGCAAAAAGTGCATACAATATCACAATAATTAAGGACAATATTATACTGATGCAAAAAATAAGACAACAAGCAGAAATACCAGGAAACTTGAAATTAACTATTAGATTACAACTGACTACTAATAGACACTAGCACATCCCACGCCATGTAATACGGAAAATTATAGGGATGGGGTATTTTTATAGAATCGCTCTTTCATGCCAGATATTTATGGTGTGTCAAACACATTAAATATGTACATAAACTCACGCCTTATTCCCAGAAGGGGTAGGCAGAGGTGCTGAATGGAAACTCACGTTTTGTCTAGGGTGTCTCGTCTCACGATGTGATAGGGGCGAGTCTGACTCCATATCGAGCACGAATTCCTGACTTCGGGCTGAAAATCTATAGAAAAACCCAATCTCTTTGCCCGACCGGGAATCGAACCGTACCGTAGTACGACTGCGCCACCGAGGTGAATCTAACTTAGATTATGTAATGGTTAGATACGGCGCTGTCATATATTGGCGCCTTCAAAAACGACACATATTTTTTTTTGTTCACAATGTTGGTAGCACTGCTATACGTAGTCGTGCCATAAGTTCTGTCCATTTTTCAAGTGCCTCATAAAAAATATTTTAAGTGGTGCTGTTTAGTTTGCTTACATGATAAAGCTTTAGGAACTCACTGAGTATACAAACAAGTCATTTGAACACAATACATCTAACAGTAAACATGGAGTGGGGTATTAAAGAGAATCGTATTGCAGTGATCGCGTTACACAAGTGTAACAAAACAGCTAAGGAGATTTTTGACATCTTAAAACCTTTAAAAATAACTTCAAAATTTGTTTATCGCTCTATAAAGCGATACAATGAGATGTCCTCTGTCGATGATAGACCAAGAAGCGGTCGCCCACGGGTCACAAGAACGAAAGCAGCCGTTAAAGCTGTAGCTGAGCGAATTCGTAGAAATCCTCTCCGAAATCAAAAAATCATGGCACGAGAGATGAAAATCCCGCCACGGACCATGTCTCGCATCATAAAAGAAGACCTTAGGCTTGGTGCTTATCGAAGAACTACCGGTCAGCGTTTGACAGCGGCTTTACGTCACATAAGAGCAACAAGATCAAAAAAGTTACTTGAACGTCACGCGAGTGGTAGTTACCGCCAAATTCTGTTTACAGATGAAAAAAATTTCACTGTGGAAGAGAAATTTAATCGCCAAAATGACAGAGTTTATGCTCACAGCTCTCGAGAAGCGGCTGAGAAAATTTCTAAAGTAGAGAGAGGACATCACCCAGCATCTGTGATGGTTTGGTGGGGAGTAGCGTACGATGGCGTTACTCACTTGCATTTCTGTGAACAGGGGGTCAAAACTCGGGCAGCTAACTATCAAAATGACATTTTGGAGCAGATAGTTAAGCCTTTAAACGAAACCATGTTCGCGGGAAAGCACTGGATATTTCAGCAGGATTCAGCACCCGCACACAAGGCTAAGACAACACAGCGCTGGCTAGCAGCCAATTTACCTGAGTTTATTCCTGCTGAAGATTGGCCTTCAGGAAGCCCGGACTTAAATCCTTTAGACTACCGTCTATGGAATATTTTAGAGGAGAGGGCCTGCTCGAAACCTCATCGAAATATTGAGGCATTAAAAGTTGATTTAGTGAAAACAGCAGCCTCGATACCATTAGAAGTGGTGCGTGCGGCGATAGACGAGTGGCCAGATCGTTTAAAAAAGTGTGTAAAAGCAAAAGGTGGACATTTTGAATAATTTTTATATTTTTACAATTGTATAGTAAGTATTAAATAAAATAAGCACACCTTCTTGTGTTTTATTCATTTTGCCTTTAAATTAGACGCCTTTTTATTAGGGACAGAACTTATGGCACGACTACGTATATGGAAAAAATAATGTATCAGCCCATATACGTCCCACTGCAGGGCACGGGCCTCCTCTACAATCGAGAGTACGATTGAGAGTGGTTAGGCCATATACTCGTAGTCCACCATGCTGACCTAGTGCGGTTTGGCGGACTTTTACATACCATAGAAATTTATACAAATCGCTATGGCATGCAGGTTTCCTCACGATGTTTTCCTTCACCGTTATAGTGCGTGGTGTTTGACTATCAATACACACATGACTCCGTAAAGTCAGAGGTGTGGTCTGACATATGAACCCGTGACTACCATGAACATGTAGGAAAATTAAAGTTATGATTTTTTTCAACAATAAATTGGTATAAATTAGTGATAGTCAATCACCACGCGCTATAACTGTGAAGGAAAACTTGAGGAAACATGCATACCGTACAAATGTTAACTAGATTTTCTATGGTAAGTGAATTCCTGGCACTAGGCCAGCGTGGTGTCCTAAGTCCTCTCAGTGGAGTTCTCGGTTATAGAGGAGTCCCGTGCCCAGCAGTGGGTGAAAGTTCTGTCATTTATAAATTATATTCAAGTACTTAGGGTATTGCAAGTTGATTTAGACCAACTTGTAAGTTTTGTAATATTCACGATATTGTAAACTGGTTTTGAAAAATGAAAAGAGCAACACTAGAGTTTCTTGCCCGTTCTTCTCTAGTGAAAACCGCTTTTCGAACCGGGTGGTAGAAAAAAATATGACTGAATCTAAATAATGTTGAACATTTTAATTGTATTGTATCAACCCATATACGACCCACTGCAGGGCACGGGCCTCCTCTACAATCGAGAGTACGATTGAGAGTGGTTAGGCTATATAGTCCACCACGCTGGCCTAATGCGGGTTGGCAGACTTTTACATACCATAGAAATTTATACAAATCGCTATGGTATGCAGGTTTCCCCACGATGTTTTCCTTCACCGTTATAGTGCGTGGTGATTGACTATCAATACACACATGACTCCGAAAAGTCAGAGGTGTGCCCTGGGATTTGAACCCGCGACCACCGTGAACATGTAGGCAGCCGCGTCTGGTCCGTTTACCAACAGGCCACCACGCACTTAGAACATTTAAATGGATTCAATAAATTACTTTCATTTTTATTGCAGTGATCAATTACTCTCAGTCTTGTCACGCGTTCATTTAAAGAACCTTGGAATTAAATAGAAGGAAAACGATTATCTTATTAAGTGTAATTATGAAGTAAAAATACTTTTATTACAGATAGATCCTCATCCAATGTCATGATTGCTTCAGACAACCTTAAATGACAAACTAACAATGGAATAAACATTGACTGCCTCGGTGGCGTACTTGTACCGTACGAATACAACGCTGAGGTCTCGGGTTCGAATCCAGGGTCGGGCAGAGTGATATTGGATTTTTCTATTCACTATCAGCCCGGAGTCTTTGTGCCAGTTAGGCGAAAGGCTCCCCCACTATCATATCGTGGGACGGAACATGCAATGTGAAATGTGGGTGTCCTGTTAGCACCTCTACCTTCTGGGAAATAAGCGTGAGTTTATGTATGTATGTACATATATAGAAAATTCATAGATTCTGCCAACAAATTGTTAAATTCTTTGAAAAAAATTATTGCATAGGCACGGCAAACGAGCAAAGAGGTCACCTGATGGTAAGGGATCACTGCCGCACATGAACATCCACACCAGTTCATAGATGTGTTATCGGCCTTTAAAATCAGGAGGGGAGCGGGAAGGAAAAAGAATGGGAAGAGGAAAGGGGTATTGGGCATCCGGCAATCTCACTCACCGAACGAAACGCGACAGCTGAGCTGTAGATTCACATCGATCTGTGAGACACGTGTCCATCTGTGAGGTACCGCGAACGAGTCTGTCCATTCATGCTGAGTCATGACTGACAACAGCGTGGCTCTACCGCATGTAAAATGTGTATATGTGTTTTCCTGTTAGGTATTTCAACAGATGTAGCGGTCAGTAGGTAGTATTGACCACAAATACTATTGTGATCGGAAAACACTTTAAAAATAATATAAACACATGACACCCTCCGTGGCGCAGTTGGTTGGACGCCGGCTGGATACAAGAGGCCGCGGGTTCGATCCCTGGATCGAGGCAAATCTTGTGGTACACAAGTATTTGGTTCGGGACTGAGTGTTTGTGAGAAAAGTCTCTCGTAGTTTCTGATACACGACACCACACTCGATCTTAGCGTGAGGTCAGGACTATGTACGTGACTGTTGGGTGTATTTAATTATTATTGCTTTTCCCATGCCGTCCCATTATATCCCGTTCTGTACGATGGTACAGAATCAGGATTGCATGCTTTTCATAAGGACATGTCCTAAAAGCATGCAATCATGTCCTCGCCTGTCCCGTGCCATCCATTCAAATTTGAAAAAGTAACAAATATGTATATTTGCATTGAATTCCTGCCCCATCCCGAAACTACATTTTTTCTGGATATAAAGTAGACTATTTCCGTCTCCATAGTCCAATATATCTACGTTAAATTTGATCAAAATCGGTTCAGCCGTTTTAGCGTGAAAACGGAACGTACACCCACACTTTCGCATTTATAATATTAGTAGGGATTATTATAATTTATAAGTTATCTGACATTGTATTGTAGGATGTTTGATTCCTCTCGGATAGCGTCAGCCGTATTTAATAATACAATAATAATAATGTATTAATACACGTCAGTGACATAGGGAAGTGAGTCGTGTTTAAGGTTTAGTCAATATATCCGATGTCAAAAAAGCCGGCATAATTGTGCCGACTCATGAGAGTTACACATTTTCAGCCCGTTACAGTCCACTGCTGGACATAGGCCTCTCCCAAGGTAGGCCACAGAGCCCGGTCTGCTGCTTTATGCATCCAGTCGCAAGATAATAGAAATATACAAGAGATACACGATAATAAAATCTCTTAAAATTATTTTCAAGTGTGCGGTTATGGAACCCCGATCTTACGTTCAACAGGCGGTATCTGACTCACTGCGCCATGTATCTAACTTTCCTTTCGTTCAATGCGTATAGGAACACGATACATGCGTGGAATAAACTTTATTTCCACGAAGATTAACTTCGCAACACAAGGTTCATGGAAAGCACACACACACACACACACAAACATAGCGCCTTTTCTCCAGAAGGGGCAGGCAGAGGTGCTACCAGGACACCCACGTTTCGCCGTGTGTGTTCTCCCACGATGTGATATCGCGTCTATAGCCATATCGGGCACAAATTTCTCATTTATTTAATATTTATTTATTTAAGGACATTCAGTCATTACAATATTTCTTATATCCGATTGAAAGCAAAGTAACTTTTGTAATAATCACTATATTTTTTAATTTTTTTTACTTTATATATATGTTTGGGAAACATACAGAACAATAAACAAAATAATCACAATACTATTACTAACACACAATCCAGTGAAGTTTCCAAGTTAAAATTCACAGTTCCACAGTCCATATTGTAAACTGGTTTTGAAAAGAGCAACACTAGAGTTTCTTGCCCGTTCTTCTCTAGTGAAAACCGCTTTCCGAACCGGGTGGTAGATCAAAAATATACTGAATCCAAATGATGTTGAACATTTCAATGGATTCAATAAATTATTTTAATTTTATTTCATAATATACTAGCATGTACATTTTGCACGTCAAGTCCTATTTATCAATCCACCAATTCCTGTTCATCCAAAGGTTGGCAGGAAGAAATCGCTCAATGCGATATGGCCGCCCATTGTACTACTTTCAGTTTATTTCTTATATTTAATTATTATGTAACTTGAGAGTACAATAAAGAGTATAAATAAATTAATAAAATAAATAATACTAACAATTTGGTAACCTGCTAAATGCACTACCTGCAGACGTCAAAACATGCACTGAATAACAATAAATAATGAATAGAAAAATTCAATACCACTTTGCCCGACCCGGGATTCGAACCCAAGACCTCGGCGTTATAATCGTACAGTAGTACAACTACGCCACCAAGGCAGTCTAATATAAAATTAATTATACTCATTTTGATATAAGGTCGTGACGTTGAACTTAACCTCTAATATAATTTAGGGCACGCGTGTTATGGTTCGCCTTGAAATTTACATAGTCTAATATTTTGGTCATAATAAAATTTATACTGCTTTGATAGCGTAGTTGTACTACGGTATGATTGCAAAGCTGAGGTCTCGGGTTCGAATCCAGGGTCGGGCAAATTTCTATTGATTATCAGCCCGGAGTCGGGAATTTGTATCACACGATACCACATCATGAGACGGAACATTTAAGGCGAAACGTGTGTGTCCTGGTTGCACCTCTGCTTACCCTTTCTTGGAAAATGGCGAGATATTTGTGTATTAAAAACATGTTTTTATGAATTACTATGTAATCTCGTCCACTTCCGTTCGGTCATCAATCAATCACATTATTTTATTGGTATAAAGATGTTACTGATACGTTTATAGCACGGTTATGGTACGCCCCGTTAAAGAGGGCAAAGACCTCACCTAGATGTAGTCAAATCTCTACATTATATTTGTAATAAAGGAATCATACAAACAGTTATCATTTAATCAGGTCATGGCTGTTTATAAGCGCTCTTCATATACTATTAAAATGTAGCTTATGTATTATTTAGATAATTATTATCGAGTCCGCCATTTTGAGGGAACAGAACCTTGCTGTTTAAAATTATAATCGATTTTGGCTGTACGCGTGATGTTCCTTAGCTTTTCACGCGTCGAATTAAAAAGTTAACTGTCATTTGTAAAAATAGCGGGAAAGATGGACCTTGCAAAAAAGTGTTCTTTTTTGTTTCTAAATATGTAGTGTAATTTGCTATGTTTGTAATAAAAGAGCATTTATGTAAATATTATTTTAATGACTGCCTCGGTGGCGCAGTGGTACTACGGTATGATTGCAAAGCTGAGGTCTCGGGTTTGAATCCTGAGTCGGGCAAAGTGATATTGGATTTTTCTATTCATTATCAGCCCGGAGTCAGGAATTTGTGCCCGATATGGCGATAGGCTCGCCCCCTATCACATCGTGGGACGTAATATACAAGGCGAAACGTAGGTGTTCTGGTAGCACCTCTGCTTACCCGTTCTGGGAAAAAGGCGTGTGTTTATGTTTGTATGTATTTTAATGTATCGTGAAAGCTACAGTACACAGTAGTCAAGGACTGTGTTAAAGACTAAGGACCCATCGTTAGAGCAATTATAATATCGAGAGAGCGCTTTCATACATTTGCGGCATCAAAAACGTAGATTATTTTTTGTTCGTAATTTTGAGAGCACTGCTATATTAGTGAAAATAGAATTAATTATTTAACAACAAATTGCTTTAAATTGACACGGTAACAGAAACTTAGTTATTATCCGTCTAAATCGAGTTTGAGTGGATTTTAAGAACATTAAAAAATAGCCCTATAATGTAGTTTTTTTAATTTTCATTTTCACTTAATTCATGCATGTTGGACAACCTGTCAAATGTCAGCGAATAGGTGGGCAGAAAAAGGTAGCTTGGCACCACCATTTTATATACATTTTTGTAGTACCTACTACCAGCGTTCCCTCTATATTATAAATAAGTACTCTTAACGGCCTTATTCATACACAGTTTTAAAACCTATTTTAGTTATATTTTGTCCCTTTCGAACGATTTTAAAATTCAGTTTGAACAAAGAAGACAAAACATTCGATAGCTAAAATAGGTTTTAAAACATACATACATACATAAACACACGCCTTTTTCCCAGAAAGGGTAGGCAGAGGTGCTACCAGAACACCCACGTTTCGCCGTGTATATTCCGTCCCACGATGTGATAGGGGGCGAGCCTATCGCCATATCGGGCACAAATTCCTGACTCCGGGCTGTTAATGAATAGAAAAATCCAATATCACTTTGCCCGACCCGGGATTCGAACCCGAGACCTCAGCTTTGCAATCATACCGTAGTACCACTACGCCACCGAGGCAGGTTTTAAAACTCTAGAAATAAGGCCGTAAGGTTCTATCATGTACTCGTATATAATGAATAGATATGACTACAGTCAGAAGTATTGTTTCCTGCACGATTTTATTGACCGCACGTCAATTCTAGGAAAATATTAATAAAAGAACATCACGTTTTGCACATTGTTTGTAAATTGCGGTTTCGGTTTAAAAATATTTCACACAACAATCAGTATACATAATTATTCACGTAAATACCAATTGCCTCGGCAGCGCAGTTGTACTACGGTACGATTACAAAGGTCTCGGGTTTGAATCCCGGGTCGGGCAAAGTGATATTGGATTTTTCTAATAATTATCAACTTGGAATCAGACATTTGTGCCCTATATAGCAATAGGCCCGCCTATCATAATGTGGGAAGGAACACACAAGGCGAAATGTGGGTGTCCTCTGCCTACCCCTTCGGGTAAAAACGCGTGAGTTTGTATGTATGTAAAACATTTGTATGTATTCCGGACAAAATCAAGAAATTACTCAGATAATATAAATAGTTTCTGAGCTATGAAAATGTCAGATCTTCACAATAATCTGTAAAGCATTTGTTTATCGTGATAAGTCTAAGATAATGATTCAGAGATGATGAATATCATCTCAAGGCGCAAGAACACCTGCTGAACAAAGCCCAAGTGCGTGATGGCCTGTTGGTAACGGACCAGACGCTGCCAACATGTTCACGGTGGTCGCCGGTTCAAATCCCAGGGCACACCTCTGAATCTCTGATTTTTCCAAGTCACGTGTGTATTGATAGTCAATCACCACGCACTATAACGGTGAAGGAAAACATCGTGTTTGAACCTAAAAATATATGTATAAAGCTGAAGAGTTTGTTTGTTTGTACGCGCTAATCTCAGGAACTAAAGGTTTCAATTGAATATTATTTTATTGTATGATAGCTCATATATCGAGGAAGGTTTTAGGGTATATAACATCACGCTATGACTAATAGGAGCGGAGCATTAATGCAAAAGTAAAAGTAAAAGTCCGCCAATCTGCACTAGGCAAACGTGATGGACTATATGACCTAAACCGTCACAATCGTACTCTCGATTGTATAGGAGGCTCGTGCCCTACAGTGGGACGTATATGGGCTGATACAGAATACAGAATTAATGCAAAATGTGGCGAAAACGGTTTCCCAGTCAAAAAATCTGCACCTAGGCGAAACCTGGCCGGGACGGTAGTGTGTAAGATGAAGGGAACTGTAAAATGAAATATTTTTAGATACATTTATATGATGAAAAACAATATGTTTACTTAATATTTTTATTATTTTTATTGCATAGGTCCGCCAAACGAGCGAACAGGTCACCTGATGGTAAGTGATCACTGCCGCCCATGAACATCCACAACTCTTGGTTAATAGATGTGTTGTCCGCCCTTAACATCAGGAGGGGAGCGGGTGGGAAAAATGATGGGAGGAAAGGGGTACTGGGCATCCGGCAATCTCACTCACCGAACGAAACGCGACAGCAAAGGTGTGGCTTCACGTAGATCTGTGAGACAGTGGTACAGCGAACGAGTCTGCCCATTCATGCTGAGTCATGGCTGACAACAGCGTGGCTCTACCACATCTAGTAAAATCAATTGACGTGCACGTTTCGAGTGTTTAGATAAGAGATGCTGCAATACGGAACACGATAGCAAACAGATAATGTTCTATCATCTATGTTTATTGGAGGTCAAAGCGTGTGTATAGTGGTTGCGTGAGAATGTTGCGTCTGGAGTTCAAGGGCCGGATCGGGAACCTTTTAACACAGAAATACTATTGCAATCAATTTGGAAATTGTGAATTTATTTTTCATCTTTAAACTGTTAGACTTGGGGTTCAATCTCGATGGAGGAACTTTTGGTAAATATCTAAATACTATAGTATCTCAATTAATTTGTAAATTGAGAAATTATTTTTCATTGTATTGTATTGTGTTGTATCAGTCCATACATGTACGTCCCTCTGCTAGGCAGGGGCCTACTCTACCTTCGAGAGAATCGATTGAGAGTGATTAGGCCATATAGTCCACCACGCTGGCCTAGTGCGGGTTGGCGGACTTACATACCGTACAAAATTTTTCTGGTTTTAACGGCCGGCGACACATCAACCAAGCGTTGTGGATGTTCATGTGCAGTGATCCCTTACCATCAGGTGACCTGTTTGCTCGTTTGCCGGACCTATGAAATAAAAAAAAATGTTTTGTGGGCCGATACAATACAATACATAATTTGGATGAATTGTATCCATCCATCCATCAGCCAAAGGAAGTCCACTGCTGAACATAGGCCTCTCCCAATGATTTCCACAGTGAGCTGTTGGAGGCAGCTTGCATCCAGCGACATCCCGCGACCTTTACCAGGTCGTCTGACCACCTAGTGGGTGGACGTCCTACGCTGCGCTTTCCGCTTCGTGGCCTCCATTCGAGAACTTTTGAATTGAAATAAATGAAATGAATTGTATAGTATATAGTAAAGGTCGCGGGACGTCGCTGGATGCAGGCTGCCTCCAACAGGTCACTGTGGAAATCATTGGGAGAGGCCTATGTTCAGCAGTGGACTTCCTTTGGCTGATGGATAGATGTATACTTCTCACCGTGTGTATACTAGTAGTTGTAGTAATAAACGATATGTTCATTACACTGATAATGTATGTGTGTCAGCTGTTATCGGAAAATTGCACACGAATGTTCATATGTTAGATAATTTAAACGAGATATAGTTGATTATGAAGATCAGTTTGCTAAATCTGTGTCAGTAGCAGCTCATAGACGGCCCACTGCAGGGCAAGGGCCTCCTCTACAATCGAGAGTACGATTGAGAGAGATTAGGTCATCGTAGACAACACTAAGCTAGTCCTAGGTAAACTACATATCATAGACATACATACATAAACTCACGCCTTTTTCCCAGAAGGTGTAAGCAAAAGTGCTAACAAGACACCCACGTTTCGCCTTGTATTTTCCGTCCCAAGATAGGGCGTGAGCCTATCGCCATATCAAGCACAAATATGACACCGGGCTGATAATGAATATAAAAATGCAATATCACTTTCCCCGACCCGGAATTCGAACCCGAGACCTCAGTTTTGCAATCATACCGTAGTACAACTACGCCACCGAAGCAGTACATACAGTAAATTCTCACAAATCGCTATATACTATAGCACGATTACTATAACATTTTTTTATGTATTTTACGTCCTCTCATAAAAGGACTTTACATTGAGGATAAAACAAGTATGTATGTACATAATATAATATACTTATATGATTCAACGCAGGGTATTTCCCGCGAGCGCTCCGGCCGGCAAATTATTCGCATATCATTATGTGCTCATCATACTGAACGGGTTCGCTTTGAAATATTATTAGTACAGTTAATTAAAACACGTGTTTTGTTTTTTTACAGACACAAAACAATTACTTATTTTAAATCAAATTTAGAATGATCATATACAAAATACTAAAGATGAAAATACAATAATAATTCTAATGGCCTTCTTTCGCGGGTTCAAATCTCAGGGCACACCTCTGACTTTCCGGAGTCATGTGTGTATTGATAGTCAATAACCACGCCACTATAATGGCGAAGGAAAACATCGTGAGGAAACCTGCATACCATAGCGATTTGTATAAATTTCTATGGTATGTAAAAGTCCGCCAACCCGCATCAGGCTAGCGTGGTGGACTATATAGCCTAATCACTCTCAATCATACTCTCGATTGTAGAGGAGGCCCGTGCCCTGCAGTGGGTCGTATATTGGCTGATACCTACCTACCTAATGGCCTTATTCATAGAACCATTTTTGAATTCAGTTTGAGTAAAGAAGACAAAATATTCGATAGCTATAATAGGTTGAAATGAAACGAATTCTTACGGATTTTATCGCGAATTTGATTTAATATTTACATTTTTAATTTCCCGACGTTTCGATCACTTTACAGTTTTCGTGCTCACGGGGCGGACTGAGGTGTTAGTCATCCGCTTAGTGACTGTTACAATTTAACTATCCTAGATATAGATTTATCCGTAAGAATTCGTTTCATTTCAATGTGTAACATTCGCGTAAACGCAAGACACGATTAAGCTAAAATAGGTTTTAAATCTGTCTATGAATTGGGCCGTAAATATCCACCGTAGTTAATTTCCAAGTGCTATAACGGAGGGAGGAAACATCGTGAGGAAACCTTGTCATAAAAAAACACTAAAATGTTAAAAGCGACAATATCGTATTAGGTTTGTTCCAGTAAAGATATTGTACGTTTGATTATAAATAAATTAAATTAAATAACGATCTGCATATCATAATTATGACAGCCTCCGTGGCGTAGTTGGTTAGACGTCGACTGTGAAACGATACGCCGCGGGTTCGATCCCCGCACCAACACAAATGTTTGTGTGGCCCACAAATATTTGTGTCTGGTCTGGGTGTTTGTGAAACCCAAAAGTCTCTCGTAGCTTCTGATACCCACGACACAAGACTTAGTTGATCTTAATGTGGGGTTAGAACTATGTATATGACTCTTGGGTGTATATATTTATATTTATTTAATGATTTTATCAAGGGTTTATTGGTATGTGACAACACTGGGTCGGCATGGTGCACTACGGCCTAACCCATCTCAGTCAGACTCTCGGTTTCAGAGTAAAACACGCGAATGTTACTGTGAAATGCGCGCGCCATGTTTTCATTAATATACATACATGCATACGTCGCATTGTCCACTTTAATTAATGTGACTGACAAACAGCGTCCATTGAAATCGCTTCAGTACCAATTGTCACCGCTTGAAGATTTCTAACATTATGTCGTCATTCGTAGCACACTTAAGATAGTCATTACGTCTTCAATGGCTATCTTAAGTTGCTATTTGTTTTATTTATGGTTTAAGTTTAAAGCGAAATGTTCATATTAAGCCTACTAAGTTGGCTGAGGTTGTACAATCTTAAGAGTATGATTAAGGGGGATTTTAAACTTAATTTTGAACCGACTTCAAATAAAGGAAGAAGGTCTCAATTGGTTGGAATATTTTTTTATGTATGTTCAACGATTGCTCGAAGACGCCTGAACCGATTTGGATAATTCTTTTTTTGTTTCAAAGCGTATACTTCACAGGTGGTCCCATAAAAAATTGGTCAAGATCTGACGAATATCTTCGGACCTGGAGAGTTGAACTCCTCAAAATTGAGTAGCATACCAATGGTTCTTTTAAAATAAATAAATACACCCAACAGTCACATACATAGTCCTGACCCCACACTAATATCGAGTCTTGTATCGTATCCTGAAACTACGGGAGACTTTTTTGTCTCACAAACATCTAGACCCGAAACAAATACTGGTGGTTCACACAGAGATTTTCTTGGTGTGGGGATCGAACCCATGGCCTGTGGGGTGCAGATACAATTTTTTGGAAATATTGTATTGTCTATGTTCATCAGGGATAAAGTAGGATTCTAATGGTGAAAGAATTTTTCAAATCGGTCCAGTGGTTTCAGAGCCTATTAAATGCAAACAAACAATCAAATCTTTCCTCTTGTAATATGAGTGATTAGTATACAGGGTATATCAAGACTGCTACCGAAAACGAAGCCAGGTGGTAGTTTCAGTGACTACAGACACGATGCAACTAAAAAATTTGTAATTTTTTAAATATCATTGTGTTTGAGTGGTAAATCCATAGCTTTTGCTGAAATTATAATTTAAAGCCTTGCGTACTATACCGTCTTTAGAAATAAAAAGGTGTACATTATTTTTTAGAAAAATATATGTATTTACCACCCAAATATGATGACAGGAAAAAAATATGAAAAACTTCGTCGCGTTTTGCAAATATTTTAGTTGCATTGTGTCTGTAGTCACTAAAACTACCACCTGGCTTCGTTTTCGGTAGCAGTCTTGATATATCCTGTATATTGTGTTTTACTGGCTTAGGGCCAATTGCACAACCCAACTTTGCCCATAACTTGGACTTTGAAAATGTCAATCCCATGTTGTGACGTAATTGAAAATGCTAATGCATGGGATTGACATTTTGAAGGTCAAAGTTATGGGCAAATTTAGTTTATGCAATTGGCTCTTAAAGTAGATGAATTTATCGCCCTAAATTCCACCATGGCTTGCCCCCTCGCTAGACTAACTATGGGTCATTGGGTCTATGTGCCATGGGCGATGCGACCTGATCGATAGCGGCCCTGATTACCACAGCTCGATTGGTCCGGTCAAACTATTGAGGTCGTTACATACTGTTACTAGAAGTTGGACTGTCGAAGAATGTATGATTTTTACGGTGTATGTATACATACATATGTACATACAGGGTATATCAAGACTGCTACCGACAACGAACCCAGGTGGTAGTTTTAATGACTACAGTCTAAAGTCACTAAAACTACCACCTGGCTTCGTTGTCGGTAAACAGTCTTTATATACCTTGTATATAAACATCACACCTTTTCCCAGAAAGGATACATAGGTGCGACCAGGAAACCCACGTTTCGCCTTGTGTGTTCCGACGCATGTGATAGGGGGCGAGCCTATCGCCATATCGGGCACAAATTCCCAGTCGAGTCAATTCTAAAGCCTTGGACTGAAGTTAATCCTTCGCTCATCCGAGTTTATTAATAAGGCTCTTAGTGTCTTAGTATAAGGGCAGAATAATGTGTGACTGTTGGGTTTATTTGTTAATTTATATTTAAGTCTACAATTTTGCGCCGCAGAATGCGATGATATACTTCCATTGTTCTGTTACTAGTCAAAGAGTTAATTTGCTGAATATCTATGTGTATAATTATCTGGGCAACACAGATAACGTTTTGCACATAAGTTTGTCCTTCGCGGGTTAACGAGACAAATACAATACGTTTAGTTAACAAGGTATTATTTTGTAATACATTAAATAAATTATAAATAAATACACCCAACAGTCACATATATAGTCCTGACCCCGCACTAAGATCGAGTCTGTCGCCATATCGGGCACAAATTCCTGACTCCGGATTGATAATTAATTGAAAAATCCATTATCATTTTGCCCGACGATTTGCCCGATTTGCCCGATGATTCGAACCTGAGACCTCAGCTTTGCTATCGTACCGTAGTACAACCACGTCACCGTCTACTATTGTAGAGGACACAAAAAATCACCTCTGGGGCTTGAAATACCCCGTCCCGTCGAACTTCATCCCACCCTCGGAACATCTGCCGCCTGGCAAAGAACTTCAATGGGCTATCTGGAAGGCACTTAACCACCTTCGTACAGGTGTGGGCCGCTGCAAGACACATCTGGTAAGGTGGGATTATCAGTCTCAGTCCGACTGTGACTGTGGCGCCCCAGAACAGAGTCTGTCCCACTTACTGATGTGCCTATTGTGCCCTACAACCAGTACCAGAAGGGACATCATCAAAGCAACAGACGCTGCCATAAATGTAGCCTACTGGGCCTGGAAACTATGAAACTGTAAGGCCTCTTGTACACACACGATTTTTCGACGTGAAAATCGACGGTTAATTCACCGTGTGTAGGCACGGTTGTCAGTGTTGTATGGATCACTATGAGAGTTTGTCCACACACACGGCGGCGCTACGTCACGGCGCCGTCGCCATTTTCACCGTATATGTCAACAAGCTCTCATAGTGATCCATACAACACTGATAACCGTGCCTACACACGGCGAAACAACCGTAGATTTTCACGCCGAAAAACCGTGTGTGTACAAGAGGCCTAAAGGTTTATATAAAAGTGTATCACGTGAGCCATTGACACGAGAGAAGAAGAAGATTGTAGAGAAGACTCGTGCCCTGCAGTGGGTCGTATTGAGAGACAGTAGGTATTCAGGATTTCCAGCCAAAAACGCGTCGCCACGCAGCGTTGTTAAGTCTGCAGCTGTGTTGTTATGATAACAACGTTTCGCCTTCCAATGCGTGTGTTTATTGACAAAACCTGGGCCGTGTATGCTCGAAGCTTGTTTAATTTCACACGACTTCACCTGTGTCTGTATTAGCCCATATACGTCCCACTACGGGCCACGAGATCCTCAACAATCGACTACGATTGAGAGTGGTTAGTACAGTCCACCACGCTGGCCTAGTGCCAGGCGGAGTTAACATACCATAGAAATTCTTACAAATCGCTATGGTAGGCAGGTTTCCTCACGATGTTTTCTTTCACTGTTAAAGCGCGTGGTATTTGTCTATTTATCCTCCGAAAACATTTGACCTGGGATGCGAACAACCGACCGCCGTTTTGGCAGCCACTGTCTATCTGTTACTAGCAGGCCACCACGCACTTAATTGTTTAAAAAAATATATATTAGAATTCAAATTAGATGTCTATTTTCTTGATATATTTTAACGGCCTTATTCATTTAGTTATTTATTTATTTAAATCTTTATTGTACACAAATATTAACAATAACATTATATAAAAATAATGATTAAATTGATTGGCTGCCTCCAACAGGTCACTGTGGAAATCATTGGGAGAGGCCTATGTTCAGCAGTGGACTTCCTTTGGCTGATAAATTGGATTGGATTGGAATGATTTAAAAAGGTACAATTGGCGGTCTTATCGTTCTATAGCAAGACAGTAGCAAGGTCTTCATAGACAGTTTTAAAATCTGTTTTCAACCGACTTCAAAAAAAGAAAGCTCTCAATTCGTCAAAATCTATTTTTTTTTATTTTTATGTATGTTCTCCGATTACTCGAAGACGCGTGAACCGATTTGGAAAATTCTTTTAATTATCAAATGTTTTGTCCCTTTCGAACGACTTTTGAATTCAGTTTGAGCGAAGAAGACAAAACATTCGATAGCTAAATTAGGTTTTAAAAATATCTATGAATACGGTCTTAAGAATACGCTATACAAATTTCAATAGCATATTAGGCGATGGGTGTTCCCTCAGAGGAAACAGTCAATGACATTTTTATCACAAACACATACATAAACCACAAACTGGAAATTAAACATTTGTAACACTAAATAACCTAATTTTCATATCAAAGTGAGAACAATACATTATTAACATATTTCCTTATCCTTTAAATAAAAATACCTCATCTAGCATTACTTTTCGACTTTTTAAAGACTCACTCTTATTCATAGACAGTTTTAAAACCTATTTTAGTTATCGTAAGTTTCGTCCCTTTCGAAAGACTTTTGTATTATAAAATAGCCTCCGTGGCGCAGTTGGTTCAAGGCCTGCTGAAACGGAAGGCCGCGGGTTCGATCCCCGCATCGAAGCAAATGTTTGTGAACAACAAGTATTTGTTTCGGGTCTGGGTGTTTGTGAGACCGAAATGTCTCTCGTAGTGTCTGATACACGACACAAGACTCGATCTTAGTGCGGGGTCAGGACTATGTATGTGGCTGTTGGATGTATTTTTTTTTATCGCCTATGTTTTTTTTTATGTAGGGGTATTGTGCATGTCTCTGTTGAGTGTTGTGTGTGCATGTAGGGTGGTTTAACTGACAAAGGGGAGACGCCCCGCTATTTGATATTTTGGGTGTATTTATTATTATTAATTCAGTTTGAGCGGAGAAGACAAAACATTCAAGTAAAATAGGTTCTAAAACGAACACCAGCATATGGCTTTGTTTTCGGTCGCAGTCTGGATATTTTTTTTATTGTATCAGCTCATATATGACCCACTGCAGGGCACGGGCCTCCTCTACAATCGATAGTACGATTGAGAGTGGTTAGGCCATATAGTCCACCACGCTGGCCTAATGCGGGTTGGCGGACTTTTACATACCATAGGAATTTATACAAAACGCTATGGTATGCAGGTTTCCTCACGATGTTTTCCTTCACCGTTATAGTGCGTGGTGATTGACTATCAATACACACATGACTCCGAAAAGTCAGAGGTGTGCCCTGGGATTTGAACCCGCGACCACCGTGAACATGTAGGTAGCCGCGTCTGGTCCGTCACCAACAGGCCACCACGCACTTTCTGGATATACCATGTATAGATCGAAAAAATTATACCACCTAAGAAACTCCTCAACTTTCCAATATCGACACTGGCATACTCAGTTAAGAATTAACCGTTCCAATCATTTGTAATACGACACGAGAGTTGTACTCGTACATAAATGAGGGGTCAGGATCAACTGACTGACTGTATTTAATTGTTTGTGTTCATGCGATGATGCAAATCTGTTAACAGCTGGGCTAATTATTGACAAATCTATACGTATAATAAATTTGTATCCGATCGATGTCTGCACATGGAAGATAAATGAGAAAAACTGATATGTGGGGACTTTATTAACGTAATAGAACTCAAAACAATGATTTTTAGAATTTTTTACTGTCTTTTTGTCTGTGCGGTTGTGCGCGATGAACTCAGAAATTGCTAAATGGATATCGATGAAATTTGGTATGGAGGTAGCTGACACCCTGGGTTAACACTTAGATTTTTTATCCCCAAAAATTTAGTGTTCCCGTGGGATAAGGGAGGAATTCCTATATATTTGTTACTATTTGTACTCAAATGGATGGGATTGGACTGGATTACGTATCTTGAGTTAGAATGAAAAGGGACAAGGCGGGATATAACGGGACGGGACGAGATGGCAATTTTCCGCAATGGAATATATAATAAAAGTAGACAACATAACAAGAAAACAAGTACAAGTGGCAGTCTTGTTGCTCAAAGGAATTTCTGCCAGACAACCATGGGATGGATACGATAAAGAACGAAGGTTGGGGCTGCTTCGTACGCCTGAAGCCAAACTTTCGTTACAATGTTAGTCAGAATTGAGTTGCAACCTTGTTTAAATCGCGCGTGTACTTAACGCGTCATTGTGTCATATAAGACAATAGTTGATAATATATACGCAACATGTAATATTGTTATATGTTATGTAATTAATGTTACAGTACGGCCGACAAGTCATGGCCGCCGTGAATATAGCAACAGAACAATGTTTGCGCTCGTACATTCAGTAAGAAAATACTTAAATACAAAAATTGACGAAAAATATAGACTTGTTTAAAAGAACTAAATATGGTAAATGTTCTCATGAAATACAAAATTATAATAGCGACAACAAAGCGAAAGGAAATCAATTTGCGCGAACTTCACGCCGGCCATAACTCGTCGGCTGTACTGTACTCATGTTGTAATAAATTCTGCGATGCTCCACTCAAATCGCGTGTTGCAATTAAGTGCATTTGATAAGCAGGGCTTGTATTTGATATTAATATTTTCAATTTATACTCGTATAGGGTATTTCAATATAGATATTTTCAATTTAAACAAGGTACATAACAGGGTAACAGGGACATATCTGGGCTGGTACAGATACATATAGGGTATATCAAGACTGCGACCGAAAACGAAGCCAGGTGGTAATTTTAGTGACTACAGACACGATGAAACTAAAAATGTCTTAAAAAAAGCGACTGGTATTTTTTTTGCAATTTTTTAAATATCGCCGTGTTTGGATTGTAAATGCTTAGTTTTTGCTAAAATTATAATTTAAACCCTTGCGTGCCATTGTGTCTTTAAAAATAAAATTGTATTGTATTGTATTGTATCAGCCCATATACGACCCACTGCAGGGCACGGGCCTCCTCTACAATCGAGAGTACGATTGAGAGTGGTTAGGCCATATAGTCCACCACGCTGGCCTAGTGCGGGTTGGCGGACTTACACACCGTAGATTTTTTTTTTATTCGCTACGGTATGCAGGTTTCCTCACGATGTTTTCCTTCACCGTTAAAGTGCGTGGTGATTGACTATCAATACACACATAACTCCGAAAAGTCAGAGGTGTGCCCTGGGATTTGAACCCGCGACCACCGTTTACATGTAGGCAGCCGTATCTGGTCCTATACCACGAGGCCACCACGCACTTCAAAAATAAAAACGTGTACATAATTATTTTGGGAAATAATGTATTCACTACCCAAATACGACGATAAGTAAAAAATACAACAAAAAAATTCTCTTTTTTTTGAGACATTTTAGCTGCATTGTATCTGAATTAACTAATACTACCACCTGGCTTCGTTTTCGTCGCAGTCTGTATACACCCTGTATATCTAGAAAAGACTGACTCGGTGGCGCAGTTGTACTACGGTACGATTACAATGCTCAGGACTTGGGTTCGAATATCAAGTCGGACAAAGTGATCTTGTATTTTCCATTCATTATCAACCTGGAGTCAGGGATTTGTGCCCGATGTGGCGATAGACCTTCTTTCACATCGTGGGACGGAACACGTAAGGCGTAACGTGTAAGTAGCGCCAGTGGCGTGCCTAGGGTTTTGAAGTAAGGCAAGCCCAAAACTTTTTTTAAGTATAATACATATTGATTTAAAAGGCAAAAAATACTAAGAACGAAGAAAACAAATGTACGTCAGCAGACCTAACAAACAATCTATAAAATATTAAGATTAATAAAATTATAGATTACATGTGGATATGCAAACGTAACTTGGTAATACACTAACTACTGAACACTTCTAGTAGGTACACAAGCACAACGGTAGCTACTATGTTGCCGTGATTACTTCGCAGTTAACCGAAATTGCGGACAGAAAATATTATTAATGCATTAGCGTTAAGTTTTTATGAATTACAAGTAATAACATGCCTTTTGAAAAGTCCACCTAAGTTATTAAAATCATATATTATACATAATACAAACATTTTAATATACAAGTGTCGCTTGAAAAACATGTGAAACACGACAGTTTAATTACCTATTTGAAAGGGAGCATGTAGAAATCACATTACGTAGGTAGTTTTTTTAAACTGAACTGATAAATGCCTCCTGTAATTTACCACGAATTTAAGAAATGCACAAACCCGGCGTTGTTTTCGCGCCAGTTTTTTTTTTCAGTATAATTGAATTAAATTACCTTTATACCAGCAATGAACACTTTTATCATCACACTTCATCCATCACAGGAAACAATACAACTCATTTTAGTGTCAAAAAGCTTAATGAACATAAAAAACTAATCATTAACCTAAAAACAGAACTATTTACAATTGCACAATGCCAAAACACCTATGAAGTTAGTACGAATTCGTTCAGAACTTGCGAAACGAAACGTAAAAATAAACATTACAACATGCAATTACAATTTATTAAAAAAATATAGAAAACACATTATTTTTACCTAAAAAAAAAATAAAATAATTTCAAGTTGGCGTGAGTTTATGTATGTATTTAGTACACATTTCTTATTATATCAATTTCTATCCTTCACTGATTACATCACCCTCTGTTTTTCTTTGTCTTATCTGTTCATTTATCCATCTATTGTCTGTAAGACATTGCCTAGAGTGATAAGATCGCCATTTTACGTGTGTGATTTCTCATTGATTTGTCTTTATGTGTGCAATAAAGTGCACATACTGCAGGCCTTATTCATGGACAGTTTTAAAACCTATTTTAGTTTTCGAATGTTTTGTCCCTTTCCAACGACTTTTGGATTCAGTTTGAGCGAAGGAGACAAGCGAAGAAGACACAAGCGAAGACGAAGCGGAAAGCGCAGCGTGGGACGTCCACCCATTAGGTGGTCAGACGACCTGGTAAAGGTCGCGGGACGTCGCTGGATGCAGGCTGCCTCCAACAGGTCACTGTGGAAATCATTGGGAGAGGCCTATGTTCAGCAGTGGACTTCCTTTGGCTGATGGATGGATGGATGGAAGGAGACAAAACATTCGATAACTGAAATAGATTTTAAAACTGTCTATGAATAAGGTCGTGTTTGTATTAATGTAGAAGGAACCTACATACCATAGCGATTTGTAAGAATTTCTGTGGTATGTAAATTATAAAGTCCGCCTGGCCCTAGGCCTGTATGTTGGATTATATGGCCTAACCCCTCTCAATCGTACTCTCCATTGTAGAGGAGGCACGTGTCCTGCAGTGGGACGTGTATGGGCTGATACTGAGTATATAACATCACGCTATGACTGATAGGAATGGAACAGTAATAAAAAATATTGCAAAATCAGTTTAGCCGTCACAATTTATATAAATATATAATAAATAAGAAACTTTGTGGAGGAACACTGTCGCCCAAAATACAGGCTAAGCCAAGCCTAGTTTGGGTGCCAGCAGACCAAAACCTGTATTTGTACAAATCCTTTTGGGAATTAATTCAATAAATATATATATACATATATATTTATATACGTATAACTGCACTCGGACAAACACTTGTTCACGGTGGTTGCGGGTTCGAATCCCAGGGCACACCTCTGACTTTTCGGAGTCATGTGTGTATTGATAGTCAATCACCACGCACTTTAACGGTGAAGGAAAACACCGTGAGGAAACCTGCATACCGTAGCGATTTTAAAGAATTTCTACGGTATGTAAGTCCGCCAACCCGCACCAGGCCAGCGTGG
Source organism: Theretra japonica (assembly GCA_033459515.1). Classification (NCBI taxonomy): domain Eukaryota; kingdom Metazoa; phylum Arthropoda; class Insecta; order Lepidoptera; family Sphingidae; genus Theretra; species Theretra japonica. The sequence continues at coordinate 1,850,279 of CM065952.1, forward strand.
TGGACTATATGGCCTAACCACTCTCAATCGTACTCTCGATTGTAGAGTAGGCCCGTGCCCTGCAGTGGGTCGTATATGGGCTGATACAATACAATACAATACAATACAAATACTCGGACAAAGCCAGACCTGGCCGCTACTACAGACAGACACAAAGAAACATATTATTTTTATAAAACAAAAGAATAAATATCATAATGTTTCTTTGTTTATTTTCCTCTAGGTAGTTTTATATTTAGAAATGTCAACATCTATTGAAACTGCTTTCGAGAAGAGCAATTCATTGCGGATTTTTTTATGATTTTTAAACTTATTCAAATTAGTTGTATTCAGTTAGTTTATTAGTAGTATTCAGTTGTAAAGGTTGGATAAGTTATGGAGAACGGCTGATAGAACACTTGTATAGACAACTGTACTGTATCAGCCCATACACGACCCACTGCAGGGCACGGGCCTCCTCTACAATCGAGAGCACGATTAAGAGTGGTTAGGCCATATAGTCCACCACGCTGGCCCAGTGCGGGTTGACGGACTTTTACATACCATAGAAATTTATACAAATCGCTATGGTGTGCAGGTTTCCTCACGATGTTTTCCTTCACCGTTATAGTGCGTGGTGATTGACTATCAATACACACATGACTCCGAAAAGTCAGAGGTGTGCCCTGGGATATGAACCCGCGACCACCGTGAACATGTAGGTAGCCGCGTCTGGTCCGTTACCAACAGGCCACCACGCACTATAGACTGTATAGACAACAGACCTTAGATAACCAAGACCTAAATCAAATATTCATAGAATTGATAACCTCGCGTTCGCAGTCGGTTAATGACTAGACAACCTCAGTGTAAGTGCAGATGCCGCCGATGTGAATTATCAGTTATCACATATTTACATAACGATTGTATATAAAGGCAATTAGCATGTGTTTGTTTTAGCTTTACAGTTGTAATTATATATACTTTCAGAAGTAATGGGGAAAACCAGTGTCAGGCGAATGGCGTGCTCGTGTCGCCATTCATCGCAATAAAAAATCGGAATTCAGAAATCATTTATTTGCACAAAATGTAGGTACAATCATAAGGTCTTAAATAATACATAAGTAGTTCCAGTACATTTTGCCATGTGGCGTCAAAATTATAGTTTTTTTTTTTATTAGCCCATATACGTCCCACTGTTGGGCACGGGCCTACTCTACAATCGAGAGAATCGATTGAGAGTGGTTAGGCCATATAGTCCACCACGCTGGCCTGGTGCGGGTTGGCGGACTTTCACATACCATAGAAATTTATACAAATCGCTATGGTATGCAGGTTTTCTCACGATGTTTTCCTTCACCGTTAAAGTGCGTGGTGATTGACTATCAATACACACATAACTCCGAAAAGTCAGATTCAGCCTGGGATTTGAACCCTCGACCACCGTGAACATGTAGGCAGCCGAGTCTGGTCCGTTACCAACAGGCCACCACGCACTTTTTAAAATTATATTATATTAATTATATTATTTAAAATCATAGTATCTATAGGGTATATCAAGACTGCTACTGAAAACAAAGCCAAGTGGTAGTTTTAGTGACTATGTACAGACAAGATGCAACTAAACATTTTGCAAAAAAACGCGACGATTTTTTTGTAATGTTTTAAATATCATTGTGTTTGGGTGGTAAATCTATAGTTTTTGCTAAAATTATAATTTAAAACCTTGTGTATTATAGCGTCTATAAAAATAAAAGGGTGTACATTATTTTTTTAGGAAAATTTATGTATTTACCACCCAAATACGATGATAGGAAAAAAAATCGTCGCTTTTTAGTTGCATTGTGTTAAGTCACTGAAACTACCACCTGGCTTCGTTTTCGGTAGCAGTCTTGATATACTCTGTACGTATCTGTATCAGCCCAGATTTGTCCCACTGCAGGGCACGGGCCTCCTCTACAATCGAGAGTATGATTGAGAGGGGTTAGTACAGTCCACTATGCTGGCCTAGTGCCAGACGGACTTTTCATACCAAAGAGATTCTTCCAAATCTCTATAGTATGCAGGTTTCCTCACTATGTTTTCCTTCACCGTTATAGTGCGTGGTGATTGCGTATCAATATACACATGACTTCGAAAAGTCAGAGGTGTACCCTGGGATTTAAATCCTCGATCACCGTGAACATGTAGGCAGCCGCGTCTAGTCCATTCAAAAACAGGCCACCACGCATTAAACAATAATCCAATCCAATCCAATCCATCAGCCAAAGGAAGTCCACTGCTGAACATAGGCCTCTGCCAATGATTTCCACAGTGACCTGTTGGAGGCAGGTTGCATCCAGCGACGTCCCGCGACCTTTACCAGGTCGTCTGACCTTGTTCTTTGCTTTCCGCATTATATACATAATATATTTGTTTCATTTATAAGCAATTCATTTAAATACGAATATAATTACGTTATATTTAACACGGCTGAGTGAAGCGAATTGATAACGCGAGTTCCTTTAAATGTATGAAACTAAAATTAAGCGTGTCAGTTTTCTATCGATCTGTTATAGTTATATCATGTACCCTTTCTCGCACACCTCTCTGTCCTATTCTGCAACGTCAGCATTCTCATAATAATAAAACCATCCATTCGTCACACAGTTCAGAAGGGTAATTCACGTAATTAAATAAGTTCAGTTGCAGTGCAGTTGCAGTTAAGTTTCGATCAAAACAGACATTTTCGTTTTCTCGTAATTTTGACAACCGCTGTCAGATACGCTCGCGTCAAGTCCGCGTCACGCGAGCGGTTTAGCGTATTCTACTGCTGCGTGTTTTATGTGCGTGATTCAGATCGCAACTTGATCGGTATTCACGTGTAAGCTTCTTGCATACGACTGACGTATAGTTGACGCGCAGCACTCGCGCAGTTTACGCATAGCTTAGGTGCAGTTTACGCGCAGCTAAACAATTACTAGAATTCCATTTTGCACTAAGACGTAAACTTAATTGCAACTGCACCGCAACTTGATCGGCGCGTCAAAAAATTACGTGAATTACCCTACAGATCAGTCCAGTTCCATATTTCATAACTTCCAGACGTCCCAATTGACGGTAGTTATTTTTATGTAAGCCTGTTTTTCTTTTTTTTTAAAACCGTATTCCGAATTCCGTCATAACAGACCGTAGTGTCACAACAGTTTGGTGATGAAGTTCAATGCCGTGAAACCGATTTTAAGTATAGGTACTTAAAATCGGTTTCACGGCATTGAACTTCGACGAGGCATGTGATTGTCAAGTTCTCCAAATAGGTTTGGAGAACTTGACAATCACATGCCTCGTCCCTCGATAATCTCGTCTCACGATGTGATAGGGGGCGAGCCTGTCGCCATATCGGGCACAAATTCCTGATAATAAATCCAATGAATCCAATCCATCAGCCAGAGGAAGTCCACTGCTGAACATAGGCCTCTCCCAATGATTTCCACAGTGACCTGTTGGAGGCACCCTGCCTGTTCCTGATAGTGAATAGGAAAATTCAAAATAGACTGCTTCGGTGGCGTAGTTGTACTACGGTGTGATTGCAAAGCTGAGGTCTCGGGTTCGAATCCCGAGTCGGGCAAAGTGATAATGGGTTTTTCAATTCATTATCAGCCCGGAGTCAGGAATTTGTGCCCGATATGGCGATAGGCCTCCTACCACATCGTGGGACGGAACAAACAAGACGAAATGTGGTTGTCATGGTCGCCTGCCCCTTCTGGGAAAGGCGTAAGTTTATGTATGAATAAAAAATACAAAATCATTTTGCCCGATCCGGGGTTCGAACCGGAGACCCCAGCGCTGCAATCGTACCGTATCACAACTGCGCCATGGAGGCAGTCGTGTAGATGAAAAGTCCTTTATGAAACATATGTTTTCATATCTACTCGTATATCGTGTTCAATGCAATTATTAATCTTTACTGCAAACACGAGATGTATGTACATATGTATGTACGTGTGCAAATAATGAAATACACTGAAATATTTGCTCCCAGATATCTCTTGTTGGCTTGGAAAATATTTCTTCAACAAACAAGTAATTATGTCGGCGTGGAGATGTGGAATTAATTGAAACCGTATGAGAAGTCAGCGGTTGCGATGAAAAGTAAATTGTCTAGTCTAACGTCCCGACCGGAATAGTGGTTTGTCAATGTAATGTCAACTTAATGTTAGCCTAAATAGGGTATATTTTAACTGGCCATGTCAATGTAATGACAGCCTTAATGTAAGTATAAATAGGGTATATTTTAACTGTCAATGTCAATGTAATGACAGCCTTAATGTAAGTATAAATAGGGTATATTTTAACTGTCAATGTCAATGTAATGACAACACTCCAATCCTATCCATCAGCCAAAGGAAGTTCACTGCTGAACATAGGTCTCTCCCAATGATTTCCACAGTGACCTGTTGGAGGCAGCCTGCATTCATTAATACATAAACACATGCCTTTTTCCCAGAAGGGGTAGGCAGAGGTGCTACTAGAATACCCACGTTTCTCCTTGTATATTCCGTCCCACGATGTGATATGGGGCGAGCCTATCGCCATATCGGGCATAAATTCCTGACTCCGGGCTGATAATATGAATAGAAAAATCCAATATCACTTTGCCCGACCCGGGATTCGAACCCGAGACCTCAAGCTTTGCAATCATACCGTAGTACCACTACGTCACCGAGGCAGTCTTAATGTAAGTATAAATAGGGTGTATTTATAATGGCTTAGGCCATAGTTCACCACGCTGGCCTAGTGTGGGACTTTACGTACCATAGAAATTCCATATCATACAAATCGCTATGGCATGCAGGTTTCTTCGCGATGTTTTCCTTCACCGTCATAGTGCGTGGTGATTGACTATCAATACACACATGACTCCGAACAGTTAGAGATGTGTCCTGGGATTTGATACTTAAATATTAACAAGACTTTCTTCAAATAGTTTTAATTTTTGATGTATGTAATTGTTGGGTGTATTTATGTATGAACTAGTGACAAACTCAAACATTGTAAAATTAAATCGGACCTTGGTTTTAGACTGGCACCAGTCGACCTCGGCCCAATCATTTCGGTTGTAACTAAGTTCAAAGGTTATACTGCAGTTATCAATACATTTGCTGTATCTGTATCAGCCCATATACGTCCCACTGCAGGGCTCGGGCCTCCTCTACAGTCGAGAGTACGATTGAGAGTGGTTAGGACATATAGTCCACCACGCTGGCCTAGTGCGGGTTGGCGGATTTTTACATACCATAGAAATTATTTCGAATCGCTATGGTATGCAGGTTACCTGACGATGCTTTTGTTTCACCGTTATACTCGTAGTGCGTTGTTGACTGACCATCAATACACACATGACTCCGAAAAATCAGAGGTTTGCCCTGGAATTTGAACCTGCGACCACAGTAAACATGTTGGTAGCCGCGTCTGGTCAGTTACTAACTGACCGCCACGCACTACCACGAGCAAATAAAAATCAACTTGTTTTCATCCCATAGTATCAAAACCTTTATTTTACTCATCAATATGTTTTGCCAGCCAACTGTTTTTGCTCCAAAGTATATTTAGAATCAAGTATCGCAAACATGGAAATCCACCAGAAGTTTTCCGTTCGCCGAAATTGTAATGTATCATTTTGTTATGGACTATCGGCTCGGCTCTGGGTGGTTACCCAGGATTGCCTTCCTCTATAAATGGGCTACTGTGCTGTATCAGCCCATATACGACCCACTGCAGGGCACGAGCCTCCTCTACAATCGAGAGTACGATTATAGTTAGTAAGTCATATAGAATCAACATCAAAATATTTTTTCCAATTTGAACCAAGTAGTTCATGAGAAAGCGCGTTTAAACTGTTCAGCTTGTTTTAGTATAGATGTTGTCAAATTGAGCTGAAGTCACAATGAGTCACTTTTGGGCTGGGTCAGCTGAAAATCAATGGGCTGACCTTTCTACGACCTAACACTTATGTCACGGTCAAGAGAGGGTAGGACTAACGCGTAACATAATTATTAATACTCAAAATAATACGACGATTGTGTTATCATAATTCCTCTATTCTTTTCCAACATCATGTACATTCATACAAGGGCTCGCTACACACAACTGGCATATTTTAATGCCTACAACGTTTACTGACTGACTGACTGCCTGCCTCGGTGGCGTAGTGGTTCTACGGTATGATTGCAAAGCTGAGGTCTTGGGTTCGAATCCCGGGTCCGGCAAAGTGATATTGGATTTTTCTATTCATTATTAGCCCGGAAGTAGTCAGGAATTTGTGCCCGATATGGCGATAGGCTCGCCCCCTGTCACATTGTGGGACGGAATATACAAGGCGAAACGTGGGTGTTCTAGTAGCACCTCTGCCTACCCCTTCTGGGAGAACGGCGTGTGGTTATGTATGTATGTACAACGTTTACTCTTGAACAATCACAGCGTAATACATCTTCCGACTCGGCTGTCCTTCCCATCAGTCGTTGACAACTCCGTTCTGTATTCAAATCTTATTATATTCTTCTTAATATAACTGCCAGCACCATCGTCATACTAGAATAGGTTGCTTTACTCATCGCTTATAAAAATCATCTGTTCACAATTAAGCACCTCGATAACACGTTCAGAATAAACTTGCGATTCTGGGGGGTTATTCTACGAGACGAAACTCGAATGTTCGGACGTTCGATATCTGCAGTACATTTTTATTTTCCACTTCCAAAAATCAACACTATTCTCTATGATACTTATCATTCACTCCGAACTAAGTATATTATAGTTAGGACGTACGATAGAGGATTCGAACATTCCAACAATTTTTTTGAGGTCGGTGTCAGCTAGCCGTCTATAAACTATAGGTATAACATCACGCTACGAGCTTTGCGGGTAAAACCGCGGGGCACAGCTGGTCGACTGACACCGAGCTCGAAAAATTTTGGTAACATTTAAGTATTTAAGATTTCTTAAAAGGTTAGTTTTATATCTCTCTTTTTATTACAATTTCAAGTCGGTTTTTTTTTATTATTCTTTTTGGTGTTTATTGTGTACAATAAAGAATAAAATAAATAATAATTTAAAATTCAATATCACTTTGCCCGACCCGGGATCCGAACCCGAGACCTCATCGTTGCAATTCCACTGAGGCATATGGACTACTGTTCTCTAAGTTCTTGGTTATGGCACGTACATAAATAATTAATTATTTATTCTTAGTAAAAATATTAATGACTAAAGTTTCTTGTCCTATTCTGCCGCAAGGTCAGCCGTCTGGTCTATTTTTGTCACCACTGTACAAAACACACGCGTTTCTAACTAGTAATTAATTTCTTCAATATAATTTGACAGCCTCCGTGGCGCAATTGGTTGGACGCCGGCTGTGATACGAGAGGCCGCGGGTTCGATCCCCGCACCGAGAAAATATTTGTGACACCCACACGTATTCGTCTCGGGTCTGGGTGTTTGTGAGACCGAAAAGTCTCTCGTAGTTTCTGATACACGACACAAGACTCGATCTTAATGTGGAGTCAGGACTATGTATGTGACTGTTGGGTGTATTTATTTTATTTAAAAGATTTTTCAAGACAAATAATTGATATAAATTTTCCATCATTTCAGATAAATCATGGCGGATACTTAAAGATAACGAAGTAGTTAATACAAAGTACTTAAAACCCAGTGATATATATACATACATATATATAATATAGTGCCAATTATTTTTATACACAAGTTATTGTAAGTGAAACAATGGATCCCGGTTACTTCGACATAGAGAGAGAACAGAATCCTAGGGAGAGGGCGAATGTGTTCTCCAAATTTTGTTTTTGGTAAGTTTTATTTTTATTTTTAACATAACATAAACATACATACATACATGAACACACGCCTTTTTCCCAGAAGGGGTAGCAGAGATGTTACCAGAACACCCACGTTTCGCCTTGTATATTCCGTCCAACGATGTGATAGGGGGCGAGCCTATCGCCATATCGGGCACAAATTCCTGACTCCGGGCTGATAATGAATAGAAAAATCCAATATCACTTTGCCCGACCCGGGATTCGAACCCAAGACCTCAGCTTTGCAATCTTACCGTAGTACCACTACGCCACCGAGGCAGTTTATTTTTAACCGACTTCAACAAAGGAGGAGGTCAATTCGTCGGAATTTTTCTTTTTTTTTTCTTTTTTTATTTCTACATGTTTAGTACTTGGCGACCCGCCTTCAATATGTTACGCATGTATTTTGATGTGTTAGTAAAGTCAATAAGCAAACTAATCAAAGTATATAAGTACAGTGAAATAGATTTTATTTGTTACTTTGTAGTGGTTTTAATTAGTGTCCGGCCGAAACTAGTTTTTCAGCCGAATCCGAAACTTACCAAAATTATTTAAAATTACGATTATTTACTCAAATTCACTGGTTTTTTTTTACATTTATTAAATAAGTTTATTTTAGTTATTAAATAATTAGGTTATTAAATAAGTTTATTTTAGTAAATTTTGTTTAATTTATTTTAGTAAATTTAAGAACAAACAGTGAATTTTAGTGAATAATCGTAATTTTAAATAATTTTAACAAGTTTCGGTTTCCTCTGAAAAACTAGTTTCGGTCGGACACTAATTTTAATAAATAGTTATTTGTTAACTTTCTATTGTGTAGCTAAGGCTTGGGTCCGGTTCGCCCGGATGCAGGTAGTTTTTGAGTCGAGTCTATGTCAACAACATTTTATTTCGCGTATTGTTTTATATTTAAACTTAATGTGTGCGCCGTCGATTATATTGATTTTCCCGTCCCGTTATATCCCTTTCTGTCCCGTCTGTCCCGTGACGAAAATATTTTTTTGTTGTAATTGTTTTACTTATCGTCGTATTTGGGTAGTAAATACATCGTATTCCCAAAATAATAATGTACGCCTTGTTATTTTTAAAGACACAATGGTACGCAAGGGTTTAAATTATAAATTTAGCAAAAACTAGGCATTTACCGTCCAAACACGATGTTTAAAAAATTGCAAAAAACAATCACTCGCTTTTTTTGAGAAATGTAGGTTCTATTGTGTCTGTAATCACTGAAACTACCACCAGGCTTGGCAGTGATGAACATCTCATGTTGATACTCTTTCGACACTGCGTTCACCACCAAGCATTGTAGTCACTATTTTTTAAGTCAAAATACAGGGAGCGCAGGAAAATGGCGCACTTGCTCAGTTGGATACAAGGGCATAATATTAATATGATAATAAATAAATAATATTTGGAAAATACCTGTCCGTTTTGGAGTTATGACTTTATAAAGGTTTAAGAATTACCACCACCTTTTCGAATAAAACCGGTTGGGATGGGTAAAGCACAAGATTTTAAGACATACGTATTTTTTCGTTTCGTCGTTTATTAGATAGTTAACGAAATAAACAGTGAAAATCATTTTGAACAACAACAAAACTTTCATAGACTTCGCCTTAACATTTGTTACAGAGGTACATAGGTATCTATTTAGCGTAATTCGTTAAGGGTAAGCACGTGTGATGGTAATTGTTAATCTCGGCATCTTTGTTATTATCAGACTAGGCTATGAAAATGCATTTTAATCTAGACGCAATCACGATTTACTAAAATGTATATAAGCAAGTGCGCCATTTTTTTTGCAGACCCTGTTGCAGACCCTGTATAATAAATATGCATTATCTTTACAGGTATACCATCCCAGTTTTCGCTAAGGGGCGAAAAGGACAGCTTAGTATATCAGACATATACAGGTAAATAACTTACAATAAATAAATACATCCAACATTCACAGATAATTCCGACCCCACACTGGTATAATTAGTAATGAAAATGAAAATGAAAATAATTTATTGAATCCATTAAAATGTTCAATATTATTTAGATTCAGTCATATATTTTTTTCTACCACCCGGTTCGGAAAGCGGTTTTCACTAGAGAAGAACGGGCAAGAAACTCTAGTGTTGCTCTTTTCAAAACCAGTTTACAATATCGTGATTATTACAAAAATTAAAAGTTGGTCCACATCAGAGCAGTTCATTGATAATTTGTTATAATTTGTAAGTCTCGTATGTGAGAGGTCGCCTGGGTAGGTACCACCGTAATGTGGTTTCCCCCGGCAAACAGCAGTGTAAACGCATTATTTAGTTCCGGTTTGAAGGACATTGTAGCCAGAGGAACTACAGGACATAATGACTTAACATCTTATATCTCAGGATGGCGAGCGCAGTGGAATGCAAATCATTGCTTTGTAATTGCTTTGTAAAACACCATGAATTCATGGTGTTTGGTTTTGCTACTGTCCATGAGCGGTCGTATCGCTTACCATCAGGCGAATGGCGTGCTCATCTCGCCAGTCATAGCTATAAAAAATACTAATGACTAAGATCGAGTCTTATGACGTATATCAGAACATAGGCCTCCCCCCCAGATACTCACGCTAAGCTGTTGGAAGCATTCAGCAACTTTGTGCAATTTCATCTTGATAGTCTTTTGTCCATGGGGCTTACAATATTGTCAAATTATTGTTGAGTGTGTCTGTAACTGTATCAGCCCGTATACGTTCCACTACAGGGCACGCTTCTACAATCAAGAGTACGATTAAGAGGGGTTAGTACAGTCCACCACGCTGGCCTAGTGCTAGGCGGACTTTACATACCATAGAAATTCTTACAAATCGCTACGGTATGCAGGTTTCCTCACGATGTTTTCCTTCACCAATATAGTGTGAATATTTCTTGAAGTATTAAAAGAGTGAAAATGTAAGTATTAGTTGAAGTGGCAATGAGCGGGCCACATAGCACGGAGAACTGATTGCCGATGGGGCCAAAAAGTTCTCGAATGGAGGCCACGAAGCGGAAAGCGCAGCGTGGGATGTCCACCCACTAGGTGGTTAGACGACCTGGTAAAGGTCGCGGGACGTCGCTGGATGCAGGCTGCCTCCAACAGCTCACTGTGGAAATCATTGGGAGAGGCCTATGTACAGCAGTGGACTTTCTTTGGCTGATGGATGGATTAAAAGAGTATATATTTTGACAGATGTACGCCGGGACACAGGGCAGCGCCCCGCGGCGACGACATAGGGGTGAAATGGAGACAGGAATTACTTAAAAAAGGTACATATGATACGGTACTTACAAAGTCTACTAATTTGCTACCACTGCAGAAAAAGGGGGCCTGGCACCACCATTTTTATCTACGTTTTTGAAGTACCAACGCTCCATATACAGGGTATATCCAGACAGCGACCGAAAACGAAGCCAGGTGGTAATGTTAGTGACATCAGATACAATGCAACTAAAAATTTCGCAAAAGTAAGCGACAATTTTTTTGTTGTAATTTTTTCCTTATCGTATTGGGGTAGTAAATACATCGTTGTCCCAAAATAATAATGTACTTATTTTATTTTTAAAGATACAATGGTACGGAAGGGTTTCAATTATAGATTTATAAACTAGGGATTTACCATCCAAACATGATATTGTTTAAAAAAATTAGAATTTTATAGTTGCATTGTGTCTGTACTCACCATGAAAATGAAAATAATTCATTGAATCCATTAAAATGTTCAACATTATTTAGATTCAGTTATTTTTGATCTACCACTCGGTTCGGAAAGCGGTTTTCACTAGAGAAGAACGGGCAAGAAACTCTAGTGTTGCTCTTTTCAAAACCAGTTTACAATATTATCGTGATTATTACAAAAGTTACAAGTTGGTCTAAATCAGAGCAGTTCATTAATAATTTGTTATAATTTGCAAGTGACATATAGTAACTAAAACTACCACCTGGCTTCGTTTTCGGTCGCAGTCTTGGTCTACAGGGTATATCCCTGTATATAAAAAATACTCGAAGCTAACACTATAAAATGTATAAGAATCACACTGGAATAAGCAATGCTCTTCATTTAATTTATTTTTGCAGATAAAGGGAAAAAACCATCATTACTGCGCGCCTTGGTCAAGATATACGGACTAAACTTTCTAATAGGAAATATAATTTTCGCCGTCTTTGATACCTCAATCAAGTAAGTGATACATACATATGACATAAGCACAGTCAATTGGGTTAACTTTGGCCCAGTCTAAGGTTCGTGTAAGTTTTGAAGTATTAAGATGACACTTGAAAAATTAATTTATTAATTAAGTATAACCTCAAAATCGTTTAATATATTAGTAATAAAATTCTCAGAACTGTCCCTGGATTATACAGGGTATATGAAGACTGCTACCGAAAACGAAGCCAGGTGGTAGTTTTAGTGACTTTAGACAGAATGCAACTAAAATGTTTGCATAAAAAGCGACGATTTTTTTTCCTATCATCGTATTAGGGTCGTAAATACATACAGTTTCTTAAAAAAATATTATACACTCTTTTATTTTTAAAGACGCTATATACTATAGGCTTTAAATTATAATTTTAGCAAAAACTATGGATTTACCACCCAAACACGAATATTTAAAAGTTTACAGAAAAAAATCGTCGCATTTTTTTGCAAAATTTTTAGTTGCATAGTGTCTGTAGTCACTAAAACTACCACCTGGCTTCGTTTTCGGTAGCAGTCTTGATATACCCTGTAAATTTTCAACTCTATATAAGTATTCATTTGAGTATGTTGATTTTTAGGCGTCGAGTGTATGGGAGATGGCCATTGTTTTTCACATGACCCCTTGACATTCACACCCTATGAATTGTTCCAGATTGTCAATACCAATGTGCCTTGAGGGTCTTATCACGTATTTCTCGCCGGCTCACGGCGGCGTGCGGGCCGAATACGCGTATCTTTACGCTACTGGAGTTGTGGGGTGAGTACAACGTATACCGGTGTATCGAGACTGCGATAGAAAGTGGAGCCAAGTGGTAGTCTTAGTGACTTCAGACGCAATGCAACTATTTTCGCAAAAAAAAGGATGATTTATTTTTTTATTGTTTACCTATAGTTGTGTTTTGTTGGTAATTACGTAGTTTTTTCTCAAAATAATAATGTAGATCCTTTTGTTTTTTTTTTAATTGCAATGCCAAACAAGGTTTAAATTAAGTTGGTTTGATTCAGAACTGTTCATAAGTCTGTATCACCCCATACACGTCCCAGTGCAGGACACGGGCCTCCTCTACACTCGAGAGAACGATTGAGAGGGGTTAGGCCGTATAGTTCACCACGCTGGCCTAGTGCAAGGTGGACCTTACATACCATAGAAATTCTTCGCTATGGTATGCAGGTTTCCTGGCGATGTTTTCCGTCACCGTTATAGTGTGTGGTGATTGACTATCAATACTCACATAACCGCGAAAATTCAGAGATGTGCCCTGGGATTTGAACACGCGACCGCCGTGAACATGTTGGCAGTCGAGCCTGGTCCGTTACCTACTTAATATCAATCAATCAATCCATCAGCCAAAGGAAGTCCACTGCTGATCATAGGCTTCTCCTAATGATTTCCACAGCGACCTGTTGGAGGCAGCCTGCATCCAGCGACGTCTCGCGACCTTTACCAGGTCGTCTGACCACCTAGCGGGTGGACGTCCCACTTAATATATAAAACCTCAATGTTTTGATTGCAGTTTCATGGCGATGAGCGCCAGTATAATGCATCCGATGATACTCTGGCTTCTCGACTCGGCGATGAAGATCAGGGTCGGATGCTGTTCGCTTATATACAGAAAGGTATGTAGTATATAGGTGCTTATATAACATGAAACAATGCAATATACAAAGTGTGGGTAGACTTTGAGGTGAATAACTTTGAAATCTTAGACTATTTATAATATTGAAAAACAAAAAAAAAACATCGAATTGGTTAAAATTTTCAATTAACTTTTTGTGGAGCGTAAAATTTTCTACAATATTACAATTTTATTTGTTAATTTTTTCCTCTTGTACTTACAACGTTTTAAAGGGTAAAAGAAGTTGGATATTATTTCCATAAGGGGCTGGTAAAGCGGACTATCTCAAAGTTGGTACTATTATCAAACCAGGGATTTTAACTTAAAATTGTTGAGTCTTTAACAGCATAGAAATTCTTAAACACCGTTACTTATTCCAACATATAGTAAATTTTCCTGGCTTTGAATGTTAGTCCGGACGAAAATTCTCGTAGTTTTTGATAATTATTGTGGTAAAGACACGCTGTTGAGCCACATCCGACCGTTGTGGATGTTCATGTGCAGTGATCACTTACCATCAGGTGACCTGCTCGCTCGTTTGCCAAACCTCTGCTATAACACGACACAAGACTTTTCACTGTAGGGTCAGGACTATATATGTGACTGTTGGGTGAATTTCCTATTTCCACCAGCTCCTCAGGCTAGACCTGACCGTCGGGGGCAAGGCTTCCGAAGGTCTGGCCGGGCACGTGGTGAATCTGCTCACGACGGACGCCCAGAGGTTCGACATGGCGTGTCTGTTCATGGTGGACCTGGTTCGGACGCCCATTGAGAGCACGATCATCGTGTACCTCATGTATCGGCAGATAGGCGTCGCTACCCTCATCGGAGTCGCTTTTCTGATAAGCTTCATTCCTTTGCAAGGTCAGTGTTGGATAAGTTTTAAACAATAAATTTTTACGTAAATTTGAGATTTCGCAGTGATCCTTTCCTCTTCGCATCCATGACAACCTCAGTGGCGTTAGTTAGCCGCTGGCTTTGAAACGAGAGACCGCGGGTTCGATCCCAGCACCAACACAAATGTTTGTGTGGCCCACAAATATTTGTTTCGTGTTTGGATGTTTGTGAGAACGAAAAGTCTCTCGTAGTTCCTGATACACGACACAAGACTCGATCTTAGTGTGGGGTCAGGACTATGTATGTGACTGTTGGGTGTATTTTTTTATTTATAAAAGGTTTTAATTTTTTTTTACGTACATTTGAGATTGACGGATGCCCAATACCCTTTTCGTCTTCACAGCCTTTTTCTTTTCCGCTTCCTTTCTGATGGTCAACACATGATCCAGCGTTGTGGATGTTCATGGGCGGCAGTGATCACTTACCATCAGGTGACCTGTTAATTAATTTTTTTTTTCGCAGGTTACCTGAGCAAAATATCCGGCAAGCTTCGCAGACAGACCGCCATACGGACAGACAACCGTATTAGACTGATGAATGAAGTCATTCAAAGTATAGAGGCTATAAAAATGTACGCTTGGGAGAAAGCATTCGCCAGGATCATAGGGGAAGCTAGAAAGTAAGTCTCTTACTTACTTTAATTTATAAAGGGAGGACAAGACAAGAAACATACAGTCCAATTGAGTCTTTTTTTGAAGTCGGTCAAATGCGGCGTGATTGTGCAAATTAATTGTGAATATTTTTAATTATGTACTGTTTTATGTTTCAATGTTTAATTGTATTGTATCTGTATTTGTATCAGCCCATGCACGCCCCACTGCAGGGCACGAGCCTCCTCTATAATGGAGAGTACGATTGAGAGGAGTTAGTACTTTAGCTTACATACTGGGTATATCCAGACTCCAACCGAAAACGAAGCCAGGTGGTAGTTTTAGTAACTACAGACACAATGCTGCTAAAAATTTCGACAAAAACAGCGTCAATTTTTTTGTAATTTTATTAATAACGTTGTGTATTAAATACATCGTTTTCGCTAAACTAAATTAATTTAAACCCTTGCTTATCATTGCGTCTTTAAAAATAAAATTGTGTATATTATTGTTTTAATAAAAATACGTATTTACCACCCAAACACGACGATAGGTGGTAAAAAAAAAATGCTTTTGTTTTTGTGAAAATGTTTAGTTGCATCGTGTCTGAAGTCACTAAAACTAGCACATGGATTCGTTTTCGGTAGCGGTCTCGATACATCCTGTATATTGTTAAAAAAAGGACAAAATAAACACGAAATATTATTATATTTTGCAGAAAAGAAATGAACGTAATAAAGAAAATATCTTGGCTTCGAGCGGTCATGATATCTTGCGTGAAACTGAACACCAAAGTCGCCATCTTGCTCAGCATTATATCTTACATTTCCTTCGGGAACGCCCTCACCGCCGCCAAAGTGTTCGTTATATTCTCGTACTACGATATCCTGAAATACACCCTCGTTGACTTCCTCCCCCTGGCAATAACTTTCACCCTGGAAGCGTACGTCAGCGTGAAGAGGATGCAGGAGTTCCTCCTGTTGCCAGAAGTGGATGATGATGGCGTGGACTTGCTCAATATCGATGATAAGCCTTTGGTCAAGAATGGAGTGTTCGAGAAGATTGGTAATGGGTGAGTTATCAGTTTAAGTTTTAGTATACAGGGTGTTGTGGAATGGATTGGAATGCACATGCGATATTTCTAATTATATCGTTAATGATGGGTCAGATAAAATCAATCAATCAAATCTTCTTCTTTATAATTTTGCCTGACTGCCTCGGTGGCGTAGTGGTACTACGGTATGATTGCAAAGCTGAGGTCTCGGGTTCGAATCCCGGGTCGGGCAAACTGATATTGGATTTTTCTATTCATTATTAGCCCGGAGTCAGGAATTTGTGCCCGATATGGCGATAGGCTCGCCCCCTATCACATCGTGGGACGGAATGTACAAGGCGAAACGTGGGTGTTCTAGTAGCACCTCTGCCTACCCCTTCTGGGAAAAAGGCGTGTGGTTATGTATGTATGTATGTTATAATTTTAATTTAGATACCAAAAACAAGAAGACCTTTTTTGATAATGTTACAAGCGCCTATATTTTCCATAGTCATAAAATTCTCAATAAAATTACGGTTTGTTAACCGATATCCTGCACTCCACATTAAATTCAAACTTTGTTTTTCCTAGTCAACAAGCGTACATAAAATCGGAATCGAACCTGGACCGCCTGAAGCCGCAAGTTCTGATATCAATGAAGGACTACAGCGCACATTGGAAAAATCAAGAGGACAGTTCAAATAACGGGAATATAGCAGCTCTTTCTGATATTAATTTTACTGTGAGTAATAATGTATATTTTTAACAAAATTTGACAATCTTTGTAGCGCAGTTAGTTAGACGCCGGCTGTGAAACGAGAGGCCGCGGTATCGGTCCCCGCTCCGAGAGTAATGTTTGTGTGATGCACAGGTATTTGTTTCGGGTCTGGGTGTTTGTGAGACCGAAAAGTCTCGTAGTTCCTGATGGACACAAGACTCGATCTTAGTGTGGGGTCAGGTCTATGTATGTGATGTTTGTTTTTTTTTTAATCAATAGGTCCGACGAAGGAGCAAATAGGTCACCTGATGGTAAGTGATCACTACACATGAACATCCACAACGCTTGGATCGTGGATGTGTTGTTCAAATTAGGAGGGGAGCAGGAAGGAAAAAGGATGGGAAGAGGAAAGGGGTATTGGGCATTCGGCAGTCTCACTCACCGAACGAAACGCGATAGCAAAGCTGTCGCTCCACGTCGATCTCCTGTGAGACAGTGGTACCGCGGACGAGCCTGCCCATTCATGCTGAGTCATCGCTGACAACAGCGTGGCTCCAACCACCAAACCACTTTAAGACTATTTATACCCCAAGTAATATTTTTATGTCAATTTTGCTCAATTTTATTATTTATGTTTTAATGTTGGCAGGTGAAGCCGGAGTCGCTGACGACGGTTGTAGGGACAGTGGGCTCGGGCAAGTCCACGCTACTGCAAGCGATACTACGAGAAATATCGCCCAGCAGTGGGCATCTGAAGATCGACGGGATCGTCGCCTATGCCGCACAGGATCCGTGGCTTTTTGAGGCTTCGGTATGTGATATAGATTTGAAAATATACATACATATGTACATAAACATCACGCCTTTTTATCAGAAGGGGTAGGCAGAGGTGCAACCAGGACACCCACGTTTCGCCTTGTATGTTCCGTCCCACGATGTGATAGGGGGCAAGCCTGTCGCCATATCGGGCACAAATTCCTGACTCCGTGCTGATAATGAATAGAAAAATCTAATATCACTTTGCCAGACCCGGGATTCGAACCCGAGACCTCAGCTTTGTAGTACAACTACGCCACCGAGGCAGTCATTCAATTTAAAGTATATCATAGAAAATCTTGCCAATTTAGTTTTAAATGCTTTTCGGAGTCATGTGTGTATTGATAGTCAATCACCACGCACTATAATGGTGAAGGAAAACATCGTGAGGAAACCTGCATACCATAGCGATTTGTAAGAATTTCTATGGTATGTAAAGTTCGCCTGGCACTAGGCGAGCATGGTGACTATATGGCCTAACCCCTCTTAATCGTACTCTTGATTTTGTAGAAGACCCGTGCCCAGCAGTGGGACGTATAGAGGCTGATACAGATACATTTTCGGGTATTTTGATATTTTTCTCTTTTTAGGTGCGTCAGAACATCCTCTTCGGTCAGGACATGGACCTGCGCAGGTACAAGCAGGTTATCAAATGCTGCCAACTCAAGAGCGACTTGGAGATCCTACCCCATGGCGATAAGACCATTGTGGGAGAAAGGGGTGAGTAGAGATAAATAAATAAATAAATACACCCAACAGTCACATACATAGTCTTGATCCCACATTAAGATCAATTAAGTCTTGTGTCATGGGTATCAGAAGCTATGAGAGACTTTTTGGTCTCACAAACACCCAGATCCGAGACAAATACTTGTGCGCCTCACAAACATTTGTTTCGGTGCGGGGATCGAACCCGCGAAGAGATGTGTTGATACGCGTGCGTGCGTGCGTGTTTGTTTGCGTGCGTGCGTGCGTATGTGTGTACGTTTAAAAATATATTAAGACCGTGATGGCCTGTTCGTGTTCCAGAACATACCTGGCATTGGTCGATTATGGGGTAAATTAGATGTGGTTGTTTATTGGTATCTCTACCTACGCTCTCAAGGATGTAGGCGTGATTATGTTGTTTGTTCCCAGGAGCGTCTCTGTCCGGCGGTCAAAGGGCGAGGATATCCCTGGCTCGGTGCGTGTATCAGATAGCAGATGTCTATCTACTGGACGACCCGCTGGCCGCTGTCGACGCCAAAGTACGTGTCATGAATTTATTTATTTACTAAAATCCTTTTTATTTTAGCACGACAAAGTGATTCCATTGCACGGGAATGATTTATGTTTTGACTGACTTCCTGTTACAAGGATGTGTGATGACGGGGATAGAGATGATTGTCCGTAACAAGTTTGTACCTGGTATAACCACGCTGTTGTCAGTAATGACTCAGCATGAATGGGAATGCTCATCCGGGGCGTTTTCACTGTCTTACAGTAAATCGACGTGCGAAGCGACAGTTTAGCTGTCACGTTTCGTTCGGTGAGTGAGATTGCCAGATGCCCAATATTTCTTTCCTCTTCCCATTGTTTTTCCTCCCCGCTCCCCTCCCAATTGGGCCGGCAACACATCCATGATCCAGCGTTGTGGATGTTCCTAGGTGAACTGTTTGCTCGTTTGCCGGACCTATGATATAAAAAAACAAGCTTTTCTTGAGCAGAGGACTTCCTGTGGCTGTTGATGATGTTGATGATGTATAGTGATGATGATGATGTAAAACGGTGATGTTAATTTCTAGTGATGGCAGTGCTATCGGAAAGCGTAACGTGGGATGTCCACCCACTAGGTGGTCGCCCTGTGGTCCGGGGGTGTAAGAATTCTGCCACGGTATCCCCTGCCCGTCGTAAGAGGCGACCTAAAGGGGCCATCAGAGTCACTGGGAACACTGCGGGGGCGGTGCGCCCTGACTTAAAACGGCTCTGAGGCGAACGACAGAGCCTCGTCTCTGTCATGGACGCCCATAAGACCTAAAAGGGCGTCCAAAATAGTCGGAAGTGGGGTTCATCCGGGCCCCACATCAAAGAAGGACCAGAAATGGTTATGCGCGGGGCGGTCACGCGGACGTAAATCGGGGTGCCTTTCACCCTGGGATGTCCGGTACCGCCCACAATGCGTGTGACGGTTTTCAAGAGGTTTTTAGTCAGTATGCTGGCGTAGGCTTGGTAGGGACCCAGCTTGGCCACAAATCCGCATTGTGCCAGGCTGGAAGGCCAGAGACACTGACATACCCCTTTCCACCTCCCCCGGGGCAACGAAAGGGGAGCTTAATAGCTTTTCCTCTTGAACAAAAAAAAAAATAAATAAAAAATGGTCAGACGACCTGGTGAAGGTCGCGGGACGTCGCTGGATGCAAGCTGCCTTCAACAGGTCACTGTAGAAATAATTGGGAGAGGCCTATGTTCAGCAGTGGACTTCCTTTGGCTGATGGATTGATTGATTGATTGAAATGTGTAACATTCGCGAAAATCCAAGAAACCATTATGAAGTTGATGATGTCTGATGGTCCTCAGGTAGCCCAAGCCATATACGAGGAGTGTATCCGCGGCTTCCTCCGGGACAAGGCGACGGTGCTGGTCACTCATCACGTGCAATACGCGCGACATGCTGATAACGTCTGCGTCATGAGATCTGGACGGGTAAGCATACATACATACATACATACATACATACATAAACACACATAGACGTTCCACTGCAGGGCATGGGCCTCCTCTACAATCGAGAGAACGTATGCAGGTTTCCTCACGATGTTTTCCTTCACCGTTATAGTGCGTGGTGATTGACTATCAATACACACATGACTCCGAAAAGTCAGAGGTGTGCCCTGGGATTTGAATCCGCGACCACCGTGAACATGTAGGCAGCCGCGTCTGGTCCGTTTACCAACAGGCCACCACGCACTTACACTACTACAGTATATGTAATATAATTAACTTTTTGCAGATAGTAGCGCAAGGTACGTACAACGAACTCAAAAACGGTATAGCAGAGTTTGAGAAGCTTATTGAAATGGGAGAAAAATTTGAAGAGGAGAAATTGAAGCAGAAAGCCACTTCCTACGAGAACCAAGAGCCTATGGTATGTACGAAGAATCCGCCATTTTTATTTAATATATATGTGTGTGTACTTTCTATTTGATAATATATATATATACAGGTTATATCAAGACTGCTACCGAAAACGAAGCCAGGTGGTAGCATTAGTGACTACAGACACAATGCAACTAAACATTTTGCAAAAAAAAAAGTGACCAATTATTTGTTTTAATTTTTTACTTACCGTCGTATTTGGGTAGTAAATACATCGTTTCCTAAAGATACAGTGGTACCGCAAGGGCTTAAATTTTTATTTTATCAAAAACTATGTATTTACCACCCAAACACAATGATATTTAAAACATTTAAAAAATCGTCGCGTTATTTTAAAAAAATTTACTTGTCTCGTGTCTGTAGTCACTAAAACTACCACCTGGTTTCGTTGTCGGTAGCAGTCTTGATATACCCTGTATATGTAAATGAATGTATAGCTGGAGTCTGTTTGTACCCCCTAATCTAAGGAACTACTGGTTCGAATTGAAAAATTCTTTTGGTGTTGTATAGTACATTTATCGAGGAAGGCTATAGGCTATATAACATCACGCTATGACCAATAGGAGCGGGGTAGCTATTAAAAATGTAGCATAAATGGTTTCCCAGCCAAAAAGTATTTGCACCCGGAAATAAGAGTGTTACGTTTTCCCGTCTTATCTAACCATTGCTATATAACTATTTTAAACAATTTTTATATAAAGTGCTCTACACACTAAAGCCGCCTGACCGCCGGCATATGTCGGCAACATTTTGTTGGCGGGGTAGCCGACGGCTTTAATAATTGCAAGTCGGAAAACTTTGACGGCAACATGGCAGCTGCTCGACATAATAAGGAATATTTTAAGACGTTGTGACGAGCAGAGCGCTTGCGTTGTAGAAATGTCACGTCGGCGGGCGACACGTGCGGGCGCTTGCCGACATGATGCTTTTCTTATAGGCCGGGTTGTGTCGCCGGGCCGACGGCATTGATGTGTAGTGTGCATTACATTTCGCATAATTTTATCGTATGTGTTACTAACAATAAAAATATTAGTGAATTATTAATTGTATCTAAACTCGACGATCTTTTTGGACTGGACTGCACTTATGAATTAATGCAGTCTAGATGCTTTTTAACCGACCTAAAAAAAAGGAGGTTCTCAATTCGTCGGAATATTTTTTTCTGTATGTTCACCGATTACTCGAAAACGCCTGAACCGATTTGGATAATTCTTTTTTTGTTTCAAAGCGGATACTTCACAGGTGGTCCTATAAAACATTGGTTAATTATGACAAATATCTTCGGACCTGAAGAATAAAACTTCTCAAAATTAAATAGGATTCCAATGGTTATTTTTGCATTAAGTTTATACGTTATCAATGTCGCTGGATGCAGGCTGCCTCCAACAGCTCACTGTGGAAATCATTGGGAGAGGCCTGTGTTCAGCAGTGGACTTCCTTTGGCTGATGGATTGATTATAATATATCAATGAAAATTATCTTTTCTCTTTCAAGGTGTATGATGTTATGGTAAAATCGGACACGTGTAAAACTGAAACGAGGAAAAGTGTTAGTGTACCCTTATTTATCGTAGTATTTTTAGTAATAAATAATATTTTATTAGTTTTACAATATTGTTATTTAATATACTGTTGATTAAGATTAATAAAATTTTGAATATTTCAATACTGTTAGATGTGTGCTCTGGGATACGAACCCGCGACCGATTCGAATAGAAATAATCTGTTGTATTGCAAATGTAATTTGACTGATTTATTATATTATGTATTTATGATTATTATATACTAAATATTTTCATTTCAGGAGCACAGCTACAAATTAAGATCTCAAAGGTCCATGTCGGAAGCGTCCCAGTTGTCTTTCAATCTAGATTTAGACAACAATCTAGACCCTAAATATGAAGGTGAGTTTTGAATTTAAAAATAAATTGTTTTGTTTGGGAAATTACATTGTATGTCATCTCTGGTCTTGTCGGAGCGTGTATGGGCTGTGATGTTGGGTTCCTGGGCTGGAATTCCAATGGTGGCACTTTATTGAGTGTATTTTGATTAGAAAACTATGTTGAAATAAAACGAATTCTTACGGATTTTATCGCGAATTTGATTTTATTTTTACATTTCTTAATTTCCCGACGTTTCGATCGCTTTACAGTTTTCGTGGTCACGGGGCGGACTGAGGTATTAGTCATCCGCTTAGTGACTGTTACAATTTAACTACCCTTAAGGGTACCCTTATTAAGTGTGATCGAAACGTCGGGAAATTAAAAAATGTAAAAATTCAATCAAATTCGCGATAAAATACCTAAGAATTCGTTTTATTTCAATGTGTAACATTCGCGTGAACCCAAGACAACATTAGAAAACTATGATTGGTAAAAAGGTTTCTGATGTGGACTAGATTAAAAAAGTATCCGCACCGGGCGGAACCAGGTCGGGCCACTAGTTACCTAGTAGCCTATTTAACTAAAATATAATATGTATTTAAAAGTTCGGCAATTACTCTTCGCCTAAGTAGCAGATTCTCCTCATTAGTCTGGGTGTTTGTGAGACCGAAAAGTCTCTCGTAGTTCCTGATACCCACGACACAAGACTCGATCTTAGTGTGGGGTCAGGACTATGTATGTGACTGTTGGGTGTATATATTTATTTATTTATTATTTATTGAAATAATTGCCTCGGTGGCGTAGT
The DNA here is from genome assembly GCA_033459515.1 of Theretra japonica. Taxonomy (NCBI): domain Eukaryota; kingdom Metazoa; phylum Arthropoda; class Insecta; order Lepidoptera; family Sphingidae; genus Theretra; species Theretra japonica. The sequence goes on from CM065952.1 coordinate 1,873,816, forward strand.
TGTACTACGGAAGGATTATAAAGCTGAGGTCTCGGGTACGAATCCCGGGTCGGGCAAATTTATATTGGATTTTTCTGTTCATAATCAGCCCGGAGTCAGGTATTTGTGCCCGATATGGCGATAGGCTCTCCCCCTATCCATTGTGGGACGGAACACACAAGGCGAAATGTGGGTGTCCTGGTTGCACCTCTGCCTGTCCCATCTGGGATAAAGGCGTGACGTTAATGTATGTATGTACTATGTGCATACATAGTACTGACATTGTGGTACAGGTCTTGTGTATCAGAAACTAAGACTTTTTGGTCTCAAAAACACCCAGACCAGTAATGAACTTGTTCATCACACTTAATTTGTCTCCATCCGTTCGGAACACAGGTTTGGACCAAGGCGAAATGTGAGTGTCCTTATAGCGCCTCTGCCCACCCCTTCTGGGAAAAAGGCGTGAGTTTATGTATGTTATTGAAATAAATAATTGTTGCAGGTGAGACCCAAGGTAAAGGTTCGGTTGACAACAGCGTGTACATGGCGTACATAAAGAGCGGTGGTAACAAATGGTCGATGACTCTAATGTTGGTATTGTTCCTACTCGCGCAGATATTCTACTCGTCCACCGATGTGTGGCTGAAGGAATGGTGAGTATCGATTGTTGTAATCGATTAATTTTAGTAATATCGATTTGTAAAGAATCGATTGTTGATTCAATCGATTTTGAAATAATCGCTTCATGATCCAATCGATTTTGAAAGAATCGATTGTTAATTCAATCGATTTTTTTGTAATGTCAGGACAAACGACGTATAATGCATATAATGTTGGTTATTTTAGAAGATTTTTTTATTACTTATGTTAATCTTTGAATACTGATTTAGAACGTGTTACAGCTCTGAACAACGAACTGTTGCAGGAACACGAAACGTCTTCTATTTTTGGTCTTATTTTTACATACACAAACATCACGCCTTTTTACCAAAAGGAGTAGAAAGAAGTGTAACCAGGACACCCTTTTTCGCCTTGTGTGATTCTTCCCACGATGTGATAGGGCGAGCCTATCGCCATATCAAGCACAAATTCCTCTCCGTGGGCTAATAATCAATAGAAAAATACAATATAACATTGCCCGATCCGGGATTCGAACCCGAGACCTCAGCGTTGTAATTATACCATAGTACAACTGCGGTACCGAGCCATTAATTTTTTCAGTTTTTATTGTTGCTAAATATGTAAATTTTGTTCCAGGGTCGATTTGGAGGAAGCGAATGGCGCTGAGATTCTAAAGAAAACCAACAGCACGCCCGGAGCTCCGCCCCCGGGTAACTATATTATTATCCCCCCCCTCTCTCTTTCTCTCTCTCTCTCTTCTCTCTCTTCTCTCTCATCTCTCTCTCCCTCTCTTACACTCTCTCTCTCTCTCTCTCTCTCACACACACACACACACACTCACCCTCTCTTCAGCTACAGGAAATCCACTGCTGAACATAGGCCTCCCCCAAGGAACTCCACATCTATCTAGTAACTACCCTACTTTAACTAAATAGCCCTAAAGGTCCATGCATGTAAACATTAAAGGATTGAGTGACTCGCCTGTCAGAATGTAATGTGAGACAGGAGATGTGCGAGCCAGAAGACTGATATGTCAAAATTGTTCTAGAAAAGACGCTGAGATGAAAAGACTTGATGTTTTAAAGTATTATGTAAATTATTAAGACGAAATTATATATCTTAGTGCGTGCCTGTTGGCAACGGACTAGACTCGGCTGCCAACATGTCTACGGTGGTCGCGGGTTCTAATCTGAGGGCACACCTTTGACTTTTCGGAGTCATGTGTGTATTGATAGTCAATCACGCACAATGAAGAAAAACATCGTGGGGAAACCATAGCGATTTCTAGGCACTAGGCCAGCGTGGTGCAGTGTACCAACCCCTCTTAACGTGCCCGTGCCCTACAGTGGGACGTGCATCATCATCATCATCCATCAGCCAAAGGAAGTCCACTGCTGAACATAGGCCTCTCCCAATGATTTCCACAGTGACCTGTTGGAGGCAGCCTGCATCCAGCGATGTCTCGCGACCTTTCCCAAAATACCTCAGTGCCTCAAATCGAAAGTCTTCGATAGTTGTGTGTTACCAGTGATGACATACGGCACCGAGACGTGGCCTCTTACTATGAGCCTTATCAGGAGGCTCAAAGTCACTCAACGAGCTATGGAGAGGGCTATGCTCGGGGTTTCCCTACGAGATCAAATCAGAAATGAGGAGATCCGTAGGAGAACTAAAGTAACCGACATAGCCCACCGGATTAGCAAGTTGAAGTGGCAATGGGCGGGGACGTGCATACATAGATGAAATTCCAAAACCTACTTTGTTTGTCAACAGTGGTGATTTTTGAGGAGCTGGAAAAGAACCGCTTCGGTCTGACTCGCGAGCAGTGTCTGTACATATACGGCAGTCTCATAGCTATATGCATATTCTTCACTTGGAACAAACTTGTAGTGTTCTACAACACTTGCATCAAGGCGTCCATCACGCTGCATGATACTATGTTCAGGTAAAAAATATTGTACCTTTAATCTACAGGGTGTATCAAGACTGCTGCCAACGAAGCCAGGTGGTAGTTTTAGTGACTTTAGACACAAAAATGGAATTTGTAGCAAACAAAAAGCGACGATTTATTTTTGTAATTTTTTTCCTATCATCGTATTTGGGTAGTAAATACATACGTTTTCCTAAAAAAAAATAATGTACACACTTTTATTTTTAAAGACGCTATAGTACGCAAGGCTTTAAATTATAATTTTACCATAAACTAGGCATTTACCACCCAAACTCAATGATATTTAAAACGTTAAAAAAATCGTCGCGGTTTTTTGTAAAATTTTTAGTTGCGTCGTGTCTGTCGTTGCTAAAACTACCACCTGGCTTCGTATTCGGCAGCCGTCTTGATATACCCTGTGTATTCTATGGCAGTGTTTTTCAATCTGTGTGTCGCGAACCCCCTCGGGTTGCCTTAGTCATCTTTCTTACCGAGTATAGGTCTTGATCTATACTAATATATAAAGCTGAAGATTTTGTTTGTTTGTGCGCGCTAATCTCAGGAAGTACTGGTTCGATTTAAAATATTATTTTAGTACTGGGTAGACCATTTATCAAGGAAAGTTTAAGGCTATATAACATCACGCTATCACCAATAGGAGCGGAAAGTTTAAGAAAATTGTATCCAAAGCCGGTCGAAGCCGGACCGGGCCGCTAGTGTCTGATATGATTGGTTGTAACACACCTCCGTTCATCTTCGCTATTGGAAACGCAGTATTAACCCCCTCCCCTCTATTGTTTCAGGGGAGTCACGAACGCGCCGATGTGGTTCTTCCACCACAATCCCTCAGGGCGGATCCTCAACAGATTCTCCAAGGACATGGGTCAGGTCGACACCCTGCTGCCCATCGCCCTGGTCGACTGTTTAGGGGTGAGTTTCAATTTAAATAAGAAATATGTGTGCTTTTTGTAATATTTTTATGTGACATCCTACATTAATTTACAAATGTAAAAATACCAGCGCCAAAAATACTAAAAAACAAACTATAAAATAATATTATATATGTACATACATAAACTCACGCCTTTCTCCCAGAAGGGGTAAGCAGACGCGCCACCATGACATCGACATTTCGCCTTGTATGTTCCGTCCCACGAAGTGATAGGAGGTGAACCTATCGCCATATCGGGCACAAATTACTGACTCCTGGCTGATAATTAATTGAAAAACTTTTTTCTCTTCTTTTTATTGTATAAGTCCCACAAACAGGTCACTTGATAAGTGATCACTGCCGCCCATGAACATCCACATTGGCTCTTACATCGATTTGCCGGCCCATCAAATCAAGAGGGTAGGAAAAAATTACCAATATTTTTGTTTCAGTTCTTCCTGGAAGTGATAGCAATATTGGTGGTGGTGTGTCTCGTGAACTGGTGGTTGGTTTTGCCGACGGCCGTGGTGGGGGCGCTGCTGATGCTCCTCAGGGCTCTATTCCTCGCCACCAGCAGGGACTTGAAGAGAATCGAGGCTATAGGTGAGTGATTACTAAATGAGATATATGATGACATTTGTTTTTAAGGGGACTATGCTGTATCAATATGTTCCACTGTAGGGAACGGGCCTCTTCTACAATCAAGACTTCTAGAGTAAGATTGGAAGGGTTAATGCAGTATAGTCCACCACGCTGGCCTCGGCAAATAACGTGTTTTATATCAGTGGAGATAAATATACAGGGTATATCAAGACTGCTACCGAAAACGAAGCCAGGTGGTAGTTTTAGTGACTACAGACACGATGCAACAAACATTTTTGCAAAAAAACGTGATGATTTTTTTTTTGTAACGTTTTAAATATCTTTGTGTTTGGGTGGTAAATGAATACTTTTTTCTCAAATTATAATTTAAAGCCTTGGGTACTATAGCGTCTTTAAAAATAATAGGGTGTATATTATTTTTCTAGGAAAATGTATGTATTTACTAGCCAAATACGAAGATAGGAAAAAAAATCGTCCTTTTTTTGCAAAAAAATTTGTTGCATTATGTCTTGAAGTCACTATGACTACCACTTGTCTTCGTTTTCGGTAGCAGTCTTGATATACCCTGTATGTTTAATCTTAAACATACATTTGTAAAAATTCGTGATAAAAGTTACTTTTATCTTGTGTACTTATTTTATTTAGTATTAGTACACACAAGCTCTTTTTTCTGTCCAGCTCGCAGTCAGTCGCTGAACCACCTGTCAGCGACGGTGTCAGGGCTCACCACCATCAGGTCGACTCGCCACCACCAGCGCACCCTGGCGAGAGAGTTCGACAAGCTGCAGGACCTGCACAGCTCCTCCTGGACCCTCGTGCTGAACACCAACAGGTATGCTGTACTTAACTATATTATTTTTATTGCATAGGTCTGGCAAACGAGCAAACAGGTCACCTGATGGTAAGTGATCACTGAACATGAACATCCACAACGCTGGATGATTGATGTGTTGCCGGACCAATTGGGGGAGCAGGAAGAAAAAGAATAGGAAGATGAATAGGGTTTTGGGCATCCAGCGATCTCACTCATCGAACGAAACGCGACAGCAAAGCTTGTTACATTTAAATATCCGGCTATTTCAATAAATAAATAAACCTAATAGTCACGATAGATACGAACTTCTGCAACTTATTATGATAGACAAAGTGCCAGGCAAAAGAACTGTTGGTCGAAAGAAGCAGTCGTGGTTGCGTAACGTCCGCGAATGGACGAGGATCGCGAGTGCCTCGGAGCTCTTCCACCTGGCAAAAGATTGAGTCAAATATGCGGAGCTTACTGCCTTCACTAGTTGAAGAGGCACTGGAAGAAGAAGAATAGTCACATACATAGTCCTGACGCCGCACTAAAATCATATCTTGTGTCGTATCAGAAACTACGAGAGACTTTTAGGTCTCACAAACACCCAGACCTGAAGCAAAGACCTGCGAATCACTCAAACATTTTCGACTCGTTGATTGAACCCGCGGCCTCTCGCTTCACAGCAATTATAATTAGTGCATTTCTTCACAGGGCGTTCGGTTTCTGGATGGACATGATCTGCTGCGTGTACTTGGCGCTGGTCACCTTCAGTTTCTTCCTGTTCGCTGGCGAAGGTTGGTACATTTAGTCTCATTTACTCTTTCTCTCTTATTCGTACTTCCTCTCTCGTACTCCCTGTCTCTTTTCATCCACAGTAAGGCCACAGCTTAACACATGCCTCCCCCAAAGTTTTCCATAAATACCTATTCAGCTCAACTGATGGTAAGTGATGACTTCTGCCCATGAACATCTGCAGCACTTGTCAATATGATGCCGGCGTTTCGAAAAAGTAGGGGTAAGAGACATTTGAGAGGGGGGTGGGGATCAAGTTTCCGAAAATGGAACTTACCGAATCACGACACTAAAGTTGATTTAAAATAATTAAGAAATTAGTGTTATAAATATTTGTTTTAGATGTGTTGTGTGATCAAAAAGTCCCTCGTATTTTCTGAAAATTCTTCTCTCTATGTCTCCTCTTATTCTCTCTCTCTCTCTCTTTCTCTCTCTCCCATTCTATTCGGAATCAGGAAGGATTTTACAAATTGCTATTAAAAGTAGCTTTATTTATTTTAATGTCCTTTTTCAGGCACTTTCGGCGGTCAAGTGGGCCTGGCCATTACACAAGTGATAGGGCTGGTCGGCATGTGCCAGTATGGGATGAGACAGACCGCTGAAGTCGAGAATCAGATGACTTCGGTAAGATTGCATATAGTAGTATATAGTTAAGTTTGTACATATCTAAAAATAATATAATATAATAAAACATTTATTAAATTCCTTGCTTAACCTAAATTAACGAACAGAAATTTAAATATGTGCTTATGTAATGTGATTGATGTGTGTGTGAGGAAAAATTATAATATGTGCGTAGACTAAGTATCAAGTCTATTGAGAGACTGTTGGGTCTTATACTAGGATTCTTATACTAGGTACTAAAAGCACCAGATTCCGCGAGTATAAAGCGTTATTGATATTAGCGTATTCAAATTTTGACAGGAGTTTCAAAATCATTAATATAGTCAATTAGGATTTTTTTATTCAAAATATTTCATCATTTTTATCCTCACGTAACAAAAAACTTACTGCCTTCATAGACAGTTTTGAAACCTATTTTAATTATCGATTGTTTTGTCCCTTTCGAATGGCTTGAATTCAGTATTAGCGAAGAAGACAAAACATTCGATGACTAAAATAGGTTTTAAAACTGTCTGTGGATAAGCCCGTTGGACAATATGCACGACTATAATAAGCCCATTCATAAACTACGCACGCACGCACTAGCACGCGTCTATGTATCAAATGACCGGCGACCGTGCTTGTAGCAGATATTGAGTATAGTTTGAAAAGTCCGCCAACCCGCATGAGACAAGTGTGGTAGACTATATGGCCTAACCACCCTCAATCGTACTCTCGATTGTATAGAAGGTAATGAAACGTTGACGACAAACTTAACTTTATTTTCTATAATGACATAGACAACACAAAACATATTTTCTAATAAAATGTGAATGTGTACATTGTATCTTCTTGGAGATTTTTCACAATAAACATTTATTATTTATTTATTTAGTTATAACAGATGGCATTAGTAGCATTTACATTAATTATTTTGATTTATTAAAACTAACAGAAGGCCCATGCCCAGCAGTGAGACGTATGTGGGTTGCTACAAACAGTTTTGATCTATTCAGAATATGTAGAAATACGACCAACACCATCCCTTTCCAGGTGGAGAGAATCCTAGAATACACCAACCTACCCCCAGAAACTCCAGTGGACGCGGATGAAGTGGCAATCAAGAAGAACCACCCTGGACTGGACTTTGATAAGTGGCCCTCTAAAGGTAAAAAAAGCTCTTTTTGGAAATATAAAATATATAAGCTTTGAAGTTCGGCAGCTATTGTGGCTGGTTGGTTAGAAGCTGGCTAACCAACTTCAAAGGACAATGCCCATTTTACTATGAAACTTGGTATCGGTGCGAAGATTTTTGTCCCTCGATGAAGCCTACTTTTTTGTAGGGAAAAATATGTTTTCAATAAAAATACATAATTGCGACCCAGGCTCGGAGTTCTTGAAGAAATGAACTTGAAGTCCAATAAAAAAATTAACTTTTTGTCTTCGGCTCTGTTAAATGTGATAATTACTTTATTTTATAAAAATCTGTCGCCTGGAATAAAACAGGTAAACGTTTAAGGACAAACTCTAAAAAATGTTATAATAAATATTCATATTTTAATTTGAATTTCAGTATCGGAGTCAACAATATTTTTTACCGATACCATGAATGGGCATTCTCCTTTATATTAAATTATTGGTCGTAAACGCAATGAAATAGCGCTTACTACAAGTCTATACTTATTCAATCTCAGGAGTTAAACTGTTTTATAATACAAAGTGTATAACATATTTGTACTAAATTTATATTTATTACTTATTTTCTTAAAAAAATACTTCAAATGTATTTACATAAATCAATGTCTGAGTGAACCATAGATAATATAAAAAAAACAGTCATTTAATATTACCACCAGATCTAACGCATCGCTGCCCGAGAAGACCCGGCGAAACAAACTCAGTGGGCTTACTTTAATATTACTGTATGTTTTTATCGGCAGGTGAGATAGTATTCCAAGACGTCTCCCTGGAGTACGAACGCCCCCCCAAAAAGGAGGGGGATGCGCCCAAGATCGAGGAGCCGGTGTTCGCCATAAAGGGGGTGAGCTTCACCATCCACCCCGCGGAGAAGGTCGCGGTGGTGGGGAGGACTGGCGCCGGCAAGAGTTCCCTCATTAATGCATTGTTCAAGTAAGTCGGTATTTTTCTACCGTCTATATCATGGCGAATGGTTGAATCTTGCAGGAATTGCTTAATTTTAAAGACCAAGAGCCCGTGGATGTCAGACTTTCGTCATGTTATAAAAGCTGAAAGGTTGCGCATGTCTCTGACATAGGCATCACACGATCAGCTGTTATAAAGATCCGGTGGTAGCTTTGGAAGGTATCAACTTCAATGTGTCTGGCAAGATGAAAGAACCACCAAAGAAAGCGACGATTTTTTTGCAATTTTTAAGTGTCATCGTGTTTGGGTAGTAAATACATAGTTTTTGCTTAAATTATAATTTAATCCCATTGTGTCCTTAAAAAATGGATGTTCATTATTATTTTAGGAAAAAACTACAAATTTACCACACAAACACGACGACAGATAAAAAATCGTCGCTTTCTTTTTGCGATTATTTTTGTTGTACTCGTATTATATCTGAAGTCATTAATACCTGCTTTCGCTTTCGGTCGCTGTCTGGTTACACCCGGTATTTTGGAGGATTTTATATCTAGCCATACATAAACATCACGCCTTTATCCCAGAAGGGGTAGGCAGAGGTGCAACCAGGACACGCATGTTTCGCCTTGTATGCTCCGTCCTACGATGTGATAGGGGGCGAGCATATATCCATCATCATCATCATGAGCCTTTTATTGTCCACTGCTGGACACAGGCCTCCTCCAAATTGCGCCATTTCACCCTATCTTCGGCTCGTCGCATCCAGCATCTGCTTAGCCTCGCAAATCATCACTCCACCTGGCTGGAGGACGTGCTTCACTACGCGATATATATCCATATCGGGCACAAATACCTGACTCTGCATTTTATATGGTATGTTATCCTCACAGACTGAGTCGCACGTCCGGCTCGATCCTGGTGGACGGTGTATCAGCTCAGACGGCGGGGCTCCCGCGCTGGAGGTCGAAGCTGTGCGCGCTCCCTCAAAGACCGGCTCTGTTCGCCGCTACGCTGCGGGACAACCTGGATCCCATGCACCTGTACTCCGACGCTCAGATATACGCTGCGCTGGACCAGGTACGTCATCAGTAGGGTTGATAATGTGATCAGTATCGATATCAGCACAGTTACATACATACATAAGTACATAAACACACGCCTTTTTCCCAGACGGGGTAGGCAAAGGTGCAAACTAGACACCCTCGTTGCGCCTTGTATTTTCCGTCCCGTGATGTGATAGGGGGCGAGCCTATCGCCATATCGGGCACAAATTCCTGACTCCGGGCTGATAATGAATAGAAAAATCTAATATCACTTTGCCCGACCTGGGATTCGAACCCGAGACCTCAGTTTTGCAATCATACCTTAATACAACTATGGCACAAGGCGAAACGTGGGTGTCCTGATTACACCTCTACATACTCCTGGGGAAAAGGCGTGAGTTGATGTATGTATGTATGTAAGTATGTATGTCTGTATGTATGTACGTCTGTTCTGGTGGCAGGTGGAGCTGCAGGACATGGTGCGGCAGCTGCCAGCGGGGCTGAGCTCCCGCGTGGGCGACGGCGGCGGCAACCTGTCCTCCGGGCAGCGCCAGCTCGTGTGCCTCGCGCGCGCCGCGCTCGCGCGCTCCACCGTGCTCGTGCTGGACGAGGCCACCGCCAACGTCGACACCGAGTGAGCACCGCGCTTGTACCAGCAGGGGGACAACAAAACTGCCCACGATGAGGCTGTCATCAGGCATTACGTGTTCTATAAAGTGCGGAGTGGCCTGTTGGTAACGGACCAGACGCGGCTGCCTACATACTCACGGTGGTCATGGGTTTAAATCCCAGAGCACACCTCTGACTTTTCGGAGTCATGTGTGTATTGATAGTCAATCACCACGCATTATAACGGTGAAGGAAAACATCGTAAAGAAACCTGCATACCGTAGCGATTTGTATAAATTTCTATGGTTTGTAAAAGTCCGCCAACCAGCACTAGGCCAGCGTGGTGGACTGTATGGCCTTACTCTCCATCGTACTCTCGATTGTAGAGGAGGCCCGTACCCTGTAGTGGGACGTATATGGGCTGATACAAATACGGATGTGTTCTATTTAAAAAATCCATTTTACATAATATGATAAAGATGAGAAAGATATGTCCTTTATAAAATAATTTAAAAAATAAGGATACATTACACTGCTAACAACCGCGTTCGCAACAAGTGACGTGCGGCACGACGTTTCAGAATTGTCTGAATGTGTGTTTTTGTCAGAATTCAAAACTTTGCTAGATTTTAAGGTAATATTGATACTAAAATGTGTTTTATAACTTACTATACTTATTTTATACTTTATTTTATTTTTTTCGTATTATTTTTAATACTACAATTGAGATACACGAGTGCGCGTCTTTGATCTAACAGCGTTTTTTTGTCACGCCGTATAAAACTGTAAATAGACGAGCCTGCACATTTACGCTGAGTGACACTGACAACAGCATGGCTCCGAAATAAATACGTAGGGTATATGTGTATTTTGCACGTTTCAGAACGGACAAGCACATTCAGCAGACGATCCGCAGTCGGTTCGCGGGCGCCACTGTGCTCACCATCGCGCACAGACTCAATACTGTCATGGACTACGACAGAGTCATCGTTATGGACAAGTAAGCCTATCTTATCTCTCTGTCTGTCTTTCTCGTCTCTATGTTTGTTCCTTTCTTGTAGGTTATGTTTCATTCTGTGTGCGTGCGTGTGCGTACGTGCACGCGTGAAAGTGCGTGCGTGCGTGTGCGTTTGCGTGCGTACTGTTATAGTTATATAATGCGCCCTTACTCGCTCACCTCTCTGTCCTATTCTGCTACATCAGCATTCTCATTATAATAAAACTAAACAATCGTCATACAGCTCAGATCAGTCCGGTTTCATAATTCAGTCCTTCATTACGTCCCAATTGACGGTTGTTTTCTGTGCAAATGCATTGTTTCTTTTTTTTTTTACCCTAAATTAACATCCGTCATAACAGTACGTGCGTGCATGTGGGCGTGTGTGTGTGCGTGTGTGTGTGTGTGTGTGTGCATGTGTGTGTCTGTGTGTCTGTGTGTCTGTGTGTCTGTGTATCTGTGTGTCTGTGTATCTGTGTGTCTGTGTATCTGTGTGTCTGTGTGTCTGTGTGTCTGTGTGTCTGTGTGTCTGTGTGTCTGTGTGTCTGTGTGTCTTTGTCTTTGTGTCTGTGTGTCTTTGTGTCTTTGTGTCTGTGTGTCTTTGTGTCTTTGTGTCTGTGTGTCTGTGCGTGCGTGCGTGCGTATCTCCCTCTCTCTCTAACCTGGCGGTACAGAATGACTTGACGCGTGAGACTAACCGTACTGTACCCTTTCTCCACACCTTTAGGTGAAATCATAATTCTAATAATGTAGAACTAATTCCTTGGCGTAGTTGGTTAGACGCCGACTGTGAAACGAGAGGTCGCGGGTTCGATCCCCGCACCAACACAAATGTTTGTGTGGCCCACAAATATTTGTGTTGGGTCTGGGTGTTTGTGAGACCGAAAAGTCAGGACTATGTATGTGGCTGTTGGTTGAATTTATTTATATTTTCAATATCAGTGCGCGATGCTCTTCCTTTCACTGATTAATTATTATTTGGAAATCTGACATATAATTTATCTTTTAAAGTTAAAACTCTGTTTTATTCTGACCTTGACCTCTAGATAACAGTACCAACTATAATCGATGTGTTGCAGGGGCCGCGTGGTAGAATCGGGACATCCGTACGAGCTGCTGACACAAGGAAATGTTCAGCAAAAAGCGGAGATACCGCCCAGAAGATCTTTATTGTCCAAGAGCCAGGTAATGACCGAAAACTTCGCATATTCGACATAGTCAAAATCAAAGTTTTTTGGGCTGTATTGGCTATTGCAAATGACATTCGGACAGTGTAGTACTGTATCAGCCCAGATACGTCCCACTGCAGGGCACGAGCCTCCTCTACAATCGAGAGTACGATTGAGAGGGGTTAGTACAGTCCACCACGTTGGCCTAGTGCGGGTTGGCGGAATTCACATACCGTAGAAATTCTTGCAAAGGCTCTGATGTGGGACTTATATAAGCTGATGCAGTAGAATTTAATATTTAGAATGTCCAGATAAAAGTGTTTCGTTATTTAGTAATGTTTGTATTGATAGTCAATCACCACTATAACGGTGAAGGAAAACATCGTGAGGAAACCTGGATACTATAGCCATTTGTATACATTTCTGTGGTATGTAAAAGTCGGCCAACCTGCACTAGGCCAGCGTGGTGACTATATGGGCTAACCACTCTCAATCGTACTCTTGATTGTAGAATAGGCCCGTGCCCTGCAGTAGGACGTATATGGACTGATATAATAAAAAAAATATTTAATTTTATGATATATGAAAGGAAACTTAATACTATGTTATGAATATATAATTAATAATTATATACTGGTTGTATGTATTTTTTGTTGTATATATTTGTTGGTCATGTAGAGCGAATGGATGAAAGGAGACTAACCAAACAAATATACAAGGCGAGGGTGAATGGAAGAGTCGGTAGGGGTCGACCTCACCGAACCTACATCATCCAAATCGGTGATATCTTCAACAAGGGCCAGGTCAAAAGTACCCTGAACCGACGGGCATGCATGAAGAGATTGATAAATGTGGATGAAGCGAAAGTAGTATGTCAGGATCGAGCAAAGTGGCGATCCATAGTCTCTGTCTACCCCTATGGCGTGATGATTATGTATGTATGTATGTATTTAAGGCGCCGCTGGCCATACCCGAGAACTTCCCGTTCGAGCCGACATCTGGCGAGCGCCTCGACGAACAGAACGAAACGCTGCTGCTGTCCAACAGGACGAGGACTTACTCCAACAGGTGTGTATGCGACACATACAATTTCTTTAATGATTTAATTAGTTTGTAGATTGTATTTCATTTTATTTGTTTTTTTTTTAAATTTCATAGGTCCGGCAAACGAACAAACAGGTCACCTGATGGTAAGTGATCACAGCACATGAACATCCACAACGCTGGATCATGGATGTGTTGCCGACACAATTGGAAGGGAACGGGAAGGAAAAAGGATGGAAAGAGGCAAGGGTATTGGGCATCCGGCGATCTAACTCATCGAACTAAACGCGACAGCTGAGCTGTCGCTTCACGTCGGTCTCCTATGAGACTGTGGTACTGCGGACGAGCCTGTCCATTCATGCTGAGTCATAACTGACAACAGCATGGTTCTGCCACTTGGTTTCTTACAATTTAAATGTATAGCGCCATCTATCGTAGCATTTTGAGATATACGAGTTAAATAATCGATAGAGGGCGCGTCAGTGCGTAAAATATATGGCCGCGACTGCGTAGATCTGCATGCATACATGCAATGTATTGTTTAACTGTAAGCGAACTTAATTAAATAAAATTATAAATATTGTTGACAAAATATTGTAGACTGCCTCGGTGGCGTAGTTGTACTACGGTACGATTATAAAGCTGAGGTCTGGGGTTCGAATCCCGGGTCGCGCAGTGATATTGGATTTTTCTATTGATTATCAGCGTGGAGTCAGGAATTTGTGCCCGACATGGCGATAGGCTCGCCCCCTATCACATTGGGGGACGGAATACACAAGGCGAAATGTGGGTGTTCTAGCAGCATCTCTGCCTACCCCTTCTGGGAAAAGCGTAAGCTTATGTATGTATGTATGAAAAATATTGTTGTTTCAGATCGGAGTCGTGTGATCAGGAAGGCGTGGGGATATTCAAGAGTCTGGTGGAGCAGACGGGCAGGGAGACTGCCGCCATGTTGTACCAAATGGCTGAAGAGGTGAGTGTCTATATATATACAGGGTATATCAAGACTGCTGCCGAAAACGAAGCCAGGTGGTAGTTTTAGTTCTCCAGACACACTGCAACTAAAAATTTCGCAAAAAAAAAACCTTTTTTTTTGTTGTCATTTTTTATTTATCGTCGTATTTGGGTAGTAAATACATCGTTTTCCCAAAATAATAATGTACACCGTTTTATTTTTAAAGACACATTGGTGCGTATGAGTTCAAATTATAATTTTAGCAAAAACTAGGGATTTAACACTCAAGCACGATGATATTGAAAAATTAAAAAAAAAACCTGTAGCTTTTTTTGCAAAAATGTTAGTTGCATCGTGTCTGTAGTCACTAAAACTTCCACCTGGCTTCGTTTTCGGAAGCAGTTTTGATATAACCTGTATATACAGTTCTTCTCTGCGTGACTGAATTTCTAAGTGGCTGGACGGATTTCGATGATGTTTTTGTGTATATTCATGCATATATATTTTTTAAATATAGCCTATGTATTTTTTTTGCAGAATTTTTTATGACTTTTTGTAAAACTATCCACATTATCGTTGCAATTGTAATATTAATTTAAAAAAAAAATGCATATTCATTTTGTTACTTTTCGTATTTCAAATGACATGCTTTAAGCATATTAATTTAAACTTTGCGTAGTAAAGGGCCTGCATTGTTATTTTTTATTAATTAATTTTACAAAAAAACAGTATGTTTCTAAAAAAAATTTTGAAAATTACAATTAAACTATATATTTTCAATTTCAGAGTTACAAACGGATGCAAGAGAGGAAGAAAACTTCGTAATGGAGAGAAACATTACTTCAATGAAGGCTGTTGCACAGTATTGCCTTAATAGCTTAGTAATTGTTCCCGGGCGAGGAACTTTATCGGATATAACATATTTACAATGCGAAATGATTTTAATAATAGATTTCTATATCAAAAATCCACAAACACGAAAACTCGATTTATCAAGTATAATTCGTATGTATACATTGAATACTAAATATGTCAATTTTATTATATTATAGATCGTATTTGATTAATTACGAATCGAAAAATTTCCTTTCAAATTAAAAAGTATTAAATTATGTTAGAGATTAAAACATAATATTAACACAAAAACCAAAATAAATAAATAATAAATACACCTAATAGTCACATACATAGTCCTGACCCCACATTAAGATCAATTAAGTCTTGTGTCGTGTATCAGAAACTACGAGAGACTTTTCGGTCTCACAAACACCCAGACCCGAAACAAATATTTTTGCGCCACAAACATTTGTGTTGGTGCGGGGATCGAACCCGCGGCCTCTCGTTTCACAGTCAGCGTCTAACCAACTAAGCCACGGAGGCTGTCAAAATAAATGACTGTTAGAATTCGCAATGCAAAAGTGATATTTTTAAGTCATTCTGATACAATTGCTACTCTAATATATTGAACATGTTCCCAGGAAAATATTACCTGAATTAATTTTTTGTCCATTGCAATTGGAGCTGAAAAGAAAGGAAAATATTGCAAAGAATAGGTAATTTTTGGTATGATTAATACAATTTTTTTAACGCATTTACATTGCAGATTAATGATATATTTTACCCCGAAAGGCTGATACAATAATATCCGCTTAGCGACAGAAATTTCTATACAATTAAGAGCCCCATTTACACGGAGAGATTCTCGCGGCGAGAATCCCCGATTATCGCATGACATAACCGCCATAGATTATCGTGTTGTGACAATGTTTACACGATGCGATTTTTTTATATGCTTACGATAATCGTATCTTCAAGGCGAGAAACTCTTCGTGTGAAAGCGGCTTAATTTGCATAAAGGATAGTTTGCATATAGGTATTAGCAAATCGGTATAACTTTAAGTCGATTAATCTCAACGCAATTGTCAATTAATTTCAAATTATTTACCTAAAAATTGGCACTTTATTTTTCTTAGTATCTTTGGGCCCAAGTATACATTTTGGGGAGCTTGTAAGTCGATGACCCCGTCCCATTTTTGGGTATTACACTCTGACCTTACTTAAGTTAATTTTATTTCAATATCAAAAGTTGGTGCTTATACGTTAAAATCTAGATTATGCAGACATGAATCTAAATAGACGCTGCGAAGACGCTTCACGTGTCCAAATTAAGCTTTTTTTCAACTGTATCAGGTCATATACGTCCCACTGCTGGGCACGAGCCTCCTCTACAATTGAGATTACGATTGAAAGGGGTTAGGCCATATGGTCCAATACGCTGTACCATAAAGCTTGGTTTACCTCAACGATCTCATTTACAACCGGTCCCTATAATCTATCTATCTTTAACAAAATTAAAATGGCTTCTACTAGTATATTTCGGTGCATTTAAAGTATCAATAAACAAAGAGATATACATATGGTGCATATATTTATATATAAATAAATAAGGCTGCCTCGGTGGCGTAGTTACACTACAGTACGATTGCAAAGCTGAGTTGTCAGTTTCGAATCCCGGGTCAAGCATTTGTGCCCGATATGGCGATAGGCTCGCCCCCTATCACATCGTGGGACGGAACATACAAGGCGAAATGTGGGTGTCATGGTGGCGCCTCTGCCTACCCCTCCTAGGAAAAAGGTGTAAGTTTATGTATGTAAATAAATAAGACAAATATGGCTGTCTTCGTTTATTAAAGCATATGATTACGTTTACATAATGCTAGCTATTTTAATCTCTCATTAAAGATAGATAATTTATAGAGACCGACCTTTAATCGCGCTCCGCAATTTTTCGTCATTCTTTCATTTAATGAGATAATCAGTTTCATAGTTAAACTTTGAACGTTTCATTCATAGTCGATTTTAAACCGATTTTAGTTATGTTTTGTCCCTTTCGAATGACTTTTGGATTCAGTTTGAGCGAAGAAGACAAAAAATTCGATAACTAAAATAGCTTTAAAAAGTGACTATGGATAAGATGGTAAATAGGTTTCGCTTAGCAAAAATCATCACTAAATTGTTGTGACGTCACAGTACAGCAAAACATTGATATGCCTAGTTTTCATACATTTGAAGTATAGATTGTCGACGATCTTTCAGCGTTCGAATGCGTTGTTGTCATGCTCTTGTCAAAATATTAAGAACAGTTTTTCTCTCTTCACATTTTAATATATTTGACATGTTAGTATTAGATAACGAGTATAAATGCTTGTTGTTTAATAATGAAAACATATCTCAAACAATGCGGTAGATATTTAAAAAAAATATTTAGTTCCAAATTTCGCCACGCGCCAATAGAATTTAACTTAATTTTAACTAACAAATCTATTTAGATTCATGTCTGATGTGTTCCTTTAATTAGTGCCTTATATTGAAAAGTCGATGTGGCTTACCGTGCCTTTGTTAAACAGCTTCTATGTAGTAAATAACCATAGACTGCATTTACAAAAAAATAAAATTACTGGTGTGAAAGAGATAGAATGATCGTGTGTTCCTAAATCTGGCTTTAAGCGCTTGGTAGTACAACTTTGTATATACAATGAAAAGTGAAGTCAATTTTGTGAAATGGTCTGTGTAAATATGATATTTAACAAAAAATCTGTTAATTATCTAAATGATAAGTTTGAATGTCCATATTTTTCTAAGCAATTCCCAAAATAGAAATATGAAAATGTTCTCTAAAATTCCTATTATATTATATGTGGTAGAGCCACGCTGTTGTCAGTCATGACTCAGCTTGAATGTGCAGGCTCGTCCGGGGTACCACTGTCTCACAGGAGATCGACGTGGAGTGACAGCTTCGCTGTTTCGTTCGGTGAGTGAGACTGCCGGATGCCCAGTACCCCTTTCCTCTTCCCATCCTTTATCCTTCCCGCTCCCCTCCTAATTGGGCTGGCAACACATCCTTGATCCAGCGTTGTGGATGTTCATGTGCAGTGATCACTTACCATCAAGTGACCTGCTTGCTCGCTTGCCCGACCTATGCTATAAAAAAAAAAAGAATTCCTGTTTTAGTTAATTGCAGTTACAATGCCATATTGTAATTTAATATAATAGTTAAACTTTTGCTATGTAAAATTCATAGAATGTTATATATAAAAATCATTGATCTATAATCATAAACTAATGTTGTTGGTATGTATTATGTACTTATTAGATAACTTTTCGGGCTGGTTTTACCCGAGTGCTAAAACTCCACTCCTGTACGCACTACCCAGATTTAGAATCTGGCCAAAATTTCTCATATTGATTTGTTCCTTTTTGCTCGGCTACTAAAGGTCGTAGCGTGATGTTGTTAGCTTATAACATTCCTCGAAATTTGGGCTGTTATATGCAAAAAGTTTTTTTTCAAATTCGACTGATAGGTCCAAAGATAAACGCGTACAAACAAAGTTGAGTTCTATTACATTTGTGTAGAAGTCATTTTCCAATGTTTATATGGAAAGATCATTTTGCAACTACTTGATACTTTTAGGCAATGTTAAACTTCCTTCCTTAGAATATTGTGCGTTTTTTAACCGACATTTAAATTGAGGCTCTGTGTTCCGTTGTGTATGTTGTTTTTAGTAATGCAAAGATGGTTTTAAGGTATACAACAATAACACAATAGAGTTGTCACAAAAATCTTCAAATTATATTTTTTTATAATACCGGCCATTTTAACTTGTGCCTCCTATCTTCACAACCCCAACTAAACTTTTTTTAAATAAAAAAAAACAACTTACCTTCATTTGAAATATTTTTGTATTGATCTGTTAACACACACTGAAATTGAAGCAATCTTGTCTTATTTTAAATCTTATTTTAATTTTTATTATTATTATACCTAAATAATTCAAATGTGGGTAAAAAAATCGCATTTATTGTGACTTAAATATAAATATAACGCCATCTATTGGTGTAAAATGCAAGCGAAACTTTATTTCAAAGTACCCTACAACGCACGTATAGTATTAAAGTGACCGAATCCAATTTTTTTTTTGCAAAAACGCAAAAAAATGCCTTATAATAATGGACTTTTATTTGCATTTCAATATCATGTAATATATTTTCTTTATAAATAAATAATATGGAGTTAAAATATTGTGATATTTGTCACCAAGCGCTGTTCTAAATGAGAATATTTTCTCTCTTCACATTTTATTATATTGGACATGTTAATAAATAGTATAAATGCTCGTTGTTTATATTATGAAAACACATTTCAAACAATGCCTTAAAACGATATTTTTATAAAGTTTGTAGTTCCAAATTCCGCCGCGCCCCAGTAGATGAGTTTACATATAATTTTGGATTCTGTCACTTTAGTACCAAACGTGCAAAATGTGATAAACAAGAACGTTACCAGTATTGCTCCTCGATTCCTTAATTTTGGTATTGAAATTATTTATTGTATAGAAAATATAGATTAATGTTTTTTTAGAACAATTTTTTGTGCGGTCGTGTGCAGATAGCTTGGACATTTATTACATATATAAAATTATGTATTGGAATAAATAAAAATCACATATTACCGGATGCCTAATACCCCTTTCCTCTTCCTATCTTTTTCCTTCCTGCTCCCCTCCCAATTGGTCCGGCAACACATCCATGATCAAGCGTTGTGGATGTTCATGTGCAGTGATCACTTACCATCAGGTGACCTGTTTGCTCGTTTGCCGGACTTATGCAATAAAAAAAAATCACACCGATTATTTCGGATAATCAACTTATTGTCCCTTTTACTATCTAATATGGCAAACTTTTTCCTTTATCCAATATTGAACAGGCCGACATAATTTTGCCAATTGAGATGTTAAAGAGCAGTTAAAAATGTTGATAAATAGTCCGGGCCGTCTCACGTCGCCTCAATGATACGAAGTTCCATTCGTAAGGTGCTGTGTTGATTTTTAATAAAAATCGTAATTATTTATTTACAGGCATTTGTAATTAATTCCGAATAGGCGAATTTATGTACTTGAATAAATATTTTTTGTATTATTTTTCGTTTTATTTGTAATTCTATGACATATTAGCGAATAAAAACCTGTTTGACAATATCACCCCCACTACCGGGCAATTAAATTGCTTCAAACCATAGACTAAAAACTATGATTTATAAATCTAGTAAGAAGATATCCTTCTTTTTAAGATGAGACATTTTTATTATTATTTTTCTACATTGGCCCAACATTCTGCACTAGTTTCTTTAACATTAATATCAGTAATATGACGTAACACTACGAAGACGCTGATTGGTCCTTCATAATTTGTGGGCGTGGCTCAAACTGGTAGGAGAAGCAGGTGCAGCCAATAAGAAGTTAGCATATATGACATAACATTAAGGAGACGTTGATTGGTCCTACGTAGTTGATGGGCGTGGCTCGAAGTGGAAGGAGCATCAGGTGCAGCCAATAGGAATTTAGCTACTTGTTATTAATAAAAATATCTCCACCATCTTCATGCGTTCCTGGTACTTCAAAAGGGAAAACTGTTAAAAATAGTAAAATTGCTAATGTTTGCAAGCAATATGTTGTTGCAAGCTTCTTATTATGAATTATATCTTCAACTTCATATGTTCCTGGTACTTGAGACGTGAAAAACTGTTGCATTTTAATAGTATGAATTTGCTATAGGCGAAGTAAGAGAATTAATTGGAACAAAAATTTCTCCTCCAACTTCATGCGTTCCTGGTACTTACTAACAGTTAACTTACTCATGTCGCTTTTTGGCTGTCTGTGTGTACGCGCATCGTCAAAATTGTACTCATATTTTCCAACGCAACAAAATTTAACTTTTAAATACCCATTAAATTTATCTATAATTAACACTAGAATTCATTTTGGCATTGATTTCTGAAATATAACTTCTTATTAAATTTGATGAGACGAAAAAGTACCAGAGGTGTTACTCTATCATCCGAAACGAAACTCGAATGTTCGGACGTCGCAAGTTAAACTACTAATGTGCCTAGGTACACCACAAAATGTTCGAATCCTCTATCGTATGTCCTAACTATAGACTAAGCTCGGAGTGAATCTTAAGTATCATAGAGAATAGTGTTAAATTTTAGAAGTGGAAAACTTTTAACTTCAAGCTTCGAACGTCCGAACATTCGAGTTTATTTTCGGATCATAGAGCAATCCCCCAGGGCTACAGAGAAAGGAAGAACATTTAGGTAAATTATGGGAATAAGACACATACCTTTAAAAAATTGCGACTTAGAGAAGAAATAAAGAACTCAAAAGTAAATAAAACAGTATATAAAATGTACAGTCTTTATTAATCAATATATTATACAATTATTAGTATTATAATTTTTACAAGCTTTTAGTCGTTTTTATAGATTTTGCATAAAATCTCATACATGTTATCATAATTTAATATAAAGAAAATTAAATTAAGCACTGAAAAGTTGTGAAATTGATAAATAATACGATTTTATTCTGTAAAAAACATAGCAATTGTATGAAGAAATTTAAAAAACAAAATATCGTGCTCAAAGATCGATATAGTTTTGAAGAATATAAAAAATACCCTTTTTTCGTGCTCAAAGATCGATGTAATTCTGCGTTTGAGTGACTAAAATCGATTATTAATCAAATTTGAAACATTTTACAAGAATCGGACGAATAAAACTTGCAATACCACACCGAAATATAGTATAGTTCGATTCTAAGATTTTGAAATCGATTTAATGCCAATCTTTCCAAATCGATTTAATAATCGATTTTGTGTTCAATCCTTAGGTTTTATCAAGTTACTGCTGTTAGGCATTTAGTTCTACGCGATTTCAAATTCAATTGAAATTTGACATGATTAAAATAAAATTGAAAACCTTAGGAAGCAAAGCCTTAATCTAAAATTTGGTATAGGAAATTCACCCTTATCACCAAGCATAATTTTCATTTTTCTAGGACTCATACCAGGTATATCAACACTGCTATCGAAAACGAAGCCAGGTGATAGTTTTAGTGACTACAGACACGATGCAACTAAAACAATCTAAATAAAAGCGACAGGTTTTTTTTACAATTCTTTAAATATCATCGTGTTTGAGTGGTAAATCCCTAGTTTTAGCTAAAATTTAAACTCTTACACACCATTGTATCTTTAAAATAAAATGGTGTACTTAATTATATTGGAAAAAATATGTATTTACTACCCAAATACGATAAGTAAAAAATTACAACAATAAATTGTCGCTTCTTCTTTGCGAAATTTTTAGTTGCATTGTGTCAAGTCATTAATACCTGGCTTCTTTTTCGGCAGCAGCCTTGATATACCCTGCATAATGCGTCCGTTTATTAAAAATTCATAATTCTTATACTGCGCAGCCATATTATACACATTTGATAGTAATACAGCTTAAAAACAAAATGCAATGACAAACTTAAGTAAAATAAAAAGAAGAAACAAGAAATAAACAAAAAGGAAATATGGAAACGCATCGACGGATCCCAGGAACAAAATCGTATTTGAAACTGCCATCTTAAATATATAGATATTTATTATATTATAGGCATAATTATTCTAAACGTTATTAGAGTTGGGCAAAAAAGAGAACGGATTTAATGAGGGCGCTTATAGATCTAATTTATTGATATGGCAACCCAACACTACGATGTAAAATGTTCAAATATTTATTATTGTTATGTGTTGAAAAAGGGCCTTTTGTTCATTTTAAATCACAAAACAAGCAGAAACCGCACTAGAATTTACAGAAATCCGTGTAAAAATGTATCTGCGCCCATAGCAATGACGTTTGTAATAGTATTGCCACAATTATTTTTTTAGTACCTACTGTCACCACGGCAGACTCTTTTTCGCCAAGTTATACATCGGAAAAAGGGTAAAAAACGTCATGTAGTCTATTTTTTTTCACTTTTTACAGCCCAACCCCTCTCAATCGCTCTCACGATTGTAGAGGGGGCCCGTGCCCTGCAGCGGAAGGTATATGGGATAGTACCGGTACAGATTAAATATAACTGAACAGAGAAAAGACTTAAAATAGTACATAATTAAAAATATTTACATAATTCTTCACAATCAAGCCTCATTTTGTGATCCTACCTTTATGCCAAACTTTTTAACCGACTTCAAAAAGAAGATTCTCAATTCGTCGGAATGTCTTATTTTTTATTATACATCAATACATGATTATTATCATATACGAATGTCTGTTTTTTTAAGGAAATATCCATCCTTAATTATGTACAGTCATACAGCCTACTTCAATCAAATTGTTATAAGAGTCAAACTTGAGAGCCAAAATCTCTGAACATACTTAGATAATGTTATTCCTTCCTGAGATATTATACTAGAGGGGACACTGCAAACAAAATGTTTGTAACAATGAACGGTACCGTACCGCTCCTTCTATTTCTGTCTCTGTCACGCCTACGCATACACAATCTCCGCTCTCGCTTCACTGGGTCCCCGCGTGCACTCACACGGGAATCCTGTACCAGCACAATGCGCAGAGATTTTGTTCCCGATGTCCGCTCTAGTATACCCAATACCCATTATAAAATTGACTGCCTCCGTGGCGCAGTTGGTTAGACGCCGACTGTGAAACGAAAAGCCGCTATGATCTAAACACAGACAAATATTTGTGAGACCCACAAGTACTAGGGTCTGGGTGTTTGTGAGACCGAAAAGTCTCTCGTAGTTCCTAATACACAAGACTCGATCTTAGCGCAGTCAGGACTATGTATGTGAGTGTTGGGTGTATTTATCTATTTACATAAAATATCAATTCCATGTATTATAGAGTGAACAGAAAGTTAACAAAATGAGCGGTAATCTCTGCTCTCTCTCTATCACTCTTTCGCAGTATATCTTTCTCTTTGTGAAATGCGCAACTACCTGCATTGCACACTTACAAAATTAATAAGACGCGACGTAAATAGATTTAGCGAGTTAATTATATTATTTACTGTAGCGTCTCAACAGTGGTTATGTTATGAAATTCTCTGCGCGAAACCCATTTATAGTTTAACCACAGAATACTAACAGTAGTGAAGCTTGTGTATGTACTTCACTTTGTAGCTACACTCACACTACGCTCGGCGGTCGCGCTAGGGTTAACTCTGGCTCATACGAAAACAAGTATCGTGGTAATAGCACTCGTATCGTTTGATTGATTGTTTAAAGTAGAATTTAAACATCCATCAACTGAACAATTGTAATAACTCTTTTTGCTCCATCTTTGCACATAAAATATCACTAGATGCGGGTCCGAAGCGGGTGCAACTCGCGCTCGCACTGGTCTCGATCGGTCTCGAATATCGTGTCGGTGAACGCTGTGTATATCTAGCGCGCTTTGTATGGCGCTTGACTTCTGTTAGTATTCTGTGGTTTAACTACACTTTGAAGAATGTTATCAAATCTATAAATAAATGTCAAAAAGATAAGAAATATAAAAGAAAACGGCGGAGTGTGAAGGAAACATTGCTGCTGTAATGAAGCTTTCTTTGGACACGTGAAGCGTACACTCGCGGCGAATTATATTCATGTCAGACACACGGCCACAACAAAAAACACGTTTACGTCAAGAAAATTAAATTCAAGGAACTTTTAGCTCCTAGAACTACGATTAAAAACCTACCCTCACACGCTTAGTATTAAAATGACCGAATTAAAAAATATAGTTTTAGTAAAAATGAAAAAGTTGAGGACTCTGGTCATTTTCGGCCATATTTGTCACAATGTAAGAGTAAAATAATCAAGATAGACCGCCAAATTTGGCTTAAAATAAAGATATGTCAAAAATTCAGTCATTTCAATTTAGGCTGACTATATAATTCTTAGCCGCAGGAAGTCCACTGCTGAACACAGGCTTACCCCAATTATCTCCACATTTTTTTTTATCAGCCCATATACGTCCCACTGCTGGGCACGGGCCTACTCTACAATCGAGAGAATCGATCGATTGAGAGTGGTTAGGCCATATAGTCCACCACGCTGGCCTAGTGCGGGTTGGCGGACTTACATACCGTAGAAATTCTTTAAAATCACTACGGTATGCAGGTTTCCTCACGATGTTTTCCTTCACCGTTAAAGTGCGTGGTGATTGACTATCAATACACACATAACTCCGAAAAGTCAAAGGTGTGCTCTGGGATTTGAACCCGCGACCACCGTGAACATGTAGGCAGCCGAGTCTGGTCCGTTACCAACAGGCCACCACGCACGCTATCTCCACATTGATCGGTCAGAAACGTCTATCGATTTCTTGTAGTTTTTATAAGGTAAAATATACCTTAATATTAATGTCAGTGAGACATACGGCCTTATTCATAGACAGTTTCAAAACTTATATTCGTTATTGAATTTTTTGTAATTTCGAACGACTTTTGAGTTTGAGTTTGAGCGAAGACCAAACATTCGATAACTAAAATAGATTTTAAAAATGTCTATGAATAAGGCCGATAGACAAATGGACTTCGTGAAATGGATCCTTAATACGGCTGTCGACTCAATTTTATTATTATTTAAATCGAAAGGAAACCTTACGCAAAATCTAAAACAAAGATTTTTTGAATCCATTTACCAATAAAAAAAGGAGGTAAAGACAAGGATGCAACTACCGTCCCATGACGTCATGTTTCTTAAAGCGAGTGCGTGTGAAAGAGAAAGCGAGTGTACTCACTGTACCACCAAAAAATTAATATCTTCGTCATTTTAAGGCCAATTGTAATGCCGTTTTAAGATTATTCTTTGTTATAATGTACATATATTTTGCAGTGATCGTGAAATACTGTTCAAAATTAGATATTAGAGATATGCCTTCATATTTTTTCTTCAACATTCAGCAATTAACTTCCTAGGGCTATGTGATATTAGTCTAATAGTTATGCAGTAAAGATACACCAAGATGAAAGGAGAATACCACTCAATATCAACTTCTATTATGGGGCCAACTCTGAAATCGCGATGAGAAAATTAGCTGTACATCCTACAACCAACATTTTTAAGAATTCCTATGGTATGTAAAGTCCGCCTGGCAATAGACTACAATGGTGTATATGGCCTAACCCCTGTCAATCGTACTCACGACTGTAGGAGGCCCGTGCCCTGCACTGGGACGTATATAGACTAATGCAGATACAAATACAGTTTTGACCCCATAATAATTCATTATGCGTGTAGGGTATACACCCTTTCTCCCCAACACTATCAAAACTGTGACTAGGGTGTTCCGCAGATCTTATCATTAGGTACAAACGGTATGGCCTGTCCGTACGTCTCGTGGATCTGCTTCACGCTGCTGCAGATACGTAGGGGTGTCCTGTTGTGGCTCAACCTCCCACTCCTCCGTACCGGGGTGACCAGCAACCGCGGTGAACCATTGGACTGCCGTCTGGAATTAGAAAATTACACATTAATTAAATAATAATAAATACACCTGAAGCGGCAAGCGCAGCGTGGGACGTCTGCCTACTAGGTGGTCAGACGACCTGGTGAAGGTCGCGGGACGTCGCTGGATGCAGGCTGCCTCCAACAGGTCACTGTGGAAATCATTAGGAGATGCCTATGTTCAGCAGTGGACTTCCTTATTTATTTTTATTTATATATTTTATAGTTAAAATAACAGTCAAAATAATCGAATCAATTCTAGGCCTTGGACTAAAGTTAAACCTTCGCTCATCCGAGTTTATTAATAAGGCCCAAAGAAAATAGTATTGATTTTTAGAAGTGGAATACTTATAACTTCGGACGTCGAACGTTCGACCATTCGAACTAAGTTTCGAATCTCAAAGTAACCCCCCTGAATGTATTGCTAACGGCTCAAATTAACAAGCGATTTAAAACTCTATCTAAGGATACATACTGACTATATACTAACTATTATTGTTTTACTTCTATACTATTAATCATTATCATATTATTACTTATTAGGCAATTATGTTAAGGAAAAACTACAATTCCTGTCTTAAATATTGCAATTTAATGGATGATTTTACGCCGAGTGTATTAGTCTTTTGCTCATAATACAAATAAATATAGACCATTGAAAAGTTACATTTGTGGTTGCCTTTTTCAGAGGACGCAATTTTATTTTTTTGATGTGTATTAAATTTTTTTAATTTTCCATTTTACGATAAAAAGATACCTCCCACTGCAGGGCCTCCTCTACAATCGAGAGTACGATTGAGAGTGGTTAGGCCATATAGTCCACCGCGCTGGCCTAGTGCGGGTTGGCGGACTTTTACATACCATAGAAATTTATACAAATCGCTATAGTATGCAGGCTTCCTCACGATGTTTTCCTTCACCGTTATAGTGCGTGTTCATTGACTATCAATACACACATGACTCCGAAAAGTCAGAGGTGTGCCCTGGGATTTGAACCCGCGACCACCATGAGCATGTAGGCAGCCGCGTCTGGTCCACCACGCACTTTTAAAAAGTAATTGCAATAAAGTTATAGTCGATTTAATTTGCTACAAATAATGTCCTATAAAATTATACGTAGGGTTGTAAGTTTACAAGATAAACCTCAAATTCGAGGTAAAACCAAGAAAACCCTTTGCGTCTCTTTTTCCAAGATAGCGGCCGGGGGACAAGGGCGACCCCACAAACATGAACTTAAGCTTATACTAACCCCCCCCCTACACAACAAAAAAATAAATTGCTTCTAAAAACACACACTAAGGCCTTAAAATTTAACAGATCAATGGACTCCTACCATACCACCATTAGTGTACTATGAAAATGAAACAAAATGTACATACATATATTTACTGTGCAAAGTTTTCTACATAATCTATACGTCAACTTACATCAAGAAAGCTTCAATAACTTTAACTTTCTCATATTATTTCAAATATTCTGACGTTTTCTTACCTTTTGTTGGGAGAAAATAAATTATGATAACAAATTGACTATTATAATAAACAAGGGATGTAAATTCTCGAAATTGCACTTTATATTTAGCGTAGTACTGTACATTTAGATAAATGTATAATAGAGATGTGTCCAAGGTTTGATTTCGTAAGTATTAACTGGTTCCTAAATAATATCGCTTATAAATAACATGAATTCGAAAACTGAATCAAAATTGGTTACAAAATGATTGGAGATATTAATATTTTTAATAGTGCGGTGGCGACACTCGCTTTCTCTCTCGCACGCGTGCACCTTATGAAGGATGACGTCACGTCGTGCATGTTGCATCCTTGTCTATTACTCCTACCACCAACTTTTATATATTTATAACTCGTTTATTACTAAACTGATTTTAAAATTTCTTCTTTATTATGATTATGCATAACGAACCCTTTCGATATAAACAAAAATAAAAATTGAGGACACTAGCCTATTAACAGGAGGTTCAGAATCATGAATACAGTCCATTAGTAAAATGAAATATATTTTTTTTCAACATATCCCATAATTTTTATCCTCACAAGACAAAGATCATAGAGTAACCCTCTGAAACTACGAGAGACATTTTACACTGACAAACAGTCAGCCCCAAAACAAGTTTCTGTGGATCACACAAATAGTTGTCTCGGTGCGGGGATCGAACCCGCGGCCTCTCATTTCACAGCCGGCGTCTAACGTCTCAATAAAATATGAGGAATAATACTTACAATTTCGCCTGCTGCACCGCGAAGCGTATAATAGTGCTTTTGAACACATTTTTGACGTCCACCATTTTGGGGTCGACCTGACGGCGCTTCCCACTGTTGGGACTGATCTTCAACTGCATGAATTTGTCCAGCAACTGGTCCAGATTGGCCTCGACCACTGAATGCTGTAAACATAATAATGAGATTATAGACCAAATGTTGTGTAATTGCAATTATATTAATTGTTAAGGTAAAAAGACATCACACAATTATTTTTCTTTTTTAGTACACAAGGAATTATAAACGTCAGCGTTTTTTTATAATAAATTAGATCTACAGGGTATATCCAGAATGCAACCGAAAACGAAGCCGGGTGGTAGAAACACATTGCAATTAAAAATTTCGCAAAAAAACGCGACAATATTTTTTGTGATGTTTTAAATATGTGTGTTCGGGCAGTAAATGTATAGTTTTTGCTAAAATTATAATTTAAAGTTTAAACCCTTGCGCACCATAGCGTTTTTATAAATAAAATGGTGTACATTATTTTTTTAGGAAGATGTATGTATTTACAACCCAAATACGATAATAGGAAAAAAAAAATCGCATTTTTTGCAATAATTTTAGTTGCACATGTCTGTAGTCACTAAAACCAGCACCTGGCTTCGTGTTCGGTCGCAGTGTTGATATAGCTGTATACCTCGGTGCCCTTCGCGATGGCCTCCTCCCAGCACTGCACGGAGGCGGGCAGGTCCCCGCGCGTCTCCTCGAGCGCGGCGCGGCACTCCCAGTACGCCGCCGTGTGGCTCGCCGCGGGGAACCGCTCGCGAATGGCGCGCAACCAACGAGCACACTGCTCCCACTCTAGACCCTGGATCATTTAACACTAAAATACACACAAATGTCACATACATAGTCCTGACTCCACACTAGGATCGTGTCTTGTCGTGTATCAGAAACTAAGAGACTTTTCGGTCCCACCAACACCCAGACCCGACAAATGTTTATGGGCCTCACAAACATTTGTGTTGGTGCCGGGATCGAACCCGCGGCCTCACGTTTCACAGCGTCTAAGCAACCAACCACAGGGGCTGTCAGAAGTATACAATTATACAGGGAAAAAAAACGTTATATAGAGTTTAGAACAGTATAAAAGACGAAAGGGAAATGTTACGCTCATAAATCTTAATGAACTTTTACTAAAAGGTCAACTCTAAAAGTCAAAAATAAACTGTTGAAAAAAATGCATGAAGCAACTGATTTATCGCCATTTGGACACATAGCACAAGTTGTATCATACCTAAATGTTTTATTTAAGATATGATTTTAACTAACATTTGCCAATATTTTAGGATGTTTGTGATATTTGATAAAATATTCCTAAAGAAATTTATAAACAACACACATACCTCTTTCAACAAATCAGTGAGATCGTTCAGAGCCCCAATCACCAACTCATCGGCATTCTCCAGTTCACCAGTAGTCACCGTTGTATCTGACGTCTCGTTGAAGTCCACACTTTCACTCGCATTACTGGCCCTTCGCCACATGCCAACCATGCCAGGAGGCTTCCCGACATTCTCACTGAAGGAGTCGTCATCACTATCCGATTCCACAGCTCGGTTCTCCTTATCTTCATCATCATCATAGTTAATCGGTTCAAACTCAACCCTCAAATCTCTTGGGACTAAATGGTTGATACCGAAGCATTGCAAATGGTGGTACGAGTCCAAAGACTTGCCACGTTTCTGCAGCCAGTTCTTCAATCTGGCCTGAAGCTCTTCGGGACGTGGCGTGTTGAAGTTTTGGGGCACTGGTGTCATGAATGTGACCCTCTTTCTTTCGCTTTTGACTGCTGAAACTACTTTATCCTCTTTGATATGTTCGTCTTCATTAATATCGTTCAAGTGTACTCTATTCATTTTGTCCCCAATCGACGCCCATTTATGAATGCAATTATGCAGTTCGTTCTTGCTGATACGTTTGAAATGTACTGCTGAAATTGATCTGCGGACCGGTATTTCAACTTTCTGCTGTGTTACGCACAACGTGTGACGTTTATTAAAGATTAAGTTAGTGTTTTTTATTACCTTTTTTAGATAATTTGGGTCGTTTTGTAACTTTTTGACTGAATCAAGGTGCTCTTTGGCAACCATTTTCGGTTTATATAAGCGGTCAAACACAGTCTCTGAGGATGTTTGAGGTGGTTTGGGCAGCATACTTTTCCGATTCACTGTTGTCGGTTTAGTAACTGCCTGTTTAGGCACGGCTAGACTTTTACGAGCAGGATTTGGAACGAAGTTTCTTGATTTAACCTCATTATTATTAGAAGTTGTTGGATTTGGGTTATATTTTCCAATTTTGGATTCGCTTTTAACTTTTTCAATTGGTTTCTTGATTTCTTTAATATTATTCTCGGGTTTATTTGTCAATGGTTTAGCCTCTGTTGCCGATGCAGCTTTTTTTACTATAGGCATTATTGGTTTCTTTGTAGTACCGTTAACATGGAAATTGTTTTTCACCACCAATGATGATTTTTTGAGTTGGCCAAATTTATCGTTCTTGGCCGGTTTGTTTGATAAGGTTGAGCTTGATGGAGCATTTTTAATCTGCGGCTCATCTTTGTTGTACTTCTTGAGATTGAGTTCCCTCAGCTGTAATGCAAAGTTATTACTTATAATATAACATCTTTTATTACAATTAATTTAATTTAATTTTTTTACAGTTAAAAAATATTATTTTTTAAATAGTATAAAATACTGGGGATTTCCAACAGTACTGGATCCAGTACCTCTTCTAAATATAATTGTTTTGCCTGTTTTAGTCTTTTTTACAAAGTAATTGGTAAATAGTATGATTTGCCCGACCTAGGGATAAGTTTGCCCCTATCTCATCTCGGATTGTTAAAAAGCTTAACAATTATGGCAGTGAGCATTAATAGCAACTCTGCTTTATACTTTTAGGGATATTACTGACAATATAGGTAATAATTATATATTATTTATGAATAAAATATGTGATGGCAAGTGATTACTTTTGCCAATAAACACGTAAAATGATTGGAAATGGTAAGAAAGTGGCTATCCGTTGAACTTATGTAGTATCTTACGTATCTTACCTTCGCAATCCTCGCTTTTTCCCTCGCAAGGCGTTCCTCTCGCAGTTTGTTTATGCGTTCCTGCATAGAATCCATTTTGCACAAGGATTGGCCACCTAGTATCATAAATAAAGACACTGATTAAATATTTCAGTAAAAAACGTATTGGTCTCACTTATTTAGCACATTTACTCACCTTCCAAACGATAAAATAACAAAAATTTCGAACTAGAAAATTGACAAGAAAAAAATTATTTGCAATTAATAATTATTTCTTCACATCTAAATAGTATGTACATTTATTACATAAATAACGCAGTCCACGGTCAAATTCTATTAAATAAAGTTAGTTATGACCCAATTAAAGGACGAAAATTACAACGGCGTCCAAGCGCTTCGAATATTTTTCTCACTGCAATGACGGTTGAAGAACCGCCGCTCAAAATTCAAAAATACAAAACAATACGCGTGTTGTTCCAGATATACATTTACTCGGATTCGTAGCATGAATGTGTTTACATTGTGAGAAGTTATTTATTAAGCTAAGAGTATTTATAAAATATAGAGGTAGCCTTGTCGTCGTACATTTACATCTTCAAAAACGTAGATGTTTTCTTGTTCGTAATTTTGATAGTACTTCTATAATAGTGAAAAATGAACAAATTATTTAACAACAAATTCCGTTCGTAACCGAAATTTAATTTAATTATTAGTCGTTTAAAACGAGTTTGAGTCTAATTCAATAGTCCTAAACTATTTTACTTTTAATTTTTCCTTTTCAAATAATTCGTTCAAGTTATAAATAAATTAATAAAATAATTAAAAAAATATTCATGCCACATCTTAGAATCACACGGCACACAGCGCTGGAACACGACTTCAGTTTCGTTCCGAAACCTTGACACGCTGATAATATCAAAAATGTTAAATTATTTTTTGCATAAAAAACGTCTACTTTATTGCTTGTTGGTAATCATGAATTCATCACGACACGAAGCAAAAAATTAATGTTGTAAATTGGTATATAATTAAGCGCCGACCGTAGACGACATTGAAACGTCATCAGACAGTTGATTCGTCACATTGGCAGCACTGCTAGTGCTAATGTCCGCTGGGTCACGAGTGCGCCAGGTGAATTGCATTTTGAAACACCGGTTTATTGAATTAAATTACGTATAATTTTTGTGTACGAATTAGACGGGTGAGTGTTACATTACTATATTTATTTGTTAATAAATGTTGTGTTCACGTGGCTGTATGGAGTAATAACAAGTGTATGGAAAAATGTGAAAAAAAAAATGTAGCCCAGTGTGTGCCGGTCCGCGCGAAATCGTGAGATTTTGCAAAACAGGTTCTCTTTGCCTCTTTTGTTTTATAAACTTTTTGATTTTTGCTGCATAGCGAATCGTGTTCGGGCCGTTACGCGCTTGTAAGTGTATTACACTGCAGTAAATAAGTTTAGACTAGTTTTTTCACGCGTGACCGGAATTATTTTTTATTTGATTATCGTGTTTAGTGCCGGAGTATGAATTACTAAGTAAACAGTTGTTTTGAGACACATTTTACGTATGTACCTACATTTTTATCTTATTCTATTTATATTCGTAAGTGTGGCAGGTGGTTTTGCATTAAACATTACTCGTTTACATTGACTTTTTCAATATTCATTTTGAATTTAATTTAAATATTTTCCTTTACTTTTTTGACCTGTATAAGATTTTTAACGTTAATAAAAAATATATTTGTCAATTAGAATCATATTGGAACAAAAAATTGAGTTTCATATTTTAAGTCAGTAATAAAGGAGAAAAAAATCTTCGAAATATAAAAATCTTAACTCGCGTAAAAATGAATTCCGCCTCGTGCCAAGGATTTATGCACTAATTATCTTTGCATTAAAAATAACCTTAATTAATTTATACTCAAGGTCCGCCATTTTAAATCCCCTATAATTTAGTAAAGTAAAATAAAATAATTTTCGCACGCTCATAGAATAATGTTAACTTGTGAAGTCTTATCTCATTTTTTGAGTGAGATAAAATCTGATATGGGGTTTTCTTATCATTGAATCTTGTGATATGGGTTATGAACAGAGTCTAAGCGTATCAAATGTTTTTTGGTTAAAATCATAGAGAATTTATTAGACTTTAGAGTATTTCTAATGTAGAGGGAGTGCTGTCATACATTTGCGTCTTCAAAAACGTAAATATTTTCGTTTTCGTAATTTTGATAGCACTGCTATATTAGTGAAAATTGAACTAATTATTTAACAATAAATTTCTACAAATTCCGTATGTAACCGAAATTAAAATTAATAATTATCCGTCTAAAACGAGTTGGAGTGGAATTTTAAAATTTTTCAAATAATTCGTGCATGTGGAACAACCTGTCAAATGACACCCAATAGGAGGGCAGAAAAAGGTGGCTCGACACCACCATTTCATCTACGTTTTTGAAGTACCAGCACTCCCTCTATATTTAAAATACTCTTGAGATATGACCCAATGAAGGAGATGAAGCGAATATGCGGTCAGTTATCGGCCTTCGTGGCGTAATTTGGGTTAAAGGCCGTTAAGAAACGAGAGGCCGCGGGTTCGATCCTTGCACCGAGACATGTTTGTGTGACCCACACATTTTCTTGGTGTATAGAGACCGAAAAGTCATTCGTAGTTTCTGATACCCACGATATGAAACTTGTCAAAGTTTGCCGTAATGCTGGGTTCTTGTGAAGTCTCAAGAAACATTGAGCAGGTCCATATACAAAAGTGAACGATTTTGAGGGCGCTGTACTGACCTGGTTTTTATACTGGTATAAATCATGATAAAGGAACTACATATGTACATGCCTCGATTGCAAAGCTGAGGTCTCGGTATCGAATTCCGGGTCGGCGAAGTTATAATGGATTTTTCAATTCATCAATCGGAGTCAGGAATTTGTGCCAGATATGGGGATAAGTTCGCCCCCTATCACATCGTGAGACGGAACACACGGCGAAATGTGGGTGTCATGGCGGTGCCTCTGCCTACCCCTTCTGGGATAAAGGCGTGAGTTTATGTGTGTATGTAAGGCTACAATGCAATCTAAACAGCGTATTAACCGGCCAAAGATATCTAAAACATTGTAAGGAAACCTGCATACCACAGGAATCTTAAGTTGTCTATGGTATATGAAGTTTTCCAACCCGCACTAGGCTAGTGTGGTGGACTACGGTCTAAACACTCAAACGAATTTTCGATTGTGGAATCCAGCAGTGTGCGATTTTAAGCTTAGAGTACGGTACAAACATTAGAAATCATTCAAATATTTATCTATTTATCTGACAGATGTAGATAAACACGCAAATCTACGGAAACAGATACAGCAATCGCAAAACTAGTGCGATGTTAAAATGAAAGGGAAGTTGAAGAAGTTGGGATTAGTAGACAAAGGTGTGGGTTTATGTAACTATGAGAATTTAATGTGATGAGATAACCTTCGTGGTGGTGGTAAGACGCTGGTTGTGAAACGAGAGACCGTGGGTTCGATCGCACGAAAACAAATATTTGTGTGAACCATAGGTATTTTTCGAGTCTGGTTGTTTGTGAGAGCGAAAAGTCTCTAGTAGTTTCTGATACACGACACAAGACTCAATCTTAGTGTGGGGTCAGGACTATGTATGTGACTGTTGGGTGTATTTTTTTTTTTTGCATCAGCCCATATACGTCCCACTGCAGGGCACGGGTCTCCACCATCGATTACGATTGAGAGTGGTTAGGCCATATAGTCCAACACGCTGGCCTAGTGCGGATTGGCGGACTTTTAATACCAAAGTAATTCTTCCGAATCGCTGTAGTATGTAGGTAATATTGTTTTAACTTTATCAAATGGCAAAAGACTTTATTATATGAAGTCCTTGACATTGGCTCGTCGCATAGCTATTTTATCATTTTCGCAGAACGGTTTCTTTCATATTTTTACGATCAATATGCTTGACGTCATTCAATTCATAGAAACGGTGGATTAGCACAGATAATAATATAATTAAGCGATTAGGATATTTAAAAGATTGGCGGAGAAGCGAAATTTGAACAGTATAAGGGGTGTATCGGAACAATCAAAATTTTTCATCAAAATTGAAGTAAGATGAGTAAGTAAGTAATTGTTCATCATCTATATTTTGAAGTTCTCGAATGGAGGCCACGTAGCGGAAAGCGCAGCGTAAGACCTCCACTCACAAGGTGGTCAGACGACCAGGTAAAGGTCGCGGGACGTCGCTGGATGCAGGCTGCCTCCAACAGGTCACTGTGGAAATCATTGGGAGAGGCCTATGTTCAGCAGTGGACTTCCTTTGGCTGATGGATGGATGGATGATGATGACATCAAAATTAGGTATAACGATGAAGGAAAACGTGGTTAAACTCGCAAACCATAGCGATTTTTGAAAATTTCTATGGTATGTAAAGTCCGCCAACCCGCACAGTTTGATGGACTATATGGCCTGACCCCTCTCAATCGTACTCTCGATTGTAGAGGAGGCCCATGCCCTGCAGTGGGACGTATATGGGCTGATACAGTTAAATACAGTATACAGTCGAATTGCGGGCGCTGGGCGGCCCTTAGTGTGGTTTAAATGTCTTGCCTTCTTCACAAGATTATGAGTAATGATATACAAAGACGGTCTCCGTGGCGCAGTTGGTTAGACGCCGGCTGTGAAACGAGAGGCCGCGGGCTCGATCCCCGCACCGAGACAAATGTTTGTGAAGACATGTATCTGTCTGGGGTCTGGGTGTTTGTAAGACCGAAAAGTCTCTCGTAGTTTCTGATACACAAGACTTCATTGATCTTGATGTGGGGTCAGGACTATGTATGTGACTGTTGGGTGTATTTTTTTTTTCTAGTTATTGAATATTGACAGCCTTCGTGACGCAGTTGGTTCAGACGCCGCCTGTGCAACGTGAGGCCCGGGTTCGATTGTTCAAGACTTTTTATGTGATCCACGAGTATTTGTTTCGGGTGTTCTGAGACCAAAAGTCTCTCGTCTGTGACTCACGACCCAATAATTCAATCTACGGTCCAGACTATTCCGTTGGGTGTATTTATTTATTTATCAGCGGTCCGACCCGGCTTTCCGGGGCGAATACTCGTACCCTCGCACATGCATTAACCCTTATGACTTGTTAATGCGCCCTTTTCCCTCCGCAGGTATTCTATTTAATAATAATGAGTTGCCTACATGTGTTCTCCCTACGGATATCAGCCTTCGTGGCGTAGTTGGTTAGACGCCGACTGAAACGAGAGGCCGCGGGTTCGATCCCCGCACCAACACAAATGTTTGTGTGACCTACAAATATTTGTGTTGCGTCTGGGTGTTTGTGAGACCGAAAAGTCTCTCGTAGCTTCTGATACACGACACAAGACTCGATCTTAGTGTGGGGTCAGGACTATGTATGTGACTGTTGGGTGTATTTATTTATTATTATTTATTTATTTATCCCTTATAATAAGCTCACGTCACACGTGTTCCCTCCTATAATCCTGGGTCCTTCCGCCGTAGCGTGAAGAGGCATCTCAGCAGGCATAATGTATCGAATGGCATGGGACCGCCGTCTGATGCCATTCGACACTGGACGACATTTGCACTTACCATCAGGTGCAGTGCAGTCGCTATGCCGTGCCAGTTAAAAAAACAATCAATCTGACAGTTTTTCAAAGTTGCCCTGTAACCAGCCAGCTGCAGAGGCTGTAAGAAAAAAAAATTGGATTATAATTGTTTACTAGCGGCCCGTCTCAGGGGGGTTACTGTATGATCCAAAACGAAACTCGAAACATCGGATGTCGTACGTAAAATTCTACGAATGTGCCTAGGTACTCCACAAAATTTTGGAATCCTCTATCGTACGTCCTAACTATAGACTTAGTTCCGAGTGAATGATAAGTATCATAGAGAATAGTTGATTTTTAGAAGTGGCAAATTAAAAACGTATAGCAGATGTCGAACGTCCGAACATTCGAGTTTCGTTTCGGATCAAAGAGTAGCCCCCCAGCTTCGCCTGGGTGCATATGTTTTTTAATTCCACTCTACACCAGACACATGTTATTTTTCGTTCAAACTGGGACACCCTGTATTTGTATTATACATATAAACCTTCCTCTTGAATCACTCTATCTATTAAAAATAAACCGCATCAAAATCCGTTACGTAGTTTTAAAGATCTAAGCATACATAGGGATAGACAGCGGGAATCCACTTTGTTTTATATTATGTAGTGATTAAATTAATTAAATCTGTTAAATTTATATACTCGTATATACACACATATATATACACACCCAACAGTCACATACATAGTCCTGACCCCACACTAAGATCAAATCTTGTATCGTAGGTATCAGGAACTACGAGAGAATTTTCGGTCTCACAAACACCCAGACCCGAGACAAATACTTGTCGTTCACACAAACATTTGTCTCGGTGCGGGGATCGAACCCGCTGCCTCTCGTTTCACAGCCGGCGTCTAACGCAACTGCGCCACGGAGGCTGTCAAACAAAATTGAACACAGATTGAGTTTTCTTAGCCGTTTTCGGCTTCGGCGACTGTTAAAATTTTTAAACAGGTCTTGGTGTTCCGTCCTCTCATGCGCTCTTGCGTGGCTTACGTACCTACTCTAGCTTATTAGTAAAGGTACGAGCGCATTTTGGTTACGCCAACACCCCGCTGAGTGCGTGGTACGTGTGTGGTGGCCTGTTGGTAACGGACCAGACGCGGCTGCCTATATGTCAACGATGGGTTCGTCTACAAATCTCAGGGCACACCTCTGACTTTTCGGAGTCATGTGTGTATTGATAGTGAACCACCACGCACTATAACGGTGAAGGAAAACATCGTGAGGAAACCTGCATACCATAGCGAGTTGTATAAATTTCTATGCTAAAAGTCCGCCAACCCGCACTAGGCCAGCGTGGTGGACTATATGCCCTAACCACTCAATAGTACACTCGATTGTAGAGGAGGCCCGTGCCCTGCAGTGGAACGTATATGGGCTGATACAATACAACACCCCGCTGACGTAGCAGTTATGGCCACAGGTGGTCGGGCCTTAAGCTCGTCTCGTTTATATCGAGACCTTCGTGACACTCAGTTTCAAAGGCCTCAACTGGAACGAGACGTCTCCAAGGCCTGGTCCTGCTCTGACCTTCCAATCAGATGCATGGTATTTACATCTGTATACCAATATGAGTACAGTTGTAATAAAACGGCCTCGTTACATCGAGTCGTGTCGACCTTAACTCGCGTTCACTCTTACTTTTAAGCATTTCTTATCACATTAACACTGCGTGTTTTTATCGCGAATATGT
The DNA here is from genome assembly GCA_033459515.1 of Theretra japonica. NCBI lineage: Eukaryota > Metazoa > Arthropoda > Insecta > Lepidoptera > Sphingidae > Theretra > Theretra japonica. The sequence continues at coordinate 1,912,986 of CM065952.1, forward strand.
CCTCTGTTAATTGTTATTTTTAGCGTTTCATACTAAATATCATTAAAATCTTCAAGATAAATCTATGTACAAATATTATTTTTGGAGTTACTTTGGTATATAATGCGGTAAATGAGCAAACAGGTCACCTGATAAGTGATCACTGCCATGAAAATGCACAACGCTGGATCTTGGATGTGTTGCCGGCCTAATTGGGAGGGGAACTGGGAGGGAAAAGGATGGGAAGAGGAAAGGGGTATTGGGCATGCGGCAATCTCACTCACCAAAAGCAACGCAACAGCTAAGCTGTCGCTTCTCTTCGATTTCCTGTGAGACAGTGGTACAACCCCGGATAAGCCTGCCCGTTCTTGCTGAGTCATGACTGACAATACCTTGGCTTTACCACTTCCCTAAATCAATATATCTGTATCTATAAATCAGAGGCTATTGCTAAGCTCGGGGCTCTGACACAACCGAAAGTTCCATTGAGAGTAAACCAACAACCCTACAAAAAATTGTATGACTTGTTTTTTGTATTAGCCCATATATGTACGTCCCACTGCAGGGCACGTGCCTACTCTACAATCGAGAGTACGATTGAGAGTGGTTAGGCCATATAGTCCACCACGCTGGCCTAGTGCGGGTTGGCGGGCTTTACATATCGTAAAAAATCTTTGAGTTCACTACAGTATGCAGGTTTCTTTAAGATGTTCCCTTCACCGTTATAGTGCGTGGTGATTGTTTTTCTTCAAAGTCAGAGATGTGCCCTAGGATTTGAACCCTCGACCACTGTCCCGCTTCTTTTGAAATTCATTTATTATTTGACACGTTAATAACACGGTCAAAGTATGTACATCATACTAGCACACATTTCATTTGACACAGGCCCTTTTAACTTATAACAGAAAAACCAATGACGCTGAGAAACGTTATCTGAATTCTGAAGTAAAGTTAAGGACCCGTTATCAATGTCGTTAAGCTGCAACTGTCGTGGTTATCTTAACTGTAGCGATGACGTCAGTTAACCAGTGTGACACCGACAAAACTTTAGTTGCTATTGAACGTATCTGTAAATTTAAAATTTTTGTATTGTATTGCATCAGCCCTTACACGTCCCACTGCAGGGCTCGGGCCTCTGCAATCGAGGGTACAGTTGAGAGGGGAAATTTTCAAAAGCCTATATATATAGGCCATATATGATACGAGTATAAGTCTACTGTTGAACAAGACAAGGGATGTCTTTACAACTGAGAGTCTGATTGAGAGAGTTTAGGCCATCCACCACGCTGGCCTAGTGCGGGTTCGAATTTACATACAATAGAAATTCTACGAAGTCCGTACATTATATTATACGAGTACATATGTATAAAATTGATCATATCAATTTTGAACTCTTTTTTTTATAAATACTGCTTCATAAAAAAGGTAGTGTAATCAAAATTACCGAAATATAGTAAACAGTCCATATTTGCGCAGTCTTAGCCGGTCTTACTCGCTCGCCTTGATACATATTTGGTCACTTTCATTTGTATGCGCCACAGAGCACAGACGCGATGCTAGATCCGGCACATCGCGCTGCAATCTAGATCTCATCTAGATTATCTGTATAGTCTAGACTCTAGACGCGTTCCTTCGATGAGAGTAAGTGTTTTTTGCATCACAATAGTTGTTTAGTGATGAAATTGTCCAAGTGAAGCCGTTTTAAAAGTTAAAACTTATTTTTGTTATCGAATGTTTTGTCTTCTTCGCACAAACTGAATTTATAACGCGTTTGAAAGGGACAAAACATTCTATAAGTAAAATAGGTTTTAAAACTGTCTATGAATAAGGCCTTTATGTTTTGAATTGTTTGACGGTTGTACAGTACGATTGCAACGTTGAGGTGTCGGTTCGAATCCGCGGTCGGGCAAAGTGATATTGATTTTTTTCTATTCTATTCAGCCCGGAGTCGGGAATTTCTGCTCGATATGGTGATGGATGAATTAAAAAATATATTTAACGTATTGTTTGAGATATGTTTTCATAGTTAAACAACAAGCATTTATACTCTTAATATAATATTACATAAACATAAACACACGCCTTTTTCCCAGAAGGGGTAGGCAGAGGTGCTACCAGAACACCCACGTTTCGCCTTGTATATTCCGTCCCACGATGTGAAAGGGGGCGAGCCTATCGCCATTTCAGGTACAAATTCCTGACACCGAGCTGATAATGAATAGAAAAATCCAATATCACTTTGCTCGACCCGGGATTCGAGCCCGAGACCTCAGCTTTGCAATCGTATCGTAGTACCACTACGCCACCGAGGCATATAATATTGACATGTCCAATATAATAAAATGTGAAGAGAGAAAAAGTGTTCTTAATTTTGACAACGCATTCGGACGCAAAAAAATCGTAGACAGTTGTTGCAAATATTATTAATGATATAGACCACGAAATATACGACGGTATCCAACACATGAGTCACGTCTAGACGTGTCCAATCGATCCCTCGTGTTGTGAGTCACGGCGTGAATCTTGGCGGAAATGTGTCGGAATTTTTACTCCGTTTTGTCGGCGATTCTGCTGATGACGTGTGCCGATTGTACTTGCAAATTGTCTTGGATTTGCTAGTGAGTGAGGTTTATGAATATCGACGGTTGGAACTGTCGCGATTGCAGGGTATATCAATACTGCGACAGAAAACGAAGCCAGGTGGTAGTTTTAGTGATTACAGACATAATGCAATTAAAAAATTATCTAAAAAAGCGACATGTTTTTTTTTTTGCATTTTTTTTAAATATCATCATATTGGATGGTAAATCCCTAAATTATTATAAAATTATAATCTTAACCATTGCGTATCATTTTGTCTTTGGATATAAAAAGGTGCACATTAGTATTTTGGGAAAACGATTTATTTACTACCCAAATACGACGATAAGTAAAAAATGACAACAAACATATTTTCGCTTTTCTTGCGAAATTTTTAGTTAACTAATTTGTTTTTAATTAATTTGTATCTGAAGTCACTAATACTAACACCTGTCTTCGTTTTCGTCCGCAGTCTGGGTATACTCTGTAAACATACGCGTGTTAATATGGGTTGAGTGAGGAAAAATTACAAAAATATATTACCATTTAGAACATAAGCTAAAGTTGCCGTATATTAAATTTGAAACTAATATTTAAAAACAAAAACACGAATATTAATAAATTATTTCTATGCTGTAAGTGCGTGGTGGCCTGTTGGTAAACGGCCCAGACGCGGCTGCCAACTACCACGCACTATAACTGTGAAGGAAAATATAATGAGGAAACCTGCATACCATAGCGATTTGTATACATTTCTATGGTCTGTAAAAGTCCGCCAACCCGCACTAAGCCAGTGTGGTGGACTGTACTAACCCGTCAATCGTACTCTCGATTGTAGAGGAGGCTCGTGCCCTGCAGTGGAACATATATGGGCTTATACAGATTAGTAGTGATATTGGATTTTTCTATTCATTATTAGCCCGGAGTCAGGAATTTGTGCCCGATATGGCGATAGGCTCGCCCCCTATCACATCGTGGGACGGACTATACAAGGCGAAACGTGGGTGTTCTGGTAGCACCTCTGCCTACCCCTTCTGGGAAAAAGGCGTGTGTTTATGTATGTATGTATGTACAGATTAGTAAAAAGCGGACTGCAATGACGTAATAACTTGCTCAGAAATTATACATCAGGAGAAAAATGAGCAAAAATTTTTTCAAAAGGGCATATCGAGCATAATATTGTTTGTAAAGCTTCTAATATGGCGTTGTATTATTTCTTGACGCAGTATCACTGTTTTATACTCAGCGTATACAATAAAAGCGTAGATAGATTGTATCGCGTATCGTGTTTCAGTGCAAACAGGCGTTAAGCCATTGGAAACCATAGACTAATAATTATAGATCTGACATTCAATAAACAAGGACTAGGCACTGTTGTGTTCCTGTTTGAAGGACATTGTGTAATTCATCTTTGACAGCCTCCGTGGCGTAGTTAGACGCCGGCTGTGCAACGAGAGGCTGCGGGTTCGAACCCACACCGAGACAAATCTTTGTTGAACCACAGGTATTTGTTTCGGGTCTGGGTGTTTGTGAGACCGAAATGTCTCTCGTAGCTTCTGATACACGACACAAGACTAGATCTTAGTGTGGGGTCAGGACTATGTATGCGACTGTTGGGTGTAATTTTTATTATTATTTATTAACTACCTCCAACATAACAAAACTAGTGACGTCACTGGTCTTAATATGCATTACAGTGTGCGCGTGTGAAAGAGACGGTAAGATGTGAGAGTACGCTCCCGGTCTTTCTTTAAAAATACTAATATTTGCGTCATGTTACATGCTAGAATCCTATGTGACATGGCCCCTTTCAATCGTACTCTCGATTGTAGAGGAGGCCCGTGCCTTGCATTGGGACCTGTATGGTCTGAGACAGACAGACATCTATCAACATTTTTATATTAGCTTCTGCCCGCAACTACGTTTGCGTGGTAATCTTTTTAAAAACAAACTCATCCCGTCCCGTCCCGTTACATCCCGCCTTGTCCCGTCTCATTCTCACTCAAGATATGCAATCCAGTCGCATCCCATTCATTTGAGTACAAAAAAGTAACAACTATATCGGAATTCTTCTCTTTCCCACGTGAACACTACATTTTTCGGGATCAAAAGTAGCCTAAGTGTTAATCCAGAGTGTCAGCTACCTCCATACCAAATTTCATCGAATTCCATTAAGCCGTTTCTGAGTTTATCGCGCACAACCGCACAGACATACAGACATAATTCTAAAAATCCTTGTTTTGGGTTCTTTTACGTTAATATAGTCCTCTCATATCAGTTTTTCTCATTAATCTTCCATGTACAGACATCGATCGTTTACAATTTTATTATATGTATAGATATATAATCTTGGTTTATATATTTACTACATATTAAGATAACTAATGACCAATTACTGCCATTAAAATTCCTTTGTTCCAAAATTATCTTAAGCAAACAGTACATAGGTTAAATTAGTTTAATATATTTACTTGAATATCAATTTGGTGTAACGGTACTAAGGACTATGAATGTGTTATTTTCGAGTTTCAAAATGCAGGACCTAGGCGTTAAGGTTATGGAAGCAAAAATAATATTTTACCTAAAATTACCTGTTTTCCTTCGTTTGTCATTACTTCCCAAAATTTCATCATTATTGGAAACATAACCGAATGGTGTAATAACACTTATGTGATTTTTTTTAGTCATCCGGTTCGAGTCCTCGGTAGGAATATTGTTTTGCAAAAATCCATGTATGCAGTTTTAGGTTTTAGCAAAATCGAGCTATCGACTCCTTTCAGTATTATTCGCTATTACTCGTAGTTTCTGATTTGACCGTAACACCCACTTGTAAAATTCAACCCGTATGTTACATAATATAATATGTATATTACGCTATTATATTAGAATGCATGCATACGTAAACATCCCGCCTTTTTCCCTGAAGGGGTAGGCAGAGGTGCAACCAGGTCTCCCAGTTTTCGCCTTATGTGTTCCATCCTACGCTGTCATAGGATGTCATGTCATGCCTATCGCCATATCGGGCACAAATTCCTAACTCCGATCTGATAATGAATAGAAAAGTCCAATATCATTGCCCGACCCGGTATTCGAACCCAAGACCTCAACGTTGTAATCGTTATGCGTATTAGGTTTTTAATATGTTTTTTAGAGACTATGTTTACTCATAAGTTTCGCTCACAGCTGTTATGCGGTCAATGAACTTGGCAGACAAGGTCGTACGTCGTATGAAGCCATTCCAACCGTCTAAATTGCTGATTGCTATTAGATCAGTTTAGTTTTGGGTTTGGTTCCCAGGTCATGCTTAATCTGATTTTTGAAACGGGTGATGTAGTGATTGGCTGAAAGACCGTGGCAGGGGGTTACTCTATGATCAGAAAATTTCGAATGTTCGAACGTCGTATGGAAAACTGCTAATGTGTCTAGGTGCTCTAGAAAGTGTTCGAATCGTCTATCGTACGTCGTAACTATGGACTAAGTTCGGAGCGAATCATAAGTGTCATAGAGAATAGTGTCGATTTTTAGAAGTGGAAAACTTATAACTTACTTTGGACATCGAACGTTTGATAGAGTAGACACCAGTGCTATCAGGACACCCATATTTCGCTTTGTATGATGTAGTATTTAATAATCGCTACAAAATATTTTTTATAACAAATAATAATCTAAAACAGCATCACAATTGGTCGTAAAATGGTTGAGATATTAATATGTATTTTGACTTTTGAGTAGTGCAGTGGGGACACTCGCTCTTTCGCACCCACGCGTCTTATGGTTGATGACGTCACTGTACATTAAGACGATAATGTCATCGTTTTGCTCACCAAATTTTAAATAAGTGTAACTTGTTTATTATCAAACGGATTTTTAAAATTCTTTGGGTTTACGATTTTGCATATTGTTATCTTTCGATATATATATCTTAATTTTATACTTATACATGTAATAAATTAACCGATCGATGTCTGTACATGGAAGATATTTGAGATAGATTAATATGAAGGGACTGTATTAACGTAATAGAACCCAAAACAATGATTTTTGGATTTTTTGTCTGTTTGTACGGTTGTGCGCGATGAACTCAGCAACGGCTTAACGGATTTCGATGAAATTTGGTGGAGGTAGCTGACATCCTGGATTAACACTTAGGCTACTTTTTATCCCGAAAAAATGTGTTCCCGTGGGATGAGGAAGGAATTCCGATGTATTTGTTATTTTTACACTCAAAGGGATGGGATGGGTTGTATATGCCTCGAGTGATAATGAGACGGGACAGGGTGGGAAATTTTAAATAAAGTTAACCACACAGACGAAGTTTTCGGGCAGAAGCTAATAAATAATAATAGAAATTGAGTTAATATCGCTATTATAATAATTTGTTTGTGCCACTGAAGTACGTTCGCGCTAAGCTGCTTAACCGCATCCATTGCTCCCAGCGGTCGCGTACTCCAAGGTCGAATTCTATTATTGTACAACAGCCTTATTATTCCTCTTTATTTTGTTATTTAATTTTTCTCACTTTGTTATACATATATAAAAAAACCAATATACATATAAAAATATTAAAAAAAGATTAATCCATCAGTGGCGAGGCTTAAGACTCAAGCCACTGGTTAGGGATCCAAAGTGAGGAACCTCCTCACTATGCGTGCCGTGTCCAGCAATACCGCCTTTGGATCTGGCTCTTGACCCAGCGACCAATAGAGAGCCTCTGGAGATGTTGGTCGAGGTTCTTTGGTATCAGTCCATGTGCAGAAACAACAATCGGGACAATAATTGTTGAGTCCACATCCCGCATGTCAGTAACCTCGCGGGCCAAATCTAAATATTTAGACAGTTTGTCTTTTTCAGCTTTCACGAGGTTACCGTCATGCAGAACGGAAAGTTCAACAAGTATTGCCCGGCGTGATAATCGATCTATTATCACAATATCAGGCTTATTGGTAACAATAGTCCTCTCAACAGTCTTATTGTTACGATATTAATAATAAACTAATTCACTGGTTGTAGGTCTCATATGTGAGAGGCCGCCTGGGTACCACCGCAATGACTATCTCTCCCGCCAAACAATTGCCGGATGCCCAATACCCCTCTTCCCATCCTTTTTCCTTCCCGCTCCCAATTGGGCCGACAACACATCCATGATCCCGCGTTGTGGATGTTCATGTGCAGTGATCACTTACCATCAGACCTCTTTGCTCGTTTGCCGAACCTACGCTATAAAAAAAATCACGACACCCACTTTTCGCCTTATATGTTCCGTCCCACGTTGTGATAGGGGGCGAAACTACGAGTATTATCTATCGGATTTATTTAATAAAAAAATATAGTTTTAACTATCCCATTTAATGCATTGAAGGCCATAAATTCGTCTTTTTATTCGACAGCTTCAATAATTCTGATGTCATGGCCGCTTCCTCCGATTGTTTTTGTAAAAGGTTCTGCCACACCATTGTCTCGTCTATGTTTATTCAACACGCATTGATTGGTGTAAACACCTATTCATATTTTAATACGTGTCTGGGTAGGTCTTTATATCCAGTTAATACTGACCTCTGTAGTGTACAAAAGCGGCTGTGATTACAAGGCCTAGTTATTGTGGTATTAATTTACGACATTTTTATTTTGTATTTTTCCGTGAATTATAGATGTATATATCACGCGTTTTCCGGGAAGGATAGGCAGAGGCGCCACCAGGACACCCAAATTTCGCCTTGTATGTTCCGTTCCACGTGGTAGGGGCGAGCCTATTGCCAAATCGATCATTAATTCTTGACTCCGGGCTGACTAGCCAATCAAATTATAAATAGCTTTTTTTTACAATATTAAGAGGGTAGAAAGCTTACGGCTCGCCTGGCGATAAGCACAACGATAGACACGTCTGCAACACCAGAAGTGTCTATAGCGCGATGCCGAAAAAAACTTACTTTTTTTGATGTATGAACTTCATGTATTTTTTTTTTTTGAGAAACTCGTCAGGCAGCTAATTCCACAGCCCGATTATTTGTCACTAGGCCCGGCGCGGCTCCGTTCAGATACACTTTTTTTGAAATATTGTATCGCCTATGTTAAGTGCGTGGTGGCCTGTTGGTAAACGGACCAGACGCGGCTGCCTACATGTTCACGGTGGTCGCGGGTTCAAATCCCAGGGTACACCTCTGAATTTTCGGAGTCATGTGTGTATTGACAGTCAATCACCACGCACTATAACGGTGAAGGAAAACATCGTGAGGAAACCTGCATACCATAGCGGTTTGTATAAATTTCTATGGTATGTAAAAGTCCGCCAACCCGCATTAGGCCAGCGTGGTGGGCTATATGGCCTAACCACTCTCAATCGTACTCTTGACTGTAGAGGAGGCCCGTGCCCTGCAGTGGGTCGTATATGGGCTAATACAATACAATATGTTCATCAGGGATAATGTAGGATTCTAACGGTGAAAGAATTTTTCAAATCAGTCCAGCAGTTTTAGAGCCTATTCAATGCAACCAAACAAATCTTTCCTCTTTTTAATATTAGTTTAGAGACTAACAGTCCGGGTGCAAGTACTTTATGGCGGAGGACAGTTTTTGCAACATGTTTAATTACTGCTCCGCTCCTACTGGTCATAGCGTGATGTTATATAGCCTAAACCCTTCATTAATAAATGGGCTATCCAACACTTAAATACATTTTCAATTCGAACTACTAGTTCCTGAGATTAGCGCGAACAAACAGACTCTTTAGCTTTATGTATTAGTGTAGATTTGAAGGTCGAGCGGTATTTAATAATTCAGTTACCACCCAGAATCCGTGGAATTGCCAACAGTGGCATTTCCGGATAAGTACGACCTGGCGACCTTCAAAAAACCAGCGTATTCCCACCTTAAAAGCAGGAAAAGCGTCTCCATGCCCCACGTTGGTATTCATGGGCGGTGATTACTTACCATCAGGTGAAGTGTATGCTCGTTTGCCTTATAGTATAAAATAAGGCTAATTGTGGTGTCTTGGGTTTACGCGAATGTTACACATTGAAATGAAACGAATTCTTACGGGTTTATCGCGAATTTGATTTAATTTTTACATTTTTAATTTCCCGCATCCCGACGAAACGTGGGTGTTCTGGTTGCACCTCTGCCTACACCTTCTGGGAAAAAGGCATGAGTTTATTTATGTATTGAAATGAAACGAATTCTTACGGATTTTATCGCGAATTTGATTTAATTTTTACATTTTTAATTTCCCGAATTAAGGCTAGTTAAATTGTAACAGTCACTAAGCGGATGACTAATACCTCAGTCCGCCCCGTGACCACGAAAACTGTAAAGCGATCGAAACGTCGGGAAATTAAAAATGTAAAAATTAAATCAAATTCGCGATAAAATCCGTAAGAATTCGTTTCATTTCAACGTACTGTGGACTCAAGTATTTGTATATAAAATTTTCTACTTGGGTATTTTGGTATATAATAGAAATTACTTCCGATCACTCAAATTATATTGGTCAATACTTGTATAAATAATTGGATCTTCATATTTATTGAGTGTTGAGAGGCCAAGTTCAATAAATATTAAAAGTAATTTTATATAAAGCTTTAAATGTACTATAGAGATGTCTTAGAACCTACAATAATTATTTTAATTTGGTATGATCTAAGTTGAAGATTTTAAATACAAATTTAAACTACAAAGCAAGATTTTTTAAAACTTTGTAGTTCATGGTCATGTTGTTGTTTGGTTTTGCTACTGTCCATGAGCGGTCGTATCGCTTACCAATAAAAAAAAATTAAATATTATTGGGGTGATTAGAAACACAAGCTATACATTACAAGTAGAATCCTCTAGCGGAATAAAATAACGTTTTTCCTTTACCGATAGTGAGAATGCATTAATTAATATTTTTGTTGCTCTTCGATAATACATAAGTCATATAACATAGGAATAATGGGGTCTACATAGGAAGGTATATATGTACTAATTATTCAAGCGAGGATCGCTTATTGTGTATTTTAGGAATTGAACCCTGCTTTGTATGTACATAGATACATACATATGTGCATGGTGGCCTGTTGGTAACGGACCAGACGCGGCTGCGTACGTGTTCACGGTGGTCGCGGGTTCAAATCCCAGGGCACACCTCTGACTTTTCGGAGTCATGTGTGTATTTATAGTCAAACACCACGCATTATAACGGTGAAAGAAAACATCGTGAGGAAACTTGTATACCATAGCGATTTGTATAAATTTCTATGGTATGTAAAAGTCCGCCAACCTGCACTAGGCCAGCGTAGTGGAGTGTACTAACCCCTCTCAATCGTACTCTCGATTGTAGGAGGCCTGTGCCCTGCAGTGGGACGTATATGGGCTGATACAATAGATTATACAGACATACATAAACTCAAGGCTTTGTCCCTGTACTCTAGACAGAATTGCTACCAACACGCCCACTTTTCACCCAGCGTTTACCGTCCCACGACTATGTATGTGTATTTGTAACCTGTTAATATAAACAGACAGCATGTCCCGGGTTCGTATCCAGGGTCGGGCAAACTGATATTAGATTTTTCTATTCTTATCAGCACGCGAGTTTTTGCCTGATATGGCGATAGGCTCGTCCCCTATCACATCATGGGACGGAAAATATAAGACGAAACGTGGTTGCACCTCTGCCTACACCTTCTGGGAAAAAGGCATGAGTTTATTTATGTATTGAAATGAAACGAGTTCTTACGGATTTTATCGCGAATTTGATTTAATTTTTACATTTTTAATTTCCCGACGTTTCGATCACTTTACAGTTTTCGTGGTCACGGGGCGGACTTTATTTAATTAATTTAATTTAATATGTAAATGAGCATTTCTCAAAAATTTTGTACCATTGCTTAGAAAACATGATAAAATGAAAATACTGAAATATACTTGATTTCTTTATATTAAGCTATGGGTAAAGGTCTAAAGAATATAAATATGGGGTTTGTTTTCAGGTATAAAACGTAAATAAATAGCAAAATATACTGAAACAAACCCAAGTGGCAAAAAAATTCTTATTTTGTTACCTTCAATAGATTACGTAAATTTAATGAAGAATTATATAATTAGACGTTTTATTTCATTAAATGGGATAATAAAACAAAATTTAACTTGTATTTAAAAAATCTGTCTATTTTAACAGAAAAATCTTATAATATAGGCGGTAATGTTTCCTTTACGTTACTATTCGCCCATAACTCTGGATTAACTTTACATTATTGAGTCTATTTTATTTTGTATTTTTCTTTTATACATACATTATGCAAGAACGAACTATTTATTTCTGTCTTTATCACAAAAATATATTAACATGTTATACAATATTTAAAAAAGAAAACAAATATGCGCCCGTTTTTATGGGACAGTAACAAAAATATAATTCTGGTAACAAAATAGGATTTCTTAAGCCTAGACTTCACAGTAGTGCAAATAATTATTTTCACTAAATTATATGTTCAACAATCACTGCCAGGACACATTTTTTAACAAATCTTATTATTAAATATAATAATTAGGAACGTTAAGAACGTTTATGCGGTTTATCCGTAAAATCTATACTAAGTAATGATTTAATTGACATCAAATTTCTCTAAGTACGGCAGTAAAAGTACATTTCGGAAACATTTTCTAGTAACTATTTAGATCTTGATGTAATCCCTAAGGGGATCAAATTTCATTAAAATAGGTTTATTCGTTTCCATGAATTAGGATTTTTGTATGAAAAACCGCCCAAATACTGGAACGCAACTTAAATATAACTTGCCGTTAACTACGTTAATCCCGATTAAATGTACTGGCTTAGTGAGCCGTGCGCTGTTAAGAGCAACTTATTATTTGAATGTCGTTCTAGTTATTATTTTAAGCAGATGCCTAAATTTTATATAAACACGAGAAAAACAAATGCACAAAGCTCCCAGTCAATTTCGCACATTACCTACTAAAATTTATTCAATATAGGTAATATTATATTTAATTAAAACTTCGTCGTAATTATTATACTAAAGGTCACATAGTCAATACTCTGCCTAACAATTTCCTATTTTGTTACCTTCTATTCCATTTATACGTTACCCCTCAAAAGTAACAAAAAAGGAGGTAACAAATCAAGTTAAATAAATTATTAAAAATGTATACGCATAGAACTAAAACTAATACTCGTTTATCATTTGACTTACGAAATCAAGATTGAGAGCTTTAATAGTTCTACATGCGAAATAATAATAACTTTAGAGCTAACCTGCGTTTTTTGGGTAACAAAGATAGGATATTTTTTGGACCGCTACGCTGATGAACAACTATCTGTTCGCGCAAATGGAACGAAAAAGAAATGCCAAAGCGAAAATAACATGGATGCCGATTTTAACAATGTTCCCACTATCCTAAAACATTTTTATACTATATTGACGCTATAATTTTCAAATATATGGTCACAAAAGAGGAATTTCATAGAGGAACTTTTTACGCGATTCAATAAAACCTTTATTTATTAAATAAATTTGTTCTAATACGACACAATATTAATTTTTAAATGAACTGTGATCTTACAGTTCTAAATAAATACATAAGTTGTTTCTAAAATTTTCGCCAGGCCTCTCAAATACAATCAATTATTTGGGAAGGTATGAAAGTGGGACACTTCACTTTTCATACAACTAGATTAGACCGATTATCAAAGTATTTTTAAAGTAAATAATTTATTAATATAATTCTAATTTGTAAATGTTTTTTACTTAGTTTATTTAACTTACCATGAATACAATTTAATAGAAACTGGTAATGGTCTATATTATCCAATAAAAAAAATATTTAATTTGTGGGACAGGGATTTAGAATGAAAGTACATTTTTTTTGAGAAATGCTCAAATAATAACCTTACACGAATTTGTTACATAAGTCAACTTATTTTATAATATTTCCAGAGAAATGTATTTTAATTGTATATTTGTTTTAAACGTCCAACGCTTCGTAATAAACCTTATCAATGCATATAAAATATGCATTAAATTGTTTAGTATTGATAAGAAGTTATTTTTACCGAGCATCTGACCTGAAAGATATTTTCTCGCCCTTTCGACAATAAAACTACGTTGCGATATTTCATACATTGATGAAAGTGGACGAAGCGAGAGATCCATAGTCTTTGCTTACCCCTGTGGGATGGAGCGTGACGATTCTTCTCCTCTTCAGCCACAGAAAGCACACTGCTGAATATAGCTGCTGTGACGTCAACCAATGACGCATAATCTATACATATAATTTTGTAACGGATCGATGTCTGTACGTGGAAGATAAATGAGAAAAACTAATACAGGGGACTATATTAACGTAAACCCAAAACAATGATTTTTAAATTGTTTGTCTGTTTGTCTGTGCGGTTGTGCGCGATGAACTCAGAAACGGCTTAACGTATTTCGATGAAATTTGGTATGGAGGTAGCTGACACCCTGGATTAACACTTAGGCTACTGTTCATCCCGAAAAATGTAGTGTGCCCGTGAGATGAGAAAGGAATTCCGATATAATTGTTACTTTTTTGTACTCAAATGGATGGGATGGGACTGGATTACATATCTTCAGTGAGAATGAGACAGTACATTGCGGGATATAACGGGACGGGACGAGAAATTTCAAATAAAGTAAATCATTGCGGGTAGAAGCTAATAATATAGTCCTATCTCATGTCATCGACCCCGCTCGTTTATGGGGTTGTAATACAGACATATTCGGAATATTCTATTAGTTTATACTAGTTCATTCATACAAGTCCCATTGTGATATTAACAATAGAATAATGCTCAATAAACAACATTATTGTGTGTTGTATCTTACTCATATGTTTAGACGCGAAGAATGTAAATTCATCCATCCATCAGCCAAAGGAAGTCCACTGCTGAACATAGGCCTCTCCCAATGATTTCCACAGTGACCTGTTGGAGGCAGCCTGCATCCAGCGACGTCCCGCGACCTTTACCAGGTCGTCTGACCAAGTGGGTGGACGTCCCACGCTGCGCTTTCCGCTTCATGCCCTCCATTAGATATTTTTTTGGCCCCATCGGCCATCAGTTCTCCGTGCTATGTGCCCCGCCCATTGCCACTTCAACTTGCTTATCCACTGGGCTATGTCGTCGTGTAACACTATTCTCTATGACACTTATCATTTACTCCGAACTAAGTCTATAGGTAGGACGTACGATAGCATTCCAACGTTTTGTGGAGTATCTAAGCACATTCATACAGTTTTACGTGCGACGTCCGAACATTCGAATTTCGTTCGGATGGATTAACCCCCCTGGACTATGTATGTGACTGCTGGGTGTATTTATTTTACATAAACACATACATACATAAACACACGCCTTTTTCCCAGAAGGGGTAGGCAGAGGTGCTACCAGAACACCCACGTTTCGCCTTGTATATTCCGTCCCAAGATGTGATAGGGGGCGAGCCTATCGCCATATCGGGCGCAAATTCCTGACGCCGGGCTGATAATGAATAGAAAAATGCAATATTACTTTGCCCGATCCGAGATTCGAACCCGAGACCTCAGCTTTGCAATCGTACCGTAGTACCACTACGCCACCGAGGCAGTATTTATTTTACGATTTATAAAAGTTCAATTCCGCATTGGAAAGTAATTGTGTGTAGTCAACTTTTACTTGTTAATGCCCCTCGTGTATAAATTTGTCAAGACGCATTCCGATATTTTTGTGCCGCGTTGCAGGGCTGTCACAAAATTAATTTCATTTATTTCAACTTTTTATATGGTCTTACATCCACTGAAGATCGAACTTCACCGATTTGATAACCAGATGGGACATATTTTTATTAAATTTTATTGATTACAAACATGCCTATGATAACTTGCTTATAGAAAAGTTGTTTGATGTATTGCTTTAGGCATTCTTTATCTACCTTTGAGTGATTAATTTTAAAGTACTTACATTAAATATACATAAATAAACTTGTTATTTAATAGGGTTGGTTTATATTTAAGCTGTTTCTGTATATGACTGCCTCGGTGGCGTAGTGGTACTACGGTATGATTGCAAAAGCTGAGGTCTCGGGTTCGAATCCCGGGTCGGGCAAAGTGATATTGGATTTTTCTATTAATTATTAGCCCGGAGTCAGGAATTTGTGCCCGATATGGCGATAGGCTCGCCCCATATCACATCGTGGGACGGAATATACAAGGCGAAACGTGGGTGTTCTAGTAGCACCTCTGCCTACCCCTTCTGGGAAAAAGGCGTGTGGTTATGTATGTATGTATGTTTCTGTATATACTCGTATACTCGTCATATAAGGGTTCCTTGGTAAAGATTTATTTGTAGGTTTTATTTTTCATAAAACGTGCAACCTCATTGGGAGTTATCTGTCAGTAGTGAAAAACAATTGTTGATGTAAGACGTATGATTATAAGTAGAAGATTTTGTAAGATTTATTTCAAACAACACAATTAAACTGAAATCCACATTATACTATTTAATAATCCCACACACACATATATATATATTTGTGTTTTAATGGTGTACAATAAAGTATAGTGCGTGGTGACGGTGTTGACGTGGACGTAGTGTTGGTAACGGACCAGATGCGGCTGCCTACATGTTCACGGTGGTCGCGGGTTCAAATGCCAGGGCACACCTCTGACTTTTCGGAGTTATGGGTGTATTGAAAGTCAATAACCGCGCACTTTAACGGTGAAGGAAAACATCGTGAGGAAACAAGCATACCGTAGCGATTTTAAAGAATTTCTACGGTATGTAAGTCCGCCAACCCGCACTAGGCCAGCGTGGTGGACTATATGGCCTAACCACTCTCTATCGATTCTCTCGATTGTAGAGTAGGCCCGTGCCCAGCAGTGGGACATATATCGGCTGATGCAAAAAATAAATAAATACACCCAACACATACATAGTATATAAAAACAATAAAGTATTAAACAAATAATAATAGTAGGCAGAGCTACCAGGACACCCACGTTTCTCCCATTGTGTTCCGTCCTACACGTAATAGCCAGTCTATAGCCACATCGGGCACAAATTCCTGACTCCATGCAAGATTAATTCACGTTTTATTTATTTCACTCTGCGTGGCAACCCTACGCGAGATAAGGCGGTCTCCATGCAGATAGATGACGGCAGGTGATAAGACTTTCACTGTTTTACCTGCTCGCATTGACTCTACCGTTATATAACCTTGGATACATTTTATTTAATGTATATAGACATAGACAAAAATATAATTATGTGTGAGTTTTTTTAACGTTTCAGGAAGTCGGATGCAGGCCGCTTCCGCTTGATGTTCCCATAAGAAACAAAGACTTTTTGAATGATAATAATTACTTAAGACAGCATAATAGATCTAAAATATTGTACTTCTACATACATAAACATCACGCCTTTGCCCCGAAGAGGTAGGCAGAGGTGCAACCCACAACCCACGTTTCGCCTATGTGTTCCGTCATACGATGTGAGGGGAGACGAGCCCATCGCCATGTCGGGCACAAATTCCTGACTCCGAGCTGATAACGAATAAAAAAATCCAATCCAATTTGCCCGACACGGAATTCGAACAAGAGACCTCAGCTTTGTAATCATACCGTAATACAACAACGCCACCTAGACAATCAGATTGTACTTCTAACAATATCTTAACTCACGCGTCTTAATCATTCAAAGAAATCCTAAACAATGGATTTATTGTGAGCTAATATGCATGTTAGTATGACAAATACTGAATTATAGACCGTGAATTATTGTGACTAATCGTGTACGAAGTTTAGTGAGTATAAGCAGAAATAACTTCAATTCACTGGTAGGTCTCTCATGTGTGAGAGGCTGCCTGGGTCTACCACCGCAATGTCTATTTCTCTCATCAAACAGCAGTGTAAATACGCTGCTGTGTTCCGGTTTGAAGGACATTCTAGCCAGTAACTGCTGGACATAATGAGACAACCTCATGTCTCAGGATGGCGAGCGCAGTGGAATGCCAAGCACTGCTTTGTAATTCATGGTGTTCGGTTGTGCTACTGTCCATGAGCGGTCGTATCGCTTATCATCAGAATGGCGGGCTCGTTTCGCCATTCACTGCAATATAAAATATCAAATTTACATATACAGGATTATTTAAAAAAACTGCACATTTTTTTTTGTTGAACTCTAGAAAATAATACTGAATAACATTCAAATTTTAAAGAAGAATATTCAAATTTAAACTAAATAAGTAATGTATTTGCATTTAAAAATATCCTAATTAATGTTCAAATTATACTCAATACCTAAAGGATTTGAACCCGCGACCACAGTGATCATGTTGGCAGCCGCGTCTGGTCTGTAACCGACAAGCCACCACGCACTTCATATAGGAATAGCCTACCACTCATTTGCAAGTAATTTGCAGGTCACGTGTATAGTTCACACCTTGAAGCCAAGAAGCCTTGCGAGCAACCGGCGGCTTTCTCACTAATTGATTTACAATAATGTAAAATATTTATATAGTCGACTAGCGGCCCCGCCCAGCTTCGCCCGGCTCCATATATTTTGCTCCACTCCACAGAAAAAAATACCCGAGAGTAAATGTTCCTCGTTTTTGCAACATTTTTGATTGCTGTTCCGCCCCTATTGGTCATGGCGTGATGTTATATACCCTATAGCCTTCTTCGATAAATGGACTATCCAAAATTACAAGTTTTTTCAATTCGGATCAGTAGTTTCTGAGATTAGCGCGATCAAACAAACTATCTGCCTTATTCATAGATATTTTTAAAACGTATTTTAGTTATCGAATGTTCCTTCACGATGTTTTCCTTCACCGTTATAGTGCGTAGTGATTGATTTTCGATACACATATGACTCGGAAAAGTCAGAGGTGTGCCCTGCGATTTGAACCCACGACCACCGTGAACGATGTCGGCTATGCTAACTAAGTTATGCAATGAACGAAATTTAAAGCAAAAATACTTATAAAATCGTTATTTTATTTATAAAAAATATGATACGTCACTGCGTAACACTGCGCAGTTCGTTGCGTAAATTTCAGTACACTATCGCGACAGATTCCATTCATGTATAATTAATATAATCTAAAGGATGTACAAGCGTAATTTAATGATAATCGATATTTTTGTTTACAGCTATAAAAATGATAAGCGCAGTCAATGAATTCCTTGACGACTTGCGGTGAGTTCAGTATATTGATTGCACGCTAAAGCAATTATACTAACAATTTTCCTCCATAACAAACTTGAAAACGTAACATGACCGTCCTAGGAACGTACTAGGAACGACTCAGACCGAAAAATAAACGTTGCTGATAACACTGCTCTGTCAACCGTCTATTTTTTGCCTGATACGGTCATGGTATGTCACGTTGGAGTATTCTAACGCTAAAAGGAAATATTAATTTACTAACAATGCACTTTTTAAAGCACGCTTGTTTTACTTTCGCTAGTTTAAAAATTTAAAATTTATGTTAATAACCGGAGCGGATATTGAGAACAAAATCAGAGCGCACTGTATGTGCCTACACCGCGGGCCCGAATATAGACCAATCAGATCAAAGATTTATTGACACGCCCACAGTTGACGCGCTCTGATTGGTTAGTTTTCTGCATCGATCCTTAGATAGGGTCTAAGATTGCTTATTAATTTTCCCGAAAGCTCAGTGTTTGCATGTCATGTGTCTTTTTTATCTTTAAGGATTATATTTGTATAACATTTCATAATGTTATTAAATCTAGTTACATTTTGTATTGACGTCACATTTTAAAAATAGCGCATGCAAATGTTGGGCCTGATTATCAATTGTCGGATGCATGTACATCAAATTAATTATGACTAAATATAATATGAAGCGCAGCGTGGGACGTCCACCCACTAGGTGGTCAGACGACCTGGTAAAGGTCGCGGGACGTCGCTGGATGCAGGCTGCCTCCAACAGGTCACTGTGGAAATCATTGGGAGAGGCCTATGTTCAGCAGTGGACTTCCTTTGGCTGATGGATTGATTGATTGGTTGAATATAAAAGTGATTCCGGGTCGGGCAGTGATATTGGATTTTTCTATTCATTATCAGCCCGGAGTCAGGCCCGATATGGTGACAGGCTCGTCCCTTATCAAGTCATGGGACGGAACGTACAAGGCAAAACGTTGGTGTCCTGGTAGCACCTCTGCCTACCCCTTCTGGGAAAAAGGAGTGAGTTTATGTTTGTATAAAAGTGATGTATTCAAAATATTTTGGGAATAAAAATGTCATTTTAACAGGCTACGTGGCGCAATTGGATGGACGCTGTGCAAAAAGATTCCACGGGTTCGATCCCCGCACCTAAACAATTTTTTGTGTGGCCTACAAGTATTTATTACGGGTAAGTGAGACCGAAAAGTCTCTCGTAGTTTCTGATACGTCACAAAACTTGTATCTAAATGTGGGGTCAGGACTATGTATGTGACTGTTGGGTGTATTTAATAATATTTTTCTCCAGTTTTGATACCTTTTTTATTGCTATGAATAGCGAGACGAGCATGCCACTCGCCTGATGGTAAGCGATACCACCGCTCTTAAGCAGTTGTAAAACCAAACACCACGAATTAGAAAGCATTGCTTGGAATTTCACTGCGCTCGCCATCCCGAGACATGAGATGTTAAGTCTCATTATGTCCAGTAGTTACTCTGGCTACAATGTCCTTCAAATACAAGTCAAGTTGCGAAGTGACTCATAAGAGTCCATGACGTATTCGTAACGTGTGGTCTCAGTTAAAGAAATTGAAAGTGATACAAAATAATTTTATGAACATCCACCATCGAAACGTGTGAGTCACAATGACTTGTAATGTGAGTCACAGAGCCCAAATGCGACGCACGTGCGGCATGGAGGCCATTTTGGCGGGGTTCACTCCTTGTGTACGTTGTACGTTGTATCCAATCCAATCCATCAGCCAAAGGAAGTCCACTGCTGAACATAGGCCTCTCCTAACGATTCTTGTATACTTGATGGTAATCATCTAGTAATTATTATATAGTCGTATTATATTGGTTTTTTGATTGGGTGTGGATGGCCAAATCCGAAATTACTAGGTATAGCGTAAAATGTGACTGCCTCGGTGGCGTAGTGGTACTACGGTACGATTGCAAAGCTGAGGTCTCGGGTTCGAATCCCGGGTCGGGCAAAGTGATATTGGATTTTTCTATTCATTATCAGCCCGGAGTCAGGAATTTGTGCCCGATATGGCGATAGGCTCGCCCCCTATCACATCGTGGGACGGAATATACAAGGCGAAACGTGGGTGTTCTGGTAGCACCTCTGCCTACCCCTTCTGGGAAAAAGGCGTGTGTTTATGTATGTATGTATGTATAGCGTAAAATGTTCAAATGAGTCAAAATACCGATTTTTATGAAAACTAAAACTGCATACTTGAATATTTGTGAAATATTTTTTTCTAGCGGGGAGTCGGACCCCTGATTTTGAAGAAAAAATACATGCCTATTAATAGACAATTTGATAATGTTTTTTTTAATTCTTAAGGGTTTTTTCACTAAATGAACTTGTCGCCCTGATAATGAAAATATATGTAAAAATAAACTTTAATTACTTATTAACTAAGGATTATTGACTAATATAACGCTCTGGCTATGTCCGTTTGGGGCTCCGTCAGAATACTGTTACAAGCTCCCAGATTGTATGTTTTAAGCCACAATGAGCCCGGATGCCGTCGTTACGGCCACATTCCACATCGATAATGTTTTTAATAAATAAATACACTCAACAGTCACATACATAGTCCTGACCACACATTAAGATCGAGTCTTGTGTCGTGTATCAGGAACTACGAGAGACGTTTAGGCCTCACAAACACCCAGACCCGAAACAAATACCTGTAGATCACACAAATATTTGTTTCGGTGCAGGGATCGAACCCACAGCCTCACGTTACACTTGTCGTCCAACCAACTGCGCTGGCTGGGTCAAAGATTTATCGACATCTCATTTGACATATTTTAATTGATCTTTCGGCATTGATCCTCAGATAAAGATCAAGATTACTTATTAATAACGGCAGTCGATAGGGGTCACGTGACTCACGATGAGTCACAGTGTAGTCGGTATCTACAAAGGTTTTTCTGATCATTAGAGAGTAGTCTTCCCAGCCATTAGGAGTAGTTAAAACGCGTTTAAATCGATTCTAAGAGTAAATATTACTTACTTTCAAGTAGTTATGGGGTATTTGAGACTTTAGAGACAAAGTAGTTGCAATGTAAAGTAAATAAATTTATACATATAATAAATTTGTAACCGATCGATGTCTGTACTTGAAGATAAATGAGAAAAACCGATATGGGGGACTATTAAAGTAATAGAACCCAAAACAATGATTTTTAGAATTTTTGTCTGTTTCTGCGGTTGTGCGCGATGAACTCAGAAACCGCTTAACGGATTTCGATGAAATTAAGTATGGACGTAGCCCATACTTCATACCCTGATTGCCATCTCGACCCGTTGCGTAGGACACGAGCAGTACAATTATATGCTACTGTAGAATGTTCTCGAACATTCGTCAACGAGTAATGTATGGACTTGTAATTAGAATCATTAGTAAACCGCTGGCGCTAAGTGCTTAGTAAACTTCGTGAAAATGCTACGTGACTTGCATAGCGACGGGTCGTTGGTTCAATTCGGCGACAGATTCCTATCCCGTGACTGGTGATTAAAGGTTTATATTTGATGTTCAAGGTGGTTGCGGGTTCAAATCCTAAGGCTATGCTATACTTTTCGGAGTCATGAGTATTGATAGTCAATCACCTCGCACTAGAACGGTGTAGGAAAACATCGTGAGGAAACCTGCATGCCATAGCGATTTGTAAGAATTTCTATGGTATGTAAAGTTCGCCAACTCGCATTAGGCCAGCGTGGTGGACTATATGACCTAACCCCTCTCAATCATACTCTCGATTTTCAAGAAGGGCCGTACCCTGCAGTGGGACGTATATGGGCTGATACAGATGCTTTGTCAAAAACAGGCCTATAACGATAGCACATAACTAGAGGCCACAATATGGCCTTGGGTGAAGGCAAAATTTACCTATTACGTATTCTGGGCATGTCAGAATGTGTTGCAGTCAAGCAAACAGACATTTTGTGAAATGTCTTATAAATATGTACTAGCAGCTCTGACGGTGTATGAGTCACATAAAGCTGTTGCAACCCTTTGTAATGTAGTATTTTATTGTGTCAGTTTGCATCGCACTTTAAGATATTTTTCAGACAAAATATATTTTTTCTGACTCGATCCTTTTTACTATAATTTGGCCAATTAAATGTTCTCGTGAATTGTCTGTTTTAATAAATATATTTTAGTTAGCCTTATCAAAATTTGTTCAGCAGTTTTTCAAGAGTAACTAATATCCATACATTCTCAAAAACTATTATAATATTAATATTGATTTTATATTTCTTCGTTTTGGGCTATCATAAATAAACCAATCTTTAAGTTTTTTAAGTGGTAGAGCGTTCTAGAAATCCGTCTAGACATTTTGCATAACGTCCAAATTCCACGCTACCCGCAACAATTTAAAAAATTAACACTTATCAAGTTTTGTAACAGGCGTCAATTAACTACGTTTACAATATATTGCGAAAATGTCCATTGTTTTTCTTTAATTCGGCTGATATAGTCTTGACAACTCCAAAAATGTAATTTTTAATACTCGTATCATCACGCGTTTTGTTTTTTTTTATTATTTTATTTTGGGGTTATTTCGCAAGTGTATGGCCAGAACCCTCGAAGAATTAATAGTTTTAAAGCGTAGTGCGTTGAGATACATTTTGGCTCGAGAATCGAGACTTCTAGCGTTGGGAAAAAGGCCTGTGAACAAAAAAATTGCTAACTTCGTGCGTTCCCACCAAGGAAACAATTTGTGGGACGAGTTTCTTGACAGCTTAAACGAAGATTTGACGAAGAACTTGAATGTTTATCAGTTGAAAGTGGACGAGGAGAGAAAGAGAAACATAAGGAGAGAGATAGCATGCGTACCCACGAACAATGTTAGATATTATAAATATAAGGCGAGATTTTGGTGAGTTATACGGACTTCAAGAAAATAATGTTCTTTATGCCACCTGTGTGTTTGTATGTCCGCGATTTTCTCCAAAGAAAATCATTTATATAATCCATAGAATGTTAAACATTGCCGACTGCCCCTGTGGCGTAGGTGTATAACGGTACGATTGGGAAGCTGAGGTCTCGGGTTCGAACCCCGTGTCGGGCGAAGGGATGATGGATTTTTCAATCCATTTTGTACTTACCACCCAAACACGATGATAGGAAAAAAAATCAGAAAAATTCCTCGCTATTTTTTGCATTAATTGCATTGTGTCTAAAGTCACTAAAACTACCACCTGGCTTCATTTTCGGTAGCAGTCTTGATATATCCTGTATAACAAAATATTAGTATCAGTATTAAAAAAAGTATAGTCTTTGAAAAATAACCCTTTAAATTATACAATGACAAGACATTACGCGAGCGAAGTCGCGGGCAAAATCTCACATGTGATAACCGTAAATCCTACGAAGAATCAAATCGCATTTGTGACGAAATTGTTAGTTTTCGTTTATCTATCCGCTGATATGATAGGCAATCATTGTGATTATATTGTGTGACTGAGCTGTCGTGTCGTGGTAAGGGAACATATTTTTTATATAATAGACATGAATCTATATATCTATATCTATATATCTATGCCCATATACGTCCCTCTGCAGGGCACGGGCCTCCTCTACAATCAAGAGTACGGTTGAGAGTAAGGCCATATAGTCCACGCTGGCCTTCTTGGTTTGCGGACTTTTACATACCATAGAAATTTATACAAATCGCTATGGTATGCAGGTTTTCTCACGATGTTTTCCTTCACCTTTATAGTGCGTGGTGATTGACTATCAATACACACATGACTCCGAATTTCGGAGGTGTGCCCTGGGATTTAAACCCGCGACCACCGTGAACATGTAGGCAGCCGCGTCTGGTCCGTTACCAACAGGCCACCGCGCACTTGAATGAATCTAAACAGATAAAAAAATACACCCAACAGTCGCATAGTCCTGGCCCCACACTAAGATCGAGTCTTGTGTCGTGTATCAGAAACTACGAGAGACTTTTCGGTCTCACCAACACCCAGACGCTTGGTATGTAAGAGTATGTTCGACAAATATTTGTGGGCCTCGCAAACATTTGTCTTAGTGCGGGGATCGAACCCGCGGTCACACGTTTCACAGCCGGCGTCTAACCGACTGCGCCACGGAGGCTGTCAATGTCGGAGATGTCGCGACTTTGCGTGTCCAAAGCTTGGTTTGTTTCGGGTCTGCGTGTTTGTGAGACTGACAAGTCTCTCGTAGTTTCTGATACAAGACTCGATCTTAATGTGCGGTCAGGACTATGTATGTGACTGTTGGGTGTATTTATTTATTTATCATTTAGATAAATAATATATTACCTCGAGATATATAAGCGGGAAACCCTAGGCTACAGAATATATATAAAAAAATTGTAATAAATATGTGTATGTCCTTTGTTATATGGATTTAAGAATAATTATAGACAGTCTCCGTGGCGCAGTTGGTTGGACGCTGCCTGTGAAACGAGAGGCCGCGGGTTCAATCCCCGCACCGAAACAAAAGTTTGTGTGAACCGCAAGTATTTGTTTCGGGTCTGGGTGTTTGTGAGACCGAAAAGTCTGTCGTAGTTTCTGATACGACACAAGACTCGATCTTAGTGTGGGGCAGGACTATGTATGTGACTGTTGGGTGTATTTATATAATTTTAAGATATTATAATGTTTAAAATGTTTATTAATTAAAATTTGCTGTACGTGCGTGGTGGCCTGTTGGTAACGGATCAGACGCGGCTGTCGAGTCGGTGGTCGCGGGTTCGAATCACACCTGACTTTTCGGAGCCATGTGTGTATTAGTCAAATAAAACTTTAACTTTAGACGAGTTATAACTTAAATTTTACTTAAAATATTTTTTGTCTGTTTCCAGTGGCGGCAAAATGACAGAAGCACCAGTGGTGACCGTCGAACAGGGACAACTGCAGGGCAAGGTGGTCAACAGTCCTTCGGGAAGGGCGTTCTATAGCTTCCAGGGCATCCCTTACGCGAAACCACCCCTAGGATCCCTCAGGTTTAAGGTAAATTCTACTTTAGTTGCATAATGCCTCGGTAGCGTAGTTTTTCAACGTTACGATTACAACGCTGAAGTCTTGAGTTCGAATCCCGGGTCGGGCAAAGTGATATTGGTTTTTCTATCCATATCGGCCCGGAGTCAGGAATTTGTGGACGGAACATACAAGGCGAAACGTGGGTGTTCTGATAGCACCTCTGCCCACCCCTTCTGGGAAAAAGGGCGAGCTTATCCACATATCGGCCACAAATTCCTGATTCCGGGCTGATAATTAATAGACAAATCTAATATCACATTGCCTGACCTGGGATTCGAACCCGAGACCTCAGCTTTGTAATGATACTGTAGCACAACTACGCCTAACTACTAGACAGTATTGGGTAAAGGGGTATTGGGCATCCGGCAATGCACTCTGCGCAAAGAAAAAATAAAACATTGACTGGTGGTAGGTCTCTCATATGTGAGAGGGCGCCTGGGTAGGTACCACCGCAATGTCTATTTCTTTCGCCAAACAGCAATGTAAAAGTATGTTGTGTTCCGGTTTGAAGGACATTGTAGCCAGAGTAACTGCTGGACATAATGAGACGTAACACCCTATGTCTCAGGATGGCGAGCGCAGTGGAATGCCAAACATTGCTTTGTAATTCATGTTGTTTGGTTTTGCTACTGTCCATGAGCGGTCGTATCGCTTACCATCAGGCGAATGGCATGCTCGTCTCGCTGTTCATTGCAATAAAAAAAAATACTTACTAACCCAAAATACGTGACCAGAATATAGACTTGCGTTTTTTACCTCAAATATATGCATAAATGTAATATTCGTAATCTTAGAGTAAACAATATCTAGAGGGAGCGCATGGACACGTTAAACTTGAAACGTAGATAAAAATGGCGGTGCCGGGCCATCTTTTTCTGCCCTCCTATTGGCTGACATTTGACAGTGCTGGAATACGCACGAATTATTTAAAAAATAAATTGTTTGGTGCTATTGAATTCGCTGTCGTACAAGTTGTACTTGTCGCTGGATGCAGGCTGCCTCCAACAGCTCACTGTGGAAATCATTGGGAGAGGCCTATGTTCAGCAGTGGACTTCCTTTGGCTGATGGATGGATGGATGGATTAAATTCTATTCAAAATCGTTTTGGCCGGATAGCTAAATATAATTCGATTACCAACGGAATTTATAGCAATAAATATATTTATTTTATAGCAATTTGTTGTGAAATAATAAGCTCAATTTCACTAATAGCAGTGCTACCGACATGACGAACAAAATGTACGTTTTTGAAGACGCAAATATAGCAGCGCTCCCTGTAGATATTATACAGGGTATATTAAGACTGCTACCGAAAACGAAGTTAGGTGGTAGTTTTAGTGACTACACGCACGATGCAACTAAACATTTTCAAAAAAAAGCGACGATATTTTTTGTAATGTTTTAAATATTGTGTTTAGGTGGTAAATCCATAGTTTTTGCAAAAAATATAATTTAAAGCCTTGTGTACTATAGTATAGCGTCTTTAAAAATAAAAGGGTTTACATTATTTTTTTAGGAAAATGTATGTATTTACCAGCCAAATAAATACAATGATAGGAAAAAATTACAAAAAAAATCGTCGCATTTTTTTGCAAAAAATTTAGTTGCATTGTGTCCGTAGTCACTAAAACTACCACCTGGCTTCGTTTTCGGTAGCAGTCTTGATATACCCTGTATACTCTAAGCTCGTAATATTTAGACAAAAAATTACATCTGCACTTCGTATGCATCATACAAAGTACGCCGACTTGATCTCACAGCGTATCTCGAATAGATAAGATAAGATAGCGCGCGAAACCGACATCTCGTAACGTTATGTAACTCGTACGTGTTTTGAATAAGGAAAAAATCTTATTAGGCTTTAGAGTAGGGAAAAATGTTATAAAACGTATGAAGCTATGGATTATGAGAAAGTACTTCAATCTGCGGTTTAAATGGAGAATTAGACACCAGATTTTTATACAGCATAAGTCTGGCAAACGAGCAAGCAGGTCACTTCATGGTAAGTGATCACTGCTGCCCATGAACATCCACAAAGCTGGGATCATGGATGTGTTGTCGCTTGTCGGGCCATCAGATCTGGAGGGGAGCGATAAGGAAAAAGGATAGGAAGAGGAAAGGGGGCATTGAATTGTTACAAAAGTAGTATATAACACGAAAATCTATTTGGTACTGAATGAATAATTCCTAATGGTTCGAAAATTAACTACAAAGTTGTTATTTTTTACAATAATAGTTCAGGTAATTAAAGTTTATATATATATATATATATATATATATATATATATATGAGTATCCACCGTTGATAAATATACTTATCATTTTCATTTCCATGTTTCTTTCTCAGTTAAAGCCGGTCTAGTTAAATAAGGAGTCACAATTGTATAGACGATAGATGAACACCTCTTGTTGATACTCTATCTGCACTGCGTTTACCATCAAGCATTGTATAATTCATCAAATTTCTATTGGCGGGTGGCGAAATATGGAACTACAATTAAAATTTTAAAAATATTTAACGCATTGTTTGAGTTATTTTTTCATACAAACAAGAAGCATTTATACTTGTAATCTAATGATATTATAATGTCGAATTTAATATAATGTGAAGAAAGAAAAACTGTTCCTAATATTTTGACAACAGCATTACAACAACGCATTCGGACGCCAAAAAATCGTACACAATCTAGTCACTTTGACGTGCCAGTACAAAAATACGCAATGAATAAGCGTTTTTTTTAATTACAGGCCCCTCAACCTCCAGAACCATGGGAGGGAGTCAGGGACGCGACTTCAGAAGGAAACGTGAGTGCCCAAGTAGACCATACATTCGGCGGCGTATATGTAGGCGATGAGAACTGCCTATTCCTCAATGTATACACCCCTAACCTAGACGGTGAATTCCTCCCAGTACTCTTTTGGGTCCATGGAGGGGGATTGAGGTGGGGCTCCGGCAACAGCAGTTTATACGGCCCCGATTATCTCGTAGACAAAGACGTTGTTGTAGTGACTATCAACTACAGATGTGGACCCTTGGGTTTCCTGTGCCTAAACACCCCGGAGGTACCAGGAAACGCTGGCTTGAAAGACCAGATCCAGGCCCTTAGGTGGGTGAAGGAGAACATCCATAAATTTGGAGGCAACTCTGGTAACATTACTGTCTTTGGTGAAAGTGCTGGTGGGGTTTCAACAGCCATTCTCGCAGCGAGCCCGCTGTCCAAAAACTTGATCAGCAAAGCCATAATGCAGTCAGGATGTGGTCTTCACAAATGGGGATTCCAAGACGATCCAATAAGATGCGCCAAATCCTTAGCCAGTCACTTAGGTTGTGATGCGGATGATGTTGACGAAATTCTGGAGTTTCTGACATCAACACCTACCAAAGATCTTGTTGAGGCATACGAGAAGGTGAACCCAGTGGGAAATTTCATCGAAGGCCAACCTGAATTCATGTGTGTTATAGAGAAAGAATTTCCTGGAGTTGAATCAGTTATATCCGAAGCTTTTATAGATATTTTGACATCCGGAAGGGTTGCCAACGTGCCCATAATGATTGGTGTTACCGCTCTAGAATTAGGCATGGATATACACGCTGATGATTTGCAGTCATACATTCCAGCAGATTTGAAGATCGAGAGGAACTCACCAGAATCTCTGGCGATTGCTGAACAGCTCAAAGAGTTGTACCTTAAAGGCCATTCCAAGAGTGCTGAAAACATCTACGAGCAGTTCCAACTATTATCAGACAAGTTTTTCAACATAGACGTGCACAGATACGTCAAATATTTGGTCCAAGTCACCAACAAACCGGTATACTACTACAGGTTTGACTATGTAGGCGAATTGAACTTGAAGCAAGCGATGTTCAATCAGCTTGGACTTAATTACGCCGTGCACATGGACGAGCTGGGTTATCTGTTCAAGAATGATTACCAGAGGGACGTGGAGCCTACTCCTCAGGATGTGAAGACTAGGGAGAGGATGGTCAGGCTGTGGACCAACTTCGCTAAGAGCGGGTGAGTGGATTTCTTTATTGCTTGTATTAAAGTTGTGCTAACTAGCTGATGGTAAACGGTCACCGCTCATGGACTTCAATGCTCCGAGATTGCATTGTCACGTAGCTAAATAATAACATAGTATAAAACAAAGTTGCTTTCCGCCGTCTGTCTGTACCCATGTACTCTTAGATCTATAAAACTACGCAACATGTTTCGATGTGTTTTTTTTTGAAGATAGAGTGGTTCAACAGAAAGGTTTATATGTATAATACAAATTACATATATAGGATGTCCTCGTTTCTACGAAAAATAACGTGTGTCTGGTGTGGTATGAATAAAAAATCATCTGTACCCAAGCGAAGCTGGGACGGGTCGCTAGTAATAAATAAACTCAACAGTCACATACATAGCCCTGACCCCACACTAAGATACGAGACTGGTGTCTCGTGTCAGAAACTTACACAGATTTTTCGGTCTGTGTTTCACTCAAACATATGTCTCGGTGCGTGGATGATAGAGGCCTCTCATTTCACAGCCGGCGTCTAACCTACTGCGTCACAGAGGCTGTAGAATATAAATATACGTCTTATGTTTGAATGGGTGGGTGGGTCCGGCAAACTAGCAAACAGGTCATCTGATAGTAGGTAATCACTGCCGCCCATAAACATTGACAACCCTGGATCGCGGATGTGTTGCCGGCCCGATTGGGAGGGGAGCGGGAAGGAAAAGGATAGAAAGAGGAATGGGGTATTAAAATAATTTTTTTTTATTATTTTTCCAGGAACCCAACGCCAGACGAGAACCACTACCTGACGACCACGTGGTTGCCGGTAACCAAAGACACTCTATACTACCTAAACATCGGCGCGGAGCTGTCCCTAGGAACCAACCCAGACAAGGACAAAATGGACTTCTGGGACGATCTATACAACAAACACTTTAAAATCTGGGACCATCCCAAGACGAACACTCTGGAAGCTCCAAGAAAGTCCGAAACAGAGATCGTTTCGGTTGTAGAAACGGTGGTTGTCACCAGTGAGATAGTAGAGGTTCCTGATACACCCACACCGTCTCCCGAAGTGGTGGAAGAACCACCTGAAATCCCTGATGTGCCGGCTCCGATCGAAACGGTTGAAGATGTGGTGGTAGCTGATGAACCAGTCGTGGTAGCTGAAGAGCCTGCGGTGGTTGCTGAAGAACCAGTGGAGGAACCAGAACCGGAACCAGTCGTACCGGAGACCGTAGATGCTGTGGAGCCAGCGAAACCCATAGATGTTCACGTAAATGGGGTTGATAAGAAACCTAGGACATCCAATGAGATAAAAATGGTGCAGAATTCTAATGGAGTTCCTAAGGATGTGATCAGAGCTAATGATCCACCAGAAGACGATCTACCCAAGAATATAGGTGTTAATAAATTTGTTAACTTCTTCGAGTCACTCGGAGGGAAGAAATAGGAAGATTATGGATCGTGCGAGACGTAAATAGAATTATTAACAGGCTTAAACAGTAAGTGTACATTGATAATTCAACTACTTGTAATTTAACAAAAAAATATTGCTAAAATCAATTTGGATTTATGAAACTTTAGATGGTGGAAAATTGTTTAACTGCAACAAAATCGATGAGAATCAATCATATTTGAAATTTAATCAAGTTTAATATAGTTAAGAATAAATCATTTATATTAAATAAGAAAATAATGTATCCTATATGAATGTAGTATAAATTAATTATGTCCACCATTTTGTATATAACAATTTCGATATTTGCAATTTTTTGTCTCGCATGGTCGATGTGTGTGAAAGAAAAAACTTTGCATATGTGAGTTGTCAAAGGCAATTTAGTAGGTCAATGGATAATATAAAATATTATTTTATTCTCTAAAACTATACGGTATATACAAAAAAAGGATTGGCGTATAGCGAAATTTATAACTACAAATAAAATTTAAAAACGTCTATGTAACTCATTGTTTGAAATGCCTATGATATTACTGCCTCGGTGGCGCTGTTGTACTACGGTATGATTGCAAAGCTGAGGTCTTGGATTCGAATCCCAGGTCGGGGAATGTGGTATTGGACTTGTCTATTCATTATTAGCCCGTAGTAAGGAATTTGTGCCCGATATGGCGATAGGCTCGCCCCGTATCATATCATGGGACAACACACTAGGCGAAACGTGGGTGTCTTGGTTACACCTCTGCCAACCCCTTCTGGGAAAAAGGCGTGAGTTTACGTTTAGAATATACACAAGATACGTTTATACTCGTAATCTAATATTAACATGTTCAATGTAATAAAATTTAAATTGAGATAAACTATTTTAAGTGTTTTGAAAACAACGTATTCGGGCGCTAGAAAATCGTACACGATATAGACTAAAGCTTTACACGGGGAGAGTTTCTCGCCTCAAAGATACGATTATCGTAAGGATTTTAAAATAGTTGCATCGTGTAAACACTGTCAGAACACGATAATCTATGGCGGTTATGTCATGCGATAATCGCATACGATTCTCGCCGCGAGACACTCCCCGTGTAAATGGAGCTTAAAGTTGACTTTACAAATCCTTTGACAACTCTCAAATGCGAAGTGAAATATTCCTTGTAAATTTTTGAGGGTACATTCCCAATAATTTAACTTTACATATTTATTTGCATTTCATTCATCGAATAATTTAGTCATTCCAATTTATGAGTGATGTAGTTATTTTAAAAATGTTTTTAAGTGTTGAAAATTAATTTTCGACGCAAAGTCTTGGTCTGTTTTTGATTTGACGAATTTTATACAAGGCATAATATTTTTCATGGCATGGCACCACTAAAATGAACCTTAGTCAACCGTATTAACCATGAATTACACGCCATAGAAATTATTCGACAAAATTGGCTGTAGTTAAAAACTATTACAATTTAGTTTCAAAATGGCCGCCGCAAGTAAATAAGTAAAATAATTACATCACATTTTTCTTGTCAATTAGTATTGATTATTTTAGATGGTAAAAACTTATTTTAGTTATTCAGAAAACATTTACTGCCTTATCCATAGACAGTTTTAAAACCTATTTTATCTATCGAATGTTTTGTCTTCTACGCTCAAATTGAATTCTAAAGTTGTTCGAAAGAGACGTAACATTTGATAACTAAAATAGGTTTTAAAAGTGTCTATGAATAAGGCCGTTCGACTGTTATTACATTCATTGTCTTCCTTAAGGACCTCTTGGGTAAAGTTTTAAATATATATTCCTTTGTGGCTCCAAAATACACAAAAACTCGCCAAAATGCAGGACTTCATGTAATGCATTATTAATGACATTCAAATAAAAAGAAAGACAAAAATTATAGAAAATGATACATAAAAAACAATATATTAATTTGCATATGTCATAATAATTCTAAAGAAATCGTTTTTTTTTTGTTATGAATTATTTAACTGGGGGTAGTAATGATTTTCAATGCGTTTCGTTTAATCAATTTTGCATTTGGTTTCAGATATCCGTTAAATTGGCATCAGTTTTGTTTTAAATTTTAATCAATATTTTTCTTGCACTTAAAGAATTATTGGTTTCTAATAAAATGTGTAAGGGACTTGTCATTTTTGTACCCATACTTAGAGTATTTATAATGTAGAGGGAGCGTTGTCACACATTCGCGTCTTCAAAAACGTAGATATTTTCTTGTTCGTAATTTTGGTAGCACTGCTATATTACTGAAAATTGAAATAATTATTTAACAGCAAATTTCTACACATTCCGTTGGTAACCGAAATTAAATTTAATCATCAGTCTAAAACGAGTTAGAGTGGAATTTAATAACACTATTTTTTAATATTTTCTTTTTCAAATAATTCGTGTATGTTCGACAACCTGTCAAATGTCAGCCAATAGGAGGGCAGAAAAAGGTGGCCCGGCACCGCCATTTTTATCTACGTTTTTGAAGTATCAGCGCTCCCTCCATATTATGAATATTCTAAGCCGCCATATTTATTTTTGGCGCGAAACGTGCGTCCAAAATGGCGACCAGGAGGTTCATCCTAATGTGAATATTAGGTATTCAAAAAATAATATACAGTATATAATTTTTGTGCCAATATTTTCTAGTTATTAATATTTCCATCGTATTAGACGTTTAAGAGTATATTTTTATATCAATTATTATGAATAAATAAAATATTATTGTAAGTATAGGTTTGGTTTCATTTTACCTAATTTTTCGTGAGATAAATTCTATAGAATTGTTAACTAGGTGTCTGATCATTGAAGCATTAAGCTGGAAAAGAGGAATGCCTATTTTTCGTAGTATTTTGTTAAAGAAAGGACAGTTACAATGGGGTTCTTTGTGGCTTATTTCAGAATAAGGGTTGCAACTACCATCAGAAAAACACATTAAACATGATGCCATTGTCTTAAAGGGAAGAAAAAATAAGAAACAGCAGTTTGTCCTTGTAGCCCAGGACTGGGTATTCCCTTTGCGCGCGTACCAGTTACATAGGAACAGTAGAGCGAGAGGCCGATTTGAGATTGCCGGATGCCTAATACCCCTTTCCTCTTCCCATCCTTTTTCCTCCCCGCTCCCCTCCCGATCTGATGGTCCGGCACCACATCCATGATCCAAGCGAGGTGGATGTTCACGGGCTGCAGTAATCACTTACTATCAGGTGACCTGTTTGCTCGTTTTTCGGCCCTATTGTATAAAATATAAAATGTAATTTTAGTATTTTGTTTTTTTTTATCTATCGTCAAATCCCAGGGCACACCTCTGACTTTTCGGAGTCATGTGTGTATTGATAGTCAATCACCACGCACTATAACGGTGAAGGAAAACATCGTGAGGAAACCTGCATACCATAGCGATTTGCAAGAATTCCTATGGTATGTAAAGTCCGCCAATCCGCACTAGGCCAGCGTGGTGGACTATATGGCCTAACCACTCTCGATTTTTGAGGGGGCTCGTGCCCTGCAGTGGGACTTATCTGGGCTGATACAGTGTCTATCGTCGCGTTTAGGCGGTAAATACCACAAATTACATCGTTTTTGCTAAAATAATAATGAACACCCTTTATATTAAAATACGTAATGATACGCAAGGGTATTAATTATTATTTTAGCAAAAACTAGATGTGTAGTGTATACTCACACAAATAAGAATAAAGTTGATTTTTTGTTGCCTTGTGTCTGTATTTACTAAAACTGTCGTCGTCTTCGCTCATAGTCAGATACACCCTGTATAAGTCCATGATTTGTAGAGGAGGTTCGTGCCCTGCAGTAGGACGTTAATGGGCTAGTTATGTTATTTAAACCACATATTGACTTGTAATTTACTAAATTTCCCGTAGAATTGACAAAACAATAAAACATTCCTGTTATTAATAACTAACAGGATAATTATTTAAAAACTGTAATACATGATTAATGTGCACAGTGAATGCCAATTCAGTAGTTTAAACTCGCTTTTTCTTATTTTGTTGGTCAAACGGGCTGACTAAGAAGATTGCCCCGCCAGCACACCCGCCACTGCAACTCCTGTAAGCCAGGATCAACAGCACGCATTGTAATGACACCGAGCATTGAAGCTCAGCGTCTTCGGGAATGTCTAACTTGTCTTTAACCCGCAACGAAATCAATACTGGCTTTCTGGCTGTAGGTAAAGACTTATTCAGACTTCGGATAAAGATCTGAGGTTATTTATCTGGTCCATTGTTTTGTCGCCCGCTTTGCTACGGAAGGTAGTGGACAAAAATATTTCCAGCTTTTAATTTAACTTTATGATTGATTTCGGAGTCAAGAATTTGTACCTGATATGGCGATAGGCTCGCCCCCTATCACATCGTGGGACAGAACACAACGCAAAACGTGCGTGTCGTGGTTGCATCTCTACCTACCACAGGAACAAGGCGTCATGTTTATGTATGTGTGTAAAAATATACCAATGAACATTCATTTTGAATCCAAGTTGCACTACTGGCTTGAAATCAACTGTGGTGTATCTAACAAGGATAAATAACAAAGAATGTGTCAGTTGGAGCGTGATACTTGTGTCGCCATGTCGTGCTCTAGAGTTTTAATCCTGTGTGTGGTCCTACAAGTATACGCTGATTGTAAGTTCTATATGTATATAAATATTAATTAGTGGCGTAGTTGTACCATGGTACCTCGGGTTCGAATCCCGGGTCGGGCAAAGTGATATTGGATTTTCCTATTCATTATCAGCCCGGAGTCGGGAATTTGTGCCCGATATGGCGATAGACTCGCCCGTTACATCCTGGAACGGAGCAGACAAGGCGAAAGGTGGGTGTCCTGGTTACTACCAGAACCTCTGCCTACCCCTTCTGAATAAAGCCGTGAATTTATGTATGTTTACCGACAAGCGAAGCGACGGCCGTCCGCCTATAAGGACAGACGACTTAAGTTTGCTGGAAATCGTTGGATTCTTGCTTCCAACAGGTCGATGTGGAGATCCTTGGGGGAGGCCTGGGTTCAGCAGTGGACTTCCTGTGGTTGAGGAGAATGAAAAAATCTAGTTTAACCAGTAATCCTATGTGGAAGTACTACGCTGTTGATAGCCATGACTCAGCATGAATGGGCAGGCTCGTCCGGGGTGGTACAACTGTCTCACAGGAGATCGACGTGAAGCGACAGATTTCCTGTCGCGTGTCGTTCGGTGACTGAGACTGCCGGATGCCCAATACCCCTTTCCTCTTCCCATCCTTTTTCCTTCCTGCTCCGCTCCTGATCTGATGGGCAACACATCCATGATCCAGCGTTGTGGATGTTCATGTGCAGTGATCACTTACCATCAGATGATCTGTTTGCTCGTTAGCCAGACCGATGTAATAAAATAAAAATATACCCCTGTCTCACTGAAAATCAGCAGTAATAACTTTGCTGTAGCGTTTTCTTCTGTGAGTGAGATTGCCGGAGACCCTAAAGATGGTGTTAGGTTTTTACATCATCATTCCGTATTGACTAATATACAAACACAATGCTACTGCCTTGGTGGCGTGCTTGTACTATGGTATGATTATAATGCCGAGGTCTCGGGTTCGAATCCCGGGTCGGGCAAAGTGATATTTGATTTTTCTATTAATTATCAGCCCGAAGGTAAACAGTTATGCTGGATATGGCGATAGGCTCGCTACCTATCAAATGGGACGCAACACACCAGGCTAAAGGACACCCAGTCCTGGAAGCACCTCTGCCTACCCCTGCTGGGAAAAGGCGGGAGTTTATGTATGTACGTATGTACTACACAATGTAGGAAAACCGGTTATTCGAGTCGCATTCCTGAATCAAGTTTTGTAATACATGGCATTTCTGACGCAACAATTTAAATTCATTTTTATTTAGTAATAAGAATTTTGACACAGCCAATTCATGCGTGAAATTTCACATTTATGGTGATAGTGGAATATATGGTCTAAGAACAGAGGCGGATTATCTCTAAGGCAAACTAGGCACGTGCCTAGGGGTTCGAGGTTAGGGGCGCGCACCATTTCAGATATCTTTCTTTCATGCAAAACCATCGAATGCTATAATTATGATACTTATGAGAAACATCATCTGCGTCTAATAATTTGCGTTATAACATGGTGTATTTCACTCATTCACAACATAGTACAATCACCAAATATGCAATAAGACAATTCCTCGTTCTATCGAAGTTAGTATTTTTTAAGTATGGCTAGAGGGGCGCTTTGAGGTGCTTGTCTAGGGCGCTCTCAACATTTATTCCGCCTGTGTCTAACCCCTCTCAATCGTGCTCTAGATGGCAGAGGAGGCCCGTGCCCTGCAGTGGGACGTGTATGGGCTGATACAGATACCCATACACTCCTGGGGTCGGAGTTTCCCTGTTTCCTGATGGTACCTACCCTAAAAAATAATACCTACTTGGCGTATACTACGCGACAGATCGAGATGGCAATTGGGGTATGAGGTGACGCGCGGGGGAGGTGAGGTATTTGTTTCAGGCCTTGGTGAGACCGAAAAGTCTCTCGTATCCTGATACCCACGACACAACTTCGGTCTTAGTGTGGGGTCAGGACTGTAGGTGATTGTTGGGTGTATTTATTTATTTCTTGTTCCATGCGCACTGTGTTTCTCATTAAGCATTGTGGTCACTGTCATAGAAGAATGGGAAGTTACAGCTGAACCCAGGTCTTCCCAGAGATCTCCACTGTTCGAAGTGATGCATTAGCACATAAACACATAGTACATAAACTTACGTCTTTTTCTCAGAAGTGGTAGGCAGAGGTGCTGCCAGGACACCCACGTGTCGCCTTGTGTGTTCCGTCCCACAATGTGATAGAGAGAGGATCACCACACCGGGCACCAATTCCTGACTCTGGGCTAATAATGAACCGAAAAACCCAATATGACTGTCCGACCCGGGATTCCAACCCGAGACCTTAGCGTTGTTATCGTACCACAGTACAACTACGCCACTGAGGGCTGAGGCAGTATTTTTATTTATCAATTTTATTTGATTTTACACAACATCGGTTACAATCTTGAAGCCGTTACAATAATTACAAATAGGTGTCTTAACT
The DNA here is from genome assembly GCA_033459515.1 of Theretra japonica. NCBI lineage: Eukaryota > Metazoa > Arthropoda > Insecta > Lepidoptera > Sphingidae > Theretra > Theretra japonica. The sequence goes on from CM065952.1 coordinate 1,951,302, forward strand.
TAATTATAATACAAAACTTGTGTTTCACGAAGAATAATTTCGAGACCGATTTAAATTCCGAGACGAGAATATAAACAATTATTTTAAACTAGTAAAATTACGAGTATATATTACATTTATAAAAAGAAATACAAAACAAGTACAAATTAAAATTTAATTCATTATGATATTTTCGTTATATTGCCATTAAACAAGACTGTAGAGGATTTTTTGTTTGCAAGCTCATTATATTGCTCATTATATGTAGTATGCATTTAGGAACTGCACCCTTATACACACACATACACTCTCTCTCTTCAGCCACAGGAAGCCCACTGCTGAACGTAAGCCTCCCCTAGGGATCTTCACTTCATCCATCAGCCAAAGGAACTCCACTGCTGAACATAGGCCTCTCCTAATGATTTCCACAGTGACCTGTTGGAGGCAGCCTGCATCCAGCGACGTCCCGCGACCTTTACCAGGTCGTCTGACCACCTAGTGGGTGGACGTCCCACGCTTCGTGGCCTCCATTCGAGAACTTTTTGGCCCCATCGGCCATAAGTTCTCGGTGCTATGTGCCCCGCCCATTGCCACTTCACTTCACTTCACTTCAGGGATCTTCACTTGAACTTTACTAATTCAGCGATTTTTTCAGCCGGATTACAGATTACATTGAATTTTAAAGATGATACTGTAGACGGAGCATCCTATCTCATTTGTGTTAATAACACAAAGCATGTCTTGAGGGAAGCTGACGATACAAAGATGGTTATAATTAAATCAACTTATATTTTGAGACATGAGTAAGTACAGTCTATGCTTTACGTATAATAAATTGGCAACTGATCGATATCTGTACACGGAAGATAAATGAGAAAAACTAATATGGGGGGACTTTATTAACGTAACAGAACCCAAAACAAATTATTAGAATTGTTGCTGTTTATCTGTGCGATTGTACGCGATGAACTTACTTTTTATTCTGAAAATGTAGTGTTCCCGTGGGATGAGGAAGGATATCTGATATATTTATTATTTTTTATACTCAATGGGATGGGATGGATGGTACCTACATGGCTTGAGTGAGAACGAGACGGGATAAGGCGGGAAATAACAGGACGGGACGGGAAATTTCAAATGAAATTAATCATGTAGACGAAGTTTACGGGCTAAAGATAGTTTATAATAAAACATTAAAATATGGTAGAGCCACGCTGTTGTCAGTCATGACTCAGCATGACTGGGCAGGCTCGTTAGCGGTACCACTGTCTCAGAGAAGATAGACGTGAAGTGGCATCTTTGCTGCCGCGTTTCGTTCGGTGAGTGAGATTGCCGGATGCCCAATACCCATTTTATCTTCCCATTCATTTTCCTTCCCGCTCCCGTCCCGATTTGATGGGCTGAGAATACAATTATGACTCAAACTTTGTGGATTTCATGGGCGGTAGTGATCACTTACCATCAGGTGGCCTGATTGCTCGTTTGCCGGACCTATGCAATAAAATAAAAATATACGTCTATCTCACTGAAAATCGGCAGTAAAACTTTGCTGTAGCATTTCGTTCGGTGAGTGAGATTGCCGGAGACCCTAAAGCTAGCTAGGTTTTTACATCTTCACTTCGTATTGACTACTATACATAAACAATGCTACAGCCTAGGTGCCGCACTTGTACTATGGTTTAAATTTGCCGGAGCTATGCAATAAAAACAAATAGACGAAGCGGTGTACCTACAGTACAGCCGGCGAGTGATGGTCGGCCTGAAGTTCGCGCAAATGAATTTCCTTTTGTTTTGTTGTCGCTATTATAATATAGTATTTTATGAAAACATTTACAATATTTGGTTCTTTAAAACAAGTGTATTTTTGTCTGTCAATTATTGTATTTAAGTATTTTCTTCCTGAGTTTACGTGCGCAAACATTATTCTGTGGCTATGTTCACGGCGGCCATGACTTGTCGGCCGTACTGTACACAGACAGCCTCACATAATCGAGTGACTTTTCGTTGAGTAAATTGTTGTTCTTGTTTTAGCTGTTACAGTTCAAAAGACGAGACACAGAAGCTGATTACTAAACGCTTTGACAAAAGCGGGGAGAAGATGTATACAACGGATGTGAGTCATCATTTATTTATTAAACTTATACATTTATGGTGGTCGCGGGTTCAGAACCCAAGGTACACCAATACAAGGTACACACTGACTTCGAAGTCATGTGTGTATTGATCAATCACCACGCGCTATAACGGTGAAGGAAAACATCGTGAGGAAACCTGCATACCATAGCGATTTGTATAAATTTCTATGGTATGTAAAAGTCCGCCAACCCGCACTAGCCCAACAGGGTGGACTATATGGTCTAACCACTCTCAATCATACTCTCAATTGTAGAGGAGGCCTGTGTATGTACGTGTTCAATTGTAGAGGAGGCCTGTGCCTTGCAGTGGGACGTGTATGTACAGAATGTTTTGACGATTCAATTTGATCTTTCTTCATTTCAGGTAACCAGTCCATCCGAGGCTGAATATATATGCTATTTTCTATTAAACAGAGGCAACAGGATAATAGAGCCTGTGTATCGTGACGCGGATGGGGAGACGTACACAAAAGTCGTATGCTCATTTGAAATAGCTCTCAAATATTGGAGTGAGTTTTATCTTCAGGTATTTTGTATGATCGACTACCGGCCCGGCTTCTTATTGCGATGAACAGCGAGACGAGCATGCCATTCGCCTGATGGTAAGCGATACGACCGCTCATGGACAGTATTGTATTGTATTGTATTGTATCAGCCCATATACGACCCACTGCAGGGCACGGGCCTCCTCTACAATCGAGAGTACGATTGAGAGTGGTTAGGCCATATAGTCCACCACGCTGGCCTAGTGCGGGTTGGCGGACTTACATACCGTAGAAATTCTTTAAAATCGCTACGGTATGCAGGTTTCCTCCCGATGTTTTCCTTCACCGTTAAAGTGCGTGGTGATTGACTATTAATACACACATAACTCCGAAAAGTCAGAGGTGTGCCCTGGGATTTGAACCCGCGACCACCGTGATGTAGGCAGTCGAGTCTGGACCGATACCACGAGGCCACCACGCACTTCAGTATTCAGTATGGACAGTAGCAAAACAAAACACCATGAATTACAAAGCAATGTTTGGAATTCTAATGCGCTCACCATCCCGAGACATAAGGTGTTAAGTCTCATTATGTCCAGTAGTTACTCTGGCCACAATGTCCTTCAAGCCGGAACACAACAACGCATTTACACTGCTGATTGGCGGAAGAAATAGACATTCCGGTAGTAACTACCCAGGCGGCCTCTCACATATGAAAGACCTACCACCAGCATTCGTTCGAGTGCAGGGGGGTCACTCTATGATCAGAAACGAAACTCGAATGTACGGACGTCGTACATAAACCTGAAAGAATATGCCTAGGTACTCCAAAAAATGTTCGAATCCACTATCGTACGTCCTAACTATAGACTTAGTTCGGAGTGAATGATAAGTGGTATATAGAATAGTGTCGACTTTTAGAAGTAGAAAACTTGTTACTTACTTCAGAGTTCAGACGTCGTACGTCTGAACATTTGAGTTTCGTTTCGTAACCCCCAGACACTTTTTACGAGGAAACAGTTTTTGCAACATTTCTCATTAATGCTCCGCTCACATTGGTCATAGCGTGATATTATAGCGTATCTTGGGGATCCATGAAGGAGGTCTATGTTCAACAATGGATTTCTTGTGGCTGAAGAGAGAGAGATAGTCATAATTCATATATAATTGTCAATTGGCAACTGAATAATATTCGGACCGATCTAAGTGTTTATCTCAAAAAGTCCTTTCTGATACAACATAACTAAGTTTCTTGATGTGGAGTAATGAGTACCAGCCTTATTCACAGTCACAGTCCCTTTCGAACGACTTGTGAATTCAGTTTGAGCGAAGAAGACAAAACCGTCGATAACTAAAATAGGTTTTAAAACTGTCTATGAATAAGGCCGTTCGGTTTGTGTATAACTCTTTGGTGTATTTGTTTTTCAGAGAGTTTAAAAGTATATATTAACGGGAGATACTTGGACGTCAGTTCAGGAGTTTTGTCAAGTGGAGCTGATTATGAATACATTTACAATTATGTTACAAACGAATTTGTCGATGTTGAATGCAAGAAGCCAGATGTAAACGGAACAATGGAATTCACATATTACTCTATACATAGTAAGTATAAATAATAATAAATACACCCAACAGTCACATACATAGTCCTGACCCCACATTAAGATCAATTAAGTCTTGTGTCGTGTATCAGACACTACGAGAGACTTTTCGGTCTCACACACACCCAGACCCGTGACAAATACTTGTGGGCCTCACAAACATTTGTCTCGGTGCGGGGATCGAACCCGCGGCCTTTCGTTTCACAGCCGGCGTTTAACCAACTGCGCCACAGAGGCTATTAAATTTCAAAGTATGTTTATTAAACTAGAATCACGCTATGTACAGGTTGATATTGACATATATGTTAATATAAGTGTTTCTAATCACCCCAGATGACATTGTACAAAGCTTCAAAAAATCCGAGATGACTTTTTGTCAAAAAACGTGTTTTTAGTTTTCACTATTTTTGGTCACCCCGTATAGATTCGTATTTTTACCGCTCAACTGAATTTTGGTTTGGTTCGGGAACTTACCTGAGCCGTAAAAATAATCGTACCTGTATGAGTTAATCACAGGACTTGGAAACTAAATCGCGTTTTTTGACAAAACTACCAGCCAGTGTTTTTTTTTCAAACTTGGTACAATGTTACCTGGAGTGACTATGAACATATGGTTTAAATGTAATAACATATGTCATTATCACCTGTATAATTCATCTGTATTATATTAGCGCGTGGCGAAATTTGGAACTACAATTAAAATATAAAAAAATTAACGCATTGTTTGAGATATGTTTTTAGTAACATGTCCAATATAATAAAATGTGAAGAGAGAAAAACTGTTCCTAATATTTTGACAACAACGCATTCGGACGCAAAAGATCGTGGACAATCTATAGACTATAGGCTGTTTGACGCGTTTTCTTTGTCTTTACCATTAGATCCGTCATACGAGCAAACAGAACACCTGATGCTAAGTGATCACTACCACCCATGAACATCCACAACGCTCGAATTATAGATACATACATAAACACACGCCTTTTTCCCAGAAGGGGTAGGCAAAGGTGCTACCAGAACACCCACGTTTCGCCTTGTATATTCCGTCCCACGATATGATAGGGGGCGAGCCTATCGCCATATCGGGCTCAAATTCCTGACTCCGGACTGATAATGAATAGAAAAATCCAATATCACTTTGCCCGACCCGGGATTCGAACCCGAGACCTCAGCTTTGTAATCGCATCGTAGTACCACTACCCCACCGAGGCAGTCTAATAACAATAGATGTGTTTAGAAAATAGAAATTATTTATGAAGAAATTCAGTTTCAGAATTAGTAAGGATTTTATTTATATCTGTATCAGCCCAGATACATCCTACTGCATGGCTCGGGCCTCCTCTTCAATCGACAGTAGTATTGAGAGGGGTCAGGGGCGGATTAAATGTTGAGAGCTTCCTAGGCAAGCACCTCAAAGCGTCCTCTCGCAGTCATACTTAATAAATACTAACTTCGAAAGAACGAGGAATTGTCTTATTGCAAGTTCTTGATTGTACTATTTTGTAAATGAATGAAGAACATCACTTCAAACGTTGCAGTTTAGTAAGGATAATTGGGTACTTAGAGCAGAACCGTAACACTTATGCCCTAGCATAAAATACACCATGTTATATCACAAATGTTCAGACGCAGATGATGTTTCTCATAAGTATCATAATTATAGTATTCGATGGTTAAGCATAGAAACGAAGATATCGGAAATCATGCGCGCCCCTTCGAACTTCGAGCCCCTAGGCACGCGTCTAGTTTACCTTAGGGATCATCCGCCTCTGTTTGTATCTGTATCAGCCCAGATACATCCTACTGCATGGCTCGGACCTCCTCTACAATCGAAAGTAGGATTGAGATTGTCAAGACTCAGTGCGTAATGGACTTCCATCGAGCTAACAACTAGTTATTTTTTTATCTCTGTATTTTCTACTACCATTAAAGTAATTGTAATTGTTCGAGAAGTCTCATTTTCCGGGTCCCAAAAGAGGACCAGCGCATTCAGGGGTTAGGCGGTATAAAGGTGACGACATGGTCGCAGGAAGTCGCTGGATGCAGGCCGCTCCCAAAAGATCTATGTAGCGATCTACGAGGCCTTTCAGCATTGGACTTCCTGTGGTTGAAGAGAGACAGAGAGAGAAGCGGTACAGTCCACGCTGTATTGATATCTCATTTCCAGATTACTCCAGCGGGGTGGAAAGTGAAGACTCGGTGGGTTTCCGAATGATACTGACGTCCAGACATAATGATAGCTTTGTAGACTGCAAGTTTATGCATAACAACTTACAGACGGTTGTAAGAGTGCGTTTTATTCACAAAACTGAACCGGGTAAGTAATTTTTAACACGTATATGCCGCTTCGCTTGTATACAGGGTATATCAAGACTGCTACCGAAAACCCGGATTTGGACCCGAGACCACCGTGATGGTTCAAAATTTTGTACACTCTTCAAGAACAGCTAAGAAAATAATAAATTAAAAGTTTTTTTCATTATCAAGACCAACGGCAGATAATCTTTAAATGATTAGACGCATTGATGCTGATAGTTACAATTCAGAACAGGGGGGTTACTCTATGATCCGAAACGAAACTCGAATGTTCGGACGTCGCACGTAAAACTGTACGCATGTGCCTAGGTACTCCACAAAATGTTGGAATCCTCTATCGTACGTCCTAACTATAGACTTAGTTCGGAGTGAATGATAAGTATCATAGAGAATAGTGTTGATTTTTAGAAGTGGAAAATTAAAATCGTACTGCAGACGTCGAACATCCGAACATTCGAGTTTCGTTTCGGATCATAGAATAACCACCTTATTCTTTTCATCATCATCATCCATCAGCCAAAGGAAGTCCACTGCTGAACATAGGCCTCTCCCAATGATTTCCACAGTGACCTGTTGAAGGCAGCCTGCATCCAGCGACGTCCTTATTCTTTTACCTGATGTGAAATATTTTTATGATTTCAGAGCAAAATGTCTTCAAAGTGAATGACTTGTGTTTGACACGATGGAATGGTACAAGCTTCGTTTACCGTTACAACAATCAACTACCTCATGTGTATTGCGATGGTAAGATTTTTATTGCGATGAATGGCGAGGCGAATTATAATAAATTATTAATGAACTGCTCTGATTTGGACCAACTTGTAATTTTTGTAATAATCACGATATTGTAAACTGGTTTTGAAAAGAGCAACACTAGAGTTTCTTGCCCGTTCTTCTCTAGTGAAAACCGCTTTCCGAACCGGGTGGTAGAAAAAAAAATGACTGAATCTAAATAATGAACATGTTGAACATTTTAATGGATTCAATAAATTATTTCATTTTCATTTTCAAACGGGCAAACAGGTCACCCGATGGTAAGTGATCACTATCGCCCATAAAGATCCCATAAAGACCATGGATGTTTTGCCGGCCCAATTGGGAGGGGAGCGGGAAGGAAAAAGGATGGGAAGAGGAAAGGGTATCGGGCATTCGGCAATCTCACTCACCGAACGAAACGCGACATCCAAGTTAGGTTTACGTTAATTTCCTGTGAGACAGTGGTACCGCCCCGGATGAGCTTGTCAATTCATGCTGAGTCACGACTGACAACAGCGTGGCTCTACCACTTTTAGAAGGCCTAATATGCCTGTTGGTAAGCGATACGATCGCTCATGGACAGAAGCAAAACCAAACATGAATTACAAATCAATACATACATACATAAACACACGCCTTTTTCCCAGAAGGGGTAGGCAGAGGTGTTAACAGAAAACCCACGTTTCGCCTTGTATATTCCGTCCCACGATGTGATAGGGGGCGAGCCTATCGCCATATCGGGCACAAATTCCTGACTCCGGGCTGATAATGAGTAGGAAAATCCAATATCACTTTGCCCGACCCGGGATTCGAACCCGAGACATCAAGCTTTGCTTTACAAATCAATGGTTGGCATTTTACTGCGCTCGCCATCCTGAGACATAAGATGTTAAGTCTCATTATGTCCAGTAGTTACGCTGGCTACAAACCGTAACACAGTGTCCGAATGATATCAAAATACTCCTTATTCTATTTGAGACTGTCCCGCCCTCACCCCCGCTACTGCAACTCCTGTAAGCCGGGATCAATCATAAATAAATAAATTCATAATGCAGATGTTGAGTATAATTTGAACACTGACTAGGATATTATGAAATGGAAATAAATGACTTATTACGTGTAAATTTTAGTTTTCTACCATGCATTAATCAGTACTACTGCCGCATTAGGCCAGCGTGGTGGATTATGGCCTAACCACTCCCAATCGTACTCTCGATTGTAGAGGAGGCCCGTGCCCTGCAGTGGAACGTATGTGAGCTGAGCAAAAAAAAAATCAGTACTTTTCTGATGAGTTCAATAAAAATAATGATCAATCTGAGAAATCAACTGTATCCATCCATCCATCCATCAGCCAAAGGAAGTCCACTGCTGTACATAGGCCTCTCCTAATGATTTCCACAGTGACCTGTTGGAGGCAGCCTGCATCCAGCGACGTCCCGCGACCTTATGTATCATTATCATCTGTGTATACTTATATATATATTTTGTTACAGATACGCCGGCACAAATATCGAACGAAAGGAAAACTACTGCTGGAATGAATGCCACGGCAAATTGTAATTTTGGGAGTGGAAATAAAGTGTTAAATCTAATGCAGGATGTACCATGCAACGGTAATTGTGTTCGGATTCATGTCATTTCAGCCCATATTCCCACTGCAGGGCACGGGCCTCCTCTACAATCGAGAGCATGATTGAGAGGGCTTAGTACAGTCCACCACGCTGGTCTAGTGCGGGTTGGCGGACTTTACACACCTTAGATTTTTTTTCTAATGGCAGAGTATACAAGTGCGTGGTGGTCTAGTAACGGACCAGACGCGACTGCCAACATGTTCACGGTGGTAGCGGGTTCAAATCCCAGGGCACACCTCTGACTTCGGAGTGGTGTGTATTGATAGTCAATCACTATAACATACATCGTGAGGAAACCTGCATACCGTAGCGATTTAAAAAGGACCTATAATAAGTAAAGTCCGCCAACCCGCACTAGGCCAGCGTGGTGGACTGTACTAACCCCTCTCAATCGTACTCTCGATTGTAGAGGAGGCCCGTGCGCTGCAGTGGGACGTATATGGGCTGATACAGATAAAGATACGGCTACGGTGTGCAGATTTCCTGACGATATTTTCTTCATATTGCGTGATTGGCTATCAATACACACATGACTCCGAAAAGTCGGTAGTGTGTTCTGGGATTTCGATCTGCGACTACCGTGAACATGTTGGTTCGGTACTAAGAGGTCACCACGCACTTCATGACTGTAGGGTGTATTTAATTACAATTTTTTATGTAAACTAAGTATTTTAAAGCTTTTTTAACGGTGAAGGAAAACATTACGCGGAAAGTGGCATAACATAGACAGCCTCCGTGGCGCAGTTGGTTAGACGCCGGCTGTGAAACCAGAGGCCGCGGGTTTGATCCCGGACCGAGACAAATATGTGTGGGAGACACGGGTATTTTTTCGGGTCTGAGTGTTTGTGAGACTGAAAAGTCTCTCCTAGTTTCTGATGAACACAATACTCGATCTTACTGTGATCAGGGCTATGTATGTGACTGTTGGGTGTATTTATTTATAATGAAAAATTGTTGATTTTATAATATTTTTCAGGTATCTACGTTACCGGATTATCTGACAACAAAATATTGTTTCAAACTTGCCAAAATTCTATGCAGCAAAGGATTATACATTACGAATACACTGACAACGATGTATTAGAGCTCAGTTGTACTCAAGCTAATGGGAGACCCAGATGGATCGTTCCAGGTACGTATTCCATATATAAATAAATAAATAATAAAAAACACACAACAGTCACATACATAGATAGTTTTAGTGACTTTAGACACAATGCAACTAAAATGTTTGCAAAAAAAAAAAAGCGAAATTTTTTCCCATCATCGTAATTGGATGGTTAAAACATACATTTAACTAAAAGAAATTATGTACACCCTTTTATTTTTAAAGACGCTATAGTATGCAAATTATAATTTTAGCAAAAACGATGGATTTGCCACCCAAACACAATGACATTTAAAACATTACAAAAAAACATCGTCGCGTTTTTTATGCAAAATTTTTTGTTGCATCGTGTCTGTAGTCACTGAAACTACCACCTGGCTTCGTTTTCGGTAGCAGTCTTGACATACCCTGTATAAATACTCCGAGTATTTACGTAACATTTCCAGATATGTTCAATGATAATGGAGCGAAGAAAAGCTCTCAGCCTCACATATTTAAGCGGGAAATGAGAAGAGAAGATTCTTTAAATATAACTTGTCGCAATCACAACAAGGAGACTTACATTAAATTAATTTACGTCGAAAGTCCTAAGCCTACAACAGTAGCGGTTGTAACAACAGAACCAGGTAAGCAATACTTTTAAACATAATACTAGACTGCGGTGGCCTACGGTACAACGCTGAGGTCTCGGGTTCGTATCCCGGGTCGGACCAAGTGATGCTGGATTTTTCTATCATCAGCCCGGAGTCAGGAATTTGTGAATATGGAGATAGATTCCCATCACATTATAGGAACGAACACACAAGGCGAAACGTGGGTGTCCTAGCACCTCTGCCTACCCCTTCTGGGAAAAAGGCGTGAGTTGATGTATGTATGTTACTGTACTGTATCAGCCCATATACGTCCCACTGCAGGACACGGGCCTCCTCTACAATTGAGGGTACGATTGAGAGTGGTTAGGCCATATAGTCCACCACGCTGGCCTAGTGCGTGTTGGCGGACTTTCACATACCATAGAAATTTATACAAATCGCTATGGTCTGCAGGTTTCTTCACGGTGTTTTCCTTCACCGTTATAGTGCGTGGTGATTGACTATCAATACACACATGACTCCGAAAAGTCAGAGGTGCGCCTTGGGTTTTGAAATACATAAATAATTAAATCAATTGTAAGTGAATAATTAAATTGTAATAAATGTTACGTACGTCAAATAACCTTTTTCAGGTAACTACGATATCGAAAGCACGACCCACGTGAATAATTCCACGGAAACTACCACACCAGGTATGTGTTTGTATCTGTATCAGCCCATATACGTCCCACTGCAGGGCACGGGCCTCCTCTACAACCTAATACGATTGAGAGAGGTTAGCCCATACAGTCCACCACGCAGGCCTAGTGCCAGGGGGACTTTCAATCGATCCATTAGCCAAAGGAAGCTAGTGCTAGGCGGACTTTCAATCAATCAATCCATCAGCCAAAGGAAGTCCATTGCTGAACATAGGCCTCTCCTAATGATTTCCACAGTGACCTGTTGGAGGCAGCCTGCATCCAGCGACGTCCCGCGACCTTTATCAGTTCGTCTAACCACCTAGTGGGTGGACGTCCCACGCTGCGGACTTTACGTGCCAGAGAAATTCTTTTTAATCGCTGTAGTATGCATGTTTCCTCACTATATTTTCCGTGGCGCAGTTGGTTAGACGCCGGCTGTGAAACGAGACGCCGCTAAGAACCTTCATCGAGACAAATATCTGTACTATCTACAAGCATTTGTTTAGTATCTGGGTGTAGTGAGACCGAAAAATCCCATAGTTTCTGATTGATACGAGACTTTTGGTAGTGAGGGGTCAGTGTATGTGGCTGGAGACTGGCCCGCCCTCACACCCACTGCAACTCCTGTAAGCCAGGATCAACAGCACGCATTGTAATGACAGCGAGCATTGAGCTTAGCGAGTCTCCGGGAATGTCTAACTTGTTTTTAACCCGCAACGAAATCAATCATAAAGTTAAATTAATAGGAGTTGGAAATAAATTATTGTTATTTATTCATAGACGAAATTGTTAAACTTTACGACGTGCATGCTCCAGTACGCAAGATCAGGCTGAAACATCGACCATCTCCCTGGCTTACTGCTGACATTAAAGTTCTGCTTTCAAAAAAAGCATCAGCGAAGTCCAGGTTTAAACGCCGTCCTAGTGACTTAAACTGGGAAAAATATGTGACGATACGGAATCACTGCAATAAGGTGTGTAGGGATGCACAACGCCGTTATATTCATAATTCAGTTGAAGATGCAGATCCAGCGAAAGTTTGGAAATTTCTTAAAACACTGGGAGTCGGTAAATCGCGCCATTACTCAATTTCTAAAAATATTAATTTAAATTCTCTTAACAAACACTTCTGTTCTCCCTCAAATTTAGATGGGACTACTAAAACCAAAACAATTCAATATCTTGCTTCTTGTAAAACTCCCGATTGTCCTCCTTTAGTTTTTAAACAGCTTGCTGATTGTGATGTTAGGAAGAACATTACGCTGATCGCGTCCAATGCTGTTGGTAGCGATCGAGTTGGACGTAATATGATTATCCCTATCCTTGACGAAATTCTTCCCATCATCACTCATATCCTTAACTACTCCGTTGCCAGTGGCACTTTTCCTGCAGTCTGGAAAGAAGCCCACATTATTCCTTTACCCAAAAAAAGTAATCCTACTATATTTTCCGAATTCCGTCCTATTTCTATCCTACCATTTCTTTCCAAAGTCCTCGAGCGCCTAATCTACTCCCAACTCGCTGATTTCCTTTATAAAAACCAACTCCTAAACCCATTCCAATCCGGTTTCCGTCCTGGTCACAGTACCACTACAACCCTCATTAATATTACGGAGGACATCAGATCGGCCATGGAAGGAGGCAAGCTGACAGTCTTAGCACTACTTGACTTCAGCAATGCTTTTAATACGGTCGATTTCGATGTGCTACTTAGCGTACTGGGTTCGTATAACATATCTCCAACAGCGCTTGTTTGGTTTCGTAGTTACCTGTTTGGACGCCGGCAGCGGATCTGTGTCGACGACAACTTATCGTCTTGGCACATGATGTCTGCTGGCGTGCCACAGGGCGGCGTATTATCTCCCCTACTCTTCGCAGTTTTTATTAACTCTATCACAAACAAACTTCGTTCTTCCTACCACCTTTATGCAGATGATCTCCAAATCTATTATCAGGCTCCTCTACACCAGTTAAATGATGCTGTCTCGGCAGTCAATAAGGACATTGAACTCATAAGTGATTGGAGTAAAGAATATGGGCTTATGATAAATGCTTTCAAAACGCAGGTCATTGTTGTCGGCAGCCCCAGGTGGATTTCTAAAGTGAACTGGTCGCTTATTTCACCTGTCATCTGTAATGGTGTCACCATTTCCTACAGTGACAGCGTCAAAAATCTTGGAATCCACCTTGATCAATGTCTCACCTGGGGTCCGCAGCTTCGAGAGTTGAGTAGGAAGCTATTCGCCTCGGCTGGGTCCTTGCGGAGATTACGTAATTTTCTACCCATTGCCACGAGAATATCGCTCGCCCAATCCCTCCTTCTCCCCATCCTTGATTATGCCGATGCCAGTTATCTTGATATCACTGAGGAGCAACTCAATAAACTTGAGCGTCTTCAAAACTTCTGTATAAGATTTATTTTTGGATTACGCAAATATGATCATGTTTCCGAATTTCGTACAAAGCTCAAGTGGCTACCCATACGGCTTCGCCGGAATACACACATTCTTTCTCTTCTTTATAATATTCTTTTTAACCCTCTCACTCCCCTATATCTCAAAAATCGCTTTGAATTCCTTCATGATACGCATTCGAAGTCTCTTAGGTCATCGGAGAACTTAAGACTGAAAATCCCCGTGCATTCCACTTCTTTTGTAGACAAATCTTTTACCGTACAAGCTGCCAGGTTGTGGAATGCTTTGCCGGTAACAGTGAGACGGGTCAAATCTCTGTCCACCTTTAAAAGATTGGTCAAAGATTATTATCATCAGCTTCTATGAAGACATTGTCCAATTGTTCGCATTTTCCTTTGTATATTGTTATTCATTTATATTGCCTTTTTATATATGTTTATATATATATATTTATGTAGGTATATTTTTTTGCACATATGTGTGTATTGTGTATATATAGTATATATGTATATTTTTTTATGTATGTATGTATGTGTATTCATATATATCAATAGCTCTATGTAAAAATATTTGTGCACTTGGAACTGCCCCAACTTTAGTTTTTGCTAGCTTATCCATCCCATGGTTGTCTGGTAGAAATTGCTTTGAGCAATAAGACCGCCACTTGTACATTTTTTTTTTTATTTTTTTTTTCCACTTTTCATGTATTTGGTGTACAATAAAGTATTAAATAAATAAATAAATAATAAATATTGTCCACTTTCCGTAACAAGCGGGTGACAAAAACAATGAACTAAAGAGGTGAATAGCCTCGCGAAAATACTTCACAGCCAGAGAAGCCAGCAGTAAATCACCACGGATCAAATGATTATTACATTTAAATAGGACCTATGTATGTGACTGTTTGGTGTGTCTTTCAGGTTCTGGCTTTATGGCAGAGCACGGGAGCCATGTTGGAGGGAGTGTTTTAGCCATCGTGTTCGTGTTGCTGCTCATCTGTTTGTTAGTTATGTTTCAGAAACGAAGGCAACAAGGCTCAGAGGTATGTTGTTAACTTAGTTCTGCTTTTTATACCAGCATGCCCACTTCTTTCCTCTTCAAATCCTTTTTCCTTCCCGCTCCCCTCTCAATTGGGCCGGCAACACATTCAAGCGTTGTGGATGTTCATGTGCAGTGATCACTTACCATCAGGTGACCTGTTTGCTCGTTTGCCGGACCTATGCTGTAAAAAAATACTAGCATGACAAATACACGTTGTGATAAAGAGTTCAGGAGAGTGGTATAGCTACGCTGTTGTCAGTCATGACTCAATACGAATGGGCAGGCTCCTTTGGGGCGGTACCACTGTCTCACTGAAGATCGACGTGAAGTGTCAGCTTTGTCGCGTTTCGTTCGGTGAGATTGCCGGATGCCCAATACCCTTTCCTCTCCCCATCCTTTTTCCTTTCTGCTCTCCTCCTGGTTTCATGGGCCAGCAACTCATCTATGGCCATAGGGTGTGAATGCTCTTGAGCAGTGATCACTTACCATCAGGTGACCTGCTTGCTCGTTTGCCGGACCTGTGGATAAAAAAGTGTGTATAAAAAAAAATTATGTATATATTTCGTTGCAGTTTGAAACGACCTACTCAAATTTCAAAGATAGGCATGCGCAATCAGCAAGAAGACAGAACGAAAATATATATTCCAACCAGCCGGTGACTCAAGTGGCAGAATACGCTGTACCAGCGGATGTTAAGGAAGAAAGCGCCACATACAGCGAGCTATACAAACCTACACTTGAAGATCTATACACAAAACCAATTCCTAAGAACGAGAGGGAGAGGAAGAAAGAAGAAACGAAATACGCCGAAATTGGCTTTCAAAATGACGTTAGTAATAAAGGGGCGCCTAAAAGGAAACCTAAGGATAATATTGAGTGTGTTTATTCAGAAGTTGTGCCTAATCAGGATTTGTACGCTAGAGTGAGGAATGGAGGACACGAATATGAGAACAAGTTTGATTCAACGTACGCGAATGCTAAAAGAGGAGAATTCACTGAGCCAGCGTATTGTCAAGTTGGTGTCAAGGAAATTTAGAATTTATATTGATATAGATCTGAAGAGTTTGTTTGGAAGCGCTTATCTCAGCAACAAATTGAAAACATCTTCAAATTGAAAAAAATGTTGAGTGTGGGATAGGCCATTTATGGAGGCTATAGGGTACTTTTATCCAGTTATTTAAAGTGGGTTTTTGATCCCGAAGCGGCCTGCATCCAGCGGCTTCCTGCAACATTATGTTGAATGTATTTCATTGAATACATCGTCGTAAGGAAATCACTAGACGAAGGCTTTCATTGTGGAAGTTATAATTTTGTTGTGCGACATAGTAGGTGACTGTTTTCGGCTTGCTCTTTGAGTTTGCTTGCCGGTGCTTCTAAAGTAGTTCTGCTTAAGATCTCTCGTAATTTATAAATGCGTCACGTCCCGAAGATTTCGAAGGTCACCGGCTTAGCCGCTAACCTAAAATAGGCCCTTTGAGTTCGACTCGATCGATCTGCGTTAAATTGGGTTGCGCCGCGTGGTCCAGTGGTAAGGTAAGCCTGCTCAGTTTGTTTCGCCGGGTCTTTTCAGTCAGTGCCGCTTTTGATGCTATGATAACTATAAAATGTCGCGCGATGTTTTCTATACTTCTCATTTTATACGAGTATATAGTGAATCTATATTCTGGAGACTGTCACGCCCTCACACCCTTTGTAACTCCTGTTTGCTAGGATCAACAGCACGCATTGTAATGACGCCGAGCATTGAAGCTCCGCGAGTTTCCGAGAATGTCTAACTAGTCTTTAACCCGCAACGAAATCAATCACAAAGTTAAATTATTAGGAGGAGTTCGAAATATATGATTGTCTACTTCCCCCCGTAATAAAGCGAGTGACAAAAACTTGGAACTAAAGAGGTAAATAACCTTTTAAGACTTTTACAGCCAGAGAAGCCAGCTGTAAAGCACCACAGATCTAATCATTATTACATTTAAATATATGTCTATAGTTTTCGTATTGTATATAGTTAATCTATATTGTATTTTCATAAGTGTTCTTTGTCTAAGTGATAAATAAAAATATTTAATTTTATTTCATTTCATTTACCACCCAGGGGTACAAATCATGAACTACGTCGATGGTTCCAGGGGACCAAGTCGATGTAGGAGAGCACGCACATGCGCTGGCTTAGGAAGCCACTGTTTGATGGACGTGTTTAATAATTAACTTTTATATAATAATTTACATAATATATTCTATCTAATAAAAAATAATTATAAATACACCCAACAGTCACATACTTAGTCCTGACCACACATTAAGATCACTTGAGTCTTGTGTCGTAGGTATCAAAGCTACGAGAGACTTTTCGGTCTCACAAACATCCAGATCCGAGACAAATAGTGGTAGGCCTCACAAACATTTGTCTCGGTACGGGGATCGAACCCGCTTCCTCCCGTTTCACAGGCGGCGGCTAACCAACTGCGCCACGGAGGCTGTCAGCTTTCTGTACATGATCGATGTCTATACATTTTTTTTATCAGACCATATACTTCCCACTGCTGGGCAAGGGCCTACTCTACAATCGAGAGAATCGATTGATAGTCTAACCACTCTCAATCGATTCTCTCGATTGTAGTGTAGGCCCTATACAATACAATACAATAAATAAATATTCTTTATTGTAACCCAATACAAAAAAACATTACAAAAATAAAACAAAAAAAGGTATCACAAGTGGCGATCTTATCGCTTGGAGCGATCTCTCCCAGACAACCTTTGCATGGATATCAGATGTTAGTGGCGATACACAACAAAGAAAATACACAGGATATATATAAAAAAGCTAACATCCTAATACTTAAATAAATACCAATAAAATAATACATAATATTATATATTATATTAAAGATAGAATGTTCAGTCAGAAGAGAGAAAAAAAAAAGTCTGTACATGGAAGATAAATGAGAAAATCTACCATAGGGGGACTATATTTACGTAAGAGAACCTAAAACAATGATTTTTGCCCATTTTTATCTATTTTTGCGGAAAACGCAGCGTGGGACGTCCACCCAATAGATGGTCAGACGACCTGGTGAAGGTCGCGGGACGTCGCTGGATGCGGGCTGCCTCCAACAGGTCACTGTGGAAATCATTGGGAGAGGCCTATGTTCAGCAGTGGACTTCCTTTGGCTGATGGATTGGATTGATTGATTTGTCTACGCGATGATCTCAGAGACGGCTGAATGGATTTCGATGTAATTTAGTATGGAGGTAGCTGACACCCAGAATTGACACTTGGCTACTTTTTGTCCCAAAAAATGTAGTGTTCCCGTGGGATGAGGAAGGAATTCCGATATAATTCAAATCATTTTACGGACCTAGGAACATTCTCCGTTACCGAGGAAGGTCAGTAGCATTTGGTAGCTTTTACATATTCTGTCTTAAGCGAATAAATCAATAAGGTGGGAAGGGGTGGAATGAAACATTTTAAAAGGAATAAATGCATTTTGGTCTTTAATATTCTAATACATACATACATTATTTTTTATGCAAAAAATACAATGTACTATTATCAAAATTACTTACGACTAAATTTACTTATTGAAATAAAATGAATTCTTACGGATTTTATCGCGAATTTGATTTAATTTTTACATTTTTTAATTTCCCGACGTTTCGATCACTTTACAGTTGTCGTGGTCACGGGGCGGACTGAGGTATTAGTCATCAGCTTAGTGACTGTTACAATTTAACTACCCTTAATTTACAATTATTAAATTAGAACTTAATTTTAAAAGTTAATTAGTTTTTGCGATCCGATGTGTAAAGTGATCGAAACGTTGGGAAATTAAAAAAATTAAAAATGAAATCAAATTCGCGATAAAATCCGTGAGAATTCGTTTAATTTCAATGTGTAAGATTCGCGTAAACCTAACAAACCATTAATTTACGTATTTTAAAATAATCCTAAAGTTTATCACATCCATAATTATTTAAATTATAAAGTTAAGTACAACAATTGTAACACATATCTATACAATATTATGGCAAATGATTTTAGAAATTATTTATTTTTACCTCCTACGGCCTTATTCATAGATAGTTTTAAAACATATTTTGGTTATACAGTCTATTGCCGCTTGAAGTTTGAGAGATGAAAACAAAACATTCGATAACTAAAACAGGTTTTAAATATTTCTATGAATAAGACCGCTAATATTTAGCCAAATAAATTTCACTATTAATTAATTAATAACATTAAACAATCGAGTATGTACATCCCCCAGAAATATATAATTTACTCGCGATCTCTTTCCTCTTGCCATCATTTTTCCTTCCCGCTTTGATGGACCGGCAACACATCTATGATCCAAGCGTTGTGGATGTTTATAGGCGACAGTGACCACTTACCATCAGGTGACCTGTCTGCTCTTTTGCCAGTCCCATGACAGAAAACAAAAACCAATAGACTTCTTGAAATGGAACACATCACATGATGATGCAGCGCATCTCCCACAAGTTGGCGTGTGGCTAAATTAGGAACTACAAGTAAAATTTAAAAATATCCGTTCAACGCGACATCCATCATCCATCCATCCATCAGCCGAAGGAAGTCCACTGCTGAACATAGGCCTCTCCCAATGATTTCCACAGTGACCTGTTAGAGGCAGCCTTGTGTGACATATGCTTTCATAAATTATGGCGAGCATTCATACTCGTAATCCTATATATTAACATGTCCAATGTAACGAACCGTAGAGAAAACCTATTTTTATTACATTGGGTAACAGCAATTTCGGGTGACAGAAAATCTTGGACGATCTATATCAAGGTGTCGTCAAACAGCAAACGGGCCGGGACGGCGACGCGATGGCTCTGTGTAACATATTCTATGCCAACTTGTCTGGCTGTAAAAGTCTTTATGCGAGGTTATTTACCTCTTTAGTTCATTGTTGTTGTCACCCGCTTTGTTACGGAGGGAAGTGGACAATAATTTATTTCCAACTCCTATTAAGTTAACTTTGTGATTTCGTTGCGGGTTGAAGATAAGTTAGACATTCCCGGAGACTCGCTGAGCTTCAATTCGTGTCATTACAATGCATGCTGTTGATCCTGGCTTACAGGAGTTGCAGTGGTGTGTGTGAGGACGGGACAGTCTCCATATTCTATACTAATCAATACATACTTGATACCCCTCATGTCCCTTCAGCGTCGCGTCGCTGTCCCATCCCACCGGCTGTCTGTCGAACCCTTTTGTTAATCAACATACATACATAAACTCACGCCTTTTCCCCAGGGATGTGATAGGGGGCGAACGTATCGCCATATCCAGCATTTTCGGACTCCGCACTGACAATAATAATAATAAATACAGCCAACAGTCACATACATAGTCCTGACCCCACACTAACATCGAGACTTGTGTCGTGTATCAGAAGCTACGACAGACTTTTCGGTCTCACCAACACCCAGACCCGACACAAATATTTGTGGGCCACACAAACATTTATGTTGGTGCAGGGATAGAACCCGCAGCCTCTCGTTTCACAGTCGGCGTCTAACCAACTACGCCAAAGAGGCTGTCAAAACAATGAATAGAAAAATCCATAATCTCTTTGCCCGACCCATGAGCTCAGTTTGTAATCGTTTCGTAGTACAACCGTGGCAAGGCAGTCAATCAATTTAATAATTCTACTTGTTAAAAGCACCAACTTGACAATAAGCGGGCTCAGCGTATTCCTTTTGATTGCTATTCACGTATCGAGAATTAAAATCGTTATCATATTCGTGCTTCGTCCCTTTACCGTCCAAATCCTTATTACTTTTGATTTCTGAGTAAAGGCATTCGGAATTATCCTGAGTTTGCGGTTTAGCTGGCAGGTTGGACTTTTTAAACTCGACTACAGCGTATTTTACTTCTTCTATGTGCGGGTTGGGTCTCTGGTTTCTAGGTGTGGGTTTTGTGTATAGATCTTCGAGTTTTTGTGTGTATGGGACGCTGTATGGGTTCCCGTCGCTTTGCACGTCTGCTGGTACAGCGTATTCGTTCGTTTGACTCGTCGACTGGTTACTGTAAATGTTTTCGTTCTGTCTTCTAACTGGTTGTGTTCGTCCATCACCGTCTAAATTTGAGTAGATTGGCTTAGACTGCAATGAAAATTGAGTTTTAATTTTTGTGCTGGCACGATAATGTTAGTAAGACATAAAGCGTTTACACGGGCAGAGTTTCTCATTGCGTGAATCGTATGACATTATCGCATGACATAAACGCCACAGATTATCGTGTTCTGACAAACGTTTACACGATGCAACTTTTTTTTTTTTTTTTAAGCCTTTATAGGCAGACGAGCTAGCGGCCCGCCTGATGGAAAGCGGCTACCGCTGCCCATAGACCTCCGCAGTGCCAGGGGTCCAGCACAACAAAGTCGCTGCCTACCTTAAGGAAAGTACTTTCTTCAAGCCTCGTTTGAAGAAGGACAGGTCATAGCGCTCAGGAAACACCGATGCAGGGAGTTCATTCCAGAGCTTACACGTGCGTGGTAAGAAAGAACGCTGAAAACGTGCCGTTCGGGAACGGTACGCTTCCAGGTGGTAGGAATGAACTCTGCTGCGGTGACGGGTGGTGCGATGGTAAAAAGGTGACGTTGGTACCATCTCAAACAATTCCTCTTTTTAACTCAACTTTTTATATCCTTACTATAATCGTATTTTCGAGGCGAGAAACTCTCCCCGTGTATATGGGGCTTTAGTCTTGTGACGTATTATAAACTAAGTAATACTTTTCGATCTAACAGACCCGAAATAAATAATGGATCACACAAATAATTGTCTCGGTGCGGGGATCGTAGTTTTTCATTTCACAGCCGGTGTCTAACCAACTACGCCACGGAGGTTAACCGTCCTATTGCTGGGTAAAATCATTAGTTTGCCTTTGTAAACCAGCACGGTGTTATTATTCTGAATAATACAGGGAGGTAACTCTATGATCCGATCGAAACTCGAATGTTCGGACGTCGCACGTAAAACTGCACGAAAGTGCCTAGGTACGTCCTAACTATAGACTAAGTTCGGAGTGAATGATAAGTTTCATAGAGAATATTGTTGACTTATACATTTTGAATTAACTAATTTATAGAGCCACCAAGTTATCTGTTCAGTCGGAAGTTCGGAATCGTCGCTAGTGAGGAGTTGAGTATTGCCACTTTAAAAAAATCTTGAATTAGATTAGAGTAAATTAGAGAATTATATACACAGTTATGTATCATATAAAATACGGTAGAAACGACACGGTAATATAACATTACCGTTGGCAGTGTTTTGGTAAAAAAAAATAATGTGCATCTGCCGTAATTACCGTATATCTGATCACTGGTTTAGTTCCAATTATGGCCACCTGAACAGATAAGTTGGTGGCTTTCTACATACCTTTGATAGTTGTTTTCTTCTCCGGCATATGACTAATATACAGATGAGCAACAACAGCAGTACGACTACCAGAACGCCTCCTCCGACGTAAACTGCTATCTGTTGCAAAGACCAGGGTTCTGAAAAATACAGCAATGTTAATTGTAACTTGATAGCTGATCAGCGTTTGGAAGTAAATTTTCAGCAGTGCACTTCCTGTGGCTGAATAGAGCTGATGGCGGGTTTATGCGATGAATGGCGAGACGAGCATGCCATTCGCCTGATGGTAAGCGATACGACTGCTCATGGACATTAGCAAAACCAAACACCATGAATTACAAAACAATGCTTGGCATTACAATGCACTCGCCATCCTGAGGCAGGATGTTAAGTCTCATTATGTCCAGTAGTTGCGCTGGCTACAATGTCCTTCAAACCAAAACACAACAATGCGTTTACACTACTATTTGGCGGAAGAAATATACATTGCGTTGGTACCTACGCAGACACACTCCCATATGAGAGACCTACCATATCGTATTCATGTGCTCTGGAATGATCTAGTTGCCGAAGTTTTCCCGGAAGATTACAGCATTGTGCTCTTCAAAAAACGTGAAAAAGTTAGAGTCGGCAATGCGTCGGACACACCTGGTGCTGCAGACGTCCATAGGTAACTGCTTAACATCAGGCTGTAGTCTTGGTCTAAGAGCTCGTGAAGATCGACCTTCACGCATCTGATAACCAGATAAGACATACTTTTTATTGATTAACAAATATGCCTATGATAACTTGCCTAAAAAGTGTTCATGTCATATATCTAATCTGTTATTAGATGAAGGTCGATCTTCTACGGATCCTCTACCATCTGTTTTCCATTTTAGTAGTTTAAAATATGCCATAAGTACTTTTAGTTCAAAATTGATAATACCTGGTACAGGAGCGGCATTTGTAGGTACCGTAGTGTCACCAGTGTTTCCACCTAAAACAAATTGATGTCCAGAAATTTTAAAATTATATCTCCTTGTGGTTCAATGTCTATTGATAGCCGATCGCTATACACTATAGCGGTGAAGGAAACCATCGTGAGGAAACCTGATAACCATAGCGATTTGTAAGAAATTCTAGGGTATGTAAACCCCGCCTGGCACTAAGCCAGCATAGACTGTATGACCAAACCCCTCTCAATCGTACTCTTGATTGTAGGGGAGTACGGGTCAGTGTGACGTATATAGGCTGGTGTAGATACAGTGGTTAATTTTTTTTTTATCAGCTCATATACGTCCCACTGTTTTTTTTTTTGTAATTTTTTAACTATCGTTGTTTGGGTGGTAAATCCATTGTTTTTGCTAAAATTATAAAATCCTTGCGTACTATAGCGTCTTTGAAAATAAAAGGGTGTACATTATTTTCTTAGGAAAATGTATGTATTTACCAACCAAATACGATGATAGGCAAATAATTTAAAAAAATCGTCGCTTTTTAGCAAAAAAAATTGTTGCTTTGTTCGTAAAGTCACTAAAACTACCACCTGGCTTCGTTTTCGGTAGCAGTCTTGATATACCCTGTATAATACAAATAAGCTTCATTTCCTGTTGGATGATGGATTTCTGTCGCTATTTTAGGATTGCAAATATTTTAAAAGTAAAGTTAATTTTTTATTCCTTCTTTTTATTCTTTGTCATTGTGCTCTACTGATGAATCATTTTGATATAATCTTACCGTATGTTGCAATAGTATTCTCAATTCCTTGTACGGCATGTGTTTCAACGTATTGAAATACGATAGAGGTACTGAACCCGCCTTGTCGAGAACAGGCTATGCTTGACGAATCATCATCTACTGCCATACTACGTTTGAACACATTCAGATCTGTGGCCACAGTCTGGTCGTCACTGAGATTATCTATAATAAAGATAAAAACTAAGATCAAATCTTGTGTTTAGGTATCAGAAGCTACAAGAGACTTTTCGGTCTCACAAACACCCAGACCCGACACAAATATTCGTGGGCCACACAAAAATTTGTCGGTGCGGGGATCGAACCCGTGGCCTCTCGTTTCACAGTCGGCGTCTAACCAACTACGCCACGGAGGCTATCAAACAGTGAACTCAACATTCCAACAGGTCTATGTGGTGATCCACGGGGGAGCCCTATGTTCAACAGTGGGCTTCCTGTGGCTGAAGAGAGAGAGTAGAGAGAGATAGTGAACTAAAATCTATACATATAATAAATTTGTAACCGATCGATGCAGAAGTGCGTGGTGGCCTGTTGGTAACGGACCAGACGCGGCAGCCTACATGTTCACGGTGGTTGCGGGTTCAAATCCCAGGGCACACCTCTGACTTTTCGGAGTTATGTGTGTATTGATAGTCAATCACCACGCACTTTAACGGTGAAGGAAAACATCGTGAGGAAACCTGCATACCGTAGCGATTTTAAAGAATTTCTACGGTATGTAAGTCCGCCAACCCGCACTAGGCCAGCGTGGTGGACTATATGGCCTAACCACTCTCAATCGTACTCTCGATTGTAAAGGAGGCCCGTGCCCTACAGTGGGTCGTATATGGGCTGATACAAAAAAAAAACTGATCGATGTCTGCACGTGGAAGGTAAATGAGAAAAACTGATATGTGGGGACGATATTAACGTGATAGAACCCAAAACAATGATTTTTGTCTTGTTTTTCCGTGCGGTTGTGCGCGATGAACTCACAAACGGCATAATGGATTTCGATGAAATTTGGTATGGAGGTAGCTGACACCCTGGATTAACACTTAGGCTACTTTTTACCCCGAAAAATGTAGTCTTCCCGTGGCATGAGGGAGGAATTCCAATGTATTTGTTACTTTTTTGCACTCAAATGGATGGGATGGGACTGGATAAATTACTTGAGTTAGAATGAGACGGGACAAGGATAATATAATAAAAAAGAATCTTGTACAGGGTTATTTTGATTTGAGTATACTTTTAACGGGAAGTTCAGAATGGTTTTACTAAATATAGTCTCTCATATTCGTTTTTCTAATTTTTCTTCCATGTACAGACACCGATCGGTTACAAATTTATTATATGTATAGATATCCACAGATTTAAAACACGTTTTGTAGATTTATGAACGTTTAAGAAACTACTTTGAATATAGCTACGAGTCACGGACATACAGTTAACAGCTAACTTCATAGTCGCTTGAGCGTCGATGTACGCACACATTATAATCGTAAAAGTACTCTTTTTTTTCCAAAATAGGAAGTATAACTTTAAAAATACGTACCTCCAACAGTCCAATTCAATTTGTCTTCGTTTATTGTGCAAGCTAGTTGAATTATTTCATTATTTGTGTACTCATAATAGATTATGCTTTCATGGGACATGTTTTGGCACGATTCAAATGTTATTTTTTCGTCAAACAATCCAGATATTTCTATACCTGAAACAATACTTGATCAATAGCTTCATTATATTATATTCTTGATTTGAGTGCTAGAAAAACAATTATTTTGTGCTAATTTGAAACGAATTCGAGTCTCGAGATCTCAATTTGAAACACTTGATTGACATTGCAACGCATGCAAGTACTAAATAAACTCACTTTAAAATTAATAATTATTAAGAATAAAAACAGATGAAATAGGATAATAAATGGTAACGGAAGAGACGCGACTGCCAAAGTGTTCATGGTAGCGGGTTCATATCCCAGGGCACATCTCTTACTTTTCCGAGTCATGTGTGTATTGATAGTCAATCACCACGCACTATAACGATGAAGGAAAACGTCGTGAGGAAACCTGCATACCACATCATGTAAAAAAATCCATAGTATGTAAAGTCCATATAGGCCATATAGTCCATCACGCTGGCCTAACCACTCTAAATCGTACTCTCGATTATAAAGGCCCGTGTCCTGCAGTGGGACGTAAATGGGCTGATACAGTATGTAAAGTCCGCTTGGCAGTAGGCTAGCATGGACTATATGGCCTACCCCTCTCAATCGTACTCTCGATTGTAGAGGAGACCCTACGGTGCGCCCTAACTTGTAACGGCTCTGAGCCGAACGACAGAGCCTCGTCTCTGTCATGGACGCCCTAAGACCTAAAAGGGCGTCCAAAATAGTCGAAAGTGGGGATCATCCGGGCCCCACATCAAAGAAGGACCAGCAATGGTTATACGCGGGGCGGTTACGCGTACGTAAATCGGGGTGCCTTTCACCCTGGGATGTCCGGTACCGCCCACAATGCGTGTGACGGTTTTCAAGAGGTTTTTAGTCAGTATGCTGGCGTAGGCTTGGTAGGGACCCAGCTTGGCCACAAATCCGCATTGTGCCAGGCTGGAAGGCCAGAGACACTGACATACCCCTTTCCACCTCCCCCGGGGCAACGAAAGGGGCTTAATAGCTTTTCCTACTGAACAAAAAAAAAACACAAAAAGAAAAGAGGAGGCCCTACAGTGGGACGTATATGGGCTGATACAGAACAGGATAAAACCAAAGGCTTACCATTATTCCTGATTTTTTTGTTTAATAATAAAGTTGTATCTTCGCAAGTCGCTTTCGAATTTCCGATGCTGTCATTGGTCGGTGTTACTGGCAAATCTGTAATAAGTACACATATACATGTTAATTTATTATTTTATATACAGGGTATATCAAGACTGCTACCGAAAACGAAGCCGAGTGGGAGTTTAAGTGACTTTAGACACGATGCAACTAAATTTTTGCAAAGAAAGCGACGATTTTTTTTTGTATATTTTTTCCTATCATCGTATTTAGGGGGGAAGTACATACGTTTTTATAAAAAAATAATGTACACCCTTTTAGTTTTAAAGACGCTATAGTACGCACGGCTTAAACTTTTTAATTTTAACAAAAACTATGGATCTACCATCCAAATACGATGATAGGAAAAAAATATTGTCGCTTTTTTTTTTGCAAAAATTTTTGTTGCATCGTGTCTGTAGTCACTAAAACTACCACCTGGCTTCGTTTTCGGCAGCAGTCTTGATATACCCTGTATATGTATTTTTAATTTGTTATTATTATGTATTTTATTATTGTTACTCTTCTTTTTTTTCGTATCTCCTGTTCACTTTGTACTTATAGTTTTGTTTGTCTGTTCACTGAGTGTAAAACGTCATTAATGTAAGCTTGTTACAAATAAATGAATAATTAAATAAATACACCCAACAGTCACATACATAGTCCTGACCCCACATTAAGATCAACTAAGTCTTGTGTCGTATATCAGACACTATTAGAAACTTCGGTCTCACAAACACCCAGACCCGAGACAAATACTTGTGGCCCTCACAAACATTTGTCTCGGTGCGGGGATCGAACCCGCGGCTCCTCGTTTCAGAGCCGGCGTCTAACCAACTGCTCCTCGGAGGCTGTCAAAAATAAAACTTTTCTTTCTTTATTAATAATATCACACAACCAGCGTTGCTAAACGTCTCAAATTTGACGGCACTGTTCCGACGCCTATGGGCTAAGATGAAATGTACCAAACAGATCACGCAGTCCCAATTTTTGGTGAAATCGTTATTAGAAATTGCAGCGAAATAATTAAATGGGTTAATAAATAAATAAACGTGGGTGTCCTGGTTGCACCTCTGCCTACCACTTCTGAGAAAACGGGGTGATGTTTATGTATGTATGTACTATATGTATTATTATAATATTATGATTATAGATTGTCCACGATGTTTTGGCGTGCGAATGCATGTTGTCAAAATATTAGGAACAGTTTTTCTCAATCACATTTTATTATATTGGACATGTTAATATTAGATTACGAGTATAAATGCTTGTTGTTTATATTAAGAAAACATATCTCAAATAATGCGTTAAATACATACATAAACACACGCCTTTTTCCCAGAAGGGGTAGGCAGAGGTGCTACCAAAACACCCATGTTTCGCCTTGTATATTCCGTCCCACGATGTGATAGGGGGCGAGCCTATCGCCATATCGGGCACAAATTCCTGACTCCGGGCTGATAATGAATAGAAAAATCCAATATCACTTTGCCCGACCCGGGATTCGAACCCGAGACCTCAGCTTTGCAATCATACCGTAGTACCACTACGCCACCGAGACAGTCGTTGGGTTAAATTTATATTTTTAAAATTATAATTTTAGTTCCAAATTTCGCCACGCGCCAATAGAATTTGGATTAATTACACTCACCTTTGCAAGTCACGTAGGGAAAGACACCAGAGTAGGCATAGCTGACATTAGGTCCCAGTAATGGCCTGATAGCTAAGCCATTTACTTTAAAATTTGTCTCTGAAAATAAACCATGTAAAAAATAAGGAGTATATAAAAAAATGATCGTCCAAAGGAGACAAATTGCTAATGGCGCTACCTAAGGGTAATTTTATATAAAGCGCCTAAGGTACCATTTCTCAATAAAGCCCCATTTACACGGGAAGAGTTTCTCGTCTCCAAGATGCGATTATCGTAAGGATATAAAAGCGACGATTTTTTTTGTATTTTTTTTTCCTATCATCGTATTTGGGTGGTAAATACATACATTAAACATTTCCAAAAAAAATAATGTATAGCCTTCTATTTATAAAGACGCTATACTTAGTACGCAAGGCTCTGAATTATAATTTTAGCAAAAACTATACATTTACCGCCCAAACACAATGATATTTAAAATTAATCAAAAAAAAAATCGTCGCGTGTTTTTGCAAATTTTTTAGTTGCGTCGTATCTGTAGTCACTAAAACTATCACCTGGCTTCGTTTCGGAAGCCGTCTTGATATACTCTGTATATTTATTAGGAAACTCAACATCTTATACAAAAACAGATATGTCTAATTTAATCTTCAAATAAAAGTCTAAAGCCAATAAGAGAGTTTCACGACATTACAAGTAATACGTTAATATCATCCATCCATCAGCCAAAGGAAGTCCACTGCTGAAAATAGGCCTCTCCCAATTCCATAATGACCTGTTGAAGGCAGCCTGCATCCAGCGACGTTCCGCGACCTTTACCAGGTCGTCTGACCACCTCGTGGGCGGACGTTCTACGCTGCGCTTTCCGCTACGTGGCCTCCATTCGAGACCTTTCTGGCGCCATTGGCCATCAGTTCTCCGCGCTATGTGCCCCGCCCACTGCCACTTCAACTTGCTAATCCGCTGGGCTATGTCGGTTACTTTAATTCTTCTACGGATCTCCTCATTCCTGATTCGATCTCGAATTATCGATCTGTATGTGAATACCTCCAGTTAATTGGTTGTTACTCACCCAGCGTATTGTCGAGAATCATCCGGACTCTAGCAATAGTCTCAACAACATTTCCAACAAATTTACAATCGAAATGACTATCATCACCTTCTGCCTTCAGTAAGATTGTAACCTCCACACTACTGACAACTTCTAACAAACCGGAATAGTCTGTAAACAAAAGGAATTTACATAACGTCAGTTCACTGAGTGGCGTGGTGAACAGCACGCGGTTCCCGAGACGTTGAACGCGGCTCCAATTCAAATTCAAGTTCATTTTCCAGAATGCAGGTTACAGGAATTGTTACGGAGACTGTTCCGCCCTCACACTGCAACTCCTGTAAGCCAGGATCAACAGCACGCATTGTAATGACACCGAGCATCAGCTCAGCGCGTCTCCGGGAATGTCTAACAAGTCTTTAACGCGCAACGAGGTTAATCTTAAAGTTAAATTAATAGGAGTTGGAAATCTTTTCTGTCCATTTCCCTCCGTAACAAAGCGAAACAAAACAATGAACTAAAGAGGTGAATAACCTCGGGTGATAAGACTTTTACAACCAGAAAAGCTGGATTGCTTTTAATTTTGTTTTGTTTTCTTTTAGTGTAAGTTTTGTAACCACGACTAGTTGACTAAATAAATAAATAAAAGGTAACGGATATACTGTCTTCCTTGGTGGTGTAGTTGTGCTACGGTATGATTACAAAGCCGAGGCAAAAAGGATATTGGATTTTTCTAATCATTGTCAGTCTGAAGTCAGGAATTTGTGCCTGATGTTTCGATATCGCCGCTTTCTCATCATGGGACGGAACACACAAGGCGAAACGTGGGTGTCCTAGTTGCAGCTCTGCCTACCCCTTCTGGGAAAAAGGCGTGATATTTACGTATATATAAAGTGTTGTGGATGTTCATGGGCGGCAGTTATCACTTGCCATCAGATAAACTGTTTGCTCGTCCGCCGGACTTATCCAATAAAGAATTGGTTTGATAAAAAATAATTTAAAAAAATTAAACCGACTTCAAAAGTGAAAAAAAAATAAAAAAACTAATCTTTTATTAAATCTTTTTTTTTATCAGCCCATATACGTCCCACTGCTGGGCACGGGCCTACTCTACAATCGAGAGAATCGATTGAGAGTGGTTAGGCTATATAGACCACCACGCTGGCCTAGTGCGGGTTGGCGGACTTACATACGTAGAAATTGTTTAAAATCGCTACGGTATGCAGGTTTCCTCACGATGTTTTCCTTCACCGTTAAAGTACGTGGTGATTGACTAACAATATTAAATCTATAATACCTAAATATACAAACATATTTGTTTTGAGGTCGGTGCCAGCCGATCATCTATGCCTCGCGGTTTTACCCGTATAGCTTAAACGAGTAGTAGGCCAGCTGGCACCGACCTCAAAACAAAAATGTTTGTATATTTACATATTACAGATTTAATAAAAGATTAGTTATATTTCTCTCTTTATATTACACTTTGAAGTCGGTTAAATTTTTTTTAAATTTTTTTTTAATTGAAGTCGATTAAAAATAACTTACTTCGAGAGGGCAATATATACTCATATTGTAGTTTTCCATACACATTTTTAGGTTGCTCACATTTCACGTTGATAATTTCGTTTGGTGTGAAGATATAGTCGTATTGGACGTCGACTCCGCTTGGTTTCGTGTTCGACGGTGTTTTCAATTCTCCCCCATTTATAGACAGGGTTACAGCGGCTGAAAATAAGGAATATTGTATCATCGATCTGTTATAGCGGATTAGCAAGTTGAAGTGGCAATGGGCGGGGCACATAGCACGGAGAACTGATGGCCGATGGGACCAAAAAGTTCTCGAATGGAGGCCACGAAGCGGAAAGCGCAGCGTGGGACGTCCACCCACTAGGTGGTCAGACGACCTGGTAAAGGTCGCGTGACGTCGCTGGATGCAGGCTGCCTTCAACAGGTCACTGTGGAAATCATTAGGAGAGGCTTATGTTCAGCAGTGGACTTCCGTTGGCTGATGGATGGATGGATGTGTAATATGTATAGTCTATGGCGCCACTGTAATATTAAAATTGTTACAACACTGGCCACACCGGCCTCTTTGTCGCCATGTCAGTCGTCAATATTGTATAACATAAATTAATAGTTTCGTCGAATACACTTTATCAGCTCAGATACGTCCCACTGCAGGGCACGGGCCTCCTCTACAATCGAGAGTACGATTGAGAGTAAGGTCATATAGTCCACCACGCTGGCCTAGTGCGGGTTGACTTTACATACCATAGAAATGTATACAAATCGTATGCAGGTTTCCTCACGATGTTTTCCTTCACCGTGAAAGTGCGTGGTGGTTGACAACACAATTTTGCATTTGTAATATTTTTAGGGACTATAGCATTAAGCCAGCTTCATAAAATAACAAGAATACTTACAAGAGTATTTTAAAGCAATTTTAAAATCGCATTGTACTTCTTTATTATATGGCAGCGTAAAAGTGCACGTCAAGTTGGTCTCGATCAGATTAAATACCTGAAATTAAAGTTATAATATTAATATACAGGGTATATCAAGACTGCTACCGAAAACGAAGCCAGGTGGTAGTTTTAGTGGATATTCATGGGCAGCAGTGACTTACCATCAGGTGACCAGCTTGCTTGTTTTCCGGACTTATACTATATAAAAAAAACTCACGTTTGCTTCATAATGGTCATCTTGCCGCTTGACAGGTTTAGTCACATTTAGTTTCTGATAACGGTTACCAGACTTAAAGCAACTGGAAGAAACAAAAAGGATTATTATTTTGCTGTACTGTATCAGATACAGCCCAGATACGTCCCACTTCAGGGCACGGGCCTCCTTTACAATCGAGAGTACGATTGAGAGTGGTTAGTACAGCGCACCACGCTGGCCTAGTGCGGTTTTACATACCAAGAATTTATTGTAAAACTAGCTTCGGCCCGCAACGTCGTTTGCGTGGTTATCTTTATAAAAAAAATCATCCCGTCCCATCCCGTTATATCTCATCTTGTCCCGTCTCATTCTCAATCAAGACATGAACAAATATATCGGAGTCCTCCCTCATTCTCCAACACTATATTTTTCTGGATGAAAAGTAACTCTAAGTGTTAATCCAGCTGCCTCCATACCAAATTTAATCGAAATCTGTTTAGCCGTTTTTGAGTTCATCGCGCACAACCGCACAGACAAACAGACAAAAATTCTAAAAATCATTGCTTTGGGTTCTATTACGTTAATATACTCGTAGTTCATGCAAATTTTACGCATTTTTCATGCATATTTTGAGCTTTTTGTGTTATATAATCCTTTCTCGGATTATTATATTAATAAAAATAACTTACTCATGTTTTTCTATGGATTCCGAGCCGTATATAAACATCATCGTTGGAACAACGTGGCTGAAGACAAATTGCTTGTCATTGACGCATATTACTTCTCCTGTATCTTCTGCCTTTGCCAATGTCAGCGAAATGATTTGTATTTCCTTCGCTGAAAACAATTTTGGTTAAGTATTCAAGAGACACAGGTCATGAGTGTATTGACAGTCAATCGCCACGCATTGTAACGGTGAACGAAAACATCGTGAGGAAACCTGCATACCACAGTGATTTGTATAAATTTCTATGGTATGTATATATGGGGATAGGCTCGCCCCCTATCACATCGTGGGATGGAACATACAAGGCGTAATGTGGGTGTCCTGGCATCTCTGCCTACCCCTTCTGGGAAAAAGGCGTGTGTTTTAAATGTATGTATGTATAAATTATACAGGTATACCAAGACTGCGACCGAAAACGAAGCCAGGTGGTAATTTTAGTGACTAGACACAATACAACTAAAATTTTTGCACAAAAAAAGCGATGTTTTTTTTGTTATTTTTTTCCTGTCATCGTATTCCTTTGGGTGGTTAAAACATATATTTACCTACCTACAAAATAATGTACACCCTTTTATTTTTAAAGACGATATAGTACACAAGGCTTTAAATTATAGTTTTAGCAATAACTATGGATTTACCACCCAAACAATAAAATATTTAAAACACAAAAAAAAAATCATCGCGTTTTTCTTTTCAAGATTTTTAGTTGCTTCGTGTCTGTAGTCACTAAAACTACCATCTGGCTTCGTTTTCGGCAGCAGTCTTGATATACCCTGTATAGTATTATAGTGAAATCGTAACAAATAAGGTAATTAATGCAATCCAATCCATCAAAGGAAGTCCACTGCTGAACATAGGCTGCTCATAAATCCCAATGATTTCCACAGAGACCTGTTGGAGGCAGCCTGCATCCAGCGACGTCCCGCGACCTTTACCAGGTAGTCTAACCACCTAGTGGGTGGACATCCAACGCTGCGCTTTCTGCTTCGTGACCTCCATTCGGGAACTTTTTGGCCCCATCGATCATCAGTTCTACGTGCTATGTGCCCCGCCCGTTGCCACAACGTAATTAAACATTGAGGTAAATATTTAGATCATGTTCAATATTATAATATTTATCCTATGTATTTGCTTGTAGCGTTTGACATCACAAAAATACTCATATATCACGCTTCATTAGAGGTAGACAAAACATTGCCAACTTCTATTAATTTTACTATCCGTGGTGCTTTACTTGGCTTCTCTAGCTGTAAAATTCTTTATGCGAGGTTATTTACCTCTTTAGTTCATTGTTTTTGTCACTCGCTTTGTTACGCAGGGAAGTAGACAATAATTTATTTTCAACTTCTCCCAATAATTTAACTTTATGATTGATTTCGTTGCGGGTTAAAGACAAGTTAGACATTCCCGGAGACTCGCTGAGCTGATGCTTGGTGTCATTACAATGCGTGCTGTTGATCCTGCGACACAGGAGTTGCAGGGGCGGGTGTGGGGGCGGACTATCTCCCTACAGACCGGGAAGCTGTTGACCTCCCCTTTTGGTATCTCGGGGGAGGCTGTAAGAGGTATGTCAGGATTACTGGCCGTCCAGCTCGACGCTGAGGATGTTGCGGCCGAGCCGCGTCCTTAGTCCTACGCTAGCATACCAGCTAAAATTCCTTTTCGGCGACCCAACATGGACGCGTCGAGATCACATTAATTGTTGACGTCAGTATGCGGTTTTCCTTAGTGATTACAGTTATTTGGGCGTCCGCAGCACGTATTTCTGATGTTAGTATTTTACGTGACTATTTTAAAAGTCAGATAAACTACAAATGAAAACTAAAGGCGTTTATCAAATTTCAAATCAATATGTCAACAGGAAGGAGTCAAACTTCAGTTACTTAATTCGACACAAAGATACAAACAGACAGGGCAAGCTAAGTAATTGTTTAATTAAATCGGTTTTAGTCTTTAACCGCCCAAATCAAATTTATCAGAAAAATGTTTTCGTCCCGCCTGCGTCGTATTTAAAGGACTAAAAACCCCATGTCGTTTCATCTGCTTTTTTTATTTAAATACGCTGTATTCTATGAAAAATATATTTATATTGGATAAATAGATGATTTACTAATTTTATGCAATATAATACGCGTCTTGTGATATGAAGGCGGGCGCTTAAAGGACATCGGCTATTTGTCATAGCATTATCTTTTAACGCCTGATTTCGATTTCAATAATCTATCTATCTGGGATAAGCGGTTACAATGGCTCCCATTAGTTTAAGTTGATTTAAAAAAATACACCCAACAGTCACATACATAGTTCTGAAGCTCACACTATGAATGAAGTCTTAGGTCGCGTATCAGAAACTCCGACAGACTTTACGGTATTACAAATAAACATAGACAGTTATTACCTTATGTGACACATTCGTATATAACATTAATTAACATAATAATTACCATAGAAAATATCTATCTATCTTTGTTTATTGAAATGCAAAATAAATTGTCATTTACACTAATGGTGGTAGACATTTTAACTGTTAAAGATAGACAGGCTATCGAGGCTAGTTTGTGTGAGGTATCTTTAGATAGCAATCTATTTGTTTATAAGCTAATTTCTATTTGTTTTAATGTTATTTTTTCCATCCATCCATCCATCAGCCAAAGGAAGTCCACTGCTGAACATAGGCCTCTCCCAATGATTTCCACAGTGACCTGCTGGAGGCAGCCTGCATCCAGCGACGTCCCGCGACCTTTACCAGGTCGTCTGACCACCTAGTGGGTGGACGTCCCACGCTGCGCTTATATTATTTTTTGCTTTATTTTAATTTTGAGTTTTTTATTATTGTACTTTGTTCGTTGTAGTAGGTAATTGACTTCCAATGTCACTTGCATGTAGATACTTTTATCTTGTGTCTGTGGCTAATAAATCAATTTTCTTTCTTTCTTCTTTCAATTGAGAATGTTGATTAATTTCGGAAATAAAAAAGTTTAGTTTGGGAATCGAACTCACTTACCTGTGTTCCGCAGTGGCAACACACACAGCATTAATATAAACATATAACACGACATACTGGTATTAATAACACAATAAAACTGACACATTAATATAAAATTATCCTTGTTACAACAATATGCGCAAAACACAATTTCAATCGAATATTTCTTTGTTGAAAATTACATACATATTTTATACATAAACTCACACCTTTTTCCCAGATAGGGTAGGCAGAGGAGCACCTCAGTTCGCTAGCAACCAGAACTCCCACATTTCGCCTTGTGTGTTCCACAATGTGATGAGTGAAGCGAGCCTATCGCCATATCGGGCACAAATTCCTAACCCCGGGCTGATAATGAATAGAAAATTCCAATATCACTTTGCCCGACCCGGGATTCGAACCCGAGACCTCAGTTTTGTAATCATACCCTAGTGCAACTACGCCACCGAGGCAGTCTAATTTAAATTGTTTAGTGCAAAATTTAATACAGCTTCCAACAGGTCTATGTGGCGATCCATGGGAGCAGTGGACTTCTTGTGGCTGAAGAGAGAGTGTGTGTGAGAGAGAGAGAGTACATAATTACCTATGTTTAGTAATATAGTGAGTAAATACAACACATTCCCCATTATCCTTGGGTTTTACAATTTATGAGGTGGTTTCAATGACGCGTCGATATCGAACAAGGAAAAACGTAAATTATTTCAATAAATCATTTGGTTTAGTGCACTCTTTCCTATGAACAACATGTAAATTATTAATAAACACTAGTAATATCATGTTTAAAATAACTTACCGAATCGAACTGATTTTTTTTTTTTATTTAAAGTTGCCGAGGAATACTCCACTCGAACGTCTCACGCACATCACATGCACATCTCACGCAGTTCTCGCGCACATAACACGCATAACTCACGCATATCCCACGCATATCCCACGCATATCACACGCACATCACACGCATATCACACGCAAATCTCACGCGTAACTCACGCAGTTCTCACACACATCACACGCAGTTCTCACGCACTTTACAGGCATATCACATGGATAACTCACGCAGTTCTCACACACATCTCACGCAGTTCACACGCAATTCCCACGCACAACAAACGCACATCTCACGCAGTTTTCACGCACATCACGCGCACTTATAACATAATTTTTCATAAGCGCTTACCTGGCGTTTTTGGACATACCTTTCCTCAGCAGAGGAAAGTATGTCTTTTCTTAGCGGGATTTTTGTATATTTTAACCGACTTCAAAATAGGAGGCAGTTTTCAGTTCATCAGCTTACACCCATGTGAATGTGGGGCGAGCGAAACAGCCAAGCCACATATTTTGACTAAGGTGTAGGGTTTGTGAAGTTAGTCCTAGAAGAGTTATTGCGTGATGAGTAAGAAGTTTAGCTCTTCATGAGATCTGATAACTTTTTGATAGCGCGAGTCATGTGGTCTCGTCTTGGCAACATTTTACATAAAAAGTTGGTGGTGACATATAGATTAATCATAATGCCGTGCCAGTTTTAAATAAAACATGATATATTGCAGTCGTTTTGCTGTAAAAATAAAAAAATATATATTTAACGACAGTCACCGTGGCGTAGTTGGTTAGTCGCCGGCTGTGAAACGAGAGACCGCGGGTTCGATCCCCGCACCGACACAAATGTTTGTGTGGCGCACAAATATTTGTGTTGGGTCTGGGTGTTTGTGAGACCGAAAAGTCTCTCTTAGTTTCTGATACACGACACAAGACTTAATTGATCTTAATGTGGGATCGGAACTATGTATGTGGCTGTTGGGTGTATTTATTTATTTATATACGCGTTATCAGAATACGAACTGTCTTTATGGTTTGTTACTGGTCGACAGTAAGTGCGTGGTGGCCTGTTGGCAACGGACCAGATGCGGCTGCCTACATGTTCACGGTGGTCGCGGGTTCAAATACCAGGGCACACCTCTGACTTTTCGGAGTCATGTGTGTATTGATAGTCAATCACCACGCACTATAACGGTGAAGGAAAACATCGTGAGGAAACCTGCATAGCATAGCGATTTGTATAAATTTCTATGGTATGTAAAAGTCCGCCAACCCGCATTAGGCCAGCGTGGTGGACTATATGGCCTAATCACTCTCAATCGTACTCTCGGTTGTAGAGGAGGCCCGTGCCCTG
Organism: Theretra japonica; assembly: GCA_033459515.1. Taxonomy (NCBI): domain Eukaryota; kingdom Metazoa; phylum Arthropoda; class Insecta; order Lepidoptera; family Sphingidae; genus Theretra; species Theretra japonica. The sequence goes on from CM065952.1 coordinate 1,989,201, forward strand.
CAGTCGGTCGTATATGGGCTGATACCAACCTGGTCGACAGGGCACGCATGCGGGAAGCTTTTAATGTTCGATGTACCCAACAAGGGTCGAAATGTACTTGTATTAGGTCCCTCCAACTCACAACGTGTAGACATTATTCTTGCGATTTGCTTGACCTATCTTATCAAATTCTTATCGCTAACGTAATTACAGGGTTAGAACTATGTATGTGAATGTAAGAAAATGTTTATTTAATGTTCATTTGTTGTTATGGATGTGTGAATTCCACTTTCAATCGATTCTCTCGATTGTAGAGTAGGCCCGTGCCCAGCAATAGGACGTATATGGGCTGATACAAAAAAATGTGAATGTTGGGTGTATTTATTTATTTATTTATAATCCACAACATTTGTTTCTGATTTAATTCAAATTTACATACATAATACATAAACATCACGCCTTTATCCCAGAAGGCGTTGGCAGAGGTGCAACCGAGGCACCCACGTTTCGCCTTGTGTGTTCCGTTTCACGATGTGATAGGGGGCGAGTTTATCGCCATATCCGGCCCAAATTCCTGACTCCGGGCTGATAATGAATAGAAAAATCCAATATCACTTTGCCCGACCTGGGATTCGAACCCAAGACTTCAGCTTTGCAATCGTACCGTAGTACAACTACGCCACCGAGTCAGTCATATATTTAAAATAAATTAAAAAATAATATTAAAAAACGTGACGTAAGCAACGACATAACATCCTGTTACAAGATTTCGAGATTGTATTAGCGATAACAAAACGGCATACAAATGGTGCATTAAGCCGTTTTAAAAACTGAATATTATGCTCCATACACACCAAACCCGCCGGCCCGGCGTCACAAGCCTCAGGCGGCCTATAAGAAAAGCATTATGTCGGCGGCAAGCGCCCGCACGTGTTGCCGACATGATATTTTTACAAGGCACACGCACTGCTCATCAACGTGAAGTGTATGTATCCCCCCTAAACTTTATTTCTTAGTGTGTACACTCCTTTATAACGTTTTATGCCGAGTAAGTCTTTTACTGGAATGCGCATTGTTATATATGTTATATATTTTTATAATTATTCAATATACTGCATATACTATGGTCGGTTGTTTCATTACAAAAAGTCTCTAGGACCCCCAACATTTCAAACGTCATAAAATGTTCCATAATACGTCGAGCCGTTGCCATATCGCCGTAAATTTTTCGACTTGCAATGACTGAAGCCGTCGGCTAGCCTGCCGACAAAATATCGCCGGCATGTGCCGTCGGCTTTCGTGTGTAGTGCGCTTTAACCAAATAAAACAATTGACTGAGTGAGAATTAAATTTTTGTGACGGAAGAATCAGATTATATCAAGATACTTAAATCGAAATATAAGGGAGAATATCCAATTATTTTTTGTACTTTTTGATACGCAGCATCTTAATAACTTTATCCAATCCATCAGCCAAAGGAAGTCCACTGCTGAACATAGGCCTCTCCCAATTATTTTCACAGTGAGTGGAATGCCGAGCATTGCTTTATATTTCATAGTGGTTTTACTACTGTCCGTGAGCGGTCGTATGCTTACCAGCAGGCGAATGGCATACCCGTCTCACCATTCATCGCAATAAAAAAAGGCCAGCGTGGTGGATATCCTAGGTCCTCTCAATGGACTTCTCTGTTATATAATAAACGCGACGCCAACGTCGCGGCAACGCAGCGTCGACGTTGCGCAGCCGTTCGAGAAACGTCACCGCTCATAACACGCCAGTGAAATAGGGGACTAAATGAACTGTTTAACGCGCAGGGGCAAAAATGACTGCCCTGTAGCAAGGGGGCATTTATAATCCCACCACGTGCCCAGCCTGTCGTAGAATGCGACTAAAGGGGGCCTTTGCGATCACTAGATGCACTTGGGACGCGCCCTTGCTAACAATGTCAATAAGGGCGCGTACGCGCTCCCTCTTACTAGGACGGGCGAGACCATGAGTCTCTGAAGAGCATAAGGTGGCTGCGGAATAATACTGGGCGAGTCTCGCTAGCAGTGGCCGCAGTCACCCTGATATGCATGAAGAGGGCCTCATGGAGGGGTTTTGGTCAGTATGCCGGAGTAGGGTTTAAGCGAGGGACCCAGCTCGGCATTAACATTCGCGCAGCGAGCTGGAAGACCGGTGACCCCGACATACCCTTCCCGCCCCTCTCCCAAGACCTGCGGAAAGGAAGCCGTAATTAGTTTTCCCCTCGTAAAAGAAGAAGCACTACTACATACACACTACACACTACTGGCTGCATTTCGTAGTTGGAAGAGTCGGTAGGGGTCGACCTCACCGAACCTACACCATCCAAATCGGTGATATCCTCAACCCTGAACCGACGGGCATGCATGAAGAGATTGATGAATGTGGATGAAGCGAAAGTAGTATGTCAGGATCGAGCAAAGTGGCGGTTCATAGTCTCTGCCTACCCCTATGGGATACAGGCGTGACGATTATGTATGTATGTATGTAAAATAAAAAAAGGGCCAAAAATGAACATTCCCCTTTATTTTATCACTCAATTGTACTTGGCTTACACGAAATTACATGACGCAAAACTTGTTTTCTTAAATACCACGACGGATGTTAACGTAATCGCAAAGTATTATATAATTATGGGAAACCCCGAATAAAAGGAAATGATTATTGAAAGATAAATAACCCACAACAACGGTGAAGGAATACATCGTGAGGAAACCTGCATACCGTAGCGATTCGAAATAATCTCTATGATATGTAAAAGTCCGCCAACCCGCACTAGGCCAGCGTGGTGGACTGTACTAACCCCTCTCAATCATGCTCTCGATTGTAGAGGAGGCTCGTGGCCTGCAGTGGGACGTATACAGGCTGATACAGATACAGAATAAATAAACATGGTTTATTTTCCACGACGTCTGACATGAAATCAAATAATTAAGAATTTGAAGTGGCTTCTGTACTGTCCTGTATTAGCCCATATCCGGCCACTGCTGAGCACTGGACTCCTTTACATAGGTTGAAGATATCTTCATCTACATAGGCTTCAAAGTCTGTGCTTGCGGCGGCGTCGCATGCTGGGTGGGTTACTTACCTGTAGCATGGCTGAGGAGGCCGACGGCTGGCACATGCGTCATACTCGTGAACGTGTGCTGCTTGTGTGGACTGGTCTGTCCGATTTGCTTACATTGTAACTGAATGATAGATTGTTTAAGGCCTTCACAATTAATCACTGCGTTGGTGAAATAGAGTATACTGATTCTTCGTTCTGGGCTAATTCGCTTCACTCAACCATATTATATAATGTAAACATATTTGTATTCAAAATATATTTATTTATTTTATGCTTTATATCCAGAGTATAAAGGCGGACTTAATGCCTGAGGCATTTTCTGCCAGTCGATCTTTGGATGGCGCAGAGAGAAAATTAGTAGACGCATAAATTCATGAAACTTGATTATCAAAAGTTTTATATATGTCACTTGCAAATTATAACAAATTATAAATGTCTTGCTCTGATTTAAATCAACTTGTAATTTTTGTAATAATCGTTGTATTGTAAACTGCTTTTGAAAAGAGCAACACTAGAGTTTTTTGTCCTTTCTTCTCTAGTGAAAACTGCTTTCCGAACCGAGTGGTAGGTCAGAAAATGACTGAATCTATAATAGTAATCTCTGTTGAACATTTTAATGGATTTAATAAATAATTTTACCGAGGGCTCCACTGAGAGGACTTTAGGTCCATTGGTAAATAGTACAGGCTGGCGAACTTCACATACCGTAGAAAATCTTGGTCAGAAATGATATGCAGGAAACCTGCATACTTTTACATACCATAGAAATTTATACAAATCGCTACGGTGTGCAGGTTTCCTCACGATGTTTTCCTTCACTGTTATAGTGCGTGGTAATCGACTATCAATACACACATGACTTAAAAAAGGCATGATTAATAGATGGCGCTATTATGAAATCTGTTTGGCAAGTCTAAAACTCTGTGGAAACTCCTCTATTTACAATTGACAGAAGTCATGTAGAAATTTTAGCGTGATGTGAAAATTTGCAGTTTATTAAATTCAAAATTCCTGTAATTAATTTTATTTCCAAATACGTAGTGTTTGAGGGCAAAATTTATGAAGGAATAGTTTATTTCAAAAAATCATTGTAAGTCATTCGAGTGTTTATATTATTTCTTTTCATTAGACATCCATTTATGCAGGTAGACAGATATTAGTAAATACAGGAGACAGTTTCATGACGATAGTTTTGGATAAATCGATGTTTAGATGAATTAAAATATAAATACACCCAACAGTCACATACATAGTCCTGACCCCACACTAAGATCGAGTCTTGTGTCGTATCAGAAACTACGAAAGACTTTTTAGTCTCACAAACACCCAGACCCGAAACAAATATCTATGGTTCACACAAATATTACTTTCGGTGTAGAGATCGAACCCACAGCCACTCGATTCACACCCGGCGTCTAACTGCGCCATGGAGGCTGTCAAAATTCTTGACTCCGGGCTGGTAATATTAGCGAGTGGTAGCTAGTATCACTTTGCCCGACTCGGGATTCGAACCCGAGACTCCAGCTTTATAATCGTACCGTAGTACAAATGCGCCAACGAGGCCGTGACTGATTATATTTTTTTTAGAAAATGCCGTTAAAGGTACCCAGAAACTTGTCCCTACCCATAGAAGCCCACCAGAATTGGATGGATATCCTTGAAAAGGCCCGTGAGGTGGTGGAAGATGACGTCGATCTTCAGGTATCCTAGCAAAATTACTGCTTCACTTTTTTTTAGCGCGGCCGATGGTGCCAAAAAGTTCTCGAATGCTACTAGGTGGTCAGACGACCTGGTAGAGGTCGCGGGACGTCGCTGGATGCAGGCTGCCTCCAACAGGTCACTGTGGAAATCATTGGGAGAGGCCTATGTTCAGTAGTGGACTTCCATTCGCTGATGGATGGATTTATTTTTTATTCTATAGTACCGGAAAACAAGCAGGTCACCTGATGGTAAGTGATCACTGCAGCCAATGAACATCCACAACGCTTTGACCATAGATTTCTTGCCGGCTCGTAAAACCAGATTTATTCCTCTTAAAAATTAGAAAAAAGGCTGCGATAGCATGTTTAGGTTGGCTCCTGTCCTCGGGCAAAGCTGGACCGGAGTGATAGTCATATTTAATTAAAGATTAATTAGTATACTGTATCACCCCATAAAGCCCATACACGTCCCACTGCAGGGCACGGGTCTCCTCTACAATCGAGAGTACGATTGAGAGGGGTTAGACCGTATAAATCACGCTGGCCAAGTGCGGGTTGGCGGACTTCATTACCATAGACATTTTTCCGAATCGCCGTGGTTTACAGGTTTGCAATTTGCACTCGATGTTTTCACCGTTATAGTGCGTGGTGATTGACTATCAATACACATGGCTCTGAAAAGTCAGAGGTGCGCCCTGGGATTTGAAACCGCGACTATCGTATTGTTTGCCGGGTCTGGTTCGTTACCAACAGGCCATCACGCAGTTTTGGTATACTAAATTCCCATCTTTTTTCCTTCCCACTCCCCTCCCAATTGGGCCGGCAACACATCCATGATCCAGCGTTGAGGATGTTCATGTGCAGTGATCACTCACCATCAGGTGACTTGTTTGCTCGTTTGCCGGAGCAATGCAATAAAAAAAAAATGTAAAATTAATTATTATTTCAGACCAAAGCACAAGAAGGCTTTCGTATTAAAGAGCGGCTGTTCCCACCAGAATTCTTGGGCAGATTGTACGCGGAATATTGCTCATTAATTAACAGAATGTACGATTCTTACCTAACCAACGTGCAATTACAAAGGGCTCCTTATTTACTCCAAATAATCTCTGTTTTTATGAAAAGGTTAGTTTTACAAACATACACATGACGCCAACTGCCTCGGTGGCGTAGTGGTACTACGGTATTATTGCAAAGCTGAGGTCTCGGGTTCGAATTCCGGGTCGGGCAAAGTGATATTGGATTTTTCTATTCATTATCAGTCCGGAGTCAGGAATGTGTGCCCGATATGGCGATAGGCTCGCCCCCTATCACATCGTGGGACGAAATATACAAGGCAAAACGTGGGTGTTCTGGTAGCACCTCTGTCTACCCCTTCTGGGAAAGGCGTGTGTTTATGTATGTATGTACACATCACGCCTTTAACCAAGAAGGTGTAGGCAGAGGTGCAACCAGGACACACACGTTTCGCGTTGTGCTTCGTCCAACGATGAGATAGGGGGCGAGACTATCGCCCTATCGGATACAAATTTATGACTCCGGGCTGATAATGAATACAAAAATCCAGTATCACTTTACCCGACTCGGGTGTCACGCTTTATTGGAGTTACAGGGATGTGCAAGGTACACATAAAGTTGTAGAAAAAATCACTACTTCCTAGTACATATCAATTAAAGGAATGCCACAGCAGCCCGAAAGTTACTCTTAATTGTTATCGAAGTGGCAGAGCCGGCGGGCGGTCAAAAAGATTTTGATAATTTTAAAATGCAAACCGTTCTGATGACACTCTCGATAATGTGGACTGCTGTTGCTTTACAAAATCTTTTATCATAAAATCTACTGGTAACACCGGGAGTCAAACTCGAGACCTGTAAATGTAGATGTTTAGGATTATTATTAATATCTTTTGAACGAAGTGCGTGGTGGCCTGTTGGTAACGGACCAGACGCGGCTGCCTACATGTTCACGGTGGTCGCGGGTTCAAATCCCAGGGCACATCTCTGACTTTTCGGAGTTATGTGTGTATTGATAGTCAATCGCCACGCACTTTAACGGTGAAGGAAAACATCGTGAGGAACCTGCATACCGTAGCGATTTTAAAGAATTTCTACGGTATGTAAGACCGCCAACCCGCACTAGGCCAGCGTGGTGGACTATATGGCCTAACCATTCTCAATCGATTCTCTCGATTGTAGAGTAGGCCCGTGCCCAGCAGTGGGACGTATATGGGCTGATAAAAAAAATCTTTTGAACACTTTCAGGTTGTACGAATTGCGCAATGAACTGACATATTTGATCGTGAATGATTACGTTTATTTGGACGCTGCTCTGGTCCAACTGAGGTTCCAGCCGTCGGACGCCGAGGTAAATACACCCAATAGACACATACATAGCCCTGAATACATAACCTACCAATCCTTTTCATCGATAATTCATAGGAATTGAAGAAAAATAATACACCAGAGTTATAATTTCCGTTTATTTTCACTTGTTTCACAAACCACTTAAGGCGACTACTGCTCAGCTTCACAATCAGAAAACAACTGGCCATTTTCCAACAACTCGTAGAATATATAGTGTTTGATAATTATTACAATTGTAAAGTGAGGGTTGTTTCAACTTTTTAGTCGTGTGACGAATTTTAATTAACTAAAGTAAGAAGCAATTTAACAATATATTTTTTTTTATTCTGGCACGGCATGATGACTGCGCTGCACCTGATGGTAAGCGCAAATGCCGTCCAGACAGAGTATCGAATGGCATCAGACGGCGGTCCCATGCCATTCGACACAATTATGCCGACCTGCTGAGATGCTTCTTCACACTACTACTATTTGAATTAAACAGATCACTGAATCATCATTTGGTAATATCTTGAAGAACTACCGGCGACCGAAAGTCATGTTTGTCATATTTTTACCAATAGCTTACAGAATGGTATTTGACGGTAAAGGTCGCGGGACGTCCCTGCATGCAGGCTGCTTCCAACAAGTCACTATGGAAATCACTGGGAGAGGCCTATGTTCAGCAGTGGACTTCCTTTGGCTGATGGATGGATGTGTGAGACCGTGAGGTCTCTCGTAGTTTCTGATACCACACAAGGCTCGATGTTAGTGTGGGGTCAGGACTATGTATGTGACTGTTGGGTGTATTTATATTTGCAGATCATAGTGCCGTATCACTTCCCTTTGGAGAGCAGGAAGGAGGGCGCCGAGCTGCTTTTACAGAGGTTGTGGGCAGAAGCTGTTAAAAGAAAGAACAGACCACTGAAAGTGGTGAGTATTTTGTCTCTTACTGACAATTGAAATGAATAGAAGGAGAGAGGGAGATAGAGAATGAAGAGATATGTATGTCACCGTAAAATTGTAAATACCGTTAGATTACAATCTATCTCGCGAGATTGTGAAATGTCGAAAGATTGTGAACCGTAACATACTGCTTACAATTTAACGCATTATTTTTCGGTAGCTTATAATCTATTATATTATATCCTACCCTAACCTAAGTCTATGGACACAGAACGGTCTACTGTAAGGCTGATTTAGAGCTGTTGTCAGCCACGACTCAGCATGAATGAGCAGGCTCGTCCAGGGCGGTACCACTGTCTCACAGGAGGTCGACGTGAAGCTACAGCTTTGCTGTCGCGTTTCGTTCGGCGAGTGAGACTGCCGGATGCCCAATGCCCCAATCCTCTTCCCATGTTATTCCTTCGCGCTCCCCTCTATATCTGATGAGTCGGCAACACAGCCATGATCCAAGCGTTGTGGATATTCATGGGCGGCAATGATCACTTGTCAGCCAACACGAACTACGCCAGCGTGGTGAAGTATATGGCCTAACCATTCTCGATGTTAGAGTAGACCGGTGTCCAGCAGTGGGACGTAAATGGGCGAATTAAAAAAATATATCACTTGCCATCTGGTGATTTGCTTACTCGTTTGCTGGACCTATGCTATAAAAAAAATAATTCCTTTTTTTCAACCGCCATAATAGTCTGTGATATTCTACGAGTATGTAAAACTATGTAAAACATAAAAGCGCAATGTCTGAGTCGACGACTAAACCGTTACATTTCGTTTTGTTTTAAATTATTTTAAGAAATCATACAAACAGTTATCTTTTAAATAACCGTTACATTTTCCCATTCATTCATGATGCGTTACAAATAAAAAAGAAAAAGATTAATTGCTTTATTACATATTTTATTATGACGGCGTACAATAAATCATGTCGGCAACAAGCGCACGTGTTGCCCGCTGACATGTAGGCGATGTTTGTGTGTAAAGACTTATATGTTAGTGTGCAGTCAGATCTATGTATGTGATTGTTAGGTGTATGTATTTATCTTTATATATTTCTTGTTTTCAGGAGAAATCTGTTGTGAAAAAGCCCCCGAATCCATTTGGTGACGATGACGAAAGCGAATCTATACAGGAGTCTTCAAAATCGTCCACTGAAGTCGGTAAAGATATAATATGTATATTTTCTACGGTTTTATCTATAATTTGGAGCTCAGTTGTCATTTTTAAAAATGTATTTGGCATGCCAATACTTCACCCTTCAAACGGCAGTGTAAATGCACTTTTGTGTTCCAGTTTGAAGGGTATTGTAGCCAGAGTAACTACTTGACAACCAATGCCAAGCTATGCTTTGTGCAGGATATTGTAGCCAGAGTGAGACTAGACGACTAATGCCAAGCAGTATTATAATTCATGGTGTTTGGTTTTGCTACTGTCCATGAGCTGTCGTATCGCATAACATCAGGCGAATGGCATGCTCGTCTCGCCATTCATTGCAATAAAAAATAACAAACATTAACCTAATGAAGAATTCTAAAAGTGTACAAAAATTTGTACCTAGTCATTATGCAACAAACGTTCTTACCTTCGGTTCTTATAATAAAGTAAATAGTTTATTTTTATTAACTGCTAACGGCCGGTTTCTATATCCTATCTATCTTTATTGTATTGTATTGTATCATCACATATACGACCCACTGCAGGGCACGGGCCTCCTCTACAATCGCGAGTACCATTGAGAGTGGTTAGGCCATATAGTCCACCACGCTGGCCTAATGCGGGTTGGCGGACTTTTACATACCATAGAAATTTATACAAATCGCTATGGTATGCAGGTTTCCTCACGATGTTTTCCTTCAACGTTATAGTGCGTGGTGATTGATTATTATCAATACACACATGACTCCGAAAAGTCAGAGGTGTGCCCTAGGATTTGAACCCGCGACCACCGTGAACATGTAGGCAGCCGCGTCTGGTCCGTTTACCAAAAGGCCACCACGTACTTATCTCTATCTTTAACATGAGCTTAAATTGTTACCATTACTGTGTCGATACATTTATTTATTTATTTAATCTTTATTATACACAAAGAGAATAAAACATTATAAAGACATAATATAAAAAAAAGTACTAATGGCGGTCTTATCGCTTAAAAGCGATCTCTAGCAGACAACCTTTGGATGGATATAATAGAAGGAGAAAGAGAGGGCAGTGTAAAAATAAAGATAATATAAAATAATCTCCAATAGATATAAGTAATTTTTACGGGCCTACTCTACAATCGAGAGAATCGATTGACAGCGGTTAGGCCATATAGTCCACCACGCTCTCCTAGTGCGGGTTGGCGGACTTACATACCGTAGAAATTCTTTAAAATCGCTACGGTATGCAGGTTCCTCACGATGTTTTCCTTCACCGTTAAAGTGCGTGGTGATTGACTATCAATACATACATAACTCCGAAAAGTCAGAGGTGTGCCCTGGGATTTGAACCCAATATAAGTAATTAAATAGATAATATTTAATAATAAATTCGATTTTTCATACATATACGTAACACAATACACTAACGTAATATAAATAAATATATATATATATATATAAATTACCAACAAATCTGTATGGAGGAATTTTATAATATATGGTGCAATAAACAAAGATAGACATTTATCTAGCTATCTATAAATATATCCACTGAAATATCAAATGATATCTCTTTATAAAGATAGGTTATAGAAACCGACTTTAAATGACGATTCCTATAACCTATCTTTGGCAAGAAGTAAAAAAAGATCATAATTTACGTTCACGCATTTTTTGTTTCAATAAATCAAATATTAAACGATATATTTATTTATCTATTTTAACCACGTATAGCGGCCCGTCCCAGCTTCATCTGGGTGCAGATGTTATTTGAATCCACTCCACACAAGATACATTATTTTTCGTTCAAACTGGGACACCCTGTATATGTATTATACATATAAACCTTCCTCTTGAATCACTCTATCTATTAAAAAAAACCGCATCAAAATCCGTTGCGTACTTTTGAAGATCTAAGCATACATACAGATAGACAGCGGGAAGCGACTTTGTTTTAAACCATGTAGTGATTGCACAATCATTTCTCTTGGTTTTGAAAAGCGGCTTTTGTTTTGAACTAGCTGTATAGTTAAGTGTACACATTAATATCATATAATTACTTTGTTATCCATAAAAGAACTATAATTGTGTTTAATTAACACAAAATAAACAATGAAACAATATGTAATTTCATTGTATTTAAATTATATATACCTATATTTTTAAAACTTTATTTTTGGATAGAATACTATTAATTATGTTAATTTGATTAATTTTCGCATCCTCCCGGAGTGCGGCCATTTTAATGTTTTTTAACGTGCCCTAAGCTCAATACTCTTCGGCCTTATAGACAGTTTTAAAACCCATTTTAGCTGTCGTATGTTTTGTCTTCTTCGCTCAAACTGGATTTATAAGGCGTTCGAAAGGGACAACACACACAAAAAATGTTTTAAAACTGTCTGTGAATAAGGTCGAATGTTTCCGGGCGGATACGTATATCCCGCCACCAAGATTGCCGGATACCCAATTCCCCTTTCCTTTCCCCATCCTTTTGCCTTCCCGCTCCCTTCCCAATTTGATGGTCAACACATCCATGATCCAGCGTTGTGGATGTTCATGTGCAGTGATCACTTACCATCAGGTGACCAGTTTGATCGTTTACTGGACCTATTGAATAAAAAAATCAATTTTACAATTTCCAGGGTCAGAAGAAAGCGTTCATACAGTAATACCAGAAGATTTCATACATACGCGGACCATACAGAAATGTGAAAGATTTAGGTATGACATTTGTATATACATCCAACAGTCACATACATAGTCCTGACCCACACTAAGATAATCTTGAGTTGTATCAAAAACTACGACAGTCAAGTCTCACACTCGAGACTCTAGTACTACGGTATGATTGCAAAGCTGAGGTCTTGGGTTCGAATTCCGGGTTGGGCAAAGTGATATTGGATTTTTCTATTAATTATCAGCCTGGAGTCAGGAAATTGTGCCCGATATGGCGATAGGCTCGCCCCTATTACATCGTGGGACGAAATATACAAGGTGGGTGAAACGTGGGTGTCCTAGTAGTTCCTCCACCTATCCCTTCTTGAAAAATGTTTTTGTAGGTTCTAGTCTCCCAAAAGTTTTGTAGCTTACAAATATGTAATGGTTTCTTAGACTCACGCGAATGTTCCATATTGAAATAAAACGAATTTTTGCGGATTTTTATCGCAAATTTGATTTGATTTTTAAATTTTTTAACTTGCGACGTTTCGATCACTACAGTTTTCGTGGTCACGGGGCGGACTGAGGTATAGTCATCCGCTTAGTGACTGTTACAATTTAACTGTCCTTAATTTACAATTATTAAATTAAAAAGTTAATTAGTTTTTGCGATCTGATTTACGCAGAAGGATCTGTAAGAATTCGTTTTATTTCAATCCACAAACATTTGTCTGGGGAATGTGTTGCGAGACCGAAAAGTCTGTCGTAGTTTCTGATTGAGGACTTGTAATATGTAGGGTCAGGACTATGTATGTGACTGTTATATGAATTACTTACTTTTCACCAGGGTTCTCCGTTTTAAATCAGCGCTGCAGTTTGCTTTTCCCATACTGCAGCATAAAGCTGAATGGGAGGTTCATTGTCGGCGCAATAGTTCAGTCACATAATATTGTTGCATAATAGTATTTCTGTCATGTTTTTATTTTATGTATATTTTGTTATTTTATTACCTACCTATGTAAGTTTGCGCCTTCAATAAAATGTATTTCTTTCTCTTTCTTCTTTCTTTATTACTAATAAAAATCCTCTTTTTATAACCTAGGCAATATTTCCTTGAAGATTGCAAGAGTAAAAGTCGCAATCGGAAGTTGTATTTCGCTGACAAGACAGTGGAAGCACCTTTGCACATGAAAATGTTAGCTGCTAAGTTGATTCAGATGGTTTACAGGTACATTAAAGCATCATTTTTATATCGCACGATAAAACTTATATTTCTCCCGCCAAACTGCAGTGTAGATGCACTGTTGTGTTCTGGTTTAAAGAACATTGCAGCCTGCGCAACTACTGGACATAATGAGACTTAACATCTTTTCCTGATGATGGCGAGCGCAGTAGAATGCTAAGCATGGCTTTGTAACTCATGGTGTTGTTTGGTTTTACTGTCCATGAGCGGTCGTACCGCTTACCATCAGGCCAAAGGCATGCTCGTCTCGTCATTCGTCGCAATAAAAAAATTACTTCAATGCTTGATGGTAAGCGCAGTGCAGATAGAGTATCGACGTGAGATGCTCATCTCGACACAATGACGCCTGATTGTATCCGGATATACACAACCCGACACGACACACGTGGCTCACTATGACGACTCCTTAACCGCTTTGTCTTGTAGCGATTATTTGAGCGAATATAAATTTCTCATAGCACAAAGTTTTGTCTGCTTGTACGCGTTAATCTTATAAACTACTGCTTCGAATTGAGAATTTATTTTAATGTTAAATAGCCCATTTATCAGGGAAGGTTTTGGGCGATATAGCATCACGCTATGACCATAAGAAGCGAAGCAGTAATAAAAAATGATTCAATAATAACTGACAGCCTTCATTCCGCAGTTGGTTAGACGTAGATGAAACGAAAGGCTGCGAGTTCGATCCCCGCGCCGGTGCAAATGTTTCTGTGATCCGTGGGTGTTTGTTTCGGATCTACGTGTTTTTGAGACCGAAAAGTCTCTCGTAGTTTCTGATGAACACAAGACTCGATCTTAGGATAAGACTATGTATGTGACTGTCGGGTGTACTTACTTTTTATTTAAAAACGGATTCCACGTCGATAAGAACCCAATGCGCTAATTTACAAATAAATATACCTGTATATTTATTTGTAAATTAGCGCATTAGCGCAGTCTTGATATACCCTGGTATATCAAGACTGCTATCGAAAACAAAGTGGTAGTAGTTTTAGTGACTACATACACGATGCAATTAAAAAATTTGCAAAAAAGCGCTACTTTTTTTGTAATGTTTTAAATATCATTGTGTTTGGATGGTAAATCCATAGTTTTTATACTCTGTATGTAAAAAAATACTTTTGTAAATTAAAATAAGTAAGAAGTTTTATCAATAAATAATATTTTATTTAATTACTTTGTTTTAGAGAATACATGAAAATAAAGAGGCATAATGTAATGAAGGTTAAACGGGACATACTCGTTGATTATCTAGCAGATCCTTTCAAAAAACGGTTAAGTTTAGAAGAAGAAAATAATAAGGTAATATATATTTTAATTGTTTTGTCTGCGGACAAACGCCTTCGAATTAAATGGTAGACAATGAACAATCTTAATGATTTATAACTTTTTATAATTTTTTTATTGTCAATTTAACTATTGTTGAAAATAAAAAGTACCTTCTGTTTCATACTTAAGTATGTAGGTAAAGTACTTATGCTTAAAAAATTAAATAAAAAAGGACAGAAGATGTAAAACTACGAGAAAACCGAATCATGTGGGATTCAAAATTAACTTCTCTCTTCCTTTGCCTAGTTATAGGCAAAGTTACATAGTTTAAACTAAGGAAAATACGCCAAATGTAATTTTACAAAATAATTTTTACACACATAAACTCACGCTTTTATCCCAGAAGGGGTAGGCAGACGTTAGTAAGACATCCACGTTTTTCCGTGTGTGTTCCGTCCCACGACGTGATGGGGGACGAGCCAATCGCCATATCGGGCACAAATTCCTGACCCGGGATTCGAGTCCGCGACCTCACCTTGTAATCGTAGGGCAGTAAATAATTTTTGTTTATAGCTTTACGAGAAACGTCAAAAGACTAGAGCGAAGCTCTTGGAAGTATACAATATAGAAAAGGACAAGGAAAACAAAAGACTGATTTTGCTCAAGAAGGACAATCAGATCGAAGACATCACTGATCAGATCATGTCTTGGTTTAAAGAATGGTTGGTTTGTTATTATGAGTAGAGACCGGATTATATGAAACACAAGCTTCTGCCCGCAACTCCGTTTGCTTGGTTATAATTATAAAAAAAAAATCAGTACAAAAAATATCAATTATAGCGCAATTCCTCCCTCATCCCACGGGAAATACATTTTTCAGGATAAAAAACAGCCTAAATGTTAATCCAGGGTGTCAGCTACCCCCATACCAAATTTCATCGAAATCCATTAAGCCGTTTCTGAGTTCATCGCGCACAACCGCACAGACAAACAGGCGAAAATTCTAAAAACCATTGTTTTGGGTTCTATTACGTTAATATAATCCCCCCATATCAGTTTTTCTCATTTATGTTCCATGTATAGACATCGATCTGTTACAAATTTATTATATATATATATATATATATATATATATATATATATATATTTTTATTCTGGCACGGCATGATGACTGCACTGCACCTGATGGTAAGCGCAAATGCCGTCCAGACAGAGTATCGAATGGCATCAGACGGCGGTCCCATACCATTCGACACAATTATGCCGGCCTGCTGAGATGCTTCTTATATGCACAGAATAGATAAAAGCACAAAATATACACGAGAAATGAGTAAAATACGCATGAAAACTAATAAAAACAGGTTTCTTAGATTCACGCAAATGTTACACATTGAAATAAAACGAATTCTCACGGATGTTATCGCGAAAGAATCGGTTTTACTTCAATGAAAACTGGTAAAATTTGCAACATAAATGCTATGTTTTAGTAGGATGTAAGAGAGAAATAATGCTTTAATTTTTTTAATTACTAAATCAGTATAAAATCAGAAAATTATATTTTTGTTCGTTCATTTAACAACCTCCAGAAATTATAATCTATAATAAAATGAGCGGGTTAATGCGCTTTTCAAAAATTGTTACGAAGGTATAGATTTGACCACCAATACGTGATTTATTTTTGTGCGTACGGAAATAATGCTCGCTGGATGCAGGCTGCCTCCAACAGGTCACTGTGGAAATCATTGGGAGAGGCCTATGTTCAGCAGTGGACTTCCCTTGGCTGATGGATGGATACGGAAATAAATTACAACAGTTAATTTTACACTTAACAAGAGGGCAATCTACAGAATAGTCAATATAGCGAAAGGTAAGTGGGATTGTCGGATGCACAATACCCCTTTTCTCTTCCCATTCTTTTTCCTTCCCGTTCCCCTCCCAATTGGTCCGGCAACACATCCATGATCCAGCATTGTGGATGTTCATATGCAGTGATCACTTACCATCAGGTGATCTGTTTGCTCGTTTGCCGGACTTATGCAATAAAAAAAAGAAAAATATGCATGATCACTAGATTTTAGATGAAAAATGCAATCATCAATCAGCCAAAGGAAGTCCACTGCTGAACATAGGCTTCTCCCAATGATTTCCACAGTGACCTGTTGGAGGCAGCCTGCATCCAGCGACGTCCCGAAAAAAATGTCAGCGACGAAAAATGCAATGATCACTGAAAATGGGTTAAAATTGTAATCGCATATGAAAATCCTTATAACCCTGTCTCTAAGTATGAGTAATGTGTATTGATAGTGAATTACCAATATTTGATACAAGACAGAGGCGGATTAAATGTTGAGAGCGCCCTAGGCAAGCACCTCAAAGCGCCCCTCTAGCAGCCATACTTAAAAAAATACTAACTTCGAAAGAACGAGGAATTGTCTTATTGCATAGTTGGTTACCAGGTCGTCTGACCACCTAGTGGGTGGACGTCCCAAGCTGCGCTTTCCGCTTCGTGGCCTCCATTTGAGAACTTTTTGGCCCCATCGGCCAAAGGTAAAGGTAAAGGTCCCTGGATGCAGGCTGCCTCCAACAGGTCACTGTGGAAATCATTGGGAGAGGCCTATGTTCAGCAGTGGACTTCCTTTGGCTGATGGATGGATGGATGATGGATAGTTGGTTATTGTACTATGTTGTGAATGAGTGAAATACACCATGTTATAACGCAAATTATCAGACGCAGATGTTTCTCATAAGTATCATAATTATAGCATTCGATGGTTTTGCATGAAACGAAAATATCCGGAATCGTGCGCGCTCCTTCGTATCGCGCCTCTAGGCACGTGCCTAGTTTGCCTTAGGGATAATCCGCCTCTGATGCAAGGTAAACGTCATGACGAAACCTGCGTAACAGATGTTTGCACAATTTTTCATGGTATGTAAAGTCCGTCTGGCACTAGGCCAGCGTGGTGGACTGTACCCTCTCAACGTTCCTCTCAGTTGTAGAGGAGTCCTGTGCTCAGCAGTGGACAATAACAGGTTGTTGTTTGTAAAAATACTCGCACTTTAGTGGTCGCGTCACTCACCATCAGGCCAATAGCATGCTCGTCTCGCCATTCATTGCAATAGAAAAAGACTCGTATCATGTGATCTGTGGGTTAGTTCATATAATTAAATAAGTTCAGTTGCAGTGCAGTTGCAGTTAAGTTTCAATCAAAACAACCTTTTTCGTACTGTCGTAATTTTGACAACCGCTGCGAGATACGCTCGCGTCGAGTTCGCGTGACGCTTTAGCGGATTCTACCGCTGCGTTTTATGTGCGTGATTTAGATTGCAACTTGATCGGTATTCACGTATAAGCTTGTTGCATACGGCTAACATATAGTTGACGCGCAATAAACGCGCAGTTCACGCATAGCTTAGGTGCAGTTCACGCGCAGCTAAACAATTACAAGAATACCATTTTGCACAAAGACGTAAACTTAATTGCAACTGCACCGCAACTTGATTGGCGCGTCAAAAAATTACGTGAATTAGCACACTGGACTACGTGTGTTGTTGTTGACTGTTGGTGTGTTGTCTCCAGGTATTATGACTATGGGTTCTTCCCGGACTATCCTTACGAAATTGAAGAGGGTACTTTATTGTTGCTCCGTGGAGGTTATCCCACTGTCGCTGAGAAGATCGAGGAAGATGAGAAGATTGAAGCTGCTACTAAAGGAAAAACGCCTGAACAAGTACCTATCATTTTACATACATACATAAACACACGCCTTTTTCCCAGAAGGGGTAGACAGAGGTGTAACCAGGGCACCCACGTTTCGTCTTGTATTTTCGGTCCCACGATGTGGTAGGGGGCGAGCCTAACGCCATGTCGGGCACACATTCCTGACTCCAGGCTGATAGTGAATTGAAAAATCCAATATAACTTTGCCCGACCCGGGATTCGAACCCGGGACCCCAGCTTTGCAACCATACCGTAGTACAACTGCGCCATCGAGGCAGTCACACATTTTAGTATTGTTTATTATTTTAACCTTCGCACACTCTATACAGGCGGACTCTAGTATATTAAATAAATAATAAATACATCCAACAGTCACATACATAGTCCTGTTTATTAAATTACCTAGTGTGGTAAGGCGGCAACATGTTCACGGTAGTCGCGGGTTCAAATCCCAAGGCACACACCTCTGACTTTTCAGAGTCATGTGTGTAGATAGTCAATCACCACGCACTATAACGGCAAAGGAAAACATCGTGAGGAAACCTGCATACCGTAGCGATTTGCAAGAATTTCTGTGGTATGTAAAGCCAACCCTCGCTAGGCCAGCGTGGTAGACTAAGTGGCCAACAATTCTCAATGGTACTATCGATTGTAGAGGAGGCTCGTGCCCCGCAGTGGGACGTATCTGGGCTGATACAATACAGTACAATAAAGTAACTCTTCTTTCTTCAGCTTAAACAAGAGAAGGAACAAGCAAAGCAAGACGCAATGTTGAAAGCAGAGGCGGAGAGAGAACAGAAGAAGAGGGAGGCTGAACAGCTGTTCAAATTGAAATGCAATCCATTCTCGGACCCCGGGTATAAAGTGGCGACTTCGGAGTTCAACGACAGTATCGTTGAGGTGAGGGTTTAAAAGACGACCTGGTGAAGGTCGCGGGACGTCGCTGGATGCGGGCTGCCTGCAACAGGTCACTGTGGAAATCATTAGGAGAGGCTTATGTCCAGTGGACTTCCTTTGCATGATGAATTGGATTTGAGGGTTTATAAATACATGCATAAACGTCACGTCTTTTTTCCAGAAGGGTTAGAAATGCGACCAGGACACAGGACGCTCACGTTTCGACTCGTGTGTACCACGATGTGATAGGGGGCGAGCCTATCGCCATATCGGGCACAAATTCCTGATTCTAGGCTGTAAATGATTGGAAAAATCCAAAATTGCTTTGCCCGACCTGGTATTTGAGCCCGAGACCTCATCGACATAGTCGTGCTATAGTGCAACCGCTCCACTGAGGTAGTGGTAACGTATGCTATGCATCATATCAGAAAACACGTATTCTTATCAACATATTTAATCCTGCCTGACTGCCTTGGTGGCGTAGTTGTACCACGGCACGGTTACATATCCGAGGTCTCGGGTTCGAATCCCGGGTCGGGCAAAGTTACGTTGGATTTTTCTATTCATTATCAGCTCGGAGTCATGAATTTGTGTCCGATACGG
The DNA here is from genome assembly GCA_033459515.1 of Theretra japonica. NCBI lineage: Eukaryota > Metazoa > Arthropoda > Insecta > Lepidoptera > Sphingidae > Theretra > Theretra japonica. The sequence continues at coordinate 2,008,801 of CM065952.1, forward strand.
CGATAGGCTCGCCCCCTATCACATTGTGGGACGAAACACACAAGGCGAAACTTGAGGGTCTTGGCTGCCAAGGGAACCTCTGCCTACCCCTTCCGGGAAAAAGGCGAGAGCTTTTGTATATATATTTAATCCAGAACTGAGACTCGTCATCTTATTAATCATTATTAAGCGGCCAGTATATTTTTCTTTATTGCATAGGTCCGGCAAACGAGCAAACAGGTCACCTGATAGTAAATGATCACTGCCGCTCATAAACATCCACAACGCTGGATCGTGGAGTTGTCCCTTTAAGTCGATTTCCTTTGAGACAGTGGTACTGCCCCGGACGAGCCTGCCCATACATGCTGAGTCATGACTGACAACAGCCTGGCTCTAACACTTCTAATTCAGTATATTTAACATAAAAACCCATTTACATTATGACCAAAATACTACAGTAGTCATGAGGTTGCGATAATATTTTTAATTCGTCACCAGGCGCTGAACTCGTACCTGGCCTCTTGGTCTATGTACGACGACCTTCCAAAAGACCAGTGTGGTGAGAACGTGTACGGTTTCATGAAGTCAATATTGACTGACGACCTCATGTGCCACCTGCACAAGGATTGCAGGATCTACGTGGACGGTCTCATGAGGTATCCATTAAATTTTATTCAACATTTAGATCGTCATTTTTTTTCCACCACCCACTTTAGAAGGCAGTTTTTAGCAGAGAAGAACGGGAGAGAGTATGGCTCTTTCAAATCCAATCCATCAGCCAAAGGCAGTCCACTGCTGAAAATAGGCGTCGCCTAATGATTTTCACAGTGATCTGGAGGCAGCCTGCATCCAGCGACGTCCCGCGACCTTTACCAGGTCGTCTGACCACCTAGTGGGTGTACGTCCCACGCTGCGCTTTCCGCTTCGTGGCCTCCATTCTAGAACTTTTTGGCCCCATCGGCCATCAGTTCTCCGTGCTATGGATCTTTACCAGTTTATAATACAATGGTAATAAAAGTTGCAACTAAGTTTGATTTAGAGCGCTCATTAATCATTTGTTATAATTTATTTAACAGAACAGAACAGATAACCGCTGGAGTAAGCGTGTTCTGAAGTGCAGACCGCGTCTTGGCGAACGTAGCGTGGGACGTCCTCTGGCCAGATGGCGGGACGACTTGCACAAGAGGGCCGGCAGCGACTGCATGCATAAAGCAGCAGACCGGGCTCTGTGGCGTGCCTTAGGAAAGGCCTATGTCCAGCAGTGGACTACAACGGGCTGATGATGATGATGATGATGATGTTATTTATTTTAATAGCAGCACAGGCCCAACAAATGCCAACAGATCACTTGATGGTAAACGATGGTACATACACAGACTTGGATCGTAGATGCGTTGCCTCTCGATTTGTGGATGGAATATTTAGTAGTGGGGAAGGGGTCCTCGAACTCACGAACCAAAAAAAACATTGTGTTTAGTCACTAAAACTAGCACCAGGTTTCGTTTTCGGTAGCAGTCTTGATATACCCTGTATGATGTTCCCCCATCGTGTCGGTCCTGGTTAGCGTGGACTACGTGGTGTAGGCTACCACCAACAGCCTTCTGTACGATTTCTGACCATCTGGCTGGTGTTCTACGTCGAGCGGATTTGTCTTTTATGCAATATTATGAGCTTCTTTATTCCATATCTGCGAGATCGCATGATGTGTCCAATAATCATGAAAAGTATGGAAATTAAGTGAACAAAATTATTTTTCAGGGCTGACTTGAAGTTACTGGTGAAGATTCATCAAGTTATGTACAAAAGCATTGGAATGAAGTATCCAAAGCTGAATACGAGGAAGAAGCCGAAAGGGCCTCCGGTACCAAAGCCTTTGGTGATCAACGACGACTTGATAAAGGGATTTGAGGTAACTGTTCTTTTTTAATTTCAAAAGTCCCGGGAATTATCAAATAAATAGTCACATATATAGTCCTAACTGGGGTCACTAAGATCGAGTCTTGTGTCGTGTATCAAAAACTAAGATTTTTGGTCTCACAAATACCCAGAAACAAATGATCACACAAACATTTGTCTCGGTACGGGGATCGAGCCCATGGCCTCTCGTTTCCAGCGTCCAAGCTGGTAGATTCATTGGCCGCCTCTTTAAATGGAAGAGACAAGGGAGGGAAAAAGGATGGGTGAAATAAACATTGGGCATTCGATAATCTCACTCACTGAATGAAACACGACAGCGTCGCGGTGCTTTGTTTCTCTGTGAGACAGTTGGTAAAATACTGTCAATTTTTCAAGTAATTATACCTACATATCGATCAAAGGAAGTCGCCAAACACCAGTGTAAATACACTGTTGTGTTCCAGTTTGAGGGACATTGTAGCCAGAGTAACTACTGGACATAATAAGACTTAACATCTCATGTCTCAGGATGGCGAGCGCAGTGGAATGCCAAACATTGCTTTGTAATTCATGGTGTTTGGATTTTGCTACTGTCTATGAGCGCTCGTATCGCTTACCATCAGGCGAATGGCATGCTCGTCTCGCCATTCATTGAAATTAAATAAATGAATTTGTATAAATTAAATGCAATTATGCAAATATTGCATGTTTTATTTATTTCTTTATTAAATAACGTCCCACTAGCGATGTGTTAATTTTTATTTTTTTCAGGAACTATTCGATTTGGGTATAATATCGAGACCAAAATCCAAGATCAAAGATATCTATGGAGACTCGAATTATGCAGCCTACGAATTAAATCTTCAAGATCCTGACGCTAAGTAAGATCTTTTATTTTGTAACAAGAATCGATTGCATATTGGTCTACGTTAATTAGGTCTAGTTGCGTCGTGTCTGTAGTCACTAAAACCACCACCTGGCTTCGTTTTCGGTCGCAGTCTTGATATACCCTGTATAGTCCGCACAACAAGATCGGTCATGGGGAATACTCTACGTTTCGAAAGGAAACTCGAATGTTTGGACGGCCTACGTAAAACTGTACGATTTACGAATGTGCTTAGGTACTCCACAAAATGTTCGAATCCTCTATCGTCCGTCCTAACTATGGACCTAGTTTCGAGGAAATGATAAATATAATTTCCTCGAAATGTGGAAGTTATTGGGAGAGGCCTATGTTCAGCAGTGGACTTCCTTTGGCTGATGGATGGATAAATATCATAGAGAATAGCGTCCATTTTTAGAAGAGGAAAACTTATAACTTAATTGGGATGTCGAACGTCAGAACATTCGAGTTTTGTTTCGGATCATAGAGTAACCCCCGGTGTCGTGTCTCAATCTACGAGAGACTTTTCAGTCTCACGAACATCCGGAGCCGCGATCCTCGTTTCACAGCCGGCGTCTTAACCTACTGCACCACGGAGGCTGTACCATAAATTCATCAATATTCTAATTTATATTACAAAGACTAAGTAACTACAATGTGCTTTATGGCAAGTGCGGTGCAATTCATATATAAATAGATAATTCACCAGAGGGGAGGTTATTTTTCCCCGATCGATATAAAAGGGATGTTGATGTTTGGTTTCGAACAGTATTTGATTATCATTGCAAAATATCATTTTTATCAAACACTAATTGAAAAAGCATCAAAATTGGTCGTAAAATGACAAAAGCCTTTCGATATAACATAATATGTACAGAGCCACCAACTTATCTGTTCAGGTGGCCATAATTGGAACTAAACCAGTGTTATCAGATATACGGTAATTACTGCAGATGCACTTTTTTTTTTTACCAAAACACTGCCAACGGTAACGTTATATTACCGTGTCGTTTCGACCGTATTTTATAATATAACATAACTGTGTATATAATTCTCTAATTTACTCTAATCTAATTCAAGATTTTTTTAAAGTGGCAATACTCAATTCCTCACTAGCGACGATTCCGAACTTCCGACTGAACAGATAACTTGGTCGTTCTATACATAAACTCAACCTTTTTTCCATAATATTTAGGTAAGTACTGTTACTACCAGTACATCCACGTTTCGCCTTGTGTGTTCCGTCCCACGATGTGATAGGGGCGAGCCTATCACCATATCGGGCACAAATTCCTGACTCCGAGCTGATAATGAATAGAAAAATCCAATATCATTGCCCGACCCGGGATTTGAACCCGACACCTCAGCTTTGCAACCGTATCAGCTACGCTATCAAGGCAGTTACTTAATCGTACTAACAAATAATCAAAACAGACATACTAAGTTCTCCAGCAACGCAGTCAAGACCTCAGCTTTGCAATCATACCGTAGTACAACTGCTCCACCGAGGCATTAGGGTTTAAAAAATTGCTTACTTATTACCACTTATGTAAATATTAGTTTTATATATACTTAAGTAATTCATTATATTACAAACGTGTTTTATATTTAGAATTTTAATTGTTCTAATACACGTGTAAAAATATGAACGCTTGCCGCTTCGAAATAGCAATACAATGTATGTTTAAATATGAAGTGCGTGGTGGCCTGTTGGTAACGGACCAGACGCGGCTGCCTACATGCTCACGGTGGTCGCGGGTTCAAATCCCAGGGCACACCTGTGACTTTTCGGAGTCATGTGTGTATTGATAGTCAATCATCACGCACTATAACGGTGAAGGAAAACATCGTGAGGAAACCTGCATACCGTAGCGATTTTAAAAGAATTTCTACGGTATGTAAGTCCACCAACCCACACTAGGCCAGCGTGGTGGACTATATGCCCTAACCACTCTCAATCGTACTCTCGATTATAGAGGAGGCCCGTGCCCTGCAGTGGGTCGTATATGGGCTGATACAATACAATACACGTGTAAAAATATGAACGCTTGCCGCTTTGAAATAGCAAAAACATGTACCTATGTTTAAATATAATTAATTGTTTTTGTATTAATATTGTTGTGGAAAAAAACTGCGCGTATAATAACGTGGTAGGACTGTTAACGTATGGACTCCACGACACTTGAAAAGACCTAGGTAGGCCGCGCAGAAGGAGAGATGACTTGCACCATTTTGATACCAACTGGTGGAAGAGAGCCTTGGTTAGAGACGGGTGGAGGAAGGAAAGGGAGGCCTTTGCCCTGCAGTGGGACAGTATAGGCTAGTAAAGAAAAAATTGAAAAATACTGTGATACATGTTGTGAAGAATTTAATAAATATGATGAAAAAAGCTGTCTTGCAGTCTTGCTGTAGGTCGTAAAAAAAGTATAGCCTGGCAAAAAAAATATAATGAAACACGTGAACATCGCAAATAGACAAAGCTTTTTTTTTTAAAGTAATTACATTGTACCATCCCACAGACGATGATACAAAAGGAGTATAAACTTTTGTTTTTTTGATACCTCATTCTAACAAAAATGTAGAGAATGGAGGCGCCACTGAGCCGTTTAGATGACATCCCTGTATAGTTCGATTTTTAGTTTTGATACTTGAAGATTGCCAAAAACAATAAATGGATTTTTTTTAATATTTTTTTTTATCAGCCCATATACGTCCCACTGCTGAGCACGGGCCTACTTTACAATCGAGAGAATCGATTGAGAGTGGTTAGGCTACATAGTCCACCACGCTGGCCTAGTGCGGGTTGGCGGACTTACATACCGTAGAAATTCTTTAAAATCGCTACGGTATGCAGGTTTCCTCGCGATGTTTTCCTTCACCGTTAAAGTGCGTGGTGATTGACTATCAATACACACATAACTCCGAAAAGTCAGAGGTGTGCCCTGGGATTTGAAGCCGCGACCACCGTGAACATGTAGGCAGCCGAGTCTGGTCCGTTACCAACAGGCCACCACGCACTTCATAATTGGATTGCAAGGCTTGATATAAAAGTTCTCAGTGAAAATCGCTACTAACATTATTAATGCGAAAGTGTGTATGTACGTTTCGCTAAAACGGCTGAGCCAATTTGGCCCATGACTTTGAGTTTAATAAAGTAATTCCAATACATTAGTAACGCGAAATACGTCATAAATGTATAGCGATGTAAAATTAACCAACTGCGCCACGCAGGCTGTCTACTACTATGATTAATAATTATGATATCAAATGTTTCCGAAATCCGTAGATATATAGAGTATATCAAGACTGCTACCGAAAACGAAGCCAGGTGGTAGTTTTAGTGACTTCGGACACAGAGCAATTAAATTTTTTGCAAAAAAAATGCGACTATTTTTGTTTTTTTTTGTCCTATCATCGTATTTGGGTGGTAATTTACATTTTCCTAAAAAAATAATGTACACTCTTTTATTTTTAAAGACGCTGCAGTACGCAAGGCTTTAAATTATAATTTTAGCAAAAACTATTTATTTACCACCCAAACACAATGATATTTAAAACGATTGCAAAAAAATCGTCTCTTTTTTTTTGCAAATTGTTTAGTTGTATCGTGTCTGTAGTCACTAAAAGTACCACTTGGCTTCGTTTTCGGTAGCAGTCTTGATATACCCTGTATGTTCTTAGTCTGTGTGTAGTGTGTACTATATTGTACTGTACTGTATCAGTCCATTGACGGCCCATTGCAGCGCACGAGCCTCCGACACAATCGAAATTACCATTGAGAGGGGTTAGGCCATATAATCCGCCACGCAGGCCTAGTGCGGGTTGGCGGATTTTTAAATAGAATTTTTCTTACAAATCACTACGGTATGCAGCTTTCCTCACGGTGTTTTCCTTCACCGTTATAAGGTTGGGTCTGGGTCGACTGATAAATGTGATGATTCTTTCGTAGTTTCTTTGCCAAGGCTCATATCAGGTGGGGCCAGGACTGTGTGTAATTGTTGGACTGGTTCCAGGTTTCCCCCACCAGGCTACGGTGATATAAGGAACCGCCTGGTCCTATCCTGTGTCATGGGCTGTGGGATCCAGCCCGGGGCGACCAGAAACAAAGCAGTTTTGTTGATAGGACCGGAGAGGAGCGGGAAGTCGTTCATGGTTGACTGCGTTGCTGGAGAACTTAGTATGTTTGTTTTGATTACTTATTAGTACGATAAAGTAACTGCCTTGATAGCGTAGCTGATACGGTTGCAAAGCTGAGGTGTCGGGTTCGAATCCCGGGTCGGGCAAAGTGATATTGGATTTTTCTATTCATTATCAGCTCGGAGTTAGGAATTTGTGCCCGATATGGCGATAGGCACGCCCCCTATCACATCGTGGGGCGAAACACACGAGGCGAAACGAGGGTTTCTTGGTTGCTACCAAGGGAACCTTTGCCTATTCGAGAAAAAGGCGTTAGTTTATTTATGTATATATATATATATATATATATATATATATGTATGTATAAAATAACTGTAATAATGGACTATCCACAAAACTTACCTTCGGGCAAATTTTGATATTTAGAATTACAAATATTTTTGCATGAAGGATGCAATCCAGAGAACTCATAGTATTTATAATGTAGAGCTAGCGCTGTCTTACATATGCGTCTTCAAAACGTTGATATTTTTGTTCGGTATGTTGGTAGCACTACTATATTAGTGATAATTAAACTAATTATTGATATAGATTCAGTTGGGAACCGAAAGTAAAACGAGTTTGAGTGGAATTCGAAAACCCTAGACATTTTTTTATTTTCAAATAATTCGTGCATGTTGGACAACCTGTCAAATGTTAGCCAATAGGAGGGCAGAAAAAGGTGGCCCGGCACCGCCATTTGTATCTACGTTTTTGAAGTACTAGCGCGCCCTCTATATTATAAAAACTCTAAGCCAAAGACTAATAACAATTAATATAGACCCATAATAGATATCCTTGGTCCAATATAGTAAGAAAATTGTTATTGTTCTCTCTCGCTGGTCGACATTATTATGCCGGCCTGATTGTATCCGGATATCCAGGGAACCTGAAATTCGGCACACTTAAAAAGGTCACTATGACAGCTCCATGAGACTGTGGAGGCTGGTAGTTTCATCCATACTTTCCCTCTCTCTTCAGCCACAGGTAGACCACTGCTGAACATAGTCCTCCCACAAGGATCTCCACATTGACCTGTTGGAAGCGGCCTGCATCCAGCGGCTTCCTGCAACCTTGACCAGTACCATACTTTACCATTCAATTAATTGTTATACTATACAATAAGAAAAATAATATTTCAGACGCAGTAAAGATTGATATAACAGCAGAAGTGTTCAGCGCAGTCCTCGAGAAACCGGGCAAGACGATAACTCAAGTGTTTGCCGCGGCCAGAGCATTCCAACCATCAGTTATTTACATGAGAAACATCGAGATGATGTTTTTCAAAAAGGTTTATTTTTATTACACTGGCACGGCATAATGCCTGCATTGCACCTCGTGGTAAGCGCAAATGCCGTCCAGACAGAGTGTCGAATGGCATCAGATGGCCATTCGATACAATTATGCCGGCCTGCTGAGATGCTTTTACACTGGAGCGGAAGGACCCGGTATTATAAGGAGGGAACACGTGTGACGGCAAACAATTCCACAGCCTGACGGTGCGGCACAAAAAGGAATTTGCGAACCTTTTGGTTCGCGCCGAGATGGTTTGGACCGTGAAGCTATGGCTACGCTAGCCAGCACGCGTGGTTCTGTTAAGGAAAGGAGAGGAGGGGATCAAATTGAATAATTCTTCAGAGCATTCACCGACTGGTACGACAGCGACAAAGCGCCTGATGGTAAGCGTGCGGATAAAACATCATCAGAGTGGTTGCGGGATGCCCAATACCCCTTTCCTCTTCCCATCCCTTTTCCTTGCCGCGCCTTTGCCGATCTGATGAGCCGGCAACACAACCATGATCCAAGCGTTGTGGATGTTCATGTTCAGTGATCACTTACCATCAGGTGAACTGTTTGCTCGTTTGCTGGTCTTATTGAATAAAAAAATCGGCGTGATTTTTTTATCTCCCGCTAATCCTGTCAATTGAATCGATTTATACTAGCGCATAGCAAAATAACCCTTATATCCACCATGTAACGCATGTATTACTATTAGGTTTTGGCCAAATAATATGCAGAGGTAAACAGGATTAACAAAGATTTAATACTCGTATGCAAATAATATACAGTTCACAGACAGTGTCAAGAGAGGAACAGTAGTAACAACAAATAGACAACTAGCATAGACAATGTTTGTTTAATATCGGCAAATCCGCACTTAGTCGATAAACCACAATATTACTAACACTGGCCCTTAAACAAATATTGTCTACAAACAAATAATACTCACATTAACTTCCATCAAAACTTTAACACTAAACATAATAGAAATAAAAACATTTTCTATAAAAACAAACTTTGCCCTTTTAAGTTAACATTAATTTCATTACTAATTTACTGTGTAAATAACTTGTTAAAGGCTTAGTCAACAAATCAGCTAACATTTCATTTGAACATAAATACTTAATATTAATTGAACCATTATCAATATGTTCCCTAATGAAATGGTGCCGAATATCAATGTGTTTAGTTCTGGCATGAAACACAGTAGTTTTACATAACTTCTGTGCTGATTGGTTATCATTAAAAATTGTAACTTTAAGCAATACACCTAAAACTTCATGTAAAAAGTTCTTAATAAAAATAGCCTCCTTACACGCATCAGATAGACTCATATATTCAGCCTCGGTGCTTGACAATGCAACAGTACGCTGCTTTCTACTCTCCCAAGATACTATAGACTTACCCACCTGAAATACATATCCAGTGTAGGACTTCCTATCTGTCTCGTTTCTTCCCCAGTCAGCATCTGCATATCCTGAAATTACTAATTTGTCTCTTGGAAACTTTAAACAATAATGTTTTGTTCCTTTTAAATAACGAAGTACTCTCTTCGCTGCTTTCCAATGCGTTTGACAATAGCAATCATTAAATTGGCTCAGGTAGCTGACTGCATGAGTTATATCTGGTCGTGTTGCTATGGCGATATACATCAATGACCCTATTAAAGTTCTATATTCTAATTTTTCATATCCTTTTTCACTAGATTTTTCGAGTTTTAAGCCAGTTTCCATTGGAGTTACTGCTGGCTTACAATCCTCCATTTTAAACCTTTTTAATACCTTTTCTATGTAACTTGTTTGGTCTAAAGTAATCTTGTCCCTTTGTTTACAGATTCTCATTCCTAGGATATGCCTGGCTGGCCCTAAATCTGTGATTTGAAACTCACTTTTGAGTTTTTGTTTTATGTCAACCATCTCTTTAGATGCATTCGGTGTTGACATTATAAATATATCATCCACATACAATGCTATCAGTATCAATTTATCTTCATTGTGTCTATAGTAAACACATGCTTCTAATGAAGATTTCTTAAAGTTCAATTTACTACACAAAACTTTGTTGATTTTCTCATTCCATGCCTTAGCCGCTTGTTTCAAGCCATAAATTGCTTTGTTCAGCTTATAGACTTTCCTTTCTTCACCTTTTACTATGAAACCTTCAGGTTGTTCCATGAATACTAGTTCTTCGAGATCACCATTAAGAAAGGCAGTCTTTACATCTAAGTGATGTATATCCATATCATATGCTGAAGCAACGGCTAACAATGTTCGTATAGTCGACAGTCGAACAACTGGAGCAAAAGTCTCATTATAATCAATTCCAAATCTCTGTGTGAATCCTTTAGCTACTAATCTAGCCCTATATTTACAGACTTTACCATCAACACCTCGTTTCTTTTTAAAAATCCATTTACATTTTACAGGTGTTTGATCACAAGATCTATCAGTAAGTGTCCAGCACTTATTAATAATAAAAGAATTATATTCATCTTGCATTGCCTGTTTCCAGCTCTCTGCGTCTGGACCATTCAGCGCCTCCTTCACTGTCAATGGGTCACCAATGTCGTTGGTGTAAGAAACTTCATTGACAAAATGAGCCATCAAGGAGTCTGAAGCAGTTTCATTTTCTAAGCTTGAGCTGGATGATGACTGTTCTTCTAAATCTGGAACATAAGTTTCATCCGCAGAATCACGTGAATAAAAACTCTCTTCTTTATCAGAATCATTAACTGTTATAACACTACATCTCTGTTCAGGTTGAGTTACAGTAGTATTATCAGTATTAACCTCATTGAGGATATATTCCACAGTAGATGGTTCTGTAGATGTTTTATTATCATTAGTATTCACTTCATTAACATTAATTGAAACATTATGACTTTTAATAAACTTATCCTCTAAAAACGTTACATCTCGAGCCTTCACGCAAGTTCTCGGATTTTCAGGGTCTAGTAATCTATAGCCCTTAGAATTTTCACAATATCCAACAAAGATATATTTCTTCGCTTTTGCTTCTAGCTTGGTCCGTTTGTGTATATGACAATATGCTATACAACCAAAAACACGTAAATGAGAAATTGATACCTTGTTATTGGTCCACTTCTCCTCTGGAGTACAACCTTTAACAGCTAATGACGGCGAACGGTTTTTCAAATAAACTGCTGTATTGACAGCTTCAGCCCAATACTTCTGATTCAGGCCTGCTTCATACAGCATGCAGCGCGTTTTCTCCATTATAGTTCTGTTTGCTCTCTCTGCGACTCCATTTTGTTGAGGCGAATACGGCACAGTCGTTTGATGTACAATGCCGTACTCTTTCAGGTATTCCTGAAATTTATTATTAATATATTCAGTGCCATTATCACTGCGTATTATTTTAATTTTCTTATTAGTTTGGTTTTCCACGAGAGCTTTCCAACCTTTAAAAACATTAAAAACTTCATCTTTTTCTTTTAAGAAATAAACAAAAGTTTTTCTAGAAAAATCATCTATAAAAGTTAGAAAATATTTTGCGCCACTGAATGATGTAGTGGGCATCGGACCACACAAGTCAGTGTGCACCAACTCTAAGATAGCTTTGGCTCTATTGAAAGAATTCTTTGGAAAGGTTACACGAGTTTGCTTTCCTTCAATACAAGATACACATTTATCAAAACTAGTATTACTATAAGAAATTCCTAGAACCATACCTTTTCTCAACAATTCCATACTTCGATGGTTGAGGTGTGCAAGACGACGATGCCATACCTGCTGAGAAGTACTTTCTCCCTTCTCGGTGACATCACGCATTCCACGAGACATTAATCCTGCATTATCTACAACTAGGTTATCATATTTCATATTATTAAAATTTGAAATAGGTGTTGTTCTGGTATCCAATAAAAATACATTGTCACACAGCGTAGCTGTAGCTGTCACAGTTTTATTGTCATAGATGTGACACATACCAGAACTAAACACTACTTTATAACCTTTTTGGACCATGGCACTTACAGATAATAAGTTTGCGGTTAACTTAGGTACATAGTAAACATTACTTATTGTCTTTACATTACCATTTTTCAAATGAACATTCACAGAACCTTGTCCAGCTGTATATAATTTATCACCATTGGCTATATTCACCTCCAAGGACTTTCCATCACTTACAAAACAACTCATAATACTTTTATCTCCACACATATGTGCAGCGGCACCACTATCAATATACCAAACTCCACTATGTGTGTTCGCTGACAGTGCAGTTAATAAGGCCTTTGATTTGTCTGTATTAGTCTTCATGAACTTCTTATGTCCAGACTTAGGACAATCTTTGATATAATGCCCGATTTTCTTGCATCTGTAGCATCTTTGTTGTTTTTGAATCAATAAAGCAGATGTACCGGGATCATTTTTGTCACTTCTCCGAATATTTTCTTGTAATAGTTTGCCTTTGACTTTTTCGCTGGTGAGTTTAATATTCGAACTCTCAATTGCCATTATAAGAGGATCATAATCAGGCGTCAATCCGCTCAACATGATTACTGCTACAAAGTCGTCCTCCAAAGGCGATCCTATTTCACTAAGCTGTTGTGATAATTCGGTAATTTTATTGATGTAAGTTTCCATACTCTCACTCTCATTCAGTTTTGTTCCAAACAATGTTCGCAGGAGCCCTAGTCTGCGACAAAGTCCACTGTCTTCATAGGCTTTGGACAAGTTTGTCCAAGCTTCGTGTGCTGTTTTTGCATTCCTGATATGCGGTATTACTGACGGTTGAACAGCTAATGCGATTCTTGCCAACGCTTTTTGTTGCTTCTTGCTATTACCATCATCCGTTTCTACGCATTCCCATAGTTCTTCCTGTATTAATAACATCTTCATCATAAATTTCCACGAGCTGAAGTTCTCTATACCCTTTAATTTCTCGATGGAAAAATTGTTCGTTGCTGGAGAGCACGCCATATTTTTATTTTATATTCGTATTTTCTTGTTTTTAGAATATATTAATATTTATGCTTGCATGGCGTGCTGGGCCCATAACCTATTAGGTTTTGGCCAAATAATATGCAGAGGTAAACAGGATTAACAAAGATTTAATACTCGTATGCAAATAATATACAGTTCACAGACAGTGTCAAGAGAGGAACAGTAGTAACAACAAATAGACAACTAGCATAGACAATGTTTGTTTAATATCGGCAAATCCGCACTTAGTCGATAAACCACAATATTACTAACAATTACTATGCGGATAGAATGACCACGTTCGCTCGTAGACGCGCGTATAATGCAGGATGCGCGCGAATTCGCGAATCTTTTTTATTGAATTCTGTGCCTTAATCTGTGGAGATAAGGTTGAAATTTCCATGGTAATTTTATGGTGACGTGTTTTAGCGCTCCACTCTGTTTCAGTGTAGGACTTTAATGGAACCAGTATTATGAATTCTCGTACTTGTATTAGATATTTTTTTATATATTTCAAGGCGTCGCCATTGGAAAAAGTGCTTAAATTAAATCAATTGAAGACGGTTCTTCCGAAGTTATTAAAAAATATACCGAACGATGAAAAAGTTATATTTATTGGTAAGTTTCATTGTTATTGGTTTGCAATTCAATTCATTTTCTATTTACTTAAGAATGCTCATATATATGAGTAATGTAACAAAAGTAATATACATAAGCATATATTAATATTTTATGTAACAAAATTCAATTTGACAATTTGTAAAAATACCCTTAGGGCCTTATTAAGAAACTCGGATGAGCGAAGGTTTAACTTTAGTCCAAGGCTTTAGAATTGACTCGATTATTTTGAATAGCGAGGTATTCACGACTTTATTAATAAACACGGAATTGCATAGAGGGCTAGGCAACAACCGTATTGTAGTTACATTATTCAATATTATAGTCAAATTAATAGTCAAAATAATCGAGGCAATTCTAAAGCCTTGGACTAAAGTTAATCCTTCGCTCAACCGAGTTTATTAAAAAGGCCCCAAGTGTATTGACTCATGTCAATTAATTTCAAATTCAAGTTAAGTCGGAGTTGATATTCTTGCCTAAATATGACAAGAATTTCGGACTGTTAACATGTTTTTATTTTTGAGCCCAAACATGTAGAAAAAATCATTTTTTGAAGGGGTTCGTGACATATATTTTTTTTAGCCTTTATTGTTTCCCACTGCTGGGCAAAGGCCTCCCCTTTATTACCTCACTTGACCCTATCCTCGGAGAGCTCTTGCCATTTTTGAGCTAAGGTACACCCCCCCCCCCCCCCCCTTTACGAATCACATACATATTACTTTGGTATATTTACTTTGTTGCAGCCACCTGCTCAAACCCCTTTGAAAGTCAAGGAAAACCAATGGTGTCTTTTTTCAACGAAGCAATATTAGTGCCAAGAACTGATTATGGAAGTGTTCAACAGTTTTTCTACAATAAATTGCAAAGGTATAGTACGCGACAGGTCGAGATGGCAATCGGGGTATGAGGTGACGCGCGGGGGAGGGGACGCCCCGCACACCGCCCGCGCCGTCCTAGTCTTAGTGCTGCACGAGTCCGCATCGACCGTGTTTATCGATTTCGATCCCACTCTCATTGTTCTCTGTGTATTGTTGTGTATTGAAATTACTGCGGTAGCTTTTAAAGCTAAAGAATATACAATAATTCATTCTCATTCTTACGTTCATACGTCCTCTATAATAGTTTCTCTCATATATATTCCATGTGCAGATATCGATCACTTACAAATTGTAAATAAAATATATTGTCATATTGCTTATAAATCTATCTAAATCAGCCCACGTCAACCCACTGCTGGGTATAGGCCTTGTTATTTGCACGCCACATTTTTCTGTCCTGTGCCAAGCGAATTCATTGTTTTCCTGCGACTCTGACGATGATCTGTCCACCTGGCAGTTGGTATGCCTCTTAGCCGCCCTGACTCTCTGGGCCACCATTATATCAGAGTCTTAGTCCATCTGCCTTCAAACGTCTAGCCAGATGCTCTGCCCAATTCCACTTCAACTTGTGATGCGCACTCCCACGTCACCGACCTTCGTTTTTCGGCGGATTTCCGTAACCGCTTATAAATAACTTGAATTAATTATTTTTACTCTTATTGAAATAAGAAAATAACAAATAAACGGACGACATATGCCAGCCCCCGTGGCGCAGTTGGTTAGACGCCGGCTGTGAAACGAGAGCTACGATCGCGCACCAAGACAAATGTTTGTGAGGACCACAGGTATTTGTTTAGGGTCTGGATGCTGTGAGAGCTTAACGTCTCTCGTAGTTTCTGATACACGACATAAGAATGGATCTTTGTGCGGGGTCAGGACTATATATGTGACTGTTGGGTGTATTTATTTATGAATTCAATAAATTACTTCCATTTTCTAATTTCATGCATCATTCAATATCTCATCAATCCATCAGCCAAAGGAAGTCCACTTCTGAACATAGGCCTCTCCTAATGATTTTAACAATATCTCAATGGCCTTATACAATTTCTCCGATTAAATTGCTGTTGGCAGCATACGAAGCATGCCAAGAGATTACTGCGTGCAGCCCCTAGCTCATCTATTACAAGGCTATGGGTTCGGCGTCATCATCGAGGTCTACAAACAAGTGATGACCCCTGAGAGGATCGTCAGGTGAGTCACATCAGCCTTATCAATAATTTGCTCTGAATAAAACTTGTTTCTTTTGTTAATTTGTTTGGACTAGATTTGAAAGGAGTAAGTACATAATGCTAATAATAATAATGCGGAAAGCGCAGCGTGGGACGTCCACCCACTAGGTGGTCAGACGACCTGGTAAAGGTCGCGGGACGTCGCTGGATGCAGGCTGCCTCCTACAGGTCACTGTGGAAATCATTGGGAGAGGCCTATGTTCAGCAGTGGACTTCCTTTGGCTGATGGATGGATGGATGGATGACATAATGCTAAGGTAACCTAAGCTAATTACCTAAAGTGCGTGGTGGCCTGTTGGTAACGAACCAGACGCGACTATCAATATGTTTACGGTCGCGGGTTCAAATCCCAGAGCACACCTCTGACTTTTCGGAGTTATGTGTGTAACTGCATACCCTAGCGATTTTAAAGAATTGCTACAGTATGTAAAATCCAGTAACCCGCACTAGCGTGGTGGACTATATGAGCTAACCAGTCTCAATCGTACTCTCGATTGTAGAGGAGGTCCGTGCCCTGCAGTGGGACTTATATAGGCTGATACAGTACAGTACAGTTTTTAATACTAGAATTTCTTGCCATTCTTCTCTAGTAAAAACTGATAGAAGTAAAATTAACGAAATCTAAATTATATTTAACGTTATTTAGTGTATATTTACTAAGTGATAGAGCCACGCCGTTGTCAGTCATGACTCAGCACGAATGGGCAGGCTCATCCGAGGCGGTACCACTGTCTCACAGGAAATCGACGTGAAGCGACAGCTTCGCTCTCTAGTTTCGTTCGGTGAGTGAGATTGCCGGATCCCCAATTATACCCCTCTCCTATTCCCGTCCATTTTCCTTCCCGCTCCTCTCCCAATTGGGCCGGCATCCATGATAAACCGTTGTGGATGTTAAGTGCAGTAATCACTTACCAATAGGTGACCTGTTTGCTCGTTTGCCGGACCTATACAATAAAAAAACATAGCTCCACAAGTTATTTGCATTTTTCATTGTCATCATGCGACCGACCTATTCGTTTACTCAACTAAAAATAAAAAGCTTTTAAAAGGGGTACATTGAAAAACACTTAATGATGCTGCGTTTTAACATGTCAGATTTACCAACACGTGCTCTCAAACACTGCTTACGACACGTGATAATAATTATAATGAGACGAAAGAGAGATCGCAGATAAAATACACTTAAATAAATATAAATTTGACCTACACAAAACTACATCAGGTCGTTGTGGTTGTTACTATTTTTTGCAGCTAATTATAAAATTTAACGAGGAATTTATACATTACTTTTAAGCATATTTAAAATAGATTCACCTGGTAATTGTGTGTAATAAAGAGAGCACTTTCCTTAAGGTAGGCAGCGACTTTGTTGTGCTGGACCCCTGGCACTGCGGAGGTCTATGGGCAGCGGTAGCCGTTTTCCATCAGGCGGGCCGCGAGCTCGTCTGCCTATAACGGCTATAAAAAAAATTGAAACTCGGAACCGTCTCCCTCTCTTCAGCCACAGGAAGTCCTGCTGGACATAGGCCTCCCCCAAGTGTAGACAATTCCTATACCTCATTAAAGGGTTTAATGATATTTTTTACTGCTTAGTCAAGGGACAACGGCTCACCAGGTGGTAAGTGATCACCGTCACGACCATGTATCAATACGAGATCGTAGATGAGTTGCCGACGTTTTAAAATAGGACTAAAAAGAGAAGAAATTAAAATAAAATGAGGAAAAGAATAGCTTTTAGGAGCTTTCCCACCCACACACCCACCACAGCAACTCCTGTCAGCCAAGGTCAACAGCTGCACGTAAGGAATTGGTAACGAGCTCCGGAGCGAGCCGAGTTTCTTAAGGGGATTTTAGACGTGTCAGTTTTCATAAATTTTTTCTTTCATTGGGCAATTTTCTCTGGAAATGAAACGTTTGAACACAATATGACACAATAGTCCCCAGTGACCACAATGAACTCCCTGCATCGGTGTTTCCTGGGCGCTATGACGTGTCCTTCTTCAAACAAGGCTTAAAGAGAGTACTCTCCTTAAGGTAGGCAGCGACTTTGTTGTGCTGAACGCCTGGCACTGCGAAGGTTTATGGGCAGCGGTGGCCGCTTTCACACAAGCGGGCCGCTAGCTTGTCTGCCTATCTTCTTTCCGGTCGTTTCCTCAATGCTGAGGATCGTGACTGTATGTCAATCTTCTCCACTCGGTCCGGTTCTGCGCCATATGTACCGCTCCCTGTATTTGGCCTCCAGTCACCTCCTTGAGTTGGTCCCCCAGCTGGCGCTCTGCCTCTAGCGCGCTTCCCCTCCATTTGTCCGAGAATGATGAGTTTCTCCAGGCTGTGCAATGGGGATCGCATTATGTGCCCAAAGAAACTGCCTATAACAGTGTGGCATATTAATTAGTTACAAATTATAACTGCATCACCGCGCACTCGCCCGCTGCGCTTACGTCACAGCACGTCTCCCCGCCGCCGCGAGAGGGGCGCGCCACCGGAGCGCTAGCGCAGCCGCGCGGCCCGCGGCCGGCCGCCGCTGCCGGCTAGCCGAGCCGTCAGTCGGTCCGCCGCTACGACGAGACGCACACACGCTGTCGCTCCGTACCGCATCCGCTTTGAGCTTATGTACCTACTCGCTACGTTATCATTATCGTTATTTATCGTAATTTTATTTCTGACCAATGTACTTAATGTCTCACTCCTTCTGTTTGCAAAAATAAACTTTTTTGTGGTGTACCGGTGTTTTTCCCCAGTTTTTACCCAGTGAGCACACACACACTACTCAACATTCCCTACATTGGTGACCCCGTGGGAACACATCATGGCAAAGAAGATGGCTGCCAGTGGAGAAGAGGAAGTCATGACTGAAAAGGAGCAGCTCGGCGAATCTAGCCGCGTGGGCGTACGGGTACCCCCGTTTCTACCCGAAAAACCATCCCTTTGGTTTTCGCAATTGGAGGCGCAATTTGGTTTGGCGAATATAACAACGGATACCACGAAATATTTTTACGCCGTCGGCAATTTGGATCCGCTGTATGCCAGCGAAGTGGATCCTCCATAATAGAATCGCCACCCACCGTCGACAAATATCAAAAATTGAAAACGGAACTCATCAAGAGGCTTTCGGCGTCACGCGAGAAAAAGGTTAAACAACTACTGGTTCATGAAGAACTCGGCGACAACAAACCGTCACAATTTTATCGGCGTTTGGTGAACTTAGCCGGCGTGGGTGTACCGGAAGAATTCTTACGCACAATATGGACAAGCCGCCTTCCAAGCGGTACGCAAAGCATAATTGCCTCACAACCAAACGTAAGCATGGAAGTTTTAGCTGAACTGGCGGACAGGATACACGACGTGGTAACACCGCAAGTAGCGTCTACCTCAGCACATAGCCGCAACCCGACCAGCGGCGAAAATACTAATGGCATGATAGCCCAGCTGACCCAACAGGTAAACGAATTGGCACTTCAAGTTGAAAGACTATCTCGATCCCGTTCAAAACCACACAGTCGCGGCCCGAATCGGAACCGTTCAAGCTCTACGCGTTCGCAATCCAGCTATAGAAAATTCCCCATCTGCTGGTACCATAACAGGTTTGGGGACCAGGCGAAACGCTGCACCCAACCCTGCGATTACCGAAGATCGGGAAACTTCACAGGCAATCAGTGAGTGCGACCGACGATTGCCTGAGCATTGGTCGCGTGTTCGTCACCGACCGGAGGACACGAAAGCAGTTCCTAATAGACACCGGCAGCGACCTCTGTGTCTTCCCACGAGTGGCGTTAGCCAGTCAGCAACGACATGCAACAAATTACCAACTGTGTGCGGCAAATGGTACACCGATTAAAACATACGGGTATATAAATTTAACATTAAACATAGGGTTGCGCCGCGACTTCAGTTGGCAATTTGTTGTGGCCGACGTGAATAGACCTATAATAGGGATAGATTTCTTGTCTCATTATAACTTAATTATTGATTGCAGAAACCATTGTCTCGTGGACGGCAATACTACCCTCGTGACCTCGACTTCTCCGGCTCGTTCAAGTGACGCGATCCCCTCAGTCAAGGTAATATTTGGTGATTCTACATACACTCACATACTGCGGGAATACCCAGACATTACACGACCACCAGGCATACATCGTACACCCACACATAACATTGTACACTATATTAACACTACACCTGGCCCACCTATTTCGTGTACGCCGCGCAGGTTAGCCCCGGACAAACACAAAATTGCCAAAGACGAGTTTGAAGTTATGTTGAAGAGTGGCACAGCAAGACCGTCTAATTCGCCATGGTCTTCCCCGTTGCACCTCGTACCTAAAAAGGACAATGGCTGGAGACCCTGTGGTGATTATCGGAGCCTAAACGCCAGAACAATACCAGACAATTATCCAATACGTCACATTCATGACTTTTCGCATAGTCTTAAGGGATGCACAATTTTTTCAAAAATTGACTTAGTAAAGGCCTATAATTTTATTCCCGTTAACCCCGAAGACATCGAAAAGACCGCCATCACTACGCCTTTCGGGCTTTACGAGTTCCCGTTTATGACATTTGGTCTCCGAAACGCGGGGCAGACATTTCAAAGGTTTGTCGATGAGATGTTAAGGGGACTAGATTTCTGTTACGCTTACCTCGACGATTTTTTAATCTTCTCAAAAGATCAGAAGACACACGAGAATCATTTACGTCTTCTGTTTAGAAGGCTCCATGATTATGGCGTTGTAATAAACCCATCAAAGTGTATCTTCGGCGTCAGCGAAGTATCTTTTCTAGGCTATAGAATTTCCACTGAAGGCACCATACCACTACCTGAAAGAGTGGAGGCCATAAGAGATTTCCCAACCCCGAAAACCGTTAAAGAACTCCGCCGGTTTCTGGGAATGATTAATTTCTATAGGCGCTTTATACCTGATGCAGCTCAGTGCCAGGCCCCGCTCAACGCATTGCTGACAGGATCTGTAAAGGGTTCACACCCCGTAAGCTTTACCCTTACCGAACAGAAAGCCTTTAATGCCTGCAAGAACAGTCTTTGCACAGCTGCAATGCTGGCGCATCCTGACTGCGAGGCCCAGCTTGCGGTAGTAACGGACGCCTCGGATACAGCCATAGGGGCAGTACTGCAACAACGCAAAGGTCAGGAACAGTGGCAACCCCTCGCTTTTTACTCTAAAAAGCTGAATTCAACACAGTCTAAATATTCACCATATGATCGGGAACTTCTTGCAATATACGAAGCAATAAAGCATTTCCGACATATGGTTGAAGCACGCAACTTCGTGGTCTACACAGACCACAAACCACTGTGTTTCGCGTTTTGTTCACGTAAGGAGAATTGCTCCCCTCGACAGTTTCGACATCTAGACTTTATATCGCAGTTTACCACGGACGTGAGACATATTTCGGGCGAAAATAATGTCGTTGCTGACGCTCTCTCTCGTATTCAGGAGATAGTAAAGCCGCTGGACCTGCAACAATTAGCCAGGTCACAGGAGAGTGATCCAGAACTCCAACAACTTCTGAACAGCAACACCGCATTATGTCTCTCGAAAGTGAAGCTGCCTGAGTCAGATGTCGAAGTATACTGCGATGGGAGTAATAATAACGTCAGACCATTTATAACCAAAGAATTTAGACGACAAGTTTTCGAAAACCTACACTCATTAAGCCACCCAGGAGCTGCAGCATCAATCAAGCTGGTCACGGAGCGGTACATTTGGCCTGGAGTAAAAAAAGACTGCAGGGAATGGTGTCGCCTTTGTTTGGCTTGTCAGCGCAGCAAAATTTCCCGGCATGTTTCAACACCACTGGGAAAATTTCAACTACCACAAGCGAGATTTATGCACCTTCATATAGATCTCATTGGCCCTTTACCATTGTCTCACGGATTCCGATATTGCCTCACAGCCATTGATAGGTTTACACGATGGCCTGAGGTAATACCAATATCAGACATCACAGCGGAGACAGTGGCCCGGTCTTTAGTAAGCGGTTGGTTCGCACGGTTTGGATGCCCAAAAGACATTGTAACCGACAGGGGCAGACAATTCGAGTCGGCACTTTTCAAAAACCTATCCAACATAATAGGATTTCAACATAAACGTACTACGGCTTATCACCCTTCATGTAATGGCCTTATCGAGAGGTTCCATAGGCAGTTAAAGGCTGCCATAATTTGCCATTCAGAAAGTAATTGGGTAGAAGCTCTTCCCTTAGTGTTGCTGGGTATAAGATCGGCCTACAAGGAAGATCTTAAGGCCACCCCCGCCGAGCTATTATATGGCGAGACACTGAGGTTACCGGGAGAGATATTTCACCCCAAAGCCGACGATACTATTGATATCACAGATTATGTAAACCGTCTTCGGATTTATGCAAAGAGGCTTCAACCTGTGCCGACTTCGCGCCATGGTTCCAAACCAGTATTCGTATATAAAGATTTAAGTTTAGCGAGTCACGTTTTTCTCAAGGATGACACCGCAGGGTCTCTCAAGCCAGCTTACACGGGACCTTTCGAAGTTTCACAGCGTCGAGACAAAACTTTCGAATTAATAATTAATGGCAAGAAAGTTTTCGTCTCGGTAGACAGGCTCAAACCTGCGTACACTTTTGTCGACCCAAACAAAACATCACCCACAACAACAAACAACACTAACACACCGATCACCAAATCGCCTGATACTGTGGACGATGGCGTTGTTCGGACGACCCGGTCAGGTCGCAGGGTCCATTTTCCAAATTATTATCGCCCATAGACATGGTCTCTGGAAGGGGGTGATGTGGCATATTAATTAGTTACAAATTATAACTGCATCACCGCGCACTCGCCCGCTGCGCTTACGTCACAGCACGTCTCCCCGCCGCCGCGAGAGGGGCGCGCCACCGGAGCGCTAGCGCAGCCGCGCGGCCCGCGGCCGGCCGCCGCTGCCGGCTAGCCGAGCCGTCAGTCGGTCCGCCGCTACGACGAGACGCACACACGCTGTCGCTCCGTACCGCATCCGCTTTGAGCTTATGTACCTACTCGCTACGTTATCATTATCGTTATTTATCGTAATTTTATTTCTGACCAATGTACTTAATGTCTCACTCCTTCTGTTTGCAAAAATAAACTTTTTTGTGGTGTACCGGTGTTTTTCCCCAGTTTTTACCCAGTGAGCACACACACACTACTCAACATTCCCTACAACAGCAATAAAAAGAAAAAAAGTGAATTCATTAATGAACCAATCCAACGATGTTGGATTCTTTACATTCGCATCATACTCCCACTCCGAATGAACGAAAAATGAACAATCTCAATCTCAAATCAACACAGAGTGAATGTTCACTCTCATTCAGCCATTTTATTTTGAGTCCTGTAGCAGAAAGTAAAGAGAGGTGGATGATCTTTTCTAACAGACCATGAGCTCGTGGCCGCCAGACTATCATGTTGTAAATGCTGAAAGTTTGTCTGCGCATGCTTCTGACATAGGCATCACACGATCAGCTGTTATGAAGTTTCGATCGGGAGGCTTTGGAAGTTATCAGCTTGATCAGGAAAAGGGTATCGGGCCTCCGGCAATCTCACTTACCGAACGACACACGACGCGACACGTGACGTCGCTTCACGTCGATGTTCAGTGAGATAATGTTACCCTGTCGACAAATTCCTACTGTAGCTTTATTATAGCGATGAATGGCGAGACGAGCATGTCATTTGCCTGGTGGTAAGCGATGCGAGCGCTCATGAACAGTCGCAAAACCAAACACCGTGAATTTTAAGGCAATTATTGACATTCCACTGTGCTCGCCATCCTGAGACATGAGATGTTAAACCTCATTATGCCCAGTAGTTACTCTGGCTATAATGTCCTTCCAACCGGAACACAACAGTGCATTCACATTGCTGTTTGGCGGAAGAAAAAGACATAGCGGTGGTACCTACCCCGACGGCCTTTTTACATATGAGAGGCCTACTAGCAGTAGCTTAAAGTAACTACAGCTCCACCATTTTAAAAGATAAATTATGAATGTGTATTTGTTGTGTTGTTGAAGTGCGTGGTGGCCTCGTGGTATCAGACCAGACTCGGCTGCCTACATGTTCACGGTGGTCGCGGGTTCAAATCCCAGGGCACACCTCTGACTTTTCGGAGTTATGTGTGTATTGATAGTCAATCACCATGCACTTTAACGGTGAAGGAAAACATCGTGAGGAAACCTGCATACCGTAGCGATTTTAAAAAAATTCTACGGTGTGTAAGTCCGCCAACCCGCACTAGGCCAGCGTGGTGGACTATATGGCCTAACCACTCTCAATCGTACTCTCGATTGTAGAGGAGGCCCGTGCCCTGCAGTAGGTCGTATATGGGCTGATACAATACAATACAATTTGTTGTTAATAGGTTGAATGTCACCCCTTTGTCTCCCGTGGAATTTTTGGAGGCGCTAATGGAGAAAGACGTGGAACCTATTTCATTGGAAGTAAGTTAAATTATGAATACACTAGCGATCCGGTGCAGCTTCACTCGGCAACAAGAGCCAACGTAACACAGCGCACGAAATAGAAGGTCTTTAAATATTGTCTTCCCGTTTTTGCCATATTGTTTGTTCCTGCTCCGCTCCTCTTAGGCATAGCGTGAAGTTTTGTACCCTAAAGCCTGCCTCTATAAATAGGCTACCCAACATCAAAAGAAATTTTCATTTCGGTCCGGTAGTTTCTGAGATTAGCGCGTTCAAACAAAAAACAAACTTTTGGCTTTGTATTTTACTAAATATTAATTGTTTGTTGGTTACTCAATTCAATAAGTAAATTTATTAACGTGTATAACGTGCACGATTAAATTAATATTATATGTAACTTTGTAGTGGTACTTTTGAAGTCCGTTTTTTAATAAAAAAATGCGTTATATTTTTAATATTTCTTAAAATAGTTTGAATTTTTTTGCATAAACTACATTTAAGTGATATTCTATGGGAATTAGTGGTATACAATTATATAATTAATAAACTGAATGTGTTATGACATTAAAGTTTAGATTTGTGAATAGTTATTTTTGCGCTGTGTCCATCGCTGAGACATTAACATGTAAAAGCTATAAAACTATAAAAAGGATTGGCCTTTGCAAAAAACTCGGTCAAGTACGAGCCGCACTCGCATATAGGGTTCTGTACAATATTTTGTTCCATACGAAATAATTGAAAGCGTAAGTGATCGCATCGCGAAAGATGACGTCATTTTTCACGATTTATTCCTTTTCTTGTTTCTTATTTATTTATTGAATTCAGGTTCTCCAACGGTATATAAATTCATACAGATTGCTTATTTTTCTACTGTTATATTCTTATGTATGTATATAGTAATATACCACTTTAAGGAGTACACAACACTTAAGATAAATTACACAGATTTAAACAAAAACATGGATGCAGGCTGCCTCCAACAGGTCACTGTGGAAATCATTGGGAGAGGCCTATGTTCAGCAGTGGACTTCCTTTGGCTGATGGATGGATGATGGATGGAAAAAAACAAGGAATTTTGTTTTTAAAGTTTCTTAGAAATTTTATGACCTTTGGTAATTGATAAGGTCATATAAGTTTTTTTTGACAGGTGGGAGAAAAACAAAGTGATTACATATAAGATGTTATAGTTCTGTCGATTGTAGAGAAGGTCTGTGCCCTGCAGTGGGACGTATATGGGCTGATACAATACAAGTTGATTGATAATTTTAGTTTAATTTGTTTAATTGTAAGCACGCAACCCTAAAAATAAGTTAAAAAACTAACTCAGCCACTGAAAAACATATTACATAAAGAAAATGTTAAAAATAATCTGATAACCTTCTTGTTATTGAGTCAGACAGGTATTCTTAGGTTTTCTCACATGTGCAAATCGAAATATTCTAGAAAAACATTAATTACTATTCATAGAGTATTTATAATATAGAGTGAGCACTTCAAAAACGTAGATAGAAATGGCGGTGCCAGGCCATCTTTTTCTGCCCTCCTATTGGCTGACATTTGACAGGTTGTCCAACATGCACGAATTATTTGTAAAAGAAAAATAAAAAATAATAGTTTAGAGCTACTGAATTCGACTCAAACTCCTTTTAGGCGGTTTATAATTATATTTAATTTCGGTCACCAATTGGTAGAAATTTGTTGTTAGATAATTATTCACTAATATAGCAGTGCCTAAAGGTCGCGAGACGTCGCTGGATGCAGGCTGCCTCCAACAGGTCACTGTGGAAATCATTAGGAGAGGCCTGTGTTCAGCAGTGGACTTCCTATGGCTGATGGATGGATAGCAGTGCCACCAAAATTACGAACAAGAAAATATCTACGTTTTTGAAGACGCAAATTTATGACAGTGCTTCCTCTATATTAAAATACTCTAAGTGCCTATTTTAATACTTTGTTGGTGTATTCGTGACCGCTCGGATAGCGACCGTACACAACGGTTAAAGAGCCATCATAGTTACCAAAGTGTGTCGGGTTGAGGGTTCTGTGTATATCTACAGGATATATCAAGACTGCTACCGAAAACGAAGCCAGGTGGTAGTTTCAGTGACTACAGACACGATGCAACTAAATTTTTTGCAAAAATACGCGACGTTTTTTTTGTAATGTTTTAAATATCATTGTGTTTGGGTGGAAAACCCAGAGTTTTTGCTATAATTATAATTCAAAACGTTGCGTACTATAGCGTCTTTTAAAATAAAAGGATGTACATTATTTTGAAGAAAAATGTATGTACATATTTACCACCCAAATATGATGGGGAAAAATTACAAAAAAAATCGTCGCTTTTTTTTGCAAAATTTTTAGTTGCATCGAGTCTGTAGTCACTAAAACTACCACCTGGCTTCGTTTTCGGTAGCAGTCTTGATATACCCTGTATATTTAATCTATTAGCAAGAGAAAATCCTATATGTAGTCCTCTAACTTACAACTTCACTGCCAGATGCTCCATACTCCTTTCCTCTTCCCATCCTTTTTCCTTCCCTCTCCCCTCCCGATTTGAAGGCCAACACATCCATGATCCAAGCGTTGTGGACTTATTGCCAAAAATTTTATCTAAAGCTAAGAATACATACATAAACACACGCCTTTTTTCCCAGGAGGGGTAGGCAGAGGTGCTACCAGAACACCCACGTTTCGCCTTGTATATTCCATCCCAAGATGTGATAGGGGGCGAGCCTATCGCCATATCGGGCACAAATTCCTGACTCCGGGCTGATAATGAATAGAAAAATTCAATATCACTTTGCCCGACCCGGGATTCGAACCCAAGAGCTTTGCAATCGTACCGTACTACCACTACGCCACAGAGGCAGTAAAGCTAAGAATAGTTTTTTAAATAATTTGTTTTCCCCAGGACTTCAAAGAATACGACGATTTCTTCATAGAGAACTCTTACTTGAAGGGAGAAAGGGAGGAATTTAACATCATCAACATATACAGGGAGGTCGCTTATCGAAAACTGGCCAAGCAGAAGAATGCGTAATAATTTTGATAGATATTCTGGTAAATTATGTATTTTATATGACTACATGATAAGTATTCTCTCACATTTCCAAGTTATTATGATTGGGTTACCCTTAAGGCGATTTCAAATAATAGGGTTGTTGACTAATTTTATAGATAGACCCTATATGGGGTATATAAAGACTGCGACAGAAAACGAAGCCAGGCGATACCTGTAGTGATTACAGACAGACACAATGCAATCAAAATTTCTGAAAAATACTGACAGGTATTTTTTTGTAAATACCTAGTTTTTGCTACAATTAATTATAATTTAAACCATAGTGCTTTTAAAAATAAAAAAGGGTACATTATTATTTTAACAAAAAAGGTTTTTTTCCTACAATAATAAGACCATAAGTAAAAAATTACAACAAAAATAATTGTCGGATAGCATTGTATCTGAAGTCACTAATACTACCACCTGGCTTCGTTTTCGGTAGCAGTCTGGATATACCCTGGATAAACACGAAAACATAATTTTACTCAAATATACGACAGATTTTCATAAAAAATACTCAAATAAAAATAGTTTTCAAAATTCCCGCTAAAACGCTCCAAACTGTCACGTGACTATCATTTACGTCACCGATCGGTAATAGAATCTCGCGGTTTATCAAAATGAACAGATTTTGACTGAGTTCTTACGATATAACTACTTCCTTAGATGACCAGACTCCATTGTAGTGAAAATCGTATATCATCATTGTGACAAATTATCGAGATGAATAGTTTAGCGTTGATACTTTCAAACTTGCCGCCCGACACGTGACGTCAGCGCGCTCCGATCGCTGTTTGCAGTCACGTGATAACGAATAATACAATTTAAAATATTTTAATTTAATCTGTGACGAACAATTAGGTTATTGAAATATATTACGTTTTAAAATACTGTCTTTAATGTGTAAAAAATAAAACACGATTTCGTGATATGAGTCAACGTCTTTATTGTTCCTTTAAAATTTAAACAATTAATGAATGAAGACGAATTGTGTGGTCCAGATATTGTTTTTCAATTGTATTACCTATGTCTCAAGAATAAAGTCGTATTTTAAACGATCTGAAATTGAAGGAGAATTTTTACTGTTGTTCATTAATATAACAGACAATCGATGTGTTGTTTTGTAACGCTTTGCAAAATACAAAAAAGTAGTAATGTTCTCTTGCGTAGTTTTTTTCATGTGAATTAAAAATAAGCGTAATTAAATATAATGTAATATTATTATTGGATTTTGTTCTTGGGAACGTGAATTGTTTTTCATATGTTATTTGATTATCGTCTGTCATAGTTTGGTATTGTTTTATTTGTTGTTTTTTTTCTTTTGTATTGTGTGGATTTTGAATTTCTCGTCAAGTGGGCGTGGATAGCCAAATTCGAAATTAGGGAATACGTTTCAGATTTGGCTATCCACGCCCACTTATTAAATTCATACCGTATAAAGCAATTTTATTGTTTGTCATAAATAAAAAAAAAAAAAAATATTTTTTTTATTCTTGTATTATTTTAATTAAAACCATTTGTTGTGGATGTTTTACTTCCCGACGTTTCGATCACTTTACAGCTTTCGTGGTCACGGGGGGATTAACCCCTGATTGTTTTAAACAAAAAGATTGACTTGGCTATCGCACTAAACAGTATATTACTTGCGAGATGCATTATGTTTTGATGCAATGGCCAAGTCAAACTTATTAAAAACATAAAAGATTTTAATATTGATGTGGTTACTTAAAGATGTTGTTAGGTTAGCTAATTACGTAATAAATTGAGACAGAAAGTTACTTATGTAAGAACAGAATAAACCGACTTGGTTCTCACAACTTTTAACGGTAGAACTGAGTTGCGTGACTTGGTTCTTTTTACAAGTTTTGTTTTTGATCGGATCTCATTTCTTTTTGTATATATAATTATGTATACCTATCAACACCTATTATATAATACATACAGATACACTGATTAATTAACTGCAAATGTAGGTTTGTATTGCTATATATTTATAAAGGATGTGGTGTATCCAAACGCAACTCTTACGGGAGATTGTCGATGCTATGACATGTCGCGCGCCTCTTGTCACTAGTCTGTCTGAAACTAATAACTAATAAAAAGAGAATTGCTTCGAACATAGAGTTATTGCATTGTGTATTTGCATTCGTTGCTTTATCTAGGACCCCGCGTTCTACAATCCCACAAGAATAACAAAGTTATTATGCAGTTGGTGTATCTAGAAAACTAGACCGAAATTGCAAAATATTTTAGTTTTTCCTTGATATATACACTAAACACTAATTGTATTCTAAATTTGAAGCTTCTATGTCTGCTAGAAGTGCCTTAGAGTTTTGATGATCGGTCAGTCAGTCAGTGAGTGACAAAATTAAGAAACTGACTAGTTATAATTCTTAAACTACTGGTTCAAATTGATTGAAACTTGAATTTTACCCTGTTTATACAACGCCTGATTGGTTACTTAAAATTCAGGCTTCTAGCTCTATCTGCAACTATGTTATAGGGGGTCGAAAATGGCCTGAACTGCTTCGAGAAAAGGATGGTACCGCCCGCTTTTTTGCTCGACTTGGCGGGAGCACTGCCGTGCCCCCATATATATATATATATATATACGTACTTAGGTATTTTGTAAAGAAATCACTTCCAAGATGTCAAAGTTGAGGATCTTCATCCTTGAGGTAGGCCTATGTTCAGCAGTAGACTTCCTGTGGCTGAAGAGAGAGAGAGAAATACATCCAATAGTCAATTTAGCAGACCCGTGACTAGTTAGTTGGACGCCGACTGTGAGAGCCCGCCACGATCCCCGAGGAATGCCAAGCATTGCTCTAAAATTCATGGTGTTTGTTTTTACTACTGTCCATGAGCGGTCGTATCGCTTAACATCAGGCGAATGGAATGCTCGTCTCGCCATTCATAGTATTAAAAACAAAGGGTTCTTGGGCATCCTGCAATCTCACTCACCGAACAGTAGTACCACCCCGGACGAGCCTGCCCATTCATGCTGAGTCATGACTGACAACAGCGTGGCTTTACTTTCAGACTGTTGGGTGTGGTTATTCTTTGATCGTCTGTATCTTAATATACTAGCCCATATACGTCCCACTGCAGGGCACGGGCCTCCTCTACAATCGAGAGCACGATTGAGAGGTGTTAGTACAGACCACAACACTGGCCTGTTGCCAGGCGGACTTCCACCAAAGAAATTCTTCCTTTTCGAAATCGACGTGGCTATATGATTAGATTAATGACAGTTGATGAAGCGAAAAAAGTATTATTAATACTCAAAATAATACGACGATTGTGTTATCATAATTACTCTATTCTTTTCCAACATCATGTACATTCATACAAGGGCTCGCTACACACAACCGGCATATTTTACTGCCTACAACGTTTACTCTTGAACAATCACAGCGTAATACATCTTCCGACTCGGCCGTCCTTCCCATCAGCCGTTGACGACTCCGTTCTGTATTCAAATCTTATTCTATTCTTCTTAATATAACTGCCAGCAACATCGTCATACTAGAATAGGTTGCTTTACTCATCGCTTATAAAAATCACCCGTTACTGTATGTTTGGACCGTAGCACGTGGCGCTCAACAGTCTCTGCCTACCCCAATGGGACATAGGCATGAGTTTATGTATGTAAAAATTCATCTCAAGATGTTTTCCATCTTTGACCGTGAACCGTAGTAATTGCATTCATAAATTATTCAGATTATTGCGGTTCTGCTTGTAATACATAAGAATTTACAGCTTGTAAAGCGTGGCGTTTCCGTTGCGGTTCGTGTTTACATAAACTAGGTGAAGTTAGAAGGCAAAGGGTTTTTTTTTTATTGTATCAGCCCATATACAACCCACTGCAGGGCACGGGCCTCCTCTACAATCAAGAGTACGATTGAGAGTGGTTAAGCGATATAGTCCACCACGCTGGCCTAATGCGGGTTGGCGGACTTTTACATATCATAGAAATTTATACCCATCGCTATGGTATGCAGGTTTCCTCACGATGTTTTCCTTCACCATTATAGTGCGTGGTGATTGACTATCAATACACACATGGCTCCGAAAAGTCAGAGGTGTGCCCAAAGGGTAATGAACATTAAAATTAATACAGGGTATATCAAGACGGCTACCGAAAACGAAGCCAGGTGGTAGTTTTAGTGACTACAGACACGATACAACAAAAAGTTTCGAAAAAAAAAGCGACGATTTTTTTTGTAATTTTCACTGTTTTGGTCCCTCTCGAACTTTCGAATTCAGTTTGAGTATATCAACTGTAGCATGAAACTTTCAATCAACAATATTGATTTCTTGTTTGCGTAGGTATGACTGCCTCGGTGGCGTAGTGGTACTACGGTATGATTGCAAAGCTGAGGTCTCGGGTTCGAATCCCGGGTCGGGCAAAGTGATATTGGATTTTTCTATTAATTATTAGCCCGGAGTCAGGAATTTGTGCCCGATATGGCGATAGGCTCGCCCCCATCACATCGTGGGACGGAATATACAAGGCGAAACGTGGGTGTTCTAGTAGCACCTCTGCCTACCTCTTCTGGGAAAAAGGCGTGTGGTTATGTATGTATGTAGGTATGGTGAGTGACTGCCTCGGGCTCTGTGTACATCCGGATACAATCAGGCGTCATTTTGTCCAGAGATAAACATCTCATGTCGATACTATCTGCACTGCGCTTACCAACAAGCATTGTAGTCACATTCTCGCGCCAACAAAAAATCATTTCTTAAAACACGGATGCCCCTTTCCTCTTCCCATTACCCCCCCCCCCCACTCCCCTTCTGATTTCAAGGGCTGATAACACATCCATGATCCAGCGTTGTGGATGTTCATGTGCAGTGATCACTTATCAGGTGACTTGCTTGCTCCTTTGCCGGATCTAGCCGGACTTATGGTATAAAAAATAATATATTTGCCTAACATATAATTACTTCAAATATTATTAAAAGTTCTCGAATGGAGGCCACGAAGCGGAAAGCGCAGCGTGGGACGTCCACCCACTAGGTCAGACGACCTGGTAAAGGTCGCGGGACGTCGCTGGATGCAGGCTGCCTCCAACAGGTCACTGTGGAAATCATTGGGAGAGGCCTATGTTCAGCAGTGGACTTCCTTTGGCTGATGGATGGATGATGGATGATATTATTTTTACTATTAAACACAATTTGAATTGTATTAATTAATGTTGATATACGAGTAGGTAATATTCCGAGTTTTTACGTAAAAAACGTGGGAATGTTAAATTACATTTTATAATAAAATGTATATTAAAAACATTATCTTAAGTTAAAAATCTACTTTATTTGGGTCCTGTTATTTTTTCTCTCTTAATTTTTAATTATACAGGGTATATCAAGACTGCTACCGAAAAAAGCCAGGTGGGTAGTTTGTGATTACAGACACGATGCAATTAAAAATGTCTCAATTTTTTTTTTTGTGTTGTGTCAAAAAATTGTGGATTTTTTATTTTTTAAATATCATCGTGATTAAATTTTAAATTCCAAATTTTTACTAAAATAGTAATTTAAGCTCTTATACACCATTGTGCCTTTAAAAATAAAACAGTGTACATTATTATTTTGGGAAAACAATGTATTATCCAAATACGACGATAAGCAAAAATTACAACAAAAAAAAAATTCGCTTTTTTCGAAATTTTTAGTTGCATTGTATCTGAAGTCACTAATACTACCACCTGGCTTCGTTCTGGGTCGCAGTCTGGATATACCCTGTAGATTGTCTACGATGTTGTGGCGTGCGAATGCGTTGTCAAAATATTAGTAACAGTTTATCTCTCTTCACATTTTATTATATTGGACATGTTAATATTAGATTACGAGTATAAATGCTTGTTTAATAATGAAAACATATCTCAAACAATTTTTTTTTTATCAACCTATATACGTCTCACTGCTGGGCACGGGCCTACTCTACAATCGAGAGAATCGATTGAGAGTGGTTAGGCGATATAGTCCACTACGCTGGCCTAGTGCGGGTGCAACACGCTCTATAACGGTGAAGGAAAACATCGTGAAGAAACCTGCATACCATAGGGATTTGTATAAATTTCTATGGTATGTAAAAGTCCGCCAACCCGCACTGGGCCAGCGTGGTGGACTATATGGCCTAAGCACTCTCAATCGTGCTCTCGATTGTAGAGGAGGTTCGTGCCCTGCAGTGGGTCGTATATGGGCTGATACAATACAAAAAATGTTTACATGTCTTATTTATTCTAATATATATAAATCTCGTGTCACAATGTTTGTCCTCAATGGACTCCTAAACTACTTAACCGATTATAATAAAATGTGCACACCATGTGCAGTTCGATCCAACTTGAGAGATAGGATAGTTTAAATCTCAAATTATAGTCGCAATTTTAATTTATTGCTAATTATTTGTCTGTTATTATTTGACAGTCACAATCATCTGTTAACTCCAAATGATTCTAACAGATGTCGATACCTTTCGACTGGGTTGAGTAAGTAATCAATAGATGGCGCTGCTATGGTAAATCTACGAACGTGTCATATAAGCTACATTTTAACAGTATAATTACCACGTGTTGTTGACGCTATAAAATTAATTAAATTTAAAATAAGTAGTTCATTATACTTTAAAAAATCAATTTCGTAGTCAGAATTTTGGCTGAGCGGAAAGTTTTAGGAGGAATTTTGCAAAGTATTTGTGTTTGCGTATTTTTTAAATGATATTCGTCGTATTTTCGTGTTTATATAAGGCCTATCTACAAAATAAAAGCAATTACAAAAAATTTACAACTTGCCTATTTAGGCATTAAGGGATGAAATGGGATAAAGTGGGACGAACGCGATGAAACCGGTCGGATCCGGATTGCATTCGATGGGAAATAATGGGACGGGATGTAACAGAAAGAAAAGGAGCCAGATGAGATGGGATGGGATACGATAGGAAAAGGGATAGTAGGTACTTAGGTTGAGTTCAGGAGTACAAAAGTTTGAACGGGAATAAGATATTTCTGGTGTGGAGTGGAGTCTAAACATCTTAGCACCCAGGCGAAGCTGGGCCGGGCCGCTAGTGTACTATATAATGTACTTATCTTATAATCTAAGCAATACATGAATATCTTTATCTCACACGCTAGTGAGTAGCGCCAAGTTACATACGAATTAAGACTTTTATCTCAACTTGAGTCTGGACGGTTTATTTTTTATTAACCATCAACTAAGCCATTTACTCGTTCGCAATAAAAATATGCAGACAGTTTTCTAATTTACGTTAATTTAAATTAATTTATTCGAAAATCGCGCCGACCTGTGTTAATTCTATTTTCATCGTCTTGAATTTAGTTTCCGGCGTATATTTATTTAATTATTTTACTAATAACGGTGAGTGAATAATTTATGAACGTGCACGGGCCCCGCCTACATCAAAAAATTTTAGAATTTTTTAAACAAAAAAAAACTGGAAATTCTATTATTAAGTATTAATTGAACGAGGTATCTGGCCTGACTGCCTCGGTGGCGTAGTTGTACTACGCTACGATTGCAAAACTGAGGTCTGGGATTCGAATCCCGGGTCGGGCAAAGTGATATTGGATTTTTCTATTCATTATCAGCCCGGAGTCAGGAATTTGTGGCCGATATGGCGATAGGCTAGTTCCCTATCACATCGTGAGACGGAATATACAAGGCGAAACGTGGGTGTTCTGGTAGCACCTCTGCCTACCCCTTCTGGGAAAAAGGGCGTGTGTTTATGTATGTATGTAATTGAATGAGGCAACAGGACTTCTAAAATATATCCGTCTATAATGCACCTTATGGCTAGATGGCAACTTCAGTTAATTCGTATTTACTGTATTCATATTATGTAGGCAACGAAGCGGAAAGCGCAGCGTGGGACGTCCACCCACTAGGTGGTCAGACGACCTGGTAAAGGTCGCGGGACGTCGCTGGATGCAGGCTGCCTCCAACAGCTCACTGTGGAAATCATTGGGAGAGGCCTATGTTCAGCAGTGGACTTCCTTTGGCTGATGGATTGGATTGAATACAAACTACAAGCATTTATACTCGTATTTTAATAGTATTAACATGTCCAATAATAAAATGTGAAGAGAAAACTGTTCGTAATATTTTG
Organism: Theretra japonica; assembly: GCA_033459515.1. NCBI lineage: Eukaryota > Metazoa > Arthropoda > Insecta > Lepidoptera > Sphingidae > Theretra > Theretra japonica. The sequence goes on from CM065952.1 coordinate 2,044,330, forward strand.
ACAACAGCGTGACAACAACACGGACGCCAAAAGACCGTAGGCGATCTACACATTTTACAGACTAGAATCAAATAATATTTCGCGTAGCTTTAAAATCCACTTTAATAATTAATAATAGTTTCAAAAACTAACAAAACACGCTAAAAATCAGTTCCATTGTAGTTATTTTGTCGCGCCAATATTCAAATGAAAATGAAATGCAAATATTTTACTGGACCCATGAAATGTCAGCGACGTCCCGCGACCTTTACCAGGTCGTCTCACCACCTAGTGGGTGGACGTCCCACGCTGCGCTTTCCTCTTCGTGGCCTCCATTCGAGAACTTTTGGGAGAGGCCTATGTTCAGCAGTGGACTTCCTTTGGCTGATGGATGGATGGATGATGATGAAATGTCAACATTATTTAGACTCAATCCGTTTTTTTTACAAAATAGTACTTGTTTGGACGCCCATTAGAAGCATTTGGAGACTGTCCCGCCCTCTCACCCGCCACTGCAACTCCTGTAAGCCAGGATCAGTAGTAATAACACCGAGCATTAAAGCGTACCAAGTCACCAGGAACGTCTAAATTGTCTACCCTCAACGAACTATTTTTTTTTATCAGCCCATATACGTCTCACTGCTGGGCACGGGCCTCCTCTACAATCGAGAGTACGATTGAGAGTGGTTAGGCCATATAGTCCACCACGCTGGCCTAGTGCGGGTTGGCGGACTTACACGGATTTCCGTGATTGACTATCAATACACACATAACACCGAAAAGTCAGAGGTGTGCCCTGGGATTTGAACCCGCGACCACCGTGAACATGTAGGCAGCCGAGTCTGGTCCGATACCACGAGGCCACCACGCACTTCGTTTGCCTTAGGGATAATCCGCCTTTGGTGTATTTATTAATACCTCATACGGGGAAGGATGAGGTAAAATTTCAAGCTGCCTAACAAATAACAATTGGTCGTAATGGATGGTAATGTTAAGTAACGCAAACAAAACTAAACATAGTTTCAACTCACCTGCATACGACACGTGATAACAAAACCCACAACACGTCTTTTCATGCTAGGATATATTGTACGACAAAATTAATTATATTAAGTTTTACATACATAAACACACGCCTTTTTCCCAGAAGGGGTAGGCAGAGGTGCTACCAGAACACCCACGTTTCGCCTTGTATATTCCGTCCCACGATGTGATAGGGGGCGAGCCCATCGCCATATCGGGCACAAATTCCTGACTCCGGGCTGATAATGAATAGAAAAATCCAATATCACTTTGCCCGACCCGGGATTCGAACCCGAGACCTCAGCTTTGCAATCATACCGTAGTACCACTACGCCACCGAGGCAGTCAGTACCACTTCGCCACCGAGGTAATATTAAGTTTTCGTATTAAAATTAAAAAAAAATACACCCAACAGTCACATACATAGTCCTCAACCCACACTAAGATCTTCTGTCGTGGGTATTAGAAACTACTAGAGACTTTTCGGTCTCACAAACACCCAGACCAGAGACAAATACCTGTGGATTAAACAAATATTTGTCTCGGTGCGGGGTTCGAACCCACGGCTTCACGTTTCACAGCCGGCGTCTAACCAACTGCGCCACGGAGGCTGTCAAAATCCATTACTGCGTATTGAAGTGTTTATTTCATCTTTATCCGGATATTATCGACCTTATTCATAGACAGTTAAAACCTATTTTAGTTATCGAATGTTTTGTCTTCTTCCCTCAAATTGAATTCGAAAGTCGTTCGAGAGGGACAAAACAGTTAAAATTACAAAAAAAAAATCGTCGCGTTTTTCGCAGAAATTTTAGTTACATTGTGTCTGTAGTCACTAAAACTACCACCTGGCGTCGTTTTCGGTAGTAGTCTTGATATACCCTGTATTTCATGAATTAGCTATTTTTATGGAAACCAGTGAAGGCCTTTGTATTTCCTGCGATCCTGAAAGGGGTATGTCAGTGTCACTGGCCTTCCAGCCAGGCCCGCTGGGGATTTTGCATCAACCTACATACGTCCCACTGCAGGGCACAGGCCTCCTCTACAATCGAGAGTACTTGAGTATCGAGAGTATCGAGATTGAGAGTGGTTAAGCCATATAGTCCACCACGCTGGCCTAGTGCGGGTTGGCGGACTTTTGCATACCATAGAAATTTATACAAATCGCTATGGTATGCAGGTTTCCTCACGATGTTTTCCTTCACCGTTATAGTGCGTGATGATTGACTATCAATACACACATGACTCCGAAAAGTCAGAGGTGTGCCCAAAGGGTAATGAACAATAAAAATTAATACAGGGTATATCAAGACTGCTACCGAAAACGAAGCCAGGTGGTAGTTTTAGTGACTACAGACACGATGCAACTAAAAGTTTCGAAAAAAAAAGCGACGATTTTTTTTGTAATTTTCTCTGTTTTGGTCCCTCTCGAACTTTCGAATTCAGTTTGAGTATATCAACTGTAGCATGAAACTTTCAATCAACAATATTGACTTCTTGTTTGCGTAGGTATGGTGAGTGACTGCCTCGGGCTCTGTACATCCGGATACAATCAGGCGTCATTTTGTCGAGAGTTAAACATCTCATGTCGATACTCTATCTGCACTGCGCTTACCAACAAGCATTGTCGTCACATTCTCGCGCCAACAAAGAATCATTTCTTAAAACACGGATGCCCCTTTCCTCTTCCCATTATCCCCCCCCCCCCCACTCCCCTTCTGATTTCAAGGGCTGATAATACATCCATGATCCAGCGTTGTGGATGTTCATGTGCAGTGATCACTTACCATCAGGGACCTGTTTGCTCGTTTGCCGGATCTAGCCGGACTTATGGTATAAAAATCATATATTTGCCAAACAATATATAATTACTTCATATATTATTAAAAGTTCTCGAATGGAGGCCATGAAGCGGAAAGCGCAGCGTGGGACGTCCACCCACTAGGTCAGACGACCTGGTAAAGGTCGCGGGACGTTGCTGGATGCAGGCTGCCTCCAACAGGTCACTGTGGAAATCATTGGGAGAGGCCTATGTTCAGCAGTGGACTTCCTTTGGCTGATGGATGGATGATGGATGATATTATTTTACTATTAAACACAATTTGAATTGTATTAATTAATGTGTGGACGCTCACCCACATAAATAAACACACATGTACACATTCACATTTAAACATACATTCACATCAAACAAACACGCATACGTACATACATTCATATATACAAACATACAAACATACATACATACATATCTACACTCGTACACACATATAAATTACTGACAAACTCACTGACGCGAGTGACACAACTGGTCGTTTCCGAAATTGTCTGGAAATGCGTAACGGGCTACTACAATAACTGTGCGCCCGAGTTCGGCTAGCTTCACTGCACATGACGTGTGGTTCGGGCGCCCGAACCACATCCGAGGGCCGCCGAACTCGACCGAACGCGCGGAGCAAATGGTTAACCAGTCAGACCCTACCCGCGCTGATATACGTTGCTATCTGATTAGACCAGCTGTTTTCGCTATTCGCTCGCTTTAATTCAGTACGCACTGGCTTATAATTAACTTACGTAGTAGTTACTGTATATATGTGTCTTCCATCTTTTGTGCTTGTTTGCTGTTCTTTGTGTGTACGTGTGAACTGTCGCTTACGACCCTTCTGACTATTTTTCTATAGTGTGTGTGGTGAACAATAAACTGTGAACTATCTGTGTACTAGCTTTTACTTCTCTGCTGTACCCTTACATACTTCACGCTATCGACTACAAGGTACCCACACATCTTTTTACTACTACATTGGTGACCCCGAGGAAAACGCTAGAATGAGCGACAGCAGTGAATCCAACAATACCGTCGAATCACGGAAAGGCGGCGAGACTGGCAACGTCACCCGTCGGGCCAGAAAGGTACGCCCGCCAGCAGAGCGACCTTCATATGACCTTCCAATTAATTTGAAGGTACCGGCATTTTCTCCCGACGAACCGGAAATTTGGTTTGCCTTATTAGAGGGTCAATTTGAAATGTATGGCATAACCGACGACTCTTTTATGTTTTCCAACACCCTCAAGAATTTGGATGTTGCAACAGCCAAGGAAGTAAAGGACATAATTATAAATCCTCCACTTCGAAGGAGGTATGAAAAACTCAAAAGTGAGCTTGTTAGACGATTGACTGCCTCCAAAGAGAAGAAAATGAGACAGGTTCTGACTCACGAGCAACTTGGAGACCGAAAGCCATCACAGTTTCTTCGGCACCTTCAAGATTTGGCTGGCCCAAGCTTTCCGGACGATTTCTTGCGGACCATTTGGTGCGACCGTTTGCCACGAGAGATTCAAACTGTTCTGGCGTCGCAAACCAGTCAATCTTTGGAGCAGCTAGCAGAATTAGCTGATCGTGTACAAGATATAGCTGCGCCTTCCAACGTGGCAGCAGCTTCAGCATGTACCTGTTCCTGCAGTGGGACTTCATCCAGCGAGGTCGCGGAGCTAAAGTTGATGGTGGCACGGTTAGAAGCGAAACTGGAAGAGCGCGGACGTGTTCGTACAGCAGCTGACCATTCCAGACCACGGCGCCAGCGATCTTCGTCCCGGAGTAGAACGCGGTCAACGTCCAGCTATCGTCGGGCTCCAACCTGTTGGTACCACCTCAACTTCGGATCCAAGGCGCGGAGATGTCTTCAGCCGTGCGACTACAAGCCAGCGGGAAATGCCACGGGCAGTCGTTAAAGGCGACTGATGATTGCCCCGCTTCCCCAGGTCGCCTCTTTGTAACCGACCGCTATACGAAGACGCAGTTTTTGGTCGACACAGGCAGCGACCTCTGCGTTTTCCCAAGGTCGCAACTGCGCCAACGTCGAGCACCTACTAGCTACGAACTCATCGCAGCCAACGGGACGACCATCAGCACCTACGGCTACACGGACCTCAACCTGGACCTAGGACTTCGCCGGGTCTACCCATGGCGATTTATCGTTGCGGACGTAACTAGACCTATTTTAGGAGTAGACTTTTTGTGTCACTATAGTTTAATTGTTGACTGTAAACATCAAAAATTAGTAGATAATACAACTACTCTTTCTACTCCAGCTTCACTGGCTATTGATTGTAGTGTCTATTCGGTGAAGGTTCTGACTGGCAATTCACATTACCATCTTTTACTTTCACAGGAATTTCCGGTGATTACACGACCAGCTGGGACACATCGCACTGTACCTCACAGCACACAACATCACATCCGCACAACATCAGGCCCCCCCGTTTCATGTCCTCCCAGACGTTTGGCTCCTGACAAGCTGAAGGTGGCTAAGGAGGAATTCCAGGCCATGCTTAACGATGGTACCGCAAGGCCTTCTGAGAGCCCGTGGTCATCGCCTTTACACCTGGCGCCGAAAAAAGATAACGGCTGGCGTCCCTGCGGTGACTACCGACAGCTCAATGCCCGCACAATACCGGATAAGTATCCAGTACGTCATATCCATGACTTCGCCCACAATATTGCTGGTTGTAGGATCTTTACCACGATTGACCTCGTTAAAGCCTACAACCAAATACCAGTGTGCGAGGAGGATATACCGAAGACGGCTATTACCACGCCCTTCGGTATGTACGAATTCCCGTACATGACGTTCGGGTTGCGGAACGCCGCCCAGACATTTCAGCGTTTCGTCGATGAAATGATGCGCGGACTGGACTTCGTCTACTGCTATCTTGATGACTTTCTCATCTTCAGCAGGGACGAAGTCGAGCATGAAAACCATCTCCGTCAAGTATTTTCACGGCTGAAAACTTACGGAATGGTTATCAATCCGGCGAAATGCGTTTTCGGCGTCCCGGAAGTTTCCTTTCTGGGATATCACATCTCGGCGGAAGGAACCAAGCCTTTGGACGAGAAAGTTCAAGCCATTCGCGATTTTCCTCCACCGAAGACCGTCAGAGCATTGAGGAGGTTTTTGGGCATGGTAAATTTTTACCGGCGTTTTTTGCCCCATGCCGCAGAAACCCAATCTCCTCTCAACTCTCTCCTCATGGGTGCAGTCAAGGGTTCAACACCCATTGCCCTAACTGACGAAGCCTTAAAGGCCTTCACTAATGCCAAAGAGAGCCTATCAGAAGCAGCTCTACTCGCACATCCTAACTGCAATGCCAAACTGGCTTTAGTTACGGATGCGTCGGACGTGGCTATGGGGGCAGTTTTGCAACAGCTACAGGACAATGCTTGGCGTCCGCTAGCTTTCTTTTCCCGCAGACTGAACCCTACACAACAAAAATATTCCCCATATGATCGCGAGCTTCTCGCGATCTATGAGGCAATCAAATATTTCAGGTTTATGCTCGAGGCAAGGGACTTCATAGTTTACACCGACCACAAGCCTATCAGTTATGCTTTCACTGAGAGGAAACATAACTGCTCGCCTAGGCAGTTTCGGCAATTGGACTATATTTCCCAGTTCACGACCGACATAAGGCACATCTCAGGCAAAAACAACGTCGTGGCCGATGCCTTATCTCGAATCGATGAGCTGGGGGCTCCAATCAATCTAGCCGAACTTGCTAAGAGCCAAGAGTCGGATACTGAGTTGTCTCAATATTTGGATGGCAATTCATCTCTCCGCCTCTCCAAAATACAATTACCCGGGAGTTGCATACATTTGTACTGTGATACGAGTACACCAACTGCCCGGCCCTTTGTTACCAAAAACTTTCGTAGGCAAGTATTCCAGAGCTTACACTCTTTTAGTCATCCTGGCGCTACTGCCACTGCGAAGTTGGTTGCCGAACGATTTGTTTGGCCGGGCGTCAGGAGGGACTGCCGAGAGTGGGCTCGTACTTGCCTACAATGCCAACGTGCGAAAGTAACAAAGCACGTGTCGGCGCCGGTAGGGAAATTTGATTTACCCCGTGCACGCTTCAAGCACGTGCATATAGATCTTGTGGGACCCCTACCCATATCCCAAGGACACCGCTACTGTCTTACGGCCATCGACCGGTTCACTCGTTGGCCCGAGGTGATACCCATACCGGACATCACGGCTGAAACAGTAGCCAAGGCCTTATTATCCGGTTGGATATCCCGATTTGGGTGCCCAGAGCAGATAGTGACAGATCGCGGACGTCAATTCGAGTCCGCACTGTTCCAATATCTGGCAAAAATTGCTGGGTTCCAACACAGACGCACCACTGCATACCACCCAGCCTGCAATGGCATGGTTGAGCGCTTCCATCGGCAGCTTAAAGCGTCAATCACGTCCCATGTCAGCCAAAACTGGACTGAAGTCCTGCCTCTAGTGATGCTGGGAATACGCAGCGCATACAAAGAGGATCTCCAAGCTTCTTCAGCTGAGCTGGTCTATGGAGAGCCGCTAAGACTTCCTGGCGAATTTTTCGATCCGAGCGCGCCATGTACATCTGACATGTCAGATTTTATGGCGCGTCTCCACTCGTTCGCCAAGAAACTTAAACCAGTACCGGCCTCCCACCATACCAAATCGAGGATCTTTATTCACAAGGATCTGGCTTCCACCAAATATGTATTTCTGCGTGAGGATGCCTCACGTGCCCCTCTTCAACCGGCTTATACAGGACCCTACAAGGTCTTGGAACGAACCGACAAGGTTTATAAGCTCCTGATAAAGGGAAAACCAGTTACTGTCACAATAGACCGTCTTAAACCGGCCTATGTGACTAGCGACGAGCAGGAGTTGGCACCAGTACCACCTTTGCGGCGCACGTTCGTTACGCCTGTCCCAGACACTACTCATTCTCAGGACGCAGCGCCACTTTTAAAGACAGTGCCAGTAACCACACGCTCTGGACGCCGTGTCCATTTTCCAGATTTTTATCGCCCCTAGCCAGGTCTCTGGGGGGGAGTGATGTGGACGCTCACCCACATAAATAAACACACATGTACACATTCACATTTAAACATACATTCACATCAAACAAACACGCATACGTACATACATTCATATATACAAACATACAAACATACATACATACATATCTACACTCGTACACACATATAAATTACTGACAAACTCACTGACGCGAGTGACACAACTGGTCGTTTCCGAAATTGTCTGGAAATGCGTTACGGGCTACTACAATAACTGTGCGCCCGAGTTCGGCTAGCTTCACTGCACATGACGTGTGGTTCGGGCGCCCGAACCACATCCGAGGGCCGCCGAACTCGACCGAACGCGCGGAGCAAATGGTTAACCAGTCAGACCCTACCCGCGCTGATATACGTTGCTATCTGATTAGACCAGCTGTTTTCGCTATTCGCTCGCTTTAATTCAGTACGCACTGGCTTATAATTAACTTACGTAGTAGTTACTGTATATATGTGTCTTCCATCTTTTGTGCTTGTTTGCTGTTCTTTGTGTGTACGTGTGAACTGTCGCTTACGACCCTTCTGACTATTTTTCTATAGTGTGTGTGGTGAACAATAAACTGTGAACTATCTGTGTACTAGCTTTTACTTCTCTGCTGTACCCTTACATACTTCACGCTATCGACTACAAGGTACCCACACATCTTTTTACTACTACAAATGTTGATATACGAGTAGGTAATATTCCGAGTTTTTACGTAAAAAACGTGGGATTGTTAAATTACATTTTATAATAAAATGTATATTAAAAACATTATCATAAGTTAAAAATCTACTTTATTTGGGTCCTGTTATTTTTTCTCTCTTAATTTTTAATTATACAGGGTATATCAAGACTGCTACCGAAAAAAGCCAGGTGGTAGTTTTAGTGATTACAGACACGATGCAACCAAAAATGTCTCATTTATTTTTTATTTTTTGTGTTGTGTCAAAAAATTGTGGTTTTTTTATTTTTTAAATATCATCGTGATTAAGTTTAAATTCCATATTTTTACTAAAATAATAATTTAAGCTCTTATACACCATTGTGCCTTTAAAAATAAAAAAGTGTACATTATTATTTTGGGAAAACGGTGTATTTACTACCCAAATACGACGATAAGTAAAAAATTACAACAAAAAAAAATTGCCGCTTTTTTCGAAATTTTTAGTTGCATTGTATCTGAAGTCACTAATACTACCACCTGGCTTCGTTCTCGGTCGCAGTCTGGATATACCCTGTAGATTGTCTACGATGTTGTGGCGTGCGAATGCGTTGTCAAAATATTAGTAACAGTTTATCTCTCTTCACATTTTATTATATTGGACATGTTAATATTAGATTACGAGTATAAATGCTTGTTGTTTAATAATGAAAACATATCTCTAAACATTTTTTTTTATCAACCCATATACGTCTCACACCTGGGCACGGGCCTACTCTACAATCGAGAGAATCGATTGAGAGTCGTTAGGGCATATAATAGTCCACTACGCTGGCCTAGTGCGGGTGCAACACGCTCTATAACGGTGAAGAAAAACATCGTGAGGAAACCTGCATACCATAGCGATTTGTATAAATTTCTATGGTATGTAAAAGTCCGCTAACCCGCACTGGGCCAGCGTGGTGGACTATATGGCCTAACCACTCTCAATCGTGCTCTCGATTGTAGAGGAGGCTCGTGCCCTGCAGTGGGTCGTATATTGGCTGATACAATTGTATTATGTTTACATGTCTTATTTATGTACTATATAATGTACTTATCTTATGATCTAAGCAATGCATGTATATCTTTATCTCACACGCTCGTGAGTAGCGCCAAGTTACATACGAATTAAGACTTTTATCTCAACTTGAGTCTGGACAGTGTATTTTTTTATTAACCATCAACTAAGCCATTTACTCGTTCGCAATAAAAATATGCAGACAGTTTTCTAATTTACATTAATTTAAATTAACTAATTCTAAAATCGCGCCGACCTGTGTTAATTCTATTTTCATCGTCTTGAATTTAGTTTCCGGCGTATATTTATTTAATTATTTTACTAATAACGGTGAGTGAATAATTTATGAACGTGCACGGGCCACGCCTTCAACGAAAATTTCCAGATTTTTTTGAACAAAAAAAACTGGAAATTTTATTATTAAGTATTAATTGAACGAGGTTTCTGGCCTGACTGCCTCGATGGCGTAGTGGTACTACGCTACGATTGCAAAGCTGAGGTCTGGGATTCGAATCCCGGGTCGGGCAAAGTGATATTGGATTTTTCTATTCATTATGAGCCCGGAGTCAGGATTTTGTGGCCTATATGGCAATAGGCTCGCCCCCTATCAAATCGTGAGACGGAATATACAAGGCGAAACGTGGGTGTTCTGGTAGCACCTCTGCCTACCCCTTCTGGGAAAACGGCGTGTGTTTATGTATGTATGAATTTGAATGAGGCAACAGGACTTCTAAAATATATCCGTCTATAATGCACCTTATGGCTAGATGGCAACTTCAGTTTATTCGTATTTACTGTATTCATATTATGTAGGCAACGAAGCGGAAAGCGCTGCGTGGGACGTCCACCCACTAGGTCAGACGACCTGGTAAAGGTCGCGGGACGTCGCTGGATGCAGGCTGCCTCCAACAGCTCACTGTGGAAATCATTGGGGGAGGCCTATGTTCAGCAGTGCACTTCCTTTGGCTGATGGATTGGATTGGATACAAAGTACAAGCATTTATACTTGTAATCTAATTATATTAACATGTCCAATAATAAATGTGAGGAGAGAAAAACTGTTTCTAATATTTTGACAACAGCGTGACAACAACACGGACGCCAAAAGACTGTTGGCGATCTACACATTTTACAAACTCGAATCAAATAATATTTCGCGTAGCTTTAAAATCCACTTTAATAATTAATAATAGTTTCAAAAACTAACAAAACACGCTAAAAATCATTTCCATTGTGGTTATTTTGTCGCGCCACTATTCAAATGAAAATGAAATGCAAACATTTTACTGAACCCATGAAATGTCAGCGACGTCCCGCGACCTTTACCAGGTCGTCTGACCACCAAGTGGGTGGACGTCCCACGCTGCGCCTTCCTCTTCGTGGCCTCCATTCGAGAACTTTTGGGAGAGGCCTATGTTCAGCAGTGGACTTCCTTTGGCTGATGGATGGATGGATGATGATGAAATGTCAACATTATTTAGACTCAGTCCGTTTTTTTTACAAAATAGTACTTGTTTGCACGCCCATTAGAAGCATTTGGAGACTGTCCCGCCCTCTCACCCGCCACTGCAACTCCTGTAAGCCAGGATCATCAGTAATGACACCAAGCATTGAAGCGTACCAAGTCACCAGGAACGTCTAAATTGTCTACCCGCAACGAACTATTTTTTTTTATCAGCCCATATACGTCTCACTGCTGGGCACGGGCCTCCTTTACAATCAAGAGTACGATTGAGAGTGGTTAGACCATATAGTCCACCACGCTGGCCTAGTGCGGGTTGGCGGACTTTTGCATACCATAGAAATTTATACAAATCGCTATGGTATGCAGGTTTCCTCACGATGTTTTCCTTTACCGTTATAGTGCGTGATGATTGACTATCAATACACACATGACTCCGAAAAGTCAGAGGTGTGCTCTGGTTTGAACCCGCGACCACCGTGAGCATGTAGGCAGCCGCGTCTGGTCCGTTACCAACAGGCCACCACGCACTTGGGGATATTGCCGCCAAACTGGGTCTTTTACATAGAATTGGCTCCTAACTACAACTTTACGCAAAATTTTTGAACATGTGCAAAAACCGACAATTATTTATTAGTGTTATTGAACTTAGCATGGAGAGCAAAAACTTTAAGGTAAAGGTACTATTTAGTGGCATATTACACATACACAGAAATAGATGTATGAGGGAATGTTCAGTTAGGGTCAAAGAGAAAACAACGATCGTCCAGAATATCTTCACTTTTTATTAAATCTTTTTCTAGAATACGTCTTTCGCCTTACGTCGTTCACTATCGTCCCTCCGTACTACACTTCAACTTCTTAAGCATACACTCTTAAGCATATACTCTCCGTCTTTCTACTTTTAGTACTTTCGCGCGTCATCTCTTTCACTCAAACCACGTTCCAGTCATTCGTCTTACGTTCCATTTTACTCATACTTTATCATAACTTTCAAATCCTACATGTATATCCTATTTAAGACATTTCAAACACATCAGACATACATACATAAACATTAAACTCAAGCCTTTTTTCATATGGAGTAGCAAAGGTGCTACCAGGACACCCACATTTCGCCTTGTATGTTCCGTCCCACGATGTGATAGGGGGCGAGCCTATCGCCATTTCGGGTCAAATTTCCGACTCCGGGCTGATAATGAATAGAAAAATCCAATATCACTGCCCGACCCGGGACTCGAACCCGAGACCCCAGCTTCGTAATCGTACCGTAGTACAACTACGCCACCGAGGTAGTAAGAATAATAGATAATTAGTCTGTCTGCATCGACACACATCAGACATATAGATATTTTTTCTATTATGAAAGATCACGAGAAAACACACATTTAGAGATCTCCATGAACAAATCAATTACATGAAATCCAATATAATGAAAAAACATAGTGATTCCTTACATTAATTTAGAGTTCTTCCCGAGAATTTTAAACATACAATTATGAACTTCAGTGTCCTCTTTGTATGTTAGAAAACCCAAGATATTAACTTACTCGAGTGTGTCACATTTCGATTTCTAGCTTTGACAGCTCCATGGCACATTTGGTTAGACGCCGGCTGTGAAACGAGAGGCCGCGGGTTCGATCCCGCACCGAAACAAATGCTTGTGAGGCCCACAAATATTGTGGGTCTGGGTGTTTGTGGGAACGAAAAGTCACTTGTAACTCCTGATTTTTTTTTATCAGCCCATATACGTCCCACTGCTGGGCACGGGCCTACTCTACAACCGAGAGAATCGATTGAGAGTGGCTAGGTCATGTAGTCCACCACGCTGGCCTAGTGCGGGTTGGCGGACTTACATACCGTAGAAATTCATTAAAATCGCTACGGTATGCAGGTTTCCTCACGATGTTTTCCTTCAACTCCTGATACGACACAAGAATTAATTGATCTTAATGTGGGGTCAAGACTATGTATGTGACTATTAGGTGTATTTATTTATTTACATATTTATACCATTTCAAGAAATAACCATATTTCTTGGTGGATATTCTATTAAAATAACAATTCACTTATAAAACTTTGTCTAGGCTACTGTGGTGGTATGATTAATAATAATTTAGTCCAAATACGGCCTAATGCAGGGCACGGGTCTCTATCAAGAGTTCGATCGACACGGGTTAGGCCGTAGACCATACTACATTGTGCGAGTTGGCAATCGTAAAATATATTAACAGTTTTACATTACATAATTTTATATGTGGTAGAGCCACGTAGTCAGTCATGACTCAGCATGAATGGGCAGGCTCGTCCGGGGTGGGACCACTGTCTCACAGGTAATCGACGTGAAGCGACAGCTTTGCTAACGCGTTTCATTCGGTGAGTGAGATTGCCGGATGCCCAATACCCTTTTCTTCTTCCCATCCTTTTTCCTTCCCGTTCCCCTCTTGATTTCAAGGGCTGATTTCAAGGCTCTTGATTTCAACACATCCATGATCCAGCGTTGTGGATGTTCATGTGCAGTGATCACTTACCATCAGTTGACCTGCTTGCTCGTTTGCCGGACCTATGCAATAAAAAAAAGATTAATAGTTAAATAAATAATACCTTGTATTGGTACACCTACCTTATACGTACAGTCCGCAAAAACGAATTCGATTTTTTGCGAAAACTACTCGTGTTTAAGTTAGTAAAACCATGGAAACACGAATCCTCGTGTTTATAATGGATTTAGTTAAATATATGTTTTTTGCGTCCATATAATTTTTGAATTACTATATTAGCATTTCGGAATTAACAAAGACAGATGGATAAATATATTTTATCTTGTATTTTAATCTATGAATAAATTTACCATAAAATATATATATTTGTTTATCATCTCAAGCCCCATTTACACGGGGAGAGTATCTCGCCTCGAAGACACGATTATCGTAAGGATATAAAAAAGTTGCATCGTGTAAACAATGTCAGAACACGATAATCTATGGCGGTTATGTCATGCGATAATCGCATACGATTCTCACGTGAGAAACTCTCTGCGTTTAAATGTAAACGCTTTGCTACCTATCTGTATTGATAGTCAATCACCACGCTTATACCAGTGAAGAAAACATCGTGAGGAAACCTGCATACCATAGCGATTTGTAAGAATTTATATGCCGACTGCCTCGGTGGCGTAGTGGTATTACGGTATGATTGCAAAGCTGAGGTCTCGGGTTCGAATCCCGGGTCGGGCAAAGTGATATTGGATTTTTCTATTCATTATCAGCCCGGAGTCAGGAATTTATGCCCAATATGGCGATAGGCTCGCCCCCTATCACACCGTGGGACGGAATATACAAGGCGAAACGTGGGTGTTCTGGTAGCACCTCTGCCTACCCCTTCTGGGAAAAAGGCGTGTGTTTATGTATGTATGTATGTATATGGTATGTAAAGTCCGCCTGGCACTAGGCCAGCGTGGTGGACTGTACTAACGCCTCTCAATCGTACTCTCGATTGTAGAGGAGGCTCGTGCCCTGCAGTGGGACGTATATGAATTATTATACCTCAAAACAGCTCTTGGGATTGCATGTGTATCTTTTCACTGTTGTGTTATTTTACATTATTTTTGACTGGTAGGTTTCTATATGAGAGGCCGCATGGGCAGGTACCACCGCAAAGATTTTCGCCCGCTAAACAGCAGCGTAAATGCACTGTTGTGTTCCGGTTTTAAGGACATTGTAGCCAGAGTAACTGGACATAATGAGAATTAAATGTTATGTCTTAGGATGGCGAGCAGTGGAATGCCGAGCATTGCTTTGTAATTCATGATGTTGTATGGTTTTGCTACTGTCCATTAGCGGTCGTATCGCCATTTTCAATTATAATAATAATATCTTATAATAATATCTTTATTTAACAGAAAAACATTTTTACAAAAAGGTTTACAGCGGTCACTGCACTAGGCTCTAGGCCCGTATCGCAGTAGACCAGATAAGATTAAATAACAATACATTTCTGTTAGGCGACCATTCCGCTCATCTCTTAATAATAACATTTTCAATAAGTAAAATAAAGGTACACTTATTAACTATCCTTATATTATAATAATAATGTGATCTATATGTATGTGAGTTTGCGTATGTGTGTTTGTAGTCGTATTGTGTTTGAGTATGTGAGTGTGTGAGCGTGATTGTGTGTGTGTGTGTGTGTGTGTGAATGTTTGTTCTCTTTAAACAAGACTCTCAAGAATGTTCTCAGTATCCTGGTAGTTTAAATCGTGCAGCCACTTTTCCAAAGAGTATTTTGCTTTTTTACATGTCAATAGTTTTATATTAAGTTGATGACAAATTTTATTGTAGATGAATGAGTGCATGTAGTTTGGTAGGCGTCTAGCAAAACTCGATTATTTCTCGATTAATTAAAAATTATAATGATAACGAACCATGAAGGGTACTGTGAGTGGTAGGTCACCCAGACATATGCATGCGTCATGATTAGCCGACCATAACCAATGGAGATTGAAGTGCGTGGTGGCCTGTTGGTAACGGACCAGACTCGGCTGCCTACATGTGCACGGTGGTCGCGGGTTCAAATCCCAGGGCACACCTTTTCGGAGTTATGTGTGTATTGATAGTCAATCACGACGCACTTTAACGGTGAAGGAAAACATTGTCAGGAAACCTGCATACCGTAGCGATTTTAAAGAATTTCTACGGTATGTAAGTCCGCCAACCCGCACTAGGCCAGCGTGGTGGACTATATGGCCTAACCACTCTCAATAGATTCTCTCGATTGTAGAGTAGGCCCGTGCCCAGCAGTGGGACGTATATGGGCTGATAAAAAAAAACAATGGAGTACTTAAACAATATTAATTAATCGACTTCAAAAAAAGAAGATTATCAATTCAATGTGTATGTTTGTAATTTTGTCAGAATTGCACGATTTTTGGATATGTTGGTCTATAACAGCGTCTGAACACGTGTGCAAAATTTCATAAATGTATGTATGTTTGTATGTTTGTCCACGCATAAAACTGTTTGCAAATTTAGGTATTATAAATTTATTAAAAGATTAGTTTGAATTCTTTTTTTATTACACTTTTGAAGTCTGTTTAATTATTTTAAAATATTTATTGTTTCATTTTATAATCCAAATACTTTTAGAACCTTTTTTCCTAAGTATAAAAGTTTATCAATAAGATAAGTTAATTCCTTTTTATAGATAATAGTGTTCTACCTTCGTGTAAATTTCATAAATGTATGTATGTTTGTATGTTTGTCCACGCATATCTCAAAAAGATATGAGATCGCTGGCCGACTATATATATAACATCACGCTATGAACTATGCGGGTAAAATCGCGAGGCATAGTCGGCTGGCACCGATATAAAATAAAATATTTTATATTTAGGTATTATAGATTTAATTAAATATTAGTTTTATTTCTCTCTTTTAATTATACTTTTGAAGTCGGTTTAATTTTTTAAAAATATTTTTTATTTAATAAACTTGCGTTTCGTTCGGTGAGTGAGATTGCCAGATGCCCAATACCCCTTTCTTGTTCTCATCCTTTTCCCTTCCCGCTCCCCTCCCAATTGAGCCGACAACACATCCATGATCCAGCGTTGTGGATGTTCATGTGCAGTGATCACTTACCATCAGGTGACTTATTTGCTCGTTTGGCGGACTTAGACAATAAAAAAATAAGACTATTCGATTAATAATTAACATACGAACATATATAAATATCACGCCTTTTTCCCAGAAGGGGTAGACAGAGGTGCAACCAGGACACCCACGTTTCGCCTTATCCCACGATGTGTAAGTGGGCGAGCCTATCGCCATATCGGACACAAATTCCTGACTCCGGGCTGATAATAGAAAAATCCAATATCACTTTGCTGACCCGGGATTCGAACCCGAGATCTCAGCTTTATAATCTTACCGCATTACGTGAATCGTGGGTGTCCTGGTAGCACCTCTAGGGGTAAGCACCCCTTCTGGGAAAAAGGCGTGAGTTTATGTATGTATTTTTAGAACACTTTAAGAGGGAAAAAAATTTCATAGGTTATTTTTCTAGGCACCTTAATAACACAGCGAATACTTAAATCTCCCATGATTTCCAACACTTGAATTAATTAATGTAACCTGAATACATATATGGACTGTTTGATGTTTATAAACATCGACCGTATCTTCGAACAGGTGTTTAAAAACATCATCTGTTTGCCGTAATACCACGTGGTTCTCAATATCAGTCCTGCGCATTTGAATCTCACTAGCGACCCGGCCCGGCTTCACCCGAATGCAATCATTTTATGACGGGGAGTCAGTTTTTGAAAGATTTTTCACTAATGTTCCGCTCCTATTGGTCATACTTGTTTTGAAGCATACTTGGCTACTTTTGTAACTCCCTCTATTAGGTACCCCAAGATACAGGCATGACCTAGTTTGGGGACCCCTGTTAATATTGTAATGCTCAACGCAGATATGCCAATTATTGTTATCTCATTAATTCTAGTATTGTCATACATGTGTCTTTTGTGCAATAAAAATAAAGTTTATTATTATTATAAATGAAATAAAATGAAATTAAAATTAAGAGTGAAATAAAACGAATTCTCACGGATTTTATCGCGAATTTGATTAAATTTTACATTTTTATTTTTTTAATTTCCCGACGTTTCGATCACTTTACAGTTTTCGTGGTCACGGGGCGGACGTAAATTGATGGGCTGATAAAAAAAAATGCCAGAATAAAACCTTTGATATTTCCAGAGCAACACATTTGTTTATTCAAACAAACTTCCGAACAATTTTCTTATAAAACGACTTTATATTGATATATATGATATATGATATAGTGTTTGATATTGAGCACCGCTGTCTTTAAGCCCGGTACGAATCGCTTTCTAAGTAAAAAGATGGAAAGGCGAGATCGTGTGTGTATTATCATTTCTCAAATACCATGAAAGAATTTTTAGTTATCTCCTACTTTGACGGTGAAGGAAAACATCGTGAGGATACCTGCATACCTGAAGTTCTTCACGAGGATATCTAAGGTACGCAAAGTGAACTTTAGACCAGCGATGTTCCAAGCCAAGGTGATTTGTAAGAATTGAGATTGCCGGATGCCCAATACCCCTTTCCTCTTCCCATCCTTTTTCCTACCCGCTCCCCAACCAATTGGGCCGGCAACACATCTATGATCCAGCGTTGTGGATGTTTCTGGGCGGCAGTGATCATTTACCATTAGGTGACCTGTTTGATCATGCAATAAAAACTTGAAAAGAACGAACGAAACTTAAATGTTTGGACGTTCAACGCCTGCAGTACATTTTTAATTTTCCACTTCTTAAAATCAGCACTATTCTCTATGATACTTATCATTCACCCCGAACTAAGTCTATAGTTAGGACGTACGATAGTGGATTCGAACATTTTGTGCAGTACCTAGGCACATTCGTACAGTTTTACGTGCGACGTCCGAAGTTTCGAGTTTCGTTTCGGATTATGGAGTAACCCCCTAGGCCAGCGTGGTGGACTGTACTAACCACTCTCAATCGTACTCTCCATTGTAGATGAGGCCCGTGCCCTGCAGTGGGACGTATATGTACAGATACAGGCCAGCGTGCTGGACTGAAAGGCCTAGTTCCGAAAGGGTTGATGTCAGACAACCGGTTGTAAATTAAAAGTCAAATTATTTTGAAACATGGCTGTAAAGCCATGTTATGTCGACTCGTTGTAAGTTTTGTGGAAGAGGACACGAAAGACTGTTATATTCATATTACAATTTGTTTACTTAATAGGGACGTGTCCAAGGTTTGATTTTGAGCGGTATTTAACGTCTCCTAAAAATATCGCTTATAAAAAACATGAATTCGAAAACAGAATCAAAATTAGTTGTAAATTGACTGAGATATTAATATTTTTAGTAGTGCGGTGGGGACACTAGCTTTCTCTTTCGCACACACCTTATTGAGGATGACGTCCTTTTTTGAAGTCAGTTAAAAAGAAAATAAATGAAAAACAGAGTTGTACATGGTTCCGTATTCTTCGCCTTTTTGTAAACCTATCTGAATTGATTTCTTTAATATTACAATAATTAAAAAACCGTCATTAATTTTGTCCGTGACTATACATTATAATATTAATCATAATTATATTTTTTGTAATAATTCATGAATGAGAATAACAGCGCCATCTATCGAGCAATTTATAAGTATTTTTGATTTATCACAGACATGTAATAAAGAAGCAGACTATACACATTTGATTAGCACACATTGACAATATTAACAAAATAGTCTATCCTGCTCATAATTCTAATTACAGCATAACTTTGTCTCTGTTTGTCCTTAGTATTGTAGCACTAACCACTACATTGACATATTAGCAAGCGTGGCAGGTCGCCATTGAAAATTGCATCGAGTAAGCTACATGTTATGGAGTCATCATTTGTGATTTTCGTTATTTTATTGTTAATCTATTGTTATTCACAACAAAAATGGTTAAATGCAGTGTATACAAGTGTGAAAGTGCTACTTACAAAAAATTGTTAGGAATAACTTTCCATCGGTAAGTAAAATAGAAGGATTTGTTGACTTGCCTATTAATGTCATATTTTTGTTAAATTTCTGCAATAATAAGTATTCTTAGGTCTTTGAAATGGCATTTATACGTTATTCCGAATATCTCTTACTTAAATACTCCATAAATTATAACCCCTTTTTGAATAAACTTGCTTTATTTTAATAATTTCGTAAATAACCCATGACATTTGATCTGTCAATAATAAAAAGGGGACGTATTAAGGGAAAAGGATATAATAGTGCTTTACAATTATTGTTTCCTCAAGACCACGTCGTATTATATAGTTTTGTTTATATAATATGTATAATTATTTCTGGTTCCCTAAGGATAAAAATCTGTGTGATGCCTGGCTTAATTTAGCTTTTCCTGGTGAAATTGGCCGTTAGTTGTTAGTAGCTTATAAGGGGCGTCTCCGAAGTCCGGCCCATGCTAGCGTATCTGTGTGCCACCTCTTTATCTGTGTGCATTTTGTCACGCAATTTATGCGATATGTTTAGTCTGCTTCTCTATATTATATGTCTGTGGGTTTTATATCTACTCTTGGCATTGTTTCGAAACTAGTTTTTGCAAGGTTGTTGATTAAAACTTTTCCTTATAATTTTGACACATTTTCATTATCTCTATGTCTTTATTTATTTATTTATTTTACACATAATTGTATACCAAATGCAGGGAATATCAAGACTGCTACCGAAAACGAAGCCAGGTGGTAGTTTTTGTGACTACAGACACAATGGAACTAACTTTTTAGCAAAAATAGCGATGTTTTTTTTGTAACTTATTTTTCTAGCATCGTATTTGGATGGTAAATACATACATTTGCCTGAAAAAAAATAATGTACACCTTTTTAGTTTTGAAGACGCTATAATACGCAAGGCTTTAAATTTTATCCAGAATGCTTTCTGGCAGAAATCTGCCAGACAACCATAGGATGGATATATTATAAAGAACGAAAGTTGGGCCAGCTTCAAGCGTACAAATAATATAACATAATCTATACATATAATAAATTTGCAACCCGATCGATGTCTGCACATGGAAGATAAATGAAAAAAACTGATATGGGGGACCATATTAACGTAATAGAACCCAAAACAATGACTTAGAATTTTTGTCAGTTGTGCGATTTCGATGAAATTTGGTATGAAAGTAACTGACACCCTGGACACAGATCACTCCCAAATTCCGGAGTGATAAAAATCTTATTGGCCTCATGGACCATCAGTTCTCCGTGCTATGTGCCCCGCCCATTGCCACTTCAACTTGCTAGAAGTACAAAATCAAGAATATTTCTAATCAATTATATAAAAGCTCTCAATTTGCAATACCATAAATGGATGTACTTTCGTCACATGCACTTTAATTAAGTTAAGCAAGAAATGTAATTAATGTGATTTTTCCTTTTTTAAGTAGCAAAGGACTATTGCGCATTTGATAATTGCAATAAAAACGAACTCGACCTTATTCATAGACAGTTTTTAACCGACTTAAAAAAGAAAGAGGTTCTTATTCGACCGTATTTTTTTTTTATTAGTTATCAAATGTCTTGTCCCTTTCAATCCATCAGCCAAAGGAAGTCCACTGCTGTACATAGGCCTCTCCCAATGATTTCCACAGTGAGCTGTTGGCGGCAGCCTGCATCCAGCGACGTCCGGCGACCTATACCTTGTACAATAAAGGATATTTGTAAATAAATTAATATGATAAATAAATACACTTAACAGTCACATAACCCCCACGCTTAGATATAAGCCTTCTTAGTTTCAGAAACGAATGCCCTGCATCGGTGTTTCTTGAGCGCTATGACCCGTCCTTCTTCAAACGGGGCTTAAAAAGTACTCTCCTTAAGGTAGGCAGCTACTGTGTTGTGCTGGACCCCTGGCACTGCGAACGTCTATGGGCAGCGGTAGCTGCTTTCCATCGGGCGGGCCGCTAGCTCGTCTGCCTATAACGACAATAAAAACATCTTTAACTCGACACTCGTCTAAACAATTCGAAAACATACAAACTGACATAATATATCTACATAAAAAACGGAATAGAGAAATACTCAATAAATAATTAAACTTTCCAATCAGGTTTAGCTTTTGCATATTTTTTTGCGCACGCGTAGACGAACAGAAAAGTGCTTTTGAATTTTGGAACAATAGTAATTTAGTATTCGATTCGCAGTTGTACTACGGTACGGTTACAGCGCTGAGATTTCGGTTTCAAATCCCGGTACGGGCAAAGCTTCATAGCGCAAGGGCTATGAAATGAAATGAAAAATATTTTATTGAATCTGTAAAATGCTACACATTAAGATTCAGTCACTTTTTTTTTCTCTACCACCCGGTTCACAAGACTGTTTTCGCCAGAGAAGATCGGCCAAGAAACTTTAGCGTTGCTCTTTTCAAAACAAGTTTACAATATAGTGATTATGGACAATACAGGAATCGTAGCTTGGTTGAATCAGAGCAGTTCATAAATAATTTATAATATACAGGGTATATCAAGACTGCTACCGAAAACGAGGCCAGGTGGTAGTTTTAGTGACTTTAGACACAATGCAACTAAAAGTTTTGCCATAAAAAAGACGATTTTTTTTTAATGTTTTTCCTGTCATCGTCATTCCTGTATTTGGGTGGTAAATACATACATTTTCCTAAAAAATAATGTAAACCTTTTATATTTAAAGACGCAAAGCTTTAAATTATAATTCTACCAAAAACTATGGATTTACCACCCAAACACAATGATATTTAAAACATTACAAAACAAACGTCGCGTTTTTTTGCAAAATTTTTAGTTGCATCGTGTAGTCACTAAAACTACCACCTGGCTTCTTTTTCGTTAGCACTCTTGATACACCAATCTTAATATTCCTTTTGTAAACCACTATCTTGAATATATATATTTGTATAGCTTTGTACTAATGAAAACAAAAACATAAATATTTGTTTAGTTCGGTAAACGATAATTTTGACAGCCGTGCAAATTGCACGCTTAGTTAACTGGGGCAACATCTGACATGGCGATAATTATGCATTTCTGTAAATATAGACTTTAAATGCGTTTTAAAATATTCCGCACAATCGATACTTAATATAATCAGGCCATCCCAGAAAATCCCTCTGATCTTCTAGTATGGCCTAACCACTTAATCGTACTCTCGACTGTAGAGGAGGCTCGTGCCCTGCACTGGGACGCACATGCACTGAAAAAGCTTAATCTACGTTTATTAATTTCGTGCTAGTAAAAAAAAGAAAACATTACGGGGTGGGTGGTAGACCAAGATTTGGGTCCCAAAGCACAGCTCTGCCTTTTCGGATGTTTGTCTTGTCAATCACCACGCACTATAACGGTGAAGGAAAACATCGTGAGGAAACCTGCATACCACAAAGAACTTAAAAGATTTTATATAGTATGTGAAATCTGCCAACCAGCACTAGGCCAGCGTGGTGGACTGTACTAACCACCCTCAATCGTACTCTCGATTGTAGAGGAGGCCCGTGCCCTGCAGTGGGACGTATATGGGCTGATACAGATACAGAATAACACGCCACGGGGCGCAGTTGGTTAGACGCCGACTGTGAAACGAGAGGGCGCGAGTTCGATCCCCGCACCGTGACAAATGTTTCTGAGGCCCACAAGTATTTGTCCCGAGTCTGGGTGTTTGTGAGACCGAAAGTCTCTCGTAGTCTCTGATACAGGACACAAGACTCGATCTTAATGTGGGGTCAGGACTAAGTACGTGAATGTTGGGTGTATTTAATATATTTATTATTTATTATAAATACATACACCCAAAATTCACATATGTATATGTATGGGTCGGACTCGGGACTATTCCTGACCCCACACTAAGATCGAGTCTTGTGTCCTGTATCAGAGACTACGAGAGACTTTTCGCTCTCACAAACCAGACCCAAAAAAGATTGTTTTGACACCATGAAGCTCATTACGTGATTTTTTATATATACATACAAAAACTCACGCCTTTTTCCTAGAAGGGGTAGGCAGAGGCGCCACCATGACCCACACATTTTGCCTTGTAATGTTCCATCCCACGATGTGATAGGGGGCGAGCCTATCGCTACATCGGGCACAAATTCCTGACACCAGGCTGATAATGAATTGAAAGATCCATGATCACTTTGGCTCACCTGGGATTCGAACTAGAGACTTCGCCTTTGCAATCTTACCGTAGTACAAATACGCCACCAAGGCAGTCGAGAATTTTTATGCTACGTGAAGTCCGCCAACCCGCACTAGGCCAGCGTGATGGACTCTCGTTTGCCGAGGCCCTCACAATTACAAAAAATACATTAACTCATACAAAAAAATATTGGTTAGATTTTTTCCCCATTTATATAGAAGCTCGGTTTTTGCACCATTAAAGGACCACAGACTTCGGCCTTGACTGATATATAAACAGACAGACGGGCAACAAACATCGTATTCATTATCAATATTTTTACAATCAGACAGACATGAGATGCCGCCTGTATAGGTACCACCGCAACGTCTATTCCTTCCGCCAAACAGCAGTGGAAACGCATTGTTGTGTTCCGGTGTGAAGGACATTGTAGCCAGAATAACTACTAGACATAATGAGACTTAACATCTTATGTCTCAGGATGGCGAGCGCAGTGGAATGCACGCATTGCTTTGTAATTCATGGTGTTTGGTTTTGCTACTGTCCATGAGCGGTATCGCTTACCATCAGTCGAATGGCATGCTCGTCTCGCCATTCATTGCAATAAAAACAATTGTACCTACGAATCATGAGATGTACACGTCACACTCTCAATACTTTTGAAATGAGCAACGCTTGAGTTTCTTTCTTAGAGTTTCTTTTGTTTCGTAGGAGAGCTAAAGTAACCGACATAGCCCAGCGGATTAGCAAGTTGAAGTGGCAATGGGCGGGGCACATAGCACGGAGAACTGATGGCCGATGGGACCAAAAAGTTCTCGAATGGAGGCCACGAAGCGGAAAGCGCAGCGTGGGACGTCCACCCACTAGGTGGTCAGACGACCTGGTAAAGGTCGCGGGACGTCGCTGGATGCAGGCTGCCTCCAGCAGGTCACTGTGGAAATCATTGGGAGAGGCCTATGTTCAGCAGTGGACTTCCTTTGGCTGATGGATGGATGGATGGATAGAGTTTCTTGCCGGTTCTTCTCTGGTGAAAACAGCCTTGTGAACCGAGAGGTAGCAGAGAAGAATTGACTGGATCTATATAATGTAAGACATTTTGTGGGTTCAATAATTATTATCATTTAATTTAATTCATTTAATTTCACCGGTTGATCTTTTTTTATAAATACACCCAACAGTCACATACATAGTCCTGACCCCACACTAGGGTCGAGTCTCGTGTATCACACTACGTGTGACACTACGAGACTTTTTCGATCTCACAAACACCCAGAAACAATCTGTGAATCACACATGTATTTCTCATGCGGGATTGTTTCGGCCTCTCGTTACATAGCGGAGTTTAACCAACTGCGCCACGGAAACTGTTTCAAATATTTGCAATTTATTTACACAGTTGGACTACCTCGGCGCAGTTGTACTACGGTATGATTGCTGAGGTCTCGCTTCAAATCCCGGGTCGGGCAAAGTGATGTTGGATTTTTCTATTCATTATTTATTTATTTGGACAACCAGCGGTGGTTACAAATTTACATACACTACTTTTTTTTAATTATCAGCCCGGAAAAAGGAATTTGTGCCCGATATGGCGATAGGCTCGCCTCCTGTCACATCGCGGGAGGGAAAATACAAGGCGAAACGTGGTCCTGGTTACACCTCTGCCTACCCCTTCTGGGAAAAAGGCGTGAGTTTATGTACGTATTAACACAGTTACGTGATTGTGTTCGCGACTGTACCGCATGTGCGGTCAGAAAAATAATATATAGAATCAACTTAAGCGTACATATTTAAGAGTGTTATAGCGCAAAATTCATTCGCAATGTTCGCCGCGCGCCGCCTTGTCGTGTTCTCGCGAGTTACTGAAAGTTACTGACGGAAGCACATCAGTGATAGTTACCGAGTTACTGAACGTTACTGACGCCACCTGTGTTGTGCTGTGACTTTTTATTATTAATTGTAAGTATTATTTTTTTATATAATTTTGATTTTTGTGTTAATTACGTTTGATAATTCGATTACCTAATCAATATGGTACAAATAAATAATTTATAAATGTTTGTGGAAATCGCGCTTGCATATTTGTTTACGAAATAAATGATTACATACATAAACACACGCCTTTTTCCCAGAAGGGGTAGACAGAGGTGCTACCAGAACACCCACGTTTCGCCTTGTATATTCCGTCCCACGATGTGGTAGGGGGCGAGCCTATCGCCATATCGGGCACAAATTCCTGACTCCGCGCTGATAATGAATAGAAAAATCCAATATCACTTTGCCCGACCCGGGATTCGAACCCAAGACCTCAGCTTTGCAATCGTGCCGTAGTACCACTACGCCACCGAGGCAGTCGATAAATGATTATTTACATAAATTTACCCAATACAGTCCTGACCCCACACTAAGATGCAATTCGTATCAGAAAGGATTTTTAATTCTCACAATAGACCCGAGACAAATATAACTTTTGTGTTAACTACACGTACAGATATAATATAATAGAATGCATGAAAAGTTTATTTTATTAATTTCAGCCTCCGTGGAGCAGTTGGTTAATAGTTTGTGAAACGCGAGGCCGCGGGTTCGATCCCCGCACCTCGACAAATGTTTGTGTGAACCACAAATTTGTCTCGGGTCTGGGTGTATGTGAGACTGAAAAGTCTGTCGTAGTTTCTGATTGACACAAGACTCGATTTTAGTGTGGGGTCAGGACTATGTATGACTGACTGTTGGGTGTATTTATTTATTTATAATTCTTTATTGTACACAAAGGTGGTGGTTACTGGTGGTAGGTCTCTCATATGTGAGAGGCCGCCTGGGTAGGTACTACCGCAATGTGTATTTCTCCCGCCAAACAGCAGTGCAAATGCACTGTTGCGTTTAGGTTTGAAAGATATTGTAGCCAGAGTAACTACTGGATATACTGGGACTTAAAATATTATGTCTCAGGATGGCGAGCGCAGTGGAATGCCAAGCATTGCATAGTATCAGCATAGGTACGTCCCACTGCAGGGCACTAGCCTCCTCTACAATCGAGAGTACGATTGAGAGGGGTTAGGCCATGTAGTCCACCACGCTGGCCTATTGCGGGTTGGCGGACTTTACATACCATAGAAATACTTGCTAATCGCTATGGTATGCAGGTTTCCTCACGATGTTTTCGTTCACCGTTATAGTGCGTGGACATACATGACATCGAAATGGCGGAGGTGTGTATGAGCATTTGAACCCGCGACCACCGTGAACATGTAGGCAGCCGCGTCTGTTCCGTTTACCAACAGGCCACCACGCACTTACACGAAGTTAGTACGGTATAATAAAAAGGAATTAACTTATCTTATTGTGAAACTTTTATACTTAGGAAGAAACGTTGTAAAAGTATTAGGATAATAAAATTAAATAAAAAATAAGTTAAAAAAATTAAACAGGTTTCTAAAGTGTAATAAAAAAAGAAATAAAACGAATGTTTTAAAAAAATCTTTATTTTTTGTCAGCCCATATACGTCCTACTGCTGGGCAGGGGCCTACTCTACAATCGAGAGAATCGATTGAGAGTGGTTAGGCCATATAGTCCACCACGCTGGCCTAATGCGGGTTGGCGGACTTTTACATACCATAGAAATTTATACAAATCGCTATGGTATGCAGGTTTCCTCACGACGTTTTCCTTCACCGTTATAGTGCGTGGTGATTGACTATCAATACACACATGACTCCGAAAAGTCAGAGGTGTGCCCTGGGATTTGAACCCGCGACCACCGTGAACATATAGGCAGCCGCGTCTGGTCCGTTTACCAACAGGCCACCACGCACTTTAACATCACTTTAACACATCGAATTGATAATCTCCTTTTTTTGAAGTCGATATATACTATAAGTATATATATAAGTCGATGTAATACCTAACTGCCATAAAACAGTTGTATCAATAAAATGTCCAAATGTATCACTTTTATGTTCAATCAAGTCGTAATTTATTTAATGAATATCTTTTAACTGTTAATAAAAATTTGAGTACAATCGGACATTGGAAATTGGCTCTAGTTTAGTTTCTAAAATTCGTTCCGTGTTTATAAAATCCATCCATCCATCAGCCAAAGGAAGTCCACTGCTGAACGTAGGCCTCTCCCAATGATTTCCACAGTGACCTGTTGGAGGCAACCTGCATTCAGCGGCAGAAAAATAATATACATACAAACATTGCAAGTTAAATAAAAGGGTTAAAAATACATAACTACATACAAAACTCACGCCTTGTTTCCATTAAGGGTAGGCAGAGGTGCTACCAGGACACCCAGATTTCGCCTTTTATGTTCTGTCCCACGATGTGGGGGGCGAGCCTAACGCCATATAGGCAAAAATTCTAGACTCCAGGCCGGTAATGAATAGAAGAATCTAATAACACTATGCCCGACCCGGGATTCGAAACCGAGACCTCAGCTTTGGAATCGTTCCGAAGTAAAACTACATACTGTCCACGACAGGTCGGCATGGCAGTTTTCTAGTGATGTAGATCACGTTCCAAGTAATTAATATCGATATTTTTTGCAACGCATTGACATCATAATAAAAATAATTAAGTCAAGTTTATTATACAATATGACAAAATATGTCTACAGTTTGTAACTGATCGATGTCTGCACATGGAAGACATATGAGAGAAACTATTATGGGGGACTGTATGAACTGCCTCATGTGTGAAGTGGATTCAAAAACATTTGCACCCAGGCGAAGCTGGGACGGGTTGATAGTAAACTATAAAACAATTTGCGTATTTGTTCTCAGTTAAATTGGTGTTGATAAATCCAATTCAATGTGGCTTTTTAATGCCTTAATGTTCTATGCATTGTTCTTACAATTGTAATAAATTCACACGTACAATAATATTAAACTTGCATTAAAAAATAAACAAATACGCTGTCGATTGTCGTACATATCCGTTGTACGTCATAAACAAAACTTTGTTTTATTTTCATATATAAAACAGGTATTCTAGATACAAAAATAATACGTACATAATTATATAAACACACGCCTTTTTCCCAGAAGGGGTAGAGGTGCTACCAGAACACCCACGTTTCGGCTTGTATATTCCGTCCCACGATGTGATAGGGGCGAGCCTATCGCCATATCGGGCACAAATTCCTGACTCCGGGCTGATAATGAATAGAAAAATCCAATATCACTTTGCCCGTCCCGGGATTCGAACCCGAGACCTCAGCTTTGCAATCATACCGTAGTACCACTACGCCACCGAGGCAGTCAAGTACAAAAATAATGGCCGCCACACATCATGTTCGTGCATCAGCCTCGAGTCTAAAATGTGAACAAAGTTTGCGCAGTTGTTTGCCCACACACGTTCCAGTATACTGGTGCAAATTCAGACTTGAAAAGTTATCGCTACGTGTGTGGCGGCCATAATATAACAGCTATGAAAATAAATTGTAAGGGCCTTTACACACGGCGATTTACGCGCCGACGCCGCGCGTATTGCGAACGCGCGCTCACGGTGCTGTAGATTACCTAAAAGCAGATTGTCGCAGTTGTATCGATTCAAACGCGCGTACGCAGCGATATAAACGCGCGTACACAGCGATACAAACGCGCGTACACAGAGATACAAACGTGCGTTCGAAACTCGTCTGTATTGCGTTTGTTTATAAATTATCGGAGAAAGGGGTGTGTGGGAGCACGCCGCACGACTGACGGCTCACTTCACCTTGTTGAATTCTGTATCAAAATACATACGCGCGACTGCAGTTCGTCTGTATCGCCGTATCAGCGTTTGTTTCGCATTTGCAACGCCACAATTTTTGCGTACGTGTGCAAAGGTTACTCACTGCGTCTGAATTGCATTTAAAGCGAATTAGCGCTAAAATAAACATATTTAAGTATAAGTTACTTACAGTAATATACGAAACGTGACCCTCTCTCTTTCTATCTTCACTAACTTATATCTCCCTCTCTACTTCCGTTCGCCTCGCCCCATCACACGTCTTTCCGTAACGCTCTCGTCACGCATTCACCACTTACTCCCCAAGTCAAGCGTGCGTAAAGAAGTTTTACTAGAAAAAGTGTCGTAGTTTCTGATACCCACGACGATAATTGTATGCTAATATGAAGTATGTCAGGATCGAGCACAGTGGCGATCCATAGTCTCTGCCTACCCCTATGGGATACAGGCGTGAAGATTATGTATGTTTGTAATATGGGGTCAGGGAAGAGACTGGAGACTGTCCTGCCTTCACACCCGCCACTGCAACTCCTGTAAGCCAGGATCAACAGCACGCATTGTAATGACACCGAGCATCTGCTCAGCGAGTCTCCGGGAATGTCTAACTTGTCTTCAACCAACGAAGTTAATCATAAAGTCAAATTAAATGAGTTGGAAATCTTGAAAACATTGGTTGTTTATTTATAATAATATTTGTTATATAATTCCGTTAGCATATTACGTCTCGATCGCTTTGACAGTGCATATACTCGTAATTCTTTACCGTAAACTATGGCATTGTGAATCAATTGGTTTCAGTACGGTTATTTATTGAGTCACGCAAATAAACTGATAGCCTAGTCAAAGATTCTTCGTTCTGGGCTACTTCGCTTCACTCAATCATATTCAACGGAATGTAAACATATTTTTAAATTTCGGTATGGCATAACCAACAATTACACTGGTAGATGTAGTCTGGTATGTCTGATTTGCTTACATTGTAATAAATGATAGATTACATAAGGCTTTCACAATTATTCACTGCGTTGGTGACACAGGGTATACTGATTCTTCGTTCTGGGCTACTTCGCTTCACTCATAATGTAAACATGTTTGTGTAAAAAATATATGCCACTTGCAAATTATAACAAATTATCAATGAACTGCTCTGATTTAAACCAACTTATAATAACCTTTGTAATAATCACGATATTGTAAACTGGTTTTGAAAAGAGCAACACTAGAGTTTCTTGCCCGTCCTTCTCTAGTGAAAACCGCTTTCCGAACCGGGTGGTAGAACAAATGACTGAATCTAATTAATGTTGAACATTTTAATGGATTCAATAAATTATTTTCATTTTCATTTTCATAAGGAATAGACTGGTTAATGTGGATCAAAATTCGAATTGCACACATACCTTTTTTACTCTCTCTCTCTAATCAGCTACAGGAAGTCCCGTGCTGAACATAGCCCTCCCTCACAGATCGCCACATAGACCTGTTGGAAGCGGCCTGCATCCAGGAATTTCTGCTTAACTGTAATGCTGGAATGTTTGACAGCCTCCTTGGCGCAGTTGGTTAAACGCCGGCTGTGAAACGAGAGGCCGCGGGTTCGATCCCCGCACCGAACAATGTTTGTGTGAACCACAAGTATTTGTTTCCGGTCTGGGTGTTTGTGAGACCAAAGACGCTCTCGTAGGTTCTGATAGACAATACAAGACTTAATCGATGTTAATGTGGGGTTAGATACCGGCTGTTAACCGAGGTCGGGAGTTCATTCCCCGTACCGAGACAAATATTAATATGTTTCAAGAAAGACCGAAAAGTCTCTTGTAGTTTTGATACTCGAAACAAAAGTTGTATCCTAGTGTGGGGTCAGGACTATTCTGGCTGCTAGTATAAAACCAGGTATATTCAGAGAGAATGACGTCACGGTCTGAAAAAAAGCATTATCATGAGATTGCCGGCCCAATACCGCTTTCTTCTTACATACA
Organism: Theretra japonica; assembly: GCA_033459515.1. Taxonomy (NCBI): domain Eukaryota; kingdom Metazoa; phylum Arthropoda; class Insecta; order Lepidoptera; family Sphingidae; genus Theretra; species Theretra japonica. The sequence goes on from CM065952.1 coordinate 2,075,809, forward strand.
TACATACACAATCGTCACGCCTGTATCCCATAGGGGTAGGCAGAGACTATGGATCGCCACTTTGCTCGGTCCTGACATACAACTTTCGCTTCATCCACATTCATCAATCTCTTCATGCATGCTCGTCGGTTCAGGGTACTTTTGGACTGACCCTTGTTGAGGGTATCACCGATTTGGATGGTGTAGGTTCGGTGAGGTCGACCCCTACCGACTCTTCCATTCACCCTCGCCTTGTATATTTGCTTGGTTAGTCTCCCTTCAAATCCTATTTCCATCCCGCTTCCCTCCCGATCTGTTGATCAACACATCTATAACGCAACCGTTGTGGATGTTCATGTGCAGTGATCACTTACCATCAGGTGACCTGTTTGCTCGTTTGCCGGACCTATGCAATAAAACAATGTGTAAATGCTGACTGTTGTTATTAAGATAGTACGCCATGTTATCGTCAATAACGCGAAATATTAGGTATTACTATGAGATAAAGATTTGCCCGAAGAGCATTTACATACAAAGGAAAATAGTCACGTTTTGGAATCCGCTACGCCGACAATTGTATAAAAACAATATTAATTATTTTTAATATTTGAACACATGTCTGTAAGCCGATCGTCCACTAGTAAACTAAGTTATTTTATTATACAGGGCATATCAAGACTGCTACCAAAAACGAAGCCAGGTTGTAGTTTTAGTGACTACAGACACGATGCAACTAAAAAATTTGCGAAAAAACGCGACGATTTTTTTTTGCAATGTTTTAAATATTTGTGTTTGGGTGTTAAATCCATAGTTTTAGTTAAAATTATAATTTAAAGCTTTGCGTAATTCAGCGTCTTTAAAAATAAAACGGTGTACATAATTCTATAGGAAAATGTATGTACCTATATTTACCACCCAAATACGATACGAAAAAAATTACAAAAAAAATCGTTGCATTTTGCAAAAAAAATAGTTGAATTGTGTCTCAAGTCACTAAAACTGCCACCTGGCTTCGTTTTCGGTAGCAGTCTTGATATACCCTGTATAGAGTATTTTAGGTAGTGCAACTCGCATATTTTTCGGTGGACGCACATGTATGAAAACAGGCATAACTATGCGAGCTAAGTTAAACTAACTTAAACGCCATAGATCGCGAGAATCGTATGCGATTATCGCATGACATAACCGCCATAGATTATCGTGTTCTGACAAATATTTACACGATGCAACTTTTTATATCCTTACGATAATCGCATTTTCGAGGCGAGAATTTCTCCACGTGTAACTGGCTTTAGTTTAGTTGGCGGTGGACGATTGGCTTTAAACACGTCACAGCTTAAGTTATTTTAAAACAATTGTATTGTATTGTATCAGCCCATATACGACCCACTGCAGGGCACGGGTCTAGTCTACAATCGAGAGTACGATTGAGAATGGTTAGGCCATATAGTCCACCACGCTGGCCTAGTGCGGGTTGGCGGACTTACATACCGTAGAAATTCTTTAAAATCGCTACGGTATGCAGGTTTCCTCACGATGTTTTCCTTCACCGTTAAAGTGCGTGGTGATTGACTATCAATACACACATACCTCCGAAAAGTCAGAGGTGTGCCCTGGGATTTGAATCCGCGACCACCGTGAACATGTAGGCAGCCGAGTCTGGTCCGTTACCAACAGGCCACCACGCACTTCCAACAGGCCACCACGCACTTTGTATTGTATTGTATCAGCCCATATACGACCCACTGCAGGGCACGAGCCTCCTCTATAATCGACAGTAGAGAGAGGAGTTATGCCTATAGTCCACCACGCTGGCCTAGTACAGGTTGGCGGACTTACATACCGTAGAATACTTATACATATATTACATTATAAATTACAGATAATGGACAACCTCGGAATAGTCAACAAGTCTTTCACGAGCACTGAAAATGAAGGCATTAACACCAAACCAGATTATAATGGAGTCAACGATGTCCAAACTGGAGTATTGTACAATGGAAACGACATCCAGTACAAATTTAACGGAGTCTTCGGCAGTCTGCGCGAGAGGGCGGTGAAAAACTCCTGGAGACGAGTTAGCCTTGGAAATGAAGACCCTACGTAAGTATTTTTTTTTAGGCACTGAAATCTATGTAATGTGTATTTATTATACAGCCTTGTATTTAAATACAGTACCTGGAATTAGATTTGGCCTTAGAGTATACAGCGTATATCAAGACTGCTACCGAAAACGGAGCCAGGTGGTAGTTTCAGTGACTTTAGACACAATGCAACTAAAATTTTTGCAAAAAAAGTGACGATTTTTTTTTGTAATTTTTTTCCTATCATCGCATTTGGGTGGTTAATACATACATTTTCCTAGAATAATAATGTACACCCTTTTATTTTTAAAGACGTTATAGTACGTAGGACTTTAAATTATAATTGAAGCAAACAATATGGATTTACATGGTACACAATGACATTTAAATTATTTCAAACAAAAATCGTCGCGTTATCTGCATTTCTTTGTTTATTGCATCGTGTCTGTAGTCGCTAAAACTACCACCTGGCTTCGTTTTCAGTTGCAGTCTTGATATACCCTGTATAATATCTAAAGGGAGCGCCCGAACTTCAAAAACGTAAATAAAAATGGTGGCGTCGTGCCACCTTTTTTCGCCATATTGGCAGATATTTGTGTGTTGGAATACATGCGTATTATTTGGACAAGAAAAATAAAAAATAAAATAGTTTTATTGCTATTGCATTCCATTTGAAATCGTTTTGGCCGGACGGTAATTAATTTATAGAAATTAGTAGTTAAATTAACTTCATTTCACTAATATTGTATTGTTTTGTATTGTATCAGCCCATATACGACCCACTACAGGGCACGGGCCTCCTCTACAATCGAGAGTACGATTGAGAGTGGTTAGGCCATATAGTCCACCACGCTGGCCTAGTGCGGGTTGGCGGACTTACACACCGTAGAATTTTTTTAAAATCGCTACGGTATGCAGGTTTCCTCACGATGTTTTCCTTCACCGTTAAAGTGAAGTATAATTCACTAATATAATAATATACATATAATAATATATATTTCACTAATATACCAGTACTATAAACATTACGATCAAAAAATTATCTACGTTTTCGAAGATGTAATTGTGTGGCAGCGCTCCCTTTAGTGTAGACATTAAATACTTTAAACTACTAATCTATCCAGCATTCCGGCATTTAGCAAATCAGCGTTGGCTTTGTACCTTCCCTGGCATCAATACCAAGCTGTCGCACTGAGCGACAAAGACAACGACACAAAAACCGAACACAGCCGATCTTTGCCGAAAGTCTTACCTTCTGCCTGAAGTGCCAAATCGATACGATATTTAACTCCATTTATTTCTTGGATTTATCAAAGGTATCCATATCCAAATTCTAGAAAGGATTTGTAAATCCATTTTGAATTAAAGAAGTTAGAAACGTTTTAAATCTTGCACTGGGAGTAAAAGAAAAAGGACGCAAAACAAAACTGGTGACGTCATTAGTCTTGTTTATCCATTACAGTGTGCGCGTGTGAAAGAGACGGTAAGATGTCCGCACTACGCTCCCACTCTTTTAAATACTAATATTAACATGTTACAAGCTACTTTAATACTGTTTTCACAATGTTTTAATTTAATGGCATTTGTACGCAAAATAATTTAAAAAATGACCATAGTCAAATATCCTATTGCCAGTTACTGTAATATGTTCAGAATAAGCTACTGACCCGAATTCAACACTTTTTCAATTCAGGGTTGCTTAATATTACAGATCAGAGTAAAAACAGCAAAAAATTGCGAAAACCTCTTGCGATTACTAAAAATACTAATTTAATTCTCTAGTTAAAGCTTGGCGGCAGTTTTTTATGTTTGCAATTAAAAGGGTCAAGGCTGTTTAATATTTACTCGTGCCAATAAGTGGCTTTTAAACAAAGTAATTTATTCTCAATTCACATAATTCCAAATATATAGATACCGTATTTCAATGAAACACATTGTGTGAACGTTTAATAAAATTACACAAACTTGATATGTTTTTGCCTAGCAACTCTGTGTTTCAATCATAATTTGAAGCTTACATAAAAAATATTATTATTTCATGATTATCCAGTGTCATGACGAAATTTTGAAATTAATTTGTGGTTTTAATTAAGGAATTTTACCTTAATGGACAGATAAATATGAATTTAATACGACCTTTTGATTGCAATGTAAGTACAGGGTCACTGATAAACGCCTATTTTTAACTCTTAGCAATGCTTTTGTTAAACTTATCAATTTTGTTGCTATTACCTAGTCAGGTCATAAATTCTGTCACATGTTTAATATAAAATAATTGAAACAAGTTTATTCATTATGTAACCATTTATATACCAAAATGAACTTAACAAAACATAGATTCTTATGACACTAAAGTTTATTCAAAATGACCTCCGTGATTTTGAATACAGGCCTTCAATCTGCGCGGCCAGTCGTCTATCGCAGCACGAACGAGGTCCATGTCAATATCGGCGGCTGCCTTAATCAAGGATGTCTTGAGTGACTCCAAATTGGGATGAGGCTTTGAGCACGCCTTTTCCTCCAAGTGTTGCCATATCTTGTAATCTAACGGATTCAAATCTGGACTGGAGGAGGGCCAGTCTTCGTGCCGGATGAAGTCGATTTCACGCGCCGCCAGCCAGTCTTGTGTGCTCTTCGGTCTATGAGCTGGCACCGAATCTTGTTGGAATACCCAGTGCCTGTTATTGAACATGGTATGAGAAACAGGTTCCACAAGGTTCGTCAGGACTGTATTTTGATACACAACTGCATTCGTTTTTATACCTTTCTCACAAAAATGTACCTCTGTTAAGCCCCAATAAGAAACTCCCAACCATACCATGAGCGAGGATGGAAAATGACCTCGTTGGACACGGAATACGGTTTCTCGCTTCTTCACTACTGTGTGCGTACACCTTATCATTTTCTTTGTTGTAGCTCTCTTCTACGGTAAAATTTTTTCATCCGAAAAAAGAATTTCCCGATATTTTTTTCCCGCGTACCGCTTCAACAAAGCGCGGCATCTCTTCAGTCTCAGGTCCATTAGACGAGCATTCAAACGATGTCCTGTTTTTCTTCGATATGCCCGAAGCCCTAGGTCTCCATTTAACACCCTTTTCACCGTGGTTCTGCTTAACCCCATCTGAAGGGCCAACAGTTTCTGCTTACGTTTGGGATTTCTTTGAATTCGCGCCTTCACAGCTTTTATCACTGCTGGAGTCCTAATAGACCGAGGGCGACCACTTCTTGACCTGTCTTCTACACTAGAGTCTTCATTGTATCGTTTGATGGTACGATAAACGAATCTTTTGGTTATATTCAAATTTTTCAGTATGTCAAAAATTTGAATTGGCGCGTAACCGCAACGATGCAACGCAATAACTGCAACACGGTCTTCTTTAAGCGTCCACTCCATATTTAAAAATGAGTAAAATTCTAAAAAGTATACATTTTTATTTTCATGAACAATTCGAAATTCGAATTCAATAAACTCTTTTGTGGCCAGCATTCTAAAAGAAAAGTTTTTACTGTGTGACAATACTTATGACCTGACTGTGTATAATCGACAAGTAATGACGATTTTCTTTTCTTTAGTTATGTTACGAAATTGTGACATTTTTAAAATAATCAATTTGCGTATTTATTGATGGTAGTGCTTTCATTTGTACCTAACATTCAGTTGTTATGATGGTAAAAATATTAGAAATTTAATATCAATTTGAACCGCAAACACAACAATATCTATTTGAGGCGCGCCGTAAGAGCCGTTCCGGCGAGACAATGACGTTTTGCCTCAGGGTCCTGGAGCCACTGGAATGCGCTGAAGATGACCACCGTGGGGTTTTTGGTTCATATGCCGGTGTAGGAATTTGGTAGGGACTCGACTCAACGGTCGCCCGGATGGTAACGTCTTTACCGGGTGGTTCAATGTTGAGTCGTAAGACCGGTAAGCCCTATACCACCGCGGCCCGCGCTGCCTCCCCCAAGGTAGTAGTAGGGATATATCGCTTCCTCTCGCGAAAACTAAACAAAACAAATACTAATTTAATTCTCTAGTTAAAGTTTGACGGCGGTATCTTTTGTTTTTGCAATTTAAAGGATCAAGGCTGTTTAATATTTGATCGTGTCATGAATAAGTGGCTTTTCATCAAAATAATTTATTCTCAATTCACATACTTCCAAAAATATACAGTATTTCAATGAAACATATTGTGTGAACGTTTAATAAAATTACATAAACTTAATATTTTTTTGCCTAGCAACTCTGTGTTTCAATCATAATTTGAAGCTTACATAAAAAATATTATTATTTCATGATTATCCAGTATCATGAAATTTTTAAATTCATTTGTGGTTCCAATTACGGAATTTTACCTTAAAAGACAGACAAATATTAATTTAATACGACCTTTTGATTGCAATGGGTGTTGTACAGGGTCACTGATATACGCCTATTTTTTACTCTTAGCAATGCTTTTGTTAAACTTATCATTTTTGTTGCTATGATAATAATTTCAGGCGTAAATCGGGTTGAATAATCCACACATACATACATAAGTTCATTTTATAACTCATTAAACTTACTTTCATTACAACATGAAATAAGGCAAAATGTTGAAATCATTGTTATTTAATCTTTCAACTTGTCACATGTAGTATGTTTTCCTTCACGAAACCCGTAAAAATATTTTAAATGTGCTGAAAACATCGAAGGCAATCATTTATAAGTATAATTTATGATTATTTCTGTTCGGAATATCGTTTATCAACGTGCGTGTATATTTAAAATGATTGTTATGACCATACTTAATGTATAATTCGCCTGATATTTAAATACGTGAGTAATACCCATATATTAGCATAACATAACCTTTTGATTTTAATAAATTTTAACTGGAATAGTTAAAGAATTAGGTTCATGATTAAGTGTTTAAGTCAATTAACAGGAAAAATCATTACTACTTACGATTAATTAATAACAGGTATAAGGAAATGAAAATATGATTATCAATAAATATAGTAAAAGTTAAAATCTGTATTTCTGTAAGATTTTAGTTATACTGTGCTGATGAACATACCTTGATCACAATTTTGCAATGTATTTCTTGTTTGAGGTGTAACAGTATTCAAAGAAAAAATAAAAACATATTAGTAATTATAATTTAAAATCCTGCAGAAGAAAAGGAATTTGAAAATTAAATGTTAATTGGTGCCTGATAAATTTATTATAGCAAAGAGTGTTTTGTAACTCTTGCTATATTACTTTTGACAGGCACCAAATATCTCTACAAAATATTGCTCAGTGTTAAGAATAGAAACGAAAAATTATAACGATTATGACATGTATGTTTATTAGACGACCGAATGCTACAGTGAATCCTTAATATAATATTTATACAAACTTTCTACACATGTTGTATATAGCCGGACTTACTAATTATTGCGAACGTAACTTGCTACGATTATGTGTCTTAACTTTTTATTTTTTGCTGGGCACGGGCCGCTTAAATTAATGAAATACAGTACTATAGATCGTCTACGATCTTCTGTCGCCAAAATTGGGGTTGTCAAAATAATAAAAATAGTTTTCCCTTTTCACTTTTAATTCATTGGACATGTTAATACTTTGATATTACGAGTATAAATGCTTCTCGTTTATAATATGGCGACAAAACTAAAACAATGGGTTATAGGTATTTTCATATATTATATTTGTGATTCCAAATTTCGCCAAACGCCATGTTTAGATGACTTGTACAACATTTGTTTTCTGATGTCTATCAGAATTTTTAAAAAATTCCTTGCCTAAATTGGAAATACGAAACCCTTAAAGGATCACTCTTTTGCCTGAATGTATTTCTATCAGTCTTTTTCCTCAAAAACCCGAGGAGGTTACTATCATACATACATACATAAACACACGCCTTTTTCCCAGAAGGGGTAGGCAGAGGTGCTACCAGAACACCCACCTTTCGCCTTGTATATTCCGTCCCACGATGTGATAGGGGGCGAGCCTATCGCCATATCGGGCACAAATTCCTGACTCCGGGCTGATAATGAATAGAAAAATCCAATATCACTTTGCCCGACCCGGGATTCGAACCCGAGACCTCAGCTTTGCAATCATACCGTAGTACCACTACGCCACTGAGGCAGTCAGGTTACTATCAAGTTGTTTTTAACCAAATTTGACTATTTGATCCCACGGTCTCGTAAAAAATCAAGCTTCTAAATCAACGCAATGAAAAAACGACCATGATTTCGGCTTTTTTTAATGTACTAAAAATTATAAGTTTTAACTTTGTAAAGTTTTATGACGAACTGAAAAGTTTTATCTTTGTCGCAATAGATGGCGTTAGTTGCATTTTATATTTATATTATTAACTTTTAAAACATCTGTTGCATGACTTAAAACAGTTATTGCAACATACAAATTCATAGAAGAATAACAGGAATGACTAATAGATAATAAAATAATAATATTCAATTGTATATTTATAGACTGCCTCCGTGGCGCGGTTGGTTAGACGCCGACTGTGAAAAGTGAGGCCGTGGCGTCGATCTTCGCACCAAGACAAATGTTTGTGAGACCAAAGTCTCTCGTAGTTCCTGATACACGACACAAGACTCGATCTTAGTGTGGGTCAGGACTATGTATGTGACTGTTGGTATTTATTAGATTTGTCTAATAATATAAATATAATAATAATTGTTGATAGGCAGATGGCCTATCAGCCCGTATACGTCCCACTGCTGGGCACGGGCCTCCTCTACAATCGAGAGTACGATTGAGAGTGGTTAAGCCATATAGTCCACTGCACTGGCTAAGTGCGGGTTGGCGGACTTTTACATACAATAGAAATTATTAAAAATCGCTATGGTATGCAGGTTTCCTCACGATGTTTTCCTCCACCTTCAGACTGGCTCGGTGGTGTAGTTGTACTACGGTACGATTGCAAAGCTGAGGTCTCGGGTTCGAATGCTGGGTCGGGCAAAGTGATATTAGATTTTTCTATTAATTATCAGCCCGGAGTCAGGAATTTGTGCCCGATATGGCGATAGGCTCGCCCCCTATCATATCGTGGGACGGAAAATGTAAGGCGAAACGTGGGTGTCCTGGTTACACCTCTGCCTACCCCTACTGGGAAAAAGGCGTGCGTTTCTGTATGTTTTCCTTCACCGTTGTAGTGGGTGGGGATTGACTATCAATACACTGTGTGTATATTAATAATTATATTGTATTACGCTTAGACAAACACTTCAAATTGTACTCGTAGTTGTTTTGATCAGAGCAACGTGACTATACTTATTTATACATCATAAAACAATAAGTATAATTGTCTGTTCATGTGCTTCACTATACTGTTTCCATTCGTTTATTTTATTTTTGACAGTTCACGCCTATAAAGTACGACATTACAGTAGAACAATATTTTGAAATAAAAGTAGATACTTTCTTGACGGGTAACGCCCACTTAGAGTTGTGCCATTCGTAACGAATGACCACAGATAACAAAAACGATTTTGAATAGAATCAATCAATCGGAATCATTTGAAATAAAATTACATTAAAATGCTAATGAAAACAGTTAAACGTAATATAGTACCCAATATTAGGATCGAATGTATTTGCTGCAAATTAATTAATATGAATAAAGGTATACGTATTGAAGTGACTTTTAATAAGAGTTTAATTTAAAATAATTACAATGATTACAACGAAAATAAATGTTTAGTACCTACTTGTAATAAACAGTTAAACCATGTTGGAATTCATAGTACTTTAAGGATTAAATAATTAAAACAACTAAAAGGTAATTTGTTAATGTTTTTATTTATAAACAATCGTCTGTTTCGTCGGAATCGGCGTCGTCGTCACTCGTATCCCCAGTAACACTAATTATTAATGAGTGCATGGGTAAGTTGTCAAATGCGACATCGCGATCCCAATCAGACATTATTTCTTTCTTCGTCTTATCTACGACACTCGCCCAGTTATGAGGCGTCACATTTTCACACGCATTTTTAAGCAACTCCAGCATTTTGTTTGCGGTGAAAGGAGGAGTTGTATTTATTCTCGCAGCATATCCTTTCACTTGCGCCCATATTAGCTCTATGGCATTATACTGGCAATGATATGGAGGAATTCTAAGGACGGTGTGCCCATGTTCTGCAGCCATTTCATCTATAACGTATCGTTTAGGCTGCTTCCTCATTTTTAATATTTTAAGTAACTCTACTTTTAATAGGGACTCGTCCACCTCCTCGCCATTGTTACGGAGCCAGTTTATTATTTCATTTTTTTTACTGGCTTGCGTTGGCATTTTGTTAATTTGCCGAGAGTGATAGGACGCATTATCTATAAATATTGTTGATGGCTGTTCGAGTGACAATAACATTTCCCGAAACCATTTTTCATATACTTCGGAATTCATTTCTTCGTGGTAATCCCCTGTTTTCTTTGATTTAAAAGCTAACATAGCATCTTGCACAAATCCTTTTGCGGTTCCTGCATGACAAATTATAATTCTTTCACCTTTTCCCATTGGCACTGCGGTCGAGGAGCTAGCAGTGTTGTCAGTCCAAGTTTTTGATACCGTGTGATTCGCATTGAGCCAAGTTTCATCGGTGAAAACAACATTCGACCAGTCTTCTATTTTTTTAGCTTGTCTTAAAAATTCGCATCGATACAAAGCAACATCATTGCGTTCCATCAATATTTTTCTTTTGTCACATTTTTTGTATTGGAATCCAATCCTATTCAATACCTTCGCCAAAGAAGACTTTTGACCACGGAACAAGCCACTAGTTTTCAGAGATTGTACTAGGTTATGTAAAGTAGGAATCTCTTTTCTTTGGTAATAATCGTAGATATGACGACGAATAGCATCACCATCAAAACTGTCAATTGCTGTCACTTTAAAGGGCTGACGTTTTTTCTTAGGTGTAGATGGCTTGTTTTGTTCCATGCCACTACTGCCGTAGCCTTCTTTAATTATTTTTGAAACTGTTGGAGCAGTAATACCTAATGCTGCTGAAACACGGTCTCTGATTTGAGTCACTGGTATAAGAGGTCCACCATTACGGCTTTCCCTTTCAAAGTACTCATGAAGTCGCAACACAAACTCCCTTGTTTGTCCTTTAAGCACCTTTCCTTTAGGCATTTTGAAAGTGATGAAGGCAGGTACGATGTTCTCAATTCAACCAAATGTAGGAATTCACGGGTAAAACAATACGGAGGAATATAAATACTCAACTCGACGTATGAAAAATGTGAATTAAAATTCAGCGAACGGAAAACACTTGCACGGGCGCGGGCGTCTCGTTGTGAGTGACCACAAAATGGCGGCGCGCGTCACCTGTCTGCCCAGTGTTGCCGTTTCACAATTTGTTTTTAACAACATTACTATTGCCGACGGAAGTGATAAGAATATTAACTTAACATGAGTAAATGGTTTATTTTAATATAATTATTAAATCAAGTAACTTAAATATCCCTGAAGTTTTATAAAACAATGCATGGAGCAAAAAATAAAATATGTATTAAATCGATTAAAACTTGTTCAAAAATAAAATCGTTTGTTATAAAAAATTGATTCGATAACGCATCAGGCCATCACTATTTGATTCAGTACTCGATGTGTCAAAAATAAAATAAACGAATGGAAACAGTATAGTATTTGCTATTGCTTCACTCGTGTGTTTAAATACATTGTATATCAAGACTGCGACCTAAAACGAAGCCTGCTGGTAGTATTAGTGACAGATATAATGAAACTAAAAATTTTGCAAAAAAAAAAAAAAGTTTTTTTGTTGTAATTGTTTAATTATCGTATTTGGGTAGTAGACTCAAGTTAATCCTTTTCTCATCCGAGTTTATTAATAAGGCTCTATAAGTATTGTAAACTGGTTGTGAAAAGAGCAACACTAGAGTTTCTTGCCCATTCTTCTCTAGTGATAACTGCTTTCCGAACCGGGTGGTAGATCAAAAAATTACTGAATACAAATGATGTTGAACATTTCAATGGATTCAATAAATTATTTTCGTTTCAATTCATCATTTTAGCTATTTTTAATAAACTTTTTTGTATTGTATCAGCCCACATACGTCCCACTGCAGGGCACGGGCCTCCTCAATAGTCGAGAGCACGATTAAGAGGGGTTAGGCCATATAGTCCCCCACGCTGGCCTGTTACTGATTGGCAGACTTTACATACCGTAGAAATTCTTTAAAATCGCTACGGTATGCAGGTTTCCTCACGATGTTTTCCTTTAAGGATTAGGCCATACAAGCTTAGCAATATAATTACGAAACCTGTACGAATCATAAAACTAACCCAATGAGATAGCAAGTTATCTGGCGATAACTGCAAACACGATTCAGTCACAAACGGGACGCGGCGCGCACCGCACGCGTGCAAATTATCAAATCGATACAGCGAAAACAAAATAAATTGTTTTTATGTGTGTTACGGCGATCTGTATAGTTGTACGGTGAATGCTTAAATTATTTGTTGTTTTAAATGTATTAGTGTTTTTGTATATTGATGAAGGCGTAAGTGTCGTGAATAAAGGTATTTTAGAATTTGTTGTCACGATGAAAAATATGTTTGTTGTATATTTGTATACAAACTAAACGTTTTGCTAAGGAATGTGAAAGGTATAGACCATAGTTTATAGGTGTATCGGTGAAGGAAAACATCGTGAGGAAACCTGCATACCGTAGCAATTTTAAAGAATGTCCACGGTATGTAAGTCCGCCAACCCGCACTAGGCCAGCGTGGTGGACTATATGGCCTTACCACTCTCATTCGATTCTCTCGATCGTAGAGTAGGCCCGTGCCCAGCAGTGGGACGTATATGGGCTGATACAATACAAAATTATAGATGTAATAGACCGAACTAGGTTGCAAATCGCCAATTCGCTTAACAGTATTGGCAGAAAATCTAGTGCTCAAAATACAAAGGAATTTATTATGGTTACTGTCCTATTTTTTGTCAGAGAAATTGCGATCTTTGTAGCTGAGATAACGTCTGCTACTTCCGCGTATGCAATGTGAATCAGACATTATGTAAACTCACGCCAATTTCCCGTGGGGGTAGGCAGAGGCTATTGAACTCCAATTCCTAACCATACATACCTGTTTCGCTTCAACTATCAAACATTTCATAAATTATCTTCGATAGCAAAGGCGTATTTCACCTTTTTTTTTATCAGCCCATATACGTCCCACTGCGTGGCACGGGCCTACTATACAATCGAGAGAATCGATTGAGAGTGGTTAGGCCGAGTTAGTGGTTATTTCACCTTACTTTAGCCTAAATTTAACAAAATAATATTTTTGATCCAACCATTTGATTACTAAACAACTCATTAACAAAATACTGTTGATTATGGAACGGAAAATACCAGCGTAGTGGATTACAATAATGTTCATTTAAACAATTTATAAGTTATAAATTAATAAGCAATTCCCATTTTAAATGTGCGCGGCTGCCTACATGTTCACGGTGGTCGCGGGTTCAAATCCCAGGGCACACCTCTGACTTTTCGGAGTCATGTGTGTATTTATAGTCAATCACCACGTACTATAACGGTGAAGGAAAACATCGTTAGGAAACCTGCATACCATAGCGTTTTTTAAAAATTTCTATGGTATGTAAAAGTCCGCCAACCCGCACTAGGCCAGCGTGGTGGACTGTGCTAACCCCTCTCAATCGTACTCTCGATTGTAGAGGAGGCCCGTGCCCTGCAGTGGGACGTATATGGGCTGATACAATACAATACAAAAAAAAATCGGATTATCTTTCATAAGTAAATGAACAATGATTTTTTGAATTTGGAATTATTGTTCTAAATTAATAATCTTTTGTTCAGTAATTACTTAATAGTTCATTTATTAAATATAATGTTGCGTTGTCACAATTGATTCTACATTGTTGACGACGTTATCGCTGAGTCGTTGTGAATTAATTCCAATGTTTTTAAACATCTTTGTTTACTATGAGTGTTTCGATCAGCTGTTTCGCGGACGTGTGTTTGAAACCGTGCCAATGTCTTCGATACGTTATCGCTTTCAACGTAGGAAAATATATAAATACATAAAAAATTGTGGCCTGGTTTGTACGAGTATAATTGAGTATACATATACTTAACATTATAACAATAGATTGACTGCCTCGGTGGCGTAATTTTACTACGGTAGCTAAGCTGAGGTCTCGGGTTCAAATCCCGAGTCCGAAGTGATAATGGTTGGTGAAACAGGGTATACTGATTCTTCGTTCTGGGCTACTTCACTTCACTCAGCCATATTAAACAGAATATAAACATATTGTATTAAAAATATATGTCACTTGCAAATTATAACAAATTACCAATGAACTGCTCTGATTTGGACCAACTTGTAATTTTTGTAATAATCACGATATTGTAAACTGGTTTGGAAAAGAGCAACACTAGAGTTTCTTGCCCGTTCTTCTCTAATGAAAACCGCTTTCCGAACCGGGTGGTAGAAAAAAATATATGACTGAATCTAAATAATGTTGAACAATTTAATGGATTCAATACATTATTTTCATTTTTCATTTTCATAATGGATTTTTCAATTCATTGTCCGCCCGGAGTAAGGAATTTGTGCCCGATATGGTGATAGGCTCGCCCCCTACCACGTCGTGGGACGGAACACACAAGGCGAACTGTAGGTGTCGTGGTTGCACCTCTGCCTATCCCTTCTGAGATAAAGGTGTGATGTTTATGTATGTATGTAAGTAATTAATCCATAAAATGTGTACACACATCTTTAAAATTCAGTGTTTTTTTTTGTTCTACGACCCGGTTCGGAAAGCTGGTTTTACTGGAGAAAAACAGTCATGAAACTCCAGCGTTGCTCTTTTCAAAACCAGTTTACAATACAGTGGTTATACAGAAGTCGCAATCTTTAATTCAGAGCAGCTCATTAATCTATTATTTTTCGCATAGAAATGTGAATTTCTAACATACCAATAGATTCTTTATACTAAACATAAAACATTATCATTTAAATCTAGATAAATTAGCGCAATAAAGAAGTTGTGACCTAACCTAACCTTAGTACTATGAGATAAGCGTTCTTGATGTAATTTCCTTCTCTCATAATTAGTTTATATTTCAAACATTCTTAAATAAATACAAGATTATTATAAAGAGGAAATATATGATTGTTTGTTTGTATTGAATAAACTCTGAGACTACTGGCGCGATTTGAAAAATTCTTTCAGCATTAGAATCCTACATTATCCCTGATGAACATACGCAATAGAATATTTTCTAAAAATTGTATCTGCGGACAGGAGGCGGAGCCGGGTCGAGCCGCTATAAATAATACATACACCCAACAGGCACATACACGCCCACTGCTGACTGACTTTACATACTATCCAATCCAATCCATCAGCCAAAGGAAGTCCACCTCTAAACATAGGCCTCTCCCAATGATTTCCACAGTGACCTGTTCGAGGCAGCCTGCATCCAGCGACGTCCCGAGACCTTTACCAGGTCGTCTGACCAGCTAGTGGGCGGACGTCCCACGCTGCGCTTTCCGCTTCGTGGCCTCCATTCGAGAACTTTTTGGCCCCAACGGCCATCAGTTCTCCGTGCTATGTGCCCCGCCCATTGCCACTTCAACTTGCTAATCCGCTGGACTATGTCGGTTGCTTTACTTCTCCTACGGATCTCCTCATTTCTGATTCGATCTCGCAGGGAAACCCCGAGCATAGCCCTCTCCATAGCTCGTTGAGGGACTTCGAAACATCCCTTGTTGATACTCTATCTGCGCTGCGCTTTCCACCAGCTAAATTACAGTCACTTTGACGTACCAATTTGAAATCTAAAAACATCCGGGTTATAACTATTACAAAATATCAAATAAACCGAAGAGTTAGCTTATCTTGACTTAATAATTCCTTTAAATTTAGTTTTGGGATTATGTTTTCCATATTTAATCCCATTTGAAGTGTTAATCGCCGAGAATTAATTTGGAATTATATATTTTTTTATCAGCCCATACACGTCCCACTGTTGGGCACGGGCCTTCTCTACAATCGAGAGGATCGATTGAGAGTGGTTAGGCGAACGGCTCGCCCCCTATCACATCGTGGGACGGAACATACAAGGCGAAATGTGAGTGTCATGGTAGCGCACCTCTGCCTACCCCTTCTGGGAAAAAGGCGTGAGTTTGTACATACATACATACATAAACACACGCCTTTTTCCCAGAATGGGTAGGCAGAGGTGCGCTACCATGACACTCACATTTCGCCTTGTATGTTCCGTCCCACGATGTGATAGGGGGCGAGCCTATCGCCATATCGGGCGTGAGTTTATGTATGCTATTTATAACTGTGTCTACCATGAGACCGCTTAGTATCAAGCAGTATGTTGTTAATATTTTTTACGGTTGCCAATCAGCCATAAAATGAGTTCACGGTAAACATATCAATGTCGATACATTATGGCCGTATAATTGTGATTTCTATACAAATTCCAAAGTTTAATTGTAAATAACATTTTTTCATTGTATTTTTTTAATTTGCGCCTGTAGAGCGTAATGTATGCATGTATTTTTAGGTCCTTATTCATACACAGTTTTAAAACCTGTTTTAGTGAGCAATGTTTTGTCTTCTTCGCTCAAACTGAATTCAAAAGTCGTGCGAAAGGGACAAAACATTCGTTAGGTTACTAAAATATGTTTTTAATTTGTCTGTGAAAAAGGTTGTTTGGGTATAAACGTATTGTTAGACTATTAGCGGGAGGGGAGTGGGAAGGAAAAGTATGGGAAGAGAAAAGGGGTATTGGGCATCCGGCAATCTCACTCACCGAACGAAACCGCCCCGGACGAGCTTGCTCATTCATGCTGAGTCATGACTGACAATAACGTGGCTTTGCAACTTGCACTTTTTTTTTATCTGTGATACCAACTCCTATTAATGTTACTTTATGATTTCGTTGCGGACAAGACAAGACAAGTTAGTAATTCCCGGAGACTCGCTGAGCTTCAATGCTCGGAATCATTACAATGCGTGCTGTTGATCCTGGCTTACAGGAGTGCAGAGGCGGATTATCCCTAAGGCAGACTAGGCACGTGCCTAGAGTCGCGAGGATGCTAAGGGGCGCGCACCATTTCGGATATCTTCGTTTCATGAAAAACCATCGAATGCTGTAATTATGATACCTATGGGAAACATCATCTGCGTCTGATCATTTGCGTTATAACATGGCATATTTCACTAATTCACAACATAGTACAATCAACAAATATGCAATAAGACAATTTCTCGTTCTTTTGAAGCTAGTTTATTTTAAGTATGGCTGCTAGAGGCGTTTTGAGGTGCTTGTCTAGGGCGCTCTCAACATTTAATCCGCCTCTGCAGGAGTTGCAGTGGTGGATGTGAGTGACAATCTCAACCTAAAACGAAAGCCTCATATCATCTTTGACAGCCTCCGTGGCGTAGTTGGTTAGACGCCGACTGTTCGATCCCCGCACCAAAACAAATGTTTGAGTGGCCCACAAATATTTGTGTCGGGTCTGGGTGTTTGTGAGACCGAAAAGTCTCTTGTAATTTCTGATACCCACGACACAAGACTTAATTGATCTTAATGTGGGGTCAGAACTATGTATGTTACTGTTGGTGTATTTTATCCTAAAAATCTTGTCACTTATCTAAAGCAGGAGATCGAGTTAAATAGTAATAATAATTAACTATTAAACAGCGTACATAACACAAGGGAACAGCATTTTTGTTGCATGGAAAATTTTGACTAATATTATACATTTTTGGGGTGCTGATTTCAAATCCGAAGTCAGATTTTTTGTATCAGCTTTGGTTTTTGAGAAATAGTAAAATGCGTTATTAAAGAAAAATCCACTTTTTATTAAGAAAACCATAAGAAAAACAACCACTACTTGTCAAAAAACTTTCTTTTATAAGATTTTCTTGCTTGACTTGGTCCACAAGGGCTGTTTTTAATACTCCAACAATAGTCCGCCATCATGTGAGCATTCCAGTGACCCTGATAACGTTCCTCCATAGTTCGAATGTCTTGATGGAACCGTGCCCCTTGTTCTTCACTCAGATCACCAAGATTTTCCGGAAAACGGTCCAAATGGCTGTGGAGGAAGTGTGCCTTGATACTCATGTTACAACCAAGCTGTTGAAAGTGTGACAATATTAGTTTTATGTGCTCCACATAACTTTCATCCTTTATGTTTCCAAGAAAATTTTGTACAAACCAAACAAATTCATTCCAGGCATTCTTTTCAGGATCAATCATGTGACTACTAAAATTTTTATCTTTTATCAACCGTCTTATCTGTGGACCATAAAAAATTCCGGCTTTAAGTTTTTCTGTGCTCAAATTATGGAACTTTTTAGAGATGTATTTGAAACAATCACCATCTTTGTTCAGAGCTTTGACAAATTGTTTCATGAGCCCCAGTTTGATATGCAAAGGCGGCAGTATTATGCGATCCCCGGGCATTGCTGTAAATAAACCAGGAACATCTGAACAAAAAACAAAGTCGACATCTTCAGAAAAGTATGAAAGCAATTCTGTCTCTCGGGTACGATAGTATGAAATTCTTGTTTCTGGGGTTAAAAGGTTTCTTTGCTTTAGTCGAGAAGCTAGAATCTCCGATCCTTTTTTAGAAAGTCCGAGGTCTCTGACTAATGCGCTGAGATCTTCCTGAGTAAAGGGCTGGGGCTCAGATGAAATATCTGGGTTAAAATCAGCTGTCCCACTTTCATCACTTGAGGAATCCTTTTTTTCTTCTAAGATGTGATCACTTTGTGTTGATGAAGAAGCTTGGGGTACTGGTGCATCGCCGGAGTACAGGACTGGTCGTGTAACAGATAACAAGTTAGGATAAGACCATTTCAACTGGTTTCTTTTATTAATTCCGTTGATATCAACCAAACAAAAATAACAATCATTTTGATGATTTGAAGGTTCCCGCTAAATCATTGGTGTTTGAAATTTAAAATGGGATCTTTTCTTATTCCTCCATAATCTTAGAGACTCCACACATGTTTAACATACCATATGAGGGACCCAGTACTTGTCACGGGTGTCCAAACCGAATCCAAAGTAATCAAAATATACCTGTTTTATGAACTCCGACACACTTAGTCTACAAATTTTGAATGTATATTCACCACAGATATTACAAAAGCAGTTGGGATCGTTTTTACAAATATATCTCGACGTGGACATTGTTAAAAAAACGATTTTTTTTCGTAAACAGTTGGAATACATTGCAGTTTAAATGTGAGTAGTACAAAAATATGTCTGACAGCTATATCTCTAAAACTAAAGCTGTTAGAAAAAAAATGAGGATAGATTTGAAACAAGCGACGTCACATTAGTAAACAACAGGCATAAAATTCCATGCAACAAAAAAAAAGTTTAATTTTGTTCCCTTGTGTAATTTACATCACGGCTCACGCGTATTAATATTGACTCACGCGCGCAGATAACAATTCATTGTTCTGTATTGATCTTGCGCAGGAAATGTTATATATATACATACTTTTATATACTGAGTAACTGTTTAGTATCATGCAATGTTGAATGACATTATGTACCAGCTTCCGCCCGCAAGCTTCGTCTGCGTGATTAAGTTTGTTTTAAATTTCTCATCCCGTCCCGTCTTATTCTCATTCAAGGCATGTAATCCAGTCTCATCCTATCCCTTAGAGTATAAAAAAAATAACTAATAAATCTGAACTCTTTGTCATCCCACTGGAACATAACATTTATCGGAAGAAAAAGTAGCCTACGTGTAAATCCAGGGTGTAAGCTACCTCCATACAAAATTTCATCGAAATCGGTTAAGCCGTTTCTGAGTTCATAGCGCACAACCAAACAAACAAACAGATTTTTTCTAAAATTAAACGTTTTGGTTCTATTACGTTAATACAGACTCCCCATATTGGTCATTGTCATTTATCTTCCATGTACAGACATCGATCGGTTACAAAATTGTATATATAGATTGCAATTGTGGAAACCTTGAATATCCAGCTGTAAACTTAAACTTAACTCCACTTAATGCTTTGAAAAATCTCTGTGGGACCCAGTCCAGTCATCATTGAACACAGCAATTGCTGACTTGACAGCGGTCTCCTGCCCACTTTCACCCTGGAAGATTCTTACACCTCGATGGTCCCTCATTCTACCTTGATTTCTCACATATGGCTCCTAGAGTAGTGGGAAGTCAACTTTCCTTTTCTTGGCTTCCTGTAGGAATTAAATTGTTGCCAATTGTTTCCTTTGTAAGTTGGCCTGGGCCAGGGATGTTGACTCCGCACCTGCTGGGGACGTGGTCTGATCTGGGTTCCTGGGATCCACCTTAGCAGTATGCTATCGTGGATCTCGCCAGGTGGTCCCACTTGATTGAAAATTGGTGGTCTCTTATGAGCAAATTAAACAATTCTTTGTCGATGCTAAGGCTATCCGCGCACCCCAATCGCGTACTAACACACATTACTGCGGTTTCAAACTGTACGATTTGCAGTCGCGCGGTTACCGCGTGTGTGAACGAGCCCTTAGACTCCCGTACTTAAGCTGTTTAGTGTTTCGGTTATGTGCTGATACAGTACAGCACGTTGCCATCCTTAAAGTGTTACAGGAAATAAAACGGACGAATTTCCTTAAGCAATCTCACTCACCGAACGAAACGCAATGATTTTAACATCAGTTTTTTGTGATCCGATCTTACCTTCAATTTATTTAATATGCCCAATATCCCTTCCCCTTCCTATCCTTTTTCCTTCCCGCTCCCCTCCCGATCTGATGGGCCAGCAACATTAATGATCCAGCGTTGTGGATGTTCATGTGCAGTGATCACTTACCATCAGACCTGTTTGTTCGTTTGCCGAACCAATGTTATAAAAAAAATAGATACTTTATTGTACGCCATAGACATTTTGAGATATTAAAAAGCCAAAACGCGCTTAAATACGTGTAAAACACCGCGGTCATATCACTGTCGGTGATGTTTTTTTACACACATAGACTCACGCCTTTTTCCCATAAGGGGGTAGGCAGAAGCGCCACCATAACACCCACATTTCGCCTTACATATTCCGTCCCAGGGTGTAATATGGGGCGAGCCTATCGCCATATCGGGCAAATTCCTGCCTGCCTGATAATGAATTGAAAAACTCATTATCGCTCTGCCCGACCCGGGATTCGAACCCGAGACCTCAGCATTGCAATCGTACCGTACAATTACGGCACCGAGGCAGTATATTATTTTGCCATAGATATAAAAAGTCTTGTTAAAACGTAAAATAGCAAAAAGTTACAAGGAAAATGCATACAACTTTATTGCAAGCGAATGGCGCCTTGACCCAATGTGGGTACAATGATACATGCATACGAGAGTTTGTACAAAATACTGTACTGTATCAGCCCGTATGCCCACTGCTGGGCATGGGACTTCTCAACCGAGAGGAACATTGAGAGAGGTTAAGCCACCACGCTGGCTTAGCGTCAGGCTTCGCATACTATGCAAACATACATAAACTCACGCCTTTTTCCCAGAAGGGGTAGGCAGAGGTTCTCCTGGTAGTAACCAGGCACGCACGTTTCGCCTTGTCTGTTTCGTCCTAGGTTGTGATAGGGAGCGAGCTTAACGCCATATCGGGCACAAATTCATGACTCCGGGCTGATAATGAATAGAAAAATCCAACATCACTTTGCCCGACCCGGGATTCGAACCCGAGACCTTAGTTTTGTAATCATACCTTACAACTACGCCACCGAGGCAGTCACTATGGAAATTCTTGTCAAAATATCTATGATATGTAGGGCTCCTCGCGTAGTATTCCATTACCGTTAATGTGACCGTCTGGAATCAGATGAGTTTTATTCTCCACTACTCGACATCCTCGGTGGCGTAGTGGTACTACGGTACGATTGCAAAGCTGAGGTCTCGGGTTCGAATACCGGGACGGGCAAAGTGATATTGGATTTTTCTATTCATTATCAGCCCGGAGTCAGGAATTTGTGCCCGATATGGCGACAGGCTCGCCCCCTATCACATCGTGGGACGGAATATACAAGGCGAAACGTGGGTGTTCTGGTAGCACCTCTGCCTACCCCTTCTGGGAAAAGGCGTGTGTTTGTGTATGTATGTATGTACATATGTATGTTTTATTCTCCAGGTACAAACATATTCGTCAGATCTTGAACACTTTTATGCCACCTGTGAAGTACACGCTTTGATACAAAAAAAGAATTTTCCAAATCGGTTCAGGCGTATGCGAGTAATCGGTTAACATAGAAAAATTTTTCAACGGATTGAGAACCTCCTCCTTTTTGGAGTCGGTTAAAAAAGGAAAAATAGACAATAGGCTGGTGTCTTTCATTTTTATTATTGTTTATATCGAAAGGTTACGATAACATAATCATAATCAGGAAGAAATGTTAAAATCCGTTTAGTTATAAACAAGTTACAAATATATAAATGTTGGTTGTAGGAGTAATATCTGCGAGTAATCGGTTAACATAGAAAAATGTTTCCAACGGATTGAGAATCTCCTTTTTTGAAGTCGGTTAATAAATAGATTGCAAACTAAAATATATAAAAACGTTATGAATGTTAAGCCTACACGTATACGCAACGCAAGGGCAAACAAAGCTATAAATATATTATTTAATTTCGTGTTTCATGACAATTAAGGTAACTTTATAAATGAAGCAAGGTTATGGCATCACGAAGCGTCGTTTCTCGCATTTGAAATATAAAATGAAAACACTTTTGGATCTTCAAAATGTTATTATTTAAATTTAGTGAATTTTTCTGTACCGGTTCACAAGGCTGTTTTCAGAGAACAGGCAAGCAACTCTAGCATTGTTCTTTTCTAGGCAATTTACTAATACTGTCATTTCCAGGGTATATCAAGACTGCGACCGAAAACGAAGCCAGGTGGTAGTTTCAGTGACTACAGACACGATGCAACTAAAAATTTTGCAAAAAACCGCGACGATTTTTTTTTTGTAATGTTTTAAATATAATAGTGTTTGGGTGGTAAATCCATAGTTTTTGCTAAAATTATAATGTACAGCCTTATGTACTATAGCGTCTTTAAAAATAAAAAGATGTACATTTATTTCTTCGCATAATGTATGTATTTGGGTGATAACCCAAATACGATGATAGAAAAAAAGTTACAAAAAAAAATCGCTGTTTTATACAAAAAATTTAGTTGCATTGTGTATAAAGTTACTAAAACTACCACCTGGCTTCGTTTTCGGTAGCAGTCTTGACATACCCTGTATAGGAGTCGCAGCTTAGTTCAATTAATTCATGTTTATTACATGCATAAACATCACACCTTTTTCCCAGACTGGGTCCAGACGTGCAACTAACCCAACCAGGTTTCGCCTTGTGCGTTCCGTCCTACGATGAGATAGGGGGCGAGCCTATCGCCATATCGGGCAAATTCCTGACTCCGGGCTAATAAATAGAAAAATCCACTATGACTTTGCCCGATCCGGGATTCGAACCCGAGACCTCAGCTGTGTAATCAATAATCATACCGTGGTATACGCCACCAAGGCAGTTAATTATATTAAAAACAACAGATTATTTTAGTTACTTTGGACTACAAGGAATGGGCTAGGCTAGGGTACCACTGTCTGAAAGAAAATCGTCATGAAGCGACATGACGCTGTCGTGTATCATTCAATGAGACTGCCGGAGACCCAAGATACCTTTCCTCCGTCCTACCATCAGACATTTTCCCTCCTGTTATAAAAGACTATCAACGCATCTCTCTCTTCAGCCACAGAGAGTCCACTGCTGAACATAGGCCTCTCCCATGGATCGCCACATAGACCTGTTGGAAGCGGCCTGCATCTACGATCCAAGCAACGTGGATGGTCATAGGCGGTAGTCACTTCAGACAGCCTCCGTGGCGCAGTTGGTTAGACGCCGCCTGTGAAACGGGAGGCGGCGGGTTCGATCCCCGCACCAACACAAATGTTTGTGAGGCCCACAGGTATTTGTCTCGGGTCTGGGTGTTTGTGAGACCAAAAAGTCTCTCGTAGTTCCTGATACCCACGACACAAGACTTAATTTATCTTAATGTGGGATCAGGACTATGTATGTGACTGTTGGGTGTATTTATTTACTTACATATGTACATGCAAAATCTGCCATATTTTAAGGCAATCATCGCTTCCTTTAACGTTGAAGGAAAACATCGTCAGGTAACCTGCATATTTGAGTGTTCTCCGAAATAATCATTAATTTAATTACATTAGCGGATGTCCAATACATCCTCATCCAATCCTTTTTCCATCCCGCTCCTTTCGTGTTTGGCCAGCAACACATCCATGATCCAGCGTTGTGGATGTTCATGTGCAGTGATCACTTACCATCAGGTGATCTGTTTGCTCGTTTGCCGGACCTATACAACAAAAAGACTATACACAGGAACCAGAAACGTGACGTACATACAAAACCTGTAATCTTTTGAGGCAAACATCGCTTTTTTTAACGTAAAAGGGAAACGTTTTTAAATGTGGCATTCCAAAACATTCCAATAGAAGAAATAGAAGAAATAAAATTTTTGGGGATATATATTGACAATAAACTAAACTGGAAGAAGCACATAGATTATGTAACCAGACGTCTTAATCAGCAATCATATGCTCTTTATAATTTGAGAAAAATAGCAGACAAAGCTTCCCTCCTCTGTGCTTACCACGGCCATGTATCCTCTATTTTAAGATACGGCCTAATATTTTGGGGAAATTCTCCTAACAGAGAACTGGCGTTTAGAGCTCAAAAGCGATGCATCCGAGCGATAACAAACATTGTTTCAACCGATTCCTGCATACCATATTTTAAAGAGCTAAAGATACTCCCACTTCCGTGTATGTTTATATATGAATGTGCTGTTTTTGCTAAAACAAATATCCACCTTTTTAAATTCAGTAACCGAGCCAGACGCAATGATAAGATGACATGTATACCCCACAAAACTGCATTATTTCATAAAAGTGTGTTCTACCTAATTCCTGAAATATATAATAACCTGCCAAAGTCAATTAGAGAATTGAATGATCTCAATAATTATAAATGTTCATTATTTAAATTTCTAAATGACAAATGTTATTATAGTTTAAATGATTTTCTTAATGATAAGTAAAACATACTACGATATTTTTGTTTTGTATAGTAGTCTTTATATGTTTTTGGGTTCTATGTTATTACGTTTTAAGTTCAAATCAATGTATGCCAGTACTGCGGGTAGTAACATAGTTAACAAACCAAACCATGGACCACATTATTATTTGATTTTTTTAATAATTAATAATAATTGAATTTGTGCCCAATTGAGTTTATGTAGTTTATGTTTTTGTTGTATTATTTTTGATTCTGTTTTAAATTTGTAGTTTTGTTATATTATTGGTTATGTTTTTACATTTTAATTGTTTGGTTGATTTTTTTTAAAAGTTATATTACTTTATTTTCTAACCTTAATTATTGTATGCCAATGTGGCGGGTCATAGTTGTGCGAAGCAGATACCAATGTAACACCTATGAATTTACCTATGTACCACAATAAAACATTTTGAATTTGAATTTGAATTTGAAACATTTCAAAGAAACCGTGTTCTCCGAAAGCATAATAATCAATTTTAATGTATTGATAGTCGAATTTGGTTATTTTTATGTGTGGCTTATGGTTGGGTATTAATTATGACGCGTAAAACGAGAACAGCCGGTTCTTAGAGATTTTTTTAAGAGCTGGTAGTGCAAGTTTCGAATGGCTGAATAGTAAATAAATACACCCAACAGTCAAATCTAGTCTAATCCAGTCAAATCTAGATGAGGCCTCCACCCCCAAATAAGAGGGGTTCTTGGTACAAACATTTAAAATACTATTTGTTAAATTTTTATATAGATTAATTTTTTCATTTAAGTTCATTACGCTATAAATAAAAACTTTGTACTTTTAGATTCACGCAAGAAATAATTAAGGCTTTTTTATTTTATTTATTACACCCAACAGTCACGTACATAGTCCTGCTCACATTAAGATCAATTAAGTTTTGTGTCGTGGGTATCAGACGCTACGAGAGACATTGCGGTCTCACAAACACCCAGACCTGAGACAATACCTGTGGATCACATACATTTGTTTCCATGCGGGGATCGACCCCGCGGCCTCTCGTTTCACAGCCGGCGTCTAACCAAGCCAGACTGAAAAACTATAACACGCTTAGTGTTATTATAAAGTTATAACAGCCCATATACGTCCCACTGCAGGGCACGGGCATCCTCTGTTTCTACAAAATAGATATTCTTGTTAATCTCTATAGTATGTAGGTTTCCTCACAATGTTTTTGTTCTACGATAGTCTATTAAAATCATATTGTAGCTCATATCACTTACTGTGTCAGCCCAGATACGTCTCACTGCAGTGCACGACCCTCCTCTAAAATCGAGAGTACGATTGAGAGGGGTTAGGCCATATAGTCCACCACGCTGGCCTAGTGCGGGTTGGCGGACTTATATTTTAGTTAAATTATCGTCCAAGTTTTTATTACAATGAATGTTGAGGCGAGCATGCTATTCGCTTGATGGTAGGCGATACAACCGCTCATGGACAGTAGCAAAACCAAACACCATGAATTACACAGCAATGCACGGCATTCTACTGCGCTCACCATCCTGAGACATAAGTTGTTAAGTCTCATTATGTCCAGTAGTTGCTCTGGCTACAATGTCCTACAAACCGGAACACAACAATGCGTTTACCCTGCTGTTTGGCGGAAGGAAATATACAAAAAACTCTCAGTTTTTGTCATTTATATAATCCGGGACTGCTTTAAACGTTTACAAAAATAAAACAAAACGATAATCTTATGCAATGCACCTTGGTAAAGGTTATAAAATTCAACTTTTGACTCATCAAAGGCGTTTAACCTTTTCAAAAATGAAGTCACTTAGGGAGAAATACGTATGCGTAATGATTTAAAATTGAATTATAGCTTTGTTTATATCAAAGGTGTTTTTCTGTGGGAAATTTTAAATTAACAGTTGTGACATTATGTTGTTCATAATTCAACTACTGTCTAGGTACTAGTTAATCAAAATACTTTTAATTGTTGGATTTTCATGAAATGAAACGAAAATAATTTATTTAATCCATTAAAATGTTCAACATCGTTTAGATTCAGTCTTCTTTTTCTACCACCCGGTTCGGAAAGCGGTTTTCACTAGAGAAGAACGGGCAGAAACTCTAGAGTTGCTCTTTTCAAAACCAGTTTACAATATCGTGATTATTACAAAAGTTACAAGTTGGTTTATATCAGAGCAGTTCATCGATAATTCGTTATAATTTGCAAGTAACATATATTTTTATACAAATATGTTTACATTAAGTTTAATATGGCTGAGTGAAGCGAAGTAGCCCAGAACGAAGAATCAGTATACTCTGTTTCGCCAACGCAGTGAATAATTGTGAAAGCCTTATGTAATCTATCAATCAGTTACAATGTAAGCAAATCAGACAGACCAGTCTACATCTACCAGTCTATTCCTTTATTTATTATTTATTATCATAAGACACACCAACAGCAAAATAGACAAAACACGCACATTAAACTTATACAATTTTAGACCTGGTCTACATGCCAATTAAAGGCGTGAAACAACATTCATAATAAAAATTAATGATACAATAATTAAGTCTAATTCTTGGTTATGCCATATCGAAATTTAAAAATAAGATTTTCATGTAAACTAAATGAGAAAATCAATCAATACAGGGTGTATGGTATTTTATTATACCACATGTTTCTCATCACCCCAGGTGACATTGTACAAAATTTAGAAAAAATCAGAGTTGGTTGAAAAATCGTCATTTTTGTTTTCACGATTTTTTGCTACGCCGTGTAGATATGAGTCATCCATCCATCAGCCAAAGGAAGTCCACTGCTGAACATAGGCCTCTCCCAATGATCTCCACAGTGACCTGCTGGAGGCAGCCTGCATCCAGCGACGTCCCGCGACCCTTGCCAGGTCGTCTGACCACCTAGTGGGCGGACGTCCCACGCTGCGCTTTCCGATTCGTGGCCTCCATTCGAGAACTTTTTGGCCCCATCGGCCATCAGTTCTCCGTGCTATGTGCCCCGCCCATTGCCACTTCAACTTGCTAATCCGCTGGGCTATGTCGGTTACTTTAGTTCTCCTACGGATCTCCTCATTTCTGATTCGATCTCGTAGGGAAACCCCGAGCATAGCCCTCTCCATAGCTCGTTGAGTGACTTTGAGCCTCCTGATAAGGCCCATAGTAAGAGGCCACGTCTCGGTGCCGTATGTCATCACTGGTAACACACAACTATCGAAGACTTTCGATTTGAGGCACTGAGGTATTTTAGACGAGAAGACGTCGCGTAGTTTCCCGAACGCTGCCCAACCGAGTTGGATTCGACGATTGACCTCTCTCTCGAAGTTGGACCTGCCTAACCGGACCACTTGTCCTAAATAGACATATTCGTCTACAACTTCGAGAGTCGAGCCCCCAACTCCGATGGGGGTGGGCACAACATGATAGTGACGTAGATATGAGTATTTGTAGGAAATAATTATGCCGGTCCGATTGTACCCGGATGTACACAGGCTTAATCCAAAACGGTACTACGGTATGGTTACAAGGTTTCGGGTTCGATTCCCGGATTGGCAAAGTGATATTGGATTTTTCTATTCATTATCAGCCCGGAGTCAAGAATTTGTGCCCGATATGGCGATTGGCTCAAGGCAAAGTGTTTGTCCTTGTTACTACCTCTGCCTGCTCCTCTGGGCAAAAGTCGTGAGTTTATGTATAAATGTTTATTATTTAAGAGCACAAGTTGATTTAAGTGTTTATCTTTTAAAGTTGTGAGTGTAATTTAAAGTATATTTTTGTGTTTTTCAAAACATTTGACAAGTTTATTGTCTGATTGTAGATATTTCCCACGAGATTTAATAGCTGTCAAGATGTAATTTTATTACATAAATCAAGGACGTTTGAACATAAATTATGGCATAACATACTTCATACTAGTTCGTAACACAATCTCTAATTTAAATAATAATAAATAATAAATAAATACACCCAACAGTCACATACATAGTCCTGATCCCACATTAAGATAATAAGTCTTGTGTCGTGGGTATCAGAAGCTTCGAGATATTTTTCGGTCTCACAAACACCCAGACGCGAGACAAATACTTGTGGGCCTCACAAACATTTGTCTCGGTGCGGGGTCGAACCCGCGGCCTCTCGTTTCTTAGGCGGCTTCTAACCAACTGCGCCACGGAGGCTGTCAAAATAATAATTATTTGACAACAAACGGTAAAAGAATTCAAAAGTTCAAAATGGCGGCCACAATTTTTCCAATTTACTACATTGGTTACTAAAACTATTCATTAACTTATAGAAAATAATACTTTATTGAGAAATAACGGAGAAAATAGTACTAAACTATTCTATTCGCCTATTTTTTTTAAATTTAATACGACCTATTGTAAAAAAATTCATTGTCATGTGTGTTGATAGTCAATCACGCACTATAACGGTGAAGGAAAACATCGTGAGGAAACCTGCGTACCATAGCGATTTGTATTTTCTACGATATGTTGAAGTCCGCCAACCCGCACTGGGCCAGCGTGGTGGACTATATGGCCTAATCACTCTCAATCTTGCTCTCGATTGTGGAGGAAGCCCGTGCCCTGCAGTGGGACGTATATGGGCTGATACAGTACACTTACCAACAGGCCACCAACAAATAATCACTGTCGCATGTATTTTATTCAAGACTTCATTTATCTGAACAGTTATTCAATTATGTACAATCATATGTTTATTTAATTATTGCCTTTAGAAACAGGACAAAAGAACAACTGGGCAATTAAATAATAGTTATGAGAAATACATTAAGTACATAAAAGCATTATCACAAACGTTTTACTGGTGGTAGGTCTCTCATATGTGAGAGGCCGCCTGGGTAGGTACCACCGCAATGTCTATTTCTTCCGTCAAACAGCATAAATGCACTGTTGTGTTCCAGTTTGAAGGACATTGTAGCCAGAGTAACTACTGGATATAATTAGACTTAACATCTTATGTCTCAGGATGGCGAGCGCAGTGGAATGCCGAGCATTGCTTTGTAATTCATGGTGTTTGGTTTTGCTACTGTCCATGAGCGGTCGTATCACTTACCATCAGGCGAATGGCATGCTCGGAAATTAAGGAAGGTATAAATTATAGTAGGGGAGCCCAAGCGGGGATTTCGGGATTTACTACAGCGCGGCAGATTAATATACAGGGGGATACCTTGTACCCGGTTAAGTACCTCCACAAAACATGAGGCCCATATATAAGGCCGCCCGTGAAGGATACAGGATCAGATTAGTAAAAAAAAATTGACCATCAGAAATTCTCGAGCGCGTCAGATTAAGGTAGGGTGAGTTAATTACATCCTAAAAAGTGTATATTCCACTAATCTGACAATTTGAGAGTGACGTAAAAAAAGGGGAGGGCAACAAAGTTGTAAAAAAAAAACGTCATCTCGACATTCTCGAGCGTAGCTAAATTTTATTTTATTTTGAAGGAAATAATTCAAGAATAATGAAAAATATATAATCTGACGATTTCCGCAAGCCGATATAACAAAAATTCGTGGATAAAGTTAAATGCGTGCAGCTGCGTGATGCCTACATTTCCTTCTCCACGTTTCGATTCCTCTCTCACTCTTTCTTTATCTATTACTCTCTCACTCCGTCCCCATTCTGGTTTCTGTTGCCATCTCAAAAAAAATAAGAAAAAAAAAATTTTTTGAAAAAAGTTTTTTTGTTGGAATAACTTTTAACCGGCTTTATCGATCAACTTCAAAAACTAATCCGCCTTTGAGCTTGAAAAACCACGTCGATCGCCACCAAGCTGGTCAAAAGCGGTTGATTCGTTCGAGAGATATCGTGAACGAAAGAAACCCGAAAAAGTGTTTTTTCGGGATTACTCCGAAATTTGTGGTTCGATGAATTAAAATTGCAAAATTACTTATGAGGATGATAAAACTGCGTCGAATGCCGCCAACCGCGTGAAAATTGGTTGATCCATTCAAAAGTTATTGCGGTTTGAAAATTCCAAAAATAGTGTTCTATGAAACTTCTATCAGACTTTCGAGCTGGGAGAGCTCAAATGCATAGAAATATTATTTCTTTGTACTCAGCGAGCTCAAAAATGTCATAAGTACAATTTTAAGCGCCCAGGAATGGAATTAGCGGGAAGTTGCAGGGATGGCCTTTAAGGTGAACCGTTTTTCAAATTTTTTTTTGTCAGATCAAGCGAATCCCTCTAGATAATCGTCAGATTATGAGACAGTACGTTTAGAACATAAAGATGAACCATATATATCTTAATCTGACGCGCTTGAGTATTTCAAAATGGCGAATTTTTTTTGCACATTATGAAAATGGCCGCGAGTTTGCGTCCCATCGAAATCGTCAGATTAGTGAATGAGAGCTTTTTTTTTAGTGCACTTAACATTCCCTTAGAAAATCTGACGCGCTCGATAAATTTTTTTTTTTTTTCATTTTCTACCCTTAAATACAACCACCCGCATCATGCAAACGATCAGATTAACATACGTACATTATTAAAAATACGTAGGGCATTGATGCTATCAATATCTGACGCGCTCGAGGATGTCCATGCAACAGTTTTTTTTTACATATTTAAAAATCTATAGCCGCTTCCCCCACCGATGTAAAGGTATATATCATATAACATTTTTTTCTTCTTATCATCTAAGCTTTGCATCCCAATAGGTCTCTACGACGCTCGAGTAAATCCCCATTTAGCATCGTGGGCTCCCCTACTATTAAATCAAATTCGCGATAAAATCCGTAAGAATTCGTTTTATTTCAATCTGCAATCGTGTGAAGGTTGATTCTATGAATCGAAACGAAGCTCAAATGTTCGGACGTTCGACGTCTGCAGTAAGTTATAAGTATTCCACTTTTAAAATCAGCACTATTCTCTATGATACTTATCATTCACTCCGAACTAAGTCTATGGTTAGGACGTACGATAGAGGATTCGAACATTTTGTGGAGTACCTAGGCACATTCGTACAGTTTTACGTGCGACGTCAGAAGTTTCGAGTTTCGTTTCAGATCATAGAAAAACCCCCAGGGCCTAACCACTGATACCGGCATAACCCTTTCGACATCTTTTGTTTTTATCAGCCCATATACGTCCCACTGCTGGGCACGGGCCTACTCTACAACCGAGAGAATCGATAGAGAGTAGTTAGGCCATATAGTCCACCACGCTGGCCTAGTGCGGGTTGGCGGACTTACATACCTTAGATTTTTTTTTAAATCGCTACGGTATGCAGGTTTCCTCACGATGTTTTCCTTCACCGTTAAAGTGCGTGATTGACTATCAATACACATATAACTCCGAAAAGTCAGAGGTGTGCCCTGGGATTTTAACCCGCGACCACCGTCAACATCTAGGCAGCCGAGTCTGGGCCGTTTACCAACAGGCCACCACGCAAAAGACCTTTGAGTTTTTGACAGCTTTTTCGAATAAAAAAGAGGGCGGTAATAAGAAAACTTACGCTTGACCATCAAAACAGTATTAATAAATAGGTATGATGCATACAACATAAATATTATCCATGACATAAATAAAACATAACCACATAAGGAAAATAATAAATATGTGCAATTGTTCCCCGTATCAATAGCGGTTGCCATGAATTAAATAAATAATAAATGACTCAGTTGTATTGTTTGTAGCGTTTTTTGCAATACCTGTATACAGGGTATATCAAGACTGCGACCGAAAACGAAGCTAGGTAGTTTTAGTGATTACAGACATAATTATTAAGACAAATAATACGACGATTGTGTAATCATATTTCCTCTATTCTTTTCCAACATCATGTACATTTATACCAGGGCTCTCTACACATACAACTCGCATATTAAAACTGTGTAAAACGTTACAACTTGAATAATCGTGGCGTAATAATATTCCGACTCGGCCATCCTTCACATCAGCCGTTGACAACTCCGTTCTGTGTTCAAATCCTTATTCTATTCTTCTTAATATAACTGCCAGCAACATCGTCGTGCTAAAATAGGTTGCTTTACTCATCGCTTATAAAAATTATCCGATGCATAATATAACTAAAATTTTCTTAAAAATAGCGACAGTCTTTTACCACTTTTTCAAATATCATTGTGTTTAGGTGGTACATACATACATAAATATCACGCCTTTATCCCGGAAGGGGTAGGCAGAGGTGCAACCAGGACACCCATGTTTCGCCTTGTGTTGTGAGTCCCACGAAGTGAAAGGGTGAGCCTTGTTTGGGTGGTAAATACCTAGTTTTTGCTAAAATTATAATTTAACCCCTTACGTGCCTCTTTAAAAATGAAAAGGTGTACACTATTATTTTATTAAAACGATATATGTACAACCCAAATACGACGATAAGTATAAGATTACAACAAAAATCGTCGCTTTTTTAAATCGAATTTTTTAGTTGTACTCGTATTAAATAAAATAAAAAATGAATAAATACCCCCAACTGTCACATAAATAGTTCTGACCCCACATTAAGATCAATTAAGTCTTGTGTCGCGAGTATCAGAAACTACGAGAGTCTTTTCGGTCTCACAAAAACTCAGACCCAACACAAATATTTGTGGGCCACACAAACATTTGTGTTGGTGCAGGGATCGAACCCGCGGCCTCGTTTCACAGTCAGCATCTAACCAACTACGCCACGGAGGCTGTCAAATGTATGTGTATTGTGTCTAAAGTCACTAGTACAACCACCTGGCTTCGTTTTCAGTCGCAGTCTGGATACCCTGTATGTATCTGTATCAGCCCATATACGTCCCACTGCAGGGCACGGGCCTCCTCTACGATCGAGAGTACGATTGAGAGATTAATACAATGATATTGTTTGTTAAAGGTCCCAAAGCAAACTGCAAACGACATAATATTTTGAAAATAAGAAAATATTTAGTTTTGTATAAATCTTAATGATGTTAATACTTAGTGATATAAAAAAATCGTCACGTTTTTATCCACACATTTTCACAAAACAACATATTAACCGTCATAAGTATCACTTAGGAATACATTAAAATGTCGTTAATTATGTTTTTATACTGTACGATATGTCGGACCGATTTTATGCAGATCAGTAAACAAAATTATTTTATTGTGAATGTACAACATGGTACACCAAAAGGCACAACAGTTTAAACTACATACAAATTCAAAAACTACTAATTAAATATGCCTAAGGTCTCACAAACATAAAGACTCGAAACAAATACTTGTGGTTCACTCAAACTTTTGTTTCGGTGCGGGGATCGAACCCGCGGCATCTCGTTTGACGTTTCACAGCGGCGTCGAACCAAATGCGCCACGGAGGCCCGAGGCTGTCCGTCATATTACGTAAAAAGTCGTGACGTGTAAAAATGTTGTGTCGGGTCATTAAAATCGTATTGAGATTTGGGTTTGAAATTTCGTAGATGTCTATAATTATATTGCTGAAGGCGTGTCAACCCCTATCTTTTTCATCTACACGGTTTTTGCGTTTTCGGGGGTACAGTCGGGTAGATATTGACTGGGAATAAGTTGTAAGGTATAAAAATAATTTTGAACAAAATGATTGGCAATGCAGTGATTTCGGAATTTTAAACTGGTTTTAAAACGGCTTTTTTTAAAAAGCTCATCGAATTCTTAATTTTTGTAAAGATTTCTTAAGTATACAGAATTCCTCAAGATGTTTTCCTTTAATGTCTTATAATCAGTTATTTGTAAGCATATGCGTCACTTGTGGGTGGTTGAACAGATGGTCACCATTAATAAATGTGATACAAACGATGATTTTCCGTTGCATATAAATATTTTTGCATGTTAACTTTTAACTTGATGTTAAATCGCGAATTGTACCGTGAAATCTACAAAAAGGAAAATTGCTGTTACAATTATATGCATTCACGATATGACATCACAGAACGACTTAACACCAACACTCCCACTGCTGGGCAAACGTCTCCCTCAAGTCTTTCCACATGTCTCTATTTAGTCACAGTTGTAATATTTTTTTAAGTAGAATTCAGTAGCCCAGGATTTACAGACGGATTAATTCATTCCCAGGATTCATTAAACATCTACCCGTACATAAAACATACACATGCATAAACTCACGCCTTTTTCCCAGAAGGGGTAGGCAGAGGTTCTGGCTACTACCAGGATCACCCACGTTGCGCCTTGTCTGGTCCGTCCCAGAATATGGTAGGGAGCGAACCTATCGCCATATCGAGCAGAAATAAAAAAATTGCACTTTACCCGACCCGAGATTCGAGCCCTAGGCCGCAGCGTTGTAAACGTAGTACAACTACGCCATCGAGGCAGTCACATCTGCCCATATATGTAGTAAGTTTTAAAACCCACGTTGCGAGAACGTGAGAAGCCCTTTTAGCATCAAATGACTGCCAGGGATGGCTTCCAAAAACGTCCAATGCCAATTAGCGCGATAAATGAGATTAGTCTATACTTGAATTTAGAAAAGTCAGGTGGAACAAATCTTCATAATGCGTTTGACTGCTGTCGATCTGGATTTTATGGCTTCAAAATTTATTGACGTAGTAGGGGCTGGCCTGGCCCGCCTGGAAACTTTTTATGTCCAGTCTATATCAGCAAGATACGTACAAATTGGTACGCCCAACAGTCACATACACAGTCCCTTTTGGCCATACCTATAACTGGAATCAAGTATAACAGCTCGCTATGTCCCGTTAAATATAGCAATTTGATCCGTGGTGCTTTACAGCTGGCTTCTCTGGGTGTAAAAGTATTTTCATACGAGGTTATCTACCTCTTTACTCTTTAGTTCAATGTCTGTCACCTGCTTTGTTACGGAGGGAAGTGGACAGAAAAGATTTCCAATTCCTCCAGTAGTGTAACTTTATGATTAACCTCGTTGCGGGTTAAAGACAAGTTAGACATTCCCGGAGACGCGCTGAGCAGATGCTCGGTGTCATTACAATGCGTGCTGTTGATCCTGGCTTACAGGAGTTGCAGTGGCGGGTGTGAGGGCGTGACAGTCATCAATACATAGTCCTGACCCCACACTAAGATCGAGTCTTGTGTCGTGTATCAAAAGTACGAGAGATGTTATTGATTTACAAACACCTAGACCCGGGAAAAGTATTTTAGAGCGCACAAAATAGTTTTGACGGGGTCAAACATGAAATTGCGACCTCTTATTTCACAGCCGGCGTCTAACCAACTGCGCCACGGATTCTCCTGGATTACATGGTGGTGGAAAAACTAACTATTAATTTCACTCCTTAATCCCTACGGCTTTTCAAAAGCAATACATCGATCTTTGGTCTCGACTGTACAGTCAGTTTCTGAGCCAAGTCGCCACACGATCAGTCGCTTTCCCGTATTGCGTATAATTTAACGACAGTTCTTACTTAAGCCTCGGTTCCGTTGAAGCGATTGTTTAACTCTTAAGTCTGAACAATAAATAAATACTGGAATAAAACGAATTCTTACGGATTTTATAATTTTCTATATCTAATACCTCAGTCCACCCCGTGGCCACGAAAACAGTAAAGTGATCGAAACTTCGAGAAATTAAAATAAAAAAAAATAAGAAATTAAAAATTAAATCAAATTCGCGATAAAGTCCGTAAGAATTCATTTTATTTCAATGTGTAACATTCGCGTAAATCCAAGAAAGCATTAATAAATTAATATCTAAAATATTTTGTGTAGATAAAAGGCCTCAGTTCCGTTGAAGCGATTCTGTACTTATAATATAATAAACAATAAATTAATGCTCAAATATTTTGTGTGTGGAAGATGAGTTATTAAATGCAAGTATTTGATTCGTGCCCGGATGTTGTGAGATGATAAATCCGTTTCGCAGTTCTAATACCTCCGATACAAGCCTTGCGTCTTAATGTAGAGTCTGAACTTTATATTTTGTTGATATTAAATCTAGTGATAAGTTTAATTGACAATTCTCTCAACCTAAGTCCTGGTGATTGCGTCTTAATAATTAAAATCACATTTAATTTCTGTCGCAAAGCAACGTGTATTTTTGTGTTCCAGTTTGAAGGACTTTGTATGATTACTGGGAATTACGAGACTTAACCAATGTCTCGGGGTGAGCGCAGTCCCCCGTAACGCTTAGTAATAAATTATGAATCACGTTGTTCCTGTTTGTCTTTGACAGCCTTCGTGGCGCAGTTGGTTAAAAACCGACTGGGAAATGAGAGACCGCTACGATTCCGCATCGAGACAAGTATTTCTGGCCCAAAGGTATTTGTTTCGGGCCTGGGTGTTTGTGAGATCGAAAAGTCTCTCGTAGTTCCTGATACCCACGAAACAAGATCTTAGTGTGGTGTCAAGACTATGTCTGTGACTGTTGGGTGTATTTATTTATGAGCATGCGAGACGCGTAACATTGGGCAATCCATCTTTTAGACTGGACATTTTGGATAGTAAAAAATTTACGAAATGACGAGTTCTTTGCCCGATAAAGAGTGATAAAATGATTAATAGTTCACTTATTGTCATGACTATATTATAACGTGTACCCTAGGCGTTGATATATAGCTGTAATAGATTCAAGTGTCACCTGATTATTTACACATTTCTTTTGGTTCAATATTTGCAGCAAACATGCTATCATAGTGATTTATTTTTATTACTCAATCTGTTTCAATTATAATTAATTGTGTGTATCAACTTTTGTGTATAAAAGGGACACTTTTACCATCTATATTTGAACCGAAACTTCAATGTTTTCGTCGCAAAAGATGCTAAAACCAAGAAATACATTTCCTGTATAAATATTGATATATATTTTTGTTTCATATATCAAAGTTTTATGATGCAACGACTACGCTCTCCGCTCTTAAAGTGAAATAAAATTGTTCTTATATAAAGATATAAGGCAAAGGCATTGACTGTATATAAAAATATATACTAAAAACAATAGAATAAATTGGGCACAAATCGCTTCAACGGAAATGCACCTTTAATCCGCTCGTGTCCAGTTCAAACCAGTCCGATCCGGTTCCATGGAAGAGGTGGAATTTGACGTCATATGTTCTATCTCAGAGTTTGGGTTAGTTACATCTGCAATTAATTTGTTTGAAAATATCAACTCTCTATTGTGTTATGTTGTTTTAATTTAATGCCTTGTTATCTTTGCAAAGCTTATGATAATTACTTGAATTATTTTATTAGGCTTTAGTGGTATGAGGTAGATAGACATATTTTTCTTTTCATTGCTGTAAAAATTGCTTGGTGCCAACATTCATACAGGGTTTATCAAGACTGCTACCGAAAACGAAGCCAAGTGGTAGTTTTAGCAACTACAGATACGATGCAACTAAAAATTTTGCACAAAAACGCGACGATTTTTATTTGTCATTACAGATAAATATATCATTTGTGTTTGGGTGGTAAATCCATAGTTTTTGCTAAAATTATAATTTAAAGCCTTGCGTACTAGAGCGTCTTTAAAAAAAAAAGGGTGTACATTATTTTTTTAGGACAATATATGTATTTACCACCCAAATACGGTGATAGGAAAAAAATACAAAAAAATCGTTGTTTTTTAAAAAAGTGTAGGAGCATTGTGTCTAAAGTCACTAAAACTACCACCTGGCTTCGTTTTCGGTAGCTGTCTTGATATACCCTGTATGTAAAGTAAGATTAATGCTGTAGTGATGCGAGCATTGGGGAATATGTGTGATGTCAAAATGGTTGATAAAGTGCTAAATAGTGTGATAAGGGAGAAATGTGGATTGAAAGAGGATGTAGAATCTAAGATGACAGCCTCCGTAGCGCAGTTGGTTAGACGCCGCCTGTGAAACGAGAGGCCGCGGGTTTGATCCCCGCACCGAGACAAATGTTTGTGAGGCCCACAGGTTTTTGTCTCGGGTCTGGGTGTGTGTGAGACCGAAAAGACTCTCGTAGTTTGATACCCACGAGAACAAGACTCGATCTTAGTGTGGGGTCAGAACTATGTATGTGACTGTTGGGTGTGTTTATGTTTAGATTGAAGAATGCTTCGCTAGTTTGGCCATATTGAAAGATCGCAAGGACTGGCGAAAGAGATTTATGACTCGAAAATGGATGGTGGAGTCGGACGAGAACATCCCAAGCGGTGCTATAAAAATAACATAAAATAACTATTAAGGAAAGGAAAAATACGAAGTCCTCGATACCAACCAGCGTGTATGAAGAGATGAATAACAGCTGATGAAGTGTAAATAGTATGTATGAATGAACCGTAATTGATGAAAGTTGATGAAGCAAACGAAATATGTATGTAGTACTTGCTGTTCTTAGTCTCTACCTACTCCAATGGGACGTAGGCGTGAGTTTATGTATGTATGGCAAAGAAAAATTGCTATGGACTTTGAAGTAAACCTTGAGTTTGCATTCTGAGTTAAGCTCCTTATTTTTTAGTATTCTGTATCTGCGTCAGCCCATATACGTCCCACTGCAGGGCACGTGACTCCTCTATAACCAAAAGTACGATTGTGAGGTATTAGGCTATACAGTCCACCGTTTTTTTAATAAAACTAATATACGAGATTATAATTTGTGTCCGGCAAGGAACATTACAGGAATCGCCCTGTGGTATGGGGGCGTTTCAAGAATTCCGCCACGGTATCCCCTGCCTGTCGTAAAAGGCGACTAATGGGGATTTGGGGGTCGCGGGCACGCAGTGGGGGACTGTCGTAGTGCCATTTGTATACAGATACAATGCGACCCCGAGATGCTCAGCAGCAGTAAGAGCCGCAAGTTGGCGGTAGTGTGCAGGAACGGTTCCGGTAGAAGCTGAGGCGTTCTTGCTTCGGGTCCCCGGGGCCGTTCCATTTGTGCCGAAGAGGGCCACGCGGGGTTTTGGTTGGTATGCCGTAGACCGGTGAACCCAACATAATCGCTCCACTTTCCCCCAAGGTGGGACGATAGCGGTAACTCGGTTTCCCCGCGTCAACAAAAAAAAAAAACAGGAACATTACAGGAAGTTGCTGGATGTAGGCCGCTTCCAACAGGTCAATGTGGAGATCTTTGGGGGAGGCTTATGTTCAGCAGTGGACTTCCTGTGGTTGAAGAGAGAAAGAGAGAAGGCATTAATCGCCATACTATAAATTGGATTAATTGTATAACTATCTGTATCCTAAACACTTAATAGACAGCCTCGGTGGCGCAGTTGGTTAGACGCCGGCTGTGAAATGAGAGGCAGTGAGTTCAATCCCCGCGATAGAGTCATAGGCGACCACGAAAGCTGTAAAGCGACCGACACGTCGGGAAGTTGGAAAATGTAATAATTAAATCGAATTTGCGATTAAATTCTTAAGAATTCGTTTTATTTCAATGATTACGGTATTATAAAATGTTTTTATAAATCCGTTGGACTGACTGCCTCGGTGGCGTAGTGGTACTACGGTATGATTGCAAAGCTCAGGTCTCGGGTTCCAATCCCGGGTCGGGCAAAGTGATATTGGATTTTTCTATTAATTATTAGCCCGGAGTCAGGAATTTGTGCCCGATATGGCGATAGGCTCGCCCCCTATCACATCGTGGGACTGAATATACAAGGCGAAACGTGGGTGTCCTAGTATCACCTCTGCCTACCCCTTCTGGGAAAAAGGCGTGTGTTTGTATGTATGTATGTAAATCCGTTGGAAAATACTCGAACTGAAAACCTTTTAAACTTACAGCACTTTTTTTAAAGTGTAATTCCTGCCTTATTTAGAAACTTATTATCGCGGTTATCATAGTTTTTGATTATGTATTTGCTGTGTATAATATTAATAAATAAATAAAAAATAAAAACGCCTTGAATGGGTGCCAAAACACATTATCAAACTGTGAAAGTTCATTGATTTGAAAACTAAAAATAGGCTTCTTCTGTA
The DNA here is from genome assembly GCA_033459515.1 of Theretra japonica. Classification (NCBI taxonomy): domain Eukaryota; kingdom Metazoa; phylum Arthropoda; class Insecta; order Lepidoptera; family Sphingidae; genus Theretra; species Theretra japonica. The sequence goes on from CM065952.1 coordinate 2,116,883, forward strand.
AAATAGGATTCGTTGTATTGATTTTTTTTATACAAAAGGTTTTGTCGTTATTACAAGTTTTTAATTGTTTTTACACTTTTGGTAACCTAGTTATTAGTTATGATGTATTTTATATAATTATGATTTGTTTGAAATTTACAATTATGTTTTTTTTGGTTAAGATTTTGTTTGTTTCATCTACGCACGGTGTATTTTGTGTGTCGTTAAACCTATGTTAATTTTTCAAATTTATATTTTTTAATTCTGAAATTGTAACTACAGTACTGAATATCCTAAATAGTAAAACCATCCCAAATAAGTTATTTCGCGGTACGGAACCCAAGTTCCCCACTCTGTCTCACGCTTGACCGCTTTGTGTAATTATCTACGTAATATTAAAAAAAAAAGACACGTAATACATTGTTTAAAATTGTGCACTTATAATCATTTATGTCAAAGCATTCACTACAACCATACATCTTTAAATTAAGTTATTTAACAAAGCCTTATGTTTAATAAGAACTTTTATTAAAAAAAAAATCCAAAGCCGTACGCTCAAAAACCGTTGCCAGTTGTCAGTTTGAAATGTAAACAAGTAAATTACACGTGAAATTTATCAGTGTAAAAATGGACAAAATTATTGAGAGTGTTAAAAAACTGAATGGTTCTAGAAAACCGAGTCCCGACTTGAGTCGCAGTCAGTATTCTCTGGTCTCGACTGGGGACCTCACTGCCGGCGCTGTGGAACTATGGATGGGCCTTCCAGAGGAGGTCAAATATGACCCCGTTTTGGCCCCATTCCGGCAGTACTATGAGAAGGAGCATGGTGAGTCTTTTTTATATTTTTCTAAAAGAAATAACAAAAAATCGACCAAAGTGACTGTATTGCAGCCACAATTGCAGCTAATGGTAAGGTCAGATAAATGTTTGAAATAATTATGCCGACCCATTCGAAAGAGGGTTACATATTCCGATGGTGAGTGTTATAGTCTATTTTACTTTTGTGTAATGTTTTTAAAAGGGATGTTGGATATTGATATTTTAGATTTTACAAATTTAAAACCTAATGAAAAGTATATATTGGTAAATATACACTAAATTATATAAATAAATAAATACCCCCAACAGTCACATACATAGTCCTGACCCTACTAAGATCGAGTCGTGTGTCGTGTATCAGAAACTACGAGAGACTTTTCGCTCTCACAAACACCCAGACCCGAAACAAATATTAATGGATCACACAAATATTAGTTTCGATGCGGGGATCGAACCCGCGGCCTCTCGTTTCAAAGCCAGCTTAACCAACTGCGTGACAAAGTAGTATATTTTCTATCAGTTTGCATCTTTTTTATTGCAATTGGCGAGACGAGCATGCCATTCGCCTGATGGCAAGCGATACGACCGCTCATGGACAGTAGCAAAACCAAACACCATGAATTACGAAGCAATGCATGGCACTCCACTGCGCTCGCCATCCTGAGACATAAGGCTAAGTCTCATGTCCAGTAGTTACTCTGGCTACAATGTCCTTCAAACCGGAACACAACAGTGAATTTTCACGGCTGTTTGACGGGAGAAATAGACATTGCGGTGGTACCTACCCAAGCGACCTCTCACATACCAGAGACCTACCAGTTAGTAACCATCACCACCAACATTTATTCGAAATCCCGTATATTAGAGTAATTTTAACCAAAGCTTCAAATGTTTTATGTATGAATTAAATAATGTATTTGCACATTTAGATCATTTACACATTTAGAATACCAAGTGCCTCAAAGATGACAGGTCTTGCATGTACGTCACGTTTCTGGTTCCTGTGTAGTCTTTTTGTTGTATAAGTCCGGCATACGAGCAAACAGGTCACCTGATTGTAAGTGATCACTGCACATGAACAGCCACAACGCTGGATCATGGATGTGTTGCCGGCCCAATCACGAAAGGAGGGGGAAGGAAAAAGGATTGGATGAGGATGTATTGGGCATCCGCCAATATAATTAAATTAATGATAATTCTTTCGGAGAACACTCAAATATGCAGGGTACCTGACTATGTTTTCCTTTTCCAATCACCACGCACTGTAACGGTGAAGGAAAACGTCGTAAGGAAATCTGCATACCGTAGCAATTTGTAAAAATTTCTATGGTATGTAAAAGTCCGCCAAACCGCACTAGGCCAGCGTGGTGGACTATACGGCCTAACCACTCTCAATCGTCCTCTCGATTGTGGAGTAGGCCCGTGCCCTGCAGTGGGACGTATATTGATACAGAATATCAATAGATGATTACAAGTTCATCGCCTTTACTAACAATAATATTGTTTTAGTATCGTGTTGTTTTACTTTACAATGTTGTTTTACTTTACTATACAAGTTTTTTTAACTAACAAGTGACAATGCTTGGTAAACGGAGCTATCAACTACAAGCTTTCAACAAGAGATGTTCATCTCTCGACACAATGAGGCCTGATTGTATCCGGATATACACAAACCGACACGACACACGTGGCTCACTATGACGGCTCCTTAACCGCTGTGTTCTGTACTGTACCAACCTAGGTATGTCCCATTGCAGGGCACGAGCCTCCTCTGCAATCGAGAGTACGATTGAGAGTGGTTAGTACAGTCCACCACGCAGGCCTAATTCGAGTTGGCAGACTTAACATACCATAGAAATGATTACAAATCGCCATGGTAGGCAGTTATCACGATGTTTTTCTTCACATTCCGAAACAAATACTTGTGGTTCACACAAATATTTGTCTCGGTCCGGGAATCGAACCCGCGGTCTCTCGTTTCACTGCGCCAAGGAGGTTATCAAATAAATATTCACGGAAAAGTCTAGAATCATTCCAGACACGAACGAAACACAGACTTGCATGCGTCTGCATGTTTTTTTCGTTTTCGCCCGACGACCAATGGCCGTGCGTTTATTTTAAACCGGCGCGATCCGGTTCCAACTGGTATAACGTAGCTACATATATGTTATATGCGAAAATAGCCGCTGCGCTTTCAAAGATTCCGTTTGATAGTGACTTTTAAGACTGGTATTTGAAGTACTCAGTGTTAGTTAGTATTTAGTTAGATATTCTTGATCGTTTGCCGTACTCATTGAATCCATCCATCCATCCAGCAGCGAAAGGAAGTCCACTGCTGAACATAGGCCTCTCCCAAAGATATCCACAGTGACCTGTTGGAGGCAGCCTGCATCCAGCGACGTCCCGCGACCTTGAATTGAATAAAGAGAAACAAAACATTGCGTGCAAATCGCGTGATATTTTCAATGGCGTCGTTGAGGATGGAGCTAAGCCGTACTTTTTTTATGTAGATGATTTCATGCATTATGATGATTTCTTGTATTATGTGACTGTTGGGTGTGTTTATATATTAATTATCTGTTCTTTTGGAACAATTTAAGACAATTTAATTTGATTTGTACTAACTCTGTCGCCTGTCATATGTATATGTTTAATTTAAGTCTTTGGCCGATTATTACACAATGGGGTATAAAATGCTGATTATATACAGGGTATATCAAGACTGCAACCGAAAAAGAAGCCAGGTGGTAGTTTTAGTACCTACAGACACGATGCAACTAAAAAAATTGCAGAAAAACGCGACGATTTTTTTTTCTGTAATGATTTAGATATCGTTGTGTGTGGTGGTAAATCCATAGTTTTTGCTAAAATTATAATTTAATAATTTAAAATAAAAGGAATACAAAATATAATAAAATAATTTAAAATAAGTGTACATTATTTTAGGAAAATTTATGTATTTACCACCCAAATAAGATGATAGCAAAATATTACAAAAAAATCGTTGTTTTTTTTTTGCAAACATTTTAGTTGCATTGTGTCTAAAGTTACGGAAACTACTCTAAAGTCTAATTTGTCTTTAACCCGCAACGAAATCAATCATAAAGTTAAATTAATAGGAGTTGGAAATAAATTATTGTCCACTTCCCTCCGTAACAAAGCGATGTATGTGACTGTTGGGTGTATTTATTATTTATAGCTTCTGCCCACAACTCCGTTTGTGTGGTTATCTTTATAAAGAAAATCCCATCCCGTCCTGTCCCGTTATATCCCGCCTTGTCCCGTCTCATACTCACTCAAGATATATAATCTAGTCCCATCCCATCCATTTGAGTACAAAACAGTAACAAATATATCGGAATTTGTCCCTCGTTCCACGGGATCACAAATTTTTTTTTATATAAAAAGTAGCCTAAGTGTTAATCCAGGGTGTCAGCTACCTCCATACCAAATTTCATCGAAATCTATTAAGCCGTTTCTTAGTTCATGGCGCACAACCGCACAGACAAACACAAAAATTCTAAAAATCAATGTTTTGAGTTCTATTACGTTCATATAGTCCCCCATATCAGTTTTTCTCATTTATCTTCCATGTAAAGACATCGATCGGTTATAGATTTATCATATGTAAAATAATAGATTTTATAATTGGTTGCTCAATCAGTCTTCTAATAATAAAGTTTCTTTGTAAATCGTCACTTTTCAAGGTCCTTTACGAGTCACTACGCCTACTTATTGCCATTAAAAGAGAACTAATTAGCACAGACATACAAGTACGCATAGATTAACATATTAATGCAAACACTTAGAGTAATTATAATATAAAGGGCGCTGGTACTTCAAAAACGTAGATCAAAATGGTTCTACTGCTATATTAGTGACTACCAAGCAGTATTTTTTCAAACTTGGTACAATGTTACCTGGAGTGGCTGGGAATATGTGGTTTAAATTAAATACCATATCTCAATATCCTTTATGTAGGTCGTTGTTCACACGGAGACAAATACCCTTCCAGTTGTCATTTTTATAAAAGATAATATATCTTTTCATGTTTATCTGTGTGATATAAATCTTATTTATCTATGGATTATTTATATCTACATATCTGTTAACTCGTTAATCATAATTAATTTGTATATCGTGCAATGATACTAATAAATCCAAGATTACAAAAAAAATATTCACAGATATTAATACATGCATACATAAACTCACGCATTTTCCTAGAATGGGTAGGCAGAGGCGCCAGGACTCCCATATTTCGCCTTGTATGTTGTCCCACGATGTGATAGGGGGCGAACCTATCGCCATAACGGGCGCAAGTTCCTGACTCCGGGCTGATAATGAATTGAAAACTCCGTCACCCCTTTGCCCGTCCCGGGATTCGAACCTGACACTTTAGCTTTGCTATCGTACTGTAGTACAACTACGCCACCGACGCAGTCATAAAACCACAGATTAAGAATTGATAAAAATTTGTATAATCTTCAATGAATGAAAAATAAAATTTCAAAAAATTTCTTATGATGGAAATATAGGTAGTCCACCGGGAAGCGACCCTGTACACAATAGTTGAAAACCCATCGTGAAACGAATATTTCGAGTTTCGAAATCTGTATTTATACGTCCCACTGCAGGGCACGAGCCTCCTCTACAATCGAGAGTACGGTTGAGAGGTGTTAGTACACTCCACCACGCTGGCCTAGTGCTGGTTGGCGGATTACACAATTAAAATTAGTACCATATTTCGACAGCCTCCGTGGCGCAGTTGGTTAGACGGCGGCTGTGAAACGAGCCGCGGGTTCGATCCCCGCACCGAGACAAATATTTGTGAGGCCCACAAGTATTCTCGGGTCTTTGGGTGTTTGTGTGACCGAAAAGTCCCTCGTAGTGTCTGATTCGACACAAGACTTAATTGATCTTAATGTGGGGTCAGGACTATGCACGTGAATGTTGGGTGTATTTATTTATTTATTTTCCCATACGTTTTAGGTATATCAATGCCCAATTTGGCTCCAAATTGAGATTGGCCAATTTGAAACACTTATTTGCTCTAATGATGGGTTATTTTCTACCGCAATAATAATAATATATTTATAATGATATCCATTAGTCTGGTTTAAGTTCAATGTCAATAACAGCAACTAGCAAAATTACATAAAATTACCATTGGATCACGCCAAAAAAAAGTTAAAAAAAATACCCACGCGTTTTTATAGCATAGGTCCGGCAAACGAGCAAGCAGGTCGACTGATGGTAAGTGATCACTGCACATGAACATCCACAACGCTGGATCATGGATGTTTTGCCGGCCCAATTGGGAAGGGAGCGGGAAGGAAAAAGGATGGGGAGGTGAAAGGGGTTTTGGGCATACGACAGTCCTCACTCATCAAACAAATCGTGACAGCAAAGCTGTCGCTTCACGTCGATCTCCTGTGAGACAGTGGTACTGCCCCGGACGAGCCTGCACATTCATGCTGAGTCATGGCTGACAAGAGCGTGGTTCTATCACTTTTAAAACTGTGTAAAGTGTATCGCGTTTCGGGTTCAGTGTATGTATACAAGGTGATATTGTCATCATAAGGTTTTTCACGAGTATTCACTGCGTTGGTGAAACAGGGTATACTGATTCTTCGTTCTGGGCTACTTCACTTCACTCAGCGATATTAAACAGAATGTAAACATATTGTATTAAAAATATGTCACTTGCAAATTATGACAAATTACCAATGAACTGCTCTGATTTGGACCAACTTGTAATTTTTGTAATAATCACGATATTGTAAACTGGTTTTGAAAAGAGCAACACCAGAGTTTCTTACCCGTTCTTCTCTAGTGAAAACCGCTTTCCGAACCGGGTGGGAGAAAAAAAAATGACTGAATCTAAATAATGTTGAACATTTTAATGGATTCAATAAATTATTTTCATTTTCATATGGTATTTAATTTAAGCCCAGCAGTGGGACGTATATCATAAATACACCCAACAGTCACGTACAAAGTTCTGACCCCATACTAAGATCGAGTCTTGTGTTGTGTATCAGAAACTACGAGAGACTTTTCGCTCCCTCAAACACCCAGCCGTAAAAATACCTGTGGTTCACACAAATATTTGTCTCGGTGCGGGAATCAAACCAGGCTTTTCGTTTCTCCTTTATCGTAACCAACTACGCCACGAGGCTGTCGAAAAATATATGCTCACACTATTAACAAAATTGTTATCTTTCAGGAAACTTCGAGAACATATCCTTAAGTTCCAAGAATTCTATTCCTAAAGTGAAGAGGCTACCATTGGTGAACTCAGCGCCACATTTAAACAACAATGTTCATGTGGTCAGAAATGACATATCGGCGAAGTACTCGTCTGACGATGATAAAAAACAGGAGAAAATGTAAGTACAAAGATACAAACATCACACCTTTTTCCCAGACGAGGTAGGTAGAGGTGCAATCCACGTTTGAAATCCGCCATGAAACCCACGTTTCGCCTTGTGTGTTCCGTCCCGTGATGTGATAGGGGGGGATATCCCCATCAATCAATCCATCAGCCAAAGGAAGTCCACTGCTGAACATAGGCCTCTCCCAATGATTTCCACAGTGACCTGTTGGAGGCAGCATGCATCCAGCGACGTCCCGCGACCTTCACCAGGTCGTCTGACCATATTGTGATCAAATATATACCATATACCTTCACCATATTATCCCCATATTGGGCACAAATTCACATCACTAGAAAATTGTCATGCCGATCTGGATATAGTAATCAAGCTCTACCACTGTTTGGCTCAAGTCTTAGGAGATCGATAAATCTGTTGTTTCTAATGCCCACGACACTAAATATGTATCTTTGTGTATTTTTAATTCTGGTTATTTTGATTGCAGATTGGAAGCAGAAGGAAATGAACCGAGGAAGAAAACCAAGGTTTGTAACTGCGTTATTTATTTGTTTAAAAAAACTTAGTTTCTTTGGGGAAGAATATGATTATACAATCACTATACCCTATGGTCCTGCAGATGTTCATGGGCGGCGGTGATCACTTACCATCAGGTGAACCGTATGCTCGTTTACCCCCTATAGTATAAATAAACCTGCACCACAAGAATAAGACATAAATGTTACATGAGCCGCCGAAAACAGTTATTTTCCTCCACGACTGCCGTCCATAAATTATCTTTTGTAAATTTTTATACTTCAAACTGCGTTTTCTCCCAATAGATGGCGCTTACATTATAATAAACAAGTTCCGTATTCTCTCAACAGATGGCGCTGGCTCGGTACTACGTGAAGATGGGCCTACTGGTGTCCTGCTGGGGTTTCTTCACCGTGGTCTTCATGATGTACAATGAAAAGGAGGATGTGGTCAGAAACACGCCTCTCATGCCGGGGGAAATTAAAAGTAAGGCAATTTTACGAGTATATACAAAAAATCTGGAGGGTAGTTGTAACATGTAAACATTTTTATAGTATGATTATAATTTGTGTATGAGTTGCCCAGAATTGAAATTTGTGCCTTAAATAAGCTATGATTAACTAAGAATACACACGTTATTTTGTCAAGTGTTTTGTTGTGGCTTAGGCTATTACAATCACAGGTGTGGCTCTGTCCTAACCCGATTGTGGTTATAGCCCGCTTAGGAAAAAGACGTGTATTTATTTGAAAGCTTCTGATGTGCATTTGATTAGACGCCGGACGTACTCGTAATATGAGAGGCCACTTGCTTATGAGGCTTATGGGAGTCTTTTTGCGAGGTTATTCACCTCTTTAGTTCATTGTTTTTGTCACCCGCTTTATTACGGAGGGAAGTGGACAATAATTTATTTCCAACTCCTATTAATTTAACTTTGTTTGATTTCGTTGTGGGTTAAATACAAGTTAGACATTCCCGGAGGCGCGCTGAGCAGATGCTCGGTGTCATTACAATGCGTGCTGTTGATCCTGACTTACAAGAGTTGCAGTGGGTGTGAGACCAGTCTCCATGAGAGGCCACTAAGATTCCCTCACCGATACAAATGTTGGTACCATCCACAAATATTTGTTCCGGGTCTACGTGTTCGAACACCAAAAGTCTCTTGTACTTGCTAATACCCACGACACAAGACTAAAGCCCCATTTACACGGGGAGAGTTTCTCGCCTCAAAGATACGATTATCGTAAGGATATAAAAAACGTTGCACCGTGTAAACAATGTCAGAACACGGTAATCTATGGCGGTTATGTCATGCGATAATCGCATACGATTCTCGCCGCGAGAAACTCTCCCCGTGTAAATGGCGCTTGAATCTTATTATGGGTTAAGGACTATGTATATGACAGTTGGGTGTTTTTGTTTCTCAGGCTACGAGCTCTCAGATCAAGGGAGGTCTTTATCGATGAAGTTGACGCTATCTGGGCCGTTCTTATCGGAGCAAGGCGAGGGCGGGCACAACTCATCAGTCATCAGTTCAAGCCAGCTTGAAGTGTGGTTGGAAACGTGGAGTGACGATACTGATGGAATGAATAAATCACAGGTACATAAATTTACATACATAAATGATAAACATCACTCCGTTTTCCCAGAAGGGGTAGGCAAAGGTGCATCCAGGACAGGCGCGTTTCGCCTTATGTTCCGTCCCACGATGTGATAGGGGGCGAGCCTATCGCCATATTGGGCACAAATCCTTGACTTCCAGCTGCTATTTAATATAAAAATCCAATATCACCCTGCTCGACTCGGGATTCAAACCCGAGAGCTCAGCTTTGTAATCATTCCGTAGTACAACTACGCTATCGAGGCAGTTGAATAAAGAATTTAAAGACTATGTTATAGCTGTTGATAATTGCTGTCTAGATAGAATATCTTCTAGTAATTGGATTTTGTTATAAGTTATTACACATAGCGTGAAGAACTGGATGAAACTTAAGGGCCGGCAAAACATCTTAAAACCAAGCGTTGTGGATATTCATGGGCGGCAGTGATCACTTGCCATCAGGCGACCTTCTTGCTTGTTTGCCGGACCTATGAAATTAAAAAAATATATATATTAGATTTATTATCAGTATTGATCCTATGATAACGATAAAGAATTGCTCATTAATTTCAGCTTAGTATTAATTCCGTTTGACGTTACTATGCATATAATATTATAGCGACCAAGCTCGGCTACCACCGAATGCGGATGCTTTTTGACGGGAAGCTTTCAAAAGGAATAAATTATCCCCTTCTTTGCAACATTTTTCATTGCTGCTCCTCTCCTATCGATCATAGTGTGATGTTACATGGCCTATAGCTTTCCTTGGTTAATGGACTAGCCAACACCAAATGAAATTTACAAATCGATCGAGTAGTTTCTGAGATTAACGCGTCCAAACAAAGTCTTTAGCTTTATATATTAGTATAGATAGATTATCAAGTCTTTAAGCAGTTAGTATTTAATTTTCCAGAGGTCAACTCCATGGAAGATTCTTCTGGACGAAGAGAACCTGGACTTCTCCGAAGGCGAGTCTCGTTCGAGCAAGCTTCACATATCTTCTGACAGAAACTCTTCATTCGTTATCAAAATGAGGTCTACTGCTAACCAAACCATAGCCTTCACGATGAGCTACAAGCTGAATCCGCTAGATAGCAGCACTGGGCTGATTTACTCAACAATATTACTGTGTGGACTCTACGTACTAATTATATTTGAGGTGAGTCTTTTAATGTATTGATTAAAATGCAAAGTCAAGGAAACATTACTCAACAGAACCACGCGTGCTGGCTTGCGAAGCCACAGCTTGATGGTCCAAACCATCTCGGCGCGAACTAAAAAGTTCGCAAATTCTTTTTTGTGCCGCACTGTGAAGCTGTGGAATTGTTTGCCGTCACACGTGTTCTCTCCTTCCTATAATCCTGGGTCCTTCCGCCGTAGTGTGAAGAAGCATCTCAGCAGGCCGGCATAATTGTGTCGAATGGCATGGGACCGCCGTCTGATGCCATTCGATACTCTGTCTGGACGGCATTTGCGCTTACCACCAGGTGCAGTGCAGTCATTATGGCGTGCCAGAGTAAATAAAAAAAAAGGGTATTTAAAAAAAAACAAAATATTTATAAGACTAGTTTTATTTTAATTCAATGAGAAACTTTCGCGTGCTCATAAGACACTGTTATAACATTTTGACAGCCTCCGTGGCGCAGTTGGTTAGACGCCGGCTGTGAAACGAGAGACCGCGGGTTCGATCCCTGCACAGAAACAAATATTTGTGATAACCACAGGTATTTGTTTCGGGTCTGGGTGTTTGTGAGACCGAAAATTCTCTCGTAGCTTCTGATACCCACGACACAAGACTTAATTGATCTTAATGTGGGGTCAGGACTATGTATGTGGCTGTTGGGTGTATTTTACACGCGACAGACTGGAATGGCAATTTTCTAGCGATGTAGTATGACGATATGACGTAGGTTATATCGACATTTTTTTGCCAGCAACGACATAAGAGTCAAAATAATTAAGTCAACTTTCATAATAAGTAATATGATAAAATATACCTAAGTAATATAACACTGGTCAACACAAGTCTTGTTTCCTTTAATTTTTTTTCTGTTATTGGGTATTTCTATGGCCCTGAGTATGAAAAAAATACTGGAAGATTGCTAACAGCTTCAGTTTTTGAAATATAGAGTTTAATTATTTTGATAAAAAAGTACAGAAAATTAATAAATGATGTTAACAAAATTTCTATTGAACACTATCAAATGATCTTTTATACGATTTTCTTGAATGAACGACTTTAGGTAGATCACGTTGCAAACTCCAGCAGTAGTCTGCCATCATATGTGAGTCCCACCGCCCCTGATACCGCTCTTCCATTGTTTGAAGATCCTGATGGAATCTTTCACCCTGCTCCTCACTAAAATCACCTAGATTTTGTGGAAATCGGTCTAAATGTGAGTGCAGGAAGTGGATTTTTATGCTCATGTTGCACCCTAACTCTTGCAAGTTCGATAGCATGGACTCAACAAGCTCGACGTGGCCGTCAGATTTCTTTTTGCCTAGAAATTATTCATAACCAAAATGAATGACTTCCAAGCTTTGGATTCGACTTCAGTCATTGATTTGACACATTTCTGGCATTCAATATGAGGAACCCATGGCTTGTCCTGACCACACAATTTTATTTTAAAGTATTGATGATACGCAGTTTTTACAAAGTCCGATATAGGTTTTCGATATTTTGCCAATACATATTCACCACAAATGTAGCAAAAAGAATCAGGATTAAGTACACAACACCTTCTTGACGAAGCCATATCGAAAACAACAACAAAATATATTTCAATGTCCAATAAAAAACGCAACTATAAGTAAAAATAGTGATGGAGGGTAGTTAGCTGTAACTCAAAAACAAAAGCTGTGAGAGAAAAATTGTTACCATATTTAAGAAATACGAGTTAGTTTGAGATAGAAACAAAAAAAAAATAAAGGAAACAAACGATTTTATTTTTTTTGTTGACCAGTGTAATAACCTAAGTAATAAAATATAAGTGCGTGGTGGCCTGTTGGTAACGGACCAGACTCGGCTGTACATGTTCACGGTGGTCGAGGGTTCAAATCCCAGGGCACACCTCTGAATTTTCGGAGTTATGTGTGTATTGATAGTCAATCACCACGCACTTTAACGGTGTAGGAAAACATCGTGAGGAAACCTGCATACCGTAGTGATTTTAAAGAATTTCTACGGTATGTAAGTCCGCCAACCTGCACTAGGCCAGCGTGGTGGACTATATGGCCTAACCACTCTCAATCGATTCTCTCGATTGTAGAGTAGGCCCGTGCCCAGCAGTGGGACGTATATGGGCTGATAAAAAAAATAGTTTAATAATAAGTAATATGATAAAATATACCTGCAATTTGTAACTGATGGAGGTCTGCACATGGAAGACATATGAGAAAAACTATTATGAAGGACTGTATGAACGTAACAAAACTGTAACAATGAGACTTAATTATTGGATTTTTCTTTTAGCTTTAAAACTCGCCAGGGCTTCAGCAGTTTTCCTCATCATTATCATCATCCATCAGCCAAAGGAAGTCCACTGCTGAACATAGGCCTCTCCTAATGATTTCCACAGTGACCTGTTGGAGGCAGCCTGCATCCAGCGACGTCCCGCGACCTTTACCAGGTCGTCTGACCACCTTTTCCTCACCATAGCAAAACTGTGTTTCTCATTAGTTTTGTGAAACGGTACCACTCTAGTCGAGCCTGGCCAATGCTATACCTTTACCATCCTACAGACTCCATCTACCACTTTAGTTTATTTGCTAATTTACCTGCCTCGACTGCCTCGGTGCGGTGGTATTACGGTATGATTGCAAAGCTGAGGTCTCGGGTTCGAATCCCGGGTCGGGCAAAGTGATATTGGATTTTTCTATGCATTATCAGTCGAGAGTCAGGAATTTGTGCCCGATATGGCGATAGGCTCGCCCCCTATCATATCGTGGGATGGAATATACAAGGCGAAACGTGGGTGTTCTGGTAGCACCTCTGCCTACTCCTTCAGGGAAAAAGGCGTGTGCTTATGTTTATGTATGTTATGCTAATTGACCTATTTCAGATAATAAACAGAACAATGGCGTCACTTCTCCTCTCCACCACATCGTTAGCAGTTCTGGCGATAGCTGGCGAAAGACCTTCGCTGTCGGAAGTAATATCTTGGCTTGACATGGAGACTCTGCTGCTGCTCTTCAGCATGATGCTGCTGGTAGCCATCATGGCGGAGACTGGGATGTTTGACTTCCTAGCTGTGTTTACTTTTGAGGTCAGTACATAATATAGTCTTGTATATAGTGTGTGTGGTGCAGCCCACATACGACCCACTGCAGGGCACGGGCCTCCTCTACAATCGAGAGTACGATTGAGAGCGGTTAGGCCATATAGTCCACCACGCTGGCCTAGTACTGGTTAGCGGACTTTCACATACCATAGAAATTTATACAAATCGCTATGGTATGCAGGTTTCCTCACGATGTTTTCCTTCACCGTTATAGTGCGTGGTGATTGACTATCAATACACACATGACTCCGAAAAGTCAGAGGTGTGCCCTGGGATTTGAACCCGCGACCACCGTAATCATGTAGGCAGCCGCGTCTGGTCCGTTACCAACAGGCCACCACGCAAGTGCGTGAAATTATATATAAGTATATATAGTGTGTATTGATAGTTAATCACCACGCACTGTAAAGGTGAAGGAAAATATCGTGAGGAAACCTGCACACCATAGCGATTTGTATAAATTTCTATGGTATGTAAAGTACGCTAACCAGTACTAGGCCAGCGTGGTGGACTTTATTTTAAATTTTCTTTATTTGGGAAATAACGTTATTACAAAAAATATATGCTAATAATTTAAAGCTTAATTAATTAATCCAAAGTAATAACTACGACATTTTAAACGTGTTAAGAATAAAGTAAACATTACTCTGTCTGAGACATGATACAAAGTATGGTACTTCAAGCTACACACAAAAAAAATCATAAGGAAAAAGTAAATACATATTGCTTAAGAATGTTTAGCCTACATCAACAACAATCTGTTTCAATGTCTTTATAATTTGATTTTTATAATTTGGTTTTGACACGGCGAAGACTACGCTTGTAAAATACTATGTAGCCTAATCCCTCTCAATCGTACTCCCGATTGTAGACAAGGATCATGCCCTGCAGTGGGAAGTACTCGTATATGAATTGATACAGTAATTGTAAATGATGTGGATTTGAAATCGTAGCCAAACACTTCCCTGCGTAGTTATGAACCAACAGAATGTCATAGTCAAAGTAAATATTAACAATAGTCGACACAGACGGCTAAACTAACATTGACACAAGGTTTTAGATAATGTGTTTAGAAAAACATCGAAATTCGGACAAGGTGACGCGGAAGATTTTGTATCTTTTGTTATGTTTTTTCCTTCATAACAATGATGACAAATTGTGTTGATGTATCATGTAGATAAGCAAGAAGTTGTTATTATTATTTTTGATGCAATGAATGGCGAGACGAGCATGCCATTCGACTGATGGTAAGCGATACGACCGCTCATGGACAGTAGCAAAACCAAACACCATGAATTACAAAGCAATGTTTAGCATTCCACTGCGCTCGCCATCCTGACACATAAGATGTTAAGTCTCATTATGTCTAGTAGTTGTCTCAGGGTATGTAGGGTCAGGTCTTCGTGTGTGACTGTATATTTATTTAATCTTTACTGGTGGTAGGTCTAGGTGGTACTTATGCCGTTGGTTTAGTATAGATTTTATCTGTTTCCAGGTCACACGAGGGAAGATCTGGCCTCTCATCAGCTTGCTATGTATCATCACCGCAGTTTTATCGACGTTTCTGGATAACGTCACAACTGTTTTACTCATGACCCCTGTTACTATAAGGTATTTGGTTTTTCTATTTTAGTTTAGTTATAAAGGCAAGGTGATCGAATCAGAAATGAGGAGATCCGTAGGAGAACTAAAGTAACCGACATAGCCCAGCGGATTAGACAAGTTGAAGTGGCAATGGGCGGGGCACATAGCACGGAGAACTGATGGCCGATGGGGCCAAAAAGTTCTCGAATGGAGGCCACGAAGCGGAAAGCGCAGCGTGGGACGTCCACCCATTAGGTGATCAGACGACCTGGTAAAGGTCGTGGGACGTCGCTGGATGCAGGCTGCCTTCAACAGGTCACTGTGGAAATCATTAGGAGAGGCCTATGTTCAGCAGTGGACTTCCTTTGGCTGATGGATGGATGGATAAAGGCAATGTTCTGTCTGTTCATTTGAGAACGGTTAGGCCTCAGTTGCCTATGCTAATTTAATGAAAATAACTTTACATACATACATAACCACACGCCTTTTCCCCAGAAGGGGTAGGCAGAGGTGCTACTAGAACACCCACGTTTCACCTTGTATATTCCGTCCCACGATGTGATAGGGGGCGAGCCTATCGCCATATCGGGCACAAATTCCTGACTCCGGGCTAATAATGAATAGAAAAATCCAATATCACTTTGCCCGACCCGGGATTGGAACCCGAGACCTCAGCTTTGCAATCATACCGTAGCACCACTACGCCACCGAGGCAGTCTGAAAATAACTTTACGTAACTTTGAAAACCTGTAGAAGCGTCCCAGTTACTTTGGTTTCTTTACAATAGGCTCACGACTAGTTCTACTTCATTTTATTGTATGGTGCTGTAGTCACTACACCATACAACCACCATGCAATATGGACTAAGACTGCAGTCCAGATGTTTTTTTTTTACACTGGCATGGCATAATGACTGCACTGCACCTGATGGTAAGCGCAAATGCCGTCCAGACAGAGTATCGAATGGCATCAGACGGCGGTCCCATGCCATTCGATACAATTATGCCGGCCTGCTGTGATGCTTCTTCACGCTACGGCTGAAGGACCCAGGATTATAGGAAGGAGGGAACACGTATGACGGCAAGCAATTCCACAGCTTCACAGTGCGGCACAAAAAATAATTTGCGAACTTTTTGGTTCGCGCCGAGATGGTTTGCACCATTGGACCGATGGTCATCTCTCGCCAGTCGATCGATACAATTATATATACAAACATACATGTTAATGTGTATAATGTATATGATGCAATTCTGATAAATTGTATACGAATCCACAAATCAAATAAATGTGTTGCTCTGAAAACCAAAGATTTTATTTTAACATATGGTTACATAGATTATTGTATGACAAAATATTACAAATCATATTGTTATTTCAATTATAAACTATACCTGAAAACCAAAGAAACGACATTTAAAGTAATATAATTAATTTGTCGATTCCTTTCTCTAATTATTTATTTGACACTCGTATTTGACTGCTTCCATATTTAAAATTATTTATTAATGTTGCTAAAATTGCGATGTGACGTCCATGTACTCACATAACGCCATCTCTTTAATACTTAAAGAAATCTATTCCTGTTTTATCAATAATAAACAAGGAATTAAAGAAATGTTATTTCTTTACATCTCCCCTACGGCGAAGAAAATTTTCCCAAAATTTTCGCCAAACAACCAGCAATATGTCGGATGTAAAATGCTCTATTATAAAGATACAGGAATAAGTTTAGTAATGTGAAAGAGATTTGACTCCAGTTTTCTATGACCTGTATTAATTTTATATATTGAATTCGAAATTTTTTCTTCAATTCTATAAGGGCCAATTCTCAATTCATCCAATTTTCTTCTATTTAACTTATGTCCATTTTCTACATATACCATATCTCCTACATTGAAATTATGATGTTTTCTATTTTTGTCAGTAAGTATTTTATTACAATTATGTGACTTTATTGAATTTTCCAATGCTGTTTTCCGGTCTTTAATCCAGTTATCTATTATTTTTTCCTGTTTTAACTCATTAGGTATCAATGAAACATCCGTGCCATTTAGCAAATATCTAGGCGCAAAGCCAGTGACAGTATGATCCGTATCATTGTATTTATCTACACAGTCACGGGCAATTGTTGTCCATGCTTTTTTCCTTCCATCTTCATTTATTTTACATCTTATCTTATTTACAAGGGTTTGATTTAATCTTTCATTTAAACCATTCGAAAATGGTGAATTTACTGCTGTGAATACTAGTAGTATAGCCTTTTCATTTAAGAAAGTTTTGAATTCTTTCGAATTTATTCCAGGATACTGGTCTGTGAGTATCATACCAATTTCATTACAGTCAGTTACACTATTGATTAATTTTATGAAATCTTTAGCATTCTGTGTACTTGATGTTACTATGTATGCATATCGAGTAAAATGATCCACAAGTAGGTGTAAATATCTTTTAGTTGACCTTGAACCTCCGAAACCACCAATTGTATCTATAGAGACAATTTCTAAAGGTTTTGTGGCGGGACCTAAATGTGACATTAAACCATACTTGAATTGTCCTCTTGTTTTATTTTTTATACATATCTCACAGTTTCTACAAAAAATATTTATATTCCTTGTCAATTTTTTTGCTGTATATATTTTACCAATCTTTTTTTGCATTTGCTTTACACCTATATGGCACATATTCTCATGTATTTGTTTTATAAGTTTCAAACTATATTCTTCTGATAATATAATCTTTTCTTGTTTTTTTAGCTTTTTATAATATACATTGTGTTTATATATTAATTTATTCTTATAATTTTGTATTTCTTCATTTTTCTCTTGATCTGTGATAATATCCTTTAATTTTATAAAATTTACTATTTTTAACTGTTCGTCAATATCTTTATTTGCTTCCAGTACTGGATTTCTGCTTAAACAATCAGCCTCCAAATTTGTTTTCCCTGGAGCATATTTAATTGTAAAATTATATTGTGATATGTAAAACATTAATTCTCCTAGTTCTTCATCTGTTCTTGATTTAATATTCATATTTTCTAATGGCTTATGATCAGAAAATACTGTAAATGTTTTGCCTATAAGCCAGTATTGCCAATATCGTATAGCCTCTTTAATAGCTAAGCATTCTAAATATATTGCTTTTTTTTTCTTTTGGTATTCATTAAGTTTTTTCGAAAAATAAGCGACTGGCTTTTCTTTTCCGTTTGGTTGTACTTGTTTCAATATTGCACCAATACCTTCTAAAGAGGCATCGGTGTAAATATGTATAGGCAAATATTGATCGAATATTTCTAAGATAGGTTGTTTGCACAATAATTTTTTTATCTCCTCAAAAGATTTTTGACAATCTTCAGACCATACAAATTTTTTATCTTTTCGTAGTAAATTATGGAGAGGTTCTAAAATTATTGCACTTTTTGGTATATATTCGTGATAGAAATTGACTTTCCCTAAGAATTGTCTGATATTTTTTTGATTTTTAGGCGTCGGAAAGTCTTGGATTGAAATTAAATTGTCTCTCAAAGGCCGAACTGTATTATTCTGAATAATATGTCCAAGATATTTCACCGATTCTGAAGCAAATATACATTTTGTGAATTTAAGTCTGAAACCTTCTTTCTTTATTGCTTCCAACAATCGTGTTAAATGATAAATGTGTTCGGAATAGGATTTCGAGAAAACTAAGATGTCGTCTATATAATTAACTGCAAAATCTATTAGTTTATATTTTCTCAGTATGTTGCTTAATATTCTCTGAAATATCGCTGGAGATGTCTTTAAACCAAAAGGTAAACAGGTCCATTGAAAATGTCCGCTTTGTGTTACAAAAGCAGTTTTTCGTCTATCTTCAATCCTTAATGGAATAGACCAGAAAGCAGAGTTTATGTCTAATGTAGAGAAATACTTACAGTTTCTTGTTTTAACAACCAAATCTTCAATCAATGGAAATGGTTGAGCCTGTGGTACTACTATTTTATTTAAATCTCTGAAATCAATACATAGTCTGGTTTTTTTATTGTCTTCTTTCTTAAAAGCCAAGGTTACTGGTGCTGCAAATGGGCTGTATGATTCTTCTATAAGTTTTCTTTCTAATAATTTTCCAATTTGTTCTTCTATTTCTTTTCTGTCTTCTATGGAACATCTATAGGGTCTCTTACAACAGTATTTGTCTATCATTAAATCTATGTGCGCTTCATACTCTTTTACCGTTCCAATATCATATTTATCCTTCGCAAAACATGATTTATATTTGTCTATCAGATTATTTATTTCAAATTTTTGTTGGTCATTTAAGTGATTCAAATTAATTTTAAATTCGGTTTTCTTTATATTTTCATTGAAGTTTACAGAATATACCTTACTTTTATTTTCGTCCTCTCCAATACCATTTTTACCGTGCATTGTCTCTGTTATTTGAGAAATCTCCAAATTTTCATTTTGAACCAACTTAAACTCTTTTATCATATCCAGTCCAATTAAAAAATCATATTTGAATTCCGTTGCATCCACAATATAAACATCAATTTTCCTTTCTATTTCTAAGATCTTAATTCTTAATGTAGTCAAACCTTTAGTTTTTTTAACACCATTAATTGTTATTAAATTTGCATTATTATAATATTTTTTTTCTTCTTTCCTTAATCTTAGTAAATTTGAATTGACTAGAGAAACATTAGATCCTGAGTCATATATACCAAATATCTCTAGTTTTTCATTTAATGTTAGTTTGACTTTAATTAATGGCGTTATTATTCGTTTTTTGGATTGTGGTCATTTAATTCAACGTCTATAACAGTATTATTCACATTCCTACTGTGATATTTCTTGTTCTCATATTCATTAGTATACTTAAACCAGCATTTCTCCTCTGGGTGGAAGCGAACTCCTTTGTTTAATTTCTCACAAATTTTGCAAGATGTGAATTTTCCTATATTTGGTCTATTATCACAAATGTTTCTTTCTATTTTATTATAATTCTTCTTGTTGAAACTATGCTCTTGTTTTCCAATCTCATTAAATAGGCTTGCGGTTGAAGTAACTCCTTTATCAATCTTGTCCATTACATAGTCTGGTAAACCCATTACAATAAGGTTAATCATAGTCTGTATATCAATTTGTTTATTTATTTCTAACAACATCCTCTCCTTTTTTGTGGCATATTCTAATAATGAACCTGTTTTAAACTTAAATGTGAAGGCGTATTTTATTTGAGACCATCCTTTATTTCCATATGTCTCAGACAAACTATTTTTCCATAATGCCCATTCAGAGTCGATTGTAAATTTTATTAACATGCTAGTATACCAGTCCAAGCATTGCTTTTCAAGTAAATATTTTAAAGTCTCAATCTTTTCAGCATCCTGATGAATTTCAAATCTTTCACATTCATTTTCGAATTCTTGAATCCATTGATCCACATTTGACGTTTTGCCAGAAAATTTTTCAAGCAAGAACCTTCCAGCTGTTTTTCCTAAATTTTCATTTCCATTTTCAGAATTATTATTATTAATCAGAAATTTCGTTTCAGTTTTGACTTCTTCTAGGTATTGATCATTGAATTGCACATTCTCCCCTTCGTCCAAATAGATTTTTCTTAATTCATCTGTCAATGGAATCCATAATTTTCGCATTTGATGTCTTTTTTTTAACGAGTTCTTTATTTTTGTAAATATAATTAAATTTGTGATGCCTGTATGTTTATTTGCAGGCTTTAGATCGTCAGGAACATTGTAGATTTGTCCAGCGGGTGTCTCAATTGCAGTAATGCATATTAAATTTGTCTTTTTATCACTTGTCGCTAATAATTCAAATGTGAATCTCAATTTCTCCATTTTCATTAATATTTACAGAAAATGTCGTTTTATGATGCAATTCTGATAAATTGTATACGAATCCACAAATCAAATAAATGTGTTGCTCTGAAAACCAAAGATTTTATTTTAACATATGGTTAGATAGATTATTGTATGACAAAATATTACAAATCATATTGTTATTTCAATTATAAACTATACCTGAAAACCAAAGAAACGACATTTAAAGTAATATAATTAATTTGTCGATTCCTTTCTCTAATTATTTATTTGACACTCGTATTTGACTGCTTCCATATTTAAAATTATTTATTAATGTTGCTAAAATTGCGATGTGACGTCCATGTACTCACATAACGCCATCTCTTTAATACTTAAAGAAATCTATTCCTGTTTTATCAATAATAAACAAGGAATTAAAGAAATGTTATTTCTTTACATGTAAATAATCTATTTCCACAAAAACAGATTTTTCAACAATTTAAACCATCTTTCCACCATTCCAGCTAAGTTTTGTCACGATTTGTGAAAAGCTGGCAGATGCTGAACGCGTGAAGCCGAAGACAGGCTGAAATGGCGCAATTTGGAGGAGACCTATGTCCAGCAGTGGACAATAAAAGGCTGATGATGTAAAATTATTTGCTACAAGAACTAGATTGCCCTTTCCACTACAAGATACTTCAAAATTACAAACCATCACACACTGACCTGCCTCACCCAACAACACAAGAACTAAATTGCGTATGCCATTACAACATATACTTGAAAATTACCAACACTGACCTGCCTCACCCAACAATATATTGTCCCCAGGCTCTGCAAAGTGATGGGACTTGTGCATTGCTACAAAAACTAGATTGCCCTTTCTACTACAACAGATACTTCAAAATTACAAACCATCACAACCTGACCTGCCTCACCCAACAATACAAGAACTAAATTGCCTATGCCATTACAACAGATACTTCAAAACTACCAACCCTGACCTGCCTCACCCAACAATATATTGTTCTCAGACTCTGCGAAGTGATGGACATGGATCCGATCCCCGTGCTGATGTCCATGGTCCTCTACAGCAACATAGGGGGCACTGCTACTCCCGTAGGAGACCCTCCGAATGTCATCATCGCTTCTAACAAGGACGTGGTGCAGGCTGTAAGTGTTAATAATAATGTTATAAGGATAGATAATATGATTCACAGTTTTTTTTTATTGCGATGAATGACGAGCGTGCCATTCGCATGATTTGTGCGCATGATGGTAAGCGATACGCCCGCTAATGGAAAGTAGCAAAACCAAACACCATGAATTACAAAACAATGTTTGGTAATCCACTGTGCTCGTAGATCACTGCGCTCACCATCCTGAGACGTAAAATATTATGTCCAGTAGTTACGCTGGCTACAATGTCCTTCAAACCGGAACATAACAATGCGTTTAAACTGTTGTTTGGCGGGAGAAATAGAAATTGCGGTGGTACCCAGGCGGCCTCTCACATAAGAGACCTACCAGCAAAAGTTATCTATCTCAGTGTCTAGTATTTAATACCACTCTTCTTCTTTTTCCAGGGCATAAACTTCACCAACTTCACACTGCACATGACTCTGGGCATATTCTTCGTGTGCATACAGACATACTTGCAACTGAGATTCATATATAGAGACACAAAGAAACTTCGCCTTAACGAACCGAGGGAGATTCAAGGTATGTGGACATTTTTGTATTGTATTGTATCAGCCCATATACGTCCCACTGCGGGGCACGAGCCTCCTCTACAATCGAGGGTACGATTGAGAGTGGTTAGGGCATATAGTCCACCACGCTGGCCTAGTGCGGGTTGGCGGACTTTTACATACCATAGAAATTTATACAAATCGCTATGGTATGCAGGTTTCCTCACGATGTTTTCCTTCACCGTTATGTACCGTATGTGGACATTAATTAGACTATCTCGGCCAGGATAGTCCATCTAAGATACTAAACCAGTGGCGATGAGCCTTTTATTGCGCTTAATGATCTACAGGAAAACTTTACAAATTCTCTCTCTCTTTAGCTGCAGGAAGTCTACTGTCTCATGCCCTGTCCAAAGATTTAAAAAAAGAAATTAAAGTGGCCAGCATCTAGCGATTGCTGTTTAACTAAGTCTTCTGTCCCCCTTGACGTGTCAGTTATTTACAAGGACTATATTTTCTCTATCAATCTATACTTGCAGACCTGCGTCATCAAATTTCAATATGGCGGCGTGCGGCCGACTCCCTACCAAGGTTGAGTCGGGACGAGCAAGTAGTAAGAAAGAGATTGGAGAGGAAAGTTTTGAAATTGACGTCACAACTGGACCTCCTGATGAAGGAGAGCAAGAAACGAGCTTGCCCTAAGGACACGTTCAGGACAACGCTCGCAGATATGAAGGAAAAGGTAATTTTAGCTAATTTTATTAGCCACGAAGACATGGTAAAGGTCGCGAGACGTCGCTGGATGCAGGCTGCCTCCAACAGGCCACTGTGGATATCATTGGGAGAGGCCTATATTCAGCAGTGGACTACCTTTGGCTGATGGATTGGATTGGATTATTAGCCACTAGAGACCCAGCCCAGCTTCAGGTCCAGATAATCTATAGCTCAATTCCACATTAAATATTCCTCGAGTTAATTTTCCCTGTTTTGGCAGAATTTTTCAATGATCAGCTCCTATTGGCATGAATGAAGGTATGACATTGCTCGAAATTCCTAATAAACAATTTAAGTCAAAAGAGTTTCTTTATAGCATTGGTCCGACAAACGAGCAAGCAGGTCACCTGATGGTAAGTGACCACTGCCGCCCATGAACATCCACAACGCTTGGATCATGAATGTGTTGCCGGCCCATCAGCTCGGGAGGGGAGCGGGAAGGAAAAAAGATGGCAAGAGGAAAAGGAATTGGGCATCCGACATTCTCACTCATCGAACGAAACGCGATAGCTTAGCTGTCGCTTCACCCCGATCTTCTGTGAGACAGTGGTACCCCGAACGAGCCTGTCCATTCATGCCGTCATGGCAGACAATAGCATGGCTCTACCACTTTTATAAAAAGAACAGTTAAATGCAACTTACTCCAACCCGTTGAACTAGCCATGGACCTTAAAATTATGATGTCATGGTCGTTTTCTTTTTCAGTATAAAATCCATGACAAAGCACTGCTGGTGAAAGCGACTGTTGCCATATTATTCGTCGTAACCGTGTTCTTCCTGCATTCAATACCAGAATTCAGTAAGTTATTTATATATATACATATAATAAATTTGTAACCGATCCATGTCTGTACATGGAAGATAACGGAGGGAAACTGATAGGGGGGGACTATATTTATTTATTTATTTAATACTTTATTGTACACCAAATACATGAAAAGTGGAAAAAAAAAATACAAAAAAAAATGTACAAGTGGCGGTCTTATTGCTCAAAGCAATTTCTACCAGACAACCATGGGATGGATAAGCTAGCAAAAACTAAAGTTGGGGCAGTTCCAGGTGCACAAATATTTTTACATAGAGCTATTAATATATATGAATACACATACATACATACATAAAAAATATACATATATATATATATATACACAATACATACATATGTGCAAAAAAAATATATATTAACGTAATAGAACCCAAAACAATGATTTTTAGAATTTTTTAATCTTTGTTCGTGTGTCGGTTTGTCTGTGCGGTTGTGCGCGATGATCTCAGAAGCGGTTTAACGGATTTCCATGAAGTTTGGTATGGAGGTAGCTGACACCCTGGATCAAGGAGATCATTAACCGATTTTCTATGATATGTGAAGGCCGCCAACCCGCACTAGGCCAGTTTGATTTACGACCTGCAACCCGCTACATGGAACTCTCGATTATAGAGGAGTCTAGTGCTCAGCAGTGGCGGATTATGAGCTCATACAGTAGACTAATTCACTTCCCCACATAGTGCTTTAGAAACCCCACAATAACTCCATTGAGTCTTCTGTCTTATCAGATTTGCGGAACCATAAGGGGACTACATTAAATATAATTTTGATATTTGCTTTTCTGCTAAAGTGCGTGGTGGCCTGTTGGTAACGGACCAGACGCGGCTGCCTACATGTTTACGGTGGTCGCGGGTTCAAATCCCAGGGCACACCTCTGACTTTTCGGAGTCATGTGTGTATTGATAGTCAATCACCACGCACTATAACGGTGAAGGAAAACATCGTGAGGAAACCTGCATACCATAGCGATTTATATACATTTCTATGGTATGTGAAAGTCCGCCAACCCGCACTAGGCCAGCGTGGTGGACTATATGGCCTAACCACTCTCAACCGTACTCTCGATTGTAGAGGAGGCCCGTGCCCTGCAGTGGCACGTATATGGGCTGATATAGTATAGAAGTAGTGCTCGGAGGTTCGCATTCCAAGACAGACTTTAGACTTGTCGAAACCATTGACGTTCCAGGGTAATACCATGACAGCCTCCGTGGCGCGGTTGGTTAAACGCAGACTGTGAAACGTAAGGCTTAAGCCCTCTCAATCGTACTCTCGATTGTATAGGAGACCATTGCCCACCAGTGGGACGTATATGGGCTGATAAAGAATAATACGTACAATGAGGCTACTTCTTTAGTTGGTTTGCAGTACCAAGAGAGAATATTAAATATGGTTTCCCCATAGGCCGTGTATCCCTGGGCTGGACGGCGTTGCTTGGCGCCATCCTGCTGCTGACTCTAGCGGACCGCGAGGACCTGGAGCCGATCCTGCACCGCGTGGAGTGGTCCACGCTGCTGTTCTTCGCAGCGCTGTTTGTGCTCATGGAGGTGAGTCTAGTTTTACCAGACAAAAGATTTCTAGATGTTGTCAGCCATGACTCAGCATGAATGGGCAGGCTTGTCCGGGGTGTACCACTGTCTCACAGGAGGCCGACGTGAAGCGACAGCTTTGCTGTCGCGTTTTTTTCGGTGAGTGAGACTGCCGGGTGCCCAATACCCCTTTCCTCTTCCCATCATTTTTCCTTCCTGCTTTAGGAGGGATCCCAATCTGATGGTCTGGCAACACGTTCAACAACCACGCGTTGCGGATGTTCATGGGCGGCAGTGATCACTTAGACACTTACAATCAGGTGACCTGCTTGCTCGTTGGCCGGACCTATGCCATAAAAAACATGAATTTTAT
This sequence comes from Theretra japonica, assembly GCA_033459515.1. NCBI lineage: Eukaryota > Metazoa > Arthropoda > Insecta > Lepidoptera > Sphingidae > Theretra > Theretra japonica. The sequence goes on from CM065952.1 coordinate 2,143,044, forward strand.
GGTGTACCAGCATTGAGTATTAGCTCTAAATCTAGTTCACAAGTTAAAAATACCATTATTCAATCTTGTAATCTTGTTTAGTCTATTTTGTAATTTCGATCCATAAGAGTCGATTCATCCATGCATAAGACTTACAGTTGACTTTATTGGTGTTGTGAAATTTGGTACAAACTCTAAGCCCTAGTATCTTTGGTAAAAGAGATCATTATCTTAGAAAGCGAGTGAGGTTAGATACCTAATCTATTTTGTAATTTCGTTTCGTAAAATTTGATTTGCCAGAGACTGAATATTTCCTGAAAAAGTGAACGTGAATTTTTCTGCAACAGCATTAATAACCGAACCAAGTAGAAGAAGGGGGTTAGATGAGGTCAGGTGCATAGGATATGGAACTCAAGAATCTGTACGTCACATGTATTTTTAATATTTCTGATTCAATACCCATTTTGTGCATTTTTTCAGGCTCTATCAAAGCTCGGCTTGATAGAATTCATAGGAGGAATTACAGAGTCGATCATCCTTGGAGTTGATGAGAGCGCTCGTCTGGCTGTAGCTTTACTCCTGATGTTGTGGGTAAGAAATATCATTACATTGTAATAGTATAAATCTGAACTTTAACGATGTGGGCCGGGCACATAGCTCGTAGAACAGACCGCTGGGGCCGAAAAATTCTAGAATCGAGGCCACGTACAAGCAAGCGGAGTGTCGGACGCCCACCCACAAGGTGGACGGACAACCTGGTTAGGTCGCAGGATGTCGCTGGTTGCAGGCTTCCAACAGGTCTATGTGGCGATCCATGGAGGAGGCCTATGTTCAGCAGTGGACTTTCTGTAGATGAAGATAGAGAGAGAGAGAGAGTATAAATCAAAGTAATTTTTGATTTTGTACGGCGCATGTTTGATTAGTTAGCGAATACCTTGCCTGAGGAAAAGTCGATTCATACTACTGGTATTGGTTTTACATTAAATTTCCTCCTTCTGTCTAGGTGTCAGGTATTACATCGGCGTTCGTGGACAACATTCCCCTAACAACTATGATGATCAGAGTGGTGACGTCATTGGGGTCCAACCCGAACTTGAATCTACCGATGGCTCCGCTTATATGGGCTTTGTCTTTCGGAGCATGCTTGGGAGGTAAGACTAGATTTGCTTTAATCATGTTTGTAAGATAATATTTTTAAAAAAATTATGATTATTTAAGCTTATTGAGAACTATAATTGACATTATGATGTGTCTTTGAAAAGTAATACTAGTGCTCTAAGATCAACCTGGATCTGTGACCTACAGACGTCACTTTCTAGAAATACACTTCAAGTTATATCATATCTGTCGTATTTAGATAACTTTATCGTTTTCTATCCTCGTATATACTGCATTTACTAACACTAATATAATAAATAAATAAATAAACCCAACAGTCACATACATAGTCCTGACCCCAAACTAAGATCGAGTCTTGTGTCGTGGGTATCAGAAACTACGAGAGGTTTTTCGGGCTCATAAACACCCAGACCCGAAACAAATATCTGTGGTTCACACAAATATTTGTCTTGGTGCAGGAGTCGAACCCGCGGCCTCTCGTTTCACAGCCGGCGTCTAACCAACTGCGCCACGGAGACTGTCTGATAATAAGTTATAAGTCCCTTGAATACCCGAAAGTTTATTTTTAGCTTATGAATTTTTAATTTCCTGGTAGGTTATGCTAACCTTTTTTACAGTGTCTTTTGGCAATATTTTTTCCTCAATATCATATTTATTTTCCAGGTAACGGCACTCTAATAGGTGCCAGTGCGAACGTAGTCTGCGCCGGCGTGGCCGAGCAGCACGGATACAAGTTCACATTCATGCACTTCTTCAAAATCGGCTTCCCCATCATGATTGGGCATCTGATCGTCGCCTCCATCTATCTGCTGATGTGTCACTGCGTTTTTACCTGGCATTAGACCATATTTCCCAATTCTACCCGAAAATTTGTGGTTTGTTCGTGGTTTTATAATGGTACTTGTAATCAAATTTGGGCCCAAATATGTTAAGAAATTGGGCATTCGTCTTTGAAGTGCATGTGTTGTTTTCTGGCTATGATAAAATTTTGTAGTTTAGTATTGTGCAATGAAAAAGTGATTGTTTTGAATAGAGTGAATAATGGCTGAGCCAAATGAAGTGTAAATCAATATGACGTACTTGGGTATGTACTTATAGTTTTGTCCACTACAACGCAGCGTAACATTGCTATGCTATCAAATTAAAATGTACCATGTAAAAATAGTATAATTGTCTCTGGGAGGACAACATTCAGCAAGCGACTACCTTACACAAAGGTGTAAATATCGCCATAGCAACCTTGCAATTCTGTTGCGTTTAGGGATCAGCCTGTGTATTAATTTTTTGAGCAGGATGGCATATTTTTTTCGAATGGCGAGAGATATTTGGAGATAAATAAAAAAAGTAATTAAGCCCACAGATTTATATTTATTATTCGGATTAAAGAAAAAATATGTTTTTTGTTGTTGAAATAAAATGAGTCTGTTACAAAAACATACAGATCGTTTTTGATTGCTTGGCATTCGTGTTTGATTCAGCCAAATTTTGGGGTTAATTTATTCATAATATTTTCTTGGATTTAAGCGAATGTTACACATTAAAATAAAACGAATTCTTACGGATTTTATCGCGAATTTAATTTAAAACTTACATTTTTTAATTTCCCGACGTTTCGATCACTTTACAGTTTTCGATAAAATCCGTAAGAATTTCATTTTGTTTCAATGGTTATTTTTTTCTGTAAAATCCAGTTATTTCTCGCCAGTTATTATTTATACATGGGCTGCACTGCAATTATTATCAGGTGCAGCGCAGCCAAAAAATACTTAAATAGCATAATTTCTGAGTACGAGTTGAGTTATTCCAACCGGTTTTAACTGGTTTGCACCGGTTCTAACCGGTTTCGCTATACAACTGTGATAGAATTCATACTTATCAAATAAGTATTTCGATGTATTATTATTTTTAAGTATATTTTATGCCTTTTTTATGACGTTTACCCGGTGAAGATTAAATAATTTTGTAATTAATTTTAGTTAACTTAATATTGAAGATAAGTTAATACTAAATAATGAAGAGAAAATCATGATTATAATGTAATTTAATAGGGCAATTTTGTATTAGGACATTATATTATCCAGAAATAAAAAAAACAGTGATTAAACATAAGAAAAAATTTAACTTCTGAAATATCTGTCAACGTGCGTAATTTTGAATGGGTTTACAAAAATATTTTGTTGGTGGTTTTTTTTTACGAAGTTGTTGAAAAAAACTGCATGGAATTGAGTCTTTTTTTATTTCTGTGTAAAAAATAATGTCCAAAATCTTTAGAAAATAGTTTTTTTAAGGTAGTTTATGTGTGTTGTCATTTTTTAAATAGTTTTGCTGAGTTGTATATTTATTTCTGTTTGACTTTGTAAATATTGTTTATTATAATTATAAATCGATTTTAAGACATAATTATGTTTTATTTTATAGAGAAACCGAGTTCCTATACCTTGTATCTGTATTTGTAACTGTATCAGCCCTTATACGTCCCACTGCAGGGCACGGGCCTCCTCTACAACCGAAAGTACAATTGAGGATACTATTTCATGTATTTTTACATATTTTTTGAGGTCTATAATATAACTGACTACTTCGGTGGCGTAGTTGTACTAAGGTATGATTACAAAACTGAGGTCTCGGGTTCGAATCCCGGGGCGGGCAAAGTGATATTGGATTTTTCTGTTCATTATCGGCCGAGAGTTAATAATTTGTGCCCAATATGACGATAGGCTCGCCCCCTATCACGTCCTGGAACGAAAAATACAAGGCGAAACGCGAGGGCCTGGTTACTACCAGGAGAACCTCTGCCTACCCCTTCAGGGAAAAACGCGTGAGTTTATGTATAATATAACTATAGACGATGAAAACTTTCAAAACGCATTTGTAATATTCCGTAATATTAAACATTGTTACTTTTCTAACACTATTTAGCACAACTTCTAATTAATTATTCTTAAAAACCTACTTGTGTTAAAGTAGGGCAGTGGACATGCAAAACTGAAAGTGTTTTGAAAGTGGTCCGGAAAATAGTAGAGCCACGCTGTTGTCAGTCATGACTCAGCATGAATGGGCAGGCTCGTCCGGGGCGGTACCATTGTCTCATAGAAAATCGACGTGAAGCGACAGCTCAGCTGTCGCGTTTCAATCGGTGAGTGAGATTGCCGGATGCTTAATACCCTTTTCTCTTCCCATCCTTTTTCCTCTCCGCTCCCCTCCCAATTGGGCCGGCAACACATCCATGATCCAGCGTTGTGGATGTTTATGGGCGGCTGTGATCACTTACCCGTTTGCTCTTTTGCCGGACCTATGCAATAAAAAAAAACATAGTCATGACTCAGCTAACATACATTTTGTGTGAGTAGCTTCTGATTCCGCCAACCCGCACTAGGCCAGCGTGGTGGAATATACGGCCTAACCACTCTCAATCGATTCTTGCGATTGTAGAGTAGGCCCAGCAGTGGGACATATAGCAGCCCATATACGGGCTGATAAAAAAAAAGTTTCTGATTATAAGCTGATACGGAACAATAGATTCAGAGTACACCATACAACTAAGAGACGTAATATTATAGGTTATATCAGCCCATATAAGACCTACTCTTAAGCCCCGTTTACACGGGGAGAGTTTCTCGCATCGAAGATAGGATTATCGCAAGGATATAAAAAGTAGCATCGTGTACAAACATTTTCAGAACACGTTAATCATGGCGGTTATGTCATGCCATAATCGCATACGATTCTCGCCGCCAGAAATTCTCCCCGTGTAAATGGGACTGAAGATTATAGTGTTCTGACAATGTTTATACGATGCAACTTTTTATACCCTTACGATAATCGTATCTTCGAGAAACTCTCCTCGTGTAAATGAAGCTTTTGTATTAAACAATTTTATCGTAAGTAAAATTTATTTCATCATTACTTTTATTCCGTCTTTACAGGCAAAAGGTGAGTCCGCAAATTGGCAGGTTTTCTTCGTTGGATCGGAACCCAGGCAACTTTGGGAACCTCTGGTCTAGAAAAAGGACTCTCCATAGTAATTCATACTATATATTTTTCCGATAGTCGAAATTCCGATAGTCAGAAATGTTTAGTCTCCTTTAAGCCCCATTTACACGGGGAGAGTTTCTCGTGGCGAGAATCGTACGCCAGTATCGCATGACTTAACCGCGATAGATAATTATCGTGTTCTGAAAAATGTTTACACGATGCAACTTTTACATATCCTTTAGTGGCGGTACTTCCATACAAGCCCAAAAGCCCGGCTTGCCCTACTTAATACGCAAATACAAGATAATGAACAGAAACCATTACATTCAATACATTACAGTAATTTATTACGACACATATACCATTTTTGAATTTACCGCGTTCGGTCGCGTCGCTGCGCGGCGCAATTCAATGAAACGCAACTACGAGCGACGGAGCAGCGCCCGCGCCTCGCAACGCTTGTATTAAATTCATTCTATAATTTAACCTCTCGCGTAGCTCCGCGCATTTTATAAAATACGGAACTCTTATTACTCGAATGTCTTTTTCTCTCTCGTGTGATTTTACGAGGCTTTTGGAAACTCATGCTGTCTCGTTCACACTTACGGGTGAAACGCTACACTCTGCCACTACGAATGTATAGCTACAGATATGTAACTACAGCATTTTGTACTAAAAAATCAAACCGTTTATGCCCGGCTTCGCGGAGTGAACATCGTACGTTTGAAGGTCGTCACGTGGAACATTATTCGTTTAGTAAATTATATTTGTTATTATTAAATTATGTTTGTTCCTTTTTGAAATTATTTTATCATTTTTTAGGTAAAAATAATGTGGTTTTTATATTTTTTTAATAAATTGTAATTGCATGTTGTAATGTTTATTTTTACGTTTCGTTTCGCAATTTCTGAACGAATTCGTACTAACTTCATAGGTGTTTTGGCATTGTGCAATTGTAAATAGTTCTGTTTTTAGGATAATAATTAGTTTTTTATGTTCATTAAGCTTTTTGAAACTAAAATGAGTTGTATTGTTTCCTGTGATGGCTTAAGTGTGATGATAAAAGTGTTCATTGCTGGTATAAAGGTAATTTAATTCGATTATATTGAAAAAAAAAAACTGGCGCGAAAACAACGCCGGGTTTGTGCATTTCTTAAATTCGTGGTAAATTACAGGAGGCATTTATCAGTTCAGTTTAAAAAAACTACCTACGTAATTTGATTTCTACATGCTCCCCTTCAAATAGGTTATTAAACAATCGTGTTTCACATGTTTTTCAAGCGACACTTGTATATTAGAATGTTTGTATTATGTATAATGATTTTAATAACTTAGGTAGACCTTTCAAAAGGCATGTTATTACTTGTAATTCATAAAAACTTAACGCTAATGCATTAATAATATTTTCTGTCCGCAATTTCGGTTAAATGCGAAGTAATCACGGCAACATAGTAGCTACCGTTGTGCTAGTGTACCTACTAGAAGTGTTCAGTAGTTAGTGTATTACCAAGTTACGGTTGCATATCCACATGTAATCTATAATTTTATTAATCTTAATATTTTATAGATTGTTTGTTAGATCTGCTGACGTGCATTTGTTTTCGTCGTTCTTAGTATTTTTTTCCTTTTAAATCAATATGTATTATACTTAAAAAAGTTTTGGGCTTGCCCTACTTCAAAACCCTAGGCACGCCACTGATATCCTTACGATAATCGTATCTTCGAGGCGAGAAACTGTCCTTGTCTAAATGGGGCTTTAATCTTCTTTATACATGGCTAAACAGTTGACAACCGTGACAATGATGCCGGTTTAATAGCATGTTCCGTTTGGTTTCAAGGCTAATGTTGATTGCAGTTGTGACTAATACGTAAATAAATATCTTATACAGGGTATATCAAGATTGCTACCGAAAACGAAGCCAGGTGGTAGTTTTAGTGACTACAGACACGATGCAACTAAAATTTTTGCAAAAAAACGCGGCGTTTTTTTTGTTGTCTTAATATCATTGTTTGGGTGGTAAATCTATAGTTTTTGCTAAAATTATAATAAAAAGCCTTGCGTATTATAACGTCTTTAAAAATAAAATGGTGTACATTATTTTACTAGGAAAATGTATATATTTACCACCCAAATACGATGATAGGAAAAAAATAAAAAATAAAATATTGCAAAAATTTTAGCTGCATTATATCTGAAGTCACTAATACTACCACATGGCTTCGTTTACGGTCGCACTCTCGATATACCCTGTATAAACTACATACATAAAAGGTTGGTAAATAGGGCGGAAAAATCAGGATTTTTTCAGACCGACAGAGTGACGACAATGCTTGATGGTAAGCGCAGTGCAGATAGAGTATCAACATGAGATGTTCATGTCGACACAATGAGGCCTGATTGTATTAAGATATACACAACCCGACACGACACGTGGCTCACTGTGCCGGCTCTTTGATATGTACGGTGGTCGTTAACCAGGCATACGAAATGTAGCGGAAAATCTGGGGCATAAGACAGCCTCCAGCCTCCGTTGCGCAGTTGGTTAGACGCCGGCTGTGAAACGAGAGGCTGCGGGTTCGACCCCCCACCGAGACAAATGTTTGTGAGGCCCACAAGTATTTTTCTCGGGTCTGGGTGTTTGCGAGACCGAAAAGTCTCTGTTCTGAGTTCTGACAATGTTTACACGATGCAACTTTTTTATAACATTACGATAATCGTATCTTCGGGGCGTAAAACTGTCCCTGTGTAAAGAGGGCTTTAAACGGGATTTTTAAAGTGATAAAATTAGGAGGGGAGCGGAAAGAAAATAGATGGGAAGAGGAAAGGGGTATTGGGCATCCGGCAATCTGACTCACCGAACGAAACGCGACAACAAAGATGTCACTTCACGTCGGTCTGCTGTGACAGTGGTAATACCTCGGACGAGCCTGCCCATTCATGCTGAGTCATGACTGACAGCATGGCTCTACCACTTCCAAAAAAGTGGAATTGCAGGTCATCAGGGCATCAGGTCATTAGGTGCATCGTGTTCATTGTTGTGTCATGTCGGTACCAAATAAATATCCAGCTAATTTAAATAAACGTCATTTTTGACATAATTTAGTGCGCATTAATTCGAAAAATTATAAGTCGACTACACGTTCATTTGGCAATATTTCATTTAAGTTTATTACCCTTAACGTTAGATTCGAACGCGAGAATTTTGTTTGTTTGTTTGTTTCGCTTCTGAGTCTTAATTATTCATTCGATTTTCATAAAATTCAGCATGGACTTTGTTAGGGGTACAGATAAAAATATAGGATACTTTTTATCCAGAAAATTACTTTCGCTCCCGCGTGATATTAAAAATACAGCAGTGTAATAAATTGCCTGCCTCGGTGGCGCAGTAGTACTACGGTACGATTGCAAAGCTGAGGTCTCGGGTTCGAATCCCGAGTCGGGCAAAGTGATATTGGATTGTTCAATTCATTATCTACCTGGACTCAGGAATTTGTGCCCGTTATGGCGATAAGCTCGCCCCCTATCACATGGGACGGAAGATACAAGGCGAAACGTAGGTGTCCTGGTTACACCTCTGCGTAAGTCTTCTGGGAAAAAGACGTGAGTGTATGTATGTATGTAATAAATTGCAACTTAATGCATCTCTCTTTTTTTCTCTCTCTCTCTCTCTCTCCCTCTCCCTCTCTATGTCACTTCTCAGCCACAGGAAGTCCACTGCTGAACATAAGCCTCCACCAAGGATCTCCACGTTCTCCTTATTGCCTCATTAACAGATATAGGTATTTTAGTAGTAGACATCTTAGACGAAACACGTCTAAGATATACACGAATATCGCGGGACCTCGCTGGATGCAGGCTGCTTCCAACAGCTCACTGTGGAAATCATTGGGAGAGGCTTATGTTCAGCAGTGGACTTCCTTTGGCTGACGGATTGGATTGGATAGACGAAACACCGATACTCAGAAACATTAATTCTTTTACTACAAGCATGCGAGTAAAACCACGAGCAAAACTTACATCCAAAACACATTTCGGTCGAATTACAAACTGCAAAAACTTTACATTCGCATGCAAATGAGCTTGGGAACAGGCTTTTTTATGACAAATTTGTTGTCATTATCTTTAACATGATATATAGCAGACAGCGTATCCGGTACGAGAACAATGGTTAATGGTGAGAAAAAACAAATTTACTATAATTTTTCTTGATTACAATATTGCTCATTTGCATTGGAGATGTTTTATAGCTCATGGGCGATATAGCGAACTCGCCTGTTTATTGTGATGAATGACGAGACAAGCCAGTCGCTGATGGTAAGCGATACGACCGCTCATGGACAGTAGCAAAACCAAACACCATGAATAAAGCAATGCTCGTTAATCTGTGCTCGCCATCTGAAGACATGTTGTTATGTCTCGTTATCCCCAATACCCTGTACCTCTTCCTGTTCTTTTTCCTTCCCACTCCCCTCTAAATTTGATGGGCCTGCAACCCATGTATGATCCAAGCGTTGTGAATGTTCATAGGTGGCAGTGATGGCTGACCATCTGGTGACCTGTTTGTAGAGGAGGCCCGTGCCCTGCAGTGGGACGAAGATGGGCTGATACAGTAAGTAGCATTATGTAATTAATATTACATAGACATCACGTCTTTATCCTCGAAAGCATAGGCAGATGTGTAACCAGAACACCTACGTTTCGCCTTGTGTGTACAGTCCCATAATGTGATAGGGGGCGAGCCTATCGCCATATCGGGCACAAATTCCTGACACCGGGCTGATACGAGCGCTCATGAACAGTAGAAAAACCAAACAACACCATGAGTAACAAAGCAATGCTTGGCATTACACTGCGCTCGCCATCCTGAGACATAAAATGTTAAGTCTCAACATGTCCAGTAGTTATGCTGGCTACAAAGTCCTTTAAACCCGAACACAACAATGCGTTCACACTGCTGTTTGACGGAAGAAAAAGACATTGTGTGGTACCTACCCAGGCTGCCTCTCACATATGAGAGACCTACCACCAGTAAACATCACATGCTATAATAACCTTGTTATCTTTACGTATGCAGGTTTCCTCACGATGTTTTCCTTCACCGTTATAGAGCCTGGTGATTGACTATCAACACATAGAGGTGTGCCCCGGGATTTGAACCAACGACCATTGAATCAGCAGACGTGTTTCCGTTACCAACAGGCCGCCGTGTACCTACGTCGGAGCAACAATGCAGTTTCATCACAAATATATCAGCATAATTGCATCAAGTTGATAATAATTTACTTCAAACATTGTTACAGTAAATGTTAATGCAATGAAATTCTTAGAGATACGCAATAAAGAATATTAATAAACTAAAATAATCTATACATATAATAAATTAGTAACCGATCGATGTCTGTACATGGAAGATAAATAAGACAAACTAATATGAGGGGACCATATTAACGTAATAGAACACAAAACAATGATTTTTAGATTCTTTGTCTGTTTGTCTGTTTCTCTGTGCGGTTGTGCGCGATGAACTCGGAAACGGCTTAACGGATTTCGATGAAATTTGGTATGGAGGTAGCTGACACCCGGGATTAACACTTAGGCTTTTATCCCGAAAAATTCAGTGTTCCCGTGGGATGAGTAAGTAATTCAGATATATTTGTTACTTTTTCACAAAGGGGTGGGATGGGATTGGATTACATGGCTTGATTGAGAATGAGAAGGGACTGGGCGGGATGTAACGGGACAGGACGGGAAATTTCATATTTATTTTATTTTTGTTTTAACAATAACTTGAATGTTGAATTCACCTGTAATGATAGTAAGAAATGTCCAATGTTGTAATTGAATTATATTTCATTGCATATGTCTAAATAAATAATATGGCCTAACCCCACTCAATGTACTCTCGATTGTAGAGGAGGCCCGTGCAGTGGGACGTATATGGACGGATATAGATACAGTAAAAAAAAATAATAAAAAAAACGACTTCAAAAGTGTAATAAAGAGAAAAAAATAAAACTAATCTTTTAATAAATCTATAATACCTAAATACGAGTATACAAACAATTTTTTGAGGTCGGTGCTAGCTGGCCTACTTCGAGTATAAGCTATATAACATCACGCTACGAACTAGGGGGGTAAAACTGTCAGGCGTAGATGCTCGGAAATGGATTTAATTTTTTAAAATATTTTTTTATTATCCATATATGTTTTTATTATCCATATATACGGTGAAGGAAAACATCGTGAGGAAACCTGCATACCGTAGCGATTTTAAAGAATTTCTACGGTATGTAGGTCCGCCAACCCGCACTAGGCCAGCGTGGTGGACTATATGGCCTAACCACTCTCAATCGACTCTCGATTGTAGAGTAGACCCGTGCCCAGCAGTGGGACGTATATGGGCTGATAAAAAAAATAAAAAAAATGTTAGCGTCACGTATTATCGGCGGATGACACAATGTTGTTTCCCTTGAAACAAAATTACGTATCAAGTTGCTTGTTACTAAGGTGTGGTAACAAGGCCGTTTGTTCATTGTCTATTGGAAATTCTTTCCAGTTTGAGCAATATGTATATGTATTTTTACTCATATGTGTTTTGACTGCCTCGGTGGCGTAGTGGTACTACGGTATGATTGCAAAGCTGAGGTCTCGGGTTCGAATCCCGTGTCGGGCAAAGTGATATTGGATTTTTCTATTCATTATCAGCCTGCAGTCAGGAATTTGTGCCCGATATGGCGATAGGCTCGCCCCCTATCACATCGTGGGACGGAATATATAAGGCGAAACGTGGGTGTTCTGTTAACACCTCTGCCTACCCCTTCTGGGAAAAAGGCGTGTGTTTATGTATGTATGTTTATGTATATGTATTTTTATACTGACAAAGTGGTTACAAAGCATCTGAATGTCCGCCGATATGAGATGGTAAATGCTATGGTAGACAAAATTATACATACGTAAACATCACGCCTTGTGAGGGGTTAGGCACAGGTATAACCAGGACGCTCACGTTTTATTCTGTCTGATGACGTGATATGTGGCGAGTCTATATCGCTATATCGGGCACAAATTCCTAACTCCGGGCTGATAAGGAATGGAAAAATCCAACAACACTTTGCCCGACCTGGGATTCGAACTCGAGACCTCATGTTTGTAATCATACCGTAGTACAACTCCGCCACCCAGGCAGTCACACAAAATTATTTCTGATTGTATACGACTATACACAGAACCCGAAATAACACATGGCTCACTAAAGCCCCATTTACACGGGGAGAGCTTCTCGCCTCAACGATACGATTATCGTAAGGATATAAAAAAGTCGCATCGTGTAAACATTGTCAGAACACGATAATCTATGGCGGTTATGTCATGAGGGAATCGCATACGATTCTCGCCGCGAGAAACTCTGTGTAAATGGGGCTTAACGGTGATGTAAAACATCGCGAGGAAACCTGACATACTATAGCGATTTCTAAAAAAATCTATGGTATATAAAGTCCGCCTGGCACTAGGCGAGCGTGGTGGAGTGTACTGACCCCTCTCAACCGTACTCTCGATTGTAGAGCAGGCCCGTGCCCTGCAGTGGGATGTATATAGGCTGATACAGAAAAGAATACTAGCTTAAAGCCCCATTTACATGGGAGGTTTTTCGCTTCGAAAATACGATTATCGTAAGGATATAAAAAAGTCGCATCGTGTAAACATTGTCAGAACACGATCATCTATGGCGGTTATGTCATGAGATAATCGCATACGATTCTCGCCGCGCTTAACCGCTGAGTACGGCAGATATCCGGGCGGATACTAATATCCTACCGTCTGGTGTGATCCCATCGAAGCCATGGTCTTCCTTCATGCCAAATCTGGTCCACCCAGTCTTTGGAATCGTTAGTTAGGAGGTATTTTTTTCCTTGACATCAAGCCAGCGCATTTAGTCATTATTCTTAAGCAAATAAAAAACGAACACCTGTGCTAATAATCTGCTATTGATTTGTCCAGGTGACAGCCTTCGTGGCGCAGTTGGTTAGACGCCGGCTGCGAAACGAGAGGCCGAGTGTTCTAACACCGAAGCTATTGTTTGTCTTATAGATATTTTTTTGGAAATGTTTGAGCCACGCTGTTGTCATTCATGAAAATTCAGTAAAGGAATACATTGTGAGCACATTTGCATACACAGCAATATGCAAGAATTTCTATGGTAAGCAAATTCCGCCAAACTCACTAGGCCAGAGTGAACTATATAGCCTAACCTCTCTCAATTGTACTCTCGATTGTAGAGACGGCCCGTGCCCTGCAGTAGAACGTATACAGGAAGATACAGATACAGGAGGATTACTCTATGATCCGAAACGAAACCAAAACTTTCGGACGTCGCACGTAAATCTGTACGAATGTGCCTAGGTACCCCACAAAATGTTGGAATCGTCTATCGTACGTCCTAACTGTAGACTTAGTTTGGAGTGAATGATAAGTATCATAGAGAATAGTGTTGATTTTTAGAAATGGAAAACTTATAACTTACTTCAGACGTCGAACGTCCGAACATTCAAGTTTCGTTTCAGATCATAGAGTACCTAACTGCCCAGGCTCGTCCGGAGCGGTACCACTGTCTCACAGGAAATCCACGTGAAGGATCAGCTTTGCTGTCGCTTTTCGTTCGATGAGTGAGATTTACTCTTCCCAATTTTTTTCCTTTCCGCTCCCTTCCCGATTTGGTCGGCCGGCAACACATCCATCATCTAGCGTTGTGGATGTTCATGTGATCACTTACCATCAGGTGGCCTGTTTGCTCGTTTACCGAACCCATGAAATTGAAATACAAATATGACAGATGAATAACGTGAGGACGAAAGGTAACGACACAAGACTTACTTGTATTTAAGCCTCATTTACACGGGTAGAGTTTCTCGAAGATACGATTATTGTAATACTGTCTATTGTTGCATCGTATAAACACTGTCAGAACACGATAATCTTCAGCCCCATTTTTTTTTATCAGCCTATATACGTCCCACGGCTGGGCACGGGCCTACTCTACAATTGAGAGTGGTTAGGCCATATAGTCCACCACGCTGGCCTAGTGCGGGTCGGCGGACTTACATACCGTAGAAATTCCTTAAAATCGCTACGGTATGCAGGTTTCCTCACGATGTTTTCCTTTACCGTTAAAGTGCGTGGTGATTGACTATCAATACACACATAACTCCAAAAAGTCAGAGGTGTGCCCTGGTATTTGAACCCTCGACCACCGTGAACATGTAGGCAGCCGAGTCTGGTCCGTTACCAACAGGCCACCACGCACTTCAGCCCCAATTACTCGGGGAGAACTTCTCGCGGTGAGAATCGTATGCGATTGTCGCATGACATAACCGCCATAGATTATCGTGTTCTGACAAACGTTTACACGATGCAACTTTTTTATATCCTTACGACAATCGTATCTTCGAGAAACTCTCCCGTGTAAATGGGGTTTATGGCGGTTATATCATGCGATAATGGCATAGGATTCTCGCCTCGAGAAACTCCGTATAAATGGCGCTTTGCTGTGGGTCAAGACTCACGTAAATATTGGTGTTTTTATTACTTAATCCTTTAATACAATTTCGAACCGAATTTACCGTTTCCTCAATAAATGAACGCGGTCGATGAACCTATCCTTGAAGTCCACTTTACATCGATAGGAATATGCATCCATTCAAGTTTTTCATAAAATTTTCAGCTTACTTTATATGATATTTTTTATGTATAAAGTATTATGAATAATTGTAATTATTATCTATAAAAAAATGGTGGTAAAGTATTTTTGTAATACGAATATATTTCTATATATTTTATTTGCCAGCCTCCGTGGCGCAGTTGGTCAGATGCCGACTAAAAAACAAGTCAAACGAAATGAAACGAACTTTTTCGAATTTACAACACAACAAAACACACGAGTGCTCATAGCAAATTTCACATTGGCAGAATTGACGAAATCGGCACTGCTTGCCATATAAAAAAAAATATGGGGTATATTTTATCGACTGCCTCGGTGGCGTAGTGGTACTACGGTATGATTGCAAAGCTGAGGTCTCGGGTTCGAATCCCGGGTCGGGCAAAGTGATATTGGATTTTTCTATTCATTATCAGCCCGGAGTCAGGAATTTGTGCCCAATATGGCGATAGGCTCGCCCCCTATCACATCGTAGGACGGAATATACAAGGCGAAACGCGGGTTTTCTGGTAGCACCTCTGCCTACCCTTTCTGGGAAAAAGGCGTGTGTTTATGTATGTATGTATTTTATCAAAGCTGACGTCACATTTACAAACCACTACAGCGGTTGCGACGTTCGAGAACTTAAAATAGGTTTTAAAAATGTCTATGAATAAGGCCGTATGGATCTTTAGTTTACTCGATCCTGACATAAGACTTTCGCTAGTGAACCAAAAGACAATATCTTGTGCTCTCTCTCTCTTCAGCCGCAGTAATCCACTGACTGTCCTGCTCCCCCAAGGATCTCCAAATCGACCTGTTAGCACCCAGCGATTTCCTGCAACCTTACCTAGGTCATCCGTTCACAATACGTTCATAAATCAGTTCAAATACATCATAAATATTAAGATCATTGTCCTTACTTCTGAATAATGTTTACAAGAACAAGGAAAATCAAGCACAATCGTCTGACTAAGAATCCTTCGTGTTTTTTTCTCTTGGTCGATGTTATCATTTACTTACGTATTTTGTGATCGTAAATGATTTTTTTATTGTCTGATGGTAACGGACCGGACGCGGAGCAGGTAGTCGCAGGTTCAAATCTCAGGGCAGGCTTGTATACTTAAAGAGGAAGGCAGAAGAACTGTTATCATCTAAAGAAATATTTGTATAAATTAAATAAATACACCAAACAGTCCCATACATAGTCTAACCCCACATTAAGATCGAGTCTTGTGTCGTGTATCAGAAACTACGAGAGACGTTTCGGTCTTACACCCAGACCCGAAACAAATACCTGTGGAGCACACAGACATTTGTGCGAGGATCGAACCCGCGGTCTCTCGTTTCACAGCCGGCGTCTAACCAACTGCGCCACTGAAGCTGTCGGCCCTAGATGTGATAACAAAAGAATTGCTACTAATGTCGCGACAACTAGACGTGTCTAGTTCTTTTTATTATGTCCTATGTTTCAAGCGCGTGGCCTTTTGGTTACGGACTTGGATAATGTTTTGTTAGTGCTCGGAATTTCGCATCCCAAGACAAACTATAGACTTGTCGAAACCATTGATGTCTAGAGTAATGCCATGACAGCCTTCGTGGCGCGGTTTGTTAGACGCAGGCTGTGAAACGAGAGGCCGTGGGTTCGATCACCGCACCACGACAGATATTTGTGAGGCCCACAAGTATTTTGTCTCCGGTCTGGGTGTTAGTGAGAGGGAAGTCTCTTGTAGTTATACACGACACAAGACTCGATCTTAGGGTGGGGTCAGGACTATGTATGTGACTGTTGGGTGTATTTATTTATTTTATTATGAATTAATAATGTTTTTGTTATTCCCAACGTATGTATTTAAACAAATGATTAATGAATGACCTTCCAGTGGTTTAACTCAGTAGATTAGTACAAGCCGCAACGTGTTTTGACCAGTGGACATGACCTCCTGGTACCCTCGCCTGGTATATTTGCTTGTTTAGTCTCCTTTCATCCATCCTTTCTACGTGTATTTATAATATTGCTATGTATGCGTAATGTCGTAAGCATTAGTATTGTGAGTGCGGGCTGCGCCCCGCACCCCGCGAATGCACCCACGTCGCCATGTTGCTATGCAACAAATCAGTCTGAATCTAACTGCCGTGTTTGTTGTTGCTCCTCACTCGCGTACTATCCGTAGCATATAAAACAACTGGTGACGGACGGGATTCGAACCCACGCATGCAAAGCATGTAGAGGGAGCGGTGGTACTGCAAAAACGTAGATAAAAATGGTGGTGCCGAGCCACGTGTTTCTGCCCTCCTATTGGCTGACATTTGACAGGTTGTCCAACATGTACGAATTATTTGAAAAATAAAAATAAAATAAATAGTTCAGGAATATTAAATTCTGCTCAAACTCGTTTTAGACGGATAATAATTGAATTTCATTTAATTTACCAACTGAATTTGTAGAAAATTGTTTTTAAGTAATTAGTTAAATTTTCACTAATATAGCAGTGCTACCAAAATTACGAACAAGAAAATATCTACGTTTTTGAAGACGCGAATATATGCAGTGCTCCCGCTATATTAGAAATACTCTAAGGTATTTAAATAAGTCAATGGCATTATTATTAAACAATGCCAAGTTTAAATTTCATCAAGTTAGTAACATTTCAAACCTGGTAAGGAAAATAAATAAAGAATGCACAATAAGGATAATGACGTCACTGTTCTTTAGCCTCATTAAAATACGCGCGAGCAAAAGAGATAGCGAAATGTTCCTATTTCACCGTAACTTGTACTCTAAAAGAACACTGTAATAGCTTATTCATTTTACAATTGATCTTAATGTTTTAACAGAAATATTTTATGTTCCTATTCAATAACTTTATCAAACAGAGAACACAGTTGTCTCCCTGGCCACCTATAAGTCACACTTGCCGCTCTTTCACATTGTCACGCCAATTTTACTTGGCAATAAGATATTAAAAAAACAAAAGATTCTACAAAAGTGCGATATTTATCCTGCTCTAAACTCGCGCGCTAAATTCCGTAATCGCGCAACACTATTATGATAAATATATCGTGACATTGGCAGTACGCGCCGGGCCGCGATGCAAAAGCCACGCGCCGAGCGATAAAAATAAAGCATAATAAGTTAGGTTATGTTTACAGTGTTCTTTACCTGTCAAAATTAGCGCCAAATTGTGAAATTTTTCAGGGACTTTACTGCCTGGCTGTTTGGTTTTTCGCCGGTGTTTGTTTTAATTAGTAAATAGTAAAATAAGCGACTTATGGTTTGATAGTGTTTCAGTCGTGAGTGAACAGGAATAGTGGATTTGGTAAATATTTATTTTTATATATAGACAAAGAAAGTGAGTCATAATTTAGATGAGTGTAACAGTTTTGTTCTCAAAACATCTAATGATTTTGCGAAAATGCGTATTTACATACATACATGAACGTCACGCAAAAAAGTACCCTGAACCGACGAGAATGCATGAAAATGAATGAAAGTGGATGAAGCGAAAGCAATATGTCAGGATCGAGAAAGTGGCGATACATAGTCTCTGCCTACCCCAATAGGCTACAGGCGTATTTATATCTTATTACTATTTTCAACGACGAAAGAAAATGTTGAGGAAAACTGCATACTTAAAGTGTCTCTACAAAAATCGAAGTTATATGAAGTCCACCAACCTTCACGAACCTACGTGGTTCATGCCCTGAGCTGTATTAGAGTACTTAAAATATAAAGGGAGCTCTGTCATACATTTGCGTCTTCAAAAACATAGATATTTCTTTGTTCGTAATTTTGGTAGCACTGCTATATTAGTGATAATTGGGCTAATCATTTACTTTACTGTACTGTATTAGCCCATATACGTCCCACTGCGGGGCACGGGCCTCTCTACAATCGAGAGTACGATTGAGAGTGGTTAGGCCATATAGTCCACCACGCTGGTCTAGTACGGATTGGCGGACTTTTACATACCATAGAAATTTATACAAATCGCTATGGTATGCAGGTTTCCTCACGCTGTTTTCCTTCGCCGCTATAGTGCGTGGTGATTGACTATCAATACACATATGACTCCGGAAAGTCTGAAGTGTGCCCTGGGATTTGATATAGATCACCGTGAAGATATAGGCAGCCGCGTCTGGTCCGTTACCAACAGGCCACCACGCACTTCCAATCTAATCATTTAACCATTCACGAATAAAACAATACATATTTGATCATAACATGATCATATTTGGTTTACGCAAATATGATCATGTTTCTGAGTTCCGTGCTAAGCTCAAGTGGTTACCCATACGACTTCGTCGGAATGCTCATATTCTTACTCTTCTTTACAATATTTTGTTTAATCCCCTCACCCTTCCATATCTTAAAGAACGTTTTATATTTCTCCATAAGTCTCATTCTAAGTCCTTGAGGTCGTCGGAGAATCTGAAATTGAGAATGCCAGTGCACGCCACGACTTTTATGGATAAGTCGTTTACAGTCCAAGCTGTTCGACTGTGGAATGCATTACCAGTTGTTGTAAGACGGGCTGAAACACTTACTTCGTTCAAAAAAATGGTAAAAGACCACTACCTTTCTCTCTGAACAGACATATTGGTTAGTATAATTTCCTGCTTTTAAACCTATAGGTAATTTATGGTATGTATATATATGTATGTATATGTATGTATTATATATATGTATGTATATGTATATTAGGAGTCAATTACTATGTATTATATATTGTGTATATAAATTATAAACAATTTGTTAATTTTCCTTTTTTTTTTTGTTTGTGTTGGAGCTTGTCTCTTTTATATTCTAGACTGCCCTGTCTTCTTTTCATTGTGTTAAATCCATCCAAAGGTTGTCTGTAAGAAATCGCCTAGAGCGATAAGACCGCCATCTGTACTTTTTTTTTAATTTTATTATTTTTTTGTGTTTTCCCTTTCTGTGTGCAGTTAAGAATAAATAAATAAATAATACTATTTTAAATCTCTAATTTCTAGTTACTAAATACTGAGGAAATGATATCCTATTAACCCCAAGTTGAAGTGTGATTCAACTCCTATAATCAACTCTATAATTTTAAGCATAATATTGAGGGAGCACTGTTATACATTCGCGTCTTCAAAAACGTAGACATTTTTTTGTTCGTAATTTTGGTAGCACTGCTATATTAGAGAAAATTGAACTAGTTATTTAACAACAAAAAAGTAGTTATTTTTTGCTCCTAATATTAGAAAAACGGCTATGTTAGTAAAAAAATAATTAATGATTTAAAAACAAACTGCTATAAAATCCGTTGGTAACCGAAAGTATATTTAGTTTTATTAAAAGGATTTTCAGTGGAATTCAATTGCCCTAAACTGTTTGTTTTTAATTTTTATTATTCCTTTTCAACTAATTCGTGCATGTTGGACAACCTGTCAAATGTCAGCCAATAGGAGGGCAGAAAAAGATGGCCCGGCGCCGCCATTTTCTACGTTTTTGAAGCACTCCCTCTATATTATAAATACTCAAAGAAAATAAGATTGACTCTTGGAATTTAATATATGGCCTCGCAGTCGATGTCCGATGAAGCAAATTAAAATAGCAAATAAACAAGTCGACGATGCATTAGCACTCATTACCATGCGTCATATACATAATCTAGTATTTATGTATAAATACTATTAAACGAGCGCTTTATCTAAGTTCCATATTGCATGCAGAAACGAATGTATAACCTTTTGTCTCCTTCACTCAAACTGAATTCAAAAGTCGTTTGAAAGGCACGAAACATCCATAACTAATTTTAGTTACCTACATTTTTTTATCAGCCCATATACGTCCCACTGCTGAGCACGGGCCTACTCTACAATCGAGAGAATCGATTGAGAGTGGTTACGCCATATAGTCCACCACGCTGGCCTAGTGCGGGTTGGCGGACTAACATACCGTAGAAATTCTTTAAAATCGCTACGGTATGCAGGTTTCCTCACGATGTTTTCCTTCACCATTAAAGTGCGTGGTGATTGACTATCAATACGCACATAACTCCGAAAAGTCAGAGGTGTGCCTTGGGATTTGAACCCGCGACCATCGTAAACATGTAGGCAGCCACGTCTGGTCCGTTACCAACAGGCCACCACGCACTTTCACCTACATATTTAGTTTTATAAATTGTCTATGAATAATGATATAAAAAGTCACGGTTATAAAAAGCGACAATATTATCGTTTAGTTGCATTATACGAGTAGTCTTTATGTTATGTAATACAATAGCCATGTCAACGGCATTAGGTGACGTAATTAACAAGAGTTTGTCATAAATAACTTATTTATAAAATATTGTTAACATTTACCAATGAATTGTTAACTAGCCTAGTATGGGGCGAGCTCGAATGTTCGGACGTTCGACGTCTGAAGTAATGGTATACATACATAAACTCACGCCTTTTTCCCAGAAAGGGTAGGCAGAGGTTCTCCTGTTAGTGTGACCAGGCACCCACGTTTCGTCTTGTCTGTTTCGTCCCAGGATGTTATAGGGGTCGAGCCTATCGCCATATCGGGCACAAATTTCAGACTCCCGGCTGATAATGATTAGAAAATCCAATATCACTTTGCCCGACCCAGGATTCGAACCCGAGAGCTCAGCTTTACAATCATACCTTAGTACAACTACGCTACCGACGCAGTATATGTTTTCCACTTCTAAATATCGCCACTATTCTCTATGATACTTATCATTCACTCCGAACTAAGTCTATAGTTAGGACGTACGATAGAGGATTCGAACATTTTGTACAGTACCTAGGAACATTCGTACAGTTTTACGTCCGACGTTCGAACATTCGAGTTTCTTTTCGGATCACAGAGGAAACCCCGGTCCGTTACCGCGCCACCATTATACAGGGTATATCAAGACTGCTACCGAAAACAAAGCCAGGTGGTAGCTTTAGTGACTATAGACACAATGCAACTAATTTTTTTGCAAAACAAAAAGTATTTTTTTTCCTATCATCATATTTGGGTGGTAAATACATAAATACATACATTTTCCCAAAAAGAATAATGTACACCCTTTTATTTTTAAAGACGCTATAGTATGCAAGGCTTTAAATTATAATTTTAGCAAAAACTATTGATTTACCACCGAAACACAATGATATTTAAAACATTACAAAAAATAATCGTCGCGTTTTTTAGCAAAATTTTTAGTTGCATCGTGTCTGTAGTCACTAAAACTACCACCTGGCTTCGTTTTCTGTAGCAGTCTTGATATACCCTGTATTAGCCGACTAATCTAGAGTAATTTAACAAATATTTAAGGTTCATCTTACATACATAAAATTGTAATTAGATAGCTCATATTACGGGGAAAAAACGGCGTGTGAAACTGTTAATTGAAACCATAACATCGCTTTAAGCAAATGTGTTAATTATTACATATATGTTAATCAAAACCTTACATTTGATGGAAATTTTACCATTCTCCTATTATGGGAAATATTAATTCCGGATCATGACAGCCTCTGTGGGGCAGTTGGTTAGACGCCGACTGTGAAACGAGAGGTCGCGGGTTCGATTCCCGCACTTACATAAATGTTTGAGGCCCACAAGTATTTTCTCGGATCTGGGTGTTTGTGAGACCGAAAAGACTCTCGTTGCTTCTGATACCTACAACACAAGACTTAATTGATCTTAACGTGGGATCAGGACTATGTATATGACTGTTGGGTGTGTTTATTACAATTATTTATTTATTGTTTGTCCTTAAATAGTCAGAACCATCGGATAATAAGCAATTCAACAGTTATCGCAGAACAAATAAAAAAATTGACAAGGTTATATATCTTGTAAGGTATCAGGCCATATAGCCTAGTGCCTACCATATATTCATGTGTATATTGATAGTCAATCACCACGCTATATAACGGTGACGGAAAACATCGTGAGGAAACCTGCATACCATAGCGATTTGTAAGAATTTCTATGGCACGTAAATTCTCCTAACTGCAGTAGGTCAGCGTGGTGGTCTATATGGCCTAACCGCTCTACGGACGGAGAAGGGTTAAGACATATAGTCCACCACGCGAGCCTAGTGCGGGTTGGCGGACTAGGCCAGCGCATCAGCATAAAATATGGAGATTTTTGGACTTATGCCCTTTTAACAACATAGCAGTTGTGTTTTGCTCTCGTTTATACAAGCTATATCCAATCTGCTACCGAAAACGAAGTCAGGTGCTACTATTAGTGATCACAGATGATACAATGCAAGTAAAATTTTCAGAAAAAACAAAACACAATTTTTTTGCTATAATTTTTTACTTATCGTCGTATTTGGGTAGTTAATACATCGTTTTCCCAAAATAACTATGTACACCTTTTTATTTTCAAAGAAACAATGGTACGCAAGGGTTTAAATTATAATTTTAGCTAAAACTAGGCCTTTACCATCCAAATACGATACAAAAAATTGCAAAAAAAACCTGTCGCTTTTGTGAGTAATATTCAGTTGCATTGTGTCTGTAGTCACTAAAACTACCACTCGCTTCGTTTCGGTCGCAGTCTTGAAGTCCTGTGCAAGTCGTGATGATAAGGCGAGGTCATTATTGTTTACTTACGTTATCAAGTACCTTCCCTTATCATATCATAAACACTGACTGCAATAAAACACACGTTTATCTGCCATATATGTCCCACGATACGGCCCTTTCACCACCCACGCAAAAGAGTTATATTATGTCGAATACTGTACTGATTCAGCCCATACACGACCCACTGCAGGGCACGAGCCTCCTCTACAATCGAGAGTACGATTGAGAGTTAGGCCATATAGTCCACCACGCTGGCCCAGTGCGGGTTGGCGGACTTTTACATACCATAGAAAATTATACAAATCGCTATGGTATGCAGGTTTCCTCACGATGTTTTCCTTCACCGTTATAGTGCGTGGTGATTGACTGTCAATACACACATGACTCCGAAAAGTCAGAGGTGTGCCCTGGGATTTGAACCCGCGACCACCGTGAACATCTAGGCAGCCGCATCTGGTCCGTTACCAACAGGCCACCACGCACTTATTATGTCGAATGTTCGGTTCTTATCTGGGGAGTTACTCTGTGATCTCGAAACTCGAATGTTCGGACGTTCGACGTCTGCAGTAAGTTACAAGTTTTTTACTTCTAAAAATCAACGACTCAGTGGCGTAGTTGCACTACGGTATGATTGCAAAGCTGAGGTCTCGGTTTCGAATCCCGGGTCGGGCAAAGTGATATTAAATTTTTCTATTCATTATCGGCCCGGAGTCAGGAATTTGTGCCCGATATGGCGATAGGCTCGCCCCCTATCACATCGTTGGACGGAACATACAAGGTCAAATGTGGGTGTCCTGGTAGCACCTCTGCCTACCCCTTCTGGGAAAAAGGCGTGAGTTTATGTATGTATGTAGAAACCAACAGTATTATACGATACTTATCATTCACTCCGAACTAAGTCTATAGTTAGGACGTACGATAGAGGATTCGAACATTTTGTGCAGTACTAGGCACATTCGTACAGTTTTACGTGCGACGCCCGAACGTTTTAGTTTCGTTTCGGATCATAGAGTTACCCTCCTGTATCTGTATCGGCCTGTATACGTCCTACTTCAGGGCACGGGCCGCCTCTACAATCGAGAGTACGATTGAGAGGGGTTAGGCTATATAGTTCACTCTGCTCTAGTGAGTTTGGCGGAATTTACATACCATAGAAATCCTTACAAGTCGCTATGCTATGCAGGTTTCCTCAGGATGTTTTCCTTGTATAGTGCGTGGTGATTGATGATCAATATACACATGACTATATGGTGGCCTATATGGCCTATCAATACACACATGACTCCGAAAAGTCAGAGGTGTGCCCTGGGATTTGAACCCGCGACCACCGTGAACATGTAGGCAGCCGCGTCTGGTCCGTTACCAACAGGCCACCACGCACTATAACGGTGAAGGAAAACATCGTGAGGAAACCTGCATACCATAGCGATTTGTATAAATTTCTATGGTATGTAAAAAGTTCGCCAACCCACATTAGGCCAGCGTGGTGGACTATATGGCCTAACCACTCTCAATATTACTATCGATTGTAGAGGAGGCCCGTGCCCTGCAGTGGGTCGTATATGGGCTGATACAATACAATACAAAAAAATGGCCTAACCCTTCTCAACCGTACTCTCGAATGTAGAGGAGGTCCGTGCCCTGCAGTTGGACGTACATATATGACTTGATACATACAAACATGACTCCGAAAAGACTCGAAATTACTCGGATGTCGGAGAGTATTGATATTCAATCACCACGCACTATAACGGTGAAGGAGAACATCGTGAGGAAACCATACCAAAGCGATTTTAACAAGATTTTCTATGGTATGTGAAGTCCACCTGGCACTAGGCCAGTGTGGTGGACTAACCCCTCGACTACAGTTCGGACTTTACAAACCATAGAAATTCTTGCAAATCGCTATGGTATGCAGGTTTCCTCGCGATGTTTTCCTTCACCGTTATAGTGCGTGGTGATTGACTATCAACACACATGACTCCGAAAGATCTGAATAGTGCCCTGGGATTTGAAACCGCTACCACCGTGGGCATGTTGGCAGCCGCGTCTGGTCCGTTACTAACAGGCCACCACGCCCTTGCATAGATATAACTATGATGTTAATCTTAAAATATCTGGCTCAATCTTTATACCAGACAACTCAATTTGAGTGAGATAATGAATTTCATTTCAGAAATTCCATGTGAATTTCATCGGTAAGAAATTGATACTCCCCATGAGTGACGACTATATAATTACGATAAATTGTTTGCAAAACTATTGCCTTAATAACCTACCATTCCTACGGTAATGGCGTAGATGTTACCGTATATTATATTCGAGTAATAAACGGCAAATATTTAATCGGCTATTGTAGTTTTTACGATGTGTCTCTAAAGAAACGTTTGAGATAATGCGATTCCAGATAGCATTATCATGTTGCTGACTGATGTCTGTTTAAAACTAAACGTTGGAATTATGTTACATACATAAACACACGCCTTTTTCCCAGACGGGGTAGGCAGAGGTGCTACCAGAACATCCACGTTTCGCCTTGTATATTCCGTCCCAAGATGTGATAGGGGGCGAGCCTATCGCCATATCGGGCACAAATTCCTGACACCGCGCTGATAATGAATAGAAAAATCCAATATCACTTTGCCCGACTCGGGATTCGAAACCGAGACCTCAGCTTTGCAATCGTACCGTAGTACCACTACGCCACCGAGGCAGTGGAATTGTTATAGGATAAAATTAACTTTTATTTGCAAGTATCAACCATCATTGCTTTTTTCTTTATTGCATAGGTCCGGCAAACGAACAAACAGGTCCCTGATGGTAAGTGATCACTGCACATGAACATCCACAACGCTGGATCATGGATGTGTTGCCGGCCCAATTGGGAGGGGAACGGGAAGGAAAAAAGATGGAAAGATCAAAGAGGACATTCGTATTGGGCATTGTGGCGTAGTTGTTCTACGGTATGATTGCAAAGCTGAGGTTTCGGATTCGATTGGTCGGGCAAAATTATATTGGATTTTTCTATTCATTATCAGCCTGGAGCCAGGAATTTGTGACCGATATGGCGATATGGCCCCCTAACATGACAGCCTCCGTGGCGCTGTTGGTTAGACGCCGACTGTGAAACGCCGAAAATCCCGACATGCAGTCGTCGTGCCAGAGTGGGAGACTGGAGTGGATCCCGGCGATTGCACGCGGGGGGGCACCGGGGGCCCTTCCGTGCTTCACGCTGGCTCCTCCTTTTGCCGTGCGCCCGTCTCGCACTATATCCGCCCTTCTCGGGTCTCGTCTTGGGTCAACCACGCTTTTCCTTTCCCTATCCCACTCTCTTTAAAACAAAAATGCCAAGGATGAAAAGAAGTAGGCTCTCTACGGCGGGAAATGCATCCACATTTTCTGTGGACTTCTGCAATGTCAGGGGTCTACACAGCAACCTCGACGCCGTCCACCACCATCTAGAGACGGCGCGGCCTGCCCTGCTCTTTTTAACGGAGACGCAAATATCCACCCCTGACGATGTCTCGTACTTAAATTACCCCGGTTACGTGTTGGAACACCTATTCCTACGTAAAGCCGGGGTGTGCGTCTTCGTCAGGGGTGATATATGTTGTCACCGCCTTCGGGGCCTCGAGCGTCGGGACCTATCGTTATTATGGCTACGGGTAGAATCTAAGGGTAAGTCCCGAATCTACGCATGCCTGTACAGGTCCCACGGCAGTGATACGGGATCTACTCAATTATTTGAGAGCGTCCAAGTGGGAACTGACCGGATTCTCGAGCAGTTTCCTTCCGCGGAGGTGGTGGTCCTCGGTGACTTCAACGCCCATCATAAGGAGTGGTTGGGATCCAGGACCACTGATCTCCCCGGTCGGGCTGCTTACGAGATGGCCTTGGCTTATGGTCTCTCGCAGCTGGTAACACAGCCCACCCGTGTTCCAGATGTTGAGAGCCATGAGCCCTCTATGTTGGATCTTCTGCTGTCGACACACCCGGACGTATACAGGATAGTGGTTGACGCTCCTCTGGGATCTTCTGACCACTGCCTGGTCCGTTCGTGGGCCCCTGCGGCGGGTTCCAGTCGTTCTTCAACAACTGGAACTCGCACAGTTTGGCGGTATATGTCAGCAGATTGGGACGGACTCCGAGAATTCTTCGCGTCCTACCCATGGGGGCGGCTTTGCTTCTCCTCTGATGATCCTGACGCCTGTGCGGACTGCGTCGCGGAGGCAATTAGCTTGGGTATGGAAACTTTCATACCCAGCTCAAAAATACCCGCTGGGCGTCGCGGCCGGCCGTGGTACAATCGTGCCTGCGCCGTTGCTGCGCGCCTCAAGCAGTCCGCATACGCGGCGTGGCAAGACGCCAGGAGGCGTCGGGATCCAAATTCGAAGGAGGAGAAACGGAAGTACAATGCCGCCTCTAGATCCAACAAAAGAGCCTTAGCTAAGGCCAAGGCGGAGCACATCCGCAGAATTGGCGAGCGGCTCCAAAGCTATCCCTCTGGGAGCCGTGCTTTTTGGGCGCTCGCTAAGGCTGTGGAGGGCAATTTCTGCCTATCCAGTCTCCCACCACTGCGTAAACCCGATAACAGTTTGGCCCATAGTGCAAAGGAGAAGGCCGATCTCTTGGCCGAACACTTTGCCTCGAACTCGACTCTGGATGACGGGGGAGCCACACCGCCGAACATCCCACGGTGTGAAAGTCTCCTGTCTGACATCAAAATCACCCAACGATCTGTCAGACGGGAGCTCATGCTTCTCGACATCCATAAGTCGAGTGGGCCAGACTGTATCCCCGCAGTGGTTCTTAAGACGTGCGCCCCTGAGTTGACCCCCGTGCTCACGCGCCTGTACCGTCTTTCCTATAAAACCAACCGGGTTCCGGCTTCGTGGAAGGTCGCCCATGTACACCCAGTCCCCAAAAAGGGTGATCGTTCGGACCCTTTGTGTTACAGGCCGATTGCTGTCACATCCTTACTCTCCAAGGTCTTGGAGCGAGTTATAAACACTCAGCTCCTGAGGTATCTTGAGGACCGCCAGCTGATTAGTGACCGCCAGTATGGTTTCCGTCACGGTCGTTCGGCTGGTGATCTTCTCGTGTACCTCACGCACCGCTGGGCGGAGGCTTTGGAGAGTGGGGGTGAGGCGATTGCGGTCGGCCTTGACATCGCGAAGGCGTTCGATCGAGTGTGGCATGGCGCCCTTCTGGCGAAGCTACCTGCGTATGGAATCCCTGAGGCACTCTGCAAGTGGATCGCCAGCTTCTTGGATGGTCGGAGCATAAAAGTCGTGGTGGACGGCTGTTGCTCCGAGACCAAAACCATTAATGCTGGTGTTCCACAAGGATCGGTGATATCGCCGACACTCTTTATCCTGCATGTCAATGACATGTTGTCTATCGACAGCATGCATTGTTATGCAGATGATAGTACGAGTGACGCGCGATACATCGGCCATCAGAGTCTCTCTCGAGATTCCATTGGGGAAAGACGGTCTCAACTTGTGTCTGAAGTCGAGAGCTCTTTGGGGCGGGCCTCCGAATGGGGTGAATTGAACCTAGTTCAATTTAACCCCTCAAAGACACAAGTTTGCGCATTCACTGCGAAGAAGGACCCCTTTGTCTTGGCGCCACAATTCCAAGGAGTTACTCTCCAAAGATCCGAAAGTATTGGGATCCTCGGCGTCGAAATATCGAGCAGCGTCGAGTTTAGGAGCCATTTGGAGGATAAAGTCATAAAATTAAGAACGTGCGTAAAACCAAAGACGACTTTAAAACGTATTTTAGTCATGGAATGTTTTGTCTTCTTCGCTCAAACTGAATTCAAAAGTCGTTCGAAAGGGACAAAACATTAACTAAAATAGGTTTTAAAACTGTCTATGAATAAGGCCTTTGTCAATATTTATAACCTGCATTTTTATTCGTTTATGTTACTTTAAGTGCGTGGTGGCCTGTTGCCAACGGACTGGACGCAGCTATCGATATGGAGATCGCGGGTTCAAATCCCACACATCGCTGACTTTACAGACTCGTGACTTAATTACAAGCACTATAACAGTGAAGGAAACCATCGCGAGGAACTGGTGGTAGGTCTCTCATATGTGAAAGGCCGCCTGGGTAGGTACCATCGCAATGTAATACTTCCGCCAAACAGCAGTCTAAATGCACTGTTATGTTCCGGTGTGAAGGGCATTGTGACCAGAGTAACTACTAGACATAATGAGACTTAACATCTTATGTCTCAGGATGGCGAGCGCAGTGGAATACCAAGCACTGCCTTGTAATTCATGGTGTTTGGTTTTGCTACTGTCCATGAGCGGTCGTATCGCTTACCATCAGCCAAATGGCATGCTCGTCTCGACGTTCATCGCAATAAAAATAACATAAAAACAATGATTTGCCTAGTAACACAAATACACGTTTTCCTTTGTGAGTTCAATTTAATACTGTTACCAAAAACGATGTCAATGTCTTTCAACAAAAAACTTAATTATCATTGAAATAACAACGATGTATACACACAGTACGCGAAGGCCTGTTGGTAACGGACCAGACGCGAAACACCATCATGAATTACAAAGCAGTGCTTGGTATTCCACTGCGCTCGCCATCTTGAGACAAGATGCTAAGTCTTATGTCCAGTAGTTACTCTGGCTACAATGTCCTTCAAACCGGAACTTCTAGTTGTTTTCAAATTAATTCATATATTCATTTAAATGTCGTAATGTGAATTAAAATTGTTAACATTATCTTGTTTTACATAATTTATGTTTTTATATACTGCCCCGGTGGCGCAGTTTTACGGTACGATTATGACGCTGAGGTCTCGGGTTCGAATCCCGGGTCGGGTAATATTGGATTTTTCTTTTCATTATCAGCTCAGAGTAAGGAATTTGTGGTCAATATTGCGATAGGCTCGCCCCCTCACATTGTAGGACTGAAATATATGGTACAACATCCTAAGCGCTGGATCGTAACGTCCTTATTCATAGACAGTTTAAAAACCAATTTTAGTTCATTTGAAACATATTTTAAGAAAGTAAATTTGATACATATTTTAAGAAAGTTTTTTATTAGGTAAGTAAGTGAAGAATTTGTTGTTATTTACTTCTATGTTTGTATAGTTTTAATTGTTACCTATTATTTTATATTTGTACGCCTCTGTGGCTAAACATGACTGTATCTATGTTTTGTTATGTAACACCTTGCACGCTTGTGTGTGTATACTCATGTTCATACTAATAATCTTTATCTTTATCATTATTATTAAACATCTTTATCTTTATCTTTAGTTATCGAAAGATGTCTTCTTCGCTCAAACTGAATTCAAAAGTTGTTAGAATGAGAAAAAACATTCGATAACCGAAATAGCTTTTATACTGTCTATGAATAAGGTCGGAGTTTTAATGCGTACTTGGCAGCTAAATGATGATATCAGATGCCAATCGCAATAGACATTTCTTACAAAACACGTGCAATGAAACGCAACAAGAATTGCCAACTGCCAAGTTATAGCGAAATATTATAGTCCATATACGCGCATATACAGGGTGTGCATAATAACGGCGCACTTGCTAATATACATTTTAGTAAATCGTGATTGCGTCTAGATTAAAATGCAGGTCCTAACTCCAAATCGGATAAGTATTTTCCAAATATTATTTCTTTATTATCATATTAATACTATGCCCTTGTATCCAACTGAGCAAGTGCGCCATTTTCCTGCGTTTCCTGTATATTGACAGCCTCCGTGGCGCAGTTAGTTAGAAGCCTATGAAACTAGAGGCCGCGGGTTCGATCCCCGCGCCGAAACAAATGCTTGTGTGATCCACAGGTATTTATTTCGGGTCTGGGTGTTTGTGACATCAAAAGTCTCTCGTAGGTTCTGTTACACGATACAAAACTCGATCTACGTATGTGACTATTGGGTGTTTTTATTATTATTATTTATTATATACGTCCCACTGCTGGGCACGGGACTCCTATACAGCCAAGAGGAACATTAAGAACAGTTGTCAGAACATGACAATCTGTGGCCGTTATGTCATACGATAATCGCCTATGATTCTTGCCGCGAGAAACTCTCTCCGTGTAAACAGGGCTTAATACTCGTAGCATGCTTCGTTACAAACGTAATTACTCTCTATTTTCTTTCCAGAAACTTCTACCCAAAGACTATATCCCTTAACCTCCCTTCTTTAAATTCCAGAACCTAAAATGGCTCTTCAAAACCTAAAGCAATGGATGGGCTTGACTAAGGATCCTGAGCTGACCAGGAGTCACTACTCCCTGGTCTCCGGGACAGAACTGACAGGCAGCTCTTTACAACTGTTCCTGGACTTGCCCGATGAGGTCAGGAATGCGGAGGCCCTGGCGCCTTTCAAGCTAATTTACGAGAAGAGACAAGGTGAGTACAGGTCATTTTTATACTCGACAAAAAGACCCTGGAAGGAGGATTTGGACACATTCTGGCAAGTTTAAGAAGTAACAATATAGCCAGATTAACTACTGGGCCTAATGTCCGGATGGCGAGCGCAGTGGAATGCCAAGCATTGCCTTGTTGTTGTTTGATTTTGCTACTGTCTGGAGACTGCCCCGCCCTGGATCAACAGTGGCACGCATTGTAATGACACCGAGCATTGGAGCTCAGCGAGTCTCCGTGTATGTCTAAGTTGTCTTTAACCCGCAACGAAATCAATCATAAAGTTAAATTAATAGGAGGAGTTGCTAATAAATTATTGTCCACTTCCCTACTACTATCTATGAGCGGTTTAGCTATTGTCCATGAGGGGTGGTATCGCTTACCATCAGGCGAATAGCATGCTCGTCTCGCCATTCAGGGCAATAACAATATACCCCGTCCTCCCCCCACATTCTGATTTTTTTTTTATCAGCCCATATACGTCCCACTGTTGGGCACGGGCCTACTCTACAATCGAGAGGATGATTGAGAGTGGTTAGGCCATATAGGCCACCACGCTGGCCTAGTTGGGGTTGGCGGACTTACATACCGTAGAAATTCTTTAAAATCGCTACGGTATGCAGGTTTCCTCACGATGTTTTCCTTCACCGTTAAAGTGCGTGGTGATTGACTATCAATACACACATAGCTCCGAAAAGTCAGAGGTGTGCCCTGGGATTTGAACCCACGACCACCGTGAACATGTAGGCAGTCGCGTCTAGTCCGATACCAACAGGCCACCACGCACTTCAAAAAATGACTGATTCTAAATAATGTTGAACATTTTAATGGATTCATTAAATTATTTTCATTTTTTTATTTGTTTGTGTTCCTTACTTGTCCACCTAAATAACTGCGATTTAAAACTATTGCGGTATTACTCATGTCTGTTCCAATAACAAAAATATGTTGTATATTTTCAAAGTAAACAAAAACTAACCTTGCGTTGCAATGAATGTTATCACTAACTATTGTTTTTACTTTATCTGAACACGTGAATTTCTTACGGTCAGTGGAACATAAATACTTAATTATACCTACTGCTGTTTTAACTCTCTCTTTCCATGTAAAATAACCAAGAAAATTATAGCTTTTACAGATTTTCGAATTTAATTTTACATAAACGCGGTTTTTGATACCGTATTTAAAAAAATATATACTTATTTTTGTCTTTTACCACGCACTATAACGGCGAATGAAAACATCGTGAGAAAATCTACATACCATAGCAATTTTTATAAATTTCTATGGTATGTACAAGTCCGCCAACCGTCACTACCTTAGCGTGGTGGAGTATATGGCCTAAACACTCTCAATCGTAGTCTCGATTGTAGAGGAGGCCCGTGCCCTGCAGTGGAACGTATGTGGGCTGAAACATTACAGTACAGTACTTATTTTACCACTAGATTACGTCTCACTGTGGTTTCTGACATAGTTTTATTGATATATACTTCAAATTATGTATCATACCAAGGAATTGTTATTTCAAGTCTCAAGATACAAGCCCAGTCTAGCTTGGAAACCTCTAAATCATGTTATCTGTAGAATTGTTCAAGTAAACACATATATTTTATTAATTCACTATCAGTGCCAAATTGATAATTTTTATATTTTGTTTCAGGTACAAACGACAGTGAAAATTCAAAGAAGAATGCAGATGCAAAAACTAAAAGGTTACATCCAGTAAACTCAGCTCCTGTTTTGATCGATGATGTTGAGGTACAGAAAAAACAAGACGTTGATGAAAGGGACAATAACTTAGAAACGTAAGATAACTTTTCTATTAAAATTTCTACTATTAACCATGTTGTTAGTATAGTTAAACTGGTAGGTCAAAGTGACCACCATGCGCCTGATGGTAAGTATGGCGTAGTTCAGACAGAGCAACCACCAATGATAGATTTTTTTTTTCGTTTATTTATCATACTTAAAAAGATACATATCATTTGCTAAACCACTAAGGTTTGTATTCATGCTATCCGAGTTGACAATGAGTTTATAACTAGCCAATACTGGAGTATTATTAGGAATTTGAGTTTAATGCATTCAAATTTAAATTATTTAAGAAGTATGTCTTAAGTTTATATTTCATGTCCGTTGGTGTTAAACTGTCACGTAAATCTGAGGGTAGTCTGTTAATTAAACAAGGTATGGTGCGCCCTTTAAACTAGATGTACCTTGATTTACCTAAACAAGAAACACTTGAATCTGTGACTAAAATATCGCTTAAGCGCTATTTACACGGGGAGAGTTTCTCGCGGCGAGAATCGTATGCGATTATCACATGACATAACCGCCATAGATTATCGTGTTCTGCCAAATGTTTACACGATGCAACTTTTTTATATCCTTACGATAATCGTATCTTCGAGGCGAGATACTCTCCCGTGTAAATGTGGTTTTAGGGATTAATACATAAATAAATTCACCCAATAATCATATACATAGTCCTGACCCCACACTAAGAACAATTACGTCTTGTGTCGTTGGAACATTAATATAGGCGAAGACAGAAGGATGAATATACATTAATTGAAAGTATATGGAGTATCGCCTCGGCTGTTTGTAGACCAAAATAATAAATAAATACACCCAACAGTCACATACATAGTCCTGACTCCACACTAAGATCAATTAAGTCTTGTGTTGTAGGTATCAGAACCAACGAAAAACTTTTCGGTCTCACAAACACCCAGACCCGAAACAAATACTTGTGGGCCGCATAAACATTTGTATTGGTGCGGGATCTAACCCGCGGCCTCTCGTTTCACAGCCGGCGTCTAACCAACTGCGCCACAAAGGCTGTCGAATAACTATATTCAACAAATTTTTATGTCTAAGCTAAATGAACAAAATTTTATTTTCAGCAAGGAAACTGCGACGGTTGTCAAGCGTCATCCAGACAGGGTAAGAAATTACCTCTTTATTTTTGAAAGACCATACCGACTTCCAGCGACGTCCCGCGACCTTTACCAGGTCGTCTGACCACCTAGTGGGTGGACGTCCCACGCTGCGCTTTCCGCTTCGTGGCCTCCACTCGAGAACTTTTTGACCCCATCGGCCATCAGTTCTCGGTGCTATGTGTCGCGGGACGTCGCTGGATGCAGGCTGCCTCAGGTCACTGTGGAAATCATTGGGAGAGGCCTGTGTTCAGCAGTGGACTTCCTTTGGCTGATGGATTGGATTGATCCGACTTACTACTACCAGAGACCGACCTACCTCTTCTTAATCGTACTCTCGATTGTAGAGGAGGCTCGTGCCCTGCTACGTACATGGGCTGACACAAATACAGACACCAAAATTTTATGTTTTATTTATTTATTATTAAGAAAATACAAGTTTACAGACTTCATCAAAAGTACTTACATTCTAAATTCTAATAAAATAACTAAAAGCTAAACAGAATAACTAAATATTAAATCTTAAATAAAATCACGTTTCTTATAAAAATAGTGACATGAGTTTAAACATATTGACTCAAATTATTATACTCGTAAACTATTAAAATATAACTTAATCTTAATATATTAATTTTATATATTATTAAACCAATATCTTTTTTTTATGGTATAGGTCCGGCAAACGAGCAAACAGGTCACCTGATGGTAAGTGATCACTGCACATGAACATCCACAACGCTTGGAACATGGATGTGTTGCCATTTCTTACTACAAATGCTCTATAATTATACCATCTGAA
This sequence comes from Theretra japonica, assembly GCA_033459515.1. Taxonomy (NCBI): domain Eukaryota; kingdom Metazoa; phylum Arthropoda; class Insecta; order Lepidoptera; family Sphingidae; genus Theretra; species Theretra japonica. Next base: position 2,178,537 of record CM065952.1, read on the forward strand.
TGCTGGGAACATTTGATAAGGACTGTGGCGTTGGCCTAATCCACCAAGTTGGTCGTGATTTGGTAGACTTCACAAACCTCTTGATATATAGACTTGCAAATCAATTAAATTAAGTAGGATACAATAAAAATGCTTACGCCATATTTTGTAATGCAAGTGAAAAAAAAAACGAAGTTACAAAAAACATCATACATACATACATACATAACCACACGCCTTTTTCCCAGAAGAGGTAGGCAGAGGTGCCTCTAGAACACCCACGTTTCGCCTTGTATATTCCGTCCCACGATGTGATAGGGGGCGAGCCTATCGCCATATCGGGCACAAATTCCTGACTCCGGGCTAATAATGAATAGAAAAATCCAATATCACTTTGCCCGACCCGGGATTCGAACCCGAGACCTCAGCTTTGCAATCATACCGTAGTACCACTACGCCACCGAGTCAGTCAAAAAACAAAGATTATAAAAATCATAGACAACATGTTAGAGTACAAGATTCATTCAACACTAACACGATAACGCAATGACGACAATGCTTGATGGTAACCGCAGTGCAGATAGTATCAACATGAGATGTTGATCACGACACAATGACGCCTGATTGTATCCGGATATACACAGCCCGACACGACACACGTGGCTCACTATGACGGCTCCTTAACCGCTGTATGGCCCAACATACGAATATAATACCAATTTGAACCTTCAAAATAAAACTTTTAAAACCCTAATATAGAAGGTATATCCAGACTGCGACCGAAAACGCAGCCAGGTGTCAGTATTAGTGACTTCAGATACAATGCAACTAAAAAATTCGCAAAAAATGCGACGATTTTATTTGTATTTTTTTACTTATCGTCCAATTTGGGTAGTAAATACACAGTTTTCCTAGAATAATAATGTACACAATTTTATTTTTATTGACATAATAGTATGCAAGGGTTTAAATTATAATTTTGCCAAAACTAGGTATTCACCACTCAAACACGATGATATTTAAAAAATTGCATAAAAACCTATCTATTTTTTTTGAGAAAATTTTGTTTGCATTGTGTCTGTATTTCTGTAATCACTAAAACTACCACCTGGCTTCGTTTTCGATAGCAGTCTTGACATACACTGTTTATCAGCCCATAATACCCGCTGAGGACTGGACCCTCCTAGAAACGAGAGATCCATTGAGATATGATGATGATTAATTATGAAATGACAGCCTCCGTTGCGCAGTTGTGAGACGCCGGCTGTCAAACAAGAGGCCGTGACGATTCCGCACGAGGCAAATGTTTGTGTGATCTACAGGTATTTCTTTCAGGTCTGGGTGTTTATGAGAACGAAAAGTCTTTTGTAGTTCCTGATACATCACACAAGACTCGATCTTAGTGTAGGGTCAGGAGTAGGACTCTGTAAAATGTAAATAAATAATAAAATACTTAATAAATACACCCAACAGTCACATACATAGTTCTGACCCCGCATTATAATCAATTAAGTCTGGATTAGTGATTATCAGGAACTACGAAAGACTTTTCAGTCTCACAAACACCCAGACCCGACACAAATATTTCTGGGCCACACAAAAATTTGTGTCGGTGCGGGGATCGAACCCGGAGCCTCTGGTTTCACAGTGGGTGTTCAACCTACTACGCCACGGAGGCTGTGAAATGTATATACGTGACTGTTGGATGTATTTATTTATATTTTTACAGATAAGCAAAGCGAAGTACTACGTCAAGACGACAATTTTACTCGGCTGTTGGGTGTTTTTCACAATCATATTTATGACGCATGATGTGAAGAAGGACAACACTACGTTATCATCCGTATCATCTTTAGAAGTGAAAAGTAAGAACTTTTTATCAATCACAATCTGTCGCTACCTTTTTATCTGCATTCTCTATTTTTGACAGCCTCCGTGGCGCATTGGTTAGACACCGCCTGAGAAACGAGACGCCGCGGTTTCGATCCCCGCACCGAGACAAATATTTGTGAGGACCACAAGTATTTGTCTCGGGTCTGGGTGTTAGTGAGACCGAAAAGTGTCTCGTAGTTTCTGATACCCACGGCTTAATTGATTTTAATGTGGGATCAGGACTATGTATGTGACTGTTTGTGTGTATTTATTAATTACCACGAGGAGTGCTCTGGAGAATGGTTCCGACTTCCCCCGGCTGCTGAGTTCCGCCAGCGTACAACGCGGCAAACCTCCAAGTACCACCCAAATCATCTCTTCTTTTCATTTAACATATATTTATTAATATTTTCAGCTTTTACACCTCATGAACTAAATAATACTACGCTCAGTTCGATATCACTGTCTCTGAAGCTGTCTGGACCATTCTTATCAGAGCACGAGCAGATCAAACTCAACGCTACAGAGAGGGCGAGAAGGCATCGACTTAAAGTGTGGATCGAAAGACTTGGAAAGGATGAGGTAAATGTTAATAAAAGTATATAAAGGTTAAGAGCTCGCTGGATCGACGATATTGTAAAATTAACTGGAAGAGACTGGATGTAGGTCGCGAAAGACAACAATAAATAAATAAATACACCCAACAGTCACATGCATAGTTCTGAACCCCACATTAAGATCAATTAAGTATTGTGTCGTGGGTATCAGACACTACGAGAGACATTTCGGTCTCACAAACACCCGGCACAAATATTTGTGGGCCAGACAAACATTTGTGTTGGTGCGGGGATCGAACCCGCGGCCTGTCGTTTTACAGTCGGCGTCTAACCAACTACGCCTCGGAGGCTGTCATAATGGAGGCAATTGGAGGAGGCCTATACCCGAAAGAGGCCACGACAATAAAGCATTTAAATATTAAGTAACCATAGTTATGAGTCATAGATCTTATTTCTTTATATATATATATTTCTTTGTTTAAAATCATTTCTTGTTCTAATTTTTTATGTTAATGTAACTACACTTTCTTTTATGCCTCCATGTTAATAATAATAAACGCACAGAAACACTAAAAAATAAGTGAGAAAATCTAAATAATATCTTCGTAAAAACTCTCACAACTTGTGGATACTCACCCATATTTTTAAAGGCGACTTGCTTCACCTATCTTATGTTATTGCACGAGTCAATGAACATTATTTTTAAGCATAATATTTTCACGCGCCTAGTGTCCATCAATAATGTAATTTAATAGACTTTTCTTTAAAAAAATATGGTGAAATATTTTATGCATATTTATGTCGAAAATGATATATTTAATAACTAATTTAAAAAATAAATTAATCTCATTTTTTGGTTAGACGCCGGCTGAGAAACGAGACGCTGCGGGTTCGATTTCCGCACTGAGATTTATGTTGTGTGAACCACAGGTATTTGTCTCTGGGTCTGAGTGTTTGTGAGATCGTAAAGTCTCTCGTAGTTTCTGATATACGACACAAGACTCGATCTTAGTGTGGGATCAGGACTATGTATGTGACTGTTGGGTGAGTGTATTTTTTTTTAATCTTGCACCCTGTTTATTTTTATTTTTTAGGTATCAGAAAATTGGCACATATACCTACAAGACGACCAAGAGTTTAACAAAGGAGAACCTAGATTAGCGACTCTAGAAATAGAGTCAAATGATACCGGACAATCGACGTATGTCGTTAAAATTCTTTCAACTTCCAACCAAACGACTGCCTTCACTATCAGTTACAAGTTGAACACGCTAGATGGCGGTGTTGGTGTAATATACGCGTGCGTTTTGTTAGTTGCACTTTATGTCCTTATTGTTTTTGAGGTAAGAATTTCGTTTTAATTATCATGCATATACATACCCCCCGCCCGTACAAGATATAGGCAGAATTCTTTTATTATCCGTGCGTGTAGAACATTTAACGATCTGTCTCACAAGTTTGATTTAGACTTATTTGTTACCAGTGTTTCTCAACTCAAAAATCGTCTTTCGAACAAGTTTTTTGATGCATGAGTATTGAGTAGTATTTTGTTCTTTTTAATTTGTAATTGTAGTTTATGTGTGCTCCTAGGTAATTGGTTAGTTTACTATGTTTTCGTTTATTTTAACTGACAGTTTCTGTTTTTAGATATTAATTTATCAGTGAAAACTTTTAATTGGCCTTTTTAAGTATACACTATTAATTCTAGTTGTAATATGTTAGCTGTAAGTTTTCCAAATATGTAAAAATAAAAAAATAAAATAAAATGAAAATAAAAATACGTCCAAAAGCTGGACACGAGGCTCATCTTTCGTTGAGGGACCTTGGTTCATTATGGAGTCCTAGTACTGGTTAGTATGCTTCAAATTCAACTTTTTATTGCAAAACTCATGCGAGAAAACATTCACCTGATGGTAAGTAATTACCGCTGGTTACTTTAGGTGTATCGTAGTTGCGTTGAAAGCCTATCATAATGGCCGATGAGAATTATGGGAACTGAACGAAAAAAGAGATATTTGTTCTCCGACAATTTTATTTTTTGAAATAAATAAGGAAACTTATTTTTTACGCTCGTTTGCTGTCAGAATAATGCCATGGCCGTTTCTAGGGTTATTTTATTTATTTATTTATTTAACATACTTACTAGTAATTTAACAGTGGTCGCGGCTTCAAATCCCAGGGCTCACCTCTGACTTTTCGGATGTGTATTGATAGTCAATCTCCACGCATTATAGCGGTGAAGGAAAACATCGTGAGGAAACCTGCATACCGTAGCGATTCGTATTTTCTATGGATGTGATAGGGGGCGAGACTATCGCCATATCGAGCACAAATTCCTGACTCCAGACTGGTAATGAATAGAAAAATCCAATATCACTTAGCCCGACACGGGATTAGAATCCAAGACCTCAGGTGCAACTATACCGTAGTACAACTGTGTCTCTGAGACAAAATAATTTAATCTATATCAAAATTCTTTCAGGTTATAAACAGGACTATGGCGGCTATAACAGTATCCACGATGTCTCTCGCCGCACTGGCGTTAGCTGGTGAGAGACCTTCATTGCCAGAAGTAATCTCATGGCTGGATGAGGAGACACTGCTCCTTCTGTTCAGCATGATGGTTCTCGTCGCGATCATGGCGGAGACTGGGATATTTGACTTTCTCGCTGTGTTTACTTTCCAGGTAAATATTCTTGTTATATAGGGTATATCAAGACTGCTACCGAAAACGAAGCCAGGTGGTAGTTTTAGTGACTTTAGATACCTAGTTTTAGACTTTTCCTATTATCGTATTTGGGTAAATACATACATTTTCCTAAAAAAATAATGTACACTCTTTTATGTTTAACGACGCTATAGTACGCAAGGCTTTAAATTATAATTTTAGCAAAAACTACGGATTCAGCACTAAAACACAATGATATTTAAAACATTACAAAAAAAATCGTCGCGTTTTTGTGCAAAATTTTTAGTTGCATCGTGTCTACTCACTAAAACTAACACCAGGCTTCGTTTTCGGTGGCAATCTTGATATACCCTGTATTTTTTTATTTATTTTTTATCAGCCCATATACGTCCCACTGCTGGGCACGGGCCTACTTTACAACCGACAGAATCGATAGAGAGTGGTTAGGCCATATAGTCCACCACGCTGGCCTAGTGCGGGTTGGCGGACTTACATGCCGTAGAAATTCTTTAAAATCGCTACGGTATGCAGGTTTCCTCACGATGTTTTCGTTCACCTTAAAGTGCGTGGTGATTGACTATCAATACACACATAACTCCGAAAAGTCAGAGGTGTGCCCTGGGATTTGAACCCGCGACCATCGTGAACATGTAGGCAGCCGAGTCTGGTCCGTTTACTAACAGGCCACCACGCACTTCATACCCTGTATACAGTATTTAATTTAACACACAGCCCACATGTTTCTAATCTAGTATTACGCAAAATAGAAAGTATTCCTTGAAAAAGCTGTATTAAAGGTATCTGCTTATAATATGTACTTATTTACACAAATTGCAATATTAGGCATTTTGTAATGAAAGGACTGCCTCGGTGGCGTAGTTGTACTACGGTATGATTGCAAAGCTGTGCTCTCGGGTTCGAATCCCGGGTCGGGCAAAGTGACATTGGATTTTTCCATTCATTATCAGCCCGGAGTCAGGAATTTGTGCCCGATATGGCGATAGGCTCGCCATCACATCGTGGGACGGAATATACAAGGCGAAACGTGGGTGTTCTGGTAGCACCTCTGCCTACCCCTTCTGGGAAAAAGGCGTGTGTTTATGTATGTAATGAAAGCAAAGGATTACATAGAAGTTAGTATATAGTTTGGCGGACTAAATACGCTTACCATATAATATTAAATGTATTTATTTCAGGTGACAAAAGGCAAGCTCTGGCCTCTAATATACGTTCTATGCGCCTTCACAGCAACTTTGTCAATGATATTGGACAATGTCACTACTGTACTACTGATGTCTCCAGTTACAATCAGGTAAAAACAATATTCAATTGTATAATTCAACATATTCCAATAGGAAAATAGGAAGCGGAAAGCGCAGCGTGGGACGTCCACCCACTAGGTGGTCAGACGACCTAGTAAAGGTCGCGGGATGTCGCTGGATGCAGGCTGCCTCCAACAGGTCACTGTGGAAATCATTGGGCGAGGCCTATGTTCAGCAGTGGACTTCCTTTGGCTGATGGATGGATGATGGATGGATTCCAATAGGCACCCTCCGTGGCGCAGTTAGTTAGACGTCGGCTGTGAGGGGACTGGCAGCTAGGATCGCAACACCAACAAATTTCTGCGATGTTAGTCTCTCTTAGTTTCTGACACAAACAAGACTTGTATGCTATTATTCGGCCTTCTTTATTTCGTTGGTTGGCCCGACGAGCATTCGCTCTTGGACAGTAGCAAAACCAAACACCATGAATCACAAACCAACGCTTGGCATTCCACTGCGCTTGCCATCTTGCGACATAACGTTAAGTCTCATTTTGTCCAGTAGTTGCTCCAGCTACAATGTCCTTCAAACCGGAACACAACAGTGCATTTACAGTTTGGCGGGAGAAATAGACATTGCGGTGGTACATAACCAGGCGGCCTCTCACATATGAGAGACCTACCACCAGTAATTTTAGTCATTATTTTTCTTGACTTTCTTTCACGTCCTACGCCTATTTTTTCTTTTCTAGCTACCGATTCTTTCATAGTTATAACTTATTTATTCATGGGTATAACTTATAACTATATATACCAACTTATAAATTATTAACTTTAAAAGTTATTTTAAATGATATAATGTCCTATGAAATGTTTTCTATTTAAGGTATTCGTATGTTGTTTTTGGTTAAATCAACTTCAATTTATTGATTCCCAGGTTATGTGAAGTGATGGAATTGGATCCTGTCCCGATTTTGATGTTCATGTCGATATACAGCAATGTAGGCGGTACAGCGACACCTGTCGGCGATCCTCCGAACGTGATCGTGGTGTCCAACAAAGCCGTTATTGATGCAGTGAGTTGATTTGATGTTTTTAGAGAAAATATTATGTTTACATTCATCTTAAGGGGAGTAAGGCCACTGCTGGGCTGTGGGCAGAGGCCTTCTCAAGAATTTTCATCTAAGGCATTAAAAGGCCAAAGAACCTTGTATAGGGACATGTTGGCCTATATCCAGCCACTTCTTACAAACTTTATTGAGTCTTCCTCCTCCTGGGGGTGAAAAGTAGGGGACTAACCGACTGTAAATAAAAAGACAGCGTGTTTGAAACTTGCATCAACATAGATAATGTCTGAAAAACAAAATACAGGGTATATCCATACTGTAAATTTAAGCGGGACTTGCGTAGTTAAGTGCAACATAATGATTAAGTAGCGTTTGAGTATACACCCAACAGTCACATACATAGGCCAGAAACCACACTGAGATCGAGTCTTGTGTCGTGGGTATCAGAAACTACGAGACTTTTCGGTCTCACAAACACCCAGACCCGAAACAAATACCTGTGGTTCACACAAAGAATTTATTTTCGGTGCGAGAATCGAACCCGCAGCCTCTTGTTTCACAGCCGGCGTTTAACCAACTGCGCCACGGTGGCTGTCTATTCGGGCGTATGATTGTTGGATATCTATTTATTTATATGTTTCCAGGGAATAAATTTCACAATGTTCACGGCTCATATGTTCCTGGCGATAGTCACGATATACATACAAACTTCGTTGCAAATAAGATACATATTCAGGGACTCTAATAAGCTGAGAATATCTGTTCCTAGGGAGATTCAAGGTATGTATTTATTTTAACGAATAACTTTAAAGGCAACGAGCAATTTCTTGTTGGTGAGGATGGGATGGCCAAACTGAAGGCTGCAGATTCAAAGCCTGTGAACACACTTTTGACTTTTCGCAGTTACGCGTGCATTCTTGATTATTCTTTAGTATTAAGTTATTCGATGGGCTTCGCCCCCTATCACATCGTGGGACGGTGTATACAAGGCGAAACGTGGGTGTTCTGGTACCACCTCTGCCTACCCCTTCTGGGAAAAAGGCGTGTGTTTATGTATGTATGTTATTCATTTATTATTATATGACACACCAACAGCAATAAAGCAAACTTATACAATTTTAGACCTGGTATACTTGCCAATTGTAGGCGTGAAACAACATTCATAATAGAAATTAATTATACAATAAAATTATTCAACATAATAATAATAAACTATAACGGCAAAGGAAAAGCCACTAAAGTTTAAGCCACTAGAAGGTGTATCCAAAAAAAAATTATGCAGGCTGCTAATCATACTCGTAGAATTATAAGCATCGTGAATTATGAGCATCATACTCGTAATATTATAATTCAAGAAGGATCGCACGGAAGATAATTGGTGTATGTTTAAGTCTGCAAGGAATCGGTGTAACCAGATGATACGTAATGCTAAACGCCGACACATCCTCCATAACATTTCCTCGTCTACCCCTGCTAATATCTGGAAGTTCCTTGGAACCCTTGGTATTGGTAAGGGGAAAGATTTTGAGTTTCCGAGTACGATTGGTTTGGACGACATTAATCAACACTTCAGTAACGTTATTGCCCTTGATCGACAAACCAAGAGGCGTACCCTGAATTTTCTCGACAGCCTTCCTCGTCGCAATATAGACCCTTTTCACTTTTCTCCAGTGGCGTCGGACGAAGTCAAAAAGATTATCCTTTCCATTAAATCAAATGCCATTGGCTACGATGATGTCAGCCGTCGCATGATTATCCCAATACTTGACCTGCTCCTCCCAATAATTACCCATATTGTTAATACTTCCCTCGATACTGGCATATTTCCGTCTTTATGGCGGAAAGCTTATGTAATTCCTCTTCCTAAAATCCCTAATCCAACCCTTGTGAATAATTTCCGTCCTATATCTATCCTACCCTTCCTATCCAAGGTGCTTGAGTCTTGTGCACACAAGCAACTGTCCAGGTTTGTATACACCAACAACCTATTAGATCCACTGCAGTCTGGATTCAGACCTGGACACAGCACTATTTCTGCGCTCCTCAAAGTGACTGGCGATATTAGGCAGGGCATGGAGACCTCCAAGGTCACCGTGCTGGCTTTGGTGGACTTCTCAAATGCTTTCAATACCGTCAGTCACGACATCCTTTTATCCATCCTTTCCCACTTTATGATCTCGTCCGAGGCCTTGGAATGGTTCTCTTCATATCTTCAGGGGCGTCAGCAGTCAGTCCGCCTTGATGACTCATCATCTAACTGGTGTGATCTTATTTCTGGCGTTCCTCAAGGCGGTATACTTTCTCCTTTGTTATTTTCTATTTTTATTAACCTAATAACCCAAGATCTTCAATGTGCGTATCATCTGTATGCCGATGACTTGCAGATTTATTCCCAAGCGAGTGTGGATTGCGTGACCACAGCGATTGACAAAGTGAATAGGGGCTTGGCTCATATTAAACACTGGTCAGATTCTTTTGGTCTGTCTGTCAACCCTACTAAATGTCAGGCCATTCTTGTCGGCAGTCCAAGGATGATCTGCAGATTAAATACAGCACATATACCGCCTGTTACTTATGACGGAACGGTCATCGCTTGGTGCCCTGCGGTCAAAGACTTAGGTATATATGTTGACTCCTCCTTAAACTGGCGAGCTCAGGTTGCTTCAGTTTGCCAAAAGGTTACAGGTACCCTACGTGTCCTCTATCGCCTGAAGAATTTCCTCCCTATTAAGACTAAAACCATGCTTGTGCAAGCCTTAATTTTCCCTTTAATCGACTATGGTGATGTGTGCTATTTTGACCTGAATGCAGAGCACCTCAACAAACTTGACCGACTTCTCAATAACTGCATTCGATTCATTTTTAATCTTCGTAAATATGACCACGTTTCTTCATTCCGCTCCCAACTAAAATGGTTACCTATTCGCCAGCGTCGTTCTATGCATGCACTTACTACACTTTTTTCAATTCTTACATCTCCTACCCCACCTTCTTATTTAACTTCTCAATTTCAATACTTAGGTAGTAATCATAATAAGAATCTTCGGTCCAATAACAACCTCCTTCTTCATTGTCCTATTCATAGCTCAGACTATATACACTCTTCCTTTTCTATCCAATCTATTCTTCTCTGGAACGCACTCCCCCTCGACATCAGGACGTCTGGTTCTCGTTTAGCATTCAAGGTGAAGGTTCGTCAACACTTACTCGAAAAATTGGCAGAGTCACATTAATGTTATTTTCCTGTTATCATTTTATTGTTATATATTTATTATAATATATATTTTAGGTATAATGTATATATGTATGTATTTGTGTATGTTTGTATATATGTATGTATTTGTGTATATATATATCTATATGTGTTATTCACTTATAAACTTTTGATAATCAAGTTTCTTGAATTTGTGCGCCTACTAATTTTCTCTCTGCACCATCCAAAGGTCGACTGGCAGAGAATGCCTCAGGCATTAAGTCCGCCTTTATACTTTGTATATAAAGCATAAATAAATAAATAAATAAATAAGCCAAATGATTTCGCAACCTGGTTAGAATGGAATATTACGTTAATTCCGTGTAAATATGGGATCAGAGAAAGCAGAAAAATACTATTGTAAATAAATAAACCCAGCAGTCACATACGTAGTCTTGACCCCACACTAAGATCGAGTCTTGTGTCGTACCAGGAACTACGACAGACTTTTCGCTCTCATAAACCCACACAACACCCAGATCAGAAACAAATACCTATGGTTCATACAAAAAATTTTCTCGGTGCGGGAATCGAACCCGCAGCCTCTCATTTCATGCCACCGAGGTTGTCGATGAAATTACCGTGTAACTTTCAGAGGTATAGCGCTTATGTAAATTCCTATTGCATACAATTTTTTGACAAATACTTTAATTTCAGAGCTAAGCCATCAAATTTCAATATGGCGGCGCGCGGCCGACTCTCTCCCGCATCTGAGCAAAGATGTGAGGGTGGTCAGAGAACGACTGGAGAGAAAGATCCAGAAGCTAACTGTGGAGCTGGAAGCCCTGGTCAAGAAGTCCAGTAAGCGAGCCTGTCCGAAGGAGACCTTTCATAGCACGCTCATTAATTTGAAGCAAAAGGTGGGTTGGTTTTTTCCTTATTTAATATGGAAAAATGAATTGTGCCTTTCATTTTTTCCTCTTTACATAAAGTCACGCCTTTTTCCCAGAAGGTGTAGGCAGAGGTTCCCTTGGTAGCAACCAGGACATCCACGTTTCGCCTTGTGTGTTCCCACGATGTGATAGGGGGCGAGCCTATCGCCATATCGGGCACAAATTCCTATCTCCGGGCTGATAATGAATAGAAAAATCCAATATCACTGCCCAACCCGGGATTCGAACCCGAGACCTCAGTTTTGTAATCATACCTTAGTACAACTACGCCACCGAAGCAGATTTTCCTCTCTATGAATAATAAAATGGATAGTATCTAATATTGATTTAAATTTTAGTGGAAAACATGCAGAATTCCACAGTGTAATGGCTAATGATCATTTTATTTTTAGTAAAATTAATATAGAATTTCGCTTGATGTTTTTAACTGTCCTGAATGACTAATAAGTACCTACTAACTTAACTTACTTTTACGTTTCATATTCATATTAGTGTAAATTTATATAAATTTGCCAGCACGCGGCACGATGTGAAATGCAACACAGTTGTAAAGGAGAACCAACGGAATATTAACCGCAAACCATCTACCTCAGTGGGGGATTATCCCTAGGCAAACTAGGCACGTGCCTAGGGACGCGAGGTTGCGAAGGGGCGCGCACGATTTCGGATATCTTCGTTTCATAAAAAACCATCGAATGCTATGATTATGATACTTATGAGAAACATCACCTGAGTCAGATCATTTGCGTTATAACATGGTGTATTTCACTCATTCACAACATAGTACAATCACCAAATATGCAATAAGACAATTCCTCGTTCTATCGAAGTTAGTATTTTTTAAGTATGGCTGCTAGAGGGGCGCTTTGAGGTGCTTGCCTAGGGCGCTCTCAACATTTAATCCACCTCTGATCTACCTACCATCTTGATACAGATATTTTTTATAACAATAAATGGCGAGAGGAGCATGCCATTCGCCTGGTGGTAAGCGATACGACCGCTTATAGACAGTAGCAAAATCAAACACCATGAATTACAAAGCAATGCTTGGTATTCAACTGCGCTCGCCATTCTCAGACATACGATGTTAAGTCTTCTTATGTCACTAGTAGTCACTCTGGCTACAATGTCCTTCAAACTGGAACACAACAGTGCATTTACACTGCTGTTTCGCGGAAGAAATAGGTATTGCGGTGGTACCTACCCAGGCGGTCTCTCACATATGATAGACCTACCACCAGTAACTTCTCGTAGTTTGTAATATTAGATTGTACTATGTCCTTAAATTTGTCTTTTTTTTTCAGTACAAAATCAGAGACAAAGTCCTGCTTATCAAGACATTAGTGGCGATAGCTTTTGTGGTCATTGTATTCTTCCTGCACTCACTGCCGGATCTTGGTAAGTTTTTGGATAAACATATTTTATCTAAACCGTAAATAGCGTGAACTATTCCTATTATAATTTATTGCTAACCACCACCTAAGTGCGTGGTGGCCTCGTGGTATCGGACCAGACTCGGCTGCCTACATGTTCACGGTGGTCGCGGGTTCAAATCCCAGGGCACACCTCTGACTTTTCGGAGTTATGTGTGTATTGATAGTCAATCACCACGCACTTTAACGGTGAAGGAAAACATCGTGAGGAAACCTGCATACCGTAGCGATTTTAAAAAAATTCTACGGTGTGAAAGTCCGCCAACCCGCACTAGGCCAGCGTGGTGGACTATATGGCCTAACCACTCTCAATCGTACTCTCGATTGTAAGGAGGCCCGTGCCCTGCAGTGGGTCGTATATGGGCTAATACAATACCACCTTATTCATGTATGTATCAGCCCATATTCGGGCACGGGCCTACTTTACAATCAAGACAATTGAGAGTGGTTAGGCCTTATAGTCACCACGCTGGCCTAGGGCGGGTTGGCGGACTTACATACCATAGATTTTTTTTTAAATCGATACGGTATGCAGGTTTCCTCTCGATGTTTGTCTTCGCCGTTAAAGTGCGTGGTGATTGACTTTCAATATTTTCATAGATTAGATTCATAGATGTTATTCATAGACAGTTTTAAAACCTATTTTAGTTATCGAATGTTTTGTCTCTTTCGAAATAATTTTGAATTCAGTTTGAGCGAAGAAGTCAAAACATTCATTAACTATATAAATTTTAAAACTGTGTATAAATAAGGCCGATATAATTTAGATTTTTACGCGTATTCGCGCATTATCCTTCACATTATTTAATATAAGTTAGGTAATTATTCGATTCATGACATAACAAGAACCAACATTGTTGACAGTACAAATACCTCGGCTCAAGGCCGTACAGTTGTCACTTATCATGTTGTCACGTTGTAATTATTCAAAATTGAAATGCAAATATTGTTGGCGGTCGCACATTATTAACAATTTACCGACCTCAACATGCTGATATTATTCTCCTGAACATATGCATATTAGCACAGGAATACCGACATTAAAACTACAATCAAAAATTTTAAACTATTTATTAAGTGAACAAAAAAATATCAAAAATCTATACTTTCAAGCAAACTGACTGCCTCGGTGGCGCAGTTGTACTACAGTATGATTGCAAAGCTGAGGTCCTGGGTTCGAATCCCGGGTCGGGCATATTGCATTTTTCTATTCATTATCAGCCAGGTGTCAGGAATTTGTGCCCGATATGGCGTTAGGCTCGTCCCCTATCACACCCTGGGACAGAACATACAAGGCGAAACGTGGGTGTCCTGGTTGCACCTCTGCCTACCCTTTCTGGGAAAAAGGCGTGAGTTTATGTATGTATGTTCAAATAAACTAATTGAGAAAATAATCTACCCCATTAATCATACGAACAACGCTGTGAAACGGTTTGTCATCACACGTGTTCCCTCCTATAATCCTGGTTCCTTCCGCCGTAGCGTGAAGAGGCACCTCAGCGGGCCGGCATGATTGTATCAAATGGTATGAGAATGCCGTCTGATGCCATTCGATACTCTGGATGGCATAAGCACTTACCATCAGATGCAATGCAGTCACTGTGCTGTGCCAGAATAAACAAAAACATAATTAACTCATGCCTTTTCCTAGAAGGGGTAGACAGAGGTGCTACCAGGACACCCACGCCTTTGTGTTCCATCACACGATGTGATAGGGGGCGAGCCAATCAATTTAGTACAAAAATATCCTGTGGCTATACCTGTATATCCAGACTGCTACCGAAAACGAAGCCAGGTGGTAGTAACAGTGACTTTAGATACAATGCAACTAAAGATTTCGCAAAAAAAAAAGGCACCATTTTTTGTTGTAATTTTTTACTTATTGTTATATTTGTGTAGTAAATACATCGTTTTCCCAAAATAATAACGTACACCTTTTTATTTTTAAAAACACAATGGTACACAAGGGTTTAAATTATTAATTCAGCAAAAACTAGGGATTTACCATTTCAATACGATCATATTCAAAGAATTGCTACTAGAGTACTTTCCTTAAGGTAGGCAGCGACTTTGTTGTGCTGGACCCCTGGCACTGCCAAGGTCTATGGGCAGCGGTGGCCGCTTTCCATCAGGTGGGCCGCTAGCTCGTCTGCCTATAACGGCTATAAAAAAAAAAAAAAAAAATTGCAAATTGCTGTTGCTTTTTTCGAGAAATTTTTAGTTGCATTATATCTGTATAGTCGAATTGATGTTTGTATGTAAGACAGCCTCCGTGGCGTAGTTGGTTAGACGCCGACTGTGAAACGAGAGGCCGCGGGTTCGATCCCCGCACCAACACAAATGTTTGTGTGGCCCACAAATATTTGTGTTGGGCCTGGGTGTTTGTGAGACCGAAAAGTCTCTCGTAGCTTCTGATTCCCACGACACAAGACTCGATCTTAGTGTGGGGTCAGGACTATGTATGTGACTGTTGGGTGTATTTATTTATTATTTTGGTCTACAAACAGCTGACGCGATATTCCATGTACATATTATAGTTCAATCATATACTGTCTTCGCCTATATTAATGTTCCAACTGCCGGTATAAATACAATGGCTGGAACAAATTATAATTAATGGCATGGCAAAACTCCAAGATGCTGAGGTATTTGAAGAACGACTTCCTCTATTGATTATTTTAGAATATATTGCAGTGATAAATCTGTAGTAGGTAGATATTATATTAATAAATTATCACACCCAACAGTTACATACATAGTCCTGATCCCATACTACTCTCGGTTGTAGAGGCTCGTGCCGACGTACCTATATGGGCTGACACAAACAAACGATATAAATAAAACTACAATTAATTAATGTAGTTTATTTACACTCTCCCTTACTGTAGATTAGTATAAATGTATTTACTGTAGGATATTCGCATCCGGCCGGATGTCGACCGTACACGGCGGTAAAGGAGCCGTCATAGTGAGCCATGTGTCGCGTTTAGGGTATTTTTAAATAAATAAATACACCCAACAGTCACATACATAGTCCTGATCCAGACTAAGATCGAGTCCTGTGTCGTGTATCAGAAACTACGGGAGACTTTCCGGTCTCACAAACATACAAAAACGAAACAAATACCTACCTTGGATCACACAAATATTTGTCTCGGTGCGGGGATCGAACCCGCAGCCTCGCGCTTCACAGCCGGTGTCCAACCAACTGCGCCACGGAGACTGTCAAATATAAATCTAATATAATAATATCGCCGAAACAGGATACTAATTCCACTGAATCATCAACTCAAAGAGGGTCTGGGCTACCGAAATCGAGCATCAGATTTACGTGATATAGCTATGCTAAAATAGCCTCTATGACATTACCCATTAGATCGAAAGTCCTCCAGATGTACAGGATCTAGCCATGCTAACACAGCCCCTATTTTATTATCCATTAGATCGAGTATCCCTCGCATGGACTGCGTTGCTCGGCGCCATTCTATTACTGACGCTAGCTGACCGCGAGGACCTTGAACCGATCCTGCACCGCGTGGAGTGGTCCACGCTGCTGTTCTTCGCTGCACTGTTCGTGCTTATGGAGGTATGATAACTTATCAGATCGTAATCGTTCAATAGTGTCCTCTACAATTGAGGTTTCAAATAGCCTAGGAAATAGTTCACCGCGGAATTACCGCAATTCTTCTAAATATGTCTACGGTCGGTTTTTTCATGCCGGTTTATTTCTCGTTAAAGTACGCATCATTGTCTATCAATTAAATAAGCAATATGTTTAGTAATTTCACATTTTCTACATTAAAATTAAAAACATCATTAATATCGTCATTTTTAGGGACGCCTTTATACAGCAGAGTGGACATCATATAGCTAATAAATGATTAGGATTAAAAACAAAGATTTTACTTTAAAAAAATCGTTATACAGGGTGTGTAAACAAACGGCGCACTTGCTCATATACATTTCAGTAAATCGTGATTGCGTCTAGATTAAAATGCATTTTCATAGCGTAGTCTGATAATAACAAAGATGCCGAGAAATTAACAATTACCAACACACGTGCTTCCCCTTAACGTATTACGCCAAATAGATAGGTCTACGTACCTCTGTAACAAATGTTAAGGCGAAGTCTATGAAAGTTTTGTTGTTGTTCAAAATTATTTTCACTGTTTATGTCGTTAACTATTTAATAAACGACGAAATGAAAAAATACGTACATGTTAAAATCTTGTGTTTTACCCATCCCAACCGGTCTTATTCGAAAAGGTGGTGGTAATTCTTAAAGATTTATAAGGTCATAACTGCAAAACGGATAAGTATTTTTCAAATATGATTTCTTTATTATCATATTAATGTTATGCCCTTGTATCCAACTGAGCAAGTGCGCCATTTTCAGAATTTTCACGACAGAAATCTAAATTTATTTGTTTTCAGGCTCTATCAAAACTCGGCTTGATCAGATACATTGGCGGTATAATGGAAATTCTCATTTTAAGAGTTGATGAGGGCGTCAGACTGCCAGTGGCTTTGATGTTAATACTATGGGTAAGTGATCGTCCTTTATTGATTTGTTTTAGAGCTAATTCATGAAAATCTTGTCAATTTTGCTCTCCATCCACGTCTGGTCCTGTCAAAGCGTAAATGTTGCTTCATCTAGGGGAGATACTTTTCCATTTCTCAGGGGGATATCTATACAGTATAATATAATTTAAATCGGCATAACATTCGAAATAAATACATACATATTACATAATATACATAATCGTCACGCCTGTATCCCATAGGGGTAGGCAGAGACTATGGATCGCCACTTTGCTCGATCCTGACATACTACTATCGCTTCATCCACATTCATCAATCTCTTCATGCATGCTCGTCGGTTCATTGTACTTTTGACCTGACCCTTGTTGAGGATATAAATAAATAAATAAACGCAGAATGCCATAAATTCTTAAATAAAGATTATCGGCAAAAGAAGCATTAGATAACTATCTAGATGTTAGACTCAATAGACATCATTCACTTGTCGGATGCCCAATACACTATTCCCCTTCCCATCCTTTTTCCTTCCAGCTCCCCTCCCAATTGGCCCGACAACAAATCCATGATCCAGCGTTGTGGATGTTTATGTCCGGCAGTGATCACTTACCATCAGGTGACCTGTTTGCTCGTTTCGTTTGCCGGACCTAAGCAATAAAAACAACTCAAAATTTTATCAGACAATTCCTACATTTCGCTTTGAAAATATTTGGAAGGTATACGTTTAAGAGTAGTCTCTTTAATAATAATACCTATAGTTATAGTTAGTTAATTTTCCTTTTTATTTATTTTTTGTTTTTGTTGAAGCTTGTCTCTTTTATATTCCAGACTGCCCTGTCTTCTTTTCATTGTGTTATATCCATCCAAAGGTTGTAAGAAATCGCCTAGAGCGATAAGACCGCCATCTGTACTTTTTTTATTATTTATTTTTGTATGTTTTTTCCTTTCTGTGTGCAGTTACGAATAAATAAATAGTTTTTAAATTTCTCATCGTATATTCTTTACAGGTGTCGGGCATGATATCCGCGTTTATAGACAACATTCCTTTGACAACTATGATGGTGCGAGTGGTGGTAGCCATTGGATCCAACCCGCTGTTGAGGCTACCATTGTCTCCGTTAATATGGGCATTACTGCTGGGAGCTTGTCTGGGAGGTAAGTTTGTGTAAAATAGCTTACTCTTGCATCGAGGGCCTTATAAATAAACTCGGATGAGCGAAGGATTAACTTTAGTCCAAACCTTTTTTTTAATACACCCAACAGTCACATACGTTCTAACCCCACATTAAGATCAATTAAGTCTTGTGTTGTGGGTATCAGAAACTACGACTTACGAGAGACTTTTCGGTCTCACAAAACGGTTTCTTCAGCAATAAAACAAGTAACAATTAACTAACTTCGAATTCGCAATACGATTTTTTTTATACAGGGTATATCAAGACTGCTAGCGAAAACGAAGCCAGGTGGTAGTTTTAGTGACCACAGACACGAGGCAACAAAAAATTTTGCACAAAAATGCGACAATTTTTTTTTTTTGCTTTGTTTTAAATGTCATTGTGTTTGGGTGGTAAATCCGTAGTTTTTGCTAAAATGATAATTCAAAGCCTTGCGTACTATAGCGTCTTTAAAAATAAAAGGGTGTACATTATTTGTGTAGGAAAATGTATGTATTTACCACGCAAATACGATGATAGAAGAAAATTGCAAAACAACTCGTCGCTTTTTGCAAAAGTTTTAGTTGCATTGTATCTAAAGTCACTAAAACTACTACCTGGCTTCGTTTTCGGTAGAAATCTTGAAATACCCTGTAGAAGGCTCTGTGTCTCAATTACTTAAGATACTAGCAGTGAAACCCTGCGTTGTTGCACGTAAAATAATTGTTTTGAGTCTTGGTGTCAAAACGAAGTACTGCTTGACTCCCAGTTCTAACAAAGGACTTGTATCTTAATTTAAGTTTATGTGATCGTTGGGTGTACAATCAATAATTATAAACAATTATCAACTCATTGTAAAAAATCTGCTAGAAAATACAATGTACACATTCGCTTTTTACAATCATTTGTTTTTCAAATATGTGGGTCCAAAAGTAGGCAAGCCCTTGTCTTCCCATCCTGATATAAGTACTGCCAGCGTAAACAATTTTAATAAAACAATCAAAAGTGAAACATTGAAACAAAACAAAAAATAACAAAATAAACTCAAACTAACTCCAACACAATATTATTAATAATAACAAAAGGAAAATCAATGTGTGTACGTGTGTGCTTGTGTGTGTGTTTGTGTGTGTGTGTGTGTGAGGGTGTGAATATAAATTATAATCTAATTTCCCATTTGTCGCTGGATGCAGGCTGCCTCCAACAGGTCACTGTGGAAATCATTAGGAGAGGATTATGTTCAGCAGTGGACTTCCTTTGGCTGATGGACGGATGATGATGATAATTTCCTATTTCAGGTAACGGTACCCTAATAGGCTCCAGTGCTAGCGTGGTCTGCGCAGGGGTGGCCGAACAACACGGATACAAATTCACATTCTCAAGATTCTTCAAGATCGGGTTCCCGATCATGATTGGACATTTAGTTATGGCGTCTGTATACCTTTTGTTATGCCATTGCGTGTTTACTTGGCATTGAATGTTGTAAATTGTAGATGAGGGTAGTTAGTCGTTCTGATTTTGGAAAGTTAATACCAAAATTGCTTGGTATGATTGTAAAAATTCTAAACCAAGATTTGGAAAGCGGTCTGGCATAGAGTTTTATGTGGATTATATACGACAAATATGGATGTTTCATGCATGGTTTGATACATTATTCTGCCCACCGGCTATCGTTTATAAAAACATTCGAAATTAGGTGTTTAATAAACCAAAAGACATAACAATAGTAAGGAACTAGCAAAAATAAATATATTTAACACAACACTTTGAACCTTGGATCCAGCGTTGGATTTCCAGTAGCTTAATGTTATCTACTCGACATCCAGACCAACGTTTGTCTAACTGACGTCAGCTTTTTTAAAATATACCCTATTTAAACCAACATTAAGTTGACATTACATTGACAAACCTCTATAGAGGTCGGGACGTTCGCGTATTTAAGATAGTAGCAAATATATTAATATGGCGTCGATTTTACCAATATGCCTAATGTGATCAAATATAGTAAAATTGAACGCTACTATAGAATTAAAATGAAAAAATCGTCTAGATTCTATCGCCACGCGCCGAAATTTGGAACTAAAATTAAAATTTAAAAAATATCTATCTAACGCATTGTATATGTTTTCATTATATAAACAACAAGCATTTATTCTCGTGATCTAATAGTATTAATATATCTAATAAAATGTGAAGAGAGAAAAACTGTTCCTAATATTTTGACAACAGCATGACAACAACGCATTCACACGCCAAAAGATCGTGGACAATCTATACCAAAATGGCAGGTTTTCGATCCTATCCACGATTTTCTGCCGCTGAAAGCGCTGTTGCTTAGACTGCCTCGGTGGCGTAGTTGCTATGGTACGATTGCAAAGCTGAGGTCTCGGGTTCGAATCCCGGGTCGGGCAAAGTGATATTGGATTATTCTATTCATTATCAGCTCGGAGTCAGGAATTTGTGCCCGATATGGCGATAGGCTCGCCCCTTTCACATCGTGGGACGGAACACAAAGCGAAACGTGGGTTGTTTGTATAAAAAGTTATCTCAAACATACATACATAACTCACGCCTTTTTCCCAGAAGGGGTAGGCAGAGGTTATCCTGGTAGTAACCAGGGACCCACGTTTCGCCTTGTCTGTTCCGTCCCAGGATGTGATAAGAGGCGTGCCTATCGCCATATCGGGCACAAATACCTGACTCCGGGCTGATAATGAATAAAAAAATCCAATATCACTTTGCCCGACCCGGGATTCGAACCCGAGACCTCAGTTTTGTAATTATACCTTAGAAAAAATACGCCACCGAGGCAGCCAAACAATGGGTCGAAAAACATATTTTTTTAAATTTGATTTCTAATACCTAATTTCGCCACATGTCAATAGATATGACCTATATAATCCTAGACAAATAAAATGATTTACCTAACTGGTATCTATAATATCGAATTTAAGAAAATGTAGATAGTAATTAGTCAAATACCTATAAAGAACTTTATGTAATAAACATACAGGACTTAACGTTAGCTTTATTTTTATATATCGCACCCCCGGTGCAACACTGTCACTTATGAAAAAATGCTACCTTTCAGGAGAAGCATTTAAAACTTTGAGATCGTATAAAAATATGACACAACAAAAAACGACAATGATATTCACGCCCTCATACGGAAACTATGTGTACTACGAAAGTAACATTATCGCCCTTAAGTAAAGGGGTGGTTTAGGATAGTTATTACATAATATTTAACTAATTATTGCAATTTTTGCATAAGTGACAGTGTTGCACCGGGGGTGCGATATGTAATAATTATAATTATAATTGTTTCAACCCTCAACTGTCGAGGACCACATTGGCCCAGTTCCAACATGTATGAATAGTGAACTGTGAGATCCTGTGTTCAAATCCCAGATGGAGCAATTCATTTTGTGTTTTTTCTAATCTCTCAATTACATCAAATGCATACAGACACAGAATTCCGTTTTATTTTTGAGTATCTTGGATATGGTGTACTTCATAGGACCCAACAAAATATTTGTATATTAGTAAAGGAAGTGCGTGGTGGCCTGTTGGTAACGGACCAGACGCGGCCGCCTATATGTTCGCGGTGGTCGCGGGTTCGATTCCCTGGGCACACCTCTGACTTTTCGGAGTTGTGTGTATTGAGAGTCAATCACCACGCACTATAACGGTTAACGAAAACATCGTGAGGAAACCTGCATACCTTAGCGATTTATAAGAATTTCTATGGTATGTAAAGTCCGCCAACCCGCAATAGGCCAGCATGGTGGACTATATGGCCTAACTCCTGTAAATCGTAGTCTTGATTGTAGAGGAGACCCGTGCCCTGCAGTGGGACGTATATGGGCCGATACTGAATATAAAAGGTGTGTAAAAAATAAAATAGGTTTAATTAAAATCATGTTTATTATTGAACAAAGCAATATTATAAAAATGTAAATAGTTTGTACATGTTAAAAATATAGTATTAAATGTCATTATTTTTGTCATTCGCTTATTTATTAGTAGTTTTAGTAAACCTATTCAACTACCCGCATTGGAAAAGCTGTGTGCTTTGACTTTGGCAAATTTCATACAATTTGGTATATCATCGAAGTGCCTTCACAAAAACTTTAAAAAATATATTTTAACAATTTGGTAATTATAATGGTTCCTTAGATTTAAGCGAATGTTACACATTGAAATAAAACGAATTCTTACTGATTTTACCGCGAATTTGAATTAATTTTTATATTTTTTAATTTCCCGACGTTTCAAAATCGGATCTCAAAAACCAATAAACTTTTTCTTATTTATTTTGTAATTGTAAATTATTGTAATTGTAATTTAACTACCCTAAATTGTATCAGTCACTAAGCGGATGACTAATACCTCAGTCCGCCCCGTGACCACGAAAACTGCAGTGATCGAAACTTCGGAAAATTAAAAAATTAAATCAAATTCACGATAAAATCCGTAAGAATTCGTTTTATTATAATTTGGTAATTAATGCCTTAACAGTGCCGTAGCAATATCTTAATACAAAATATAATAAAGTGCAATATAAAAAATATAATTATGCTTATATTTTGAAGCTCGACGAAGGAATACATCAATTATTTCCTTGTAAATTAAGCCATAGTCACCTTTTTTTTAAATATAAATCAAAAGAAAACCTTCAATTCTTATGGGAAATTAAAATATTAATTTCCATGAACACATCAGGCACAAAAATATAATCTATGAATTTCTATAAAATGTTTACAAAAATAATTAACATTTATATATATGTCATTAAATTTGGTCTCTTTCGTATAGCCTATTTCTCAGAGTCATATGCAAAATAGCTTAATAAGATTACAATAAAGTTCATATTTCATGTCAAAATTTATTAATGTCAAAACTTATTAACTTAGTAATTATCTTATTGCTTTAAACATATAGTATATTTTTGTCCGACAGAAAATGACATGTAAGACCACCTGTAGCCTTTATATTGATTCCGATATCAAATGGCCACAGATATTTCAGTACATAGATCTTCGTGCCAACACTTATAATAACAGATACATATTTCTGGATCAACAATATATCATGTCGAGATACAACATTGTTTGTAAACGTTATATCTGGATGACCCTTTTGACCGATGAGGAAGACATTACGATAATAAAGCTGTAATGAAAGATTTATTGTCCTGGTTCATTGCATGTAAGCTCGTCACTGGCCATAGATTGGGTTTTCTGCACTTAATTTCATATCATTTAAACAAAATAAATTGATGTGGCTTACCATATTTGCATCAGCTTGAAAACAACAAGGTAAACCGCCCAAAAGGTTTGAAAAGTACAGATTTTTTTATAATACTTAAGAGCGACTTTACAATATTAAACTATTCAAGACAATTAAACCATGATGAAACAGATTTTTCTTTGAAAAGTTGCATAAGAAAACATAAAACTATTACCACTTTTTTCTCTATTAACACTTTCGATTTTTGAAAAGGGTACCTTTTTTTAAAAACAATAAAGAAATGAAGTACCTTAGTAAATAAGATAAATTTAAACAAAAAAAAAACATAAAAAATGACATTTGGCACAATTATGATCACAATATTTCTATCAATTATTATGAATTGGTATCATATTTTATTATAGTTTTGTTACTTCATTCTTACCCCAACTACAGCATATTTTTCACATAATGAAGGACCAAATCTACACAATATTAACATATCTATAAACTTTCAAATATCACAAAATATATTTTATATTTAAAATTGCCTCATTTAGCTTTTATATGAAAACTATTGTGTTTAATTGCCGTTCTTATTATTTAGCCTATTTTTAACTGTATAAAAAATATATTAAGTGTCAGGTAAAATATGTGTATCACTAAGTTATTACTCAAGCCCAGGCTTCCCGAACTGTGCGTCGCAACGCCCTGGAGCGTCCCAATCATGCCCATGAATCATCATCATCGTCGAATCATGTTCCAGGGGCGTCGCGTGTCGATACAACCGAGTCGAGTGAACTAAACTGTTAGTGGAGCCCCATTTTGGCAAGCTATACTCAGAAAAGCACATTTTTCACATTATCAGTTAGCCAAAGTGAAATAAATAAATATTTATTTTTTATTTTTATTCTGGCACAGCACAGTGACTGCATTCCACCTAATGGTAAGTGCTAATGCCGTCCAGACAGAGTATCGAATGGCACCAGACGGCATTCTCATACCATTTGACACAATGATGCCGACCCGCTGAGATCTCATCAGACATCTTTTTTTTATTTTATAGATATATATATGAAAGATATTGGTAGATATACTATTGCCAAATCTTATACACTAAAGGAAAGAAAGCTTTCAAAGACCTACAACTAGAATTAATAAGCCTAATTTCACATTACTTGTTAAGCCATAAAAAATTGAGCCTTTTTAAAGTACATAAACACTAAAACGTACAAAATTTACTACACTACATAGAGTGTTTATATATGTATGTATACTAGGCGTAACAATTTATGTATAATGTATGTATGTATCAACATCATTGGATGTCATCAAGGAAGATGTTAAGGTCAATGGCCTTACTTTGGAGGAGGCCGAAGATCGGGCGATATAGAGGAGAATTAGCAGACCCCTGGCACCGGCCGGAATAACGCCATGTAAAAGATACGTATGTATCAATATTAACCATAAATAATTCGTTTATCATTTATTTATTGGAGCTTGTCTCATTAATTGTATTCTAGACTGCTCTCTCTTTGTTTCCCTTTTCTTATATGCATACAAAATTTGTAAGAAATCGCCTAGTGTGATAAGACTATCTGTACTTTTAATTGTAATTTGTATTGTGTTTTTTTATGTCTCTGTTATGTGCAGTACAGTATATTAAATTAATAAAAATTATACAAAATTAAACCAAAAAACGTTGAGTATTCAAACATAAAAAATCAGACCGTAAAACCATTAATAATATTATGTGTGTTACGTATTAAAGAATAAGTATAAAATTTTGAGTTACGTAATAAGATATTAATTTGTTTAGAATATTTGTACGTATTTAAACGATAAGACACTGCGTGTCATAAAGTCATCTTACCAATAATAATTTTTCTTAAAATTTTATTTGTGGTAATTAAACAATCAAAAAAATCACTCAACATCCTTATTTTCATAAATTTCTTAATAAAAAATAGCCTCTAATTAGATATAAGCTTATGCAACAAATTCTTAAAATCATCCCATGAACAATACCCTCTGTTATCTATGACACACTGTTTTAATTCCAACAAGGTGAATTCTGGTGGATATTTCAAAGATAATCGGTATCCTCTCCGCATACCGTCGGTACTTTGGTATACAAACTCAGTTTTCAACAGATACTCGTTACGTTCCATATCCAACCATTTTTGGAAAACAATCTTGCCTCCAGCAGGCATTACTTCGTACTGTTTAGCTAGAATATACGGTTTGAAACCAAGTAAATTGACTAATGTGTACATATTTGCGTCATGGCCCATTAGGAAAACAACTTTAGGAGCATCGTCATTAAGAAAAAAATCTGACATGAATTTTAGAAGGGGCATTGCAACATCCTTTGACACTACTGTAGTATTGAAAATTACACTGTGATACCCTTTACTAAGGTCTATTATTGCATCCCACTTATCTTCGGTCGGCAAAAGGCCCCAAGCAACCTCCTTTGAATGGTAACCTTCGTAATTTTCCATAATAAACGAATCAATAGCTGACTTACTGATTTTTAACGGTCCGAATAAGTTAGGTTTCGCTCCAGCAGTGATGAATGGTTGATTCTTGTCCGAATTTAAATCACACTTTTCCTCCTCAAGGCACAGTTTTGAGTGTTGGTAATCCAATATTTTACTGATTTGGTCATAGCACGACTTCAAGGATAACAACCGGAGTTTTCTTTGCATTTGGTCCAAGGCTTCCTGTTTAAATGCTGCTGTTTTGTTGTGTATAATCGGGTTGAATACTGGATCGCTGTCCGGTTGTGAGTGCACGGTGATGTTGCAGCCAGGGAAACCATTTTGAACGAAGGCTTGAGCTGAAGCCACTGTCCGTTGAGCACTGTTTGCGTACACGTACAATTCTCTTTCATTAGGGCACTGATCGGTCAATAATCCTTCGTTTTGCAGCCATTGTGAGAAGAAAGCACCCATAAACCCTTCAAGTAAAGCACCCTTTGCAGTTAGGAAACCACGTTTTTCCTTCCATACTGGCCAAATTTT
The DNA here is from genome assembly GCA_033459515.1 of Theretra japonica. Taxonomy (NCBI): domain Eukaryota; kingdom Metazoa; phylum Arthropoda; class Insecta; order Lepidoptera; family Sphingidae; genus Theretra; species Theretra japonica. Next base: position 2,205,492 of record CM065952.1, read on the forward strand.
CGGCGTCATTAACTCCAAATTTTTAGCCAAAGGCGTCCTCACATTATGCCTACTTAATATTACAACTTGTTTTAATACCAATTCGCAGTCACATATTGTGAATAAAAATAAAAATAAAATGTATTGTATGTCCATATCCGACGGCGCGGCTATGAAAACAGAACTTTGGTCTACAATGTCTTAATATTAGAAAGTTGTATTATGTAATGTTTATTAATACAAACAACAATATAACCTCAAAAAATCTACAATCCTACTCAGTTTACTTACGTTCGTCTCATTTTTCCCGCCACCTCGTGCGTAATGTCGTTAAATTCGCTGAACAACACCTAAAATGATTTACGATTGATGAAAACCGAAGACGAAAATAAATTACTCATGACATCACCTCATCAAAATGACACTGACTGACAGCTGACAAATTGTGTTTATAAAGCTAGCTTTATGTTGAAACTTGGACTAAATTCAATAAATATACTTTATTAATCAAAATTATATTGAGGCCTATTTTATTTTTATATAATATTATTTGTGCACACATTTTTATGAACCTTATATTTTATGGAAGATTTTGTTGTAAAATGTGACACTTTATAATATAATATTAAAGTGTGTCTATAACACACCTTCTAAACGTTATTTTTGTGTACAATTTGGCTGTCGCCTTTTCTGTTTCTCAAAGTATTTCAGAGATAAGTTTATTGCGTGTAATTGTTCTAAATACATACATTTTTTAAATAAGCATAATGAAATATCGTTTAACAACTGTATGCTCTCGAGTGATAACTATGGAAGAATGAGTATTCAACACACGTTTTTATAGTAATTTGATACGGGATCATTTCAAATTTATGGTAAATATAAATACTTGCCATAAGTTTTAAAAAAAGTTGAAAAAAATGTGTTTCGTTTTATTTTGCAATATTAGAGTGTCATGAGCCGAGACCCAGGACATCTTAGTGGTCTAATTTGCTTTGAAGTTATTGTGTTTTTTGTTATTTCGTTGAACGGCGAAACGAACATGCCATTCGCCTGATGGTAAGCGATACGACTGCTCATGGGCAGTAGCAACACCAAACAGCACCATGAATTACAAAGCAAGCATTGCTCGGCATTCCACTGCGCTCGCCATCCTGCGACATGATGTTAAGTCTCATTATGTCGTCCAGTAGTTATTCCGGCTACAATGTCCTTCAAACCGGAACACAACAGTGCATTTACACAGCTGTATGTTGGAAGTAATAGACATTGCGGTGTTACCTAACACCAGTTTTTTTTTTTCCAGTTTTTCCAACCAGTGTTTTCAATAACAATGAATTGAAATGTAAACTTATGAAATGAAAAGGGTGCTTATGTAGAAAAAAGATCAGAACCAATTTAATTAAATTTTATTTACGAGTATATAAAACGAATAAAAATAAATATGTTAAACAGTCATACCTAATTGTCTTTTAAGCTAATTTATGACTTAATATTTTACTGGTGCTTCGAAATCAACGGGAATGCGGAACTTACGCACTTACATAACTTACTTATGCGGAACGAACATCTGACGTTGAGTTCTGGAATAAGTACAATCCCATTGACGAGATATCTGGATTTTTGGACTGCCCAATATGGACTTACCATCAGGTGCATTGCAGTCATTATTTTGTACAAGTATAAAAAATAGTTACAACAAGGCGAAACCCATTTATTCAACGTCAAATCTACTCAAAGTATTTTTCAATAGATCAACAAAATCATTCCATAGACAAAATCCATTTTTATCTACGGGACAGTCGTTCATTACCATAGTGTAAATCTGAGGGGGATTTCTCATGCTAACTACAGCTCCATCCCGTAATTTCTCCCAAGATTGATAAATATATTCCACTTTCAATAAAACATTGTACCCATCACTCCATTTTTGAAATACCAGCTTTCCACCAACCGGAAAAGGTTCGTACTGATTCGGCAATTTGAATGGCTTGAATCCCAAAGCGCTTGTCAAGCTATTGATGCTCGAATCATGAGCCATTAATAACGTGAATTTCCTATCTGAATCTCCGAGGAAAACATCAGCCATATATTTTAACAATGGCTTCGTTAAGTCTCTCATGGCTGATGTTAAATTAAACCTAATATCTTGGTTCTCTTTGGTTATTTTCGTTAGTATCTCCCATTCCTCTGGCTTTGTTATCAGGCTCCATCCTACATCTTCCATAGGTTTGCCCTCATAATAGCCCATAATGAACATATCTACGATAGAATTGCCGATGTCCATAGGTCCTCTTACATCTGGAGCTTCGCCAACACTGACTAAAATATTGTCCTTAAACTTATTCATATCGCAATAAAAATCATGGGCGCAGATGTGGGAATTCTTCAAGTCAATGATTTCGTTTATCATACTATAAGTATCCTTCAGCTTGTAGTATTTCAACTTTATCTTGTTTTTCATTTCTTTCCTGATATTTTTGAGGTATTTCTTAGTTCCGTTTCTTATTGCTGCGTCGAAAATCGGATCCCATTTTGTGTCATTCCTGTAATGGACGGGGACGTTACAACCTGGAAAAGCGCCTTCTACGAATGCTTTAGCTGTGTCTATAGTCCTTTCTATGCAGTTTGCGTACACGTACACGTCCTTCTTTGGACATTTCTTGAGCAATCCTTCTCTATGCATCCACTCAGAGAAATACCTTCCCATGTACATTTCCATCTTAGCACCTTTTCTCGTCAGCTGTCCTGGAGGCACGTCGAAAGTAGGCCATCTCTTTGGCGTATAATGTTCTAAGGAGGTAGTAAACGGAGTCCTTATGTTATGCCGGCTTAAAGCGATCACTTCAAGTAACTTCAAGTCTTTGGCGATAGCGCCGTTAATGAGAATAAAAATAGCTATTACCACAGACATTGTGCTTATCAAAGAATGGAGAAATACTGGCTTTATTGTAGCAAGCATTTTTACCGCTCACTGTATAACAATACTTGTAATATCCGATTAATTAGCAGATAAATTAGATTATTATAGTAAAAAACATGTTTGTATGTATTTTAGTAAGTACTAAGTGTAGATGGATAATTGTTTTACTCGTAAATGTAATTTTGCTTCGGTAGCGCAATTGTGTGATACGATTACAAAGCTGAGGTCTCGCTTTCGAGTCCCAGGTCGGGCAAAGTGACATTGGATTTTTCTATTCATTATCAGCCCGGAGTCTGGAATTTGTGGCCGATATGGCGATAGGCTTGCCACTATCACATCATGGGACTGTACTCGCAAGGCGAAATGTAGGTGTCCCGGTAGCATCTCTGCCTAACCTTCTGGGAAAAGGCGTGAGTTTATGTATGTATCACTATGAAATTCTTTGAGAAAACGACTTATTTTAATTTTTTTGCGGAGTGCTGTGAAAATGTTTAAAACTAATCTTTGTCAGCCTCCTTGACGCAGTTGGTTAAACACCGACTGTGAAACGAGAGGCCGGGGGTTTGATCTCCGCACAGGAGAAATATTTGTGAGGCCCACGAATGTTCTCGGATCTGGGTATTTGTGTGACCGAAAAGTCACTCGTAGTTTCTGTAACCCACGACTCAAAACTTAATTGATCTTAATGTGGGGTCAGGATTATGTATATTAGGTGTAATTATTTGGTTATTATTTATTTAATGTTGACCAATGGTTATCTTGTGGCTGACGATGATGATGTATTTTTAATAGGTAATAAATGTATTATTAATATTAGATCCTCACAAAGAACCGACGTGAAACGACGTCTTTGCTATTGCACTTCGTCCGATGAGTGAGATTTTCAGTGGCCCATTTCTTCTCCTGACCTGGTTTCTTTTGTCTCCCATTGTAACAGGCTGGCAATGCATTACTAAGAGTTAAATATACAGGTGGAAGGTCCCTGATAGGTGAGAGGCCGCCTGGATAGGTACTACCGATCTATTTATCCCACCAAACAGCAATGTAAATGCATTGTTGTGTTCCGATTTGTGAGGAAATTGTAGCCAGAGTAACTACTGGACATAATGAGACTTAACATCTTCTCTCAGGATGGCGAGCGCAGTGGAATGCCGAGCATTGCTTTGTTTGGTTTTGCTGCTGTTCATGAGTGTCGTATCGCTTACCATCAGGCGAATGGCATGCTCGTCTCGCCTTTCATTGTAATAAAAAAAGATACCCATAGGAGGCAGAGCCAATCACTTGCTATCAAGTGGCCAGCTTCCGTCTCATCACTGAATTTGTATTTCGACAGTATCCTTGTAGGGAAATCAAATAAAATCTCCTAATTAAGGAAGAAAAACCAAAATGTAAAACATAGTTAAAATCCACTGATAAAATTGTAATTATGAACTGGAACAAAAAATGAAGTCACCAATTATATAATACGGTTACAAATCTTTAATCTTTTTGTTATATGGTAACACTGTGACATTTAGATAATTACAACACACGCTACATGCTGAGGGCCAATTGCACAAACTAACTTTGCCCGTAACTTTGACTTAGAAAACATCAATCCCATACATTATTTTATTTATTGTATCAGCCCATATACGACCCACTGCAGGGCACGGGCCTCCTCTACAATCGAGAGTACGATTGAGAGTGGTTAGGCCATATAGTCCACCACGCTGGCCTAGTGCGGGTTGGCGGACTTACACACCGTAGTATTTTTTAAAAATCGCTACGGTATGCAGGTTTCCTCACGATGTTTTCCTTCACCGTTAAAGTGCGTGGTGATTGACTATCAATACACACATAACTTCGAAAAGTCAGAGGTGAATCCCATACATTAATACATAAATAAATAAATTATTAATAAATCCCATACATTAGCAATGTCAAATACGTCTCAAATGTATGGCGATGACATTGTCAAGTCAAAGTTTTGGGCAAAGTTAGTTTGTGCAATGAAGCCTAGTAATTGTTCTGAGGGATATTGTTTTCTACGTCTGAGGGCCACACCGGCCTTGTCGTCATGTCAGTTGTCCATTATGTCGTCTTGTTAAATATCTATGTCTTAAATGAATAGTCATTGTCATGACGTATATTTATTACAATCATCATAACCCAAAACATCATACACTTTTATTAATGTAACTATAAGTACACCCCCAACTGTGACATACATAGTAGGCTGTCACCACGATAAAGTATAATCATCTCTATGTGTTAATTAATGCTTTTTATTTAAATCATCACTTCGCCAACGTAATTTTTTTTAATAATGCATGCAAATATTAGTATAGATGTTTTTTTTTTAATGTTAATTTTTTTTTTCTTATTTGGTAGCATGCATTATTTATTAATATCGTTTTGTTCTAATCAATCAAACGATTTTTAAGACACTGAAGTAATTCGGTGGATATAATAAGAGTACATTACAGTAAAATAATATTTCAACCGTAAGGGAAACGCAAATATAAATAAATAAATAAATACACCCAACAGTCACATACATAGTTCTGACCCCACACTAAGATCGAGTCTTGTGTCGTGGGTATCAGAAACTACGAGAGACTTTTCGGTCTCACAAACACCCAGATTCGAGACAAATATTTGTAGGCCTCACAAACATTTGTCTCGGTGCGGGGATCGAACCCGCGGCCTCTCGTTTCACAGGCGGCGTCGAACCAACTACGCCACGGAGGCTGTAACTGACAGATATATAGGTAAACGATTAATCTCAAACTGAAATATTTACCATATCAACTCCTATTTGCCGTATCCCAGAAGATTAAGCTCCAGTAACAATGAAATTAAAATGTATCATGGGGTTATTTGGTTACTGTCCATGAGCAGTCGTATCGCCTACCATCAGGCGAATGTCATGTTCGTCTCGTCATTCATCGCAATAAAAAAATGACTACTTAGTCCTGTTTCCTAGCTTACCAAATTATAAGTGACCAGTTGTAATCGTCATAATATATCGTAAAATACCTTTGGGCCTGCCAACGACATACATAAACTCACGCCTTTTTCCCAGAAGGGGTAGATGGAGGTGCCACCATGACATCCACATTTCGCCACATATGTTCCGTCCCACGATGTGATAGGGGGCGAGCCTATCGCCATATCGGCCACAAATTCCTGACTCTGGGCTGATAATGAATTGAAAAATCCATTATAACTTTGCCCGACCCGGGATTCGAACCCGAAACCTCAGTCTTGCAATCGTACCGTAATACAACTACGTCACCGAAGCAATCTAACTTAAGTCTACCAACGAAACGAAATTTAAAAAAACGAAGCTGTAAAGGTTTTATGCGAATCAATAAATCAGCGTAGGGTCGTTTTGAATAATTACTACTATTAATTAAATTCTCATTATAACCTAATATTAATGATACGACACAATCTCATACTTCATAACAGAATGTGGCGTCACACTACGTAGGTCAAATCAATATGGGTCAATTAGTGGATCAACTAGTAATAATATAAACAGTTAGATCAAATCATTTAATACTTGAACGAACTCATCCCACGGACATAAACCGTTTTCATCTATTTTACAGTCTTTTAATTCCATGACAATCCTTTGCGGTGGATTATCCAAATTGAGTTCAGCGCCATCTCTTAATTGTGACCATGATTGATAAATGTATTCTATTTTCAAATAATCTTCCACGTCGTTCGACCACTTTTCAAATGCCAACATCCCGCCAATTGGAAACGGTTCGTATTGATTTGTTAATACATACGGCTTGAAATTAAAAGCTTTAGCTACCGGGTTTAAATTAGAATCATGGCCAACGAGTAATGTGAATTTCCTTGTGGAATTCTTGTCTAAAAGTACATTCGACATGTATTTTAATAACGGGCCTGCGATATCTTTATAGGCAGTAGTAAGATTGAACCTTACGTTTTGATTTTCTTTAGACAATTTTGTCAGTAACTCCCATTGTTGGGGTGATGTTATTTCGCCCCAAGCTATTTCTTCTTGAGGTCTTCCATCGTAGTAACTCATAATAAAGGCATCTACTATAGCATTCCCTATTTTAATCGGTCCGTGAGTGTCTAATTCCTCTCCTATTTCAAAAACTACCGTATCTTTGTCTTTATTGAAGTCGCAATAACCTTTTTCCTTGCATATACGAGATTCTTTCAAGTTAAGAACTCTTCCCAGTTCAGCAAGAGAGTCTGTGATATCTAATTCATTCAATTTTTCTTCCATTTCTTGCGTTACTAGCTTCTTGAATTCTTCAGATGTATTGTGAACAACAGGATTGAAAATTGGATCCATTTCTTCTATATTTAGATAGTGTATGGAGACATTGCAATCTTTGAAAGCAGAATTAGCGAAGACTTTCGCAGTTTCTTTTGTTCTTTGTTTGGTATTAGCGTATATATATACGGAATCCTTATCTGGACATCCTCTAGGCAATAATTGTTCGTTACTCAGCCATTCTTGGACGAATTCAGCCATATTACCTTCCAACAAAGCACCTCGTTCAGTCAAAATTCCAGGCCCATTTTCCCATTTCGGCCATTCATTCGGTGAGAAATCTCGAAGATTTTCAGTTAGCGGTGTTCGGGTAGCGTGACGCGATAGCGCAAGCACTGCTTTCAATTTCAAATTGTTAGGCACAGCACTACAAAGGCCAATCAACAACACAAACACTAAAATCATTTTGAGTTCACACTAGAGTTTTAAAACAGAACTGCGATAAGACGTAAGAGGTTATATGCTAATTGAACAGATTAAATAAAACTGCACAACCTAGGAGTACTTAGTTCGCGAATTTATGTAACAAGGTTAAATCACAGAGTTAAATACAGCCAATAATTACTTGTTACGTACGAACGTCGAACAGTAAAGTTAAACTCCAAAGAACAGATTTAGATTGTAAACACACACAGACCGGGTGTAATACTGATTGAAATTCGCACTGATAACTTGTTTCATCATTGAGTGATAAGACTTTGTTCACACCGATATGTAATGTGACTAATCTAATTGAATATAGAAACGATTAATTGATATATTGTTCGCGATATTATCTGTGATACCTTTAGCCCACTGTTGGACGTAGTTCTAAATATTTACTAACTAAACATGATCTTTAATTTGAAGCTTTTCTCGTTCAACAAAAATTTTCAACAGAAATTTTGTCATAAAATGCTGATATCAAGTTAATAGCTGCGAAATTCGGTATTGGACATCTAGATCAGGTTGTATTAATAACAATGTCGTTAAAATAGTCATATTAAATACTTTTGCAATGAAAAAAACATTTTAAAGGAGCTGTAGTGATAGGAATTTTGTCAGAATAGTCTTTTATTTATTATAGTAGTTAATTATTACTTTACTAATGCTAGGTATATAAGAAAAAATGAAATCATTATAGTCATAAAAAATATTTAAATACTGATATTTGTCATCAGTTTTTTTAGGTGGTCAGACGACCTGGTAAAGGTCGCAGAACGTCGCTGGATGCAGGCTGCCTCCAACAGGTCACTGTGGAAATCATTGGGAGACGCCTATGTTCAGCAGTGGCCTTCCTTTGGCTGATAGATAAGATTGGATTGATTGGATTTGTCATCAGTGCGAGCCAATTTATTAATTGTAAAAAAAACATACAATACAAGCATCTTCTTTAATAATATGGACAAAAATCGCATCAGTGTGATAGAGGGATACGGAGTTATTATAAACTATACATAATAAGATCAGCCGACAAATTAATTTAAAAATAACAAACATAATCGGAATGTCACAACTCACGGCTCGTGTTACGGCGTGATATTATGAAACACGTCGCAACTATGAGCTCATATGTAAGATGTGATTAGTCATGATTAAACTGACCATTTATTTTTTAAGTCATAACGGGACATCATTTTATATTTTTTTTATTTAATTTTTTTATTAATTTACTTAGCAGGTTAATATGAAAATGAACAAAACTTTTTTATTTAGAAAAAAGTAGTAATATCCAAACCATTTCAAGTTGGCGCGTTTAATTCTTGAAAAGTTTAATGTTGAAGAACTGGAAGCACTGACAAGGTTGGCATTTTTATGTTTTTGAGACTTCAAACAAACAGTTGTTTACTATGGAAAATACTAAACTCTGGGAAACGGGACAATTTTGCGTCCCGGCGCTTTGTTTGGGGACAACGGGACAAGTGACCAAAAAAAGGGACAGTCCCGTTCAAAACGGGACGTATGGTCAGTTTAGTCATGATTCAAATATTGTTGAGAAAAGATTTCGCATATTTGCGACAGACTCCGTGGCGCAGTTGGTTACGCGTCGGCTGTGGGACAAGTTTTTGCGATCTTCTAGCATCTGTTTCAGGTCTAGGTATGTCTGGAATTAAAAATGTCTGATACCCACGACATAAGACTTTTGTGTCAAGAGGAAAGCTGTCTAGGTCCCTTTTCGGTAACCCGGAGGAGGCCGCAAGGGGTATGTAAGTGTCACTGGTCTTCCAGCTCGGCACGATGCTGATACCGCTGAGTTCGAGTCTTGTGTCGTGGGTATCATTCCTACGAGAGACTTTTTCGGTCTCACAAACAGTCGGAACCGATACAAATACCTGTGGACACAAACATTTGCCTTGGTGCGGGGATCGAACATGCAGACTCTCGTGTCAAGCAGGCTATTAACCAACTGCGCCATGGAATCTATCAGAATATAGCAAATTAAGTAATTTAATAGCATGGTTTTAAAATACTGTCAAGAAACTCAGACTTGCCATTGCATTAATGTCAAAAAAATCGTGATAACTATAGTAATGAATACTATATAATTTGGCTTCTCAAAACACTGTCGATTTCGCTGTTTTAAACGTAGACAGGTTTTGAAACACTAACAGTGAATTATCATGCAAAATGTGATTATCTCACAAACAATACTGTTTATACAACGGTTGTTTTTCGACGTTAAAAGCTACAGCGTATCGTAAAATTTGAATATGGTAAACATTGGAACACTGAATACATTTTTAATTAACATAAAGCATATAATTTGCATAATTTTAATAGCCTACATGGTTCAATTAGTTAAGAGCTGGCTGTGAAACGAGAAGCTACGGATTCAATTTCGTCTCGAGACAAATACAGGGTATATCAAGACTGCTACCGGTAACGAAGCCAGGTGGTAGTTTTAATGACTACACGTAGCAACTAAAATTTTTGCAAAAAAATACGACTTTTTTTTTTGTAATGTTTTAAATGTCATTGTGTTTGGGTTGTAAATCCATAGCTTTTTTTAAGTTATAATTACAAGCCTTGAATCCTATAGCGTCTTTAAAAATGAAAGGTTGTATATATGTATATTTTTTTTAGAAAAATTTATGTATTTACCACCCAAATACGATGGTAGGAAAAAATATAGTCGCTTTTTTTTGCAAAAATTTTTGTTTGTGTCTGTCGTCACTAAAACTACCACCTGGCTTCCTTTTAAGTAGCAGTCTTGATATACCCTGTATATATGAGCCAGACATACTTCTGTCAGCTCTAGGTTGTGACCAAAAAGTCTGTCGTAGTTGGTCATACAATACAATATGTATTTACGTATATCTTGTTTTATTTTAAACAATATTTATAAATACAACAATGACAAAATAATTTCAAGGTAACAAACCGTTATCAGAAACAAGTTCAGTGGCCTAATTCATTTTTATATCAACAACACGCACAATTAACGCGCGAATAACTTATTATATTTTATTAAATAAGAAAAATATAGATTACAGAAGCACAGTAGCGCCATCTGTTAGCGTTGCTATGGCACTAATCAATGGGTTCAGTGGCTGGTACCCTTTCTCTCTCTCTCCCTTCAGCCACAGGAGGTCCACTGCTGAACATACACCTCCCTCAAGGACCTCCACGTCGACTTGTTGGAAGCAGCCTGCATCCAGCAACTTCCTGCAACCTTAACCAGGTGGTCCGTCCATCTTGTAAGTACAGATTTTGTTATTGTGATGTGAACTCTATTTTAATACCTCAATGATTCTTTTTTCACTGCCTCAGTGGCGTGGTTGTACGGTATGATTACTAAGCTGATGTCGCGGTTTCGAGTCCCGGGTCGGGCAAAGTAATATTGGATTTTTCTATTCATTATCAGCACGGAGTCAGGAATTTGTGCCCGATATGGCGATAGGCTCGCCTCCTATCACATCGTGGGAAGGAACAGCCACGGGAACCGTGAGTGTCATAGTTAACCAGGAAAACCTCTGCCTACCCCTTCTGGGAAAAAAAATGTGAGCTTATGTATGTATGTATGATTATGTTCAAGTTAATCTTAATTATCATTCATTAACATAGTCACTTTAACAATTTTGACTGTTGTTACTCTACAAATTACAACTGAATAAGTATGCCGAATCTATGCTCCATAAGACAGCCTCCGTGGCGCGGTTGGTTAGACGCCGCCTGTTAAACGAGATGCCGTGGGTTCGATCCTCGCACCGAGACAAATGTTTGTGAGGCCCACAAGTATTTGTCTCGGGTCTGGGTGTTTGTGAGATCACAAAGTCCCTCGTAGTTTCTGATACCCACGACACAAGACTTAATTGATCTTAATGTGGGATCAGGACTATGTATGTAACTGTTGGGTGTATTTATAATTATTATTGATTTACTGGGTTTTCGTGTGCACTCACACGGGAGCATAGTGCGCAGAGATTTTGTTCCCAATGTCCGCTCTATCATAATACCTTAATGCAAATAATAAATCCTTTTCGCACCAGCCTGGCCACGCCGTTATAAAGTCAGAAAACTGGTCACAGACCGCAGCGGCTCGTTTTCACCGTATTACGAAACTTATAGTTCTGGTGTTGTTCATTTGCCGGTTACCTTGACTGCGCAGATGTCGACTCAAAGCTACCTGTCACCACGATAAAGTATAATCATCTCGATACTTTAGTTTATGATTTTTATTTAAATCATCACTTCGCCAACGTAATATTTTTTTTAAAATAATACACATAAATACTAGTAAATGTTTCTTTAAAAAATGTTTAATTATATTTTCTTATTTGGTAGCATGCATTATTTATTCATATCGTTTTGTTACTAATCAATTAAACGATGTTTATAATACTGAAGTAATTCGTTGGATATAATACATTACAGTAAAATAATATTTCAACCAAAGGAAACGGAAATGAAATTAAATCACCAGTTAATTAACAACCTTTTGCTAGCATATCGTAGGAAATATTTAACTAATATTGGGCTGTGATCCTTTCTATAAAAATAAAACAGGAACAAATCGTCTCTTGATTCAAAATATTCGAATTACTGATATAGCTTTGTAGGGACACAGTGACGACGGAATAAAACGAGAGTTGGAAGAATAATTAAAAATATATTTTTGTTTTCTTAATTTATACATTTGGGGTGCGTGGCTGCGTGATTACGTTCCCAATTTCCACACACTCCTCAGGTATAAGTGGCTAGTATTCCTGATGTGTGAAAGAATATGCGAGCTGAAACGCCACAACTTAATCACTGCAATAATTAAATTGCATTAGTTTTCAGGAAGCCGCTGGATGCAGGCCGCTTCCAACAGGTCAATGTGGAGATCCTTGGGGGAGGCCTATGTGCAGCAGTGAACCTCCTGTGGCTGAAGAGAGAGAGAAAGAGTTTTCTAAATTGTATAATCATTTTGACAATAAACGGGTTTTTCGATCTATAAATGATAAATAAAACAAACGTCAAAGATGCATTTCATTTAATATTTGTTCAAAATCTGTCCAGGGACACATTCCATTCTCATCAATTTTGCAGCCTTTTAATTCCAAAACTACCCTCTGTGGTAAGTTATCTGAATTGATTTTAGCGCCATCTCTTATTTGTGACCATGATAGATAAATGTATTCTATTTTCAAAAAATCTAGGGCACCATTCGACCATTTTTGAAAGACCAGTTTCCCGCCAATCGGAATTGATTCATATTGGTTTGGTAATACAAACGACTGGAAATTAAAGGCATTTACAACTGGGTTTAAATTAGAATCATGGCCTACAAGTAATATGAATTTTCTAGTGGAATTCTTGTCTAAAAGTATATTAGACATGTTTTTTAACAACGGACCAGCTATGTCCTTGCACGCGGTCGTAAGATTAAACCGAACATCTTCGTTTTCTCTAGATATCTTTGTTAATAATTCCCATTTTTCAGGCGTAGTTATTTCGCCCCAAGCCACTTCGCTTTCCGGCCTTCCGTCATAAAAAGTCATTATAAAAGAGTCTATAGCAGAATTCCCTTTGCTCAGGGGTCCAGTAATTTTTATCATCTCGCCTTCATTGTATGTAACTGTATTATTCGCTTTAGTAAAATCACAAAGCCCCTCTCGTTTACATATGTCAGAATTTTTCAAATCAAGAATTCTATCTAACTCTGCATACGCTTCTGTTAATTGTAAAGCATCTAATTTCGCTCGTATCTCCCCAAGAACTAGGTTAACGAATTCTTGAGACGTGTTGTGTATAATAGGGTTGAAAAGTGGGTCCATTTCTTTGCTATCCAAATGATTGACGGTGACATTGCAATTTTTAAAGGCAGAATTCACGAATGCTTTTGCTGTATCCTTCGTTCTTTCTCTCGTATTGGCGTATACGTATACGGAATCTTCATCAGGACAGCCTTCAGGCAGTAATTTCTCTTTACTAAGCCATTGTTGGAAGAATTCGCCGAAGTAGCCCTCTAGTAGCGAGCCTTTTTTGGTCAATGCACCATTTTCTTCGTCCCATTTAGGCCATTCTCTCGGTGAGAGCGCAGTAAGATTACGGACGCGAGGCGTTCGTAAATTATGACGGGATAAAACAAGAACTCTTTCCAATTTCAAGCCACTTGCCTCTGCCTGACATAAGCATATTAGAAGCGTAACTGTTATGAATAACATTTTGATTTTAAACTGTCGAGTTTTCGACGTAACAGTTCATTAAACGATAATATTGTAGTTCAAGAATTTAACTATGATAAATAATCACTTTTGTGAAGTTTTGTGTCCTGTATGCCTTATTATGAAGCAACTTCTAAAATCTTACCATGAGCCTCTATAAATCACGATATACAAACTAGAAATAGGACGGCAAACACATAACTTTTATTTATACTGATACAAATTCTTATGATAACTTATGCATCGATGTAAGACTTCGTTCACACTGTTTTTTTTTTTATCAACCCATATACGTCCCACTGCTGGACCCGGGCCTACTCTACAATCGAGAGAATCGATTAAGAGTGGTTAGGCCATATAATCCACCACGCTGGCCTAGTGCGGGTTGGCGGACTTACATACCGTAGAAATTCTTTAAAATCGCTACGGTATGCAGGTTTCCTCACGATGTTTTCCTTCACCGTTATAGTGCGTGGTGATTGACTATCAATACACACATAACTCCGAAAAGTCAACGTTGTGCCCTGGGATTTGAACCCGCGACCACCGTGAACATGTAGGCAGCTGAGTCTGGTCCGTTACCAACAGGCCACCACGCACCCTTTATGTGTATTTTATATCTATCTAATGGCTAATTTTACAAATCAAATACTTCTAGACCTCATCCCGTATTAGGCTTTGTCTAATTTTCCCAACCTAGCGCTTCCTATACCACTGACCCTCAGTCTAGATTCAGACTAAGTGAAGTGCCATGTCGGATGTTTATTTTCCATGTTTATATAATGTATTTATTTTATCTCGCCTCTTCACACTGTATTAACTGTTTAAATTGCTGATTTAATGTTAATGAAATAATAATTATCGGTCTCATCAATAGACAGGTTCTGCATAGTGCAAAAAGTGTCACAATATATTTTAACGGCTGATTTTTATAATCGATGAGTAATTTTATTCTACTTTAGTATGAATATAACATTATAAAAGCAATAAAAATAACTCGACATAACAATGCATTTTATAGACAAAATATTGACAAGGCAACAGCACTAACTTTAAAAATATTTTTATGTATTATTCAATATAATATGGCCTTAAAATACAATAAATTCTTAGATTACAGTTATCGCAAGTTCAGTCATCTATATGACATTTAAAGTAACGGTAAAGTCACGCGTGTTTATAGGGAGAAATTACTTTGATTAAATCGATGACAGTTTTAGCAAGGGTCAGAAGTACCCTGAACCCACGAGAATGCATGAGATTAAAAAGTGGATGAAGCGAAAATGATATGTCAGATTGATAAATAAATACACCCAACAATCACATACATAGTCCTGACCCTACGCTAAGATCGAGTTTTGTGTCGTATCAGTAACTACGAGAGACTTTTCGCTCTTACAAACAACCAGCCCCGAAACGAATATCTGAGGATCACATAAACATTTTGTTTCAGAGCGGGGATCGAACCCACGACCTCCCGTTTTTAAGGCAGTGTCTAACCAACTGCGCCACACACGCGGATAGTCTCTGCCTATCCCTATGGAATATAGCCGTGACTATTATGGATGTATTATTTTGAGAACCAGTGGCCGCTAAAAGTTAGGAAGCTCAATAATATAAAAATTTCTTATGTTTGCACATTGATTATTCATTTTTTGGTGTCATAAAAAGTTATGAATAATACCAATTTATCCCAGACAAATAAGGGAATTTGAATCCCGTCCTTTGTATATTTTGGGATCACAATTAATAGATGGCGCTGGTTACCACATAGCAGCATGCGACATCTTTAAAATAATCAAATTTAATAATGCAATTTTATTTCTGTTTTAGTAAATAAAAATCAGTCGTAGTTATTTATTTATCTGTTTACATTGTGATTAAAGTTATTATAATTATATCTTATTACACGACGCCCCATTTTACAAAATATGAATTTAATTTTATAGGAATAATGAGTAGGTTGGGAAAAAATCAAATACCAAAAAATAAATCAAATAATTTAATACACATTTTTAAGCAGCACGTAAGTCTACATTTATAATACTTTCAACAATTATACAAAACACATCAACAACATCTAGCTTATAAAAACACGATCACATATTTTTTATCCTATCAAGCAACCAATATACTTCAGTACCAAAAATAAACTTTAACCGCCAGTAATAAAGTTCATTTAGCAATGCCATTACAAACATGATGATCGGTCTCGAAACGCACATACAGCGGTGTCTCTCTCTAACTCGTGGCAAATGTTACTTGTTTGTCTTACTCTTACATGAAAGACAAGGACAGTAAACCAATCAAATTTGACAGAGATTTTTCGGCACAAGTTAGCATTTTCTGTTGTTAGAACTTATTAATTACTTTGATATAATATGGTTGATAATAATAATTTAATAGCGAGGGACGTCCTCTAGCCAGATGGCGGGACGACTTGCACAAGAGGACCGGCAGCGACTGGATAAAGCAGCAGACCGGGCTCTGTGCCGTATCTCAAGAGAGTCTTATTTCCAGCAGTGGACTGCAACGGGCTGATGATGATGATGAGGAATATGGTTGATACAATTATAACATATCAGTTTAAAAATAGTTTTCTATGTGGTTGGATAATAGCAAGGGCGGATCCAGGGGGGAGGTCATGGGGGTCATGACCTACCCTGGGCTAGCTACAGATTCACAATTTTTTTATTATGTTGCTAAAGATTAACAGGTACATAGTACATACTATGAATGTTGTGTCGTTTTAGTTTCAACGAATTTTCAAGTCAGAACTGGTCTAAACATCACAGTTCACAAATCACAGGTGCCATAAACTTAAAAAATATACTTTTAGATGAATTATTGTAATCAAATTCTAGAATGCCCAGTGTTCAGACTATATGAACCCCCCTGACCTGAAAGCTGGATCCGCCCTTGAATAGTGATAAATTAAAAATATTTCGATATAAACACAACAGGAACATTGATATCAACAAAGATTTATCTCAGCTGCCTCGGTGGCGTAGTGGTACTACGGTACGATTGCAAAGCTGAGGTCTCGGGTTCGAATCCCGGGTCGGGCAAAGTGATATTGGATTTTTCTATTCATTATCAGCCCGGAGTCAGGAATTTGTGCCCGATATGGCGATAGGCTCGCCCCTTATCACATCAAAGTAAAATACAATGTGTAAAGTTACTTAATATAAATTACAATATACAGAGCACACCGATACCTCCGCTCCGAAATACTATCTATATGTTTAATTTTATTCTATTCCCAAGCCTTATTATCATCTAGATATTCAGAAATTTTATAATAAGCTTTATTGCATAATTGTTTCTTGATAGTAGCTTTGAATTTTTTAATAGTTAAGGCTTTCATATGAGTGGGAACTTTGTTATAAAAGTGTATACAGTAACCCTTAAAAGATTTGCTGATCCTGTGGAGTCTGGTCTTATGACTAGCTAGATTGTTCTTATTCCTAGTATTTTTGTCGTGAATATCGCTAATCGTATGGTACATTATTGTAACATAAACACACGCCTTTTTCCCAGAAGGGGTAGGCAGTGGTGCTACCAGAACACCCACGTTTTGCCTTATATATTCCGTCCCACGATGTGACAGGGGGCGAGCCTATCGCCATATCGGGCACAAATTCCTAACTCCTCGCTGATAATGAATAGAAAAATCCAATATCACTTTGCCCGACCCGGGATTCGAACCCGCGACCTCAGCTTTGCAATCATACCGTAGTACCACTACGCCACCGAGGCAGTACATTATTGTATGTCTTTAAAATCTTATAAATATTCACACAATGATTATATCACACATATTACTCGTATATATCTTGATACGTACTTGAAGCCTTATTACAGCAGTTTTAAAACCTATTTTAGCTATCGCATGTTTTGTCTTCTTCTCTCAAACTGAATTTAAACGTCGTTCGAAAGGGACGAAATATCGATAGCTAAAATATGTTTTAAAATGTCTATGAATAAGGCCTTTATAATTATTAATAATATAACAATATATTTATACACGTATAAGTACCGGAAGATAATATTTGCAGTGAAAAATACCTGCATGAGAAATGTCGAATCGATTAATCGGAGAATCGATTCAATTAATTTATCGATTCATGTGTAAACGATATAATATAGAGACACAGTCCAGTTATTAAATACATTACTGGATATAATAACCTATCCTTACACATCCCTTTATTAATATTCCGAAACTGCTAAGTACTTCAATACAAAATCGATTCACCGCAATCGATTCTAAAAATCGATAATCGAAGACCACAGTTTTTATTAAAATCGATTCCGAAATCAATTTTTTTAGTTCTGATCAGAGGGGCCAGCGTCTCTGCGAGATACGAGCTCCCTCAGGTACCTTAGCTAGGTCCTGGCCCGGTCCAATTGGGCCAGCTGGTGGGCCAGGCGTTCTTCCCTGGCCCGTCTGGCCTGGCCCAGGGCACGCTTCTCAGCGAATCGAGATACGAACGCTTCGGGGGGCATGTTACCTGAAAAATAAAAGAAAATCAGTATCTATTGGTCTATTGTTTGTGGTAGTGTTTATACGGATGTATCGTGAAGTCTTGGTTTCGAATCTCGGGTTAGGCAATCCACGTTGGTTTGTCTTTGAAATATATGAATTTATCAAAATTCATTTTCAGGTAGGCGAAATTCCCCATAGTATTTTGATGGAACAAAATTTGCCGAATTGTTATAAAGGTTCTAGAATATCGTTAGATGCAGACCACTTCCATCAGGTTACAAGAACAATCCTAAGAGAACCTTATTTTTATCCAGCAATAGACTTTTTGTAACTAAAGTTTGTCTTACTCCAGTGATTATACTGATATAAAGCATAGCATTGTCACTTCCTGTCATGTCTGTACGTGTGGTAGAGCCATGCTGTTGTCAGTCATAACTCAGCATGTATGGGCAGGCTCGTCCGGGGCGGTACCACTGTCTCACAGAGTAACGGCGTGAAGCGACATCTTTGCTGTCGCCTTTCGTTCCGTGACTGAGATTGCCGGATGCCCAATACCCCTTTCCTCTTCTCGTCCTTTTTCCTACCCGTTCTCTTTCTGGTTTAAGGACCAACATATCTAAGAACCAAGCGTTGTGGATGTTCATGGGTGACAGTGATCACTTACCATCAGGTGACCTGTTTGCTCGTTTGCCGGCCTATGTAATAAAAAATAAAATCTTCGGAAGAGAATGCCAATCAGTAAAACTTGAATACTTTACATCATATAAGCTATTGCGTGCTATTAAGTGCGTGATGGCCTGTTGGTAACGGACCAGACGCGGCTATATGTTCACGGTGGTCGTGGGTTCAAATCCCAGGGCACACCGCTGACTTTTCAGAATCATGTGTGTATTGATAGTCCAATCACCACACACTATATCAGTGAAGGAAAACATCGTGAGGAAACCTGCATACCGTAGTGAATTCAAAGAATTTCTACGGTATGTAAAGTCCGCCAACCCGCACTAGGATGGCGTGGTGGACTATATGGTCTAACCACACTCAATCGTCCTCTCGATTGTAGAGGAGGCCCGTGCCCTGCAGTGGGAAGTATATGGGCTGATACAAGCCAGATATTAATTGTAAAAGTTACATTACCTAACAGAAACTGTTCAGCTATAACTTCAGCATCCTCGTCAGCTTTCAAAGCAGCCTCTTTGAGACAATCCCTTATACGGTGGGGGTCGTACATTTCACACAATTTCTGGTGTTTCTTGTTTAATTCTTCGTAATTCATCTGAAAATTGAAACATTATCATTTACAGGCCAGCAATAGTCTCCGTGGTGCAGTTAGACGCCGGCTGTCAAACGAGAGGCTGCTACGACCCCGCACCGAGAGTAATGATTATGACTCACAGACGAGAGACCTACCACCAGTAAACAAGTATTGACAAAGCCTTCGAAAGGTCTGATCACTGATGAAGACTGCCTGTGATTTTTGGTACTATGAAAAAATACAGTAATGCATGATGGTTACTTGAAAGCCAATTGCACAAACTACCTTTGCCCATAATTTTAACTTTGAAATCATCAATCCCATACATTAGCAATGTCAAATACGTTTCACATGTATGGCGATGACATTGGCAAAGTCAAAGTTATAGGCAAAGTTAGTTTATACAATTGAGCCTAAGTATAAATAGGGTATACATAAAAAAACTAATCATATTGACAAACTAGTATTGAGTACAACGGTCGGGACGGTCGAGTAGTTGAAAATCAACAGAACAAGAGAATGAGGCATATACAGCCTACAGGATAAACCACGTGTTCCTAACCACCCCAGGTAACATTGTACCAAGTTTGAACAAAA
Organism: Theretra japonica; assembly: GCA_033459515.1. Taxonomy (NCBI): domain Eukaryota; kingdom Metazoa; phylum Arthropoda; class Insecta; order Lepidoptera; family Sphingidae; genus Theretra; species Theretra japonica. Next base: position 2,225,673 of record CM065952.1, read on the forward strand.
TCTGTTGACTTTTTGTCAAACATTGCGATTAAGTTTTCAAGGCTTTTGATCAACCTGTATAGATATCGAGTCTTTTTACGGCTCACGTAAGTTCCAGAACCAAACTGATGTTCTGCTATGCGGTAAAAATACTCGTATCTATACGGGGTGGCCAAAAATCGTGAAAACCAAAATCACGATTTTTACAAAAAATCATCTAAATTTTTTTCGAACTTTGTACAATTTCACCTGGGGTGAAGTAAATGATGTGGTTAAAATTAAATATCATATGTAAATATCACCACAGGGTGATATTTTTTTTACACAGTTACAGAACTGTGTTACTAAAACCGTTTTCGTACCTTCATCTGCACAATAGCCGAGATCCTGTCAATCACTTCCGTCTTGAGATTGTCCAGCATCTGCTGTTTCGCAATGTTGTCCTGCGCGATCTCCTCTATACTGCCCATCAACTCTTCAGTCTCCAAATCGAGTTCCACCAGTTGTGGATTAGATTCTAGCACTTTGTCCTGGAAAATAAGGAGTACTGTATCAGCCCATAATCACCGTCTAACATGGTACTCATCCACAACCTTGAGTTTGAATAGGTGGGGTTGGGCCACAGTCAACCATGGCCTAGACAGGTTGGTAGGAATCCCATACCGTAAAAATCTTGCTAGAATTTCTATAATACACAGGTATGCAATTTTATTTGTTTCATCCAACCCATCAGCCAAAGGAAGTCCAATGCTGAACATAGGCCTCTCCCAATGATTTCCAGTGACCTGTTGGAGGCGGCCTGCATCCAGCGACGTCCCACAAGCTTTACCAGATCGTCTAACCACCTTGTGGATCTTTAGTATTTAATATTTTAGTTTGAATGCAGAGATAAAACAATGAACTTTTCACACAGGGACAATGTTGATAAGCGTCTGGTGAAGATGTGTGGCATATAAATCATATATTTTTGTATTGTTCTAAAAAGGATACTATGTCCTTGTTCCATCATTTAAAATCACTTAAAATTCAATTTTCTACATCTATTCTTATTCTCCTTAACTCTAATAACTGTGCAGTATATAAAACTTTAAGTTGGTTTATAATTCAAAATAATATAAAAAAAAAGGCTGCCTCGGTGGTGTAGTGGTGCTACGGTACAATTACAAAGCTGAGGTCTCGGGTTCGAATCCCGGGTCGGGCAAAGCGATATTGGATTTTTCTATTCATTATAAGCCCGGAGTCAGGAATCTGTGCCCGATATGGCGATAGGCTCGGCCCCTATCACATCGTGGGAATATACAAGGCGAAATGTGGGTGTTCTGGTAGCACCTCTGCCTACCCCTTCTGGGAAAAAGGCGTGTGTTCATGTATGTATGTATGTATGTAATATAAAAATAAAATTTTATTCATTTCCTTTCTCTTCCTATGTAAATCTCTTACATTACTGATCCTTTCTTAGCCCCTGGTGACCGACTTTAGTTATTTGTTATCCCTTTTCCCAAACTTGACAATGGCATATTATAAATTGCCATAAAAAGTGGTGTGAGACAGCTGCAATTATGTTGCATAGAAAATACAATGCATTGGTATGCGACATGCAGTTACAATGTCACGTGTTACAATTAATTTGGCTTACTCTCATTACAATCAATTTAATACTTTGCATGGGTTTTCTATACACTTTAAGATAATTTAAGCATCATTTGGATTGTTGTCTCTTTGTTTTGCCAAAATAAAAAAATCTTGTGTGATTGGGCTTTGTAAATTCTACAAATGTTTAAAACATTTTGAATGGTATCATTAAATGCAGTTCTTTAGTCGAGCGCATGTGTTATTCCGTACCTTCCAAACCACCTAGATACCCCGTCCATAGTATACTTCATATCCCATTCTGTAAAACAAACCTAGGACTGAACTCGCCTATAATAAGAATGTGTAAAGAACTTAATAAGTTATATAAGTCTGTACCTAGTGTGGATGTACATGCTGATACGCTGTACTCTTTCAAAAAAGCAATATATCGGACAGATGTAACAGTGGTGGATATCTAAATTTTATTGTCACATTACTAACATATTTTTTTTTTGTTAAATTTTGTTTTATTTTGTAGCATTTAAAAAATAAGTAACTATCCTGTTTTTGTTTTTGAATTTTATTATTTGTTTGTTCCTAATTTTTTGTAACAATTACGTATAGTGTTGATTTGTTGAATTTTATGAATGTTGTGTACGTCTGTAATTGGCATGCATATCAGTGATTTTATATCCTTTACTTAATGTAACTGTACTGTTAAAGATGTGTTTGCTGTTGATGTACCTATATTAAAATAAATAAATAAATAAAACATTAAAATAGGTCAGAAAATAAACATCACACCAACCTGCAAATCGGTATTCTCCAAAATCTCCTTTAGTTCATCAACGGTCAATTCATTCAGCTCCGGAAACATCAAAGACTGCACACTGTAATTTGACTGCGGGCTTGTCTCATTTGACTTTACTGTCTCCTCATTGACACTTGGCAGGGATTTCTGAAACTCCCTTATAATAGCCTGGACTACACGACCTAAATCTGAATGTAAGGTGAAATTTATCAACCCTGGGGCACCAACAACCTGATTTGAGTTTTCGGCCACCCATTGATGTGTTACCGGTGGATTTACAAATATGGAGGGCTTTTCATTGGGAAATTCAGGACCTAGGATCACGTTTAGAGACATATTTTTGTTGTTCACGTTAAATTCTACCCGATATTCGCAGTTTTCCTCAATTTCAACGACATTTGCATTGAAGATTTTTAATGTGTCGATTTGCCGCCTCCGCACGTCTTGCTCGCCGTAGTAATTCCACGGGAGCATGTTTGATGTTTGAGAAACCTGTAAAACGGTTTTCAGGGGTTAAAAATCAGTATATGAAGTGAAACCATCGATTTTGAACTCGGTTGGAGAAAATGACGTCTATTAATAATAAACTCATGACGTTGATACAGAATACTGTAACACATATTACCTGGATAGGTTTAAATATATTTGCCTCCGACACAACTATAATAAGTTAATTTATTTTAAGAAAAAAGGAATAAGTTAGTAATCTTCCGATCAATACAAACAATACGTTGTCATTTACAACAACCAGTTATCCTCTTATGTTTTTGACAGTACTTTCTCTAATACTAGGCTGTGATTGGTGTATTCTTCAGTGTTTCATTAAACTAACCAATCAAAGTACGTATATTATTTTATTTTGCACCAGAAAACATGTTAGTTATTGTCAAAAAAATACGTTCCATATAACGCTATATTTTGTAGTGTAAATTTATTTAATTAGCAATTTGGTAACATTTACTGGTGGTAGGTACTAAGAAGTACCTATTATCTATTAATATTAAGCTATTTTACAGTAATAGTTAGGTAAATAGCTATAAACGCAAATAATTCTTTTGTCTCGACAAATTATAAAGCAACCAAATAATTGGCGCAGTTGGTTAGACGCCGGCTGTGAAACGAAAGGCCCCGGGTTCGATTTTCACACCGAAACAAATTTTTGTGTGGACCGCAAGTATTTGTTAACGCGTCTGGGTGTTTGAGACTAAAAAGTCTCTTGTAGTTTCTGATACACGACACAAGACTCGATCGAAGATCATTTTTTTTTAATGTGGGGTAAGGACTATGTTGCTGTTGGGTGTATATATTATTATTAACATTATATCCACGACACAAGACTCGATCTTAATGTGAGGTCAGAACTATGTGACTGTTGGGTGTATTTATTTATTTAATTGCTTCATATTTTGTATGAAGATTAAATGTAATTTAACAGAAAATTATAGGTGAATTATTCTGAACTCATGTATCGTCACGCGCTTGGTCTTAGGATCATCATAATACTTTGTTATTGATGATAGAAATCATAAAAACGCGACCAAAGGAATAGACTCAACTACCAAGTGACAAAGACTATTTATTTACTTTGCCTTGACAGCCTGAAGCCTCCGTGGCGCAGTCATTGGCGGCTGTGAAGGCCGTGGTTTCGATCACCAGCCTGAAATAAATTTTTGTGTGCCCGAAAAATCTCGCGTAATTTCTGATACCCACGAGTGACGACACAAGACTTGTTTTAGTGTGGGTTCAGGACTTATGTCATGTGACTGTTGGGTGGTGTATTTATTACTTCTTGTGGGACCGAAAATTCTCTGTTAAGTCTCCAGATGAAATTATTGTATTTATTTGGCTACCAGCAATGAGCCAATTATAATGCGTATGGAGAGAGAACAACTACTTACATTAATTGAAAAACTTCTATATAAACAGTCAATAACCTTTGATAATACTGTAATTAGTTCGTAAATAATAATCATATTTATTAATAAGTATTTATGTGCTGTTGTAAACTGGTCAGCTCTATTATAAACCTTAGTGGTTTCTTTGATACTGTTCATGTAATTATTTAATCTAATAAATAAAAAAAAAGTTAATAACAACGTTGGGCACATCCACTGTGAACCAGCAGGGCCTGAACTCGTCTGGGTCCTCAATCAGTGATCACTATTCAAGCGGATACGGTATTTGATATTCCTGTACTGCATCAGCCCATTAAGTCCCACTGCAGGGCACGAGCCTCCTCCACAATCGAGAGTACTATTGACAGTCTGAAGAGGTGGACTTTCATTACCATGGATATTATTACACATCGCTATGGTATTCAGGTTTGCTCACGATGTTTTCCTTCACTGTTATAGTGCGTGGTGATTGACTATCAATACACAAGATACTCCGGAAAGTCAGAAAGAACATCGTACCACCAGAAAAAATTATAAATTATATTGATAGCTCTTTATTTGAACAATGAACCGATAAATCACAAATATAACCTTCATCAATTTTGGACAACAATGCGAAGGTTCATTTTAGTATGCGAAAAAAACTTGCATTTACAAATATGACAATCAAGATGTAAAATGGCGGGAAAAAACTATAATTACTCGCGAATCGATATAACCACGATAATTATGCCATTTTGTGCATATTTTGGGTGTGCAATCGTATAATTTATAACTGGATGGGCCAATTTGCTGTTTACGAAATGCGAATCACGCCATTAAAATTGTCAATAGCGTTTTTGCCATATGTCGACAGATGGCGTTAGTTGTATGTAATTTCAAATTCATCTTTTTATTTCGGCCAATTAAAATTTTTGAATATAAGCCTATCAATTTAATAAAAAATGCATTATTTAATTAATTTATAATATTTTAATCTCGTAATGAGCGTTAAGTATGTACATAATAATATTAAAGATATTTTTATCTGCCCGCTATTTTTACTTTAAAGACCCCTATAATATTTTATGTTCAAACAAATTCACATGGTGCAGCGATAAAGACGCATGAATTTTACGCCAACGGTTGTAATTTTATTGCCAGTAAATTTTGGGTGAACTGTGAAGCTATATCACTTAATATTTATGTTTTGGATAGGCTGAATAATTTGCTTCCTTCCGTTTTTAATTTTTTCAGATTTTTTTACCTATTAAGCAGGAGTGGACATCTCGCACAAAATCAAGCACGTAGGAAACCTGCGGAGCAAGAGGGAGATAGTGCGATTGCTCAGGAGTGACAGGGACACAAACAGAATTTGTACTTTTTTTGCTACCATTTTGATCGCCATATCCCTGCGGCAAATGAGTATTCACGGGAAAATCAGTAGTATGAGAGAGAAGGTAGTGTGATAGAGAAGAAAAAAAATGTACTTGTTTGTTAACAATATTTTATTCGCGGTGTTTTCTCTAAAAGAACAGCACTCATGTTTGATGTTCAATTATTTTATCTACAATAATAGCTTATTGTGATATTTCATATTAACGTTAACTTCCTATTGTTAGTATTATACGGCATATTTTATAGTTTCTAAGGACAATTGAGATGGCCTCTAGTTCGCTTGAATGTCTCTTAAACACTTTTTTATTGCATAGATCCGGCACACAAGCAAACAGGTTACTTGATGGTAAGTGATACACTGCCGCCCATGAACATTTTTTTACACGGCATAATGACTGCACTGCACATGATGGTAAGCGCAAATGCCGCCCAGAGTATCGAATGGCACCAGACGGCGGTCCCATGCTATTCGATACAATTATGCCGGCCTGCTGAGATGCTTCACACTACGGCGGAAGGACCCAGGATTATAGGAAGGAGGGACACGTGTGACGGCAAACAATGCCACAGCTTGGTTCATAGATGTGTTGCCGGCCCTTAAAATCAGGAGGAGAGCGGGAAGGAAAAGGATGAGAAGAGGAAAGTGGTATTGGGCATCCGGCAATCTCACTCGCCGAAGGACTACAAAGCTGTCCAACATCTAGTCAGCGCTTTTGTGGTCTACCCCTCGGTCGAGGTCCGGGGATGTTGAGGCTCAGGCACACATTGTCACCTTACTCCTGTGGTTTTCTTAGGAAGTGATCATATCATCTCAAGCGACGCTCCTGCAGTTTATCTGCCACATCGCAGACACCAAGACTGCTGGATTCTGTCCAAACGCGTAACGTTGCTCAACCGCAGTGTCTTCATCTCCGCGACATGGGTTTCCTGCACATGTCACTTGGGTGCAGAACATGATATAAGGATATACAGAAATAAATATTAGTATGACTAGAAATAAAACAAATTCTTACGGATTTTACAATTTAACCTAAATTGTAACAGTCACTAAGCGGATGACTAATACCTCAGTCCGCCCCGTGACCACGAAAACTGTAAAGTGATCGAAACGTGGGGAAATAAAAAAAATGTGTATATTAAATTAAATTCGCGATAAAATCCGTAAGAATTCGTTTTATTTCAATGTGTAACATTCGCGTAAATCCAAGAAAACATTATTAGTGTGACTTGCATAATGAATATCGACAATTTGGACCTCTCACTCGCACGTTATAGTGTGTGAACGAGAGATCGATATATGCCGCCATTTTTAATCCCACTCTTTATTTGTCTAGTACAAAAAAATATTTATTTATGACAGAGAGAAACATAACATCACATAAAATTAATTGAATGATCCTTTTAGTATTGAACCATTGTTTTATATACGTTTTGTTTTGTTTATTTCTGCCCGTTTGCCCATTGTAGATGGCGCAAGTCAAAAACTTAAAAAGATTCTGGATTAAGTAAGATATTAGTAATTTTATTATGTAGTAGAGCCACGCTGTTGTCAGCCACTCACCATGAATGTGCAGGCTCATTCGGGGTGGTACCACTGTTTCACAGGAGATCGATGTGAAGTGACAGCTTTGCTGTCGCATTTCTTTCGATGAGTGAGATAGCCAGATGCCCAACACCCCTTTCCTCTTCCCATCCTTTTCCCTTCCCGTTCCCTGACCAATTTGATGTGCCGGCAACACATTTATGATCCAAGCTTTGTGGTTGTTAAAGGGCGGCGACTTACCATCAGGTGACCTGCTTGCTCGTTTACCGAATCTATTGTATAAAATAACTTAACCAACTGCGCCACGAAGATTATCAATTTTATTATAAAGCTATTCCATAGCTTTATGTCTGTGTATAGGTATGTTTTTTAATCTGTGGAACATAGAATGCACCCTTCGGAAAATGACCGCAGTTTAAAGTATTACTCACGTCGAATGAATTAAGAGAACCATTAAAAATTATGATACAATAAAAATGTTAATCACATGTTATTGGAGGGAAATTATTGTCTTGAAATTGGGCAGGGGCGAAAGAAAAAACATACATTGATGTAAATTACATATAGGGATCTCTGGTAACTTTTCGAACGAAAAACAACAATCAAGTAGGTATTATTTTTATGAAAAACAATTAGTTATTTGAATTAAATGTTTGAATCAGCCCATATACGTCTCACTGCTGGGCACGGCACTCTATAAATGAGAATACGATTGAGAGGGATTAGGCCACATAGTCCACCGCGCTGGCGGACTTTACATACTCGTATAATAGAAATTCTTACAATTCATTATGGTATGTTTTCCTTCACCGTTACAGTGCGTGGTGAATGTTGTGTGTATAGTCATACACACATGACTCCGAAAAGTCAGAAGTGTGTCCTGGGAATTGAACCCGCGACCACCGTGAACATGTATGCAGCCGCGTCTGGTCCGTTACCAACAGGCCACCACGCACCCTATAAGCGTATTTTATATTTATTTAATGGGTAATTTTATAAATCAAATACGTCTAGACCTCATCCCGTATTATGCTATGTCTAATTTTCCCAACCTAGCGCTTCCTATGCCACTGACCCTCAGTCTAGATTCAGACTAAGTGAACTGTCATGTCGGATGTTTATTTTCCTTGTTTATATAATGTATTTATTTTATCTCGCCTTCAGTTTAAGTACAGAAACCCAGTTGTCACAAATAACGTTAACGAAGAACAATTGACTTTGTACACGTCAAGTATCAATATTTGTTGATAATTATGAGTTCTAAGAATACAATTGTAAATTAAGTTTGAATTTTCAAGAAATTACACCGACGCTTGGCGTATATTGGTGACAAGATTCTTATTTATTTATTTATCGTTAAAGAGCAATTTACACGGGGAAAGTTTCTCCCAGCGAGTATCAATTCAATTCAATTCATTTTTTTTAATGGCTATCGCAGATGCGACAACTCTGCCAATGTTAAGTATTTTTATTGTACTCTGTGGTCAAATAGGTTTTGGAAAACACAGGGTAAAAAAGCGTTTAAGCGGCGTGAACCGTATGCGATTATCGCATGACATAACCGCCATAAGATTATCGCGTTCTGACAATGTTTACACGATGCAACTTTTTTATATCCTTACGATAATCGTATCTTTGAGGCGACACTCTCCCCGTGTAAATGGGGCTTAAGGAAATTATATTAAATTTAAAATGTATAAAAGTATAAATAGTGATCGTATCCCTGTAGGAAATATCTCATACGCAACCATGGGATGGATACAAGACAAGGAGAAAATGAGGGCGTTCCAAAGTGATGTTGGAAGGATCTAATTCTTCTTAAACTTATAATGTAGTTATGTTGGTACTAAGTAAATACAGAGATTAGAGCCCCATTTCAATCCAATCCATCAGTCAAAGGAAGTCCACTGCTGAACATAGGCCTCTCCCAATGATTTCCACAGTGACCTGTTGGAGGCAGCCTGCATCCAGCGACGTCCCAATGAAATAGCGGATTAGCAAGTTAAAGTGGCAATGAGCGGGGCACATAGCGCGGAGAACTGATGGCCGATGGGGCCAAAAAGTTCGCGAATGGAGGCCACGAAGCGGAAAGCGCAGCGTGGGACGTCCACCCACTAAGTGGTCAGACGACCTGGTAAAGCCCCATTTACACGGGGAGAATTTCTCGGCTCGAAGATACTCGTAATGGAAACTGCATATCGGATTCCACAGGCCGACGTTACAAATGGGGTACAGTTTAGTCATATTTTCGTATCAGTGTGATAAAAAGGTAGATATGTGAAGTCCGCCTCACTATGGCCTAACCCCGTTCAATCAGCACGCACGTGCCCTGCAGTGAGATGTCATAAATAGACGATGTATATTTGTTAAAATAAGGCGACATTTTCTTACTTGTCTTTCTAAACATTAGTACAACAAACAAGAATTAATTACTTGAAGATTTAAATCAATATTAATATGTTTTTAACAAATATTTGTTATGTATAAACTTATGTACTTAGCGAATAAGCGTGGCTTCAGTAAAATAAATAATTTAAATAGATTTCCTTGATAATAATAGTGTCATAAGTTAATTTTTTATTGCATAGATTCGGCAAACGAGCAAACAGGTCACCTGATGGTAAGTGATCACTGCACATGAACAGCCACAACGCTGGATCATGGATGTGTTGCCGGTCGATTTGGGAGAAGGGGAAGGAAAAAGGATGGGAAGTAAAGAGGGTTTTGGGCACCCGGCAATCTCACTCACCGAACGAAACGCGACAGCTGGGCTGTCGCTTCACGTCGATTTCCTGCGAGACAGTGGTACCGCCCCGGATGAGCCTGCCCGTTCATACTGAGTCATGACTGACAACAGCGTGGCTCTACCACATATAGTTTCATAACTTGATGAAATTAGACCGCCATCTTTATATTAAATTGTAATATTCCATTCGATTTTATTCGTTCGTGTAAAGAATAATAAATAAAAATTACACACAAATAAAAGTATTTTTGAAGATTTTTTATATTTACGTTAATTTTGAATATAATAGTTTGTTATGTTTATGAATGTTGAAACATTGAAACAAAAGTATATTTTAGATAAATAAATAGATAAATAATTTTATATTTTAAATATTTGAATATTTATATTGATTTTAAGAGCTTCCGTGGCGCAGTTGGTTAAACACGGCTGTGAAACGAGAGGCCGTGGGTTCGATCCCCGCACCGGGACAAATATTTGTCAGGCCCCAAGTATTTGTCTCGGTTCTGAGTGTTTGTGAGACCGAATAATCTCTCGTAGTTTCTGATACACGACACAAGACTTAATTGATCTTAATGTGGGATCAGGACTATGTATGTGACTGTTGGGTGTATTTATTTATTTAAGTTAGCGAGTTTTCGATTTTCGAAGACTTCACAGCTTTCGTGGTCACGGGGCGGACCTCGAAAAATAAAAAAATTACGCGATAAAATCTGTAGAAAATACTTTTTTTACTATGTTATGGTAGGTTAATTTTATCTCATAAATTATGGTCATACCAAACATTTTTCGCAAGAAGTACGTCAAAATATTTTTATCATGGCAAAGCTTTTAAGACTGGCTTAGTTAATTAAAACTCCAACCCGTATCATAACTTAATACGTACCAGTCTGGGCGTTGTTGGTTAACTTAAGTTGCTGGAAACTAAAGTCCGCGGGTTCGATTCCCGCACCGGAACAATTATTTTACGTGACCAAAGTTTATATTTGTTTTCACAGTCATATTCCAAACCCCATATTAATTTTATGATTTTGCGTTCTGGGTATCACCACAAGGTAGTTTATCGTCTAAAAAATATTAGTATACAAGGTATATCCAGACTGCTACCGAAAACGAAGCCAGGTGGTAGTTTTAGTGAGTAGACTTGATGCAAATAAAAATTATACAAAAAAACGCTACAATGTTTTTTTTTATCTTTTAAATATCATTGTGTTTGGATGGTAAATCCAAAGTTTTTGTTAAAATTATAATTTAAAGCCTTGCGTACTATAGGGTCTTTAAAAATAAAAGGGTGTACAGTATTAGTTAAAAAAAACGATGTATTTTTTTGGTGAAATTTTTGTTGCATTGTTTAAAGTCACTAATACTACCACCTGGCTTCGTTTTCGGTCGCAGTCTTGATATACCCTGTATGATGAGGTCCCTGCTGTATAGAAGTCCAAGGTCTAATAGCAATGAAATTAAAATAAGGTCAAATCGAAGCTAAACTGGATTCAGTACAAAAGTAATCAATAAAATTGGTTAACAAATTGCTGAGAAATCAGTGAACATTGTACAACGTTATCCATTCAATGAATCCAATCCATCAGCCAAAGGAAGTCCACTGCTGAACATAGGCCTCTCCTAAAGATTTCCACAGTGACCTGTTGGAGGCAGCCTGCATCCAACATACATTATACAACATAAAATTACCATAGAACTGAACCTATTTTTTAAAGTCAGGTAAAATACAATAGCCAGCCAGCGTGGTGGACTATATGGCCTAACCACTCTCAATCGATTCTCTCGATTGTAGAGTAGGCTCGTGCCCAGCAGTGGGACGTATATGGGCTGATAAAATATACAATACAACCAAACATAGTACTCCTTTTAAAGTAGTTTAAATCCCCTTTGAACCTTAAAATACGCGAACATCCACTATGTTCTTCCTAATGATCGGTGTCAAGTCGGTTAAAACAGCGGATGACTGTTACAACAATTCCCCACCAGGCTCGACCACACATAAGGTAACACTTTGGCTTAGCCCATTCAGATCGTTTCCGAAGTCCGTCGACGACAGACGCCGGTCATTTTTTACGCAATCGACAATTTATGCAATGCTTACATAAGTCGCCCAAATTTCGACGGTGCCAGCTTTCCAATTTTTAACTGTGCTATTTTATAAATTCACCATAGTGTGTGTGTGTTTGTGCAAAGGTAAGTTTCGTTAATAATATTTTTTTGTGAAAGTCCATTGCCCAATTATGTTAGATAATTTTGCAATACGGATAACCTAGATTTTTTAATTACATGTGTGTTTTGGTCATCTCATTATGTGTGTACGTAACATTGGAATTTGTGTATCGTATTTGGGTCGCAGTCCTAGTTTATTTTGTAAAATGAACTATTTTAATATTGAAAAATGCAATACAAATAATTATTTCATATCCATATCCATTTTTATTGATTTATTCAGTGAGAAAATGGAGATTTACTTATAAAACGCAAAAATCTTTTAGTATTGAATAAATTGTTCAAGACGATAACAAATGCGATGAAAATAATGTAAAAAATTGAGTTGTTACTTATAAAAACAAAAAAATATCTTGTTAATAATTAAAAATAACATAAAAAATTATTATAATTTATTTCGTCACAAGTTCTGCGCTGAAAATTAATCCTAATCTAATCCAGTTAAAATTTAATTTACTGAGTAATAATACTTTTAATTCAATTCGAAAAATTAGTATTACTTTGAAAAATGGCTTTGATTAAATCATTTAATATATTTATCTCATAATCTAATTAAGTACGAGCCAATTAACATTTTAATAAATATACATAACTACAAAAATATAATAAACCACCTAATAATTTTAATTTACGCAAATATAAAAGTGTTTTTATTGTTATATATTATTCTTTACAAAAATATCCATAATTTACATAAAAATTTAAATATATTTTTAAATTTATGAATACAGTGTTGATAAACTATTTAATTATCTTAATTAATGTAAGATTAGAATCGCGGGATCTTAGTAGGCCGACACAATAAGTTTTTTGTAACTGACGGATTTTTAAGTTATTATACTCGTAGATCTAATCGGCTTAGTGGTTATGTATGAGCTGTTAACCTTGAGGTCCCAAATTTTTTTCCCATGTCAATATTTATAGTGTGAAATCTTGGTTATTTCGGAACGAATCTTTCACGTGATAGAACAGCCTCCGTGGCGCAGGTGGTTGAAAACGGACTTTAATAAATAAATAAATAAAAATTAATACACCCAACAGTCACATACATAGTCCTGACCCCACACTAAGATCGAGTCTTGTGTCGTGGGTATCAGGAAATACGAGAGACTTTTCGGTCTCACAAACATCCAGACCCGACACAAATATTTGTGGTTCACACAAACGTTTGTGTCGGTGCGGGGATCGAACCCGCGGCCTTTCGTTTCACAGCCGGTGTCTAACCAACTGCGCCACGGTAGCTGTCTTCGAAACGAAATGCCGCAAGTTCAATCCCCGATATTATATTTAATTATTAGTGTTGTTCGGCTGCTGGTTTGACGCCCGTACGTCACCCAAGGTGGCCACTGAAAATCAGCGTTGTGGAGTGGTTTGGACCACTTCACAACATTTAGCTGAGTGGATACCTATCGATCACAGCCGCGACCAGTCATTTTTGTTGTTATTATTTATTATTGTTTTTTTTTCTTTCTAAGATTCATGTTGCGTCTGTGACTAATAAATCGTTTTTCTTTGTTTCTTTCTAGTGTGGGACAATTCATATTGTTTGTCTTTGAATATTATGAGACCGTAGTCTTTCGTTTTAAAAACTACAAAAGACTTGTATCTTCGTCTAGGTCAGGACTATGTATGTGACTGTTGGGTGTATTTAATTATTTATTACTTGCGGATTCAACGAAATTTTGACTCATTGCGCAGTAGAACCTGTGCCATCTCATTTCGAATCTGGCTTATGGCCAACTGCGCCACGGAGGTTGCCAAATATATTTAATTTGGAGATTTATACGGGGTACATACAGCGTATATCAAGACTGCTACCGAAAACGAAGCCAGGTGGTAGTTTTAGTGATTTTAGACACCTTGCAACTAAAATTTTTTGAAAAAAATCAACGTTTTTTTTGTATTTACAGTACTATACAGTACATAATAAGAAGGTAAATAATGCTATTTTATGAACAAATTCTCGCTTTACGGTTAATGTTAATAAGCGATCCTTAATTAAGGATCAATCGATTTTAGATAAGTCAAATATGGGCGTGTCGATAAAACATTGACGCGGTTGGTGTATGTACTGTATAGATAAACAAACCATTTATTTTTTAACTCATACATACATACATAAACACACGCCTTTTTCCCAGATGGGGTAGGCAGATGTGCTACGAGAACACCCACGTTTCGCCTTGTATATTCCGTCCCACGATGTGATAGGGGGCGAGCCTATCGCCATATCGGGCACAAATTCCTGACTCCGGGCTGCTTATGAATAGAAAAATCCAATATCATTTTGCCCGGTATTCGAACCCAAGACCTCAGCTTTGCAATCGTACCGTAGTACATCTATGTGACTGAGGCAGTCGGGTTTTATTTGTGAACAAAAATACTTGTTATGATATTATGCTATGTATTTTTAACCTAAGCAGTTCTAACAACATTAGAAATGATAGGCTATGATCTTTGAAACACAGCTTTCCTATGTGGTATTATACAGTAAAATAAAATATTGTGTCAAATAGGAAATTGTAGGTATAAACTAGGTACGACTACAAAGCTGAGGTCTCGGGTTCGAATCCCGGGTCGGGCAAAGTGATATTGGATTTTTCTATTCATTATCAGTCCGGAGTCAGGACTTTGTGCCCGATATGGCGATAGGCTCGCCCCCTATCACATCGTGGGACGAAATACAAGGCGAAACGTGGGTGTTCTGGTAGCACCTCTGCCTACCCCTTCTGGGAAAAAGGCGTGTGTTTATGTATAAACTACCACTACGCCACCGAGGCAGTCTTTTTTAACTCAAAACAGGAATATTTTTGATCCACGGTTTAACACAGGTTAACAATGAAAAACAACGCAACTTTTACATTTTCGTTATTTAGAAAAAAAGGTGTAATATTCAAAGTGAAGTTTGCGATTTTAATTCTTCAAAAAGTTTAACATTGAAGAAGTGGAAGCAGCGACACGATCGGCATATTAATGTTTTACAGATTTCAAAATTTATTTAATGTTAAGCGATCCCTTCAAACCTTACTACTGCTTACTTATTTCAACGTATGATTAACATTTTTCTGCCGTTCTGCTGGCAGTGCAGTACAACATATTCATAGGGTTGTTTTAATGTATGCTGGCGTAGGTTCTTGTTGGGGACCCAACTCGGCCACAATATCCGTGCCGGGTTGGTAGGCCAGCAACACTGACATACCCCTTTCGACCTTCTCCGGAGTACCGAAAGGGGAGCTTTACAGCTTTTCCTCTTGACACAAAAAAAGGGTTGTTTTAATGTCAAAAAACCATCGTCCGTTGATAATCTATCTGTACTGCGCTTACCTCGCTCAACCCGCACTAGGCCACCAACCCGCACTAGGCCAGCGTGGTGGACTATACGGCCTAACCACTCTCAATCGTACTCTCGATTGTAGAGGAGGCCCGTGCCCTGCAGTGGGTCGTATATGGGCTGATACAATACAATACAATACTGCGCTTAACACCAGGCGCAGTGTACTTTGTCGTGCCAGTACAAAAATCTGTTTTATTTTGAACCTTTATCAAATAGAAAATACGAACCGTATGTCTCTAGCTGTACTAGTACGATTACAACGCTGAGGTCTCTGGTTCGAATCCCGGGTCGGGCAAAATTATATTGAATACTATTATCAGCCCGGAGTCAGGGATTTGTGCTCGATATGGCGTTAGGCTCGCCCCCTATCACATCGTGGAACGATCTCAAGGTGAAACGTGACTGTCCTGGTAGCACCTCTGCCTACCCCTCCTGGGATAAAAGCGCGATGTTTGTTTATGAATGTAAATACCTATGCAATTATTTACGCTAGACATGTTTTACAAAAAAATTATCACTACACAGTATAAAACAAAGTCGCTTCCCGCTGTCTGTCCCTATGTATGCTTAGATCTTTAAAACTACGCAACGGATTTCAATGCGGTTTGTTTTAATAGATAGAGTGATTCAAGAGAAGGTTTATATGTATAATACATATACAGGGTGTCCCAGTTTGTTGGAAAATTAACATGTATCTGGTGTGCAGTGGGATCAATAAACATCAGCACCCAGGCGAAGCTGGGACGGGCTGTTAGTTAATAATATTATAATTAAAATACAATTATCCGATCCGTAAAGAACATAAACCAAATAAAACTATATTTAAATCTAATGTTGCCATGCTTGCGTGGATTTCTAATTAATACGGAATAAAATATGTTATTTTTAGGCGTTTTTATGAGCTTCGCCTGTACGTATGCTTGTATCCATCCATCCATCCATCCATCAGCCAAAGGAAGTCCACTGCTGAACATAGGCCTCTCCCAATGATTTCCACAGTGACCTGTTGGAGGCAGCCTGCATCCAGCGACGTCCCGCGACCTTTACCAGGTCGTCTGACCACCTAGTGGGTGGACGTCCCACGCTGCGCTTTCCGATTCGTGGCCTCCATTCGAGAACTTTTTGGCCCCATCGGCCATCAGTTCTCCGTGCTATGTGCCCCGCCCATTGCCACTTCAACTTGCTAATCCGCTGGGCTATGTCGGTTACTTTAGTTCTCCTACGGATCTCCTCATATATGATATAGTATGATATAGTATATGGATGCTTGTATATAGTAACGGAAACTTTGAAGTTGATTTTCAAGCACTTTAAAACATTGGTTTGACTTGAAATTTTGGGTACTTGTCAAGGACCGACGACAATATAATAATTTTAAAAGTATGTGACATCACCTTAGCCAGAATCTTTAAAAAAAAATTTTGGAAAACAAAATCATCTTCGATCTTCTGGCACCTGGATACATTGTTGTAAAAAATATTAAAATAGTTTTGACATCCTCCGTAGCGTAGTGGGTTGGACGCCCGCTGTGAAACGTGATGTCGCGGGTTCGGTCCCCGCACCGACATAAATATTAATTTTGTAAACCACAAGTATTTGTTTCCGGTATGAGTGTTTTTGAGGGCGAAAAGTCTCTCGTAGTTTCTGATACACGACACAAGACTCGATCTTAGTGTGGGGTCAAGACTATGTATGTGACTGTTGGGTGTATTTATTTATAATTTATCGCCCCACATTTTATAATTTATTACATTGGACATGTTAATATTAATTACGAGTATAAATGCTTGCTATTATTAAAACATATTTCAAACAATGCTTTATATAGATATTTTCAAAATTTTATTTCTAGACTGCCTCGGTTGCGTAGTTGTGCTACGGTACGATTGCAAAGCTGAGGTTTCGGGTACGAATCCCGGGTCGGGCAAAGTGATATTGGATTTTTCTATTCATTATCAGCCCGGAGTCAGGAATCTGTGCCCGATGTGGCGATAGGCTCGCCATACATCATGGAACGGAACTCGAGGCGAAACGTGGGTGTCCTGGTAACACCTCTGCCTACCCCTTCTGGGAATAAGGCGCGTGTTTATGTCATGTTATGTCATTATTTGTAGTTCCATATTTCGTCACGCGCCAACAAATTTTAGACGACTTTTACGTCGACTGGAAAGTGGCAAGAGATAATCATGTTATATACCCTAGTATGGACAGTAGCAAAACCAAACAACACCATGAATTACAAAGCAATGCTTGCATTCCACTGCGCTCGCCAGACCATAAAATGTTAAATCTCATTAACTTCAGAAGTTACTCTGGCTACAAAGTCCTTCAAACCGGAACATAACAGTGCATTTATGCTGTCGTTTGGCGAAAGCAACCCTTTAATCTGCATCATTTATTTCATTGCAATAAAAATATCCCTTTAATCAGTTATTTTCTATGTGTTAAAGTCATTCTCAGCGGGTCGTCAAAAATTTCCTCCATTCTTGTGTAAACGTACTTTCCCTTCTTCTGCCGTATCAGTAAGTACAGGTTCTCCACTCCTGGACAGCATCTTAACGGCTTTTCGACTAGGATCTTGCCCAGGAAACCTTAAAAAGAAAAAATAAAGTAGGGAAAAAATAGACATTACGTTGGTACCTACCCAGGCGGCCTCTCACATACGAAACACCAACAAAATTTAATCGCGATCTCTGCTCCACAATAACCTTAACAAATACAAATATTATAAAATAATTAAACATAATTAGTTTAAAGAGTTAAAATTAATGAAGTGCGGGGTGGCCTGTTGGTAACGGACCAGACGTGGCTGCCTACATGTTCACGGTGGTCGCGGTTTCAAATCCCAGGGCACACCTCTGACTTTTCGGAGTCATGTGTGTATTGATAGTCAATCACCACGCACTATAACGGTGAAGGAAAACATCGTGAAGAAACCTGCATACCATAGCGATTTGTATAAATTTCTATGGTATGTAAAAGTCTGCCAACCCGCACTGGGCCAGCGTGGTGGACTAAATGACCTAACCACTCTCAATCGTACTCTCGATTGTAGAGGAGGCTCGTGCCCTGCAGTGGGTCGTGTATGGGCTGATACAGTACAGTTAAAATTAAAAATAAATCAATAATATACATATTAACCTCACTGATTAATCCTTCACGGTTCTGAGTTCATTGTGGTTTATTAATGTTTCACGTAATTAAACACAATACGTAATTATAATGTAATGTATAATACGCGAATAATGAAGTTATAATGTTTTATTTTAAACACTTATATGACTCAGAAAAATATATTATAAATTCAAAAGTAATACGTACATAAACTCACGCCTTTTTCCCGGAAGGTAGGCAGAGGTTCCCTTGGTAGCAACCAGGACATCCACGTTTCGCCTTGTGTGTTCCCACGATGTGATAGGGGGCGAGCCTATCGCCATATCGGGCACAAATTCCTGACTGAGTTGATAATGAATAGAAAAATCCAATATCACTTTGCCCGACCTGGCATTCGAACCCGAGACCTAAGCTTTGTAACAGTACCGTACAACTACACCATCGAGGCAGTCATATTAATATTTTAAAGTATTATTAGTAGGTTTGTTCGGTCTTCATATCTTAAACATTCACGGCCTTAATCATAGACAGTTTTAAAACCTATTTAAACTATGAAATATTTTGTTTTCGCTCAAACTGAATTCAAAATTCGTTCGTAAGGGACAAAACATTCGATAATTAAAATGGGTTTTTAAACTGTCTATGAATAAGGCAGTCTAATAGTACATTTTAACATGTCCATTATAATGAAATATGAAGAGAGAAACTTTTTCCTAAGGCTAAGCATGACAACAACGCTTTCGAACGCCAAAATATCGTAGACAATGCTACTAATATTATAAAGACGAAAGAAAGGAAATAATCGAGTCAATTCTAAAGTCTTGGATTAAAGTTAATCCTTCGCTCATCTGAGTTTATTAATATTTCCCATTGAGTTTGTAGCAAACCGCGTTCGCATTACCCGAGGATAAATATAAAACTTATTGTATTGTATTGTATCAGCCCATATACGACCCACTGCAGGGCACGGGCCTACTCTACAATCGAGAGTACGATTGAGAGTGGTTAGGCCATATAGTCCACCACGCTGGCCTAATGCGGGTTGGCGGACTTTTACATACCATAGAAATTTATACAAATCGCTATGGTATGCAGGTTTCCTCACGATGTTTTCCTTCGCCGCTATAGTGCGTGGTACACACATGACTCCGAAAATTCAGAGGTGTGCCCTGGGATTTGAACCCGCGACCACCATGAACATGTAGGCAGACGCGTCTGGTCCGTTACTAACAGGCCACCACGCACTTATAAAACATAAAATATATTTTTTTAATCCAATCCATATTTTTTTTTTTTTTTTTTTTTTTTATCAGCCCATATACGACCCACTGCAGGGCACGGGCCTCCTCTACAATCGAGAGTACGATTGAGAGTGGTTAGGCCATATAGTCCACCACGCTGGCCTAATGCGGGTTGGCCTAATCCATATTAAACACATACTATTTCGCGTAATAAACATTGTAAGGTGTAACACAAATATAAAACATTTATTACGCGAAATAATAATATGTGGCTAATATGGATTGGATTCAAAAAGTGTCTGCATTCGAGCGAAGCCGGGGCGGGCCACTAGTCTATAGTATATGCATACGTTTCCAATCCAATCCAACCCATCAGCCAAAGGAAGTCCACTGCTGAACATAGGCCTCTCCCAATGATTTCCACAGTGACCTGTTGGACGCAGCCTGCATCTAGCGACGTCCCGCGACCTTCAGGTCGTCTGACCACCTAGTGGCCTCCATTCGAAAACTTTTCGGCCGTATACATATGTTTACCCGAGCGAAATTATCTCAAGTATACAAGTGAAGTAACAGATCGACAGAACGAAGTGTAGGGTCATTAGTATGCTCAGCGTTACTGATTACAGAACACTTACATAGTATAATGATTCACTCGCCTTTCGCAAAATATGGCGCCATGCGACATGAAATGTTCTGTTTAATACTCGTGGTTGCCTGTTGGTAACGGACCAGGTGGCTGCCAGAATTTCACGGTGGTCGCGGATCCAAGGGCACAGCTCTGAGCTCGGAGTCACGTGTGTAAAGTCAATCACCACGTACTATAAGCGAAGGAAAATATCGCGAGGAAACTTGCATATCATAGCGATTTGTAAGAATTTATATGGTATGTAAAAGTCTGCCAACCCGCACTGGGCCAGCGTGGTGGACTATATGGCCTAACCACTCTCAATCGTACTCTCGATTGTAGAGGATGCCCGTGCCCTGCAGTGGGTCGTATATGGGCTGATATAGATATAGATTTTCCCTACCCCATAGTGGGGCGGAACATACAAATCGAAATGTGGGTGTCATGGTAGCACCTCTGCCTACCCCTTCTGGAAAAAAGGCGTGAATTTATGTATGTATTTTCACAAGAACTATCAAATTTGTTAGTGACATCGAAATGTCTCTCGTAGTTCTTGACACTCATGATACAAGACTCAATTTTGGTGTGGGGTCTGGACTATGTATGTAAATAATTGAACGAAAAAGTTGTCTTCTACATATGTACATACAGATATTGAAATATGATATTTAATTTAAAACGACATGTCCCTAGCCACCCCAGGGAACAGTATACTAAGTTTAAAAAAAATGCCCGTCAGTTTGTCAAACATCGCGATTTTAGTTTCCAAGGCCTTTCAACCCGTATAGGTACGATTCTTTTGACCGCTCAGCTAAGTTCCCCAACCGAACTGAAGTTCAGCTAAGCGGTAAAAATACTCGTATCTATACGATGTGGTCAAAAATCATCACTTACCATCGGTATTGTGGTCAATCTGTCGCTAGGTAACTCGTTAAATTAAAATTTATGTTTCTACGTCACTCGGTATTGAGGTTACAATGTGAAATATGAAACGCAATCGAATTCTTAAGCGTAGTGTTTTGATGAAATAACATAATGAGAAAATATGACGTGAATTACGTTTGTTATTTCTGAATTATATTTGCCCTGGCTTTGCTTAGGTATTAAAATTAAATCTATACTATTAAAAGGGATAACGTTCGCCAACAAGGTGGCCTGACGACCTGGTAAAGGTCGCGGGACGTCGCTGGATGCAGGCTGCCTCTAACAGGTCACTGTGGAAATTTTTGGAGGCGGCCTATGTTCAGCAGTGGACTTCCTTTGGCTGATGAATGGATGGAAACAGGGAAATTTTGTTCTGAAAATTTTAACAGGAGGTTCAGAATCATCCAACAGATCACTGTGGAAATCATTGGGGGAGGCCTATGTTCAGCAGTGGACTTCCTTTGGCTGATGAATGGATGGAAACAGGGAAATTTTGTTCTGAAATTTTTAACAGGAGGTTCAGAATCATGAATACGGTCCATTAGTAAAATAAATATATTTTTTTTTTCAAAATATTCCATAATTTATATCCTCACAAAATACTTACGGCCTTATTCATAAACAGTTTTTAAAACCTGTTTTAGTTATCGAATGTTTTGTCTTCTTCGCTCAAACTAAATTCAAAACTCGTTGGAAAGGGAGGGAACATCCGATAATTATAATATGTTTTAAAACTAAGAATAAGGCCGTTTGACAATACGCACGATCCCAATAAACCCGTCGATAAAATACACCTTTTACCCAGAAGGGGTAGGCAGAGGTTCTCCTGGTAGTAACTAGGCACCCACGTTTCGCCTTGTCTGTTTCGTCTGGATGTGATAGGGGACGAGCCTATCGCCAAATCAGGCACAAATCCTGACTACGAACTAATAATAAATAATAGAAAAGTCCAATATCACTTTGCCCGACCCAGGATTCGAATCATAGACCTCAGTTTTGTAATTATACCTTAGTACAACTACGCCACCGAGGCAGTCATTACGCAACCCGTTATATCACACCAGTCGAAATCATTATGCCGGCCAAAACCGGATAACCACGGCATCCGAAATATCATGCATTGACGGTTTCCCATCATGTAGGGTGGATACGAAAATGAAACGACTACGGATATGAAAATCCACCATTTATCAATCGTCAAATTATAATTCGTCTACATTATATTGGTATGTGGCGAAATTAGGAACTAAAATAAAATTTTGAATAGATCTATTTAACGCATTGTTTGAGATATTTATTTTATTTTATTTATTTGAATAGTACGATATACAAAATCAATTACACTAATCAATTACGAGTATTAAAATATAAAGAACACACAAATATACAAAGTATAACATTAAACACAAACAAAACATAAGGTTATTAATAGAAACAAAGTGCACAATAAAGGAGGGAAATAGTAATGTTAATAAAATTAATAAATAATAATTTTAAAAAATCAAAAATATATATTTTCATAATACAGGGTACATCGAGACTGCTGCCGAAAACGAAGGCAGGTGGTAGTTTTAGTGACTACAGACACGATGCAACTAACATTTTTGCAAAACAAAGACGATTATTTTTGGAATTTCTTCCTATCGTCGTATTTGGGTGGTAAATACATGCATTTTCATAAAAAAATAATATACACCCTTTTATTTGGACGCTATAGTACGCAAGGCTTTAAATTATAATTTTAGCAAAAACTATGGATTTACCACTCAAACACAATAATGTTTAAAACATTACAAAAAAATCGCCGCGTATTTTTGCAACATTTTTAGTTGCATCGTGTCTGTAGTCACTAAAACTACCACCTGGCTTCGTTTTCGGTAGCAGTCTTGATATACCCTGTTTAAGCAAGGAGCATTTATACTCGTTATATAATACTATTAACATTTGTTTTTAATGATTTAGTTTTTACCTTTGTTTATATTTTCATAGTTTTGTTTACATATTTATTTACTGTCGCACAGCAAATACCCGGTTGTGATTTTTTGTTGTTAAATTTTTTTTTAATTTTAATTGTTTCGTACACTCGCTTTGTTTATGTATAATTTAACTGTGGAAAATTCACTGGATTGTGTGTTAGTAATAGTATTGTGACTATTTTGTTTATCGTTCTGTATGTTTCCCAAATATATATAAAATAAAAAAATAAAAATGTCCAATATAATAAAATGAGAAGAAAGAAAAACTGTTATCGTTTGGGTATTTGCTATAAACGATAGTCTTGCTTGCTATTGTATCAGCCCATATACGTCCCACTGCAGGGCACGGGCCTCCTCTACAATCGAGAGTACGATTGAGAGTGGTTGCTTGCTTGCTAAGAACAGTTTAATACACTATGATAAGTTCTAAAATTACTTTGCACAACAGCGCGTTCTGCGACAGAGGATGACAGACGATATCCTACCATCCAACCCAATCCAATCCATCAGCCAAAAGAAGTCCACTGCTGAACATAGGCCTTTCCTAATGATTTCCGCAGTTACCATATTTTAATATATTTTTTTCACCCAACATTCACATACATAGTCCTGACCCCACACTAAGATCAAGTCTTATGCCGTGTATCAGAAACTACGAGGAACTTTTCGTTCTTACAAACACCCAGACCCGAAACAATTACCCATGGATCACTACATTTGTTTCGGTGCGGGCGTCGAACCCGCGGCCTCTCGTATCACAAGCGGCGTCTAACTGTACCACAGAGGTAATTATAGGGGGCAAACGAGCAAAGTGCGTGGTGGCCTAAGTGCGTGGTGGCCTCGTGGTATCGGACCAGACTCGGCTGCCTACATGTTCACGGTGGTCGCGGGTTCAAATCCCAGGGCACACCTCTGACTTTTCGGAGTTATGTGTGTATTGATAGTCAATCACCACGCACTTTAACGGTGAAGGAAAACATCGTGAGGAAACCTGCATACCGTAGCGATTTTAAAAAAGAATTTCTACGGTATGTAAGTCCGCCAACCCGCACTAGGCCAGCGTGGTGGACTATATGGCCTAACCACTCTCAATCGTACTCTCGATTGTAGAGGAGGCCCGTGCCCTGCAGTGGGTCGTATATGGGCTGATACAATACAAACGAGCAGGCGCTTCAGCTGATGGTAAGTGATCACCGCCGCCCATGAACATCTGCAACGCGATAGGACAAAGAGATGCGTTGCCGTCCTTTGGAAATACGTTCTTTGCTTCAAGGTCGCCAGATCGTATGTATCATTTGTCAGTCGTAAAATTACACAGCATTTGTCATTTTTCGTCTTCATTCTGTGTCAGTGGGTTGCCGACAGAATGAAGTGTAACATTTCACTGACCTTCTGCGGTTTGGACGCGTCCGGAATAATTTTGAGGTTATGTCGCCGTTGTGTTTTGAAATATTTTTATTATTTACAAATGCATCGACCTTGCATGACCTAATTAATTAACGTGATGCGATTTATATGAACGGTGAATGAAAATATCGTGAGGAAATCTGCATACTTTAAAAATGTAAAAAAAATGGTATGTGAAGTCCGACAACTTGGTTTAGGCCAGTGTGGTGGACTGTGGCCTAACCCCTTTCAATAGTACTCTTGTAGAGGCTGTAGAGGAGTCCTGTGCTTAGCAGTAGCCGATTATAAGCTGACTATTAATGATACTTACATTTTTACTTCGCAAAGATCGCTTACTTGGTTACTATTACTTGGTCGCAAAGATATTTTAGGTAACAAAATCAATTTAACTATGATTAATTTAACATTCATTGACAATCGCTTTCTCGAGATATACGGATTAGAATAGAAAGGATTGACATTTTATTTTACCTTGCAAGATTTTTGCGTCGTACGGACGGAATTTTGCAAAAATTTAAAATATTTGTGTATTTTTCCTAAAACGTGCCCTTACATAGTTTTTATGTAGTTACATGCATTTTCCTTCGTAAATTGCACAGAATTCTGTTGCAATTTTGCAAAAAAATCTAATCCATTTTTGCCTTTTTCGTCGATATATTTTCTTTATTAAACTGACTAGTAAGTGACTATCAATTCAATTCAAATCACATGACTCCGAAAAGTAATGTGGCTACAAATTTCAACCCAACACCACCGTCTTTGCAGATCGCGTCTGTTTCTTAACCAACGAGCATTGCATCTTATAATGCACTTATTATGTAGGCAACGTGACTGTTGCAACGCATGCTGATGTTTATCTACCAGTTACAAATGCTGGAATGTAATACGCTGTAACATCCGCGGTGGCCTGTTGACTGGCCGCGATTGCATGAGGGTCACTGGTCGCGGGTTAAAATCCCAGGCCTAATCTGACCCCGCTGAATTTTCAAAGTTCTGTGCGTGTGAGGAAACCTGCCATCAGAATTCAAGTAGAATTTGTAGACTGGTCACTGGAATTCCAGGCCACATCTGACACCGCTCAATTTTCAAAGTCCTGTGTATGTGAGGAGACCTGCATACCATCAGGGTTTAAGAAGAATTTCTATAGTAAACATGTGAAGTCCTAGGCCGGACCAAGGGTAGCGTGGTGGACTAAGTTCTCTCAATGGTGTCTGGGTTGTAGAGGAGTCCCGTGCTTATCAATGACCGTATCTATATCAGCCCATAAACGTACCACTACAGGACACGGGCCTCCTCTACAATCGAGAGTACGATTGAGAGTGGTTAGGCCATATAGTCCACCACGCTGGCCTAGTGCGGGTTGGCCAATGACCGTATATGGTCTGATAATTTGGCCTCACGTCTGGAATCAATATACGATTTTGGTCTCTATACACAGATCGTTGCCGAAAATAGACAAAACGGGTTAAAGAATTATCGAAATCTCTACATTTGACTTATTTTGATTGGTTCATTTCCGATATCATTTCTTAGTTTGCAATTAGGATTGCTTAATCATAAGTTATATAATTATTTATATATTTGGTACAGCCCCGCAATTGTCATGACTCAGCATGAATGCGCAGGCTCGTCCGGGGCGGTACCGCTATCTCACAAAGATCGACGAGAAGCGATAGCTTTGATGTCGCGTTTCGATCGGTGAGTGAGATTGCCGGATGCCCAATACCCCTTTCTTCTTCCCATCCTTTTCCCTTCCCGCTCCCCTCCTGATTTCAAGAGCCGGCAACGAATCCATGATCCAGCGTTGTGAATCTTCATGTGCAGTGATCACTTACCATCAGGTGACCTGTTTCACGTTTGCTCGTTTGCCAGACCTATGCATTAAAAAATTCCCATTATTTATTAATTCCCAAACTCTGAATAGGATTCCCATGTTTGGCAGTGGATTTTACAACGAATGTGGGTCGTAGAAAGCGTTTTTACACGTGGTAACGCCAGTATTCTCTTTGGTATATGTAATTTTTGTCTTAATTCGTCGCATCCCGTTTGCGACCGCTTTTTCTGTGTCAATATGCGCCTTCCTGCCCAGCCCACTCGGGGTCAGTGATTCATATAAATGCTGCAAAAATCTGCCTAAACATCGCCTACTTTGCAGAACGAAGCTGCTTCATGATCTGTACTGTACTGTATCAGCCCATATACAGGGTATCAAGACTGTTACCAAAAACGAAGCCAGGTGGTAGTTCTAGTGACTACAGACACGATGCAACTAAAAATTTTGCAAAGAAGCGCGATGATTTGTTTTGTAATGTTTTAAGTATCATTGTGTTTATTTATTTATTTATTATCATAAGACACACCAACAGCAAAATAGACAAAACATGCACATTAAACTTATACAATTTTAGACCTGGTCTACATGCCAATTATAGGCGTGAAACAACATTCATAATAAAAATTAATGATACAATACAATTTGTGTTGGGTGGTAAATCCATACTTTTTGCTAAAATTATAATTTATAGCCTTGTGTACTATAGCGTTATATATACTTTTTATTTTATTATACGATGATAAAACAAATCACAAAAAAAATCGTCGCTTTTTTTTACAAAAAATTAAGTTGCATTGTGTCTAAATCACTAAAACTACCACCTGGCTTCGCTTTCGGTAGCAGTCTTGATATACCATCTATGTCCCACTGCAGGGCACGAGCCTCCTCTGCAATCGAGAGCACGATTGAGATTGCTTTGGCCATATAGTCCACCACGCTAGACTAGTGCGGGTTAGCGGACTTACATACCACAGATTTTTTAAAAATCGATCACCGTTATAGTGCGTGGTGATTGACTATCAATACACACGTGACTCCGAAAAGACAGAGGTGTGCCCTGGGATTAGAAGCCGCGACCACCGGGAACATATTGACAGCCGCGTCTGGTCCGTTTACCAACAGGCCACCACGCACTTCATAATCTCTGTTTTGTATACTTGTTTTAAAAAGAGCAACGCTAGAGTTTCTTCTGTGGCGAGAACAGCCTTGTCAACCGGGTGGTGGAAAATAAGTGACTGAATCTAAATGATGTGAAAAATTATGCGCATTTAATAAATAAAATGGCAGCTTCATGGCGCAGTTGGTTAGACGCCGGCTTTGAAACGAAAGGCCGCGAATTCGATCCACGGAACAAAAATATATTTGCGTGATCCACAGGTATTTGTTTCGGGTCTGGTTGCTTGTGAGACCGAAAAGTCTCAGATATAACACAAGACTCAATCTTAGTGTGGGGTCAGGACTATGTATGTGACTGTTGGGTGTATTTATTTGGGTAACAATAAACATTAGGTGCATTATAGACAATAAATTAATTTGTAACCGATCGATGTCTGTACATGGAAGATAAACGAGAAAAACTAATATGGGGGGACTGTATTAACGTAATAGAACCCAAAACAATGATTTTTAGATTTTTTTGTCTGTTTATCTGTGCGGTTGTGCGCGATGAACTCACAAACGGCTTAACGGATTTCTATGAAATTTGGTATGGCGGTAGCTGACACCCTGGATTTCGCTTAGGCTATTTTTTATCCCGAAAAATGTAGTGTTCCCGTGGGACGAGCAAGGAATTCAGATATATTTGTTACTTTATTACACCTAAAGAGATGGGATGCGACTGGATTACATGCCTTGAGTGAGGATGAGACGGGATATAACTAGACGGGACGAGAATAGTCGCTATGAGTAAACTTAACATCATAATTATGACAGGGAATACCCACTAGACCACCCGCCTGGAAGTCTGCGCGCGGACAAAATTGGAAATGTTGACGTCATAGAATGTTACCAACTTAATGGACTTACGCATAGATTTACAATTAAATACTATTTTCAAGGCTTTTGATCAAGCCGTATAGGTATTAGTTACGAGTCTTTTTATGGCTCAGGTTCCCGAACCGAATTAAAGTTGAACTAAACAATAAAAATTAGTTAGTATTCGTAAAAAGTGCGTGGTGGCCTGTTGGTAAAAGTGCGTGGTGGCCTGTTGGTAACGGACCAGACGCGGCTGCCTACATGTTCACGGTGGTCGCGGGTTCAAATCCCAGGGCACTCCTCTGACTTTTCGGAGTCATGTGTGTATTGATAGTCAATCACCACGCACTATAACGGTGAAGGAAAACATCGTGAGGAAACCTGCATACCGTAGCGATTTTAAAGGATTTCTACGGTATGTAAGTCCGCCAACCCGCACTAGGCTAGCGTGGTGGACTATATGACCTTACCGTCTCAATCGTACTCTCGATTGTAGAGGAGGCCCGTGCCCTGCAGTGGGACGTATCTGGGCTGATACAGTACAGTGCATTATGTTAATATCGCCTGTATACAGGGTATATCACGACTGCTACCGAAAACGAAGCCAGGTGGTAGATTTAGTGACTTTAGACACAATCAAATTAATTTTTTTGCAAAAAAAGCGACGATTTTTGTCGTATGTCGCTTCAAGTTTGCATCATTAGAAGCGCTCTCTGTCGCGCGCACACTTAACTGGCGAGGTGTCTCGACAATTGTTTAGTATTCTCTCTTTATATTTGAATTGGCACCCGATGCCTGCATTCATCTAGGAGTAGGCAATGGGATTTCCCATCTGAGTTTAAAAGTTCAACACAGCAAATTGCATTCTTGTACCTTTATATACTTTTCATCCTCTTTTTGACCGTATGTGATTCTTTTTCAACATTTGACAGCTTCCGTGGCGCAGTTGGTTAGACGCTGGTTGTGAAACCAGAGGCCGCGGGTTCGATCTCCGTTCCGAGACAAGTATTTGTGAAGCCCACAAGTATTTATTTCGGGTCTGGGTTTTTGTGAGACCGACATGTCTCTCGTAGTTTCTGATACCCACGATACAAGACTCAATTGATCTTAATATTAGGTCAAGACTATGTATGTGACTGTTGAGTGTATTTATTTTTTCTTTTTCATAATTATTTCTATATTCAAAGCTATTAACCTCAACTTTCAGACATTGACCACCTTCGTGGAACAATTGGTAAATTCCTATGAAATGAGAGAACGCAGATTTGATTCCCGTGTTAAGACAAATATGTATTTCGAATGTGCGTTGTACCAAGAAGTCTCATACTTTCCGGCACATTTAACTAAGCTGTCAAAACTATGTCCTCCAAACTCTCTCTCTCTTCAGGAAGGAAGTACACTAACCACAGTCCAGGACCTCCACATGACAAACGTCAATTTAACCCAGAATTGGAAACAATGTTACTAGTTCAAGGTTCCTTATGTAAAAGATTTCACTCTGACGCAACCAACACGCAACATCAGCCGTATAATATTCACATAAACGTTATTAGAACATATGTACTGAATCTACAATGGTTTGCGAAAGTCCCTACAGGGTACGTTTCCTTGTCCAAAATTATCTAGGGCGATAATACCTTAATCCAATCCAATCCATCAGCCAAAGAAAGTCCACTGCTGAACATAGGCCTCTCTCAATGATTTCCTCAGTGACCTGTTGGAGGCAGCCTGCATCCAGCGACGTCCCGCGACCTTAATCCTATAATTTTTCCTTAAGGTAGGCAGCGACTTTGTTGTGCTGGAACCCTGGCACTGCGAAGGTCTATGGGCAGCGGTGGCCGCTTTCCATCAGGCGGGCCGCTAGCTCGTCTGCCTATAATGGCAATAAAAAAAAAACAAGCAGACCGACCCGGCTTCGCCCGAGTGTAGACACTTTTTGAGTCCAGTCCACATGAGACTCATATTATTTCGCGTACTGTTTTATATTTAAACTCAACGTGATTGCCTTACTTTATACTGCTTTTCTAGTTCTGTCTAGTTACGGCCCGCCCTCTCCCGTCTTAATCATGCCATGACTCAAGGCAATCCTGTCCTCTTATATCCCATTTTATCCGCCCTACATTATATCTAAAACCATCCCTTTGAGGTGGAAATAATATTTAATACTTATATGTACATATTCGAATTCCTTGCTGAGCCCATAGGAACACCACATTTTCAGGATAACAACTATAATATGCGTTAATCCAGGGTATCAGCTACCTCCATACAAAATTTCATTAAAATTAGATCAGCCGTTTGAGAGGGAAGACCCCTTGATCGTCCCACAGTAACACGACATTTTTTCGGGATAAAAATTAGCTTATATGTTAATCCAAGGTATTAGCTACCTTAATACCAAATTACATCAAAATTGGTCCAGCCGTTTGAGCGTGAAGAACTAACAAACACACAAACTTTCGCCTTTATAATTTTAGTAAGATTTTTATATACAATAGACACCTGGAGCAATACACCAAGAATTAACATCGATAAAATCACGCGTCATACCTCCCCCCCTCCTCCCTCGCCTTCCCCTCGCACACCCGAACATCATAACTCATGTTATAAACTTGAACAACATTACATAAACCATTACACGACGTGAAGGAAGTCGGGCGGAAATATGTGACACTTAACGCACTATTACGCTCCATTGTCGATGCTCCGGAGGTGGACAGAGAGGTACATATAACAGTCAGATAGTGGGACTGTCTCGGTGGCGTAGTTGTACTGAGGTATGATAACAAAATTGATAGTTAGATTGTTTTTTTTTGTTAATTCGTCGTGTTTTGTAGTAGCCGTTGATTTGTTTTTCATTTTTTTTTCATTCTTAAGCATAATTTTTCCTTGCCTTTGTTTTCATCTGTTTAATTTATCTAAAGTGTTGTGTATCTTTAAGTGGTATATACATCCGAATGTAACTGTAGAAAAATAATTAACCTGTTTTTTAATGTATATACTGTACTGTTGGGGAAACTGATAAATAAATAAATTGAGGTCTTGGATTCTAATCCCGGGTCGCGCAAAGTGATATTGGATTTTTCTATTCATTATCAGCTTGGAGTCAGGAATTTGTGCCCGATATGGCGATAGGCTCGCCTATCACATCCTGGGACGAAACAGACAAGGCGAAACGTGTGTGCCTGGTTACTACCAGGAGAACCTTGCCTATCCCTTTTGGGAAAAGGCGTGATGTATATGTGTGTACTTAAAAAATACGATCAGTAAAGAATCGTCACAATATTATTCGGTTCGGTTTGTACGGACGAAAGGAAGTATAACTGTTAGTTGTATACGCACAGAATACGTAATACGCTTGCCCCACTGTCCTTTTTATCCTTGATAACTTTTCTTATATTACAAATGTTTGGTTGAAGACTTTCATAATAAAATTTCAACCTCTGTGGCGCATTTGATGGACGCCGCCTGTGAAACGAGAGGTCGCAGGTTCGATTCCCGCACTGAGACAAATGTTTGTGAGGCCCATAACTGTTTGTCTCTGGTCTGGGTGTTTGTGAGACCGAAAAGTCTCTCGTAGCTTCTGATACCCACGACACAAGACTTAATTGATCTTAATGTGGGGTCAGGGACATGTATGTGACTTTTGGGTGTATTTATTTATTTATAAATGTTATCCATCAGATTGTTACAACTTCTAGAAGACTGTCCCTCGCCTCTGCAACTCCTGTGTCGCAGGATCAACAGCACGCATTGTAATGACACCGAGCATTGAAGCTTAGCGCATAAAATGTTATAACTTAACTAAATCTAAACCAACCGCACTAGGCCAGCGTGGTGGACTATTTGGCCTAACCACTCTCAATCGTGCTCTCGATTGCAAAGGAGGCCCGTGCCTTGCAGTGGGACGTATATGGGCTGATACAATACAAAACCCAATCTAAATGACTGTACTGTATCAATCCAATGAGTTGAAAATGAAGCTCCTCTACAACAGTGAACAGAGATTTTGATTGAGAGGGCACTTCATTCACCACGCTAGTCTAGTGCGTGTTAGCGCAATTCACATAACATAATTAGGCAATTTAATTCATCTGTCGTTTTAATTTCTCTTGTTTTATACTCCAACAAACCACCATCATCATCATCCATCCATCAGCCAAAGGAAGTCCACAGCTGAACATAGGTGACCTGTTGGCGGCAGCCTGCATCCAGCGACGTCCCGCGACCTTTACCAGGTCGTCTGACTATCTAGTGGGTGGACTACCCACGCTGCGCTTTCCGCTTCGTGGCCTCCATTCGAGAACTTTTTGGCCCCATCGGCCATCAGTTCTCCGTGCTATGTGCCCCGCCCATTGCCACTTCAACTTGCTAATCCGCTGGGCTATGTCGGTTACTTTAGTTCTCCCACGGATCTCCTCATTTCTGATTCGATCTCGTAGGGAAACCCCGAGCATAGCCCTCTCCATAGCTCGTTGAGTGACTTTGAGCCTCCTAATAAGGCCCATAGTAAGAGGCCACGTCTCGGTGCCGTATGTCATCACTGAAAACACACAACTATCGAAGACTTTCGATTTGAGGCACTGAGGCATTTTGGACGAGAAGACATCGTGTAGTTTCCCGAACGCTGCCCAACCGACCATAATAAGCAGTTTAATTTATTTCCAACTCCTATTAATTTAACTTTATGATTGATTTCGTTTCGGGTTAAAGACAAGTTAGATATTCGCGGAGACGCGCTGAGCTTCAATTCTCGGTGTCATTACAATGCGTTCTGTTGATCATGGCTGTTGAGTTGTGGTGGGTGTGAGGGCGGGACAGTCTCCATTCTCCATGACATAAAATAATTAATCAACAAGGTTTCCTAGCTCGTAATAAATTACTAGCACAGTTGACTCCGATAGAGAAAAAAGAGGCCACCGCTTTGATTCCTGTGTCGAAACAATTATTTCTCAAATATGTGTTTCGGGTCTAGATGTTGTGAGAACAAAATGTCGCAGTTTCTAACACGATACAAGACTTCATTGATTGTAATGCGGGGTCAGGACTATGTGATGTACACATATATATATATATATAAACATCACGCCTTTATTCCATACGGGGTAGGCAGAGGTGCAACCAGGACTCCCATGTTTCGCCTTGTGTGTTCCGCCCCACGATGTGATTGGGGCGAACGTATCGCTTTATCGGGCACAAATTCCTGACTCCGGGCTGATAATGAATAGACAAATCTTTAAAATATGGATATATTGCTTAAATTAGATTTAAAAACAGATTGCATTAACTTGATTAGAAAATCATGATGAACTGCAGTATTAACAAACAATGAAATCTCGTAATATTACGCAATTGGTGACTACAAAATATGTACTAATACTAACCCAGTTAATCTATAGTAATATATAAACCTGAAGAGTTTGTTTGTACGCCGTTTGTCCCGCCAAACATTAGTGTAAATGCACTCTTGTGTTCCGGTTTGGAGGACATTGTAGCCAGCGTAATTACTGGACATAATGAGACTTAACATCTTATGTCTTACGATAGCGCAGTGGAATGCCAATCTTTGCTTTGTAATTCATGGTGTTTGGTATTGCTACTGTCCATGAGCGGTCGTATCGCTTACCATCAGGCGAATGGCATGCTCGTCTCGCCAATCATCGCAAAAAGACTCAAGAACTACTGGTTTTAATTGAAAATTTATTTTGGTGTTAGATAGCCCAGTTATCAAGGAAGGCGATAGGCTATATAACATCACGCTATGACCAATGGGAGCAGAGTATTAATAAAAATGTTGCAATAACTGTTTCTCCGTCAAAAAATTATCGGGTGGGCGAAGTCGGGCCGGGCTCTAGGTTTTTAATTTTTATAAAATGTATCAATCCTTCTAATAAAATGTGAATGATTATATCGTGTTTGTATGTTTGTACCTTTTTCACACGAAAACTGCTGAACCAATTTTGATAAATCTGTAATATAGTGTAGTTAGTATTTTGGAATAACACGTAGGCCATAATTCACCATCACCGACCTAAACTAACCTAACCCTACTCAATCGGGCTCTTGTTCTCATGAGACCCGTGCTTATCAGTGGGCGATTAAGGTCTGATATATTTACATTTTTTTGTTCCCAGGAAAAATGAAATTGGAAAATGCCCGTGAAAATTCGTGACGTCCCGGTGACGTATGATGACGTAATGGCTAAGCCGGAAACGATGCACTCTGTGCAAGCGATGGACCGCGCGGAGAAATACAACGTTGATGAGAACATGAACAAGACTGACCGACTATCGGAGATACAGCAGTTTTATCATGGAAAGAATATTTTAATTACTGGCGCTACTGGTAAGTAATATTATATATTAATATATACATATATAGAGCCAACAGTCATATGCATAGCCGACAACACACTAAGATCGAGTCTGGTGTCGTGCATCAGAAACTACGTGAGACTTTTCGATTTCACACACACCTAGACCCGAGACAAATACCTGTGGTTCACACAAATATTTGTCTTGGTGCGGGAATTGAACCCGTGGCCTCTCGTTTCACAGCCGGCGTCTAACCAACTGCGCCACGAAGGCTGTCTAAAATACGAATTTTAAGTTTGTATGTTACACTTCTACGTGTTAATATTGGTTGAAACCAATCATCGTTATTTTTTGTACACATGTAGTCAATAGTATAGACAAAGATATAGGATTAGGATGTTTTTTATTCCGAAAAAAGTACCATTTCATATAGAAAAAAATCTTAGTTCAATGTCTTTTATATCGACCTAAATTTACAAAGGCTAAAGATTTTTTGTCTAAGCGCCAGTTTCTCGATGTACTGATAAAGTCCCTGATAGCTATTTGGCACTTATATGTCAGATAAAATACGAAAAACTCTGAATTTTGTATCTGATATGAGTGCCAGATAGCTATCAGGGACTTTATCAAAAACATGGCGGAACTGGCCCTAAACGTTTTATTGAAAGAAGATTAAAATGCAGAATTCGAAATTAATCTTTTCCAATATGAGGGCAATGGACCGTGCTCTTTCGTACGCCGCAGGGCCGCAGCAAGGTCGCCGGGGGTCAAATAAGATGCGAATTATCGCCACCTTGTAAAACCTCACTTTGCACCCATCTCATTTCCGTATCGATGACGGGGTCAAGGCCCACAAGAATACGAACATTTAGGTTTTATAATATTGAGTTAAAAGTTATGAAATAATTTGAGGGATCATGCATTCTTTTCTAAAGGAGTTATGTTTTATTTATAATTTAAAAAACGGAACTATACCATCAAAGGAAGACACTAAAATAAACCTATTTACAATTACTCATTTTTACAACACATTCATTTTAAACACCAGAAGTATTGGAGAACTTAAAGGGTTACGGAATGGAATCAATTTTAGGTTTATATGGTCCTGTCAAACCTGATTGTCAATTAATATTAAATTATGAATAGTTAGAACATAGTTGAACTTATTAATAAAAATATGAATTAGGTCCTAAATTCTTAAGTTTTTATTATTCTCACATCAAAATAGCGAAAGTAAACGTTCCTTGCGCTGTTAATAATTGAGAAATCACTAAAAAGGTTAAACAAGCAATCAATATTCTAAAATTAATCAAAAATAGATTTGCGTTAATAAGAACTGTAAATATCAACCGCATTTACAATCTAAATTATACTACATTCATCTGTGATTGCTAAACCGGAACATCAAACCTCGAACCTCTTACTCCATGTTCCTTGATGCTGTCAGACCTAACAACGACTTCAACACTCAACAGACATCCAATCCAATCCAATCCAATCCATCAGCCAAAGAAAGTCCACTGCTGAACATAGGCCTCTCCCAATGATTTCCATAGTGACCTGTTGGAGGCAGCCTGCATCCAGCAACGTCCC
This sequence comes from Theretra japonica, assembly GCA_033459515.1. Classification (NCBI taxonomy): domain Eukaryota; kingdom Metazoa; phylum Arthropoda; class Insecta; order Lepidoptera; family Sphingidae; genus Theretra; species Theretra japonica. The sequence goes on from CM065952.1 coordinate 2,262,164, forward strand.
GCGACCTTTACCTTTTCAACAGACATACCACAAAAATATACCTTAGCGCCCCCTAGTGGGTTACCACCATAACACCGATCTAAGGACTCTCACTGATCACAAACCCATTATTGAAAACTGCATCAAAATCAGGCTAGTAGTTTTGGCCTTGCATAAAATTACAGTAGTGCCTCCTGGTGAGTCGTCGCAACACCTATCTAAGAACACACACGAATCAAATACTGCATGCTTTGCTGTCGCTTTTCGTTCGGTGAGTGAGACTGCCGGATGCCCAATACCCCTTTCCTCTTCCCATCCTTTCTCCTTCCCGCTCCCCTCCCGATGTGATGGGTCGGGAACACATAATCCAGCGTTGTGGATGTTCATGGGCGGCAGTGATCACTTACCATCAGGTGACTTGCTTGCTCGTTTGCCGGACCTATGCTATAAAAATACCCGTACCATCACTGAAAACTGCATCAAAATCTGTCCAGTAGTTTTGGAGATAAATGACAACATTGGTTTCCACAAACATCTCAGCCAAACGCATGTTATTCCTTCTCCATCCTCGTGGGTAAAAATCACGCAACGTCACATTTAGACATAAACATACGATAATTTATTAACACAGTCATATAAGTCCATTTTATTGTGCAACGCAATGTAACCTTAATAAAAATCAGCTGATGTTAGAGGTCAATGACACGCAATAACGTTACGTAGTACATTGCGGGCTTACAAAAAGATTTAAAATGTGAATGTTTTTTTATTATGGCGCAGTGCAGACAGAGCGACCGCGGATGTGATATGCGTATCTGTTATCGGTCGAAATAATTATGATCTTTAGGCAGGGTGGATTAAATGTTGAGAGCACCCTAGGCACCTCAAAGCGCCCCTCTAGCAGCCATATTTAAAAAAAATAATAACTTCGAAAGAACGAGGAATTGTCTTATTGCATATTTGGTGATTGTACTAAATTGTAAATTAGTGAAATACACCATGTTATAACGCAAATGATCAGACGCAGATGATGTTTCTCATAAGTATCATAATTATAACATTCGATGGTTTTGCATGAAACGAAGATATCCGAAATCGTGTGCGGCCCCTTTGCAACCTCGCGCCCCTAGGCACGTGCCTTAGGGATAATCCGCCACTGTCTGTATGTCACCTTTTCCTCGTGAATCTACTGAACCGATCGAAATTAAATTTGGCAAAGGAATAGTTTGGAATCTGGACATGCACATAGGCTAATTTTTATTATTAAACTTAACTTCTAAAGAGAGAAAGGGAAGGGAAATTGAACTATTAAAATGAGAAAACTTATCAGCCTCCGAAGCGCAGGTTTAGTCGCCGGCTGTGAAACCAGAGGCAGTTACGTATCCCACACCGAAAAAATATTTGTGGCCCACAAATCTTAATATCAAATCTGTGTTTTGTGAGACCGAAAAGTCCCTCGTAGTTTCTGATACATGACACAAGATACATGGACTATCTGGACTATGCAGGGTAAGACTGCGACAAAAATCGAAGCAAGGTGGTAGTTTTAGTGACTACAGACACAATGCAGCAATTATTATTTTTCAAAGAAGCGACAGCATATTTGCATTTATTTTAAATATCGTCGTGTTTGGATGGTAAATCCCTAGTTTCTGCCAAAATTATAATTTAAACCCTTACGTACTATTGTGTCATTAAAAATAAAAATATGTATGTACGATATTATTTTGGGAAAACGATGTATTTACTACCCAAATACGACTATGTCAAAAAATGACAACAATTTTTTTTTGCCTTTTTTTGCAAAATTTTTAGTTGCATGGCATCTGAAGTCACTAATACTACCACCTGGCTTCGTTTTAGGTCGCAGTCTTGATATACCCTGTATGTTATTGTTGAGTGTTGAGTGTATTTATTTAAAACTTGACTTTAATTAATGAAGAACAGGCTGATGTAATTGCATTCGAAGTCGGGTTGGGCCGCTAGTATCCGATATTTCTTAGAAAGCATTCGCTTTAGACCTTCATAGTGTATTTGTCCGGATATTAAAACCTCTAATGGAAGTCCTAATCCGTCCCTATGGGGCATTGTTAGATTTAGTACTTTAGTAACTGCCTTGAAGACCTAATATTACAACACTTACTTTTTATGTTCCATTATGTAGGTCTTGTACATGACTAATGTTCTTGAAGTCCTAAGCCTTTTGTTTGAAGAATAAAAGAGTAAAATATTTTTGCCGCATCATGTGAAATGGTTTGTCAAACTTGTTCCCTCCTTTAATCCTGGATCAGAGGCGGATTAAATGTTAAGAGCGCCCTAGGCAAGCACCTCAAAGCGTCCCCTCTAGCAGCCATACTTAAAAAAATTATAATTTCGATAGAACGAGGAATTGTCTTATTGCATATTTGGTGATTGTACTATGTTGTAAATGAGTGAAATACACCATGTTATAACGTAAATGATCTGACACAGATGATGTTTCTCATAGGTGTCATAATTATAGCATTCGATGGTTTTGCATGAAACGAAGATATCCGGAATCGTGCGCGCCCATTCATGATCTCGCGCCCCTAGGCACGTGCCTAGTTTGCCTTAGGGACAATCCGCCTCTGTCCTGGATCTTTCTGTAGCGTAAAGAAGCAGAAGATAATAAGGCATAATACTACAGTAATGTCTAGATGTAAATTCAATGTCAACTCTGATAGCATTAATACAAACCTTAGTGGTTTCTCGATGTTATCTACTAGCAAATGTTATGTATCTTTTTTAAGTGTGTTAAATAAATGACTGCCTCGGTGGCCTAGTTGTACTACAGTATGATTACAAAACTGAGGTCTTGGGTTCGAATCCCGGGTCGGGCAAAGTGATATTGGATTTTTCTATTCATTATCAGCTCGGAGTTAGGAATTTGTGGCCGATATGGCGATAGGCTTGCCATATATATATCCTATCACATACTAGGACGAAACAGACAAGGCGAAACATGGGTGCCTGATTACTACCAGGGGAACCTCTGCCTACCCCTTCTGGGAAAAAGGCGTGAATTTATGTATCTATGTAATTAAATGAAAAAAAAATGTGTGAAGTGGAAAGAGATTTAGTAGTAGAATGTCCTGTTTTGTCCTTTTGGGATGGTATGAATATTCACTAATGCGAGACGGCTGTCTCTTCGTGTTGCGCACAATTATGCCGGCCTGGTTGTATATATACACAGAGCCCGACACGACACACGTGGCTCACTATGACGGCTCTTTAACCGCTGTGTACGGTTGCTTGTGCCTACGTATATCTTACCATTTTTTTTCTTTTTAAGGTTTCCTGGGCAAGATTCTAGTCGAGAAGCTGTTAAGATGCTGTCCAGGAGTGGAGAACTTGTACTTACTGATACGGCAGAAGAAGGGAAAGGACGTTTACACAAGAATGGAGGAAATTTTCGACGACCCGGTGAGAGTGACTTTAACGCAGAAAATAACAGATTAAAGGGATATTTTTATTGCAATGAAATAAATTATGCAGTTGAAGAGTTTCTTCCGCCAAACAGCAGTGTAAGTGCACTGTTGTGTGCCGATTTGAAGGATAATGTAGCCAGAGTAACTACTGGACGTAATGAGCCTTAACATCTTATGTCGCAGGATGGCGAGCGCAGTTGAATGCCATAGCTTTGTAATTCATGGTGTTGTTTGGTTTTGCTACTGTCCATGAGCGGTCGTATCGCTTACCATCAGGCGAATGGCATGCTCGTTTCGCCATTCATTGCTATAAAAAAATATAAGTTTTTTAATAGGATTTCACATCCCAGAAAAAAACAAACGAAATTTTGACAGAACTTAAAGATAATTAATAACTTTAAATGTTCTTCAGAAGATACAGATAGCTGTAGCAATTACCAAAGTCTCTATGGCACGCAGGTCTCATCACGATATTTTTCAAAGTTTTTTTTTATTTTTTATTATCAGCCCATATACGTCCCACTGCTGGGCACGGGCCTACTCTACAATCGAGAGAATCTATTGAGAGTGGTTAGGCCATATAGCCCACCACGCTGGCCTAGTGCGGGTAGGCGCACTTACATACCGTAGAAATTCTTTAAAATCGCTACGGTATGCAGGTTTCCTCACGATGTTTTCCTTCACCGTTAAAGTGCGTGGTGATTGACTATCAATACACACATAACTCCGAAAAGTCAGAGGTGTACCCTGGGATTTGAACCCGCGACCACCGTGAACATGTAGGCAACCGAGTCTGGTCCGTTACCAACAGGCCACCACGCACTTCCAGTGCCGAAATGGTATTTCAAATTATTCGTTAAAAAAACTAACATTTTTCTAATATGAATATTAAACTACATTCTATTTTATGGACGGTCAAAGCTCCACATTAACTTTTAGTTTTCAATGCCGTTTTAGCATAGCATGCTCGCGTTGGCCAATCGTTTACCATCTCAGCGATCCTTGGCACAAATCGAAGTACATTGTGTGTTTGGATCGTACAAAGACCGTTTTGAACCTTTCTCGCAATATTTTTGTTAAATCGCGTGGTTAAAACTGTTTATGATTAGTTTAAGGTCGGTTACGAAAGATATAATTAGGATTTAGTTGCGTACATTTTATAGCTCGGCTTTATAGTAATTTATCTGCTAAAAGACTATGTATTAGATACCCAATTATGTCTAAATTTATCTTTTAATACTACTCGGCTAATACTACTAATAAACTCGGCACTTTAGTGCACGACAAACAGCCGGTCTCTATAACCTATCTTTAACAAGAGATTTCATAAGATATTTCAATACATTTTATGTTTCAATAAACAAGGATAGACAGATATAGGTATGGTTTATATATTTATACATAGCTAGGCAAGATAAATAAATAATAATGTCTGTCGTTATAAATTGTAGCAAAGAATTAAATCGACATAATAATGGTATTTTAAGCTCTTGTTAATGATAGATAGGATATAGAAATCAGCTGAAAGTCTATAGACAGGTAGATTATCAAATGAGTGAAATGTGCATTGCAGACAGGCATAATTGGATGAAATGACTACACGTCTTACAGTTTGGCACTCTCTCTAGATTCAGGGTACTATCCTACCCATCAGTTGAAATATAATCACTTTACCAAGTCATTAAAAAAGTTAGTAGTACTCCAAGGGTTAAATGCAGTGTAATACAAAAGCGCCATCTATTGATGTAAGTCGTAAACAAAATAATTTTTAACTGATATTTCGATCGATTAACTAACGCCATCTATTAATAAGTAGCGTAATCTTAATTTTCATTTGTTCCTAGGTCTTCAATAGGTTGAAAGACGAAATGCCTAAGTTTAGGCATAAGATCGTCGTGGTGCCTGCCGACTGCGAAGCGGCTGGCCTAGGACTGACCCTGTCTGACACACAGATGTTGACTGAAAAGGTAAATTTAATAGTATTTATACACCCTACAGTGAAACGTAGTCCTGAGCCCTGACCCACGTTTTGAAATAAGTCCGAAACAATATTTAGGGAAATGTATCAAATAATAAAATAACGAATTTTGATAATAATATATTTAATCATACGTAATTTTACGAGCCCTATGGAATAAAAGCTGAATTTTATATAATACTAGCAGCCCGACCCGGCTTCGCGCGGATGCAGACACTTTTTGAGTCCAGTCTACATCAGACACATTATTTCGGGTACCTACTAACTGTTTTATATTTAAACTCAACATGAATACCGCCCTCATTACGTCCTATCCTGTCCCGTCTCAACCTGTTCCATAACTGAAAACATGTCATCCTGTCCCCTTATATCCCATTTCATCCGCCCAATATTCTATATATTAAACCATCTCTTTGAAATTAAAAATTAGCAAATATCCATATTTGAATTCCTTTCTCATTCCACAGAAACTACATTTTCGGGATAAAAAGTAGCCTGTGTGTTTATTCAGGGTGTCAGCTACCTCCATTCCAAATTTCATCAAAATTGGTCCAGCCGTTTGAGCGTGAAGAAGTACCAAGCACACAAACTTTCGCCTTTATTATATTAGTAGGAAGTAGGATGTTTCATAGACATCTATCAAAATAATATTATGTTTCCTTGGCAGCCGAACACTTTTGATGGTTTTTTCAACCTGTCAGAGAGAGACATCTTGTGATAATATCTTACAAAATAACGGTCCAAATGTAGTGACTGTTATCATAATATTTAAGATTTACAACAAAATAATACGAATAAACAAATACATAATGCTTTTAAATTAATCTATTTCGTTATTTCATGGTCATAGTCCTAAATATTATGTCGGAGTTTTCATACTCATAGTCTAATTGATATGAATATTTATAGTGCAAAAAGAACATGAATTAAGGCGAGACGGAGACTTAATATGTGGAAAATTTTAATACAATTTAGTCTGAACACGTGAAATGTTGATAATATCCAATAAAAACAGTTCCTTTGGGTGTGAATTAGAAAAAAGTTTGAATGGAATAGCATTAAGTTTTAAGGTTTAATAAGGCTTTCACAATTATACACTTATTCACTGCGTTGGTGAAACAGAGTAAACTGATTCTTCGTTCTGGGCTACTTCGCTTCACTCAGCCATATTAAACAGAATGTATACATATTTGTATTAAAATATATGTCACTTGAAAATTATAACAAATTATCAATGAACTGCTCTGATTTAAACTTGTAACTTTTGTAATAATAACGATATTGTAAACTGGTTTTGAAAAGAGCAACACTAAAGTTTCTTCCCCGTTCTTCTTCAGTGAAAACCGCTTTTCGAACCGGGTGGTAGAAAAAAATGACTGAATCTAAATTATGTTGAACATTTTAAGGGATTCAATAAATTATTTTCATTTTCATGATAATCATTGTAAGTCATCAAGTTTTCTATTTTTACTTTTATAATTTCAAGAACTTATAAGAAATTACAGCAGTGTTTCTAAGGAATATTAAAAACTTTATTTACATATACGAGTACTTTATAACTTAATTTACATACATACATTAACTCCCGCGTTTTTCCAAGTACTTTACATATTTTTGAAATTCTATTCTGTCTAGTATGCAGATCTCCTATGTCCAATGGACAATGATTTGTTTCCAACTCCTCCTATTTGTTTTTCTTTCTGATTAATTTCGATTAGGTTAAAGAAAAGCTAGTGTCCCTACTCCCTAGAAACTTGACAACCTCCGGAGTTCAGTGCCAATTGTATTCCAAGTCATCTAACTGAACTATTGTTCGTAACAAATATTTGTGAAAAACAGAATTTGTTTCGGGTCTGTGTGTTTGTGAGACCGAAAAGTCTTTCTTCGTTTCTAATACACGATACAAGACTCGATCTCAGTGTGGTGTCAGGGGATTTCAACACTGAACATGTCTGGGGGATTACTCTATGATCCAAAACGAAACTCGAAACTTCGGACGTCGCACGTAAAACTGTACGAGTGTCTAGGTACTCCACAAAATGTTTGAATCCTCTATCGTACGTCCTAACTAGACTTAGTTCGGAGTGAATGATAGTATCATAGAGAACAGAGTTGATTTTTACAAGTGGGAAATTAAAAACGTACTGCAGACGTCGAACGTCCGAGCGTTCGAGTTTCGTTTGTGACCATAGAGTAACCCCAGGACTATGTATGTGATTGTTAGGTGTATTTATTTATACAAATAACCTTGTTAATGTATTACAGGTGAATATAATATTCCACTCAGCAGCCACAGTGAAATTTGACGAGCATTTACGCGCAGCATTGACGACCAACGTCAGTGCACCATTACACTTGCTCCGGCTAGCTAGGGATATGAAGGGACTTGATGTAAGTAACGTTACATTTTATGTATCCCATTTTAAATGAAAGGTCCTAAAAGGTGCCTGGTGATCTGCACCTAAGGTTAAATCTACAGCAGACACAACAACAACAACAACATCAACAACAACAACAACAAGAAACAGCAAACAAACAAACAGACAAACAGCATCAACAGCTTATCAGAAATACATTAAGTAAAAATAGCTTTAACGCAACTTCTGTTACTATGGTAGGTCTTTCATATGTGAGAGGCCGCCTGGGTAGGTACCACCGTAAAGTCTATTCCTCCCATTAACCAGCAGTGTAAATGCAATGCTGTGTTTCGGTTTGAAGGACATTGTGGCCAGAGTAACTACGATGGCGAGGGCAGTGGAAAGTCAAGCATTACTTTATATTTATTGTGTTGTGTAGTTTTACTACTGTCGATGAGCGGTCGTATCGCTTACCATCAGGCGAATGGCATGCTCGTCTCGCTATTCATCGTAATAAAAAATAGATTTTAGACCAATCGCAAATTGTAAAAATGCTTTAGGAAATATATAAATACAAACATATGAGGCCTTCATCATTCCAGGTATTAATTCACATATCGACAGCGTACTCAAATTCACATTTACGGGACATCGAAGAGAAGTTCTACCCTTGTGAGGCCGACTGTGCACAACTGCAGACGATGATAGACAAACTAACAGACGAACAGATCAACAAACTGCTTCCCAAGTAAGTATCACAAGGACATTCAAAAACTGTATAGAAACTTGTGTAAATAAGAGATCTGCGCAAGGATTTTGAAAATTATACCAGCATGGTGGACCAAAAGACGTACTTTTGAATGAAATAAGGCTTTGAATGTATTCAGACCAGTTTCTTTATAATCTAAGGCAGCGTTTCCCATTTACCGGGTCGCGACCCGGTACCGGGCCATCAAAATAAAATACCGGGTCGATATTTAGGATAAAACTTTTGTCATTTTCCGCAAATCTTGAATTCTATGGCAAAAAATAAGCAGCTCGATACTTCGCACTAAAATTTTGTGACTAAAATCTAAATGGGTGATACCAAAGCATGTAGTATTAATAAAAACTTTTATACTAATAATAAATGTGACTACCTCGGTGGCGTATTTGTGCTACGGTACGATTACAAACCTAAGGTCTCGGGTTCGAATCCCGGTTTATGCAAAAGTGATATTGGATTTTTAATTTCATTAACAGCCCGGAGTCAGGAATTTGTGCCCGATATAGCGATAGGCTCGCCCCCTATCACATCGTGGGACGGAACATACAAGGCGAAAAGTGGGTGTCCTGGTTGTACCTCTGTCTACCCCTTCTGGGACTAAGGCGTGATGTTTAAGTATTTTATGTATGTAATAAATGTGTACTATTTTACCTAATGGAACCAGCTTGGGTTTAAACGTAGATATTACGTGGGCCATGAAGGGGCAGTGTGAAAATTAACGAGTCATGGTAGAACAATGTATGGGAAACATTGATCTAAGGTTATAAAATAAAAAGTGGTCTTTATGCTTGTTATGTGCTGATTCAATGGATGACCTGGAATCTAAATACAGAACCTCATAATTCACAGTTCGAATATGCTAGTAACAGCTTAAATAAATAATAATCAATATTATTTTTTGAAGAGTCAAACAAATTTATTATTAATTAATAAAAATATATATACATTATTTTTATTACATACATACATAAACATAGCGCCTTTTGCCCAGAAAGGGTAGGCAGGCGTGCTACAAGGACACCCACGTATCGCCTTATGTGTTCTGTCCCATGATGTGATAGGGGGCAAGCCTATCGCCATAGCAGACACAAATTCTTGATTTCCGGCTGACAATGAATAGAAAAATCCAATATCACTTTGCCCGACCCGGGATTCGAACCCGAGACCTCAATTTTGTGATCATACCGTAGTACAACTACGCCACCAAGGCAGTCGAGTATTTTTAATGCAATATTACTTTTTTTCAGAATCCTAGGACCCTGGCCTAATACCTACACATTCACCAAAGCATTAGCTGAGAAGGAGATAAGGAGGAATGCTGGCAGTCTGCCTGTTGGCATTTTCAGGCCTGCTATAGGTACGTACCTTGGTCAATAGATGGCGCGATAATAAATTGTATTATTTGTATTTTTATACTGAAGAGGAACAGTGGCTATAAAGAAAATGAAAGTTCACTAACCATCAGATGTGTAGATGCGTTGCTGCTAGCATATTCTTAGATTCTCTCTCTCCCTCTTCAGCCACAGGAAGTCCAGTGCTGAACATAGGCCTTCCCCATGGATCGCCCTATAGACCTGTTGAAAGCGGCCTGCATCCAGCGACTTCCAACTTCTTAGATTAATTAATTCCAATTACACCACGGTGAAGTAAAATAGAGACAACTTGTGCGTTTCTGTAGCGTCAAACAAAACCAACATTTTATTTTCTTGTTCCACTTACTTAATTTATATCAAAATAGAATTTTGGATAATTTATAGCGAAGTGTCCGACGCCCACCTACAAGGTAGACGAACAACCTGGTTAAGGTCGCAGGAAGTCGCTGTCTATGTGGCGATCCACGGGGGAGGCCTATGTTCAGCAGTGAACTTCCTGTGGCTGAAAAGAGAGAGAGAGAATTTTGAGAATAGGTTAGTTGGAAGGAAAACATACGGTCAAGGAAAACATCGTAAGGAAACCTGCATACCATAGCGATTTGCGTACATTTCTATGGTATGTAAAAGTCTGCCAACACGCACTAGGCCAGCGTGGTGGACTATATGGCCTAACCACTCTCAATCGCACTCTCGATTGCAGAGGAAGCCCGTGCCCTGCAGTGGGACGTATATGGGCCGGTACAGTACAGTACAGTACAGTACAGTAGTTGCTTGAAACTAGAATAGTATGCTGTATCCGAAACGTGACACCCTTGCGTAGGTTATCAAGATGTAGTTTTTTACTAAGGTCGTTGTTATCAAGGAGGATGCGAATAGTCAGACCTTCTGCCTTTACAACCGTCAAAATAAAGTATTCCTTATTTTCAGTGACGTCAACATTAAAGGAGCCTTTAAAATGTTGGTTGGACAATATGTATGGACCGACGGGAATCGCAGTTGGCTCAGGTAAATCTTCAAAAATATATTATTACTATAAACAATATAAACATATTTAGGGTTAATATTGACTTTATCTTATACCACACCGACAAGATTATTACATCCATACATTAACATCTGATTTAACAATGAAACAATTAATTAAATTTAATTGAATTAATTTTGGTATATTTCTCTAAATTTCGAGGTCATGTGTGTATTGATAGTCAATCACCACGCACTATAACGGTGAAGGAAAACATCGTGAGGAAACCAGCATACCGCAGCGATTTGTATGAATTTCTATGGTATGTAAAGTCCACAAACCCGCACTAGGCCAGCGTGGTGGACTATACTCTCGATTGTAGAGAAGGCCCTGTCCAGTGGGACGTATATGGACTGATATCTATAGATTTCCCAACATAAGATCAACCTAAAACTTCACGCTTTCCAAAAGGTGATAACGTTCCTTTGTGTCCATTGAAAGCTTTTAAAGGGGTACACTTTGTTTACAGTTTACACGATTCATATCACTTATTAATTTAAGTTCATTTTATGCTTCACTCAAGAAACTTAGAAATGGTCCTATATTGACAGCCTCCGTGGCGCAGTCGGTTAGACGTCGGCTGTGAAACGAGAGCCCGCTACCATCCCACACACATACAAATATTTGTGTGATCCAAAGATATTTGTTTCGGGTCTAGATGATTGTGAGACGGCAACGTCTCTCGTAGTTCCTGATGCACGACACAAGACTCGATCTCAGTGTGGTGTCAGGACTATGTATGTTACTGTTGGGTGTATTTATCCTATATCCTTGTTCCAGCTACTGGAATCCTCAGGATCTTGCAGTGCGACAAGTCGGTGACCGCGGATGTAGTTCCCGTGGACTATGTGGTCAACTGCCTCATAGCATCAGCGAGGAGTGTCACCACTACGTACAAACAGACGTATGTACATAGCTTAGCTATATACTTTCAATCCAAACCAATCCATCAGCCAAAGCCAAATTTGTTATATTTATATTATATTGTTTAGTATGATTGTCATTCTCAGAGTTTTTACGTTTCTGTTTTTTTATTGTGTTCTAAATAGCCTTGTTAATTTCACCTTAATTTTAATGTTAGTCTGTCTAATACTCCTAAATTATATTATGCATGTTGTGACACCTGTAGGCAATGCTTTAAGCATGATACCGAATCAATTATGTATTAGATTTAAAAAACATTGTAATTGCCGTTGGATGTCCTCGAATAAATAAGTAAATAAATAAAGGAAGTCCACTGCTGAACATAGGCCTATCCTAATGATTTCCACAGTGACCTGTTGGAGGCAGCCTGCATCCAGCGACGTCCCGCTATATACTTTGTAAATTAATAATTGATACAATCTATACGAACTATATAATCTGTACCCTATGTCTATCTGTGTGACGGAACATCGGTCGAGTATTGTTTTGTGTGTCCGGCTGTCTGCAAGTAGGGAATAAAATGGCCACCATAAAGATGCGTCTATTATTTTATATTTAGCATGTACATAGTCTGTGTTTTATTGCGATGAATTGTGAGACTGTAGCCGAGGATGCCATTCGCTTGATGGTAAGCGATACGACCAAACATCGACAGTAGCAAAACCAAACATGAATCACAAAGCAATCCGTGGCATTCCACTATGCTTGCCATCCTGAGACAAGATGTTAAGTCTCATTATGTCCAGTTACTCTGACTACAATATCCTACAAACCGGAACAAAACAGTGCATTTACACTGCTGTTTGGCAGAAGAAATAGGAATGCAGTGTGGTGGTTACGGAAACAATTAGGTACATAATATTTTGATACAAACATTTCAATTTGTGCGAATTTTGGATCTGCCTCATGGCATTGCTGCGATAGACATATTGCAGTAATGCCGCCTACTAGGATTTATTAGTGTTCTCTTTTATTTTTATTTTCTCACAAATTAATTAATTTTCTTAAAAAAAATTGTATTTTGTGACATCTGTATTCTTGATTTGGGTTTTTGATATTTGTAAATTCTGTTTCAGTAATTTTGTTATGGGTCTTTTTACCTGAAATAAATGTTTTTTTTTATTATTTTTATTTATTGCTCTGTCGACGGCACCACGGATGCATCAATGTCTCGCTTATCTTGTTTATTATTTTCCAGACTTCCAGCTCCTGAGCCGCCAATCTTTAATTACGTAAGTTCAGTGGAAAACAGAATAACATGGGGCGACTTCATGGAAAAAAACGTCACTAGGATTAGCGCATATCCCTTCTCCGACTCTGTGTGGTGAGTACATAATAATAACATACAGGGTGCATGTACATGTACGGTTGCTTACATGTTCACAGCCGCGGGTTCGAATCCCAGGGCCCACCTCTGACTTTTCGGAGTCATTTGTATTGATAGTCAATTACAACGTACTTCAATAAAGGAAAACATCGTGAGGAAACCATATTATAAAGATCTTTAATTTTTTTATGTGTAGTGCGCCAACCCGCACGAATCCAGTGGTTTATGGCCTAACCCTTCTCAATTGTATAGGGGGCCCTGCAGTGGAACATACAGGGTATATCAAGACTGCTACCGAAAACGAAGCCAGGTGGTAGTTTTAGTGACTTTAGACACAATGCAATTAAACTTTTTGCACAAAAAAAGCAATGATTTTGTATTTTTTTCGTATCATCGTATTTTGGTTGGTAAATACATACATTTTCCTAAAAACATAATGTACAACCTTTTATTTTTAAAGATGCTATAGTTCGCAAGGTTTTAAATTATAATCATAGCAAAAACTATGGATTTACCACCCAAACACAATATTTAAAAAATAAAAAAAAAAATCGTCACGTTTTTTTTTGCAAAATTTAGTTGCATCGTGTCTGTAGTAACTAAAACTACCACCTGGCTTCATTTTCAGTAGCATTCTTGATATTTGCTGTATATCTCTTAAATCACGAATGCATAGACGAAGTTTTACCACCAACTTATTTTCAGGTACATATCCCTAACGCTGACGAGGTCGGCGCTGCTGTACAGGATCTTCGTGGTGCTGCTACACCTGGTTCCAGCTGTGATGGTCGACGGCCTAGCGGTCTGCTTGGGAAGGTCACCAAAGTGAGTCAATACTCATTTCCATACTTTTTACTCGACAACTTATAGTCATTTAGTACAAAAAAGGGGTTAGGTAAAATCGGAATCCATAAATTATGCACTTTCAAAACTTATGGATGTCTTTTTGGAGAAACCTCCGTGGCGCAGTTGGTTAGACGCCAACTGTGAACCGAGACAAATGTTTGTATGAACCACAAGTCTTTTTTTTCAGGTCTCGGTGTTATGAGACCAAAAAGTTTCTTTTATCTGACACCAACAACGTAAAATTTAATGGTTTTTTAGATTTACGCGTTGTTCCTTACACATTGAAATAAAACAAGATCTTGCGGATTTTATCTCAAATTTGATTATATTTATACATTACAGCTTTCGTGGTCACTGGGCGGACCGTCCGCCCGGAAAAAAATAATTCAAATTCGCGATAAAATCCGTAAGAATTCGTTTTATTTCAAAGTAAGATTTGTAACTTGTGGGGTCATAATCTTATGGCGGTTATGTCATGCGATAATGGCATACGATTCTCGCCAAGAGAAACTCTCCCCGTGTTAGTGGCGTTTTCGGCAATCTTTAATCTTACTTATTTAAAACGTGAAAAACTTATGATAAAGAAAAAATCTGATTTACTTCTAGTTGCTCTGAAATGTTTTCCTGAAAGCATAAAGACTAAACTGCGATAATTCATTTGCCAATCAAAAACAACCTCTATTACAGGATGCTGAAGGTCTACAAGAAGATTCACAAGTTCTCGTCAGTATTGTCGTATTTTTGTACAAACGAAATTAAGTTCTGCAACCGGAGGACGAGAGAGCTGTGGGACAACACATCGACGGTTGATAGATGGGTATGACGCAGAAAATAATTTTATTTACCAAAATACCAGAGCAGGAATGAAAGGGTCAAAACCACTGACTTTTCGGAGTCAAAATACCAGATACAAGGCGCGCTGAACTTGTAAAGGAATGCTTAATGGAATGAGCTGTTCCATCTATGTTTTAGACATTGCCACTATCTCATGAAGTGGCAATATTTAATCATTTGATAGCTGAGAGCCACCTAATAAAATAATATAAAATTACTGAATAAACAACTTGAAAATGCCCAGATACCCTCAATCTGCCATCCGGACCATTGCAAAATAAAAAACAATGTTATACAGGGTATGTCCAGACTGCGACCGAAAACGAAGCCAGGTGGTAGTGTTAGTGACTTCAGATACAATGCAACTAAAATTTTCGCAAAAAAAAACCCTCCATTTTTTGTTGTAATTTTTACTTTTGTCGTAGTAAATACATCGTTTTCCCAAAATAATAATGTAAGGTGCACATTTATTTTTAAAGACACAATGGTATGGTATGGTATCAGCCCATATACGACCCACTGCAGGGCACGGGCCTCCTCTACAATCGAGAGTACGATTGAGAGTGGTTAGGCCATATAGTCCACCACGCTGGCCTAATGCGGGTTGGCGGACTTTTACATACCATGGAAATTTATACAAATCGCTATGGTATGCAGGTTTCCTCACGATGTTTTGCTTCACCGTTATAGTGCGTGATGATTGACTATCAATACACACATGACTCCGAAAAGTCAGAGGTGTGCCCTGGGATTTGAACCCGCGACCACCGTGAACAACAATGCTACACAATGGTTTAAATAATAATTTTAGCAAAAATTAAGGATTTACCATACAAACACAATGATATTCAAAGAATTGCAAAATAAACCTGTCGCTTTTTTGAGAAATTTTTAGTTGCACTGTGTCTGTAATCACTAAAATTACCACCTGGCTTCGTTTTCGGTCGCAGTCTTGATATACCCTGTATATTTATGACGCTATTTATTACTGGCGTTATAGACGCCCAAGAACTCCCTTTCCCATTCAATATTATCTCGTATAATATCAATATTAAATCAAGTAAATGTTTTATTTTCAAAAATAAAACATTTACTTCTTCGGTGGCGTAGTTGTAATAAGGTATGATTACAAAACTGAGGTCTCGGGTTCGAATCCCGGGGCGGGCAAAGTGATATTGCAATGTTCTATTCATTATCGGCCCAGAGTCTATAAATGTGCCCGATATGACGATAGGCTCGCCCCCTATCACATCCTGGAACGAAACAGACAAGGCGAAACGCGAGTGCCTGGTTTATACCAGGAGAATCTCTGCCTACCCCTTCTGGGAAAAAAGCGTGAATAAACTAGATTAAAAAAAAAATAGGCGACTGAAAAAATATGCCCGTTAATTGAATAAATGTATTAAAAGCAAAAAGAGAAGGATTTTAGTCCGTTGGCTATGAAAAAAAATATTAAAAAGCAAGAGGAAAAAGGTCGATATTTTGCCGGCTTCAGGTGACCTTGACCTTGATAACTGACACAAATAAAATTGAGGTCACTTCAGTGTTTGTGAAATTCGACACGCGAATGAAAAGTTATGTAACCGGCTTTCAAGCGAACGTTTTAAATTTAAAGCTACATTACTTTGCAATGCGGAATGTAATTGTATTAAAAGGTTTGTTCAATACAAAAAAGAATACTTTTTAATGTTTTATAAAATTTTATTGAGCCTTTTTTGTTTTTTAATTATTTCTTTTTTATCAATTAAAATGCCATATTAAGCATGCGGCCAGTTATAAAATAAATTAAGCGGAGTTATGAAAAATATCGCATTCTAAATATTTTCTAATTATACTCTAACACACATATAAAAAATAAAATAATAACAAATATAAATGTGAGGATCTTTGGGGGAAGCCTATGTTCAGCAGTAGACTTCCTGAGGCTGAAGAGAGCCACATATAAAAGACAAGTTAGACATTCCTGGAGACTTGCTGAGGTTCAATCGGCGTCATTAAAATGCGTGCTGTTGATCCTGGCTTACAAAAGTTGCCGTGGCGTGTGTGAGGGCGGGACAGTCTGCAAGAATTTTAAGGGCACCGTCCGGCCGGCATGATACCGCTACATAGAAACAGAAGCTTAACAATTCTCCTGCAAATAAAAAATAATTTAAAAAAATTAAACCGACTTCAAAAGTGTAATAAAAAGAGAGAAATAAAACTAATCTTTTATTAAACATATAATACATAAATATACAAAGATTTTTGTTTTGAGATCGGTGCCAGTCGATCAGCTATGCCTCGCACTTTTACCCGTATAGCTTAAAGTAGGCCCGCTATAAGCTATACGGGCTATAAGCTACACAAAATGACATACATACACATTGAATTGATAATCTCCTTTTTTTGAAGTCGATTAAAAATATAATAATACTATGGTAACTTGAAATTGTTGTTAAAACTTTAAAATGCCGATTTGTGTCTTGGATTCACGCGAATGTTACACATTGAAATAAAACGAATACTTACGGATTTTATCGCGAATTTTATTTAATTTTTTAATTTCCTGACGTTTCGATAACTTTACAGGTTTCGTGGTCACGGGGGTGGAAAAATGTAAAAATTCGTTTTATTTCAAATTTAAAATGCTGTGCAAGCCACAATTTTTCTCAGCAGCATCTTGTTCTCTGTTTTTATTTTCCCCTTAAGTATCAAAGCCATAGCAACTGCTATATGTCTATACTATTCTTTTTCCAGCTGTTCCCGTTCAGCATGTCGGATGTGGACTGGGAAGAGTACTTCGACGGGTATCTGTTCGGCATCAGGCGGTACCTGTTCAAGGAGAGTGATGACACCCTACCCAAGGCAAGAATCAAGTGGAAAAGGTAGATCTTATTTTATAAATTCATTTTTATTTATCTCACAGGTGAGAGGTGGTTGTATGTATGGTCTGCAAACATTTATTTCGGATCTGGGTGTTACGAGATATATAAGTGGACACAATTTGAATAAAATATGAGACATACATTCAAATAGGACTTCCTTGATTTTTAAAAGTACTGGGTCTTAAGCCCCATTGGCACGGGGAGAGTTTCTCGCCTCGAAGTTACGATTATCGTAAGGATATAAAAGTTGCATCGTGTAAACATTGTCAGAACACGATAATCTATGGCGGTTATGTCATGCGATAATCGCATACGATTCTCGCCGCGAGAAACTCTCCCCGTGTAAATGGCGCTTCATTTTGGAGTCTGGGCTATGTAAATATGCGTGTGCGCGTTAGATCTGCTAATTTATTGACCCCTAACCTAAACAAAACAAGGTCTTACAGTTATAAAACGTGTATTTGTGACTATGATCTACTACCACCTAAACGGATGAGCCGATTTTGATGTAGTTTTCTTTCGTTTATAATTTTCAACCGACTTCAAAAAAATGCGGAGGTTCTCAATTCGTCGGAATCTATGTATTTTTTTATGTATGTTCACCTTGACTTTGACACTTTGAAGACGCCTGAACCGATTTGGAAAATCCTTTTTTTAGGTTTTAGACCAGTGTTTTTATTTATTTATTTTATATAATTAATTTTGTTTCAGGTTATACTATCTCCATCAGATAGCACGAGTCATTTTCCTACTACTAGCTATATATTGTGTATGGACGATATTCACGTCAATTTGGTGATTCGTTTAATGTACAGGGGTAATATATGGATATTTAAATAATATTAAGTGCAATACAACTTGTAAAAATCCGAAAATATGCTATAATTTTAATACTAACACGCGATGGGAAGTATTCACTACTTAAATTGATGGCAAAATGATCAATACCTGTTAATTTTCTTTCTCTTTTCCAAATTGGGAGACTGGCAAAGTAGCCAAATAAATAAATACAAGTGTTGTGGATGTTCATGTGTGGTAATTATTTACCGTCGGGTGAGCTTTTTGCTTGTTTGCCGGACTTTTGTAATATAGGCAGCGAAGGAAAGTTAATCGTACAGCCTTGTCAGCTAGCATAGACATTTAAGCAAGTCTTATAAATTTAACTCATTTCTTCTATGCGCCAGTCTAGATTTTTTTAACCATGGTGTATCCTAACTAACCATGTTAGTATTCCAAGAGAGTAATTTCAAGTACAAAACAATATAATATAGAGTAGCTTAAAAGACAAATATCCACGCTGGTGAAATAGTGCAAAATGGCGCGCTTTCCTGTAGATACGTAAAATTGTGGCGCCAAATTAGACTGTTTTTTATTGTATTTTAATCCTCATTTAGTCATAAATAATAAACATGTGATCATTGCGTTCTATTAAACAACTGTTATCTTTAACAAGGTGTCGAAAATAAACTGATGTTCAGAAATTAAATTTCGTAACACGGGGTGGATCGATGTTTAGGGCGAACAGAAACAACACTGGTGCTGTGAGTATCTGTGAGATATGGCGTATTTGTATATTAGAAATCCTAAGAGTATTTAGGATATAGAGGGAGCGCTGGTACTTTAAAAACGTAGTTAATAATGGTGGTGCCGGGCCACCTTTATATGCCCCCCTATGGGCTGACATTTGACAGGTTGTCCAACATGCACAAAAAAAAATTAGTGGGGCTATTGAATACCACTCAAACTCGCTTTAAACGAATAACTAAATATCCTTTTTAATATCAACGGAATTTATGCCAATTTACTTTTAAATAATTAGCTCCATTTTCGCTAACATAGCAATGCTACCAACATTACGAACAGAAAAATAACATTTTTGAAGACGCAAATGTATACAAGTGCTCCCTCTATATTATAAATGTTGTAACTAGAAATCATAAATATGTGTATTTTACATTCCGAAAACAGTAATTATGTTTTTAATTTTAATACAATATTTAAATAATCGAATTAATTATTATAGCAAGAAGACGAGTTAATTTCTGTTCATTCCCTGGTTTTCATTTACCCCGTTTTAATACATTTGAATTTTCGACACCGATGTTTTCATACATTATTTCAGTTGTTTGATAGAATTAATGATTTCATGATCTTATACATTCCAAATGGAATAGGCTACAGCCTTCGGGTTATGTATTAAGTCACTAGGTAACGGAACATCGCATTATGTAAAGATTATGAACAATGTAAATAGATTTTAAACTATTAGATACTGGACAAAATAAATGATTGATCACGGAATATTATTTTATTTATTTTTTGATGTGGTAGAGCCACGCTGTTGTCAGTCATGAATCAGCATGAATGGGCAGGCTCATGCGGAGCAGTACCATTGTCTCGCAGGAAATCTACGTGAAGCGACAGCTTCGCTGTCGCGTTTCGTTTGGTGAGTGAGACTGCCGGATGCCCAATGCCCCTTGCCTTTTCCCATCCATTTTCCTTCCCACTCGCCTTCCAAGTGGACTCGCAACACATCCATGAACAGCGTTGGCAGTGATCACTTACCAGGTGACCTGTTTACTCGTTTGCTGGACCTATGCAATAAAAAAAAGAAAAAATGTACACCTTCAATATTTTTTTGTTGTGTAGTTCGGTATTTAATGACTCTTTTTTAGACAACATTCAAAAATACTTGGAGGCAGAAATAGTGCCATAATTTGTAAACAAAAAACACGATAATTTCGAGTCAATTATGATTTTAAATAGTTAAATTCGATGTTACATCGAAATTAAAAGATCAGAATTGTCCCACAAACTCAATTACTGATGTATTATTCCATAATTCTTAACGTCCCGACGGCTATATCAGTTGGTCAAACTGACGTCAGCTACAGATATACCTATTTATACTAACATTAAGGCTGTCATTACATTAACATTGACAGTTAAAATATACCCTATTTAAACCGAGATTAAGTTGACATTACATTAACAAACATCTCCAGCAGTCGTTTGAGTAGATAAGCTGATGATTATTTTATGAAATAAAACACATATTTAATTATATTACTTTATTTCAACAAAAAATCTGCACTACAAAAGGGGACACACATTATGAGATTCATTATCTTACTGGCAGATTTGTCAATACTTTACTGTACGGAAAAGTTCACATTATGACAAAACATTTGTAACACTATTGATATTATAAGTGTTGCCAGCTTTTAGTAATATGATTTTCCCCAGTTATACGGTAAAAATTACAACCGACATTTTTTAATTTTTGATATTTTATATTGAAAGTTTCTGCAAATATTTTGTTATTTATTTATCTTCAAATCTACCAGTAACTGTTTTAAAAATATACAAACCATAAGTACATTATACCATATCTCACCAAAAACTGGACATTAAAGCATTGAAAAATTCAAAATACATTAAAAAATAATAATAATACAAAATAAGTCTTACATTGGATGGAATTAATTTTTAACTGGCAATACATTTTGAGGGCGTAT
The DNA here is from genome assembly GCA_033459515.1 of Theretra japonica. Classification (NCBI taxonomy): domain Eukaryota; kingdom Metazoa; phylum Arthropoda; class Insecta; order Lepidoptera; family Sphingidae; genus Theretra; species Theretra japonica. The sequence continues at coordinate 2,283,403 of CM065952.1, forward strand.
TTTTAAATAATTCTGTTAAATTACATTAAGCACACGCCACATGAAAAATAAAAAGTTAATACAATAACCAACTTATCAAGTGATTTAAAAGACAGTCCATTGATCGATTCTAATCGTACAAATCAATAAAATCGATATAATTCTAACATTATTGCATCTTAAAATGTTCATAGTAATGTAATATTACTTGAAAGTACAAGGAATAATTTACTAGTCGATAAGATAATTTCATTTCAAAGGATTTTATTTAAATGTATTTATATAGCTGCCATTATAATTATAAAGATACATACAAGAAAATATTAATAAAATAATAAATACACCACAGTCACATACATAGTCCTGACCACATAATAAGATCGAGTCTTGTGTCGTGGATATCAGGAACTACGAGAGACTTTTCGGGCTCACAAACACCCATACCCGAGACATACTTGTTGTTCACACAAACATTTGTCTCGGAGCAGGGATCAAACCCGCGGCCTCTCGTTTCACAGCCGGCGTCTAACTAACTGCCCCACGGAGGCTGTCAAAGATTAGGCGAATGACTTGAAAAAACAAATAATAAAAAGAGTTAAACCATACATTTTATCTTATTTTGTCCTCGTAAAAAAGCGAGGATTTAATAATTGTTGAATTAAAAATACGCCTCCAAAACGTTGCCTTCGCAGTCAAAATTATCTTATAAATATCAGAAAAATAATATTTTCACACAGTACATAAACATACATAAATGCATAGGGAATGTAATTTTGGTATCAATATCTTATATAAAAATTCTCAAAAATTCTTATAAATATATTTTTGCGCCATTTCTGTGAGCTTTTTACATCTTCGGTGTTAAAATCCACTGGTGATTTTTTTTAGTAGGCAAACTGCACTGCACTTAATTGTAGGCGCAGTGCAGTGAAGATAGATTATCTAACGAAGCAAGATGAAAACAATGACGCCTAATTGTATCCAGATTTACACAGAACCCGAAACGACACACGTGGCTCACTTTGACTGTTCAACCACTGTGCAGGTTGTCTGTATCCGGGCGGTAATGTACATCCTGCCACCAGTAAAGCCCCGTTTACACGGGGAGAGTTTCTCACCTCGAAGATACGATCATCGTAAGGATATAAAAAAGTTGCATCGTGTAAACGTTTATCAGAACACGATAATCTATGGCGGTTATGTCATGTAAGCAAAATTATTTATTTTCCACCAACTTAGAATCAACCATTGTGATATAAAGTGCATAAAACCGCTTATGTAAGAACAGTTATAAATTACAACTCGCACTAAGCTATGGTGAAAAAGTGTAAAGCCACTTTTACATGATACATATTCCAAAATAGACATAAAAATCTCACAGAAAGGGCACTCAAAATCTGTCACTTTACTGAGATGCTACGAACACGACATATACTTCTCGAAATACGTTCAAAATTATTACCATCCCACCACCAGAAATATTTTTAAAATCACACGAAAATAAAAAACTGTTTTTGAGAATTTTAAGGAATACTCTAAATTAAAAAAAGACATAAAATAAAAAGAATTTCACAATTATGAAAAAGATATACTCGATTAGTTAAGAAATTTAACTAAAAGGGTAATTAGAATATAATAATTTTGAACGTAGACACTAAATCTAATTTTATGTGCAATGGTAAAAATTGGAGAACACTATGTTAGGTAACTGTCGTACTAGAGTATGCTATGCTATTTGGGATATATGAAGCTATATAGTAAGCTTGATATTCTAGTAATTTTTTGTAGTTTCTATAAGCCCCATTTACACGAGGAGAGTTTCTCGCATCGAAGCTATGATCATCGTAAGGATATAAAAGATGCATCGTGTAAACATTGTCAGAACACGATAAACTATGGCGGTTGTGTCATGCGATAATCGCATACGATTCTCGCGGCGAGAAACTCTCCACCTGTAAATGACGCATTAGGATACATTTTGAAGTTCACACTAAACCGGTGTTCATAGTCTGTTGGGAAATACCGTATTTAAATACATCCACCAACAGTCACATACATAGTCCTAACCCCACACTGAGATCGAGTCTTGTGTCGTAGGTATCAGAAAGTACGAGAGACTTTTCGGTTTCACAAAAACCCAGAACAAATACCTGTTGTACCACACAAACATTTGTTTCGGTGCGGGGATCGAACCCGAGGCCTCTCGTTTCACAGACGGCGTCTAACCAAACGCGTCACGGAGGCTGTTATTTAATTACCATGGTGACCTTTTATTCTCTTGTTTTATTTGCATGACAAAATGAATGCAATGTTGTTGAAGAGTGTTATACAATCCAGACATAGAAAGCACTAGTAAAAGATGGTTATTACATATTATTGTCTTAATATATAATCGTAAACGCATTTTGATTAATATTAATCAAGAACATGTTGGTAAGGGACCAAGACGCGGCTGCCTTTATATTCACGGTGGTCGCAGGTTCAAATCCCAGGGCACACCTCTGACTTTTCGGAGTTGTATTATTGATAGTCTATCACCACGCACTTTAAAGGTGAAGGAAAACATCGTGAGGAAATCTGCGTACGTAGCGATTTTAAAGAATTTCTACGGTATGTAAGTCAACCCGCACTAGGCCTGAGTAGTGGACTATATCGCCTAACTACTCTCAACGGATTCTCTCGATTGTAGAGTAGGCCCGTGCCCAGCAGTGGGACGAATATGAGCTGATACATAAAACAAAAAACATAGCGTGACATAGCTTCGCCTAGCATAGCATAGTCCAGTACGACAATTATTATTATAAAAATACAAAAAATACCCATTAGCCTACTCAAATCTGCCTTGTATATCGAAATCTGTCTAAAAACTATCTTTATAAGGGCAGGTACAAAATCCTATTAAAATTCCATATCTACTCACCAATACCACGAGAAAAGTTCTCCTCCAAAAATTTGTACAATTATTTCGTGATGTTCTTAGTATTTATTAATTTCAAAAACTCCTTTTAGATACTGAACACGTAAAGCTTAGGCCACAATGATAATTTTTTTTGAGTGGTTATAATTGATATAAAATTGTGTCATTTGATATCATAAATAAGCTGCCTAAGCATTTAAATTGTAAATTAGCTGTCACCGGGTCAGTCTAGTGTTTTTTACAGATAATATATTTTTTTATTTATTTCATTGACGTCATATACGAAAAACTGAGTCCTTTGTTACTTGAATAAAGAATTATTACTATTATTATTATATCTATGTAAATATTTTAGAGGCTTGGTTTACAAAAAGAAAACATTAGTTAACATTGATTGAATTCTAGTGACGTATTGTATCCTTTTAAATCTAATGCCTTATCGAGACTGTATTGACAAAATCCACAATATGATGGCAATTAGGTGTATGGCTATAACTTTACCTTTGGATGAGGGTATTTAAGCTTTATTATTAACACAGTTACACAAAAAATCTTCAAAAAGTCCTCTTCATGAAACATCTGGTCATCGTAAAAGTGTGATTTTTGACCATTTAAAATAAACGCGTTGGAGTGCATTTTTTGGATTGGATTGAGATTCACCAATTCATTAAGAATGATAGGCTATTGTTAAAATAAAATTGTGTAACTGTGCTATACAGGGTATATCAAGACTGCTACCGAAAACGACGCCAGGTGGTAGTTTTAGTGACTTTAGACACAATGCAACCAAAATTTTTGCAAAAAGCGACGATTGTTTTGTAATTTTTCCTATCAGCGCATTTGGATGGTAAACACATACGTTTTCCTAAAAAATAATGTACAACCTTTAATTTTTAAAATCGCTATAGTACGCAAGGCTTTAAGTTATAATTTTAGCAAAAACTATGGATTTACTATCCAAACACAATGATATTTAAAAAATTACAAAAAAATCATCGCTTTTTTTGCAAAATATTTAGTTGCATCGTGTCTGTAGTCACTAAAACTACCATCTGGCTTCGTTTTCGGTAGCAGTCTTGATATACCCTGTATACTTTTCAAAATAATTTTCTTTAGTGGTACATATTAATCTCAAAAAGTTAGTTTATATAAAATACAGGCAGATGATAATTCCGTACATGATATGCATTGGTGTTAAATGCGTAGCTGTGCCGTATACGAGGGGGTCCGGTCTCAACCCCGGGTAGTTAATGTCGGGTATTGACGACTCTGAAAATATAAAGAAATACTAGTTTAAGAAAGTTCGTTTATACATAGTAATCTTTGGAAATGCTTGGCCGATTAGAAAAATATTTTTGCTATGGTAGACCAAGGTATTTAAAATTATGGTTAGACCAGGAGCCAAGAAAAAGTAAAAAAGTGGGTGTTTTCTTTTTCAAAAATATCTAGTTAGGTACATAGACTTTGCAAATATTTCAAAATTTTAAGATAACATTTCGGGTACCTACACAAATGATAATATATTTAAGTAAAAAAATATACAGATTACTACAATTTGACTAATTTTGTAACAAAACTTTTTGAAATTTAATGCGTTTATTAAGCAATACAAAAAAGAAAAAAAAAACATGCACATAAACAACAATACAACCGTTCTTATTACATTAATTATTTTTTTTACAAAAGCCTATAGAATGGGCTTTTCCAGTCTTTCAAGTTTTCAACTGTTCTTTACGTATGAAAAAATAAATTCTTTTTTAGATAGGTACTATTTTCCTGAAAACAAAAGAAAATAAATAATGTATGTAATAAAAATTGAAACCATACCGAGCGACAACAGTGTTGAATATATTGCAATTTTTTTTCCCATTTTCTTTTCTCTACAGCTATAACTCTCCCCGAACCAAAACATTTTAATTTTTTTTTCAGTTTCTTTTTTTTTTGCAAAAACTCACCTTCTATACACATGCACGGTGTACGCTGCAAGTAGGACGGTGGTGGTGACCGCGCTGGGTGATATGGACGCTGCGCCACCATACCTCACCTGACCGCAAGCAGGCGGGCAAACAGGGATAATCGATTCTACGGACAAAACGCCATGCTTAGTCTAACATGCTTTGCAATATAAAAAATACTTTTACAAAGAAAATAGCTAGAAGTGATTTGCCTGATATTAAACGCGATAATTTTAACAATAATAAAAAGGAGCAAATTATTATATTGAGCACAGTAGCGCCCTTTAAACTCCCAGATATTAGAAATTGACTCCCAATGTCTATTAATAAAGCTACAAAGTACTTCAAAATCGAAAAAACGCTTACAAACAACTGCTTCGCACACTTAATAATTATTACAAAATATTTCAGAAAAATAGTGATATTCACTAATTAGATAATTATTAATTCGTATTTGCCAAGCAAAAATCTACATGCCACTTTTTTCTTTTCTGAATAAGTAAAAAATTAAACAAATACATTAAAAAATAATCTTCCAGTATTGAAAGCCTTATAATTTACTGGCAAAATAACAAAAACATGTAACATACGCATCTATCTAGCTCTAACAAGCCAATTGCTACAAACTGCTGTACCGTTTCGGATGAAGCTCACCTGTCAACTCGACGTGTCCTTCAGCAGATCCCAGCTTATTCTGAGCGGTGCAAGTGAATAAACCAAATTGTCTCTTTTCTATTGTGATCACACGTAATGTCGTGTCTGTGAATTCATCGGCTGTCGCGAAGTGGGAGATTCTGAAAGATATAGATAGCATTAGGTCAGCGTGGTATACGGCCTAAACCTTCTCAATGAAACGGGAGGGCATGGACGTCCTCTGCAACCTCCCCGTTGTGGGCGATTATGGTCTGGTTTCATCTATCAGCCAAAGGAAGTCCACTGCTGAACATAGGCCTCTCCCAATGATTTCCACAGTGCAGGTCACTGTCACTTGGAGATAGCCTGCAAAGCGACGCCCCGAAACCTTCACCAGGTCGTCTGCCAGCTAGTGGGTGGACGTCACACGCTGCGCTTTCCGCTTCGTGACCTCCATTCGAGAACTTTTTGACCCCATCGGCCATCAGTTCTCCGTGCTATGTGCCCCACCCATTGCCACTTCAACTTACTCATCCGATCGGCTATGTCGGTTACTTTAGTTCTCCTACGGATCTCTTCATTCCATATTCAATCTCGTAGAATACCCCCGAGCATAGTCCTCTCCATAGCTCGTTGAGTGACTGGCTTATTATTATTATATATGTACAAGTACATGGGCTCACAAGTTATACTGATGTCCATCTAGTATATAACAAAACCATGTGACCAATTCTGTTTTTTAATTATATTCCTACAAATCATATTGCGAAAGTTTATTCACAAAGATTATTTAGCCAGGTCCCTCTCACCTGATAAAAGAAAGTAATTACACACAACATTCTTATTTAAACTTTATCATTAAGAACATAAAGTTCAAAATGGCAGCGTTTTCATGATAAGCCAGGTTAACCTCACCTGTTAAATTGATATACCTATAACACAATATTAAATTTAAACTTTATCCAGTAAGACACAAAGTTCACAATAGCACTGTACCGTCATTGATAAAAAACCGACATTTTATTTTAAACTATATCTAGAAATGAATAAAGTTCACAATACCTGTAATGCTGATTGTTGGACAACTGAAGTTCGTCTTTTAACCAAGTAATGGCTGGTGGAGGGTAGGCTTCCACGTGACACTCCAAATCCATGTCATATTGCAGCGCCTGAGGACGATGTCGTTTATTGCGGGGGCGTGAATAAAGCCCCATTTACACGGGGAGAGTTTCTCGCCTCGAAGTTACGATTATCGTCAGGATATAAAAAAGTCGCTTCGTGTATACATTTGTCAGAACACGATAATCTATAACGGTTATGTCATGCGATAATCGCATACGATTCCGACCGCGAGAAACTCTCCCCGTGTAAATGGCGCTTAATGTTAATAAAATGTTTTTTTTCTAACTCATCTTAAAGGCATCTTTAGAATCATTAGTATTATCGTTTTAACAACACCCTGTATACAGGGTATATCAAGACTGCTACCGAAAACGAATACAGGTGGTAGTTTTAGTGACTACAGACACTATGCAACTAAACATTTGACTAAAAAACGCGAATTATTTTTTGTATTGTTTTAGTGTTTGGGTGGTAAATCCATAGTTTTTGCTAAAATTATAATTTAAAGGCTTGCGTACTATAGCGTATTTATAAATAAAAGGGTGTACATTATTTTTTTAAGAAAATGTATGTATTTACCACCGGAAAAAAATACAAAAAAAAAAACGTCGCGTTATTTTGCAGAATTTTAGTTGCATCGTGTCTGCAGTCACTAAAACTACCACCTGGCTTCGTTTTCGGAAGCAGTCTTGATATACCCTGTATATTGTATGTACGTACCTGCGACAGTCTCGGGCGTGGCACAGTGATGACGGGCGCAAATTCCACCTCCAAGTTGATGTTCCTGCGCGCGCCCTTGCCCACGCCATTGTCAGCCACGCAGTAGTAAGTACCGCGGTCCTCCTTGTGCACCGCTGCTATCTTCAAGATGTTGCCTCTGGGGGAGGAGCAGCATTTTTGCCAGTGGTTAGGCCAGGGTGGAAAATGTAAACACAAGATGTAGTGAGTCTCACTGTGATCTTGTATGAGAGTGTTTATTTGATTGTACAAATAATGCTTATATAATTATTAAGGTGATACGCGCATACATGATATTATCCAAATCATTTGACGTTGACATTTTGCTAAATCAGTAGGGTAATTCACGTAATTTTTTGACGCGCCGATCAAGTTGCGGTGCAGTTGCAATTAAGTTTACGTTTTAATGCACAAAAATTAAATTTGTAATTGTTTAGCTGCGCGTGAACTGCACCTAAGCTATGCGTAAACTGCGCGGGTGCTGCGCGTCAACTATACGTCAGTCGTATGCAAGAAACTTACACGTAAATACCGATCAAGTTGCGATCTGAATCACGCACATAAAACACGCAGCAGTAGAATACGCTTAACCGCTCGCGTGACGCGGACTTGACGCGAGCGTATCTGACAGCGGTTGTCAAAATTACGAGAATACGAAAAGGTCTGTTTTGATCGAAACTTAACTGCAACTGCACTTATTTAATTACGTGAATTACCCTACTGATCTGTTAACGTGCGTGCGGGAAGTTATGTGCTTCACATTCATAAATACGCATCAGCCCATATACGTCCCACTGGGTACGGGCCACCTCTACAATCGAGAGTGCGGTTGAGTGATTAGTACACTCCACTACGCTGGCCTAGTGCGGGTTGGTGGACTTTTACTTACCATAGAAATTTATACAAATCGCTATGGTGTGCAGGTTTCCTCGCGATGTTTTCCTTCATCGTTAAAGTGGTGATTGACTATCAATACACATAATAAATAATAATACATATAATATTGTAATAAATAATATTGTAAAATTGTTTAGTTTAATTCCATGTAAACGCTTTGACATATGCTGTATGTTTACAATGGTAATGTTTTATAAATAAATTAATAACTATAAAAAAATACAGCCTCCGCGGCTGGTTGGTTAGACGCCAGCTGTTAAACGAAAGGTCGCGGGTTTGATCCCGGACCGAGACAAACCGGGAGAGAGGGGGAGAAAAAGAGAAGACTAAACAATACCTGTAGATAGATCCACCGGTGGGCAGAATAGCGTTGTTCTCACGACGCCAAGAGATCTTCGGTGGGGGGAACCCGCCGGCGTAGCACTCCATTTGGACGCCTGAAACAAACGGGATTTTATATGGACATACAGAGATTAAATGTTGTCAAGAGCCGGTCAAGATCGACCCTCACCCATCTGTTAACCAGATGAGACTCTTCTGCTTCCTCCTTTTCCCTTTATTTGTGGTCGGGTCTCCTTATCACTTTGCGCCAGGCCGCTCTGTCCTGGGTTGTCTCTGTGTCCAAGTGAAGGGCCCCGATTTCCTTCTTGATATTTTTTGTTGAGACATTTTTTGTTAATCAAATATTGATTAAGAAATATGTCTACGATAACTTGCCTATCGAAGAGTGTGTGAGGTAGCCTTGGTAGGTACCACCGCGATGTCTATTTCTTCAAACAGCAGTTGTAAACTGTTGTGTTTCGGTTTGAAGGACATTGTAGCCAAAGAAACTACTGAATATAAGATATTAGGTCTCATTATGAGACTTAACATCTTATGTCTCAGGACGGCGAGCGCAGTGGAATGCCGAGCATTGCTTTGTAATTCATGGTGTTTGGTTTTGCTAGTGTCCATGAGCGGTCGTATCGCTTGCCATCAGGCGAATAGCGCGCTCGTCTTGCTAATCATTGCAATAAAAAAAAACATTACTTTTATTTTTGTTTAATTATTACATTTCGAAGTAGTTAGCATTGTACCTAATAGCAGACGCTGCCAGACATATTTTAAAGTTAACGAAATTCCAAAATCTATATCAAGCAAGCAATGGGATCTATTCAAATCTAAGGGTTCTTTAAGACCTTGCAACACCTTCTGAAAATTATAGATATTCTGGCCTTTTGAGAATTTGACACAAAAAGTAGATGACTTCTATACTTCAATTCTATTGCCTGTTATTATACTTTTTTCTTTGGTGTTTGTGTGACTGAAAAGTCTCATGTCTGATACACGACACAAGACTCGACCTCAGTGTGGGGTCAGGACTATGTATGTGACTGTTGGGTGTATTATATGAACTTACTCTCAAGCTCGCTGGCCACGACAGACCGCGTGGAGTTGTCCGAGATGATGGGCGGGCGTCTGACCTGGAGTTCCACCTCGGCAGTGATCTTGTTGCTGATGCTGATCAGCATCTGGCACTGGTACCAGCCCGCGTCGTTCTCCTGGATGTCTTTGATCTGGAATGAGGGGTTTATTAGGGGAATTTCGACTTCGGAGTTCATCCAGTTTCGACAATTGCGGTCAGTTATGGCTAGCTTTAGCCAAATATGGCCAGCTTCCACCAACTATGGCCAATTTTGACCAACTATGGTAAGTTTCGGCTACGACCTATTTCAGCCAACTATGGCCAGCTTCAATCAACTATGCCCAGTTTTTGCCAACTATAGTGTACTTCGACCAACTACAGCTAGTTTGAGCTAAATATGACTAGCTTCGACCAACTATGGTAAGTTTGGGCTAACTGTGGCCAGCTTCGGCCAACTATGGCTATTATCGGTCAGCTATAGCTAGTTTCCTGGTAAAGGTCGAGGGACGTTGCTGGATGCAGGCTGCCTCCAACAGGTCACTGTGGAAATCATTGGGAGAGGCCTATGTTCAGCAGTGGACTTCCTTTGGCTGCTGGATGGATGATGGATGATAGCTAGTTTCGTCCAAGTATGGTCAAATGCCGAAACTAACATCCGAAATTACAAAAACGATCTTGATCGCTTAATAATAAATCGGTGCCGAAAACATACAAAAAATATGTTAACACTGCACGTGTTGACATATATGACGTATTTCAATTGATTTTCTAGAACGATTTTTAGATAAGGAATAGGAAGGATTATTGATTCTGGCCGTAATCCTATCAGTGCATATTAGCTTAGTGTAATAGGCCGACTTTACACACCATTATTTTTTCTGTATGTCTAAAGCGTGCAGGTTTCCTCGCGATGTTTTCCTTCACAGTCGAATGTGGTAATTGAAACATACACACACAAGTCCGCAAAGTTAGCAAAAAGACCGCTGTATAATAAAGCTGATAATTTGTTTTTTTTTAGTAAAAACTCACCGAAAGCGTGTAGGTAGACGTGGAATCATCGTATCTGAGAGAGAATCTGGAATCCTTGATGATCAAATTGGCGTTGCTGGACAGCGGGATGGAATCTATGGTCTTGATGCGGTCGTATTTTACCTGGAAACATAAGTAATGTTGATTATTTTACGTGCGCAGAAGCTTGTTAGTAAAGTGGAGACGGTGGTCGCGGGTTCGAGTTCCAAGGCACAGCTTTGACTCGAGTTATGACTGCCCATCAACAGCTTATAAGTACATACAGGATATATCAAGACTGCTACCGAAAACGAAGCCAGGTAGTAGTTTTAGTGACTTAAGTCACAATACAACTAAAACTTTTGCAAAAAAAAAACGACAATTTTAATTCCTATCATCCTATTTGGGTGGTAAATACATACATTTTCCTAACTAAATAATATACAACCTTTTATTTTTAAAGACGCTATATTACGCAAGGCTTTTAATTATGAATTTAGCAAAATTTATGGATTTACCACCCAAACACAATGATATTTAATACTTTACAAAAAAAATCATCGCGTTGTTTTGCAAAATTTTTAGCTGCATCGTGTCTGTAGTCACTAAAACTACCACCTGGTTTCATTTTCAGTAGCAGTATTGATATACCCTGCATATGTTTTGACAGCCTCCGTGGCGGAGTTGGTAAGGCACCGGCTGTGGAACGAAAGGCCGCGGTTTCGATCCCCACACCGCGACAATTGTTTGTGTGATTCACAGGTATTTGTTTCGGGTCTGACTGCGACCGAAAAGTCTCGCGTAATTTCTGATACACGACACAAAAATCTTAGTGTGGGGTCAGGTCCATGTATGTGACTGTTGGGTGTATTTATTAATATTTATACATAATCGTTTGAGTACATACATAAACTCACGCCTTTTTCCCAGAAGGGGTAGGCAGAGGTTCTCCTGGTAGTAACCAGGCACGCGTTTCGCCTTTTATGTTCCGTCCCATGTGATAGGAGGCAAGCCTATCGCCTTATCGGGCACAAACTGACTCCGAGCTAATTGTTAATAGAAAAATCCAAAATCACTTTGCCCGACCCGAGATTCGAACCCGAGACCTCATTGTAATCATACCTTAGTACAACTACGCCACCGACGCAGTCATCTTTTGAGTCTATTTAAAAATCTACGCAGTTCACGTTACAACCACATATTTTTTCTTTTAAATTATACTTTATATATATATATATATATATATATATATAGATTGTACCACAATCATCTACAATTACTGCTCGGTCACAAACGAAGTAATTCAGTTTGATAGCTTCTATTTACTATCAAAATGTGATCAAGTATGAACTGAATATATAGGCATGTGGTTCTGTATGAAACATAATCATTACTTACTATGTAAGTACAAGATCATTGCTAGATATAATTTTAAAAAATTCATACAATCATAAACATCACACCTTTTTCCCGGAAGGGGTAGGCTGAGGTGTTACCAGGACACATATTTCGCCTTATGTGTTCCGTCGCATGTGATAGGGGGCGAGCCTATCGCCACACAATAAATAAAGGTATATAAATAATAAGTAAATACACCCGACAGTCACATACATAGTCCTGACCCCACATTTAGATCAATTAAATCTTGTGTCGTGGGTATCAGACACTACGAGAGACTTCTCGGTCTCACAAACACCTAGACCCGAGACAAATACTTATGGGCCTCACAAACATTTGTCTCTGTACGGGGATCGAAACCGCGGCCTCTCGTTTCACAGCCGGCATCTATATATTATAAAATGATACTTCAAATCTGTTATTAATATTATAATTAATCGCGATGATAGTCCCATCAATTAAAAATAATTAACAGTCACATTTATTTAAAGCGTTTTCATTGTTCACCAAATCATTCATTTAAATTTTCCTTGCTGGTTCCCAATACATTTGTTAATGGACACACAAGGACCATGAATTGAATTCGTTAATAGATCATTGTTGAGTGTGCTAAATCGTTGACGTTTTCTGAGCTAAGGAATACGGTAAGAAATATTATTTTATAATGTTTGTTACGCTTTTACAGCTTAACTACTTGACCAATTTTGATGAAATTTTGTGTACACATTATCAGGGGTACGGAAAATGTAACGGGATACTTTTCATAGAGAAAAAGTACTGTTTCTAAGGCATTCTTAATTATAACAGCCTCCGTTAAACGAGAGGCCGCGGGTTCGATCTCCGCATCAAAACAAATGTTTGTGTGAACCGCAAATATTTGTTTCGAGTCTGGGTGTTTGTGAGACTGAAAAGTCTCTCGTAGCTTATGAAACCCGCGACACAAGACTCGATTTTAATGTGGGGTCAGGACTGTGTATGTCACTGTTTGGTGTATACTTGTGTTTCACACAAACATTTGTCTCTGTGCGGGGATCGAACCCCTCTCGTTTCACAGCCGACGTCTATCCAACTACGCCACAGAGGCTGTCATGATGTCCTAAGGCTGTATGTGATTGGTGGGTGTATTTACTTAAGCACTTGCGGATCCGAACAAACAAACATTTATCTCCATTCGATATAAAAAGTAAAACATTGACCGCATTGTGAACCCTTCTTTATCTCTTAACGCATAAGAAATGCACTTATCTAACAAAAGTGCAAACAACAATTTCATATTAGGACATTCACTTGACAATGACAGTAAACAAAGCTATTTGCTCCTGATAATTCATTACAAACAACATTATCGTTAGTAAATAACACAGTTATTGAACTTCATAAATAACTTTACATAAATTTTATGGGGTATGTAAAGTCCACCAACCCACACTAGGCCGGCGTGGTGGACTGTACTGTTTTTTGTATCAGCCCATATACGTCCCACTGCAGGGCACGGGCCTCCTCTACAATCGAGAGTATGATTGAGAGTGATTAGGGTATATAGTCCACCAAGCTGGCCTAGTGCAGGTTGGCGGACTTTTACATACCGTAGAAATTTATGGACTGTACTAAGCCCTCTCAATTGTACTCTCGATTGTAAAGGAGGCTAGTGCCCTGCAGTGGGACGTATATGGGCTGATAAAATATATGTCCCACTGCAGGGCACGGACGTCAACAATTGATAGTCTGATTGAGGGGACCATGATATTTAGAGGACAATAATTTAATCATCTGAATGTTGGTGACGTGACTTTAAAGTTTGATCAAAAATATTATCATAGATATTATGGTAATTTTATGACTTATTGAATATTTGATGTGATAACTTGTATGGAATTATAAACAAAAAAATATGTTTTCTGAAGTTTATAACTATAAGTTCCTATTGGACGCAATATTTTATTTTACTGTATAATACCACAAAAGAAAGCTGTGTTTCAAAGATCATAGCCTATCATTTCTAATGTTGTTAGAACTGCTTAGGTTAAAAATACATAGCATAATATCATAACAAGTATTTTTGTTCACAAATAAAACCAGACTGCCTCAGTCGCATAGATGTACTATGGTAAGATTGCAAAGCTGAGTTCTCAGGTTCGAATTCCGGGTCAGGCAAATTGATATTGGATTTTTCTATTAATTATCAGCCCGGAGTCATAATTTGTGCCCGATATGGCAATAGGCTCGCTCCCTATCACATCATGGGATGGAACATAGAAGGCGAAACATGGGTGTTCTGGACCTCTACCTACCCTTTCTGGGAAAAAGGCGTGTGTTTATGTATAAATGCAGCTGGCTTGGGCCCCTTTTCAAACATACTCAATTATATTTTATACCCAAGATCTGAATGATATATTTTTTGTAGTCCCCCAAATTGGACAAGGCTGGAAAATTTTAAAACAACTAAGATCCGGCTCATAACGACATATCAAACCATTTCTGTGCTATGAACATATAGAGATTTTTTTGCATTCAATGGTGAGACAAGCATTTCATTCGCCTGACACTAAGCGATACAACCGCTCATGAACAGTAGCAAAACCACACAACACCATTAATTAAGAGGCAATGCTTGGCATTCCACTGCACTCACCATCCTGAGACATTACATGTTCAGTATGTCCAGCAGTGGTATAGGATGAATTAATTAAAATTATTGAATACTGCGGTCTAGAGTCCTAGACCATACTATTACCTAACAAAAATTTAAACATCTTTATGCCTTTCTCCATGAAACGAATGCACTAGATTCTTTGAATATTGTGTTCATTAATGGCATTAAAAATTTTAGTATAAATTGGCCAGTTTGTTAGGCTAAACAATAAATGAAAATACTTACCCAAACAACTGGGAAGTCTTGGGCATAATGCACCGAACAATCGAGGTCCACCTGACCTCCGATATCCCTGATCTGTTCTTGAGTTATATGTGATATTGTTGGTGTGCGTTGACCAAATGCTGAAAAATAAAATTAGTTTAGCTGTTGTTCAAAAAAAATTTTTAACAAATTTTGATGGTCACTGATCACTGCTAGCGATGCAAAGAAGCATGTAGGGCCTATAGAGGTCCTAAACTGACCTAAAACGACAAATTGAAAAACCAATAAAATAGACATCTGAATTCAATATACCTAAGTTAAATTTGTTTGTTTGTGCTAGTGACTGGTAAATGTTAAAAATATTTTCACAACTTAATAGGAGTGGTCTGCACTACATTCCAACAGGATTTTTCCATTCAAAGTCCTAATAGACCAACTTAAAGAATTAAAGTCCGAAAAACCTTGCACAAACTAAGTACATAAATTCTTGAACATCAAGTTAATAATTTACGTAAAAAAACATAACATAAGGTAGACAGAGTTTGTCTTTTAATTCTGGAGCCTTCTAAAACTGCTAAAAGTATTAACGACAAGAAATTCATAATACATCATAGTTATTTGTAGTTACAAAAAAAAAGAAAACCTCTTTTTGCCGACACCTACACAACGCATTTTTTTACGCGTAAAAATTTCTGGATTAACTATTAAGTTTCGCGAACAAACATAATTTATTTAATATAAAAGACTCTATTACGTTTTTATTCTGCAGAAATTAATAAAAACAAAAGAAATAACAACGTAAATCAAATTTCGAATTAGGTGGATTCTTTTGTAATATGTACACCTAACATCGCCATTTTCAAAGCCAGCCTGATATTGGGTGGATAAAAAAATATTTTTACTTACCAGTGGTTGTTATTATTAATATTAAAGTTAAAAATGATTTAAAATCGAGATCCATGATACAACCGAGTAATGCCACACCTTCAAAACAATAACTTGTGAGTTTTGTCGGTTGAATTAACGTCAATCGGCCTGAATGAAATGCTGTCTGTATGTCAGTGTTGCCAGGAATTATAGCAAAACTACTTATTATTAAGGAAATTCTGGACAATTGGGGAGATATTTAAAAATTTTTTTTACGATAAATATTATAATTATTTTATTTCAATGCTCCAAATAATTCTTAAATCCCAGATATGTTTTCACTTTTAGTGTAAACTTTAATGTTATTTCCTCGCGATTCAATTTAACCACTAAATTGTGGATTTTGAAACAAATAACACACCACGCATTATTCCCTGACGGGGTTGGCAGAGATTCTACCAGGATACCCAGGTTTCACCATGCGTGTTCCGTCCCACGATATGATCGGAGACAAACATAATATCGTCCTATTGGGCACAAATTCCTGACCTTGGACTTGAATGAATAGAAAAATTAATCACTTTATCTGACTCAGGATTCAAAATGGAGACCTCAGCCTTGTGAACTTGTAATGGTACCGTATACAGTTTTAAAACTTTTAGATATTTTTTTGAAATTGAATCTCTGTTTAATCTTCTTCTACGTCTTTTAATATTTAATAGTATAAGATTAAGAAAACTATCACAATTCACGAGGCCTTTACTTCAAGCAAAAAAAAACTATTTTTTACAATGCAAACCAATAGTTATATACAGGAAAAAGAACTTACAAAATTATTGTACAAAAAATCCATGGCAACACTCCCCTATTTCTATTTTCTATTGTATTATATAATGTCCTTGAACCGCGCCTCAAAAACTGAAACTCCCTAGGTAAGTACCTATTTAGTACTTAGTTGACTAATTGTGTTGCCTTAGCTCAAGTGATTGTAATAAAAAATAAACAGAGTGACTTATCTCGTGGAAAACTAGTATTTATGTTGCGTTTGATTTTATAATATTTAAGAGGTAAATAACACGTTACAAAATAATACTTTGGTAAGTATAAGTATTTTTATAGAGTTTATTGAAAATAGTGAACGGCATGTTGCAAGAATTACAAAAACGCATCTAATGCGCGTCAAATTCATTATCAGTTTCCCACTTATTAAACTAGATGGCGCTATATTATAAACTACTAGCGACACCTATGCGACGAATGAAGTACTCCGTGTGCCTCTGTAGGATTTTGTTTGATAAAGAACGTAAAAAAATCGTGTAAGGCCAATGACCCCGGTTATCGATACGCATAGATAATACAATATGCTGATACGTGTCCTTCCGAGGATCTGAAGGGGGCCGAAAAAAGCTTCTGTCTAGAAAAAAATCTACTGTATAAAAAAACCTAATTAGAGTCTGTTAATAAAATAACTGATTATTGGTATTCTAGGATTATGTAGTAATTATAATAACATGCTATATATATTTTGGCATGAATTATTAAATAAATACAGATAGGTAGGTCAATATATTTACATAGGCACTCGTAAACGTATCAGCCCATACACGTGCCGCTGCAGGGCACGGACCTCCTCTACAATCGAGAGTACGATTGAGAGTTGTTAAGCCATATAGTCCACCACGCTGGCCTAGTGCGTGTTGGCACTTTACATACCGTAGAAATTATTTAAAATCGCTAAGGTACGCAGGTTTCCTTACGATGTTTTCCTTCACTCTTATAGTGCATGGTTACTGACTATCAATACACATACATACATACATAAACACACGCCTTTTTCCCAGAAGGGGTAGGCAAAGGTGCTACCAGAACACCCACGTTTCGCCTTGTATATTCCGTCCCACGATGTGATAGGGGGCGAGCCTATCGCCATATCGGGCACAAATTCCTGACTCCGGGCTGATAATGAATAGAAAAATCCGATATCACTTTGCTCGACCCGGGATTCGAACCCGAGACACGATCAATACACATAACTCCGAAAAGTCAGTTTTACCTTGGGATTTGAACTCGCGACCTCCGTGAATATGTTGGCAGTCGCGTCTGGACCGTTACCAACAGACCACCACACATCTCTTACTGTTTGCTTGTATAGTAAATAGTATTATAAGAAGACTAGCGGCTCATCCCAGCTTCGCCTGGGTGCAGATATTTTTTGGTTCCATACCACACCTGGGTCCTGCCGCCGTAGTGTGAAGAAGTATCTCAGCAGGCCGGCATAATTGTATCGAATGGCATGGGACCGCCGTCTGATGCCATTCGATACTCTGTCTGGACGGCATTTGCGCTTATCATCAGGTGCAGTGCAGTCATTACGCCGTGCCAGTGTAAAAAAAATGATAAAAGCTTCCTCTTGAATCACTCTATCTATTAAAAAACCGCATCAAAATCCGTTGCGTAGTTTTAAACAACTAAGCATACATAGGGACATACAGACAGCGGGAAGCGACTGTTTTATACTATGGAGTGAACATTCAAGATGTTTACGTAAGAAAAGACATTACTTCCAGTTCAACTGATAGCCTAGATCACAGCCCAGACCTCTGATCTGTAATCAGAGATCCAGTCAAGCCCTAGAAACACACCTTTGACCTTATATACCACACTGGCCCAGCGTGGTGGACTATATGCTATCCCTCTCCATCGGACTCTCGTTGAGGATGCCCGTGCCCTGCAGTGGGACCTATACGGGCTGGAGGGTTACTCTATGATCCCAAACAACACACAAATGTTGGACGTTCGTCGTGTGCAGTACGTTTTTAATTTTGCATTTCTAAAAATCAACAGTATTCTCTATGATACTTATCATTCACTCCGAACTAAGTGTATAGTTACGTACGATAGAGGATTCGAATATTTTGTGGAGTACCTACGCACATTCGTACAGTTTTACGTGCGACTTCCGAACATTCGAGTTTCGTTTCGGATCATAGTATAACCCCCGGGATTGTTATTTACATCGCGCCTTTTTGCCAGAAGGGGTAGGCAGAGGTGCTACCAGGACACCCACGTTTCACCTTGTGTGTTCCGTCCCACGATGTGATAGGGGGCGAGCCTATCGCCATATCGGGCACAAATCCCTGACTCCGGGCTGATATTGTTGCAAAATCCGATATCACTTTGCCCGACTCGGGATTCGAACCCGAGACCTCAGCTATAATTGTACCATAGTGCAACTACGCCACCGAGGCAATCGTTATTTAGTCGTGGTTAATTATCGCTACTTTGAAGCAAAACATCGTGAGGAAGTTTATTGTATTGTATTGTATTGTATCAGCCCATATACGACCCACTGCAGGGCACGGGCCTCCTCTACAATCGAGAGTACGATTGAGAGTGGTTAGGCCATATAGTCCACCACGCTGGCCTAGTGCGGGTTGGCGGACTTACATACCGTAGAAATTCTTTAAAATCGCTACGGTATGCAGGTTTCCTCACGATGTTTTCCTTCACCGTTAAAGTGCGTGGTGATTGATTATCAATACACACATAACTCCGAAAAGTCAGAGGTGTGCCCTGGGATTTGAACCCGCGACTACCGTGAACATGTAGGCAGCCGAGTCTGGTCCGTTACCACGAGGCCACCACGCACTACAACTGCTCTGACTGCCTCATTGGCGTAGTGGTACTACGGTATGATTGCAAAGCTGAGGTCTTGGGTTCGAATCCCGGGTCGGGCAAAGTGATATTGGATTTTTCGATTCATTATCAGCCCGGAGTCAGGAATTTGTGCCCGATGTGGCGATAGGCTCGCCCCCTATCACATTGTGGGACGGAATATATAAGGCGAAACGTGGGTGTTCTGGTAGCACCTCTGCCTACCCCTTCTGGGAGAGGAAGTTTAACTAGTAGTGAAATAATGTCTATGGTTTGTGAAGTCCCCAACCCAATGTGGCGTTGTACCCCAGCGTGGTAGACTCATTCTCCCATCTGTTTATCTGCAGGGGTAGACAGAGGTACTGTAGTGCTATGTGGTTTTGTACTGTATTTCTTTATTGCGATGAATGGCGAGACGAGCATGCCATTCGCCTGATGGTAAGCGATACGACCGCTCATGGACAGCAGCAAAACCAAACAACGCCATGAGTTTTAAATCAATGCTTGGCATTCCACTGCGCTCGCCATCCTGAGATAGATGTGAAGTCTCATCATGTCATAGTTACTCTGGCTACTGTATCGGCCCATAACAGCCCACTGCTGGGCACAGGACTCCTCTACAACCCAGAGTTCAATTAACATACAATGGACGAATTTTTTTTTTCGCCATGGACCCTCGAGTTAATCTTAATGCGAGAAAAATATTTTCGTGATAATCAGTCTATAAAAATACATTGTTCAAGTTTAGCACAACAAACTCTCACGGTACTGTAAAAATGAAATAAAAAATACGAGGAAAACTAGTAATTTCCTCAACATATTAAAGACGTTTTTATTCCTACAATGGTGAGCATATTTTACTGAAACTTCGAGACTAATCCTATCAATAAAGATACAAACATACATACATAAACACACGTCTTTTTCCCAGAAGGGGTAGGCAGAGGTGCTACCAGAACACCCACGTTTCGCCTTGTATATTCCGTTCCACGATGTGATAGGGGGCGAGCCTATCGCCATATCGGGCACAAATTCCTGACTCCGGGCTGATAATGAATAGAAAAATCCAATATCACTTTGCCCGACCCGGGGTTCGAACCCGAGACCTCAGCTTTGCAATCGTACCGTAGTACCACTACGCCACCGAGGCAGTCAAAAGATACAAAATAATTCTTTATTAGGTCGTGTGTCCCTACGCCGATTTCGATATTAGAGGAAGCTGGGGTTTTACTCTATGATCAGAAACGAAACTCGAATGTTCGGACTTTCGACGTCTGCAGTGCGTTTTTAATTTTCCACTTCTAAAAACACAACACAACACTATTCTTTTGATACTTATCATTCACTCCGAACTAAGTCTATAGTTAGCACGTACGATAGAGGATTCGAACATTTTGTAGAGTACCTAGGCACATTCGTACAGTTTAACTTGCGCCGTTCGAAGTTTCGAGTTTCGTTTCGGTTCATAGAGTAACCATCAGGTTCGATACCAAGTTCAACCAATTCGTGGTGTGTCCCACAAACATTTTTTAGTCTGTTTAAAAAGGTGTTTAAAAATATTTCGAAAAAATTCTAAAAAACTGCTATTATATCACAAAATTATATCAATAAGATTACGCAGACCCCTACGACAATCGTAAAGCCAAATCATAAAAGAAAACATCAAGAATGACATAGATAACATTGAGATAGTAAACTCATAAACACGACAATTACTTGATATCCGTATCTTACTAGAGTGACCATATCGGGAACCCATATTCGGAATTCTTATTGCATTTCTCTCTTTCTCTCTCTCTCTCTCTATCTCTTCAGCCACAGGAAGTCCACTGCTGAACATAGGCCTCCCCAAAGGATCGCCTAGACCTGTTGGAAGCGAAAGCACAAGCAATCGAAGTGTCGGACGCCCACTCATAAGAACGGATGACTTAGGTAAGGTTGCAGGAAGTCGCTGGATGCAGGCCGCTTCCAACAGGTCTTATTGCATAAGTCAAAGCAAACTATCAATTAATCCATCAGCCAAAGGAAGTCTAATGCTGAACATAGGCCTCTCCCAATGTTTTCCACAGTGACCTGTTGGAGGCAGCCTGCATCCAGCGAATTATAAATACACCCAACAGCCACATAGTCCTGGCCCGACATAAGATACAAGACTTGTGTCCAGAACGTAACAAAGATCGAATGTTCGAAAGTCGCACGTAAAACTGTACGAATGTGCCTAAATACTCCACAAAATGTTCGAATGTTCGAATCCTCTATCGTACGTCGTAACTATAGACTAAGTTCGGAGTGAATGATACATTTCATACATATTAGTTTTGATTTTAGAAGATTTTTATAGCATTTGTTCGGCAAACGAGCAAGCAGGTCACCTGATGGTAAGTTATCACTGCCGCCCATGAACATCCACAACGCTTGGATCATGAATAGTAAACATTTTCAATCGGCCTGTCATATCATGAGAGGAGTGGGAAGGAAAAAGGATGAGAAGAGGAAAGCGGTATTGGGTATCCGGCAGTTCGCTCACCCAACGAAACGCGACAAAGCTGTCGCCTCACATCGATTTCCTGTGAGACAGTGGTACTACCCCGGACGAGCCTGCCCATTCGTGATGAGTCATGACTGACAACAGCGTGGCTCTACCATCTTCAAAATATATAAGAAATGTATACACCTAAGTCACATACATAGTCCTGACCCCACACTAGGATCGAGTCTTGTGCCGTGTATCAGGAACTACGACAGACTTTGTGGTCTCACAAACACCCAGAACTGAAACAAATACCTGTGAATCACACAAATATTTCTTTCGGTGCCGGGATCAAACCCGCGGCCTCTCGTTTCACAGCCGGCGTCTAACCAACTGCGCCACGGAGGCTGTCATGCAATTGCTTATCCAAATGCATAAAATCGAGTCCTTAATCATAACAATGTGTTTTATACTATAATCCGTCACGATCTTTAGCTATCTTATCGCAACCATGTTAAAAACGATTAGAATGTCTCTTGCAACATTATGGTCACTATACTAAAGACATATTATATATACAAAAGATATTAGTTATCTTTCAACTCTCGGCGCAATAGTGTGTTTGGTGAGTGGAAAACATCAGGTTAAAGTTTATTAATAATCTTTAATCAAACTAATTAGTTAGAAATTAGTGGTTAGTCGATCAGTAAGTAAATTATTTATTGTGTTTAAGTTTTTTGTGTAATTGGATTGTATTTTTTGTTGAAAAATGAGAATTCTTTTTTCAATTTTATTTGATGGCGTTTTTAATTTATGATTTAATTAATTTAGTTGAATTTTTATTACTCATTATTTAGATATAAATAGATGTTGTTTTAGTTAAGTGATTATTTAATTAGTTTAGTTGAATTTTGATATCTTTTTAGGTATAATTTCAAGTGGTTGGTTTAATTGCATATTTTTTGGGTAAAAATGGAAGCTGTAGCATTTGACGGAAAATCTTTAAGCTTGAAATATGAAGTGGACTATCCGATGCCGAAAATTGTCAACGACACTGATGTTATAGTCAAAGTTGAATACGCGGGCATTTGTGGGACTGACCTGCATATTATTCAGGTAACATTTTTTTACTAGCCATAATGCACATAGCCCAAGACGTGATGGCCGCTGGTGCTGAAAGGTTCTAGAGTGAAGGCCACGTACAGGCAGGCGAAGTGTCGGACGCCCACCCACAAGGTGGATGGACGACCTGGTTAAGGTCATAGGAAGTCGCTATATGCGGGCCGCTTACAACAGGTCTATGTTCAGCAGTGAACTTCCAGTGGCCGAAGAGAACAATAAGAAGCCATAATGGAGAGATAAGTCATTTGCCTGATGGTAAGCGTCACGTCCACCTACAACGTGGATGGACGACCTGGTCAAGGTTGCGGGAAGCCGCTGGCTGCAGGTCACTTCCAACAGATCAATGTGGCGATCCTTGGGAGAGGCCTGTGTGGACTTCCTGTGGCTGAAAAGAGAGAGAAGCGTCACGCCTGCCCTTGTACAAGATCAACTCAACTTACCGCAACATATTATGAAACTACATCTGCCTTCGTCACCCCGAGACATTAGTCAAGTCTCTTAATGCCTAGTAATTAAAATAACCTTCAACCCGGAACAATAGTACACGATGCTAGTTGACAGAAATAAACAAAGCGGTGGTAGTTGGCACCTACACAGACACTTGCGTACGAGAGATTTATCACCTAGAATAGAATCTAGGTAGGTATAAAGAGTATTTATAATTACCTTCGTATTCAGTCAGTTTATAGACATATTTTAGTCATCGTGTGTTTTGTCCTTTTCTTTTTTTTATCAGCCCATATACGTTCCACTGCTGGGCATGGGCCTACTCTACAATCGAGAGAATCGATTGAGTGGTTAGGCCATATAGTCCACCACGCTGGGCTAGTGCGGGTTGGCGGACTTAAAACCGTAGAAATTCTTTAAAATCGCTACGGTATGCAGGTTTCCTCATGATGTTTTCCTTCACCGTTAAAGTGTGAAAGTTCCTTATGAATTCAGTTATGGAAATTTATGAGAGCATATTTCCGATGCGCGTGCATTTGACATCGACATGATGAAGTTAGCTGTAAAGGATCTGTCCAATTTCCTTGACAATTCGTAACTATATTCACACATGTTTCAAATCAGTGGTAATAAAAAAATAATCATTCATACATGTAAACCGACATCGAAAAAGCGACATGATGAAGTTTAAAATACCAGGAAGGCACGAAGTTGGCGGAGATATTTTTGTTCTAACTTTATAAGCAATTATTTGTTTCAGGGAGAATTTCCTGCGAGTAAAGAGCGTCCGTTGCCTCTCGGTCATGAGTTCAGTGGAGTTATTCATGAAGTTGGAAAGGCTTGTATCTTCAAGAAGGGACAGAAAGTGGTAGTAGATCCTAACCGGTGAGGAACCTGATATTTTAAGGTGTTCTCATAAGTTCAGATTCCACCGTGGTCGATGTGTAAAATTCTAAACGGAATCGTTTAGAATAAGGGAACCTTATCCACGCGAATACATCGCACAACTAGTCACACACTTTCCGACATGCAATGAGTGAAGCCGCCGGCTATCCCGCGGACATATGCTCGCGGGCCGGCAGCTTTAGTGTGTAGTGCGCTTTAGACTGACATAATTATGCCTATGGGTGAAAATGACGAGACAAACATTCTGATTGAAAACGACTTGTATCCGACCTTCCGAGAACCTTATGTCAACCAGAGATAAATGTCAACCTTAAGAGCCCCCGTGGCGCAGTTGGTTAGACACTGGATGTGACACAAGAGGCCGCTACCATCCCCCATAGACTCATGATTGTGGCCCACAAGCATTTGGGTGTTTGTGAGATCGAAAAGTCTATCTTTAATTCGGAAATATGACACAAGATTTGTGTTAAGTGAGAACTATCACGTGGTGTACTTTAGTCAGACCCCTTAATCAAACTCTCGGTAGAGGAGTCCCATGCCCGGGAAATTTCTTACGCCCTTCCTTCTTCAGAGCTACAACACGTTCTGAACCAGTGGTAGCAGTAACTAACGATTCAAAAGACTATGAGACTATTTGAGTAAAGTATATTAGGCCCTTTCTTCTTCAAAGCTACAACACGTTCTGAACCGCTGGTAGCAGTAATTAACGAATCAAAAGATTTTATGAGACTACCTACTATGAGAATAAAGAATATTTTGATTTTGATGTTGCCAGTGCCTGCAATCTCTGTGACTTCTGCCGCAAGGGCAAGTATCAATACTGCCTCACCGCTGGCATCAACAGCACCGTCGGCATCTGGAAGGATGGCGGCTGGGCCCAGTTCTGCTGCGTCCCTCAGGACCAGGTGTATCCGCTGCCTGAAGGGATCACTACAGAGCAGGGTGAGTTTAGGCTTTATAATCATGCGAATAATCTCTTTTTCCTTATGTTGTAACTACTTACTACCAATTTTTTCGATCTCTTTAGTTGACCAGTCTTTAGGTTGAATAAAATCACTGATAGCGTTAAGACCCTTTCTTGTTACAAGTATTAACTTCTTCTGAACTGTCTTGCATTTAGCAATAGCAGTCTGACATATTTCATACTCAAAATACAGCATTTAACCAAGAGTTTTAAGGTTAGGTGTATGTCGCGGCTGCCTACATGTTGACGGTGATTGCGGGTTCAAATCCCAAGACACACCTCGGACTTTTCGGAGTCATGTGTGTATTGACAGTCAATCACCACGTACTATAACGGTGAAGGAAAAGATCCTGAGGAAACCTGCATACCATAGCGATTTGTATACATTTCTATGGTGTGTAAAAGTCCGCGAACCCGCACTAGGCCAGCGTGGTGCACTATATGGCCTAACCACTCAATCGTACTCTCGATTGTAGAGGAGGTCTGTGCCCTGCAGTGGGACGTATATGGGCTGATATAGTAGTACATACATGTCTAAATTGGTATAAAGGTGTTCAAAGACGGTTAGTACATGCATCCTAAGTTGTGGACAGTAGAAGATAATTAATAATTTACTTCCTAGCTGGACTATGCGAGCCGTACTCCTGCGTCGCCCACGGCTTCGACAGGGCAGCGCCTCTGCTGGTCGGTGAAAAGATCCTGATAGTCGGTGCTGGTATTATTGGTAAGTAAATAAGTGGACGTTCTCGAATGACCGATGTCTGTACATGGAGGATAAATGAGAAAAACTAATATGAGGGGACTGTATTAACGTAATAGAACCCAAAAAAATAATTTAAAAAAAATGTCTGTTTGTTTGTGCGGTTGTGTGCAATGGATTTAGAAAGGGTTTAACGGATTTCGATGAAATTTGGTATGGAGGTAGCTGGGATTAACCCTGGATTAACACTTTTAATCCGGAAAAATGTAGTTTACTCGTGGTTTAAGGAAGGAATTCCTATATATGTATTTGTTACTTTTTTATACTCAAGGTTGGGATGGGACTGGATTACATGCCTTAATTGAGAATGAGACGGGAAAGTGCGGGATATAACGAGACGGGACGGGACGGTAAAATTGCGAATAAAGTAAATCACACAGACAAAGTTTGCGGGCAAAAGCTGGTTTTGTAATTTTATAATGAAATGTATTAGGGATATTGAAGGAGCTATATAAAGTAATTCTACCCGCACTAGGCCAGCGTGATGGACTGTACTAACCCCTCTCAACCGTACTCTCGATTGTAGAGGAGGCCCGTGCCCTGCAGTGGGACGTGTATGGGCTGATACATCATCAATACAAAATAGATCTTTGAGAATCGGTATAAACTTTTATTAGTAGTATTGTTGGAAGCGCTAGTTATCTGCCAAACATTATTATCTTTATGACCGGTTTGAACTAAGCTTATATATTAACAGATATCGGAAGACAAATAAGACTATCAGTTACGAGTGAAATTATTATATAACTTTATTCATTAAAGCGAGCGGTTGAAAATATAGGGATGTATGTATGTATGTATCAGCCCATATACGTCCCACTGCAGGGCACGGGCCTACTCTGCAATCGAGAGTACGATTGAGAGGGGTTAGGCCATATAGTCCACCGCGCTGGCATAGTAAGGGAAGATAGGGATAACGAATATAAATTGATATGTAATATTTATAATACTTGAGATTTTATAGGTGGTTCTTGTAATAAGTATACAAGTTTTATAAAGAGCCATGCTGTTGTCAGCTATGACTCGTCATGAATGGGCAGGCTCTTTCGGAGTGGTACCACTGTCGCACAAGAGATAGACTTGAAGCGTCAGCTTAGCTGTCGCGTTTCGTTCGGTGAGTGAGACTGCCGGATGCCCAATACCTCGTTCCTCTTTACATCCTTTTTTCTTTCCCGCTCTCCTCCCGATGTGACGGCCAGCAACAGATCCATGATGCAGCGTTGTGAATGTTCATGGGCGGCAGTGATCAATTACCGTCAGGTGACCTGCGTTAATACATTGTTTTTCTAAAATAATAATTTACTCCTTTTCATTTTAAACATACTGTGGTACGTAAGTGTTGTTGTAAAGTTAACATTTTCGCATAAACTAGGCATTTACCACCCAAACACAATGATATTTAAAACATTACAAAAAAATCGTCGCTTTTATTGTCTAATTTTTGGTTGCATCGTGTCTGTAGTCACTAAAACTACCACCGGGCGTCGTTGTCGGTAGCAGTCTTGTTAAACCCTGTATGTTGTACTCGTATTATTAAACTAAAATTCCAATGATATTGTATCTTAACTTACTGCATTATCTTTGTGGGCGCTATAATATAATATCTAGGCATTAGTAGTTTTGTTACGATAAATACATCACAATTACGTCACATATTTATGCTTTTAACGTAGATTATGCATAATCTATCGGAAAATTATGGCAATAATTTGCTTTACAACATTATTATATATTATATATTTATTTATTTTTTTATTGCAAGTAACAATGACTCATGAGGTACTTAAAATCTAAGTTATATAAAAATATTTTAATTACACATATAAATTACACAATGAGTACATATATACTATAATAAATAATACTAGTATAACAACAATTATACAACTTTAATTTTATAGTTTAAATTACTGGTGGTAGGTCTCTCATATGTGAGAGGCCGCCTGGGTAGGTGTCACCGCAATGTCTATTTCTCCCGCAAAACACCAGTGTTAATGCATTGTTGTGTTCCTGTTAGAAGGACATTGTACCAGAGTAACTACTGGACATAATGAGATCCAACATCTTATGTCTCAGGATGGCGAGCGTAGTGGAACGCCAAGCAATGCTTTGTCATGAGCGGTCGTATAGCTTACCATCAGGGGAGTGGCATGCTCGTCTCGTAATTAATTGCAATAAAAAATTTGTTTTGTTTGATGGTAAGTGATCACTGCCGCCCATGAACATCCACAACGCTTGGATCATAGATGTGTTGCCGGCCCATCGAATCAGGAGATAAGCGAGATGGAAAAAGGATAGGAAAAGAAGGGGGTATTGGGCATCGGGCACTCTCACTCACCGAACGAAACGCGACGGCAGAGCTGACGCTTCACGTCGATCTCCTGTGAGTCAGTGGTACCGCCCGGACGAGCCTGCCCATTCATGTTGAGTCATGACTGACAACAGCGTCACTCTATTATTTGCGTCTCTCGTAGTTTATCCACGTCACAAGTCTTGCTTACTGTGCAGACAGGATGTATACGACTCTCTCTCTCTCTTCAGCCACAGGAAGTCCACTGCTGAACATAGGCCTCCCCCAAGGATCGCCATATAGACCTGTTAGAAGCGGCCTGCATCCAGCGACTTCCTGCGACCTTAACTAGGTCCGTCCACCTTGTGGGTGGGCGTCTGATGTATGACTGTTGGGTGTTTTATGGTATAAAAATCTTTTCAGGTAATTTATGGGTTACCACACTTCACCATCACGGGCACAGGGAAGTGACTGTCTCCGAGATGAACACGACCAGGCTGGAGATTGTTAAGAAGTTGGGTAAGTCACTCATTCCTTCTAGCATTACCCTGGCAAGAGTGGGGCCTGTTGGTAACGGACCAGACGCGTCTGCCGAGTGCGCAGGGTCAAATCCTTTGACATCTGACTTTTTGGAGTCATGTGTGTATTGATAGTCAATCACCATACTCTATTAAGAGCCATTTACACGGAGAGTTTCTCGTATGAATCGTATGCGATTATCGCATGACATAACCGCCATAGATTATCGTGTTCTGACAAATGTTTACACGATGCGACTTTTTTATATCCTTACGATAATCGTATCTTCGAGGCGAGAAAATCTCCACGTGTAAATGGGGCTTAAGATTATCGCGTACTGACAATGTTTACACGATGCGACTTTTTTATATCCTTACGATAATCGTATCGTCGGGCTTAGAAACTCTCCCCGTGTAAATGGGGTTTAACCGTGAAGGAAAACATCGTGAGGAAACCTGCACACAATAGCGATTTGTAAGAATTTCTTTGGTGTGTGAAGTCTGGAAACCTGCACTAGGCCAGCGTAGTGGATGGCCTAAGCCTTTTTAATCGAACTCACGGTTGTAAAGGAGTCCTGAGCTCAGCAGTGACTAATTATTAGGCTGATACATAATATATTACATACATTGGACCAACTTGTAATTTTTGTAATAATCACGATATTGTACACTGGTTTTGAAAAGAGCAACACTAGAGTTTCTTGCCCGTTCTTCTCTAGTGAAAACCGCTTTCCGAACCGGGTGGTAGAAAAAAAATGACTGAATCTAAATAATGTTGAACATTTTAATGGATTCAATAAATTATTTTCATTTTCATTTCATTTCATTTTCACATACGTACATACATACATACACTCACGCCTATGTCCCATTGGGGTAGGCAGAGACTATACATAATATATTAAATTTCAAAATATGTATTATTTTCAGAAACTGGATACCGACTAGTAACGCCTGATGTCTTGGCAAAAGAAAAGGAACTGTATGACGTCATCATTGATTGTACAGGTATGAAAACATTGAATTTACAATTATTTCACTGGTCGTAGGTCTCTCATATAGGAGCTGAGAGGCCGCCTGGGTAGGTACCACCGCAATGTCTATTCCACCCGCCAAATAGCAGTGTAAATGCACTGTTGTGTTCCTGTTTGAAAGGCATTGTAGCCTGAGTAACTACTGGATACAATGAGACTTAACATGTTATGTCTCAGGATGGTGAGCGCAGTGGAATGCCAAGCATTGCTTTGTAATTCATGGTGTTTGGTGTTGCTACTGTCCATGAGCGGTCTTATAGCTCACCATCAAGCGAATGGCATGTTCGTCTAGCCATATATTGAACTAACAAAAACAGCTCGAATAGGAAGACTTTAACTTTGTAGTTGAAATATGTTCACTCAAACATCATCATTAATTATAAGGTAGCTTATAGGCAGAAGATATAACAAAAAGCCATATATACAGGGTATATCAAGACTGCTACCGAAAACGAAGCCAGGAGGTAGTTTTAGTGACTACAGACATGCTGCAACTAAAAATTTGGCCAATAATCACGACGATTTTTTTTTGTAATGTTTTAAATATCATCATATTTGGGTTGTAAATACATACATTTTCCAAAAAAAATAATATGCATTCTTTTATTTTGAAAGAAGCTACAGTACGCAAGGCTTTAAATTATAATTTTAGCAAAAATTTGGGATTTACCAACCAAACACACAATATTTAAAACATTACAAAAAAATCTTTCGCTTTTTTGGAGAAACTTTTAGTTGCATTGTGTCTGTAATCACTAAAACCACTTCGCCACATTACTGCTTCGTTTTCGGTCGCAGTCTTGATACACCCTATATAATTCGCATTGTATGATCTATAACATAGGACCTTAGATTTTAAGAAAGTATACTATAAGTTTAACATAAACATCGTGAGGAAACCTGCATACCATAGCGATTTGTATAAATTTCTATGGCATGTGAAAGTCCGCCAACCCGCACTAGGCCAGCGTGGTGGACTATATGGCCTAACCACTCTCAATCGTACTCTCGATTGTAGAGGAGGCCCGTGCCCTGCAGTGGGTCGTATATGGGCTGATACAATACAATGCAAATACTATAAGTTTTAATTTATTAAACTTGATAAATATATGGATAAGAAGATAATCCTAAGTTTTACTCATGATATGTATTTTTTGTTCAAATACCTCTTTCTTCCATCCATCCTTTTTCCTTACTTTCTTCTCCCTTCTTACTCGGCAAGGTTCCTACAATACTAATGTACTAATTATAATGCAATATGATCTATCTTCCAGGCGTTGGTAAGGTGATGGAGATATCCTTCAATTATCTGAGACAAGGAGGCAAATACGTTCTGTTTGGTTGCTGCCCACCCACACACCAGGCGTCGTGAGTATATGAAATTTATTAAGAAAGTAGCTTCTGGGCCCGTCTCATTCACACTCAGGCATGTAATCCTGTCCCACCCTATCCCTTTAAGTTTAAAAAAGTAACAAATATATGTGAATTTCTTGCTCATCCCATGGGAACACTACATTTTTGAAATAAAAAGTAGCCTAAGTGTTAATCCGGGGTGTCAGCTACCTCCATACCAAATTTCATCGAAATCCAATCAAATGTTTGAAGAACAAGTAGTTGTTTCGGGTCTGGGTGTTTGTGAAATTGAAAGTCTCTCGTGTTTCCTGATACACAACACAAGACTCTTAGTGCGGGGTCAGGACTATGTATGTGACTGTTGGGTTAATTCATTTATTAACATATTTTACGTCTTTTCCAGGGTAAATCCGTACCAGATTTACGACAAGGAGCTGACCATAATAGGAGTCAAGATCAACCCGTTCAGTTTCCCCAACGCTATTGGGTGGCTCAAGGCTATGGGAAGCAGGTAACATTGAACTTTAAATGTATTGCATCAGCCCATATACGTCCCACTGCAGGGCACGGGCCTCGTCTACAATCGAGGGTACGATTGAGTGGTTAGGCCATATAGTCCACCACGCTGGCCTAGTGTGGGTTGGCGGACTAAACATAAATGTACTAATATCCTAAATTAAGTGCAAAATAATTACCGCCTTATACACAGATAGTTTTAAAACCGATTTTAGTTATAGTTTTGTCGTCTTCGCTCAAACTGAACTCAAGCGTTCGAAAAGGACAAAACGTTCGATAACTAAAATAGGTTTTAAAACTGTATGAATAAGGCCGGTCTATAAAAAATAGGTAATCGAGTGTAGTTTCGAATCATAACTCCTCTGTATTGTGAGCTTCTATAACGAAAAATGTTTGTATTTCACAGATACGTAGACTACGAGAAGCTGGGAGTAAAGACATACTCCCTCGCTGAGTACGAGGACGCGCTGAAGGACCTCAAGAACGGCTCTGTAGCAAAGGCATTGTTCAAAATCGTGTAAATAAATTTTGGTTTTGGTATATTGTTTATTTTATAGCATTTCATTTTTACCAAAGGATAATGATACTTATCTCGTTGGAATAAGAAATAAATACGAAAATGGAAATAAAACGAATTCTTACGGATTTTATCGCGAATTTAATTTAATTTTTACATTTTTTAATTCCCAGACACGGACACAGTCCGCCCCGTGACCACGAAAACTGTAAAGTGATCGAAACGTCGGGAAATTAAAAATGTAAAAATTGAATTAAATTCGCGATAAAATCCGTAAGAATTCGTTTTATTTCAATGTGTCACATTCGCGTAAATCCAAGAAACCATTATAAATACGAAAATTTTAAATTGATGCCGTGACATCGAAAGGAATTTCTTGACACGGCATCGAAGAGCGCGGTAAGGCATCCTCCGGCGGAATGCTGCAACGCACTGCGGTAGGTAAGGGCACGCCGAAGGACGCCGCACGCCTTGATATACCGCGTCATGAGGCAGTCCAAGTACATACATGTACTGCCGCAGACAAAGGACGGTTTTCCACCTATCTCTTTACGATTCGTGACCAATATTGAGAGTTTATAATTTAGATCAAGTAAAAAAAGACGTGGTGCGAAGTGAAAGAAAAAGTGCGTGGTGGCCTGTTTTTAACGGACCAGACTCAGCTGCCTACATGTTCATGGTGGACGCGGGTTCAAATTCCAGGGCACACCTCTGACTTTTCGGAGTTATGTGTGTATTGATAGTCAATCATCACGCACTTTAACGGTGAAGGAAAAACATCGTGAGGAAACCTGCATACCGTAGCGATTTAAAAAAAAATCTACGGTGTGTAAGTCCGCCAACCCGCACTAGGCGAGCGTGGTGGACTATATGGCCTAACCACTCTCAATCGTACTCTCGATTGTAGAGGAGGCCCGTGCCCAGCAGTGGGACGTATATGGACTGATAAAAAAAATAAGACTAACGGCCTTGTCCATACACTTATAAACTTATTTTAGCTATCGAACGCTTTGTCTTCGCACAAACTGTAAAGTGTTTTTTTATTGCATAAGTCCGGCAAACGAGCAAACAGGTCACCTGATGGTAAGTGATCACTGCACATGAACATCCACAATACTGGATCATTGATGTGTTGCCGGCCCAATTGGAAGGGGAGCGGGTAGGAAAAAGAACGGGAAAAGGAAAGGGGTATTGGGCATCCGACAATCTCACTTACCGAACGAAACGTGACAGCTGAGCTGTCGCTTCAGTCGATTTCCTGTGAGACAGTGGTACCCCGGATGAGCCTGCCCATTCAAGCTGTCATGACAACAGCGTGGCTCTACCACTTCTAAACTAAGTCTTTCGGAAGGATAAAACATTTGATAGCTAAAATAGGTTTATGTGTCTATGAATAACAACAACACGCCGTCTTGTGAAAGAGCAACGTAAGTAAAGTAAGGTAATGATGTCTGCAATAGGTTAGTATGCAAAATGAGTACTGTCAATCGTGTGTGGGCGTTTTGTGTTCTAACAATGCAAACAGAACAGTCAAATATTATGGGGACATTTTTTTATTGTAGCCTGCCTCGGTGGCGCTTTTGTACGGTGTGGTTGAGACGCTGAGGTCTCGGGCTCGAATCCCGGGTCGGACAAAATGGTATTGGATTTTTCGATTATCAGCTCGGGGTCAGAATGTGCCCGATATGGCGATGGGCTCACGTCGTGGGACGGGATATGTAAAGCAAAATATGGACGTCATGGTAGCACCTCTGCCTACCCCTTCTGGGAAAAAGGTGTGAGTTTGTGTATGTTTTTCATTGTAGGCCGGCAGCGGACCAAACAAGTCAATGATAAATGAAAAAAAATGCTCATGTGCAAGTTTTTTTCATTACGATAAATGACCAGTGATCACTTACCATCGAGTGACCTGCTTACTCGTTTGCCGGACCTATTGTACAAAAAAACATGATGGTAAGTTCCAAGCAATCCAAGAGTTATCACCGACGAGACATGGTCATCTTTCTCTAGGCGATATAATTATGTCGGCCTAATCTAGCCAAGGTTAGATTGATAGGTCCCACTGCAGGGCACGAGTCTCCTCTACAATCGAGAGTACAATTTAGAGGGCTTAGGTAAGGTCCACCACACTGGCCTAGTGCGGGTTGGCGGACTTTACATACCACAGAAATTCTTGCAAATCGCTACGGTATGCAGGTTTCCTCACGATGTTTTCCTTCACCGTTATAGTGCGTGGTGATTGACTATCAATACACACATGACTCCGAAAAGTCAGAGGTATACCCTGGGATTTGAACCCGCGACCACCGTGGACATGTTGGCTGCCGCGTCTAGTCCGTCTACCAACACACCACCACGCACAATAGATAGATTCCTACAGCGCGTAGGATAGGTATTAGCAGGAATAATTACCTAACCTGGGATTCAAACTACATACCACAATGTACTGAGTCGTCAATAAAAACATTATGAAGTCCAGTTATGAACTGATTTATCGACACGAGAGAAAATATGATTTATCGTAATGTCGTTTCATGTGCACCCGAGTGGATCTTAGGGATGTCACTTTAGAAAAAATATTTATTTGTATTTATTCTTTATTATTCTTTCACTTTAACGGTGAAGGAAAACATCGTGAGGAAACCTGCATACCGTAGCGATTTTAAAGAATTTCTACGGTATGTAAGTCCGCCAACTCGCACTAGGCCAGCGTGGTGGACTATATGGCCTAACCACTCTCAATCGATTCTCTCGATTGTAGAGTAGGCCCGTGCCCAGCAGTGGGAAGTATATGGGCTGACAAGAAAAAAATAATAAAAAAAATCTTTATTATAGAGCATAACAGATGTGGGGCGCAAGACAGCAATTTTTAAAAGGAACTGGGCAGGCCATGTGCCTCGAATGCATTCAGGTCGTTGGGAAAATATTGTCACCCAATGGGTTCTTGCAAACTTTTCTGTGACATGAAAAACTCCAAGTTCAACTGCTGTTAAAGTGCATAGTAATTGACTGAGCATAAACACACTGCATATAACTTTTAAAAGACAGAGTCGTGTCCTGGAAGTCGAACTCCCGACCCCGTCTCAGCAGGTCACGTCCGGTGTGTAACCAAGAGGACATTACGCACTTAAATAAATATAAATAGTATTCCATTACACACAGGACGTCGCTGGATGCAGGCTGCCTCCAACAGGTCAATGTGGAAATCATTGGGAGAGGCCTATGTTCAGCAGTGGATTTCTTTTGGCTGATGGATGAAACACTGTTCAGTCACTCATATTTTTCGTGCGTGTGACAACCCTATGCAATTTAAAAATGTCAGTATGTTCAATCGGACACAGTATGTGGGTGGGTAACATTATTATTTATTTCACTTACCAACACGATGCAGAGACATGTAAAAGGCTTTTTAATCACGCGTAAACTTTGAAAAAAAAAAATTCAAAATAATTAATTTTTTGCTATTTTTATATAGTAGGTACAAAGTGACCATTTGCACCTGATATTAAGTGTAGGGCAGTGCATATATCATAGCAAAAATTTTAAGTTGAGAAGCGAATCTTTCGCCATGTTGAACACAAATCTTAATACATAGCAACTGAGAAAATCACTTGAAGGTTTTATAAATCGAGTGTTTAAATCGAGGAATTAATAAATAAACGCAAGAGCCACACACATAGTCCTACCCCACGCTAAAATACCTACAAGTCTTGTGTCGTGTCAGAAACTACGAGAGACGTTTCGGTATCACAAACACCTAGACCCGAAACAAATACCTGCGGACCACACAAACAGTTGTCTCGGTGGATCGTAGATGCTTCTCGTTACACTGTCAATGTCTAACCAACTGCGCCACGGAAGCCGTCAAATCGAACCTAGGACTTCAAGTTACGATTACACAATACCTTGTTTTTATACTTATTGAAATAAACTGTTATAATCAATGAGATGTGTGAGTTTTCCTCGAGTTCTCGATAAGGATGACTGTGTGGCACACTTTCACGATGAATCATACGACATTTGGAGGTAACTGTACTGCTCCGATGATCACAATGACACGGCCAGGGGTCGCAAACATTTAAAAAATATATTGCTTAATCTACAAGTAAGGGTTTTTGTTATTGGTACTGCGAAGACTGTATGGTATGATATATTAAAAGAACTTGTCGATTGTACAATAAAATTACATATGTGGATACTAACTGCATCGATGTCACCTTTCTCCAATGTAGCACAAGAAAAATATTCATCTGTTTTGTGAGAAAAATATAAAAATTAAATTCGAAAGTAATGACCAATGTTAAGCAATTTTAATTAATATTTTCTGGATTTAGGTGCGTACTTACATCCCGCCATCTTTGTTTTTGTTTATGTGTATCGTAATTTGTGGATAATGTACTGTTTAATTGTATTAAATTTATATTTTTTCCCTTGCTTTACAAAAACTATTTTTTTTTACTTCCAGGTTTTTACTTCAGTTCGTTAAAGCTACGAATGAACCAGCCTGAATGAGGTGGTACTTTTTTAAACTGACACGACAAAGTGACAACATTGCTTGATGGTAAGCGCATTGCAGATAGAGTATCCACAACAGATGTTTATCTCTCGACACAATGATGCCTGAGACTGCCTCGGTGGCGTAGTGGTGCTACGGTATGATTGCAATGCTGAGGTCTCAGGTTCGAATCCCGGGTCGGGCAAAGTGATATTGGATTTTTCTATTCATTATCAGCCCGGAGTCAGGAATTTGTGCCCGATATGGCGATAGGCTCGCCCCCTATCACATCGTGGGACGGAATATACAAGGCGAAACGTGGGTGTTCTAGTAGCACCTCTGCCTACCCCTTCTGGGAAAAAGGCGTGTGGT
Organism: Theretra japonica; assembly: GCA_033459515.1. Taxonomy (NCBI): domain Eukaryota; kingdom Metazoa; phylum Arthropoda; class Insecta; order Lepidoptera; family Sphingidae; genus Theretra; species Theretra japonica. The sequence goes on from CM065952.1 coordinate 2,320,597, forward strand.
TATGTATGTATGTACAATGATGCCTGATTGTATCCGGATATACAGAACCCGAGACGATACACGTGGCTCACTATGACGGCTATTTAACCGCTGTGTACGGTGGATGTCCGGGTGGATATTAATGTCCTGCTACCAGTAAAACGTATGGTTATATTAATGCATTTAGATGTCAGAACCACGCTATAGCTTGTTAAACTATAGTACGAATAGATGGGCTCAACATACACTGTCTCATAAAAACGGCTATAAAATTACACATACATATACAACTCGCCTTTTTCCCAGTAAGGGAAGAGCTTATCGCCATATCAGGCACAAATTCCTGACTCCGGACTGATAATGAATAGAAAATTCCAATATCACTTTAAGTGCGTGGTGGCCCGCTGGTAACGGACCAGTCTCGACTGCCTACATGTTCACGGTGGTCGCGGGTTCAAATCCCAGAGCACACCTCTGACTTTTCGGAGTTATGTGTGTATTGATAGTCAATCACCACGCACTTTAACAGTGAAGGAAAACGTCGTGAGGAAACCTGCATACCGTAGCGATTTTTTAAAGAATTTCTACGGTATGTAAGTCCGCCAATCCGCACTAGGCCAGCGTGGTGGACTATATGGCCTAACCACTCTCAATCGATTCTCTCGATTGTAGAGTATACCCGTGCCCAGCAGTGGGACGTATATGGGCTGATAAAAAAAAATCACTTTATCATTGCGTACAACTACACCCCCAAGGCAGTATATGTATAAAATCAGATAATTTAAACACCATCGAAATATATTAAAAATTAAAAAGCCAAAAGTTGCCTACCCCTGTCTTGTAACACAATACCGCACAGCTGTTATGACAGACCGAGTGTTGTCAAAGTGCATTTGGAATTCGGAAATGTACGCCCAACATTCCGATCACCCATTCAACAGGGACAAAGAAAGGCTGATACCATCGCGAGGTCTTTCACACTGGGTCTGATATTAATTCGAGAAAGGGTAAGGACTTCAAATTCGTGGGCTTACGGAACACAGGCTACAAAACCTACGGTGGCGTGGTACTACGGTCCGATTACAAAGCTGAGGTCTCGGGTTCGAAGCCCGGGTCGTGCAGTGATATTGGATTTTTCTATTCATTTGATAAAGAATGATGCCTGGCTGATGCCTGGATTCAGGAATTTGTACCAGATATGGCCTACACTCGCGCCCTAAATCGTGGGATGGAACACACAAGGCGAAATGTTGATGTCCTGATAGAACCTCTGCCTACCCCTTCTGGGAAAAAAAGGCGTGAGTTTATGTATGTAATTATGTATGATTTAAAAGTATATAAAACTACTGTATCAGCTAAATGGCTAATACAGAGCAGAAGGCTTCTTTACAATCCAGATTTCTATTGAGAGAGTTTAAGTTATCATCTACAACTTTGACCCACACGGCTTTTTTTATAGCATAGGTCCGGTAAACGAGTAAGCAGATCACCTGATGGTAAGTGATCACTGCCGCCCATGAACATCCACAACGCTTGGTTCATAATTGTGTTGCCTTAAAATCAGGGGAGCGGAGGGGAAAAAGGATGGGAAGAGGATAGGGGTATTGGGCATTACAAGAGTTATCCTTCTGTATATGTAATTCGCTATCTCATTTGTATGAAATAAATAAATAATATCTATATGTAAGCCGTTTGCTCTTTGAAGCCACGGAATAAAAATGGAAAAATGACTTAATTCAATTTTTTTTTTTATTTATTTAATAGCCAAAAAGTTCTCGAATGGAGGCCACGAAGCGGAAAGCGCTGCGTGGGACATCCACCCACTAGGTGGTCAGACGACCTGGTAAAGGTCGCGGGACGTCGCTGGATGCAGGCTGCCTCAAACAGGCCACTGTGGAAATCATTGGGAGAGGCCTATGTTCAGCAGTGGACTTCCTTTGGCTGATGGATGGATGGATATCTAACTTCTAACAATCGTTATTTTAATATAGTCATGTATCTTCAAGCCGCTCTAACCTCGGCAACCTAACGTTAGGTCAATAAAATTCCCCGTAGTATTGCAATAGTTACGCGCATTATTACCTGATGCAACATGCCCTACTGTTACACTGAAGTACTTTTAACTGTGTCAGTATGGACGACAAAAACAATTCATTATAAAGTCATTAATCGTTGATAATTTTTTAAATTTACAGTTTTCTAGACAGTCGCTGGTTGCTTCCGAAGTCTGTTAATGTCTTTGGCGAGGCCTATGTTCTGTTGTGGACTTTCCGTGGAGGAAGAGAGAGAGAGACAGACAGACAGAGAGAGAGCCTTATGTAGTCAATCGTTTCTTGGATTGGAAAACGAATTCTTACTTCGTCCGCCCCGTGACCACGAAAACTGTAAAGTGATCGAAACGTCGGGAAACTAAAAAAAAGGAATAATTAAATTAAATTCGCGATATATTCTGTAAGAATTCGTTTTATTTCAATTATGGAGTTAGCTTAGACTTTAGTATTAATGTTACTGCTCGTTTTTGGTAAGCGATAGTGTTGTTGCCATGTTTCTCTTCGGTAAGTGAGATTTTCCAAGGCCTAATGCTAATTTCTTGCTCCCGTCCTTCTTCCTTCTATTTTTGATTTGATTTTAGATTTTTCTATTCATTATCAGTCCGGAGTCAGGAATTTGTGCTCGATATGGCGATAGGCTCGTCCTGTCACAACATAGGATGGAACACATAAGGCGAAACTTGGGTGTCCTGATTGATACCAAGGAAGCTTCTGCCTACCCCTTCCATCTTAGCTAATAAGGGGGCATTTCGCAAAAAAGTATCAGAAGAATTTCGTTTATTTACAATTTAATAAAGCAGAGATGTCTTTGAAACTATATAAGTACCAAAATTATTGCCTTTTGTTGGTATTTCAAATGTCTATTTAAGATTTTTCTTTGATTGTGTAGCTTGAGGAAGAATATTTTCGTGAAGGTGAAGTTAAGACATACTAAAGATTTCAACGCACGCCGTAATTGAAAAACTACGCATTTGGCAACTTTACTGATAAAGAAAATTTCCTACATAAGTTCACCTTTATGGGGCAAGCAGAGATGTCGTCAATCACTAGCTGCTAGTATCACCTATACTTTCCCTCTCTCTCTCTTCAGCCACAGAAAGTCCACTGCTGAACTTAGGCCTCCCCCAAGAATCTCCACATCGACCTGTTGGAAGCATGCATCCAGCGACTTCCTGCGACCTTAACCAGGTTGTCTGTCTACCTTGTAGGCGGGCGTCCGACACTGCGCTTGCCTGTACGCGGTCTCCACTCCAGAACCTTTCTGTCCCAATGGCCATCAGTTCTTCGTGCTATTTGCCCGGCCTACTGCCAGATCAAGTTACTAATCCTATGGGTTACATCTATAACTAAGCTTTGTTCTACGGATCTCCTCATTCACCCATAGAATTCACTCATTCCATTTTAGAGCGTGTGCATTCCTTTCGCAAGTCTTCTAAGAAACTTATATGAGGCTTATAAAATCTATAAACATAATACTCCGGAATCTCACAACTCATATTAATTGCACGGAAAATGATGGAAAAGGAATTGAAATTTAGTTACGGCCGGTTTCTGTATCCTATCTATCTTTAACAAGGGGTTAAAATATCTACCATTAACATGTCGATACAATTCTACGTTGCGATAAACAAAGATGGAAAATAGACATATATCTTGCCTAGCTATGTATAAATATATGCACCATATCTATACCTCTCAATCCTTGTTAACTGAGACATAAATGTATTGAAATATCTTATGAAATCTCTAGTTAAAGATAGATAGGTTATAGAGACCGGTCGTTAGTCGTACGACCTGTATCAGCCTGACCTGTATCTGTGACGTCTGTGTCAGCCCAGGTACATCCCACTGCAGGGCACGAGCCTCCTTTACAACCGAAAGCACGATTCAGAGAGAGGGTTAGTCGTACATTGTAAATAAATTTCTTTTAAATGTATTTAAAACCATGTTGGTAATACAAATGGCGTTTTAATCGCCTAATGGTAAGAGTTATGTTTTTATTTATTTTTTCATAACAAATTAATATACTTATGAGCTACTAAAGTGTCCTGCAAAACTGTACAAACAGTTTGACTGCAGGATCAAGTTTTACATTTAATAATACATTAGGGTAAGTTGGCTAAGTAGTGCTTTTTAAGTGTCGACTTAAACAATATTTTGTCAGATTCGTGTCTTATGACCTCGGGCAAACTGTTGAGAGTATACGGGATACGTTTTAGTTCACGCCTGCTCATAAACGGTAGCAATCTCTTGACGTATTCAACAATTATTTCAATTTATATAAACAGCATATCCAAAATATCCTCAAAGACCAACGAGATTTATGCATCAAAATCAGGTAACCTCATATTATTACATACATACATAACCACACGCCTTTTTCCCAGAAGGGGTAGGCAGAGGTGCTACTAGAACACCCACGTTTCGCCTTGTATATTCCGTCCCACGATGTGATAGGGGGCGAGCCTATCGCCATATCGGGCACAAATTCCTGACTCCGGGCTAATAATGAATAGAAAAATCCAATATCACTTTGCCCGACCCGGGATTCGAACCCGAGACCTCAGCTTTGCAATCATACCGTAGCACCACTACGCCACCGAGGCAGTCATATTATTGTAATTATCTTATAGTATTCTTTATTTTTTTTTCTTTCTTTTTAATAGCTTAAGAATTCTTTTTCATTCGTTGTTATTAATGTTAACATGTTATTAAGGCTTTCGTTTTTTATCTGTATTTTGTTAGTTTTACTGTATTTCATTGTTATCACCAAGTTTTACTTGTAACTTGATTATTACTCACTGGAACACAATTTTTTGGGTTATAATTATCGTCCAGAAAATAATGTATACATACTTGATGTTACTGCATTCATGATTGTAACCTGTTTTGTGTTAAATAAAATAAATACATAAATAAAGCAACATCACTCAAAACATAAAATTTAGCACTGCGTTCTTAACCACGATACATTAACCGTCTTAAAGCCATCTTCATAACTTGTCTTGACAGGGTGGTCGTGTTATTCATCATCATCATCAGCCCTTTGCAGTCCATGCTGGACATAGGCCTCTCCCAAGGTACGCTACAGAGCCCGGTCTGCTGCTTCATGCATCTGCTGCCGGCCCTCTTGTGCCAGTCGTCCCGCCATCTGGCCAGAGGGCGTCCCACTTAGTACTTAGCGTGGTCGTGGTATTGTTTGATCCGTAGGAGAACTAAAGTAACCGACATAGCCCAGCGGATTAGCAAGTTGAAGTGGCAATGGGCGGGGCACATAGCACGGAGAACTGATGGCCGATGGGGCCAAAAAGTTCTCGAATGGAGGCCACGAAGCGGAAAGCGCAGCGTGGGACGTCCACCCACTAGGTGGTCAGACGACCTGGTAAAGGTCGCGGGACGTCGCTGGATGCGGGCTGCCTCCAACAGGTCACTGAAATCATTAGGAGAGGCCTATGTTCAACAGTGGACTTCCTTTGGCTGATGGATGGATGGATGGATGGTATTGTTTAGGTTGAATGCTGAGCCACCATCCTCCATTACGCCTCCACGTGTCTCATCCTCGATGTTTGGAACAGCAGCAGCATTCATTGACGGTGCGTGGTGGATTTAATTAAGTTTTACCAACGTGTAGGAGCACATCAACACTAAGTCTAGCCACTTTTTACTGGTAGGTCTCTAATATGTGAGAGGCCGCATGGGTACCACCGCAATTTCTATTTATCCCGAAAAACTGCTGTAAATGCACTGTTGTGTTCCGGTTTGAAGGACATTGTAGCCAGAGTAACTACTGGACATAATGACACTTAACATCTCATGTCTCAGGATGGCGAGCGCAGTGGAATGCCAAACATTGCTTTGTAATTCATGGTGTTTGGTTTTGCTAATGTCTATGAGCGGTCGTATGAGTTACCGTCAGGCGAATGACATGCTCATCTCGCCGTTCACCGCAATAAAATAGACAAATACTGTATCGCCTCATATACGTCCCACTGCAGGGCACGGGCCTCCTCTACAACCGAAAGTATTGCGAGGGGTCTCTATAAGTCATTGAAATAGTACTTTTTATTCAATAAGGAAAAATTTTTAGCAATATATATGTCAAGAATTCAATTAAAATCAATTGAGTTTGGATTAAATTGAGCACGTTTTGATTTTGGCGCTAAGGTTTCAATTATTTTTGCTTGATGGCTCGAGCCTCCTCTACAACCAAGAGTACGATTGGGAGGGGGTATACGAACACCATACCAGCGTTTATTTATTTATTTATACTATTTATTGTACTCTCAAGTAACATAATAATTAAATAAACAAATAACCTTAAACTAGTACAATGGGCGGCCATATATAGAGCGATTTCTTCCTGGCAACCTTTGGATGAACAGGAATTGTTGGAATTGAACAGCGTTTTTCATTTCAAGCCTACTGATTCTGAAGACCGTACTACAAACGGCCTTTGTAACAAAATTATTATGGGTCAAAGTTAAATACGCGAGATAATATGCAAATCGATATAGACGTGTATGTAGGGCATGAATGAAGGCGGTGGTAACTGGTTTAGCGATGACTACTGTTGAGGCGCAGACTGCGTTTAGATTTTATTATTTTACTGCACGTGCGTTGCAGCGGACCAGACGCGACTGCCGACATGTTCACCGTGGTTGTAGCTTCAAATCCCAGGGCACACTAGACTTTTCAGTCATGTGTTTTGATCCTCAGTCACCATGCTCTATAATGCCTCATTTACACGGAGAGTTTCTCCGTGTGCTTTCTCCGAAATGCGTGGTGGCCTGTTGGTAACGGACCAAACACGGCTACCTACATGTTCACGGTGATCGCGGGTTCAAATCCCTGGGTACACCTCTGACTTTTCGGAGTCATGTGCGTATTGATAATCAATCACCACGCACTATAACGGTGAAGGAAAACATCGTGAGGAAACCTGCATACCATAGCGATTTGTATACATTTCTATGATATGTAAAAGTCCGCCAACCCGCACTAGGCTAACGTGGTGGACTATGTGGTCTAAGCCCTCTCAATCGTACTCTCGATTGTAGAGGAGGCCCGTGCCCTGCAGTGGGACGTGTATGGGCTGATACAGTACTATCCGCACCTGGTTTTAAGACCTTATGGGATGCAGTTAAAATGAATTTAAAATGAGAAGCTGTGGTTTTCATTGCCGTCTAGATGTCCGACGAATTTTATGTGATCTTCAAGCATTTATTTGCGGTGTAGATAAAACTAAGCTTAGTCGCCTGCTGGTAGACTACCGGGCGTTAAGATAGTCGCAGGTTCCAAGCCAAGGGCCTTTGACAAAAGCCTTTGACTTCTCAGTCATAATATATTGTTCAAACCACGTTCGTTAACGGTGGAGGAAAACCTCACGAGGAAATCTGAATACCATAGAGATCTTCAAGAATTTGTAAATTAAATGATATGTGATGACTTCGAACCCGTACTACGCTATGGTGATAAACTATATCCTAAAGCCCCATTTACACGGGGAGAGTTTCTCGCTTCGAAGGTAAGATTATCGTAAGGATATAAAAAAGTTGCATCGTGTAAACAGTGTCAGAACAAGATAATCTTATAACGATTATGTCATGCGATAATCGCATACGATTCTCGCCGCGAGAATCTCTCTCCGTGTAAATGGGGCTTTAGTCCCCTTAGAACTTTCGATTGTAGAGAAGTCTCATGATCATCAGTAAACGTGGCTGTTTGTGTATTTATTTATTAAATTATTAAAAAAGTACTAAAGTCACGCTGTATTTGCCTTAACCGCCATTTACACGGCGAGAGTTTATCGCTTCGAACGTAAAATTATCGTAAGGATATTAAAAAGTTGCATCGTGTAAACATTGTCAGAACACGATAATCTATGGCGGTGTTGCATGCGGTAATCGCATACGATTCTCGCCGCGAGAAACTCTCCCCCGTTCCGACAATGTTTACACGATGCAACTTTTTAATATCCTTACGATAATCGTATCTATGAGGTGAAAAATCTCCCTGTGTAAATGGGGCTTTAGACTGCTGTAGGAATAAGCTATCTCAATCGAGATGTCACTCAAATAAAGCCGACATGAAGCGACAAGTTTTCTGTAATACTTCAGGCACATAGATAAGGTTGCCTAAGGCGCCATACACCTATCTTCCTTCTTTTCTTTTCCCCTTCTATTTTAAAAGACAGATAACTAACTATTTTATACATAACATATATATACTCACCTTTTCCTTAAGGGGTAACCAGAGGCGCCACCATGACACCCACCTTTCGTCTTGTATATTCCGTCCCACAATGTGATAGCGGGCGAGCCCGTTGCCACATCGGGCACAAATTCCTGACTCCGGGCTGATAATGAATAGAACAATCCATTAGCACTCTGCCCGACCCGGGATTCGAACTCGAGACCTCAGCTTTGCAATCGTACCGTAGTACAGTCGAACGATTTTATATCGATCCTTTGATGTGATTACAACCCGCTGATGATGTCCAAATTGCTCAAAATTCCTATTAAATTAATTTCATGATTTCGTTGTGGGTTAAAGACAAGTTAGACATTCCCGGAGACGCGCTGAGCTTCAATGCTCGGTGTCATTACAATTCTGTTGATCCTGGCTTACAGGAGTTGCAGGCGGGAGTGGGGGCGGGACAATCTCCAAGCTCATATTGTTGTAAATATTCACTACTATTTGGTATCTCGTATGTGAGAGGCCACCTGGGTAGATACTACGGCAATGTCTATTTCTCCCGCCAATTAGCAGTGTAAATGCACTGTTGTGTTCGGTTTGAAAGACATTGTAGCCAGAATAACTATTGGAAATATGAGACTTAACATCTTATGTCTCGGGATGGCGAGCGCAGTGGAATGCCAAGCATTGCCTTGTAATTCATGGTGTTTGGTTTTGCTACTGTCCATGAGCGGTCGTATCGCTTACCGTCAGGCGAATGGCGTGCTCGTCTCGCCACTCATCGCAGTAAAAAAACTTTCAGTTTATTCAATTGGTTAGACGTAGATTATTTATAAGTATAAAATATAATCTAATTATGAGTTTTGTTCCAATTGCAATGAGCTAGCTCTGTTTTGTAGTTTTTTTTTGTATGTTCAGAATTTTACTTGCTGTATTTTTTCTCTCTCAATGTTGACCAGTTTTGTAGTAATTATTATATTATGTATCTAAATTATTATATTAATGTATAACTTGGCGGGCCATAGTTGTACCGATAAACAAAACGTAACAGCTTATGTAAACCTATGTTCACGATAAAAATATTTGATTTGAAGTAATGTGTAATGTTGTCTTGGGTTCACGCGAATGTTACACATTGAAAGAGCTTCTGCATAAATGGGGTCACAAAAACCAATAAACTTTTTAATTTAATAATTGTAAATTGTGGAAGTGGGTGGTGGCCTGTTGGTAACGGGCCAGACGCGGCTGCCTACATGTTCGCGGTGGTCGCGGGTTCAAATCCCAGGGCACACCTCTGACTTTTCGGAGTTTTGTGTGTATTCATAGTCAATCACCACGCACTTTAACGGTGAAGGAAAACACCGTAGCGATTTTAAAGAATTTCTACGGTATGTAAGTCCGCCAACCCGCATTAGGCCAGCGTGGTGGACTATATGGCCTAACCACTCGCAATCGATTCTCTCGATTGTAGAGTAGGCCCGTGCCCAGCAGTGGGGCGAATATGGGCTGATAAAATAAAATAAAAATATTGTAAATTAAGGCTAGTTAAATTGTAACAGTCACTAAGCGGATGACTAATACTTCAGTCCGCCCCGTGACCGCGAAAGCTGTAAAGTGATCGAAACGTAGGGAAATTAAAAAATGTAAAAACTAAATTAAATTCGCGATAAAATCCGTAAGAGTTCGTTTTATTTGAATTGAAGTGATGTGCCTTAACAGGCGTTTGCAATGATAAAAAATCCACGCACTGCGTCGAGGTACGCGATAACACCTGACATTGAAACAACTGCGCAGTACACACGGCATTTGTTGTGGATGCGTATCTCACAGATTTTATGTCCTTAGGTATTCTGCCTGCAACAAGTCGCTGTGGAAATCATCGGGAGAGGCCTATGTTCAGCAGTGGACTTCCTTTGGCTGATGGATTGGGTTGGTAATCGTCTGTTTATATACTTTTCTATTTACTTGATGTAAACACTGTAATGAAGGAAAACATCGTGAGGAAAACTGCATACCATAGCGATTTGTATAAATTTATATGGTATGTAAAAGTCCGCCAACCCGCATTAGGCCAGCGTGGTGGACTATATGGCCTAACCACTCTCAATCGTACTCTCGATTGTAGAGGTGGCCCGTGCCCTGCAGTGGGTCGTATATGGGCTGATACAAAAAAAAAACACTGTAATGCTGTTTTAATAGGACGTTGTAGGCAATTGTTAGGTATCTACTGGATTACTTATAGATTGCCGGATGCCCAATACCCCTTTCCTCTTTCCATTATTTTTCCTTCCCGCTCCCCTCTTGATTTAACGGGCCGGTAACTCATCTATGATCCAGCGTTGTGGATGTTCATGGGCAGCAGTGATCACTTACCATCAGGTGACCTGTTTGCTCGTTTGCCAGATGTTACGACGAACATTTCTCATAAGGAGCTATTTAATTGACACTAAAAGTCTCTAATAATTGAGATGATCTATTGCAGAAGTCTGCCAACTGGCACTAGGGCGCCGAAAAAATGTATGAAATCTGATGAATACCGGTTGAACCATAATTTGTACCAAAATATGACCACAAAATAACCCTTAAATCACTCTCGCAAGCCAAACGAAACTTAAGGTACGTCCCATTGACTTAAAAACTTGGAATTGTGTAAGAATCTCAGGACAAGTAAAGCTATAAATCCGAAAATTCAAAATCGGTACGTTTTGTAGTGAACGTTGTAGTCCATCTTTCAGAAGTACACACATTGTTAAAAATATATAGTACCAGATTTTGTTTAATAATTCGTTTGAAAGGAGATGTTTAACCAGCTCTAGACCTAAATAATGCTGCATCTTGTAAGATCACAGTCAACCTAAAAAGATCTAGATTTAAACAATGTTTACAATGCACTTTTTTTACCTTGACCCAGCTGTAGACAGAGGAAACAATACCATAATGCCACACAATAGACGAATCTTCAGATACATCTTTCGACCTACTTTTCGATTCGCACAATGCCTGCGACGCTGGGACGTTTAAAAAAAATAAATCGCGCCTATCAATTGGCAATCAGAACGTTTTCGGTTGCCTCTGTGTATGGACGTATACGCTTGCAGTCGATTATTGCTGAAACTTACGTGACTTAAAATAAAAGAATAGTGTTCTTTTGTAATAAAATTTGATTTAAACAACGGTCGCACGTGTTTAAAAAATAGTATTTTCAGTGTATTGCCGATAAAAATCGACTATTTGTGACTTTCGCGGCCAGCATCGTGAATTCTAAATTCGAATTTTATGATTTTATAACAAACTTTTTAAATACACACCGTTTTGTTACTGCAAATTATTGACGCAATAACGATTTATTTCTATATTTAAAAACACAAAATGATACCAAAATTATTTTACGTTACTTTACTCGTAATATCGGCTAAAGCGGACTTTTTCTTAAACCAAATAAACCACATGGAGTTTTACAAAAATAAAACACGTCCATCTAAATCTTTTACGAGTTTTTCAACGAATTACTTTAATCAGAATATCTTACCGTCTACTGGTAAGGGAGAAAAAGTGCAATGCGGCACTAGAACTGTGGATTTCAACCCTAATCGAAGTGCAAGAATTGTTGGTGGCGTGGAAACCCCCTATGGCGCCTTTCCTTGGCAGGTGAGTTAATTTAAACCTTAAAACTTATGATCTAGAGTACATTTTTCGTTGTCAATGACTGGCGGTTATGTGTTTTATTTGTCGATTGAAGACCAACGTGTTGTATTCATTCATGAAACTTAACGCATGTGTAATTAATGATTGGAGAATAATGTATCCTTCTTTTATTAAAATTATGTAATTTGGTACAATTTTTGCCCCAGATATAAAATCAGGAAGACGTGGAAGGGCTGATGATGTGATACTTTGAGAAATATAAAAATAAATGAATAAAACGGCCAAAAATATACCGGATATTTTTTTCTTAATACTCGTAGTTATAGATATGAAAGAAATTATGTTGTGGCGGCACATTTGAAGCAACATAACTTTTTAATGAAAGCGGTCGATACTTTTTTTTTATTGCATTTAGCTAATTATAATTATGTATTTTAGCTTTAAGTGGACCGGAAATGTAATGTCTTATAGTATTTTTATTGCCTTTACTCTATGGCGCAGTCGGTTAAGAGTCGGTTGGCTAACGAGAGGTCGCGAGTTTGATCCTCAGCTCCGGAATAAATGTAAGCTACAAGTTTATTTCACGAATTTGGGTGACGTGAGACCAAAAGAGTCTCTTGTAGCTTCCAATACTCCTGGCATAATAACGAAGAGGTTTATTGACCTCAATGGCGATAAAAACTATGAATTTGGGAGTTTGGCGGGAATATCGTAGAAATGACATACAGCTGTCCTTTTATTTTTATAAATTTTGCTGCATTTTAGGGTTTTATTGCATAAAGTAGAAGGCTTTTTATTCAATATAGTTTTATGAAGGTGCACAAGTGAAGTGGAGGTTAAGCAATAGTGTTTTATGTGATTAATTCGATGTTTTCGCTGAGTTCTATCGAAAGATTCGGTGAGATTGCCTTCGCCTTACTAAAGCATGATATGGAGAGTTCTATGGACTAACTAACGGACAATGACAAATAATCGACCACTTTCGCCCATATTGGTCAAATTTGACAAAAATTATTACTTGAGGACTGGCTTTATGCACAAACCGTGCCAAAGCCATAATAGAACAAAAACATGAATGTTAGTGTCGAGTGTATAAATTTATTATTTTATAACACTGGACGAAAGACTACCTACTTCAAATTTTATAATGATTTCTTTCACCTTTTTTATTTTTCCGCGTCCATTTTTGACAGCCTCCGTGGCGCAGTTGGTTAGACGCCGGCTGTGAGACGAGAGGCCGCGGGTTCGTTCCCCGCACCGAGACAAATATTTGTGTGACTCGTAGGTATTTGTTTCGGGTCTGGGTGTTTGTGAGACCGAAAAGTCTCGCGTAGTTTCTGATAGCCACGACACAAGACACGATCTTAATGTGGGGTCAGGACTATGTATGTGACTGTTGGGTATATTTATTATTATTTTTGGGGCATGAGTAAATTCAAGAAATCCGTGTCAGGATCAAATGCCTAACCTCTAGCGCAGACAGCGCAACTGTTGCGACAATGTTCGTTTTTCGCAAGTTTAATGCAAATTCCTTTTGTCTCGTAAATTACCATTCAAATTGCATTGTTTTAATGACACAACACGACCCAGTTCGATGTTTTTTGGCACCGACGCAGGTTTCGCAAAAATTGACACAAGTTTGACATCTGTCAGCGTGACAACCGCTTTCACTTTTCCCGCGCTTTATGTAATCTGTGATATATAGAAAAAGAGTTTGCGCGGGAACTTTAAAGTACCATCATTATTTCGATTTTATTTTTGTTTTCATCGTAAAAGAACTGAGGATGTCCTTTTTGAAGTCGGTTAAAAATGCAGTGCAGAGTATCCAACGAAAGATATTGCGAATTAAAAACTGCAAATTACAGAATATAAAATCCATTATGCTAAGCCATGGAAATCGAGTGTTATATGAACTACAAAAAATTATGGCTCGGGCAGGCCGGCAAAATTATGTCGACCGACATCCATCATTTAAGATCAATCATTACTGCACTTACCTATAGTGCAGTTACCGCGCCAGTGAAAAAAAAAAATAGGGCAGTTCACTAAAAAACATCGTACAAATCGCCTATTCATTCATAATCGATTTAGTCTGCATAATGAGCGTGTTAGTCTGTGGCATAATGTTTGAATCACAATCGCGATACATCAGGCCGTTGCACTAACAGTAAAGTTCGAAATTTGAATAACAAATTTAAATATTGGAACGAAACATTAATCATTACTGTATGGGTCAGCTTGATGTTACAGTCGGCCAGTCGTCTACGATTTTCACCGAAAGCTCTGTTGTCAAAATATTAATAGATTTCTCTCTGTTAATATTTTAATATATTGGACATATTAATACTATTATATTACGAGTATCAATGCTTGTTATTTTTATTATGAAAAAAAAATGTCAAACATTGCAATAAATATATATTTTTTAAAATTTTGTTTTTAATTCCATATTTCGCCACACGAAAATAGATTTTGCATTATCTGTAGTTTTACATACCTACAGCTGTGTCATAGAAAACCGACGTGAAGGGACAGTTTCGCTGTTGCCTTTCGCTCGGTGACTGAGATTGCTTAAGGCCCAATATTCCACCCCTCCTTCCGTCCTTTCCTTCCCTTTCCTCCCTGTTTTAAGGAGCAAAGCATCTGCATCTAAGTGCTGTAGATTTTCATGTGCGGTGATCACTTACCATCAGGTGAACTATTTGCTCGTTTGTTAGACTTAAGCCCCATTTACACGGGAGAGTTTCTCACCACGAAGATACGATTATCGTAAGGATATAAAAAAGTTGCATCGTGTAAACATTTGTCAGTACACGATAATCTGTGGCGGTTATGTCATGCGACAACCGCATACGATTCTCGCCGCGAGAAACTCTCCGTGTAAATGGCGCTTTATGCAATAAAAATCATAATAAAATTATACCCAATACCGTCTAGATGAGGAGAGCCTCTTCCCACCCTTTTCTCTCCCGCTCCCTGTAATCCAAGCGTAGTGGATGTCTATAGGCGGCAGTGATCACTTACCATCAGATGACCTGTTTGCTCGTTTGCCGGAATTATTGTATGAAAAATAAAATAAAATACATTTTATTTTATAAGAAAAGACGAAGGATAAAGCTGTATTGATTACAGAATGTCGATATAATTAAATTATGATATTTCGATAGTCAGATATGTAAACATGCAAAACCTGTTTTTTTAATTTTACACCTTACAGTATTAAAATATAGAGGGAGCGCTGGTACTTCAAAAACGTAGATAAAAATGGCGGTGCCGGGCCACCTTTTTCTGCCCTCCTATTGGCTGACATTTGACAGGTTGTCCAACATGCACGAATTATTTGAAAAAGGAAAATAAAAAAAATAGCTTAGAGCTATTATAATCCACTCAAAATCGTTTTAGACGGATAATAACCAAATTTAGTTTCGGTTACTAACGGAATTTATAGCTTTTTATGTTAAATAATTAGTTCAATTTTGATTAATATAGCAGTGCTACCAACATGATAAAAAATAACTACTTTTATGAAGACGCAAATGTATGACATCGCTCCCTCTAAATTATAAATAATCTAAGGTTTAAACGCCAAATTTCACTTTCGATGTTAAGGAAAATGCAAAAATATTATGTCTTACGTTAAAACTGTTACATTAAAATGAATTTCGTGTACATATTTTTTTCGGAAGTATATTGAGCAGTGGACTTTCTATGGCTGAGTAAGATGAACATGACCCCAAATAAATTATTATCACTCGGGTGGAAGTGAATTCAGAGAATTTCTGCGGTATGTATAGTCCGCCAACCCGCACTAGGCCAGCGTGGTGGACTGACTATATGGCCTAACCACTCTCAATCGTACTCTCGGTTGTAGAGTAGGCCCGTGCCCTGCAGCGGGACGTACATAGGCTGATACAATACAATGCAATACAATTCGGGTGGAATAATTTACGAGGAAGATTCTGTAACATCTCGAAAATGTTGATGTGTCGATTTTCATACTGGGGGGTTACTCTATGATCCGCAACGACAACGAATGTTCGACCGTCGTACGTAAAATTGTACGAATGTGTTTATGTACTCTATAAAAGTTCGAAATCTCTATCATACGTTCCTCTATCCTCTATCATACCATAGACTAAGTTCGGAGTGAATGATATTATCCATCATCCATCCATCAGCCAAAGGAAGTCCACTGCTGAACATAGGCCTCTCCCAACGATTTCCACAGCGACCTGCTGGAGGCAGCCTGCATCCAGCGACGTCCCGCGACCTTTACCAGGTAGTCTGACCACCTAGTGGGTGGACGTCCCACGCTGCGCTTTCCGCTTCGTGGCCTCCATTCGAGAATTTTTTGGCCCAACTGCGCAACGGAGGCTGTACCTGTGGATCACGCTAATATTTGTAGTGAATGATAAGTTTCATCGAAAATAATATTGATTTTGAAGTGTAAAAGTAATATATACGTGCAAGTCGATCGTTCGAACTTTCGAACTTCGTGTTGGAGAATAGAGAAACCCCCTGAGGGTTTTCTCTGGCCGACATAACTATCTTTAACAATTAACCCGAAATATTTTTTTATTGCAATGGCTATACGATTGTAAGCGATAGAACCGCTCATGGACAGTGGCAAAACCAGACACCATGAATTACAAGGCAATGCTTGGCATTCCACTGCGCTCGCCATAAAGCAGCAGACCGGGCTCTGTGACGTACCTTGGGAAAAACCTATGTCCAGCAGTGGACTGCAACGGGCTGATGATGATGAACTGACATACATAGACCTGACGCCTTATTAAGATCGAGTTGTGTCAATCAGAAACTACGAGAGACTTTTCGGTCTCACAAACACCCAGACCCAAGACAAATACTTGTGGACCTCACAAATATTTGTCTCGGTGCGGGGATCGAACCCGCGGCCTCTCGTTTCACAGGCGACGTCTATTCTTTCATTCGGCGTATATACAGAATATTTTTGTATTATATGTGTAGTATGTTTCATTATATATATATTTTGTATACTCGTACGGTTCTCATTAATTCCTTTTTATTACTACCTTCGTGTTCCTTCTCCAGTTCCAGCCGATCCAAAGGTTGTCTGGAAGAGATCGCCATGAGCGATAAGACCGCCGTTTGTACTGATATCTAGATTTAAGTCCCTTGTCTGTGTTATTCCTTGTTTAAGTTTTGTGTACAATAAAGAATTATAAATAAATAAAAATATTCAATGTCTTCACGTGTCAAGCTATCTCTGCTTTTGCAACCTCAAAATCTGTATATGTATCAGCCCATGCATGTCCTACAACAGCACGGGCATCATCTACAATCGAAGTACGATTGACTATTGAGTAGGCCATAATATAGTCCACCACGCTGGCCTAGTGCGTGTTGGCGGACTGACATACAACAGAAATTCAAATCGCTATGGTATGCAGGTTTCCACACGATGTTTTCCTGTTATAGTGCGTGGTGATTGACTATCAATACACAAATGACTCAAAGTTGTGTAAGAAAAATTCAGAGTTGTGTCCTGGGATTTGGATCCACGACTACTGTGAATACGTTGGCGGCCGCGTCTGGTCCGTTACCAATAGTCTACGCACGCATTCTGATAGTGACTATCTGTTTTTTTCCAGGTGGAAATCCAAATGCTGGATGTAGATAAGCTAGTCTTCGAGCACCACTGCGGAGGGGCTGTTATAGCTGAACGCCTGGTCCTGTCTGCAGCCCACTGTTTTGACAAAGTAAGTGTTTATTGTATCAACACTATCACTGGATACCTCAGGGCCAGAACGGCCCGATTCCTTATGTGATCACCCGGCGCCGAACCATGGTTTAGGAACAATCTTCGTCTCCACTTACATCTAGGTTTGGACGCTCGTTTAAGCTGTTTAGACGTCCAGGACACGTGAGGTCAGGCGCTCTGTCGTCCATCTCGGAATCGCTGCTAGTAAGTGCAATCGGCAGTACCTCCTGGGCTTCCGATGACCCCTTTTGATCGCCTCCTACGACGGGCAAGAGTCAAAGTGGGTGAATTCTAAAGCCCCCTAACCATGAACCGAATTTATGTAATAACGAGTTGGTTCTCCTGATGGTAAGGGAGACGCCTGTCGTTATGTAGAAGCAATAGCTCTCAAGTAAAGATTATCACGTAATGCTGGACATAGCCTTTATCATAGACAGATTTAAAACCTACTATAGTCATTGAATGGTTTGTTTTCTTCGCTCAAATCATCATCTGCCGGCCATTATCCTATTTCTATTTAGGGTCGGCTCTCCTTAACGTCCTACTCCAGAGATCAAGGGTCATCGCAGGGTTGATATTTTCTCTTGCAAGATCTTCATTAATCACTGAAATCGATGTCAAAAGGGGCCTGCCACGGCTTCTTGGTCTTGAACCAAAGTTCAAGTTTTCTTCGCTCAAACTCAATTCAAAATTCGTTTAAAAGGGACAAAACATTTGATAACTTAAAGAGGTTTTAAACCACTAAGACGTACACAATTACATAGATAAGTTAATTGATACGTGTGCTTCTTCAATAAGACAATCAGGATTCATGGTAAGGATAACATTAACACATAACAGTTTGGTAGGTCTAATCTAAAGCATATTTACTTGATAATCAATCATTTCTATGGTATGTTAAGTCCTCTCATCTGCACTAGGCCGGGGTGATGGACTGTACTAACCCCTCTCGATCGTACTTGCGATTGTAGTAGTATCATATAGTATATATAGGGCTTTCACGAGTATTCACTGCGTTGGTGAAACAGGGTATACTGATTCTTCGTTCTGGGCTACTTCACTTCACTCAGCCATATTAAACAGAATGTAAACATATTGTATTAAAAATATATGTCACTTGCAAATTATAACAAATTATCAATGAACTGCTCTGATTTGTACCAACTTGTAATTTTTGTAATAATCACGTTATTGTAAACTGGTTTTGAAAAGAGCAACACTAGAATTTCTTGCCCGTTCTTCTCTAGTGAAAACCGCTTTCCGAACCGGGTGGTAGAAAAAAATATATGACTGAATCTAAATAATGTTGACCAATTTAATGGATTCAATAAATTATTTTCATTTTCATTTTCATCATCAAACCTCTCTCTGTGACGAATATTTTCACTCCATTTTAAATGTGGTAGAATGTTGCTATTTAGAACCAGTTCACTATTAACGCATTACTATGTACACTACATTCTTGCAAATAAATTATTTGAATTTGATCCAATACAGTTCTACAGCCAGTGGTTTTGTTCTAGCAACCCCTTCAACTAGACCACATCAGGCTGGTGGTGGGGGAGCACCGGCTGAAGGTCCAGGACAAGCACGAACACCGGTTCCTGGCGGAGAAGGTGGTAATACACCCGGACTTCAGGAAGAGTGAGTAGCAGATAGCTTGTAATAGTTGTAATTTGTGTTGTAAAATTATGGTATTTAATTTAAACTACATATTCCTAATCACCCCGGGTAATATTTTAGTTTCGATTTATATCGCTCAGGTAAGTTCTAAAACCGAACTGAAGTTCAACTAAGCGTATAGCGTAATACTTGTATCTATACGGGGTGGCTAAAAATCGTAAAAACTAAAAACGCGACTTTTGGCTAAAAATATTCTCCGATTTTTTTCAAATTTTGTAGAATGCCTCCTGGGGTGATGAGAAACATGTGGGTTGAATGAAGTAACTTGTGTCAACATCACCTTGCTTAATAAATAATTAATCAATTTCATTCAATTTCCCCCAGATGGCCCTCACAGCAACGACATAGCAATGATCCTGGTGTCGAAGTCAGGCAACGGTGTGCAGTTCAATTCCCATGTGAGGCCCATTTGCCTGCCCGAGAGTACGGAGCCCGTGGGACAGTGGTGCACAGTGTCTGGGTGGGGGTTGCAGACAGGTAAACTACAGTTTATTTTGAGTCTACAATTATTTACATATTATGCTTTTTTCTCCACATTTTTTCTTCATGTAAGTGAAAAATTTTACTTATGTTATAACGATTGAGACAAATCCGTGATTAAAAGTCGACAATTCAATTTTGACTGCCTCGGTCGCGTTTTACTATGGTACGATTACAACGCTTAGGTCTCGGGTTCGAATCCCGAGTCGGGCTTAATGATATTGGAGTTTACTATTCATTATAAGCCCGGAGTCAGGAATTTGTGCCCGATATGCACCTCTGCCTACCCCTTTAAGAAAAAGGCGTGAGTTTATGTATGTAATTTAACTTTTCGATTTTCATTAATAGTCAAATTAATTGCGCCTGTAAAATTTGAAGAGCAAAGTTTACACTGTGCATATTAATACATTAATTTTATAAGGACAATTTGATGCATCGTTTTCAACAGTGGGGCATGCATTATCGCAAATAAAGATGGGGGCTCATATTAACCAATGGCATAAGTAGTAAGTACGTTTGTCTCACGGTTTAGTCGAGATCCTTGGGGGCGGCAAATGTTCAGCAGTGGACTTCCTGAGGCTGAGGAGAGCGGGAGAATTAGTTTTAATAAATCTGTGTTTCTTTCAGAGAGTACGGAAAATTTCGCCCCAATTTTAAGAGCTGCCGCAGTACCTGTTATGGATCTGGCTACGTGTAGAAAAAGTCAAGTTCTCGGTGGACGACAACAACCCATTTTAGACTCAATGATTTGCGCAGGTGAGCTTAAATTACTTTGTGAATATAATCAGAAATCATATATCTGTTCGTTTGTGTGTTTATATTTCGCAAACTATTGATTCCATTTACGTTATTATATTTTAGTATGGAAATAATATTCCTGGCAAAGTTGTAGTGTAAATTTAATTAAAATCGAACTTTAGCTTTGTACTTTAACAAAATACCCAGAAATTAATAAAATATTTACGTATATTTAATTATTTTTTTGCAGGAATACTCTCAGGCGGTGTAGACGCTTGTCGCGGCGACTCGGGGGGTCCGCTGGCCTGCCAGGGCCGCACTCGGTGGCAGCTGCAGGGGGTCGTGTCGTGGGGGTCAGGCTGCGCGCGGAAAGCCAGGCCCGGAGTGTACACCCGTGTCGCCTCCTTCGTACCTTGGATTAGGAGTACTGCTGGTAGCTTGGGGCATAAGATTGCTTCGTAGTTCTGGTGTAATCTTATTAATGAAAGTTCAGTGCTAAATATTGGATAATATGAAGACGATATGAAAAATATTTGGAGAAAGACATGATATGCAAGAATGATTCGATTTTATTATTTTGTATAGTTGAATAAGAGAGATCGGTAGAGTGGAAAAGAGAGATTTGGTAGTTTGTTTCGTCAGCCAACCCGTCTTAATACTGTAGAATTAATTTATATACACGTAATTTTATATGATAAGTATTAGAATGTTGCTTAGTAATTAACGCCAAAGATTAGTTTATTGTGTTAATATATAGTAATTATGATTAAATTTAATTATATATGTAATATCGAAAGTAGCTGGATGCAGGCCGCTTTCCACAGGTCGTTGTGATTTGAGGACAAAGAAGGTCTAATTCAGCATTGAACTTCTTGTAGCGAAAAATGATAATTTTAAAACTCGTAGCAAAATGAATGGATTAATGTGTGTCACTTGAATAAATTGCTTCAAAACATTGAGATATTATACTAGAGGAGACACTGCAAACAAAATGTTTGTAACAAAAATGAACGGTACCGTACCGCTTCTGTTTCTGTCTCTGTCACGCCTACGCAGTAACATTATCTTCGCTCTCACTCCACTGAGTTCCCGCGTGCACTCACACGGGAATCCTGTACCAGCACAATGCGCAGAGATTTTGTTCCCGTTATCCGATCTAGTATAATACCTCAATGCTTCAAACATATTTGACGCACAGTTAAGCTCGACCCACGATGGTAGCGCGGGTGGGGGGGGCGCAATTGACGCCTGGGGACCGTGCCCCCCGACCCGTTTTACCGCTGCCGTCCCGCTCGCCGCTAATGCCTCGCTGTCATCGTGAGCTCGGCTTAACGGGCGAAAGGACTAAAAAGGTTTGTTCTCCATGATAATTGACAGTGCTCCCTACCCCGCAATATAGATATTTTTGTATTTTTATAATAGTAGTTTAATTGTAAGTTAATATATGTATGCCAATTTTCTAATTGTTTTTATTTTACCTGTATTTATCCGTAATTCGCAATTTTTTAAAGTAGTTTTTATTTATTCTTTTGATTATATATTTTCAATTGATAAATGAACGCTGCTTTTTATTGATGGCTCTTAAAAACAGGCAATGTTTTTTGAATACCTACATATATTGATGTCCAAAGTACATATGCAGAAAAATTAATAACATCAAAAAATCCTTCACTAACTGCTGATAAAAACCAACAAAATTTCCAAAATCCAACACTCAAAACAACCTGGATCGAACCCACAGCTTCACTAAAACCTATATTATCAAACAGGCAACGAAACTAGACCGTCGATTGTAATATTGGGCAATATAAATCATTTGAGTTCATATCACCGTCCTACTGACTCCTGCCTGAATGATAAAACTACGAATAACTACTTAGAAATAGTACTTGGATTTTTTTTGGCATAAATAATATAAATAACTGCCTGCCTATAATAGACTGCCTCGGTGGCGTAGTGGTACTACGGTATGATTGCAAAACTGAGGTCTCGGGTTCGAATCCCGGGTCGGGCAAAGTGATATTGGATTTTTCTATTCATTATCAGCCCGGAGTCAGGAATTTGTGCCCGATATGGCGATAGGCTCGCCCCCTATCACATCGTGGGACGGAATATAAAAGGCGAAACTTGGGTGTTCTGGTAGCACCTCTGCCTACCCCTTCTGGGAAAAAGGCGTGTGGTTATGTATGTATGTATAATATAAATAAATAAATGATCTTGGATAGCGACCGTACACAGCAGTTAAGGAGCCGTCATAGTGAGCCACGTGTGTCGTGTCGGGTTGTGTATATCCGGATACAATCAGGCCTCATTGTGTCGAGAGATGAACATCGCTTGTTGATACTCTGCGCTGTGCGAACCATCAAGCAATGTCAGTGACTTTATCTTTCCAATACAATTAAAATGATCATATATTGAACGCCTCGGTGGCGCAGTTGTAGTGTTACGATTTAACGTTTAGGTTTGGGTTCGAGTCCCGAGTTGAACAAAGTGATGTTGAATTTCTATTCGATTTAGGAATTGGATATGAAATTTGTTTATTGGTTACGTGGGCAATAAAATAGCTCTTATGACACATAGAACTTATTCTTTATTAAAACAATATTTGTTTAATATAAAATTTCTTATTTTTCGGTAGTCATCAACTATAATATTTATTAGTATTGTAAACGGGTGATTTTTATAAGCTATGAGTAAAGCAACCTATTTAGTATGACGATGTTGCTGGCAGTTATATTAAGAAGAATAGAATAAGATTTGAATACAGAACGGAGTCGTCAACGGCTGATGGGAAGGACGGCGAGTCGGAAGATGTATTCCGCTGTGATTGTTCAAGAGTAAACGTTGTAGGCATTAAAATATGCCAGTTGTGTGTAGCGAGCCCTTGTATGAATGTACATGATGTTGGAAAAGAATAGAGGAATTATGAATACATATATTATAATTTATTAGCATTTGTGCCCGATATGGCGATAGGCACACATTATATCGTGGGACGAAACACACAAGGCGAAATGTGTGTGTCCTGGATGCACCTCTGCCTACCCCTACTGGAAAAGGCGTGATGTTTGTGTGTGCAGTCCAATAGTGGAGTTGCGACTAAATTTAGCTCTACAATCGGTTTGCGTCATTTCAATGTTATTTTTACATTAAATCTAAGCGAAGGTATTTGCATAGTAATTATGAGTTAATCAAAGTATGTCATAATATTTATTATATTCAAATATCCTTAAGTCAATTAGTTTTTGTTTTTGTTTGTATCAGCCCATATACGTCCTACTGCTGGGGGGCCTACTCTACAATCGAGAGAATCGATTGAGAGTGGTTAGGCCATATAGTTCTCCACGCTGGCCTAGTGCGGGTTGGCGGACTTACATACCGTAGAAATACTTTAAAAGCGCTACGGTATACAGGTTTCCTCACGATGTTTTCCTTTATCCTTAAAGTGCGTGGTGATTGACTATCAATACACACATAAATCCGGAAAGTCAGGTGTGCGCTGGGATTTGAACCCGCGACCACCGTGAACATGTAGGCAGCCGCGTCTGGTCCGTTACCAACAGACCACTACGCACTTAGTGTCAAGTCAATTAGTATTTTATCCATATTATCTATAAGCCCTATTCATTGACAGTTTTAAAATATATAATCGCCAGCCTCCGTGGCGCCGTTGGCCGCCGGCTGTGAAACGAGAGGCTGCAGGTTCGATTCCCGCACCGAAACAAATGTTTGTGTGAACCAGAAGTGTTTGTTTCGGGTCTGGGTGTTTGTGAGACCGACAAGTCTCTCGTAGTTTCTGATACGACACAAGACTCGATCTTAGTGTGGGGTCAGGACTATGTATGTGACTGTTGGGTGTATTTATTTATTTTATTATTATTTTAGTTATCGAGTGTTTTGTCCTTTTCTAACGACTTTTAAATTCCGTTTGTGCGAAGAAAACAAAACATTTGATAACTAAAATAGGTTTTAAAACTGTCTATGAATAAGGCCGTAGTTGTTT
The DNA here is from genome assembly GCA_033459515.1 of Theretra japonica. Taxonomy (NCBI): domain Eukaryota; kingdom Metazoa; phylum Arthropoda; class Insecta; order Lepidoptera; family Sphingidae; genus Theretra; species Theretra japonica. Next base: position 2,345,114 of record CM065952.1, read on the forward strand.
GTTACGTGTAGGTTGTAGCTTGTAAGCCATGAGATTTTGGGTTCGAATCCCGAACTAATATAGTTTGAAATTTTTGAAATTAAAATCTTCATACGATAGCGGAAGTAGTGGATTTTATACCTGGCATGATGATAGGTACCTATATACATACATAGACTCACGATTTTTCCAAAAAGGGGTAGGCAGAGGTGCTACCAAGACACCCACATTTCGCCTTATATGTTCCGTTCTACAATGTGATAAGAGACGAAAACTATCGCCATATCGGGCACAAATTTCTGACTCCAGGCTGACAATGAATAGAAAAATCGAATATCACTTTACCCGACCCGGGATTCGAACCCGATACCTCAGCTTTTCAATCATACGCGTGAAGATAATTGGTGAAAGTGCATTATATCTCCGTTGATAATATCTAAAGAAAGTAGTAAACACAGGGATTATACCGACATGTGAAACACGCGAGATTATGCATTCCAGATAAATCTTATATGATAATGAGTAATTTATTTACAACTAACAGCTTGTCCCAGCTTCGTCTGGGTGCTGGTGTTTTTTGATTCCACTCCACATAACATGTTAGTTTTCGTACAAACTGCGACCTTGTAGATGTACTGTACTGTACTGTATCAGCCCATACACGACCCACTGCAGGGCACGAGCCTCCTCTGCAATCGAGAGTACGATTGAGAGTGGTTAGGCCATATAGTCCACCACGCTGACCCAGTGCGGGTTGGCAGACTTTTACATACCATAGAAATTTATACAAATCGCTATGGTATGCAGGTTTCTTCACGATGTTTTCCTTCACCGTTATAGTGCGTGGTGATTGACTATCAATACACACATGACTCCGAAAAGTCAGAGGTGTGCCCTGGGATTTGAACCCGCGACCACCGTGAACATGTAGGCAGCCACGTCTGGTCCATTACCAACAGGCCACCACGCACTTGTAGATGTATTATACATATAAACCTTTCTATTAAATCACTTTCTATTTAAAAATATCGCATCAAAATCCGTTGCGTAGTTGTTTAAAATCACATTGACCATTGTCTTGCCTCAGGGGCGTGCGCTCCTTATAGGCAGAAATGCAGTGCTTTACTTGCCATTCACAGATATTTTAATAAAACGTTCGTACGTTTTGGATGACTATAATTAATAGTAAATAAATGAATAAACAAAATGTAATAACTTAAAAACGCCTAATATTTTATTAATAGCAATTATTTGCAAGCACAAACAAAAAATAATGTGCCTAATCAACCAACTCCTGCCGTCGCGTCCCGCAGGAGATTTGTTCGCGTGTGCGTAGTAATTTTAGTGTCCGTGCACAGTTCGTAAACGCACACACCCATGAATCCGAAAGCCGCGACTCCAGCGGCAGGCTACGGGAGTTCGGCAGTGGTCGGAAGTAATCGGAAATGTTCGTTGCCTATAATCCGAGTAAAAATAATAGACGGAAATCTAATGAATCACGTGTGCGCATTATGCATTTTTGTTTAGTAAGGTTTTAAGTATTTGTTTAAATAGCAGAAATGTTTTGTGTTCCGCGGGGGCCATTTTGCCTTTTTTCATGTGATAAGCATTGTTTACTATTTTGTTTGCGCCAGTATATTTATAGTTTACTTAAGAGATATTTCATTTTAACATTTGAAAGTGTGTACATTTAACAGTTTATTACTGAGTTTCTATAATAATTGTAGTAATTTCCTTTTACTAGTGCGTTTGTTGTTTTTTTCAGATGTTATTTGATTGTCAGGTTTGTGTTGAAAATGTGTGTTTATAAAAAATTTAAAATAACAAGTTCTTACAATTGTCATTCAGTGAAAAGATTCAAATTGTGTCTAAAGGTAGGTGTGTACCCGAGTTACAACAATTAAACTAGCAAAAAGGGAATGTAACTCGAAAGTTTCATGTTAAAAGTTATGAAACGTATAACTGGCTGTGTGGTTGTGTACACACGATTATATTATATTGTTTTTCTTGCATATTGTTTAGTAATTCTAGTACAGTGTAATTTCTAGTAATTTTACTTATTAGATTTTTTTCTGCCGCGACGATCGATCGCTGTTTTGTCTGCGTTGCCGTAGAAGATGTACATGAATAGTAGTACATCTAAGACTTGTTCTATTGGCATTGTTTCCGACTTAAGATATCTGTCGCGTGGCTGTGGCTATGCTAAACATCTATAAAAGAAAAAGTTTTTGTGACCGAGTACTCCGCCGCATACCCAGTATCATAATCCTGTGCACGCCGCTGTCTTGCCTGTATGAAGCCCCATTTACACGGGGAGAGTTGCTCGCGGCGAGAATCGTACGCGATTATCGCATGCCAATCGCCATAGATTATCGTGTTCTGACAAATATTTACACGATGCAACTTTTATATCCTTGCGATAATCGTACCTTCGAGGCGAGAATCTCGCCCCGTGTAACTGAAGCTTTAAAATGAATAGATAAGTTACTTCATAGAATGGCGAAATATTCCGGGCAACCTAGTTAAAAAAATGTGTTATATTTATCTCAATAAATTGACTGTAAGTGGGTCGCAAACGTGAACGCTGATAACTCTTTGTGTCGGACATTATTTATGTAAGTATATAAGGAGCTGCACCGTTTATATTCACATAGTATTGGACGTGTTTTAGTGTTTTATATAATACGGTATTTGACTATGATTTTTTTTTATTGGCCGATGGGGCCAAACCTTCTCGAATGGAGGCCACGACGCGGAAAGCGCAGCGTAGGACGTCCACCCACTAGGTGGTCAGACGACCTGGTAAAGGTCGCGGGACGTCGCTGGATGCAGGCTGCCTCAAACAGTCCACTGTGGAAATCATTAGGAGAGGCCTATGTTCAGCAGTGGACTTTCTTTGGCTGATGGATTGGATTGGATTTTTTTAAGTTTTGCTTATAAACACAAATATCATCTGTACTGTACTGTATCAGCCCATCTATGTCCCACTGTAGGGCACGAGCCTCCTCTACAATCGAAAGTACGATTGAGAGTGGTTAGTACAGTCCACCATACTGGCCTAGTGCGGGTTGGTGGGCTTTTACATACCATAAAATTATTTCGATTATAAAATTATTTACCATAAAATTATTACTTTAACGGTGAAGGAAAACATCGTGAGGAAACCTGCATACCGTAGCGATTTTAAAGAATTTCTACGGTATGTAAGTCCGCCAACCCGCACTGGGCCACCTTGGAGGACTATATGGCCTAACCACTCTCAATCGATTCCCTCGATTGTAGAGTAGGCCCGTGCCCTGCAGTGGGACGTATATGGGCTGATAAAAAATAATATTTCAAACCGTTACGGTATGCAGGTTTCCTCACGATGTTTTCCTTCACCGCTATAGTGCGTGGTGATTGACTATCAATACACACATGATTACGAAAAGTCAAAGCTGTTCCCTTAAATAATTATTTAATTTACTCACGAGTTTAACCATCTCAGTAATCTACCTATTTACCTAGAGTTAAAAGTCACAACAAAAACCATTTTAATTGCACTTACAATAAGTTTGATTATAAGATGAGATTATATTGTGTAACTAGGGATCGCCCCGACTCCGCCCGGTCGCGTACTTTTTGAGTTCAGTCCACATTCGCAACACACGAGTATTATGTCCTGTTCTGTTTCATTTATATTCAAACTTAATGCCATCCTCCGTATTGCTTTTCCCGTCCCGTCCCGTCATATCCCGCCCTGTCCCGCCTCAATCTCCCTCAAGGCATGTGATCTAGTACCATTCCATTCCTTTGACTATAAAAAACATACATACATACATACATAAACACACGCCTTTTTCCCAGAAGGGGTAGGCAGAGGTGCTACCAGAACACCCACGTTTCGCCTTGTATATTCCGTCCCACGATGTGATAGGGGGCGAGCCTATCGCCATATCGGGCACAAATTCCTGACTCCGGGCTGATAATGAATAGAAAAATGAAGAGACTATAAAAAATCAACAAATATATCTGAATTCATTGCTCATCCCACAAGAACACAACTTTTTTCGGGATAAAAAGTAGCCTAAGTGTTAATCCAGGGTGTCAGCTACCTCCATACCAAATTTCATCGAAATCCATTAAGCCGTTTCTGAGTTCATCGCGCACAACCTAACTAACAGACAAACATTATAAAAATCATTGTTTTGGGTTCTATGACGTTAATATAGTCCCCCATATTAGTTTTCCTCATTTATCTTCCATGTACTGAGTACAGACATCGATCGTATACAAATTTATTATACGTATAGAAGATAAGACGAGACTGCCTCGGTGGCGTAGTGGCACTACGGTACGATTGCAAAGCTGAGGTCTCGGGTTCGAATCCCGGGTCGGGCAAAATTAAATTGGATTTTTCTATTAATTATCAGCCCGGAGTCAGGAATTTGTGCCCGATATGGCGATAGGCTCGCCCCCTATCACATCGTGGGACGGAATATACAAGGCGAAACGTGGGTGTTCTGGTAGTTCACCTCTGCCTACCCCTTCTGGGAAAAGGCGTGTGTTTATGTATGTATGTATAGAAGATATCTTAATTTCACATTTTACGACCGCTAATTGCATATCTCACTGAGCAATTAGTAAAAACAAATGCATGACACGAGTTCATGTCAGATGTCATTTAAATAAACATGGATGTCAGTTCTCAGGTCAATGAAATAAAAATAATGACGTAAAGAATATTATACTGTACTGTATCAGCCCATATACGTCCCACTGCAGGGCACGGGCCTCCTCTACAATCGAGAGTACGATTTAGAGAGGTTAGGCCATATAGTCCACCACGCCGGCCTAGTGCGGGGTGGACTGGTATAGAATTTTATACAAATCGCTATGGTATGCAGGTTTCTTCACGATGTTTTCCTTCACTTCAGTAAGAAGTAGAAGATCGATTTCAAGATCTATGGAGAAGGCCTATGTTCAGCAGTGTACTACCTGTGGCTGAAGAGAGAGAGAGAGAGAGAGTAAGAATGATAAGATGAGCAAGTCACCCACCTAAGCGTAGCGTAACATAGATCCGGGAAACGAGCAAACAGATCACCTGATGGTAAGTGATCACTGCACATGAACATCCACAACGCTTGGATCATAGATGTGTTGTGATCAAATCGGGAGGGGAGAGGGAAGGAAAAAGGATGGGAAAGGAAAAAGTATTGGACATCCGACAGTCTCCAGTGACAGTGGGCGGGTATAAGGCCGAGGACTGATGGCTGATGCTTGAAGAGTTCTCGAGTGGAGACCAGGCACCAAGCGCAGCGTTAGACCCCAAGAAACACCCAAACACAATGATATTTAAAACATGACAAAAATAATCTTCGCGTTTTGTTGCAAAATTTTTAGTAGCATCGTGTCTGTAGTTACTAAAACTACCACCTGGCTTCGTTTTCGGTAGCAGTCTTGATATACCCTGTATCGCTAGTTTAATTAGCGAAATCGTCACGAATGCCTTAAACCCTAATGACCCCAACATAACTATCTATCAGAACATTTCATTCATTAATCATGTGTGTTTACGTTATCAAAACAACGTCTATTTGGAACACTGGATTACCGCACTATATTTACCGGCATAGATTAAACTATGTAGATAGGACACATGGCATATCAAGCGATTTTTATTTCTTTTATTTGGAATTTTATTCACAGTGTTAGCGGGTCCAAATCTCAAGGCACACCTCTGACTTCGAGTCACGTGTGATGATAGACAATCACCACGCACTATAACGGTGAAGGAAAACATCGTGAGGAAACCTGCATACCATATTCAATTTTAAGAATGTCTATGAAAGGTAAAGTTAACCTGCACTAGGCCGGTGTGGTGAACTATATGGCCTAATCATTCTTAATCGCATTATCAATTGAAGAGGAGGCCGTGCCCAGCAGTGGGACGTGTATGGGCTGATACAGATACTGCCAGAGAGATTTGGAATTTGGCCGATGTATCTACAAATGATATATATTGCGGATTAGCAAGTTGAAGTGGCAATGGGCGGGGCACATAGCACGGAGAACTGATGGCCGATGGGGCCAAAAAGTTCTCGAATGGAGGCCACGAAGCGGAAAGCGCAGCGTGGGACGTCCACCCACTAGGTGGTCAGACGACCTGGTAAAGGTCGCGGAACGTCGCTGGATGCAGGGTGCCTCCAACAGGTCACTGTGTAAATCATTGGGAGAGGCCTATGTTCAGCAGTGGACTTCCTTTGGCTGATGGATGGATGGATGGATCTACAATTGATAGGCAAAACTATGTAGGTATAAGAAATAAGGTTTGCCATAAGTTGTAAAGGGCCCAATAGCAATACTTAAGCAATTTAACAAATAATAACAACATAAATTAATAATACTACACAAAAAACTTACCCTCAAATGATTTTATCTATTGACGACTATTTTCTATGCCCAAACAGCAGTGTAAATGCACTCTTGAGTTCCTGTTTGAAGGACATTGTAGCCAGAGTAACTACTGGACATAATGAGACTTAACACCTTATGTCTCAGGATGGCGAGCGCAGTGGAATGCCGGCATTGCTTTGTAAATAATGGTGTTCAGTTTTGCTACTGTCCATGAGCGGTCGCATCGCTTACCATCAGGCGAATGACATGCTCGTCTCGCCGTTCACCACAATAAAATAGACTATTCGTCTATTTTATTTTTTTTATTCATTTCAATGAAATAAAAATAATGACGTAAAGAATATTATACTGTACTGTATCAGCTTATATACGTCCCACTGCAGGGCACAAGCCTCCTCTACAACCGAGAGTGGTTAGGCCATATAGTCCACCACGCTGGCCTAGTGCGGGTTGGCGGACTTTTACATACCATAGAAATTTATACAAATCGCTATGGTATGGAGGTTTCCTCACGATGTTTTCCTTCACCGGTATAGTGCGTGGTGATAGACTATCAATACACACATAACTCCGAAAAGTCAGAGGTGTGCCCTGGGATTTGGACCCGCAACCACTAACCAAAATAGACGAATGCTCCAGTAAAACCAGTTGCGTAGTTTAAAAGATAAGGCGTTCACAGGGACAGTGGGAGACCATTTTATTTTACATTACGTATAGATTTCTCGTCTGCTTAATAATCTATGACCCTTCTGATATTACATATCGCAGAATGTTCAGTTTATCAAAGAATATAAGGCGGACTGACGTATATACAGTGTAAAAGTGAAACACAATGGTATTGGAGTCAAAACAAGGATTTTGTAAATTGTAAGTAATTTTTATTATACAATAGGCTCCCACCTATTGATAGCTCCTCCATTCATAGGCTCGACCCCTATGGATAAACTCGCCCTTTATCACATCGTGGGACGGAACACATAACGTGGGTGTTCTGTCCCACTGCTTACTCCTTCTGCGAAAAAGGCTAGAGTTGATGTATTTTAGTATTAGGCGAAATTAAGATCTGTTCTTAATGCGCGAGTTCATTTTGGAAATTAAGTGCAGAAAGGTATTATTATGTGTTAGAAATACATTGAATATAATTGGATTTAAACGATATAAATTTATATATCTCAATGGGTTTAAAAATTTTGTTTATCTTAACAATTCTACCGTATGCAGTATACGTATAATATCTCCGAATTATTTTTTTAAATTAAATATTGTAGTTTACAGTCAACACCATCTGTTTAATATTGCTAATATTTTCTTATTAAACGTATTTAAAATTCATAAACTTGGATGTTTGGTTCATGAATATCAGCTGTTTTTTTAATATATTTAGTTTTGATTACTTTTTATAGGCTATAGCTATTAGCTATAAGCTTCCAGCTTACGGTCGCATTGCAATGTTAAAGTTATATTGGTCGGTGGTTTGTGAATAGGTAAATTAGTAATTATTATTAGCATTTAGCAGTATGAGTATGGCGTTGTTGTACTACAGTATGATTACAAAGCTGAGGTCTCGGGTTCGAATTCCGGGTCAGGCAAAGTGTAGGATTTTTCTACTCATTATCAGCCCGGAGTCAGGAATTTGTACACGATATGGGGATAGGCTCGCCCCCACACTCGCCCCCTATCACATCATGGGAGGGAACACAAGGTGACACACAAATCAAGGCGAAACGTGGGTGTCCTGGTTGCACGTCTGCCTACCCCTTCTGGGAAAAAGGCGTGAGTTTATGTATGTATGTATTATGTATTATTAGTTATTCTTATATCTAATTGATGGAAAGAAACTAAATACCAACTAAATTTCAGTTAGTTCTACTTTTTTATTTCAATGAATTGCGAGACGAGAATGCCATTAGCCTATTCGCGATACGTCCGTTCATGGATAGTAGCAAAACCAAACACCATGAATAACAAAGCAAAGCTTGGCATTCCTTAAGTCTCAATATGGCCAGTAGTCTCAGCCGTTTGAGCGTCAAGAAGTAACAAACACAGAAACTTTTGCCTTTATAATATTAGTGGGATTACGACAAGGAATTAAACTTATACAGCCCAATACTGTTGAAATTCTAAGGCGTTATTTCAAACGGTTTTATTTTGGCTAAATAATCTTATAACAAGTTCATTCCTACTAAAGGTTATCATATACATTTGTATATACATTGTAGTATATACAGTAATTAGTAAGTAATTTTTATGTATTAGATTTTATATACCTAAAGCACGTTGCCGCCAGACCTTCATCATCAGCCTCCGTGGCGCAGTTGGTTGGACGCTGGCTGTGAAACGAGGTCGCAGGTTCTAGCCCCGGACCATAACAAATATTTGTGTGAACCACAGGTATTTGTTTCGGGTCTGTGTTTGTGAGATCGAGAAGTCTCTCGTAGTTTCTGATACAACACAAGACTCGATCTTAGTGTGGGGTCAGGACTATGTATGTGACTGTTGGCTGTATTTATTTATTTTATAAAAGCTGAAAGTTTGTCTGCGCATTGCTAACATAGGAATTACAGCTATTGTAAGTTTGAATCGTGGTGGCTTTGATAGATAAACTTTATGTTTGACAAGTTAAAACAACCATCAAGTGTCCGGTTGCTAGGAAAACACGTTTTGATAGTTGCCTAAGAAACTCATACAGGGTATATCAAGACTGCTACCGAAAACGAAGCCGGGTGGTAGTTATAGTGACTACAGACACGATGCAACTAAAAATTTTGCAAAAAAACGCGACGATTTTTTGTAATGTTTTAAATATCATTGTGTTTGGGTGGTAAATCCATAGTTTTTGCTAAAATTATAATTTAAACTTTAAAGTACCATTGTGTCTTTAAAAATAAAATGGTGTACATAATTTCTTAGGAAAATGTATGTATTTACCACTCAAATACGATAATACAAAAAAATAACAATTAAATCGTCCTATTTTTGCAAAAAAATCAGTTGCATTGTGTCTAAAGTCACTGAAACTACCTCCTGGCTTCGTTTTCGGTAGCAGTCTTGATATACCCTGTATACTGAATCCACCTCAATGGAAAGAAGAGGATCTTTACCCTCTCCTAGTGTCAATAACCGACCCTAACGTAACAGCGAAATGGTAAGATTACGTTTAATATTATCACGTTTAGACAAAGTTTTCGTGTATATACATGTTTTATAATAACAAAATACTTCTTAGAATACAGATAAATGTATGTTTCTCATTGTAATTAACAATTTTCAATGTTTTAATACTGATTATTATAATTGCGAAGCTGAGTTTGTTTCGCTTTTAAGCCTTAACTGCATTTTGCATATCGACTGAATTTTTGGAGTCATGTGCGTGTTGATAGTCAATCACCACGCACTATAACGGTGAAGGAAAACATCGTGAGGAAACCTGCATACCATAGCGATTTTAAAGAATTTCTACGGTATGTAAGTCCGCCAACCCGCACTAGGCCAGCGTGGTGGACTATATGGCCATCCACTCTCAATCGATTCTCTCGATTGTAGAGTAGGCCCGTGCCCAGCAGTGGGACGTATATGGGCTGATAAAAAAAATGTGCGTGTTGATAGTCAATTGCTCGCTTGGAGGGAAAACGAAAATTCTCTTATAGGTATCCAATCCTATATAAACATCGCATTTAACACAATTATTAGTAATTGCGATATATTTATTGCGGCAAAGTTTATCGGACACATGATTGTAACAAATCATTCAGTAACCCAAATTTAACGATTAGATAAAAGTGTTCGACTGCAGTGGAAGAATGAGAACAGCATACATAAACTCACGCCGCTTCCCAGATGGGGTAGGCAGAGGTGCTACCAGCACACCCACTTTTCGCCTCATGTATTCCGTCCCACGAGACAGAGGGCGAGCCTATCGCCATACCGGGCACAAATTGTGCCAAACAGCAGTGGAAATGCACTGTTGTGTTCCGGTTTGAAGGACATTGTAGCAAGAGTAACTACTGGACATAATGGCAGTGGAATGTCAAGCATTGCTTTGTAATTCATGGTGTTTGGTTTTGCTACTGTCCATCAGTGGTCGTATCGTTTGCCATCAGGTGAAAGACATGCTCGTCTCGCTATTCATTAAAAAAAAATTGACAAAAGAACAATGCAATATCACTATCCCAACCCGGGATTCGATCTCAAGACGTCGGCGTCGTTATCTTACCGTAGTACAACTACGCCACCGAAGTTGAATTAACAACAAACACTATACAAGGATTTATTAAAAGGTTTTTTGCGCAATTGCAAATGTAGCTTGATATTTTTTATCATTTAATTGCGTTTAAACATTGCTTATTATGTAAGCGATAAAATATCTGTAAATGTTCTAAAAATAATCGTAAAATAATACAGGAAGTAATTAATGAACGATTAAAATATTATCACTCATTATAATATAATTTAATGCAACAAGTTGGCAGAACACGTGATTCATTTAAAAAAAACATTGCCAATTAAAACGTTGGCAATTGCCATCCACAAAGTACGATCGTTGGGACAACCAACTGATCCGATCGTGTTGAACACCCATTACAAATTCAAAGTACAATGTGGGTAGATCAATTTTTATTTTGTTTTTATATAAATGATCTGTGATAGTAGTGTTTTAATATTTATTTTAAGGTATGAAATGTTATTTATTATTGATATTTAATAATTAATTTGTAACAATATCTTTAATTTAAAGGGCCTTATAATAAAATCAGATGAGCGAAGGATAAACTTTAGTCCAAGGCTTTAGAATTGAGTCAATTGTTTTGGGTATTAATTTGACTATAATATTGAATAATGCAACTACAATACGATGGTTGCCTAGCCCTCTATACAATTCCGTATTTATTAATAAAGTCGTGAATACCTCGCTATTCATAATAATCGAGTTAATTCTAAAGCCTTAGAGTAAAGTTAATCCTTCGCACATCCCAGTTTATTAATCTGTCAGCCTCCGTGGCGTAGTTGGTTAGACGCCGACTGTGAAACAAGAGGCCGCGGGTTCGATCCCCGCACAAACACAAATGTTTGTGTGGCCCACAAATATTTTTGTTAGGCCTGGGTGTATGTGAAACCGGAAAGTCTCTCGTAGCTTCTGATACCCACGACACAAGACTTAATTGATCTTAATGTGGGGTCAGGACTATGTATGTGACTGTTGGGTGTGTTCATTATTTATTATTAATAAGGCCCTAAAGTTTTATTAAAATATTTCTTTAAAAGACTGCTTGAAAAACAAAACGTTTGTTAGATTCAAAGCCAAATGAGTACTTATATTAATTAAGTAATACTTTTAAATGCTAGATGTTTTCGTTCATAATAAAATATTCTTTTTCTTTGTTGCAGGAACAATTTGTGTGGCCAGAAAATCGTGACTTTAAATTGATGACATGAGCAAAAAAAATTTGAATTCAATTCTTTAATTACGTTTTATAAATGAAAATATATAAGATTAATTAATTTTATGATTACTAATAATACTTAATTAATAAACTTTAATCAATAGTAAATTTAAAGATATTAAAAGTGGCAGTTATATCTAAATTTAATTTAAGTGTTATCATAATAGTTCGTGTGGTGTTTATGAAAAAAGAAAAATGATTTCCTTCAACCGTGAGTATTTTTATGATTTTTTGCGATGTTTTATTGAGCCTGATTGATATAAATGTGTAATTAATATATTTTTATGAATAAATAATCTTTGTTTTTGGAAATCGGCATAGGTACATTAATCTTTAACGCGAATAGGTAGCATGATAGATATAATTCAATTTTTTTTGCAGAATTGATTTGATATATTATATACTACTCAAAAAATTAAAGGATATTTTTGATCAATTTTTTTTTGTGTTTTTGACAGTCTGTATATCGGAGAAAATTGATCGTTAAGGAATTTGAAAACAGAAATTCATAGCGTTCATAAGGGGATTTTCTTTAAAGTTGACACAAAGTCATTCACAAAACTTTGTAATTGTCATCATTTAATTTCATCATTATAATTTTTTGTGAGTAGTGCATATATAATTAAGTGTTAAGTCTTTGTCATAATTAAAAGTCAAACGCATATAGAGGGCGTTGGCGTTCCGTTTTTGAAAATCAACTCGATGACGACATATAAATAATTCAGCCCATATATATCCCTATTTCAATTGCAGTAGAATCAATATTCTACATTATTTAGTTTACTTTTTAACTTAAGGATTTGAATTTCGTCAATGCATTAATTTGTCGGCACTGTGCTTACTATAAAGGTACTAATTAAGGTACTACATTAATACATACATAAACACACGCCTTTTTCCCAGAAGGGGTAGGCAGAGGTGCTACCAGAACAACCACGTTTCACCTTGTATATTCCGCCCCACGATGTGATGCGAGCCTATCGCCATATCGGGCCCAAATTCCTGACTCCGGGCTGATAATGAATAGAAAAATCCAATATCACTTTGCCCGACCCGGGATTCGAACCCGAGACCTGAGCTTTGTAATCATACCGTAATGCCACTACGCCACCGAGGCAGTATTAATAACTATTTTGTAGATAAAAACACTTCATTACCTGTTTCAAACTTAGAGTATTAATAAAATAGAGGGAGCGCTAGTACTTCAAAAACGTAGATATAAATGGTGGTGCCGTGTCTTTTCCTGCGCTCCTATTGGCTGACATTTGATAGGTTGTCCAACATGCACGAATTATTTGAAAAATAAAAACTTTAAAAAATAGTTTCATCCATTATCATCCATAGGGAAACCCCGAGCATAGCCCTCTCCATACTCGTTGAGTGACTTTGAGCCTCCTAATAAGGCCCATAGTTAGAGGCAACGTCTCGATGCCGTATATCATCACTGGCAACACACAACTATCGAAGACTTTCGATTTGAGGCACTGAGGTATTTTGGACGAGAAGACATCGCGTAGTTTCCCGAACGCTGCCCATGGATATTGGATGGATGGATGGATTATCATCCATTATCCAAAGTAAGTCGACTGCCGAACATAGGCCTCTCCCAATGATTTCCACAGTGACCTATTGGAGGCAGCCTGCATCCAGCGATGTCCCGTGACCTTTACCAGGTCGTCTGACCACCTAGTGGGTGGACGTCCCACGCTGCTCTTTCCGGTTCTTGGCCTCCATTCGGGAACTTTTTGGCCCCATCGGCCAAAAATAGTTTAGGGCTACTAAATACCGCTCAAACTCGTTTTAAACGTACAATAACTAAATATACTTTCGGTTACCAACGGAATTAATATATATATATTTTAATAATTAGTTCCATTTCCACTACAATAGCAATGTTACCAACATTTCAAACAAGAAAATATCTACGTTTTTGAAGACGCAAATGATGACAGTGCTCCCTCTATATTAAAATACTCTAAGGTTTCAAATAAGCTTAAGTATTGTGTAAAAAACCCTTTTTTGTGCCAAAGGTCAGAGACCGTGGCAGATTAACTAAATTCAATAACCAATTGATTATATACATCAAGTGTTACTAATTACAAATTGATGTAAACAACTTTGACCGTGGGGAAATAGGTCATTAGTTAATATTAAAGTATGTTTAATTTAAGTTCAATGGCGATGATTTCTCTATTTTGTTTATTGCATTGAATGGCGAGACGAGCGTGCCATTCGCCTGTAAGCGATACGACCGCTCATGGACAGTAGCAAAACCAAACACCATGAATAACCAAGCAATGCTGGCATTCCACTGCGCTCGCCATCCTGAGACATAAGATGTTTAGTCTCATTATGTCCAGTAGTTACGCTAGCTACAATGTCCTTCAAACCGAGACACAACAGTGCATTTACACTGCTGTTTGACGTGAAAAATAGACATTGCAATGGTACCTACCCAAACGGCCTGTCATATATGAGAAACCTACCAGTATATTGTACTTTTTATAGTTTTACGCCCAGAAATTGCTGTTTCCAACTCCTTTTCATTCAACTTTATGATTAACTTCGTTGCGGGTTAAAGACAAGTTAGACATTCCCGGAGACGCGCTGAGCAGATGCTCGGTGTCATTACAATGCGTGCTGTTGATCCTGGCTTACAGGAGTTGCAGTGGCGGGTGTGAGGGCGGGACAGTGTCCAACATGCAGTCGGATGTCTGTATTTATATTTTATTTATAACTTATTTGTCTAGTTGTAACATAATCTATAACATAATTTTCCTTGATGATTCATTTTTGTAATAAAGCTATTTGTAAATGAATGGTTTCCGAACGTCATTAAGTTTGTTTTACCATAGCATTACGCGTAAATTGATGTGAGATAATTATTTGATGTTATTACAAGTGTTCTTTATAATTGGACGTAGGATTATATTAAACTATTTTTTTTATCAGCCCATATACGTCCCACTGCTGGGCATGGGCCTACTCTACAACGAGAGAATCGATTGAGAGTGGTAGGCCATATAGTCCACCACGCTGGCCTAGTGCGGGTTGGCGGACTTACATACCGTAGAAATTCTTTAAAATCGCTACGGTATGCAGGTTTTCTCACGATGTTTTCCATGATTAAACTATACTTGAATATATACGCTGCGTATATTATATTATAAATAATTCAGCCCATATATGACCCACTGCAGGGCACGGACCTCCTCTACAAATCAGAAGTGTTAAACTATGGGAATTATTGCCATTTAAAATTCACAAATTTTATTGTAATCGCTTTGTCGTACCAGTATTAAAATGCTGTTCATTATTACCTAGAAGAATAGATTTTTTCCTCAACAAAAATAAATAAAATTGTAGCTTGTACATTTCTTATAACAAGAACGCAATGAATATATTTTGTTGCATTTTTCCTTAAGCATTATCTTTATCTATAAATATCCGTATCTATCTGTCCAAAATAATCTTGTTGATTTTTCAGACGATAATGATTTTTTACCTTTATTTCTTATCGGGCGAATAAAAATACCTACGCACTGATGTTTCAATCGATATATCCATTTTTGAGACTAATTTTGACATTTTGACAGCTTCTTTAAAGGAAAATAAGTCAACATTGCGACATATTTCGTCGAATAGAATTTATCGATTATTTTTGACGATTAAAAATTGTCCTAAGCCCAATATGTAATCATAAATAACCCAGCAGATATTTTCCGCTGCAGGGCACGTGTCTCCTTTACAATTAAGATGAGTTAGGCCATAGACCACGCTGGCCTACTGCGGGTTGGCAGACTTCAATTCCATATAAAATCTTGTTAGGATCTTTGGTTTTTGTTAAACAGGTGTCTTCAAGGCTTTAGTATACAGGGTTTATCAAGACTGCTACCAAAAACGAAGCCAGGTGGTAGTTTTAGTGCCTTTAGACACAATCCAACAATTTTTTTTGCAAATAAAACAACGATTTTTCTGTATTTTTTTTTTCTATTTCGGTAGTAAATACATACATTTTCCTAAAAAAAAAAAATGTACACCCTTTTATTTTTAAAACCTCTATAGTACGCAAGGCTTTAAATTATAACTTTAGCAAATACTATAAATTTACCACCCAAACACAATTCAATTTAAAACACTACAAAAAAATCGTTACTTTTTGCTTTAGTTGCATCGTGTCTGTAGTCACTAAAACTACCACCTGGCTTCGTTTTCGGTAGCAGTCTTGATATACCGTGTATAGATTGTCTGAAGAGTTAAACTAGCGTCTGTCCTTCAACCCAAGGTCGTATGTTTTCCCCACTTTATGAAACTCGTGGAATATTTTTCAACTCAGCGGATGTAATGACATAGCATTGCGTAACGTACGATCATATTTAATCTACGTGTTGCCTACTTTAGAATTATAGGAATAATTTGCATATTCTACATGGCCTAACCCCTCTCGATTGTAGAGGCCCGTGCCCTGCAGAGACGTGTAAGGGTTGCTACATATTTAATAAAGAATATAGGAATTATTTACATATTTGTATGGCCTAACCCCTCCCAATCGTACTCTTGATTGTAGAGGAGGCACGCGACCTGCAGTGGGACGTATATGGTCTGATATTTTATATAGCAATACCAATTTAATTTGGGTTGAGTCTAAATGTTTCCGCTTGAATGAGAAATTACAGTTCAAAAATTAACCATAATGGCGCTAGTGTAGCCGAAGTACTTCACTTTTAATTAACCTTTGAAAATCCTATAATCCCCAAGTTATCTACAATTCGTAACGAAATTAATTAAAATGTAAAATGGATCGGAGTTGCAAATAAAATATGTCCAGTTAACTCAATGAATTTATTTTGTTCCTCTAGAACAGTACTTTCTTTCTGAATCAAAGATACCGCATGCACTTCATTTGTACCTCTGATAACGAGTGTTGCAGAATATGTCGATCGGTTAAGTACAATCAATATAAAATTGACAAACGACACAACTTAATATCTTATCTTAATATCAAAATGGCAATAAATTCTCCGATATACATATTAGATAATTCTTTATTTACGAGTATAATTCTGCGTTTTTATTTAAAACTAGCTGACTGGCCCGGCTTAGCCAGAGTGCACTTTTTTGATCGCAAAACCGTTGAAACATTTTTCATTAATTCTCCGCTCCTATTGGTCATAGCGTGATGTTATATAGCATATGGCCTTCGTTGATAAATGGGCTTTCCATCACCGAAATATTTTTGGGCCATATATGCAGCTATGCTGTCGCGTTTCGTTCGGTGAGTGAGGCTGCCGGATGCCCAATACCCCTTTCCTCTTCCTGTCCTTTATCCTTCCCGTTGCCCACCCGATCTGACGGGCAGGCAACACATCCATGATCCAAGCGTTGTGGCTGTTCATGGGCGGCAGTGATCACTCACCATCAGGTGACCTGCGTGCTCGTTTGCCGGACCTATACTATAAAAAAAATAGTCCACGATGACCTAGTGCAAATCGGCGGACTTTACATACCATAGAAATTCATACAAATCGCTACGGTATGCAGGTTTCCTCGCTATGTTTTCAGTCACCGTTATAGTGATTACACAAGTACTACGAATAGTCGGAGGTGTGCCCTGGGATTTGAACTAGCAACCACCGAGAATATGTTCGTAGCCACGTCTAGTCCATTACCAACAGGCCGCCATCACAAATATTTTCTTTAAAAGTAAACTTGATAATTTAAGTTGTAATTTCAGTGTCCTTAAAAATGTAAATAAGATCTAGCAACACCATGAAGACGGACAATTATCATTATGTATTACGTATATAAGTGTTGTGTAATACATAATCACTTCTAGCTGTTTCCATAACCCATCTTACGCGACACTTGGTATGTCACAAACAGCAATTATGACTCACGCTTTGTTGATCTATCGGTAAACTTTGTTCTCCCAATCTCGTCTTTCATGGTCCGATCTCCTAGAAATTCCGAGCAAAGCCTTTATAGCGCATTGAGTGACCTTAAGCTTTATAAGAGCCAGTGGTAAGACGTCAAAGGATCAGCTGCTGAATAGTTTGACGTCAATGTCCTTTCTTAATCCCTGGGTCCTTCTGCAGTAGCATGAAGAAGCAGCTGGGTTGGCCGGCGTTATTGTGAAATGGCATTAGACCTTAGTCTGCCGTTCGAAGTTCTATCTGGATGACATTGTGCTTACCAGTAGGAGCAATGCAGTCAGTTTGCCGGACCAGAAACTTCTTCTGGGCCAGTGGAAGTCCACTGCTGAACATAGGCCTGCTCCAGAGATCGCCTTCACAGCCGCGTCCAATTACCTGCGCCATGGAGGCTGTCAATATATGTTACAAGCAATTTTTACATCCAGCCACCAGGTGGCCTGTTGGTAAGGGACTAGACGCGGCTGCCTTCATGTTCACGGTGGTCGCGGGCTCAAATCCCAGGGCACACCTCTGACTTTTCGGAGTCATGTGTGTATTGATAGTCAATCACCACGCGCTATAATGGTGAAGGAAAACACCGTGAGGAAACCTGCATACCAAAGCGATTTGTATAAATTTATATGGTATGTAAAAGTCCGCCAACCCGCACTAGGCCAGCGTGGTGGACTATATGGCCTAACCACTCTTAATCGTACTCTCGATTGTAGAGGAGGCCCGTGCCCTGCAGTAGGATGTATGGGCGGATACAAAAAAAATACATCATTTTTATTCAATTTATCTAATCTTACACATGAGTGTATTGACCTTGCTTAACATCAGTCAAGTATTCTATTAATAATCAAAATGACTTGAACTATAGTAAAAAAGCTGCTCAACCGGTTGTGACGTCACCGAATATCGGCGAAGATAGCCGAACAGATATCTGCGATAGTGGCCGATGATCGGCCAGTGTGTACGGGGCATAACTAAACGGACCATACGTCCCGTTTTGATCAGGACTTGTCCCGTTTTCGGTCACCTGTTCCGTTGTTCCCAAACAAAGCGCCGGGACCCAAAATTGTCCCGTTTTCCAGAGTTTAGTACTTCCCATAGTAAACAAACAGAATTTGAAGTCTCAAAAACATAAAAATGCCAATCGTGTCGGTGCTTCCAGTTTTTCAATGTTCAATTTCAAGAATTTAAACGCGCCAACTTTAAATGGTTTGGATTAAAAAAAAATACCAAATACAGAAAATTAAACAGTTGTGTTTATTTTCATTGTTAACTTGCTAACTGATTAAAATTGAAATTAAAAAAAATAGAATAATGTCCCGTTTTGAGTTAAAAAATTAATGGTCAGTGTAGGCATATCACAGATAAAAAATTAAGCTAAGTTCACATGACCATGCAAAATCCTGTACTACGGTTCAAGTTGTTCAAATTTGTATTGATCTGTTCAGATGATGCGAGTTGAGTGCGGTTTGAGACGGATGGACGTACAAATCAAAGAAAAATGAACTTTAAAGACGATATTTTTTCTATCGCTCTGCTCTTTGATGCCAAACTGCCGCGCGTATGTATGCTGTCATGTGAATGCACCCATCGCGCGGTCTTCAATCAGAATAAGAAATTATTTATTTGCACAAAATGTAAGTACAATCAGAAGGTATTAAATATTATACAGGTATGTCAAGACTGCTACTGGAAACGAAGCCAGGTGGTAGTTTTAGTGACTACAAACACGATGCAACTAAAAATTTTGCAAAATAACGCGACGTTTTTTTTTGTAATGTTTTAAATATTGTGTTTGGGTGGTAAATCCATAGTTTTTGCTAAAATTATAATTTAAAGTCTTGCGTACTATAGCGTCATTAAAAATAAAAGAGTGTACATTATTTTTTTAAGTAAATGCATATATTCACCACCCAAATACGATGACAGGAAAATAAATACAAAAAAATCGTCGCTTTTTTTTTGCAAAATTTTAGTTGCTTTGTTTTTAGTCACTAAAACTACCACCTGGCTTCGTTTTCGGTAGCAGTCTTGATATACCCTGTATAAGTGTATAAGTGCGTCGCGGCCTGTTGGTAAACGGACCAGACTCGGCTGCCTACATGTTGACGATGGTCGCGGGTTCAAATCCCAGGGCACACCTCTGACTTTTCGGAGTTATGTGTGTATTGATAGTCAATCACCACGCACTTTAACGGTGAAGGAAAACATCGTGAGGAAACCTGCATACCGTAGCGATTTTAAAGAATTTCTACGGTATTTAAGTCCGCCAACCTGCACTAGGCCAGCGTGGTGGACTATATGGCCTAACCACTCTCTATCGATTCTCTCGGTTGTAGAGTAGGCCCGTGCCCAGCAGTGGGACGTATATGGGCTGATAAAAAAAAATGTAGTTCTAGAAAATTTTATCATGTGGAGTGCAAAAGTTAGTATTTCGAGAACTTACACATACTTACACTGTGAACGTAGCCTTAATTTCAACACGGGTATTGGTATAAAAATAAAGTAACACAACATTGTTCTTGTATTAAATTAATGTATGTTTTATATTTTTTAAGTTCTTGCTTACTTACGTAATTTTTTTTTTCATAATATACAACAGCTCTATAAAGTTTATTATATAACGCAATTATGTTAGTAGCACTTTAATTTGTACATACATACATAAACATCACGCCTTTTTCCCAGAAGAGGTCGGCAGAGTTGTTATCAAGACACCCACGTTTCGCCTTGTCTGTTCTGTCCCACGATGTGATGCGAGCATATTGCCATTTCGGGCATAAATTCATGCCTCCGGGCTGATATTGCATAGAAAAATCCCAATCGCTTTGTCAGACCCGGGATTCGAACCAGAGACCTCAGCGTTGTAATCATACCGTAGTACAATGCGCCACCGAGGTCTTTCAACTCATATGACTTTATTAATAAACTGGGATGAGCGAAGAATTAACTTTAGTCCAAGGCTTTAGAATTGACTCGCTTATTTTGACTATTAATTTGACTATAATATTGAATAAATTAATTACAATACCATGGTTGTCTAACCCTCTATGCTATTCCGTGTTATAAAGTCGTGAATACCTCGCTGTTGAAAATAATCGAGTCAATTCTAAAGCCTTGGACTAAAGTTAATCCTTCGCTTATCAGTTTATTAATGAGGTCCAATGACACTTATCATTCACTCCGAACTTTGTCTATGGTTACGACGTTCTATAGAGGATTCCAATATTTTGTCGGCTACCTAGGCACATGCGTGTAGTTTTACATACGACGTTCGAACATTCGAAATTCGTTTCCGATCATGGAATAACCCTGTTTCGATTTGAAGAACATTGCAGTCACTTAAGAAGCTTGCTAATAAATAGCCCGTACGGTTTAAAAAAACAGGCGAATTACCATATTCGGGATTTCATAATTAAAAACCTATCCACGTTTCATCAAGGACAGTATTTTTTTTCTTGAAAAGATTTACTTCGTCTTTCCACGGCACACTGACGGCAGGTTTCTCATATGTGAGAGGCCACCTGGGTAGTTACAACTGCAATGTCTATTTTTTCCGCTAAACAGCAGTGTAAACGCATTGCCGCGTTCCGGTTTGAAGGACATTGCAGCCAGAGTAACTGGACATAATGAGACTTAACATCTTATGTCTCATGTGAGCGAACTGGAAGAAGAAACATTGCTTTGTAATTCATGGTGTTTGGTTTTGCTACTGTCCATGAGCGGTCGTATCGCTTACCATCAGGCGAATGGCATGCTCGTCTCGCCATTCATTGCAATAAAAAAATAAATAATGGAAAAAACCTGTGTGCTATTTATGTACAGCATTAGCATATTATTGTAATACATTTAGGTAAATCTAAATTTAGATTGTGTTATGTATGTCTTATGTTATTTTTTATGCAAAAATTTAGAGGTCGCTGTTTTATTGTTTAATTATAATGATTCAAGGAACGAAAAAAGAAATAAATTAAAGAAGGGTAGGCCTTTGCTTGGCCGTAGGACACATTATAAGCTTCAAAAAAGAATTATAAGTGATAGGTTAATCGCAGCTGACGTGGAGCGACAGCCAATCTTGACAGTTCGATGACCGAGATTGCCGGATACCCAATACCCGTTTCCACTTCGCAACCTTTTTCCTTCCCGCTCCCCTTCCAATTTAATGGGCCGACGAGACGTCTAAAATCCAGCGATGTGGATATTCATGTGCTGTGATCACTTACCATCAGGTGACCTGTTTGCTCGTTTGCCGGGCCTATGCAATAAAAAATGAAATTTGTATCATGAGATGAGCGTGTTTCTCAAGATTATTTGATGGAGCGCCAGCGAACTGTTTTACAGCTTAGTACATTGTATCAACCCAAAACCGCCCACTACTGGGATCAAGACTCATCTACAACCCACGTCTTACTTGGGTTTCAAAAACTACGAGAGACATTTCGGTCTCACAAACACCCAGGCCCAAAGTAAAATCTTGTGGAGTACTAGATTTGTCTGTGCGGAGATCGAATCCGCGACCTCTTGTTTCACAAGGGCGTCTTATCCACTGCGCCAAAGCGGCTATCAAATATGTGTTGATATGACTCATGTTTCTTAAAATAAAACCTTATATGAAACTATATATGGAAGTACTAACCGCGGCAAGAGTTCTTACGTAAATGGGTTTCCGCATTTAATAAATTGTTGGGTCAAATTTTTCCACTGGTTGAGGTCAACGGCCTGCTTACTCAGAACCTTAAGAAGGAAATACTTTGGTCTATCGTGGCCAATTTAGATTCGAACCTACTTATATGGATAATAAGTATTCAGGGTATATCAAGACTGCGACCGAAAACGAAGCCAGGTGGCAGTGTTAGTGATTACAGACACAATGCAACTGAAAATTTAAAAAAAAAGCGATAGGATTTTTGCAATTCTTTTGAATATAATCCGATTTGAATGGTAAATCCCTAGTTTTAGCTAAAATTATTGTCAATAAATAAAATGATGTAAATTATTATTTTGGAAAAACAATGTCTTTACTACCCAAATACGGCGATAAGTAAAAAATTAAAATGGCTTTTTCTTGCGAAATTTTTGAAGTCTAATACTACCTGGCTTCGTCTTCGGTAGCTGGATATAGCCTGCATATTGCTTTAATGACGCAGTTGGTTAGACGCCGTGAAACGAGACGCCGCTACAATTCCGCACACAGACAAATATTTGTGACGCCCATAAGCATGCCATTCGCCTGATGGTAAGCGATACGACCGCTCATAGACAGTAGCAAAACAACACCATGAATTACAAAGCAATATTTGGCATTCCACTGCGCTCGCCATCCTGAGACAAGATGTTGAGTCTCATTATGTCCAGTTATTATGGCTACAATGTCCTTCAAACCGGAACACAACAATGCGTTTACACTGCTGTGTGTCGGAAGCAAGTATACAAAACACTCTAAAAGTTTTTGACTTGTATATAATCAGGGAATATCGTTTACAAAAACAAAAAATTGCAATCTTATGCAATGCACCTTGGTACCGGTTAAAAATTCAACTTTTGACTGCCTGTTTGGCGGGAGAAATAGACATTGCGGTGGTACTTACCCAGACGACCTCTCATACGAGAGACGAGTAAATATGTCTTATAATAAATAAATAAATACACCCAACAGTCACATACATGATAGTTCTGACCCCACACTAAGATCGAGTCTTGTGTCGTGTATCAGAAACTACGAGAGACTTTTCGGTCTCACAAACACCCAGACCCGAAACAACTACCTGAGGATCACACAAACATTTGTCGGTGCGGGGATCGAACCCGCGGCCTCTCGTTTCACAGGCGGTGTCTTACCAACTGCGCCACGGAGGCTATTGATAATTATATTTATTATTATTTATTGTATCAGCCCATATACGACCCACTGCAGGGCACGGGCCTCCTCTACAATCGCGAGTACGATTGAGAGTGGTTAGGCCATATAGTCCACCACGCTGGCCTAATGCAGGTTGGCGGACTTTTACATACCATAGAAATTTATACAAATCGCTATGGTATGCAGGTTTCCTCACGATGTTTTCCTTCACCGTTATAGTGCGTGGTGATTGATTATCAATACACACATGACTCCGAAAAGTCAGAGGTGTGCCCTGGGATTTGAACCCGCGACCACCGTGAACATGTAGGCAGCCGCGTCTGGTCCGTTTACCAACAGGCCACCACGCAATTGATAATTATAACGATCTGGAAATCTCCGAGCAGTTATAACGCACAAAAACAGACGTTTACTGCTAAGAACAGTTTTTTAGCTAATAACCGAAATTATTGACGATTCAACACGGTTCATGATTGCGCAGTGGAAAATTTTACTTATGTATTTCTAGAAGGTCGTATTGTTAGACAGGACAACTCTGACTTTTCGGAGTCATGTGTGTATTGATAGTCAATCACCACGCACTATAACGGTGAGGGAACACATCGTGAGGAAACCTGCATACCGCAGCGATTTAAAAAAATCTATGGCATATAAGTCCGCCAACCCGCACTAAGCTAACGTGGCGGACTATATCTAACCCCTCTCAATCGTACTCTCTATTGTAGAGGAGGCCCGTGCCCTGCAGTGGGACGTAAATGGGCTGATCAGTACAGTACAGTCCAATGTGTAGGTATTGATAGTCAATCACCACGCACTATAACGGTGAGGGAACACATCGTGAGGAAACCTGCATACCGCAGCGATTTAAAAAAATCTATGGCATGTAAGTCCGCCAACCCGCACTAGGCCAGCGTGGTGGACTATATGGCCTTACTCTCAATCGTACTCTCGATTGTGTCGGAGGCCCGTGCCCTGCAGTGGGACGTATATGGGCTGGTACAGATTCAATTCTCAATAGATCCAGCGATTTAAACCTTTTACGCTAGAATGCCTCTCAATGTACAAAATATTCTTGTGTATTGATTAATATATAATTAATGTACAGTAATTGTTATTGCAAATATCACGTTTCTGAGCAGTTATCGACGGATGACCTTGTTTCTGCCTCGTAGAGAATTCTGAGTTGAACGCTTCCTTTACGATTAAATACACGCCATTTAACTTGACCTAGGACAGAGAAAACTTGCGTTTGTGTGGGATACAGCAGGATATTAAATAAATACACCCAATAGTCACATACATAGTCCTGACCCCACACTAAGATCGAGTCTTGTGTCGTATCACTACGAGAGACTTTTCGGTCTGACAAACACCCAGACCCGAAATACCTGTGGTTCACACAAATATTTGTCTCGGTGCAGGAATCGAACCCGTGGCCTCTCGTTTTACAACCGGGAAATATTATAGGTACTGTAAGGGATGGCCGTCAGGTTCTCATACAGTTCTCTTTCTTTCCGAGTTTATAAACTCGTTCTAGAAAGAGTTTTCTCTGGCTATTAATAAAACTCTGGTTCGATCAATAACAAAACTTTATTTTAAATAAAACGACTGACTGACCCGCCACGTGACCACGAAAACTGTAAAGTGATCGAAACGTCGGGAAATTAAAAAATGTAAAAATTAAATTAAATTCGCGATAAAATCCGTAAGAACTCGTTTTATTTCAATATAATAATCATTGTAATAAAATGTATTTTTATCTGATGTATTGTTTAACATCAATTCATGCTACTTTTTTTTTCTGTTGTAGCTTCGCACGGTTTGCGCATATAGCCAGTCCTCAAGTATTTTATTTTTTATTTTATTTTTATCCTATTGTACGCCAATGTGGCAAATCATAGCTGAACGTAGAAACATAATATTTTAAGATCTTAATGTACCTATGATTCGCAATAAATTGTTTTGATTTGATTTGATTTGATTTTTGACTGCCTCGGTGGCGTAGTGGTATTACGGTATGATTGCAAAGCTGAGGTCTCGGGTTCGAATCCCGGGTCGGGCAAAGTGATATTGGATTTTTCTATTCATTATTAGCCCGGAGTCAGGAATTTGTGCCCGATATGGCGATAGGCTAGCCCCCTATCACATCGTGGGACGGAATATACAAGGCGAAACGTGGGTGTTCTAGTAGCACCTCTGCCTACCCCTTCTGGGAAAAAGGCGTGTGGTTATGTATGTATGTATGTGAAAGTCCGCCAACCCGCACTAGGCCAGCGTGGTGGACTATATGGCCTAACCACTCTCAATCGTACTCTCGATTGTAGAGGAGGCTCGTGCCCTGCAGTGGGTCGTATATGGGCTGATACAAAAAAAAAATTAGGGAAACAACGGAAAATGTAATTATACTTTTGCGTAATTTTTGTCCTTGGAACTTGTTGAAATGTATAATAATCATATATATTATCTTTGCCCGGGTGTTGAACTTGTTACACACCCGAACCGTAACAATAGTTATTTTTAACTTATTACTTTGTATGTTGCAGTTAAACTTTACTAGACGTTTTGCAACGGTTAAAAATATGTGTCACTTGCAAATGATAACAAATTATCAATGAACTGCTCTGATTTAAACCAACTTGTAACTTTTGTAATAATCACGATATTGTAAACTGGTTTTGAAAAGAGCAACACTAGAGTTTCTTGTCCGTTCTTCTCCAGTGAAAACCGTTTTCCGAACCGGTGGTAGAAAAAAATTTACTGAATTTAAATAATGTTGAACATTTTAATGGTTTTTTTTTTCATTTTCATTTTCAAAGTGTCTAATAGTATCGTTTTCCTTTAGTACTTATGCGTAAAAAAATATATTTTTTGGTGATATACAATTATTGCTCAGTAGGATAGCTTCTAGAATAGGACGGATAAGTAACGAAAAAAATATAACGCAATAATATGTATAAGTCACAAATATTTGTCTCGGTACGGGAATTCAACCTGCACTTAACATTTTCACAGTCGACTACATCCAACCGCGTTGCAGAGGTATATTTTAGAATCTAAATATAATATTTCAAATTTCATTTGATTTAAAGAGTTCCTTAATTTATTTTGAAAGTCCTTAATTCAACGCCAATTAAGTGAGTTGAAGATAGTTGGTATTGTATAAGTTTTTGCTTGCTTTCTTCGCGATTACAATAAATTTCGAAGCATTGCTAGTATTGAGTAATAAGCTTTTAAAATATATTATAAAAGAACTACATGTATCTTGTAAACTAAGAAAAGTAATAATATTTTAATTTACAGTACTGTATCAGCCCTTTTTTATTGCATAGGTTCGGCAAACGAGCAAACAGGTCACCTGATGGTAAGTGATCACTGCCACCCATGAACATTCACAACGCTGGATCGTGGATGTGTTGCCGGCCCAATTATGAGGGGAGCGGGAAGGAAAAAGGGTGGGAAGAGGAAAGGAGTATTTTGCATCCAGCAATCCCACTCACCGAACGAAACGCGACAGCCAAGCTGTCGCTTCACGTTGACTTCCTGTGAGACAGTGGTACTACCGCGTACGGGTCTAAAAATGTTGTTATAAATAAGTTACGTTTAAAAATAACCTTTAACTATATATCTAATGACACACAGGTAAACACGTCATTCTGAGAATCGATTAGTTACTTCTCAAAAAGCCTGATTCCGCACATTTCGATGCAAATTAAACCGCAGAAATAATTTATAAACGTTTATATGTAAATATGGTCTTGACTAATTCTAAATCGCAACCTTCTGGTTTTCCAACGCTGTCTCTGTCGCAGATATGGGTGATATACGAGTGGGAAAGAGAGAGCGAATATTTAAAAGGGAAGTTTTCTGTAAGAATGGAATATAGATGGCCACCATAATTAACAAAGGGGTTATGGTTACTAACCACAATGAAATAAATTAGCTAAATCAGTCTTTAGATTATAATAATAAATAATAATAAACACACCCAACAGTCACATACATAGTCCTGATATCCTGGTGGTAGGTTATGCGGTTCTTGTGAAACGAGAGGCCGCGGGTTCGATCCCCGCACCGAAGACAAATATACAGGGTATATCAAGACTGCTACCGAAGGCGAAGCCAGGTGGTAGTTTCAGTGACTTTAGACACAATGCAACTAATTTTTTTTCAAAAAAAGCAACGATGTTTTGCTTCGTTTTCGGTAGCAGTCTTGATATACTCTGTATATGGATATAAACTATAAAGATTTGTTTCGGGTCCTTGTGTTTGTAAGAGCGAAAAGTCTCTCGTAGTTTCTGATACCCCACAAGATTTCTTATTGTGGGGACGGGACTATGTATGTGACTGTTGGGTGTATTTATTTATATTAGGCCAGATAAAAGGAATCTTTTAATACATCTAATGTGAAACCCGCAAGATGGCGCCACACCAAAACCAATTAACAGCTAATTGTTTATTTAGAGTACTTCTCAAAACCGGACGCAACACAATCAAATAGTAATTAAATAACAATTAATATGATGAATTTATTAATATCGTTTCACGCACATTATGTCTTCAATCTTTCCGGATACGTCGAGAAATTATTTTTCCATTCAAAATTGATGTGAACCGGCAAGTCTAGATTCGTATCCGCTTGTGGTAGGATCCGCCCGGATATCGACGACCTTACGACTTGGTGCTCGCAGAACATGACATGTTCTGTGTATATCCAGATACGAACATAATATATCAATCAATCAATCCAAGCCAAAGGAAGTCCACTGCTGAACATAGGCCTCTCCCAATGATTTCCACAGTGACCTGCTGGAGGCAGCCTGCATCCAGCGACGTCCCATAACATGGGATACTTTAGTTGCAATTCACTTCACTTACCATAAATATGCAATGCATTGTAGTCGGTTTGTAATATGATCTGACTTGGTAGGCAACCGCTTGGCTTCAAGGCATTGGTTTGGCTAGATAGATAGGGACTTAACGTGGTAAGCGGTGGCCTGTTGATAACGGGCCAAGCGCGGCTGCCTACATGTTCACGGTGGTCGCGGGTTCAAATCCTAGGGCACACCTCTGACTTTCCGGAGTCATGTGTGTATTGATAGTCAATTACCACGCACTATAATGGTGAAGGAAAACATAATGAGGAAACCTGCATACCATAGAGATTTGTATAAATTTCTATGATATGTAATAGTCCGCCAACCCGCACTGGGCCAGCGTGGTGGACTATATGGCCTAAACACTCTCAATCGTACTCTCGGTTGTAGAGGAGGCTCGTGCCATGCAGTGGGTCGTGTATGGGCTGATACAGTAACGTGGTAGGCATCGGCATATTACAGTAGGTAATGACTTAACTCGACAACCATTGGCCCCTTTTTGCCCTTGGAATTATTAACTTTATATAAATTGCTTGTTACCTCTTCTATGGTATAAAAAAAATATTACCTAATTTAGTTCATGATCATTGAATTCTTAAAAAAATGATTTCTCCATTGACCTTCGGAAGAAACATCTAATGCTTTTCAATGACAAGAGCCAATCACCTTTCCAAGGTTATTGTAAGACATTATAATACCCATTTACTAAAGCCAATTTGATAAATGCTCATCGTGAACATTAGCAACCACGCATTTTAAAGCAATAAGCTAATATATTAATAAATAATTAAATAAATACACCCAACAGTCACATACATAGTCCTGACCCCACACTAAGATCAATTAAGTCTTGTGTCATGTATCAGAAACTACGAGAGGCTTTTCGGCCTCACAAACACCCAGACCCGAGACAAATACTTGTGGGCCTCACAAATACACGTTCCGGTGTGGGAATCGAACCCGGGGCGTCTTGTTTCAAAGCCGGCGTCCAGCAAACTGCGCCACGAAGGCTGTCTATGGTATGTACTAGGCCAGCGTGGTGAACTTGCGGCCTAACCCCTCTCAATCGTTCTCTCGATTGTAGAGAAGACCAGTGCCTTGCAGTGTTGTGTGGGCTGATACAATACAATACAATGGCTCTGAAAAGTCAGAAGTATGTCCTGGGTTACCTGCGACCACCGTGAACATGTCGGCAACCGCGTCTGATTACCAACAGGCCACCACGCATTTTACAGCAGTAATCCAATCCAATCCATCAGCCAAAGGAAGTCCACTGCTGAACATAGGCCTCTCCCAATGATTTCAATAGTGACTTGTTGGAGGCAGTCTGCATCCAGCGACTTCCCGCGACCTTTACCAGGTCGTCTGACCTAGTGGGTGGACGTCGCACACTGCGCTTTCCGCTTCGTGGCCTCCATTCAAGAACTTTTTGGCCCCATCGCCCAACAGTTCTCCGTGCTATGTGCCCCTTAAAGCGGTAAGCTGCTATTAAAAATGGGAAATGCCAATAATCAACAACCATATAGACTGTTCTAGTATTTCAAACCTGTTTTTTACAATGTTGACGTCACACCGCTCATTATATCAGTAATGTATGGTTTTGTTGGAGAATTTCCTCGATATTTTCCCTGTGTAATTGTATAATTAATGTGGTGATTCATCGTACAATTGCCTGACCTTAATGTGAAATTTTGTCGCCTTCGCGTGTATTTCAACCTGTGTCAACTATAACAAATTATCAATGAACTGTTCTGATATAAACCAACTTGTAACTTTTGTAATAATCACTATATTGTAAACTGGTTTTGAAAATAGCAACACTAGAGTTTCTTGCCCGTTCTTCTCTGGTGAAAACCCCGTGCCCTGCAGTGGGACGTATACGGGCTGATACAATGAAGTTTTCATAGATAAATGTTAAAACTCTTTTAGAAATGATCTGTTTGTTAGGAGAAAATAGATTAGCACAGATAGATTATCCAACGAAACACATCGCAAGAAAATAATTATATATAATGAAGTGCTTTCTAAATAACTATCTATAAGCACGTAAATTACACCTACTTTATTAATTTTATATTTTTCACTTTTCACTGTGATTTCACAGGCAGTGATTTTTCACACTCATATCCAGTTACAAATGCTTTTTGATTTACTGTTCACTGCCTCGGTGTACTACGGTAAGATAACGCTGAGTTCTCGGGTTCGAATCCGGATAGGGCAAAGTGAAATTGGATTTTTCTATTCATTATCAGTTCGGAGTTAGGTTTGTGCTCGATATGGCGATAGGCTCGCCCCCTATCACATCGAGGGATGGAACACACAAAGGAAAACGTGGGTGTTCTGTTAGCACCTATGCCTACCCCTTCTGAGAATAAGGCGTGAGTTTAAATTTATACATATAATAATATATAATATGTATGTACTCCATTTAATATGCAACGCAATCAGCATCAACTGCATTGCAATTAATCTGTCGAGTAAAAATAAAAAAAAATTAAGGCTACAAAAAAGTAGCAACTGTGAAATATGAAATTAATTTCACTTTCCATCGACTTGTAGCATGCAATCATTATATCGCGAAAACCTTAATTACTTGTATGCAAAAGGCAAATAGCTTTATACAGATATTATATTAAAGTATTTATAGCATGTGCTTTTAAATGAATATTGCGTCAACAAACAGCCAAGAGTTAACATATAGACAAATACAAAAATTATGTCTTGTGTCATATATCTGAAATTACAAGACTTTTATATCTCAAAACACACTCGAAAAAAACGCTTCTGGATCACAAATTTTGTCTCGGTGTAGAATTTGAGCTGGCAATGGGCTGGCCACATGTCGCAGAACAGATAACCGCTGGAGTAAGCGTGTTCTGAATGGAGACCGCGTTTTGGCAACCGTAGCGTGGGACGTCCTCTGGCCAGATCAGACGACTTGCACAAGAGGGCAG
Organism: Theretra japonica; assembly: GCA_033459515.1. Taxonomy (NCBI): domain Eukaryota; kingdom Metazoa; phylum Arthropoda; class Insecta; order Lepidoptera; family Sphingidae; genus Theretra; species Theretra japonica. Next base: position 2,376,542 of record CM065952.1, read on the forward strand.
CGACTGGATGCATAAAGCAGCCGACCGGGCTCTGTGGAGTACCTTGTATTTGTACTTGTATCAGCCCATACACGTCCCACTGCTGGGCACGGGCCTACTCTACAATAGAGAGAATCGATTGACAGTGGTTAGGCCATATAGTCCACCACGCTGGCCTAGTGCGGGTTGGCGGACTTACATACCGTAGAAATTCTTTAAAATCGCTATGGTATGCAGGTTTCCTCACGATGTTTTCCTTCACTGTTAAAGGCGTACCTTGGGAGAGGCCTATGTCCAGCAGGACTGCAACGGGCTGATGATGATGTAGGAATTGTGCCACTGTTGATTAAAATTCTTGAAGTAGGACAGTCTCATTCTGTGAGCAGCGATGTGTTTATTGTGCTCCGGTTTGAAGGACATAAGATTATTGGATATTAATAGACTTAACATCTGATATCTTGGGCTGACGAGTGCACTGCACCGTCATGCAGTGCTTTATAATATAATAAATATGTACTATGTAATGTACGCTTTACATACCTTCATTCGTTTATTTACTTTAATAAGTATCTCCAATTATATACTCGTTAAAAACTAAATCACTGTGGAAATCATTGGGTGAGGTCTATGTTCAGCAGTGGACTTCCTTTGGCTGATGGATTGGATTGGATAAATACTAAAATAAACCTTTTCTATAGTTACATTCTAATGTTGATATTTTAGTATTTTAAATTGCATTCAATTAATCACTTAATCTAATAAAAAGAGTGTCAAATTGACGTATATAATCAGTAAAGACAAATAAGTCACTGTCATTAAATATTCAATGAAAATTTAACATGAAAATATATAAAGAGGGTTTTTTTAATTGTTTATTTATATGGTAAAATTCCGATGTAATTTGCTATATTATTGTCGCTTACGTGTGCTTACGTCATGAAGGTGCAAATTTATAGAGTCGTTTCCACCGCAGCTCGTCATTAGACTAACAACCTTCTACGCGGCAACTGGTATGCGCGGAAATGTTTGATCCAGCGTTGGGTCCAAGCGATGTTTTCAGTACAAGTGACGGGAAATAAGTGTGAATTTAAAGTGCAATTTCGTGACTTAATTCGAATTAAGTGACTACGAATTTGTAATTTTTAAACTTGGAACTGAGTGCCTACAAATTTTTAAATTTGGAATTAAGTGTTTACAAACAAATTTGAAATTTTTTTATTTCGTAGTTTTGAAGTGAGGAGTAGTGATTTTTGGTACTGTTTTGGACTTTGCGGGTTGAAAATGAAGGACCTAGTGCAGTTTTGGAACCGTGTGTCAAACCGGCGGTATTCCGCTGTAAATACAGACTCAAACGAGTTGCCCAAAAAATGCCCAGATGGTGAGAAATTGGAAAATTTTGAGTGTGAATTGAATTTTGAAGAAATTGATTTTAATGAGAAGAAAGACGCTATCATCAACAAATTGTTTGAAAGGAGAAGAAAAGGGCAGATAGCGAGGCAACCAAAATGTAAGTACTCATATTTAGATAATTTTATTCTTTTTAGGTGTGATTTTAATTTTTATATTAATTTTTTTTTTGTTTAAAATATGAAATTTATTGCACTTATTAAACTTCCTCTAGCAGATTAATAAATAGTTGTAGATATTAAAGTTAATTATTTAGTACAATTTGATTGAGAAGTATTAAAGGTTAACAAGCATTTGCGTAATATTATTAATATTTCTTTACTGTACTAGCAATTTTGATGTATCTTATTAAGTGTGTTAAATAAATGAATTAAAATGCAATAAATTAATACTCCTCTACATGAAAAATATAAAAAATATACGATCAGACGTACATAAACGTAAATGGAAAAATAAAATCTTATCAATTTTTTAAGGCGATTAAAAATCATCAATTAACTAGAAAAATGAAAAACACAAGTGAATTAAAGAAAAATAATACATAACAGGAAAATTACTTAAATGCTTAGAACAAAATTAATTTTATTGTTATGGGTGTCTGAGATTTACGAATGATACACATTGAAATAAAACGAATTCTTACGGATTTTATCGTGAATTTGATTAAATTTTCAAATTTTTTAACATTCCCGTGACCTCGAAAATTGTAAAGTGATTGCAACGTCGGGAAATTAAAAAAATGTAAACATTAAATCAAATTGGCGATAAAATCCGTTTTATTAACTTATTGCTATTTTTCGTTTCTTATTTTTTATCTCGAACTTGGAAATAAAATTAATTCAAATTGTCTATAAAAACATATTGTATTTTCTTTAGTGTTCTTGATTAAAAATCTATAGTAATTTAATATTCTAGTTTCAGAAAAAGAAACAAAAATTCTAAATTACATTTTTATATTCACTTTTTTAATTTACATACATAACTACATAAACTCACGCCTTTTTCCGAGAAGGGGTAGGCCTAGGTAGAGGTGCTACCAGGACACCCACACTTCGCCTTGTATGTTGCGTCCCACGATGTGATAGGGGGCGATCCTATCGCCATATCGGGCACAAATTCCTGACTCCAGGCTGATAATGAATAGAAAAATCCAATATCACTTTGCCCGACCCGGGATTCGAACCCGAGACCTCAGCTTTGCAATCATAAGGTAGTACAACTATGCCACCGAGGCAGTCAATTTTATTTTTTTAATTTTAGTGCAATAATAATATTATAATGTTTTGGTGTCTTTTTATATGTAATGAAGTGTTTATATTATATAATTAATGTTGACAGCTATTATATCCCAAAAGAATAATGTTTTAAAAAAATTCTCTTTACACCTGACCTGGAAATCGAACCTACGTATCCACATTTCACGGACCATGTAAGCTGGAGCCAATGGAGCGGTGATTCTACATATATTAAATAAATTGACGCCCGAATACAAAAACGCCAATTAACTTTTAATTTTACTAAACTAGCTCCAACTCCCTCTTATATTAACTACACTCAAATTTAATCACGACCAAAAGATTTTAGGAAATGAATATTTAACGCGGTCTTAATCATGCGATTAGTATACTCAAAAGCCACTTATGTATATTTATAATATCATAGATTTTCTAATTTCAATTCTAGTCTAATTTTTAATCGACTTCAAAAAAAGGAGATTATCAATTTAATGTGTATGTTTGTAATTTTGTCAGAATTGCACGATTATTGGATATGTTGACCTATAACAGCGTCTGAACACGTGTGCAAAATTTCAAAAATTTATGTATGTTTGTATGTTTGTCCACGCATATCTCAAAAAGTATCAGTCCGATTTCAAATATTCTTTTATTTTGGATTATTTTCATTCATAATAATATAAGCTTGTGTCCGCCCACTGCTAAGCACGTGGCGTCTATAAAATCGTATTTCGATTGAGAGGGCTTAGGCCGTTGTCCACCACGATGGCCGATTGCGGGTTAGCAGACTTCACCTACCATAGATGATAGAAATGCTTGTAATTCTTTTTGTTGTGTGAGATATCATCACGATGTTTTCTTTCATCCTTAAATTCCTGGTAATAGACTACCAATACACACATGCGTCTAAAAATTCAAAGATACGTCTGAGATTGGAACCCGCGACCAACATCTCGGTAGATCGCATCCGGCACGTCACCAAAAAACTTCTAAGCTTGAAAAACGAGATATTACAACAAACTCCATAATAGTTTGTATTGTATCAGCCCATATACGTCCCACTGCAGGGCACGAGCGTCCTCTACAACCGAGAATACCATTGACAGTGGCTAGGCCATATAGTCCACCACGCTGGCCTAGTGCGGGTTGGCGGACTTTACATACCATAGAAATTTATACAAACCGCTATGGTATGCGGATTTCCTCACGATGTTTTCCATCACCGCTATAGTGCGTGGTGATTGACTATCAATGCACACATCGGAAAAGTCAGAGAATCCTTGGGATGTGAACCCGCGATCACCGTGAACACGTGGGCAGCAGCGTCTAGGCCGTTGTCAACAGGCCGCCACGCACTCTTAGGATAAGTTACCCAATAAGGACCACGAAAACCCGTTAATGGGAATTTTGACTATTTAGAATCATTTATTATAGCCATGTCAATTATGTCTACCTTTATTATCACATCGAAAACCAAAGAAATAAGAATTATGTCATATTTTGTAATACTATTACCGAAAACATCCTAATTCGAACATTCGTATTCACTAACCATTTTTTTATAGCTCTATGGCGAGACGAACTTGCCATTCGCCTGGTAAGCGATACGACCGCTCATGGACAGTAGCAAAACCAAACACCATGAATTACAAGGCAATGCTGGCATTCCACTGCGCTCGCCATCCTGAGACATAAGATGTTAAGTCTCATTATGTCTAGTACTTGCTCTGGCTCCAATGCCCTTCAAACCGGAACACAACAATGCGTTTACACTGCTGTGTGGCGGAAGCAAGTATACAAAAAACTCGAAAAGTTTTTGCAATGTATATAATCAGGGACAATCGTTTACAAAAACAGTTGACAGTCATGGACAGAAGCAAAACCAAACACCATGAATTACAAAGCAATGCTGGCGTTCCACTGCGCTCGCCATCCTGAGACATAAGGTTAAGTCTCATTATGTCTAGTACTTGCTCTGGCTACAATGTCCTTCACACCGGAACACAACAATGCATTACACTGCTGTTTGAAAGGAGAAATAGGCATAGCGGTGGTATCTACCCACTACCCAGACGGCTCCTCACATATCCAGCAGTTACTATAACAATTAATAATAAATACACCCAACAGTCACATACATAGTCCTGACCTCGCATTAAGATCAATTAAGTCTTGTGTCGTGTATCAGAAACTACGAGAGACTTTTCGCTCTCACAAACACCCAGACCCGAGACAAATACTTGTGGGCTTCACAAACATTTGTTTCGGTGCGGGGATCCAACCCGCAGTCTCTCGTTCCACAGGTGGCGTCTAACCAACTGCGCCACGGAGGCTGTCAAAGTTACTCTGGCTACAATGTCCTTCAAACCGGAATAGAACAGTGCATTTATAATGTTTGTTGGGAGACTCTTTCTCCCTCTTTTCTCATAGCGGTGATGCCCCCCCATGCGGCCTCTCATGACTCCGAACAGTCAAAGGCGTGCCACCGTGAACGTGTGGACGTCTGGCTCGCTACCAACGCCACCCCTAACACAGCCTGTCTAACCAGAAATTAATCAAAAAATAAATATTTAAAACTAAATAATACAAATTAATGTTTAACTTTAATTCCGAAACAGCTGATTTAATTTGTACAGTAATATAATAGCGTAATATGGCCTAACCACTCTCAATCGTACTCGCGATTGTAGAGGAGGCCCGTGCCCTGCAGTGGGTCGTATATGGGCTGATACAATACAAAAATAATAGCGTAATTGTTAATTTGACATAATTAAGAGTAAGGTTTCACGTGGCCGTATCGGTAGGTACCACTACTTTGTCTCTTTCTGACAAGCAGCAGTGCGTGACTGTTCTGGGGGTTACTTTATGATCCGAAGCGAAGTTCGAACGTTCGACATCCGAAGTTATAAATTTTTCACTTCTAAAAATCAATAATTGCCAAGCCTTATTGATAAACTCGGATGAGCGAAGGATTAACTTTAGTCCAAGGCTTTAGAATTGACTCGATTATTTTGAACAGCGAGGTATTCACGACTTTATTAATAAACACGGAATTGTATAAAGGGCTAGGCAACCATCGTATTGTAGTTGCATTATTCAATATTATAGTCAAATTTATAGTCAAAATAATCGAGTCAATTCTGAAGCCTTGGACTAAAGTTAATCCTTCACTCATCCCAGTTTATTAATGAGGTCCTATGATACCTATCATTCACTCCGAACTTTGTCTATGGTTACGACGTACGATAGAGGATTCCAATATTTTGTCGACTACCTAGGCACATTCGTACAGTGTTACGTACGACGTTCGAACATTCGAACTTCGGTTCTGATCATAGAGTAACCCCCCAGTTTCGGTTTGAAGGATATTGCAGTCAGTTATGAAGCTGGCTAACAAACAGGAAGCCGTAGTTTCGATCCTCAAACTTTTTGATCAATAATGCAATCATTTTTTTTACTAGCCGGCCGGCCAAGCTTTGTCGACTAATAAGATCTCTCGCTGATGTGTTTTCTAGAGTATATAGGTTATAATTATGACATTAACGTCGTAGGTAGTCAATTCGATTCTCAACGAAGACTTTTCTATCCATAATATTCAGTTCTGGTTGTTGAGACCGAAAAGTCTTTAGTAATATCTACAAGACTTGAATCTATTGGGATCAAGTATATGTGACTGTCGGGTGTAATGCTAATTTTGCTGATTCATTCACTATATAGAAGCAAAATAAACATTTCATCATTGATGACTTTGCAAATTATTACGCGTTGACTTCAAATTCTTAGTTATGAAAGTTGTTGCAATCCATTGAAGGGTATAGTCCTTTTAAGATAATAAATAAATACACCCAACAGTCACATACATAGTCCTGACTCTATACTAAGATCGAGTCTTGTGGCGAGTATCAGAAACTACGAGAGACTTTTCGCTCTCAAAAACATCCAGACCCGAACCGAATACTTGTGAATTACACAAACATTAATTAGTTATAGATTAAATGGGGTATTTAATTCCTTTTTTATTTTATTTATCATGCAAACAAAGAATTTCGCAACTCCATTGCGAATTAAACAAGTTAGAAACGTTTTAAATCTTGCAGCGGGAGTTGAAGAAAAGAGACGCAAAACAAAACCAGTGACGTCACTAGTCTTAATTACCCATTACAGTATGTGCGTGTGAAAGAGACGGTAAGATGTCCGCACTGCGCTCCCACTTTTTTAAATAACATTTGCCTCATGTTACAAGCTACTTTAATACGGTTTTCACAGAAATGTTTTATATTAATTATATATGGTTTTGTGCGCAAAATAATAGAAAATTAACCATAGTCAAATACCGTATTAACTAATTATAGTAATATAAATACAATATGGTTATCAAACCCAAAATCTCATAGTGAACAGTAGTACCAACATTGAGAAAATTAATGTACCAGTCGCTAAGCGTTATAATATGCATGTATGAGAACGTATAGTTGTCTGCTGACCCCGTTACGACACAAGCGTGAAGGCGCATGACCCTATAGAATTACTTTTGAAGTATCTTTCGTGTATTGAAATACGACGCTTGAGGTTATTTGAATTATGTTTCTCGGTTCGACAGTGTCTACACTGCGCCTGATGGTAAGCGCAGTGCAATACAGTGCAGATTAACTCTCTCTCTCTCCAGCCACAGGAGGTCCACTGCTGAACATAGTCCTCTCCCAAAGATCTCCACATCGACCTGTTGGAAGCATGCATTCAGCGACTTCCTGCAACCGGATCGTCTGTCCACAATATTTACACGATGCGACTTTTTATACCCTTACGATAATCGTACCTTTGAGGCGAGAAACTCTCCCCGTGTTAATGAGTCTTTAAATTTACGTACGCGAGACCTTAATCTCATTTTCTTAGATCATATTAAACTAATTAAATAATAATTACTTGGTATTTTTCCACAAACTATCAGGTTAATTTTAATTTTTATGAACTTTACATCCGACTTAATTATAATTGTATTATGCAAAATTGTCTAATATGTATTCTTTTTTATAATTAATAGTCACGCGACTAAAACATGTTTTAAAATAATTATATCTTACTAATATCACGATGGCGGGGTTGTGCTACGCTATGATTTCAAAGCTGAGGTCTCGGGTTCGAATCCCGGGTCGAGCAAAGTGATATTGGATTTTTCTATTATCAGCCCGGAGTCGGGAATTTGTGCCCGATATGGCGACGGAACACATGAGGTGAAACGTAGGTGTTCTGGTTACACCTCTGCTTACCCCTTCTGGGAAAAAGGCTTGATGTTCATGTATGTAATTCCACGATTTATATCAATTTACTAAAGTATTTCTCGAGGCATCGCCCGCATGAGAAAGTTTTTCCAGAGTAAAAGTCCCGCTCCATATTATATTTAAAGACGCTATAGTACGCAAGGCTTTAAATTATAACTTTGGCAAAAACTATAGATTTACCCCCCAAGCACAATGATATTTAAAACATTACAAAAAAAAACGTCGCGTTTTTGTGAAAAAATTTACTTGCATCGTGTCTGTAGTCACTAAAACTACCACTTGGCTTCGTTTTCGGTAGCAGTCTCGATATACCTTGTACAAACAATGCATTGTAACACATTAGAAAGTTAACTATTAAAAAGCCTTGAAAAGGGCAACAACAAACTTCTTGGAACAAATATTTACAATAATTTAAATTCACACATTTCCGCATTGAAAAACGTCACGTAATTTTATTTCCGGAAACGTTAACTATTAAAGTATTAATTTATATCAACTCCCTTGTGACGTAGTTTTGTTTATTGAAAAAATAATTTATTTACAATTTTATTGTCTGTTATCTTATTTATATCTGACAAAATATATGGGAGGTATCTTCGAAGGGAAGGCATCTATATCAATATATTGCTTGCGTGCGTGATCGTTTGACAAAGACTTGGCTTAAATGTAGATTATGGCGTATCACAGTTTCTTACGGGCCATGGTAACTTTAAGTTTAAACTGTACTCATTTAAGCTCGTTGATTCGCCTGCGTGCCCATGTTCAACACCTAATTGCGAATATGAACAGTCCACGCATCATATACTTTGGGAGTGTAATCTTTGGCTGGATGAGCGTAAAACCATGCTGGATAATGCAAATATCATCTGGAGTTGTATACTACATGGACCTCGTAGAGACTAGGGGGAATTTCCGTGCTTTCCGGCGTTTTTGCCATACCTATTGTTGGAATCCATTATAACAGCCCACATAATAGGTCCCATTTAACTGTAATAATTAATTGATCCGTGGTGCTTTACAGCTGGCTTCTCTGGCTGTAAAAGTCTTTATGCGAGGTTATTTACCTCTTTAGCTTATTGTTTTTGTCACCCGCTTTGTTACGCAGGGAAGTGGATATTTATTTACAACTCCTATTAATTTAACTTTATGATTGATTTCGTTGCGGGTTAGTGACAAGTTAGACATTCCCGGAAACGCGCTGAGCTTCAATGCTCGGTGTCATTACAATGCGTGCTGTTGATCCTGGCTTACAGGAGTTGGACAGTCTTCTATCTGTTATCTTTACACATTCATTTGTACAGATTGTCTACGATCTTTTGGCGTCCGTAGTAGTCAATTTTTTTTGGCGAAATTTTAGTTGCGTCGTGTCCGTAGTCACTAAAACTACCACCTGGCTTCGTTTTCGGTAGCAGTCTTGATATACCCTGTATGTTTGTTTTCAGTTTTGTTTATAAAGTCATTAATAACCTTTAGATTTGTTATTAGCATAACCTTTGAAGCATAAAACGACTGACCCACATTATTACGGCGTTAAATATATGGTTGGCTACAATGTATGGGTTATTTTGCATCATTACTCTCAGATATGAATCTAGACGCGCATAATAACGGTGAAGGAAAACATCGTGAGTGAAAATAACATGGTGATTTGTAAGAACTTCTATGGGAGGTAAAGTTCGCGTGGTATTAGCCCAGCGTGGTGGACTATATGGTCTAATTTTTCTAAGTTGCACTCTCGATTGTAGAGGAGGCCCGTGCGCTGCAGTGGGACGTATATGGCTGATCTGTATCAGCATGTATGTATGTGTATACAGATTGATCGACGCCGCGAGTATTTACACCTTTCGCATTTTAGTCAATTGCGACGCGATTACCAAATTTAAAAAAATACTTCACTTTTTAAAATATTTGTGGGTTCCACAGGTATTTATTTCGGGTCTGGATGTTGAGACCGAAAAGTCTCGTAGTTTCTGATACGTCACAAGACTCGATCTTAGTGCGGGGTCAGGACTATGTATGTGACTGTTGGGTGTATTCATTGTTTAAATCTGTTTCGCGCAAATATTTGTCTGTGTGCGGGGATCGAACCCGCGGCCTCGTTTCACAGCGTCTAACCAACTGCGCCACGGAAGCTGTCAATAAGATTCATATTATATTATTTATTACATAGTGCGAATTAAAATATTTAGCTAAAACTTTGAACTATAAAATAAGTTGCTTCCGTTACAATTTTATTCCGGCAGGTCATGTAACTGTCTTTTTTGATTCGTCAATCAAATTAAAATAACATGTTCATTTTGATTTATAACGTGTCAGAAACGAAATCATAGTTTTTATGATAAGGTTGGATCTTAACCGGGTTTCGATTTTCAATAATATGCACTGCTCGGTGGCGTAGTTGTACTACGGTATGATTGCAAAGCTGAGGTCGCGGGTTCGAATCGGGTCGGGCAAAGTGGTATTGGATTTTTCTATTCATTATCGGCCCGGAGTCAGGAATTTGTGGCCGATATGGCGATAGGCTCGCCCACTATCACATCGTGAGACGAAACATACAAGGCGAAATGTGTTTGTCATGGTGGCGCCTCTGCCCACAACTTCTGCGAAAAAGGCGTGAGTTTTTGTATGTAAATACGAGTATAAACAATTACATAAAATCACGCCTATAACCCCAAAGTTGTAGGCAGAATTGATAGTGTCATCCATAGTTTATCAAATTCCTTTCCGTATCGTCAAGCAAGCCTGTCGGTATACCGGGCAAATGAATTCTAATACGCTCAAATAACCACCGACAACTTTTTGGAGACTGTGCCGCCCTCACAACCACTGCAACTCCTGTAAGCCAGGATCAACAGCACGCATTGTAATGATACCGAGCATCTGCTCAGCGCGTCTCCGGGACTGTCTATCTTGTCTTTAACCCGCAACGAAATCAATTTTTGTATTGTATTGTATAAGCCCATATACGACCCACTGCAGGGCACGGGCCTCCTCTACAATCGAGAGTACGATTGAGAGTGGTTAGGCAACGAAATCAATCTTAAAGTAAAATTAATAGGAGTTGGAAATAAATTATTGTCCACTTCCCTCCGTAACAAAGCGGATGACAAAAACAATAAACTAAAGAGGTAAATAACCTCGCATAAAGACTTCTACAGCCAGAGAAGCCAGCTGTAAAGAACTATTATGTGAAGAAGACCTATTATGTGAGCTGGTATAATGGATTCCAACTTAAAAACTGAAACTTCGGACGTCGCACGTAAAACTGTACGAATGTGCCTAGACACTCCACAAAATATTCGAATCCTCTATCGTACGTCCTAACTATAGACTTAGTTCGGAGTGAATGATAAGTATCATAGAGAATAGTGTTGATTTTTACAAGTGGAAAATTAAAAACGTACTGCATACGTCGAACGTCCGAACATTCGAGTTTCGTTTCGTATTAGAGTTAACCCCTTTGGACTATAACTCGTTATATTTCATCACGTGTTCTTAATATTATTTATCCAATCCTAAATGTTTTGTTTTATCTACAATAATTAAACTAAGAGGTTTGTTAATTATTTTAAGCTATTAAACCATTTGTCAGCTCACGTGTTCCCTCCTATAACACTCGGTTCTATCTATTACCTATAATCTGGGCCAGCGTGGACTGTACTAACGCCTCTCAATCGTCCTCTCGATTGTAGAGGAGGCCCGTGCCCTGCAGTGGGACGTATATGGGCTGATACAGATATTTTCTTGTCCTAAGCAATCTTTTTAACCGACTTAAAAAAAAGGAGGTGCTCAATCCGCCGGAATATTTTTTTATATATGTTCAATGATTATTCGAAGACGACTGGATCGATTGGGAAAATTCTTTTTTTGTTTCAAAGCGTATACTTCACAGGTGGTCCCATAAAAATGGTCAAGATCTGACGAATATCTTCTTCTGGAGAGTGAAACTCCTCAAAACGAAGTAGGATTCCAATGTTTTTTTTGCATTAAGTTAAGTATAAAAGTTATTATCAAAGCGTTTCCTCATACGACTCGTAAACTAGTTTAAATTATGATCCTTTGTCCAAATTTATTATTAGTAATGACTCATTTTGTTTGTACTCATTAAGGACCGGTTTAAAATACTTATCTGTTCAAGACGTCCATTGTGATTGATGTTAATATCTTGAACCGTTTTGTTCATTAAGTTATAAATACACCCAACAGCTGCATGCATAGTCATGACCTCAAAGCTTTATAAGTATTTTGCCGTGTATCAGATACTACGAGAGACTTTTAGGTCTCACAAACAGTCAGACCCGGGACAAATACCTGTGGATCATGCAAAAATTTGTCTCGGCCTCTCGTTTCACAGCCGGCGTCTAACCAACTGCGCTACGCAAGCTGTTATTTCCAATGTTGGTGTACTTAGAAAAGTGTCTTGTAGTTTCTGATATCCACAACAAAAGTCCTGTCTTTCTGTGGGTTAGGAGCGTGTGTACGGCTATAAAATTATACATACATACATACATACATAACCACACGCCTTTTTCCCAGAAGGAGTAGGCAGAGGTGCTACTAGAACACCCACGTTTCGCCTTATATATTCCGTCCCATGATGTGATAGGGGGCGAGCCTATCGCCATATCGGGCACAAATTCCTGACTCCGGGCTGATAATGAATAGAAAAATCCAATATCACTTTGCCCGCCCCGGGATTCGAACCCGAGACCTCAGCTTTGCAATCATACCGTAGTACCACTACGCCACCGAGGCAGTGTTTTGTTGTGAAGTTTTATAAAATTATAAAAATATTTATTGATTTAAACTGACTAAAATATCTTTGTTTTTAACCAACTGCGCCACGGAGGCTATGTAATTTGGAACTCAATTTTAAATGACTTAGTATCCTTATTCGAACGCGCTACCTCTGTTCGCAGTGCGTAACTCTAAACAAAATTATCATAAATACATTTACCAAAAAAATAACAAAAAACGGAGTCAAACCTGCACCCAATAATTTTCGACAAAACATTAATAACACCTCTATAATAATGTGTTATTATGCTAATCATTGCAAATTTATTCCACGTATTCTAAATATTCAAGGTCAGATAAAAAACAGATTTAGATTTAAGAAACAAGAATTTGTCTGACAGTTTCATCTGACAGTCTTCCATACATACACTCACGCCTTTTTCCTAAAAGGGGTAGGTAGAGGCACCATCATGACACCCATGTTTCACCTTCTGTGTTTCGTCCCACGATGTGACATGGAGCCTATCGCCTATCGGGCACAAATTCCTGAGCCCCGGCTGATAATAAATAGAAAAAACAACATGACTGCCGACCCGGGATTCGAATCCGAAACCTTAGCGTTACAATCGTACACGGCGCTCGCCATCCTGAGACGTAAGATATTAGTCTCATTAAGTCCAGTAGTTACTCTGGCTACAATGTCCTACAAACCGAAACACAACAGTGCATTTATACTGCTGGCGGGAGAAATAGATATTGCGGTGATACCTAACCAGGCGGCCACTCACATATAAGAGACCAACCAGTAATTCGCAAGAATTTCTATGGCGTGTTTCCTACCAGCACTAGGCCAGCGTGGTGGCCTAACTCTACTCAATAGCACTCTAGGTTGTAGAGAAATTTTGCTCTATAATGCGATTGTCATCATCATCAGCCCGTTGCAGTCCACAGCTGGACACAGGCCTCTCCCAAGGCGCGCCACAGAGTCCGGTCTGCTGCTGTATGCAGCCAGTCGCTGCCGGCCCATAATGATAATGCATAATGCGATTATGGCCCAGTTAATTACATTTGACAGCCTCCGTGGCGCAGTTCTTTTTTTTTTTTTTTTTTTTTATTTTTTTATTTTGGCACGGCATGATGACTGCACTGCACCTGATGTTAAGCGCACATGCCGTCCAGACAGAGTATTGAATGGCATCAGACGGCGGTCCCATGCCATTCGACACAATTATGCCGGCCTGCTGAGATGCTTCTTCACAATACGGCGGAAGGACCCAGGATTATAGGAAGGAGGGAACACGTGTGACGGCAAACAATTCCACAGCTTCACAGTGCGGCACAAAAAAGAATTTGCGAACTTTTTCAGTTTTTTTGGTTAGACGCCAGCTGTAAAACGAGAGGCCGTTGCTCGCGAGGCCCACAAGTATTTGTATCGGGTCTGGGTGTTTGTGAGAGCGAAACGTCTCTCGTAGCTCCTGATACACGACACAAGACTCGATCTTAGTGTGGGGTCAGGACTATGTATGTGACTGTTGGGTGTATTTATTTATTATATTGTATTGTATTGTATTGTATCAGCCCATATACGACCCACTGCAGGGCACGGGCCTCCTCTACAATCGAGAGTACGATTGAGAGTGGTTAGGCCATATAGTCCACCACGCTGGCCTAGTGCGGGTTGGCGGACTTACACACCGTAGATTTTTTTTTTTAAATCGCTACGGTATGCAGGTTTCCTCACGATGTTTTCCTTCACCGTTAAAGTGCGTGGTGATTGACTATCAATACACACATAACTCCGAAAAGTCAGAGGTGTGCCCTGGGATTTGAACCCGCGACCACCGTGAACATGTAGGCAGCCGAGTCTGGTCCGATACCACGAGGCCACCACGCACTTCATTATATATCTATTGTGATTTGTGGTACAAATCAGCTGTCTTTGTTTACGTCAGTAAATTTATTCCAGGTATTTCTATTTGTAAACAGTCATTTGTATATTGCGTCATTAGATAATTGATCGAGTAGTGTGAACGTGTCCATTGATATACGAGAATTAATAAAATTCCTGACACCAAAAAATTCCTGACTCCGGGCTGTTATATGTAAAAAAGGATTAAATAATCTATATATTTCTATGTATACATACATATAATAAATTTGTAACCGATCGATGTCTGTACATGGAAGATAAATGAGAAAAACTGATATGTGGGGGCTATATTAACGTAATAGAACCCAAAACAATGATTTTAAGAATTTTTGTCTGTTTGTCTGTGCGGTTGTGCGCGATAAACTCAGAAACGGCTTAACGGATTTCGATGAAATTTGGTATGGAGGTTGCTGACACCCGGGATTAACACTTAGGCTAATTTATCCCGAAAAAAATTGTGTTCTCGTGGGATGAGGGAGGAGTTCCGATATATTTGTTACTTTTATACCCAAAGGGATGGGATGGGACTAGAGTACACGCCTTGAGTAAGAATGAGACGGGACATGGCGGGTTTTAAAGGGACGGGACGGAAAATCACAAATAAATAATAAATGTGGGTAAAAATAGGAATATATGTATGACGTATGTACAACGGAAACAGTTTAACTTTATGAATGTGCGTATCAAGATGTTTGTTATCTCATACCCGTCACATTATCCGTTTCTGCAACTTGTCATAAAATTAGACGAGGTTGTAGGAAGTATTCTTCAATGTTTTGTTTTCCTATAAGTACTGTGCTGTATCAGCCCATATACGTCCCATTGCAGGTAAAAACCTTCTCTACAATCGAGGGTACGATTGGGTTAGGCCATATAGTCCACCACGCCGGCCTAGTGCCACGCGGACTTTACAGATCATAGAAATTCTTACAAATCGTCATCGTTATAGTGATTTGACTATCAATACAAATGACTTCGAAAAGAAGCGTGCCCTGAGATTTGAACCTGCGACTACCGTAACCAGCCTCTAATTTGAAAACCCTATCCTTTATCCTTTTATCACAGTCGATACGTAGCGCCGGTCACTGACTGCGGAATGCGCAAAAGTGTGTCGACGAAAGAAACATTCATACGGGCAATGACGAGCAATAATTTAGATCAAAAAGTTTGCTAACACGTAAAACTTTACAGAAATATTTTGAGTCACCTATTTGTTATTTTGAGTTTTTTGTGCGTATTTTAGAAGTTACTAGCAAGTATAGACTCGGTCAACCAAATGGAACTTTCGATTGTTCACGGTGGTCGCGGGTTCAAATCCCAGGGCAAACCTCTGACTTTTTGGAGTCACGTGTTTATTGATAGTCAATCACCACGCACTATATCGGTGACGGAAAACATTGTGAGGAAACCTGCATACCATAGCGATTTGTATAAATTTCTATGGTATGTAAAGGCCCGCTAACCCGCATTAGGCCAGTGTGGTGGACTATATGGCCTAACCACTCTCAATCGCAAACTCGATTGTAGAGGAGGCCCGTGCCCTGCAGTGGGCTAGTAAGGGCTGATAGAATAAAGTCCACAGTTAGACATATATTTAAATTAATCCTTTGAATAACCTTCCTTGTTATAAATACATATAATTCTAAATTAATACTATAAAAAATTAATTGCTATAATAACAAAATAATGTGGTAAGTTTAATGGTAATAAATTGATCTGCCATTAATCTTGTCAATAACAATTTCAATTAACTACGCATATACTAGCTCCATTGGTTTAGTGGTAGCCTATATAGGCTTGAAACCGTGAGATCCAAGATTCGATTATCAAGCACGGCAATCAGCAATGTCAGTTAGAGAATGGATTTTTTTTGGAAATTACATAGTTACCTTAGTTTTTTTTACATATTCTATGCTCAGAGTGTAAATTATCGACAAAGCGGAAAATCTGCGTATATAGCTGAACGTAGCTGAACAGAGCTGAAGACTGTCTCACGCGTATATTATAATAACAGCACACTTGTCATGTTATTTCCTATTTTTTATTTATTTTATTATTGCGATGAATGGCGAGACGAGCATGCCATTCGCTTGATGGTAAGCGATACGACCGCTCATGGCCAGTAGCAAAACCAAACAACACCATGAATTATAGAGCAATGCGTGGCATTCCACTGCGCTTGTGATCCTGAGACATAAGATGTTAAGTCTCATTATGTCCAGTAATTACTCTTGCTACAATGTCCTTCAAAACGGAACACAACAATGCGTTTACACTGCTGTTTGGTAAGAAATAGATATTGCGGTGGTACCTACCCAGGCAGCCTCTCACATATGAGAGACCTACCACCATATTTGCCGCAAAAGCTGAATTGACGCGGAAGCTGAACAAAATCGTCCCCAATCCCTTTAAAACCAATGTTTTGTATTGACAAAAATGCTGAATTCAGCTGAAAATGTTTTATTTATTTATTACTAGCGGTCGAGCCCGTCTTCGCCCGTGTGCAGATAGTTTTTGAGTCCAGTCCACATCAACATACATAGTATTTTGCGTACTAACTGTTTTATATTTAAACTCAATGGGAACGCCGTCGACTATATTGCTTTTCCCATCCTGTCCCGTTATACCCCGTTCTGTCCCATGACGAAAAGCATGCAATCCTGCCCTCTCCTGTCCCGTGCCATCCATTCGAATTTGAATGAGTAGCAAATATGTATGTTTGAATTGAATCCCTGACTGACATACCACGGGAACACTAAATTTTTTCGGGTTAAAAAGTAGCCTTTGTCTGTTTCCATGGTCCAATATATCTCTATGTTAAATTTTATCAAAATCGGTTCAGCCGTTTTAGCATAAAAATGGAATATGCATACACACTTACGTATTTATAATATTAGTAGGGCTAAAAAATACACGTTGGTTTGTGTGCGATAAAAACAAAGTAAAGTTGGGTCGGCCTATTAATATTTCTTAGAGCAAAATTATGAGTAATTTGTTGGCAAAAAATATTTTGAACAAAAACTTTATTTGAATAACGATTTGTAAGTCGTTCCGCAACATAAAATTATTTAATTAATTGAGTTTATTTTTTGTATGAATCGTCAACGTACAAAGTCGTTATCTGAATTAAGATAAATGTCTTTGGCTGCTTAAGATTTTTTTTTGCTATTTTTTTTTATTTTTTTTTATTGCAAGGTCCGGCAATCGAACCAACGACTCACCTGAATGTAAGCAATTACCATACACGAATATATCTACAACATTTTTATTGTGAATATAGGTGATATTTCTGTGCTATTTAATTTAAACCACGTGCTCCACAACCCGGGTAACATTGTACCAAGTTTGAAAAAACACTGCCCAGTAGTTTCGTCAAAATCGCGATTAATCTTCAAGGATTTTGATAAATCTGTATAGGTACGAATCTTTTAATGGCTCAGGTAAGTTCACGAACCGAACTGACGTTCAGCTGAGACGTTTTTTGGAACTTATTAAAATACTCGTATCTATACGGGGTGGCCAAAATCACGATTTTTGACAAAAAATCATCTCGGATGTCTTCAAATTTAGTACAATGTCACCTGGGGTGATGAGAAACATCCATCCATCCATCAGCCAAAGGAAGTCCACTTCTGAACATAGGCCTCTCCCAATGATTTCCACAGTGACCTGTTGGAGGCAGCCTGCATCCAGCGACGTCCCCCGACCTTTATCAGGTCGTCTGACCACCTAGTGATGAGAAACAAGTGGGTTAAATTAAGTAACAATTGTCAAAAGTGGGACGTCGCTGGATGCAGGCTGCCTCCAACAGCTCACTGTGGAAATCATTGGGAGAGGCCTATGTTCAGCAGTGGACTTCCTTTGGCTGATAGATTGGATTGGATTGATTTCAAAATCACCGTGTATACAGGGTGGCCAAAAATATTGCGAACTAAAATCACTACTTTTGCCAAAAATCATTACGGATTTTTTTCTAAATTTTGTACTTGTCATCTGGGCTAAATAAATAAATAAATACACCCAACAGTCACATACATAGTCCCGACCCCACGCTAAGATCGAGTATTGTGTCGTGTATCAGAAACTACAAAAGACTATGCACTATTGTGTTCCGGTTTGAAGGAAATTGTAGCCAGAGTAACCACTGGACATGATGAGACTTAACACCTTAAATTTCAGGATGGCGACCGCAGTGGAATGCTAAGCAATTCTTTATAATCCATGGTGTTAAATTTTGCTACTGTCCATGAGCGGTCGTATCGCTTACCATCAGGCGAATGGCACGCTCGTCTCGCCATTCATCGCAATAAAAAAAGCTTAATAACGTGGTTTCAAACTATGGCATATAACTGCGGTTTAGATTAACTTTTTTACCGCCAAAGGTCAAAGTAATATTCTTTACACAGCGGGGCTAACCGTTAGTAATGTATTCAACCGATTAGATCCAGTTATAGAAACAATGGAAAGAGCGCCAACACGCACTAGGCCAGCGTGGTGGACTATATGAACCCCTCTCAATCGTACTCTCGACTGTAGAGGAGGCTCGTGGCCTGCAGTGGGACGTATATGGGCTGATCAAGGCAGAAAAACAATTACAATATCAGAATAGTTTTCATGCTTTTTAGAAATGGTGTAACGATTTTAGGGGACAGCTCTGACATTTATAAGGTACATGCGTTTTTAGTCTATTAAGGTCAATCTACTCAATATTATGCGGTGATTTGTGTAGTTAACGCTGAAAGCAATGTCCCTTTTAAGAACACATTCATACCACGAAAAACACATTATCCCAAAATAAATATATAAAAATATAGACGGATAGTCGCAAATAAATAAAAAATTTAAGAAAACTAAGCATCGATTAATAAAAAAAACCCTTTTAATTCCAAAATCAATATATAAAAATATAGACAGACAATTGCATAGATAAAAAATTGAGGAAAACTAAACAACGTACAATTTAAGTGGCAAAAAGGTACATAATAGCGTTTATATAACTATTACGTACACAACAAAATAAATTTATTAATTTATTATTATCAGATTCAGTAAACTACAGTTGAGGATTAAAATATATCGTATTCTCATAGTGATTACACTGAATGAAAAAACGAAATTACTGAACAGTTTTAAAATAGACAAAGCTAGATTGACCAAATAATTTATTTTACTATTAAACTATTAGTCTTATTTCAACCAAGTAATAATGTTACTCCGACGTATAAACTAGATTTTTTAATCATAATACCAACTTGCGTAAATAAGACAAAAAACTAATCGATAAATCATAAAAGTTGTCGGGATTATCTATGAACCTATTGGATAAAAAAGCATAAATCAAAATGGCCGTCGGTATTTCCCGCCAATTTGCGCATAGCGGTTAGAACCGTGACTTGATAGTTTAATGGAAAGTTCCAAATATTATAATGCGTTGATTTGATGTAACATGTTATTTTGATTTGAAAAATAAGTTTTTTCATCCTATTGTTAATATGTACGCTGTCAATATACGGATGGATATTAAAAATGATAAAAAAGTACATCTAACGGTCACATATATAGTCCTGACCCCACATTAAGGTCAAATTGCAGAAATCCTCCGTGGCGCAGTTGGTTTGACAGCGGCTGATAAACAAGAGACCGCGGGTTCGATCCCCGCACCGAAACAAATATTTGTGTGAACCACAGTATTTGTTTCGGGTCTGGGTGTTTGTGGGACCGAAACGCTTCTCGTAGTTCCTGATATCCACGACACACGATTTGAACCCGCGACCACCGCGGACACGTGAATGTCATTACAATAAGACAATCAATTATATTTATTCATTTGTCCCGGTAATTAAACAATTCACGTTACGAAAACAGTTTTACATACATAATATAATAAATTTATTTACTACGGAAAAACCCTTATTAAAGTTGAGTTTGTTTTTAATTTATATAGATGTAAAGTATATAGCTAAGGATGAATTATAGCTTATGAAGATTTAGGTATTATAAAAAATTATAGCTAAATTTTTTTATTGCTATATTGCAAGTTATTGACAGCGACAGCCTCCATGACGCGTTGGTTAGGCGCTATGTACACAGAACAACTTTTATTAAAAAACTATTAACATTTACTAGTTTACGATAAAATTTGCCTGTTACAGCAACAAAAAGGCCTAGTTTTCAGTTGCCGCGACTATAAATAAACATTTGAACTAGCAACTTGACACAACTATTATAAATTTGACAGTTGATTTACTGTACTGTACTGTATCAGCCCATATACGTCCCACTGCTGGACACGGGCCTACTCTACAATCGATAGAATCGATTGAGAGTGGTTAGGTCATATAGTCCACCACGCTGGCCTAGTGCGGGTTGGCGGACTTACATACCGTAAAAATTCTTTAAAATCGCTACGGTATGCAGGTTTCCTCACGATGTTTTCCTTCACCGTTAAAGTGCATGGCGATAGACTATCAATACAAAATAAGTTATATGTAAACAGCTAGTTGCGAGTTGCTTGCAATACGGAGATCTAAGTTGCCCTGTGTGCACAGCCTTTAGTGTGTAGAGACCTTTATCACATGCATTAGAATCTAGATTAATGACAAATAATTACGGTACCTAATGTTCAACCTTACGATCCTGAACCCAACGGCAATTTCAGGTTAACAGCTAAAAGAATTAGGTATTATGCAGTAATTATTTTAGCACGTAAACATTATTGTGGAAATCCCGCCATTTATTTTTTATATATGTTTTGTTTCGGTTCAAAGATTTCGTTCGCGCTGCTCGGTAGAAAAAATTACAATGATAGTAATGAAGAATATTTAATACATTAGATGCTTAGAGTAATCATAAAATAGAGGGAGCGCCGGCACTTCAAAAACGCAGATATAAATGGTGCCGGGCCAGTGCCTGCCCTCCTATTGGCTGACATTTGACAGGTTGTCCAACATGCACGAATTATTCGAAAAATAAAAAAATCGTAGTTTAAGGCAATTGAATTTCGCTCAAACTCGTTTTAGACAGATATTAACTATACTTTCGGTCACCAAAGAAATTTATAGCAATTTGTTGTTAAGTAATTAATTAATTTTCTACTAATATAGCAGCGCTACCAACATTACGAACAAAAAAAAATTGTTTTTTTAATGCATAGGTTCGGCAAAGGAGCATACAGGTCACCTGATGGTAAGTGATCACTGCATATGAACATCAATAACGTCGGATCATGGATGTGTTGCCGGCCCAACTGGAAGGGGAGCGGGAAGAAAAAAAATAGGAAGAGGAAAGGGGTATTGGGTATCCGCCGATATCACTTACCGAAGAATCTACATTAAAGACGCAAATATATGACAGCGCTCCCGCTACATTTTAAACACCTACTCTAAGATCAGATACAACAAAAAATAACTCCGTATTTAATAGAATAAGCATTAACTAACCTTCAACTTACTGTATGTCGATCGATTAGTGTAACTTCCGTAAAATATTCGCGAATGTTCTTTGATTGAATATCACGCTTTAGCCTTGAAGGGGTAGAGAGAAACATTACGTAACGGGTGATTTTTATAAGCGATGAGTAAAGCAACCTATTTTAGCACGACGATGTTGCTGGCAGTTATATTAAGAAGAATAGAATAAGGATTTGAATACAGAACGGAGTTGTCAACGGCTGATGTGAAGGATGGCCGAGTTGGAACATTATCACGCCACGATTATTCAAGTTGTATCGTTTTACACAGTTTTAATATGCGAGTTGTATGTGTAGAGAGCCCTGGTATAAATGTACATGATGTTGGAAAAGAATAGAGGAATTATGATTACACAATCGTCGTATTATTTGGAGTATTGATAATTAATTACAGAGCGTCAACGCTCAGACCTTTGCTTTTCCGATGGGATAAATTGAAAAACAACAGAGCGTCAACGATCTTATGTCGCCGAAAGCATTGTCAAAATAATGATGATAGTTTTTCTCTCTTCATATATTACATTAGATGTTTATACGAGTATAAATGCTTGTTCTGTTATTATGAAAACATATCTGAATTAATGCGTTAATATTTTTTAAATTTTATTTGTAGTTCCATATTTCGCCACACGTCAAAAGATTTTATAATATGATCTATACATTTGACTCTTCCTTCTTTTGAAATAGAATCGGCAATGGCATAGATTATATAATTGGTTCATAAAATGGTTTTCTTTGAAATAAAAATTGTATAATTTTCAAGATCTGAAAAAAATATGTTTTGACTGACATTTGACAATGTAAAATGTCAGCCAATGGGAGAGCAGAAAAACGTTTTTGAAGTACAAGGCTCCTTCTATATTATAACTACTTTGATTGCCTTATTCTTTGTAAGTTTTAAAACCTATTTTAGCAATCGAATGTTTTGTCCCTTTCGAACATTTGAATTCAGTTGAGCGAAGAAGACAAAACATTCAATAACTAAAATAGATTTTAAAACTGTCTATGAATAAGGCCATAGGAGTACAGTTTAATCATAAAGACATTTATTAGATTTTTCATTCAGTTGTCAGTTAAAACGTTAGTTTAAATATAACAGAACAGGTTTACACTCGTATACACAACGCGGATACGGCTGTACCAAAAATTTCCGCGTCTTTCGATAAAAACTAATATAATTGTGCGTTAAGTTTAGTTTATAATTAGTTTATTGGTTTAGGGTCTCTTGACGATTGATTATTAACTTTTTATACGATCAGTTCACCTGGTGGTAAACATCACGTCTGTGATCGCGCACAAACAGACAAAAATTCTAACAATCATTGTTTTGGGTTCTATGACTTTAATATCGTCCCATCATATCATTTACCTTCCATTTGCAGATACCGATGGGTTACAAATTTAATATATGTATAGATATACAG